>JARUPZ010000032.1:2716991-5116991 GCA_031213475.1 Nereocystis luetkeana
AGGGTAGGGTAGGGAGGGTAGGGTAGGATAGGGCAAGGTAGGGCAACGTAGGGTACAACAAGGCAATGCATTGCAAGGCAAGGCATGGCACGGCATGGCAAGGCAAGGCAAGGCAAGGCAAGGCAAGGCAAGGCAAGGCGAGGCAACGCCACCACATCCCCATCACTCCTCTCCCAGCAACGCACCCGGTCCTTACGTCACGCACCTGATAAATCTGCGACTTCGAGTACGCCCAGGGGTTCTTCTTGTGGAGGGCGCCGTACACCATGCTGGCGAAAGTGGCTATCACTTCGGCCCGCTCCAGCCCTAGGCCGGGGTGTCTGTCGAGGAGGGGGGAGGGCAGTTTTAGCGTGGAGGCGTTCTCGTACTGGTCTTTGTTATTGCCACAGAGCGTGTCGAATTAAACACAGCAGCAGCGGCTCCTTCTTTTTCATTTTCCTCTCTCATCGCGCGAGGATCTCTACCGTAACGCGGTGGCTCAATCTGAACCATATCACCATACGAAGCAGGGGCTCCTTTTCGTTTTAAATCACGCGGCGAATCAGGGTGGTTTGACAGCACCTCGACAGCAACACAGCAGGGGCTCCCTCCCTCCCCTCCTTCTTTCCCTCCCTCCCTCCCCCAAGATACAGGTCTCCTATAACGAGGCGTTCTTTTTTAAGGACTACCGTACGCGAAGGTCAGCAGACCCCCTCCCCCCCCCCCCCGCCCGCCCCTGGGGGGGGGGGACATGACCAAGAGGACGAGAGCCAACACAGAGCACCACATCAGACCACGCCGCACCGCCGCAGCACAGAGCAGCGCGCAAAACCGGTCCACAGCCTGTCGGTACCGAACCAACCCCCCCCCCCCGTACCATGTCTTTAGCCTTTTAGGACTGCCGTTCCGTTCTGGAGGTAAAACTACTCTAATTACAGGTAGTTTGTCCTCTAAAACGGGACTGCTGTACTAAAAACGGTCAAAAGTGCCTGTTTTGTGACCACCGGCGAGAGGAGATCTCTCGGGGAAAAAAACTGAACATGAGAACATCATCATGCAGAAACACGTATCCTATACTCGCCACGTACTATCCTATACTCGCCACGTACGTACTCAAAACAAGAATATAGACTCAAGATGTATCTGGTGAGAGACATCCTGTAATGTCGCGCGAGTTTGTGCATATGGGATTCCGGTCAGTAGATGGGTCGCTTTTGAGCGACGTATCGAAAGGGTCCGGATTTTTCTATTTTCCGCGACGAGCATGTAAATTCCCCCCCCCCCCAAAAAAAAAACGTTTTTTCGACCTGAATAGTGTACTTTTAATATCGTTTCAACCGGTGAGCCAAGGGTGGACAATACATACAGCAGTGGCATCGTCTCTTCCCGATTTCATTCGCGGCAGTGGCATAATCAGGTCTTCCCAGATTTTTTTTTGTGGCGTTTTTTTTTCTTTTTCTTTCATTTCATACTCTTCGACTGAGCAGCGGGACGATATCGGTTGTTACTATGATTGCCCTTCGGCGACCAGCTTACGCGCTACGATTTGACTTTTTTTTCAAGCTGGTCGGTCGTTCTAAATACAAGTACTCGTAGTCTACGCTAATACTCGTGCTATTAATACTGCCGTATCTCCTATTAATAGGTACATGATATAAACATGGGATACATGTGTGTAAGCACTTGGTGCATACAATATTTGGCTTGGTTTTTGAGTTTTGACGCCCGCGGGCCGTAAGTGAAGCGGCGCACTTACTGTACGTGCAAGCTCAGCCCTGACTGCTGTAGCCCTATTATAGTACAAGCAACTTCCCTGCTGCTGCCGCCGCCGCTGTTTGCTGTTGTTTTATCAATCGTACACCACAGGGCGAAAAGCAACCAACTAGTGGGGACATGCCACTACCATAAACGAAACCCTCACCCACAGCAACAGCAACAACAACGACAACAACACAAACACCAACAACACATCGCGCACCAGACACACTAGAACATCCAGGGGGGGGGGTGGGATGGGATGGGATGGAGGGTGAGCGATTAAAACGAAGAAGATAACACAAAGCCCTTGGAGAGACGGAGAGAGAAAGGCGCGGGCCAGGGGCGAGGGGAGACGAAAAAAGAAACGAAGAAGAAAACTACCGCTACAGCTACCGCTACAGCTACCGCTACCGCTACCGCTACCGCTACCGCTACCGCTACCGCTACCGCTACAGCTCACGTTTGCAGCGCAAGCTCGTACACGCGCTCGTCCAGCCACTTCAGCCGGCGCAGGTCTTTCATGACAACGTCCCACGCCTCCGGCTCGTCCCAGCTGCTCTCCAGCTGCTTGCGCCGGAATCCGCCGAGGTCGCCTCGCCGTCCCTCCCGACCCCGGAGCCCTGCGGTCGTTCACCAGCAGCCTCACCTACGAACAAACAAAAAACATCATGTTATACGAGGGCACCAACAAAATTTATATAGACTTTTAACGGAAGGGTTTCAATAAGAAGCGGATGGCGTCACCCGCACGGGTGGGAGGGGCGAGTGGATGGGGGGGGGGGGGGGGCATGTGGGAGCAGCTCTTACCAGAGTAACGGAGCCATTTCCCGGGTCGTCGACGACGTCGAGGTGGCAGCGGATAGTCTCCAGCTCGTAGCTCGTCAGCAGTCTCAGGGCCTGAGACAGCGCCAACTGCACGAGCACACGAGCCAAGAAATTTACGGGAAAAGCAAACGCGCACGAGCGCAGACGCAAACGCAGCCACAAGACACAGGCGGATACGCAGACAGACAACGCAGGCACACAGACGAAACAATATGGGCACAGCACCACAAGAGACAGGGCATCGTCGTCAGTCAACAACGATAAAACGGATCAAAAGTTGTCGTATTGCCACGTTCGTACGTACGTACATATATGTTCGTTTATAACCCGGTGCCTGATCCGAGCCCAGCAACCCCCGACTAAAATCAAGGCGCGTCCCCATGTCGTACAGCTCCTTGCCCCCCCCCCCCCCACCCCCCCCAGACTACGACCATGCATGAGACCGAGTACATCTCTCCTATCGAGTACACCTCCCCCCCACGCACCTTAGGGAGAACGTTGGCCGCGGCGATAGTAATCCAGTGGGAGCCCTGCAATTCCGTAACGCCAGCCTCCGCCCCCTGGTAGGCCTCCACATCGACTGCGGTACCCTCCGTGCCGGTTACTTCCTGTGGCGGAAGTTGACCAGAAGTAACAAAACAAAAACGCCGTGTAGGCATATACGAACACCTACGCATGGCACACTGAATAATACTATACGGGTATTATCAGTACGTATTACTGCGGGGGGGCCGTAGTAAATAGGACCTGCAGTATACACAAAAAAAGCCTGTATATTTCCCTATTTTCGTCAAAATATCTGGGTCCTATTTCCCGTGGTCACCCCCGGAAAAAAAAGGCATTTTTCGACTGCAACAACTTTTGCCGTCGGGGGGAGGAGACAGAATATGCAAAAGTCCAAGCCCAACCAGGGAAAAACAACAACAAAAAAACACACGCACACACCCATGGGAAACAAATACAAGAGTCGGGGGTTTGCCACAAACCCCCCACCCCCCCGCCCGCCCTCCGCCCCGCCCCGCCCCGCCAGTTCCCTCCCCCTCCCACCCCCTTTCTCCCTGCCCCCCCCCCCCCCCCCCCCCGCTCCCAACAAAAAAGCCTTTCTGCGTTGGTGGTCGACAACGTACACATAGATATATACATACCACGACGCTGCTAATTATTATTATTCTCATCACGGCCCTCATTACCGCTCACCTCGTAGAGCATCCTGTGCTTGCAGAAGCGGCGGGGGTGGCTGTGCCGGACGAACTCCGGCTCGCAGCGCGATATGTACTCCAGCATGGCCTCGGGCTCGAACTGCGGCCGGGAAAAAATGCGGAAATGAAAAAAGACGGGGGGAAAAAAAAATGACGTACCAAAGAGGGGGGGGGGGGGGGAGGGGACAGACGGTGGGGTCGTTCCGTGCAAAACAACTCAAGCGCAGGTGGGTGATCGTGATCATGATCGTGACGGCACCAATGGCAGGCAGGCAGGCAGGCAGGCAGGCAGGCAGGCGCCGCAAGCTGCTGTGTGCACACGAAGTACAAAAATAGAAGAGACAACGAGCACGATAACTACAACGATGCTGATTTGTAGGACATACGTACAGCAGCTGCGGGTCTGCAAGCGCGAATGAAGCGCACCAGAGATAAGAAATACAGCTGCACCACGAAAACACAAACAAAAACCACAACCGACGAAATACTACGACACCAAGAACCGGGGTCAACCAATCACGGACCGCGACACCAAACAAGCCCCCCCCCCCCCCCCCCCCCTCCCCGCGCACCTGCCCCCTCCCTCCCCCGCGCCGAGTGCACAACAAGAACTCGTCGATTCCTTCCTCTCCCTTCACATGAGCGAACACAACATACTGTACAGTAGTACACATCGGTAGTATATATGGAATAGAGATCCCCGATACTGCTGTGAACCTTGACCCTACTACTATTACGGGGGACCATAGTTAATAGGACCTACGGTACACATAAAAACCTATATACTTCGTTATTTTTACCAACAATATTTGGTCCTATTTACTGTGGTCCCCCGCAATAATGGTATTAAGGGGGGCCATATTAAATAGGACCTACGATACACCCAAAAACCTATATATTTCGCCATTTTTACAATCAATCAATAATATTTCCGCCCGTACAACCTGCCGCACGGATCGGAAACATTACCGAAAAAAATAAATGAAAGAAAAAGTATGTACAAGTACTACCAACAAAAAAAAATGCAAGAAATAAAATAAAAAACATATTTTACCATTGGCGCCGGGGGCGCGTGCGCGGCGTTCCCCGCCCACTCCCCCGCCTGCACGGAGGCCGCGTACTCCAGCAGCTCGCTGGATGGCGTCGTCGCAGCCGATACGGTCGCCGCCGCCGACATCGCCGCCTCAGCCGCCGCCGCCGCCGCGCGCCGCGCCTTCCCCGCCTGGGTGTCCGAGGGAGGGACGGCCTCCGCAGGACCGAAGCACTCTTCGCTGGAGCCTGAGCGGGCGGGGAGGGTGTTTTGGCCCGGCTCCTGCCTGACGTAACCGAAGACGTGGATGGCCAGAGTGCCGTCTCGGGAAGGGAACACGTGCACCTACGGAGGAGGAGGAGGGAGGGAGGAGGAGGAGAGGGGAGGGAGTGGGGAGTGGGGGAGAGAGGGAGGGAGGGAGGTAGGGAGGTAGGGACGGAGGGAGGGGGGGAGGGAGGGAGGGGGGGAGGGAGGGAGGGAGACAGGGAGGGAGGGAGGGAGGGAGGGAGGGAGGAAGCGCGCGCGTGTGTGCGTGAGCCAATGAATCGAATGGAACGGAACTGATCCGATCGAAAGGACGTGAACGGAGCTGAATCCGATCGAATGGAATCGAATCGAATCCGATCAAAAGCCAGCGAAAACGGAATTGAATCCGATCAAATGGGAGGGAATCGGATCCGACCAAAGGGAATGGAACGGAATCGCATTAAATCGAATCGGATCGAATACTATGAAATCGAATCGAATCGAATCGAGCCGTTCGCTTGACCGACTGTGCGGTGTTATGTTAGCCCATCTTATGCCTGATTCCGTTCAGCGGGCGGTTCCGGACCTTTGCTGAGAGCCAGCCCTGGCATCTCGACTCGTTGGGTTAATTTTCGCTTCTTCGCGGTTTTCCCGCGACGTTCTAGGAAGTTAGACCATGCGCGTAGCGAGCGAACCACGACATCATCAACATCGTCTTCAACAAAACAACATCCAGACATAATATTTCGCCATCGACGCAACGACCGCAACAGCAACATCAATCACAAAACAGCGTCAACACCAATAAAAAAGAGCACCACCCCTCTACGCCCCCCCCCCCCCCACCAACCCCATCACCACCGCCACCCCTTCCCCCCCGATTACCGCCAGCACCAAAGGCATACCCGGCGCAGGCTGCCGTCGGCCAGCGGGAGCGAGTTCAGGAGCCTCAAGATGCCGTCCTGCCTGCTCTTGACCCCGGGCTGAACGAAAGTAACCTCCTTCAAGTCTTCCACTGACCGCTGCAGAGCGCGGTTGGAGCGGGGGGAGGGGGGGGGGAAGGGGGGTTGGGGGGGGGGTACTCATTATCATGCATGGCCGTAGTCGTATGGCCATAGACCCTCGCATCCCTACAATGCCGGGACGGAGCACGTCGGGTTTCCACCGACCAGGCAGAGGGGGGGGGGGGGGGGGGGGGAGAACTGCGGGCGACGGCACAGCGGGCACAGTAGGGAAGCGAGATGAGACTCACAAGCGAAGCACAAGACACTTACCGACGACATAAAACAACCAAATATTTGTATCTACTCGCAGCGGCGCGTCTACGATAGCAGGGAATTGTTTTTCGCTGCGGCCGGGGCCCTCCCCCCTCCCTCCCTCCCTCCCTCCCTCTGCAGCAACGCAGGCCCTGTTGCGCGTCCTCCCCCCTGTATGCCTAATTTCCCGCGCAAGCTTCTGTGACAACAAGCACAAGCAGGTGTAACATAGCCACCGCCGACGCAAAGGCACTTAATTGTTTAGTGTTATTAATAATGACAACTGTTGGTGGCAATATCACGGGGGGCCATAGTTAAGAGGACCGAATATAGTCAGTAAAAACAGTGAACTATGTAAGTGTTTATGTATACCATAGGTCCTATTAACTACGGTCCCCCGTAATAGTAGCTTTTTTAGTTCTCCCACCCCTCCCACCCCTCCCTCCCTCCCTCCCTCCCTCCCTCCCCCCGCAACGCAGGCCCCGTTGTGTATCCTCTTCCCTATATCCCTAACTTCCCGCGCGCTTTTTTTTTCTGACACCAAGGAGAGGTAGATGCAGCATAGTCGCCACCAACGCAAAGCTACTTGCTTTCTATTTATAGTGGTGAAGGGGTGGGGGCGCGAGAGAAAACACAAAAACATTAAACTCGGAACCGCGCAATAATGGCGTTGCGTCGTGCCATTCTGTACGAAAGCGTAAGGGGGCGCTATTACGGGGGGCAATAGTTAATAGGACCAAATATTGCCGGTAAAAATACCGAAATATATGGGTTTTTGTCTGTACCGTAGGTTCCATTTAATATGGTCCCCCGTAATAGGTATCGATGTTTTCTGTAAAGAGTGCGCTATTACGGGGAACCATAGTTAATAGGACCAAATATTGCCGGTAAAAATACCGAAATACAGGGGTTTTTGTCTGTACCGTAGGTCCTCTTTAATGTGGCCCCCCGCTATAGGTATCGATGCTTGTGTAAATAGTGGCCTAGCGTAGACCGAAAAACTCCACCTGCCATCTCGCTTGGCTCGTCGGGATGAAAAAACATATGATAGCACATACACCTGGAAGCATGCTGCACATGAAATGCAACTATGTCGTATATAACACTAGAAGGTGCAATGAACGACGTTGGCGAACGAAAACAAAAAGTTTGTGCCACATCAGAACAGAAGATGTTCAGGCAGGCAGGCAGGCAGGCAGGCAGGCAGGCAGGCAGGCAGGCAGGCAGGCAATTTTTCCATGGGTCGCTATTAATAGAATAAGTATCGAATTATCAAAAAGTGGCCGCCTGCCACGACGTTCCCCACCAGAGAAACGCCACACTAGGTAAACGCAAACCCAAACCTTCTGCGGGGTTGAGCTGGAAACCAAAAGCGACGACTAAAACCTAAAAAGAACTACTAACACCATGAACACATTATAGTGCATGGCACCGGCATACACTAGGAACGCTAGGGGAGGATGCGAAGGGGGGGGGGGGGGCACTCATTCCATGCATGGCCGTAGTCGCAGTCGTCATGGGGGGTGGGGGTACGGAATTTCTGTTGCAGCTCACCTCGAAGTGCAATGTGACATCTCTCGTCGGCGTCATTTGTTCAGCTGTAAGCTCGTCGGCCCCTTCTCCCTTCAATGTCGACGTTTCCATCACCACAAGAGGCAGCAGGGGAGGGCGGAAGCGGCGGGGCGGGAGGGGAGCACTCATTTGTTGCTCGCCTTTACCATTTCACCATTAACCACGCAACCCTTCCGAGACGGATCACCGTTCCTACTCGTAGCAGGGACACACCTCCTACAGTTGGGTCGCTCATTTCGCCAAAACAGTACCTACGAAAATGAGTTGCGTCGAAAAACAGAGCGACAAAGCGACAACAAAGGTCCAACAAACGACGGGTGTGCGTCGTCGCAGGAGAGAGGAGGACAGCATATGAAACAAGATACCTGCGAGCGCAACGCACGTACAAACACAATATCAGACGTGTTCGGGCATGCGTCGCGGCTAGGCTGAGTTTCACCATTACACCATGCGGAGGCGGATAATCGGCAGAGGGGTTTTTATCAAAGGCGGGGGAGGTTGGGGGGGGGGGGCAAGGTGAAGATGACCCCCAAAGCATCCGCTGCGAGCATGTAGCCCCTGTGCCGGGAGGTGTTCACTTGCGCACGCACCTTCGCGCAAGGGTTTCCAACAAAAGCGGCGGAGGGTGTGGAGGGGGGGGGGGGGGCGGGGGTGTCTCCCTCCTTTTGAGCACGCACCTGTGGGGCTTCAAGCATGGCGGAAATCGCCCCTAGGTGTTGCAGCCGAGCCTCTTCATTCGTTTGCCTGAAGTAGGACGCAGGCATGTTGTGGAGGAACCTGAGTACGCCAGACACCGACCGAGCGACACGGAGGGAGGTGGGAGGGGATAGGGGACACGGGACGCGGGGTAAGGGGGTAGAGGGAGAGGGGGAGGCAGAGAAAACAACAGGCCGGGTCGGCGGTGGAGGGAGGGGGGGGGAGGGGCGTACTCATTTGTTGCTTGCCTTTATAGTCATTTGACCATTGACCACGCATCCCTTCCGAGACGTGGGGGGGGGGGGGGAGGGGGGTAAGAAGGATGAAAGGAGGCCACATCGTATCGTTCTACCAACATGCTCATTGCGAAGGCGATCGATTCATAGGAGCGAGGTCGATCGCTGCTGCTGCTGCTTCTAAAGTTGGTACCAGGAGTCAGACGCAGGACTCTAGAAATACAAGAGAGACAGAGAGAGATATAAAGAGAGAGAGAGAGAGAGCATACCAAGAAATACACCAGCACCCACTTCGCGAACGCGTCCAAAACATACACCAGCAGTACAAGTAGACAACACACCAGTCGACGGCGATCTCGTGCGTCCGCTGCTGCTCCTGCCACAGCTCGTGCAGCAGCGACTGCCTGGCCATCTTCTGGAGCTTCTTCTCGTTGCGCGGCATGTGCGCCCACGAGGACGGCGCCGCCGAGGAAAACGGGAACGCCGCCTGGAGCGTGCTCACAGGCCACTCGCTTTCGCTCGTCCTGCTTGCCGCCCCCTGTCCGACGTTGAACGTCGTGCCGTGGTGCCCACTACCGTAGCTCTGTATGATGCGTTGCCCGGCGGGTCGGTCGGACGATGCCGCCGCCACCACCTGCAGTACATTCGATACAAAAGCAGCCCAGATATATTCATAGAAATGCGGCGACGGCGGCGGAGGAGGAGGAGGAGCGGGGGGGGGGGGGTCATGTATGACATAATACCATGTATAGGTACGGAGGCAGAATTAACCGGAGAGCGGGGGGGGGGGTGTACTCGATAGGAGAGATGCACTCGATCTCATGCATAGCCGTAGTCGTATGACCATAGACCCTCGCATCCCTACGATGCCGGGACGGAGCATGTCGGGTCATGTATGACATAATACCATGTATAGGTACGGAGGCAGAATTAACCGGAGAGCGGGGGGGGGGGGGGGGGGGTACTCGATAGGAGAGATGCACTCGATCTCATGCATAGCCGTAGTCGTATGACCATAGACCCTCGCATCCCTACGATGCCGGGACGGAGCATGTCGGGTTTTCACCGACCAGGCAGACATCGCTTGCACCAAGCGCAAAGCGCCGTTAGGTGTCTGGCGAGTCGCATGAAGGGTGAGCTGCATCCTACTAAGAACCGCTTGTGAGGCGGACTTGCATATGGATGACAGCTTCAATGAGTTACCTCAATTTCCGGCGTAGCCACTACCAGAGACAGCAATGGGAGTACTATGTAACTGCCTCTTGGGTGCCTTACCTTGAACACTACGTGATACGATCAATTCCCTTGTGCGGAGTAAAGGCTCTTTATCTCGCACAAATGATTTAACTCGACAACCAACTGTGGGCGACCGCCCATAAAAAAAAAAAAAACGGTACCCTGGTTGTCTACCTCACGTAGTGAGCGGCATGTTTTACAGTGTCGTTGCCAACCGACGCCAACCCAACCTATATAAAATAGGGGAGGGGGACACGTTACGGGGGGGGGGGGGGGGGGCAGAACGAGTACTCGTAAAGCGCACTGGGTTGCACGTCCCGTCGATCTATGTATGTGTCAAGTACAGCAGCACCTCGTCTAAAAACACGGATCTTCGAGTACGTACGTGCTGGCTGCCCGAAAATACAAAAACACGAAAATGGAAAGTGCAACAGAGCATCTGGAATTCGAAAATACGTGTGTTCGGCTTCGGCTATTTAAACCGAGGCGCAGGGGGTCCGAGATAGCCCGTTTGTATTCTGCACCCCGAGGACAAAAGTCTATTCCGCGACGATCTTCTGAGGGGCGGCCCTCTGCCACCAGCTTGCACGGCGCGTCCTGGTCGTCCTCCCACACGAAAGTATCGCGCGGCAACAACAGACTCCAGTACAAAGCAGAGGCGGTGGGTTGGTGGATTCGACCGTCCTTCTATATACTTTGCGAATAATTGCCATGTACAACTAGTACGGAGGACCATAGTTAATAGCACCAAATATTATTCGTAAAAGTCGTTAAATATATACCTGGTAGGTTTTTATGTATAGCATAGGCCCTATTAACTATGGTCCCCCATAATGCTGTACCAGGGTATGCCCCTAACTTTTGAGGACCGTTCTTACATTATACCTGGTCATAGATATCGAAAAAAAAAAACGTGCTTATCGGTGCCACGGTAGAACGACAGCCTCCGGACGGTGGTGGTACTCCTTCTGTCCTCACCACAGATGATTATGCCTCACATCAGACTGCAGTGGTGGAAAAGCAACGTACAGCAGTAACGTGTCTGGAAGTATGCAAGTATCGCAAGTATCGCCAAGCACCAGTAGGCACGTGCTACTACTGTTAATAATAGCCCCGCCGATTGCGCCGCTGGGGACAACTGTAGTTGTTGGGTTTCGATGGCTGGGGACCGTTGTTGGGTTTCGATGGGCGAGCAACGCCCTCGCACAAACATAATACCTGGTAGTGGAGTGCACCGCTCGTACCGTGACTTGTGCCTGATACGAGTTACCAGGTACGTACGAATGGCCCAATATTAAGTAGCGCAAGACTAGACCAGAGTCGAACAGGGAAAAAACTGATGAACGCTTCCCGCGATAAAAGTCAAGGGGACGTAACGTACTTGGGGGGGGGGGGGAAGGAGCGCCCGCCATAGATGTGACCCCAGATTTGGGTTATTAACCCTTTTAAAACCGCAGTCCCGATTTGGGGACAAACTACTTGAAATTTGACTGGATTGTCCGCAAAATGAAACTGCAGTTCTAAAAGGATTAATTAACACTACGTACAAGTACGTACTGGCAGGGAGCGGGAGGTAGGAGCAGAGCACCGCGATGCGAAAACTTTCAAAGTTCAACGTTTCAGAAGCAATTTCAGGTTCAACTCTGACGATGCTGAAGAATGTCAACAGCAGTATTATGGCACTCCGACCTCCGCAACCATAACATGCGTACCTTCCATATCTTCGGGTGTTGTACGCACCGAATACCCGGAAGAACATTATCCTAACGATTTCGGTGGTCGGCATGCCGGCGCAGCATTCGTAAGGCGATCAAGCTCTTCGGTGCAAGATCAACGTTGAGTGAGAGAGGCTGACTATTTGTTGTACGTACTTACGTACCGGCATTATACCTATATTCCGAAAGTACAGGGATAATAATACGTGTGTGTTCTTCACATGAAACCGTTCTTTCCACCCGTCGACATCCAGCACAACCGGTGTCCGTGCCGACAAACGCACAGGTAAGGCAATGTGGTTTAAATCCCGGGGGTTGCCTCAAGTTGAAACGGGCGAGTAAAAAACCGACCCCCCGTCCCGTCCCCTCGTAGGGTCGCCACTAGTTTTTCACACTGGTTGAATGAAGCAAGCAATTCATATTAAATATAACCTACGGGACCAAAATGATGAATGGTTGACTGGATCTGAAGGGGTCAGGGGTTACCGCCAGGGAGCTACGTTCGTGTGGCTTGTACATACGTACCATACCACCAGCGAACCCTCAACCATCGTAGTGTCGAAAAAGTGGTAAACTCCCCTCCAGAAACCTCCAGAAACAGCTTGGCGAAAAAAACTCGTAAGAGGCGTCAACCTACTATTACGGGGGACCATAGTTAACAGGACCTATGGTGTACATAAAGAACTATATGTTTAACCATTTTTACCAACAATATTTGGTCCTGTTAACTATGGTCCCCCGTAATAATACCTGTCTGTGCCAATGCGCAGGAGAAGCTGTCTGTGCAATTGCATAGATGGACCAATGGTCAAGGTTGGTCGATAATCGAGATTAACCCTTTTAGGACCGCAGTCTCGTTTTGGGGACAAACCAGTCTAATTTCAAGTAGTTTGTAACCAAAACGGGACTGCGGTTCTAAACCCCTTTTAGAACCGCAGTCCCGTTTCGGGTACAAACTACTTGAAATTTGAGCGGTTTGTCCCCATACATGTGACTGCGGTTCTAAAAGGGTTATAACCCTCTCAAGACTTCAGTCCCGTTTTTGGGACAAACTACTTGGAATTTGACTGGTTTGTCCCCCAAATGAGACTGCAGCCCTAAAGGGGCTTGGCACGAATTAATGCACAAATGTTGGAAATTGACCGTGTGGGTCTACTTTTTTTTTTTCTTCTTCTCTTTCGATTTGTCTCTTCGGTTTTTTTGTTTTTCTTTGTTTTCCTTTCGTTTCTCTATTTTATAGAATGTGTACGTAGTGCCTGTCGTATCGAGTATGGTGACATGGGATTGCATTGCCCACTGCTGTGCTTACTGCATACCATACGTCGCAACGTATTGTCTCTGTGGCGTAGCTTTGTGACAGCAGGAGTTTGTATTTCTTCCCGGATTGAAGAATCGGCATCAACACTGATTGTGCTGGACGTCGACGGGTAGAAAGAACGGTTTAATGTTAAGAACACACACACTGCTGTACGGGGGATCACCCCCCTAAAATCATATACCTGGTATACGATAGGGTTATCCTGGGTCATCCCCCATAGGTGTGGGTTGATCGAGAATCGAGATTGAGTACTCGTTACACGAGCGAATAACAAGACCAACTATTATGGGAAAATAACTCTGAGCTCTCAAAACTGAGTTTCAGGAATGGAGTCCCCATTTTGGGGACAATTCACTGAAATTTCAAGTAGTTTGTCCCCAAAACGGGGCTTCGGTTCTAAGAGGAATATACGCGTTTTACTCGGCCGAAAAGCCAAAAAAAAACAGTAGACTCCTCAGAATGCCCGCCGGAGTTTTTCGAGGGCTTTAATTCCCCGTTTCTCGAGGATCCTGATCTGATTTTTGGAGCAGCCAATCAGTTTTCTCTGGAGGGTCAAAAATAAGGCTGTTTGTCAGAACTGGCGCCACAAATGATGGATCTCCGAAGATTTTTTTTATGAAAAATCATGGATGTCCCCAGAACTGGAAATATGGACGAACAGTCTGTGACCACAGAATCAGTATCTCTCTAGGATAGGGAATCAGGACGGACACTGGGTGTACTGATGAAGCTGGGTAGAAAAGACGATTTAATGTGAAAACAACAACAACAACAACAACAACAGTCCAACTACGACTCTGGGGCAATGGGAAAGTGGACTACTAATAGCGAAACCTATCTTGGAAAACTAAGGGGGGTATCCTGAGGAGTCTACCGGTCTTTTTGACAGAGTCCCGTCGAGTAAATCGCGGGTTCTCGGTAAAAAAAAAAACAGATGTGAGAGCCCTTCTATTTCTTTCCCATAATATGGTCAGTACCAGTTGGAAGTTGACCGTGTCGGTCATCAAGAATCAAGACAAAAATCTTGTTCAGGAAGAGGGAAGACGAACAAAAACGGCGACCGTTCGCATCAGTCTGTTATTCATCATGCAATGAAAATGAATGCCATGTAAAAGCCGGTCGCCCCGGTGGTTCAAGTGGTTAACCTCGAATTCTACTTGTGTTTGAGTCCTGGGTTCGAGCCCAAGGTGGGTCGGACATTTGACTTTATTTGCAAAAATAAAAATAAAAAAGGATTCAATTGTTGAGAGCGCCTTGCAGCGTGGGTAGGCACAATTCGATTCGAGTCGACAAGGGAAGAAAAGGCTGAAATATTCTCGCGATAAAAATGAAGGCACGTACCGTAGCGGGAAGGGGGTAGAAGAGCCTGCTATGTGACCCCGGATCTGAGTTACGAGTTGGAAGGAGAGAGAGAAGAAGATGTGCGAAGATAACATATGGGATGAGCAAAAAAAAAAAATCTTACTGAGCACGACAAACACATCAGATCGTGGAACAAGCGGTACAGCAGCAGAAGCATTGCCATGCTATGCTATGCTATACTATCCTTTGCCAGGTATCTGTTTCCGCAGTCGGTTGTAGAGACTACTGGCTACGGGCGATACACCACGCGTGTATCTATATACTCTTCACATGAAACCGTTCTTTCTACGTACCCGTCATTCCAGCACGACCAGTGTCCGTGCCGATTCTTCAATCCTAAAGAAAGCACAAAAACGACACCCTGGACAATAGACAATTGCCACTGCAATAGCAACAGAATATGGCGCAATGGATGAGTCCATTGCCGTCGGTAGTGTCTATCGGCTTACTACTTCCCCCGCCTTTTGTCGACGGTTATGGCTATCGATTGATCCACTTCCCGATACATTGTCGTCGGTACTACTCGTAGCTATCGATTGGCTACATCCCCAGTCTATTGGAAACCAGTAGTGGCTATCGACTGGGCGTTCCACAAATCTATTGTGGCGGGCGATGTCTATCGATGGATCACATCCCCAATCTATTGCCCCCGACCTTGGCCATCGATGGATACTCCTCAAAATCTACTGTGGCAGCGATGTCTATCGATCGATCACATCCCCAATATATTGTCATCGACAATGGCCATTGATGGATACTCCCCACAATATTGCGACGACAACAGCAGTAAAAAAAATGAGTGCATGGTTTATCTTGACACCACTTGACACAACAAAACGGGTGTACGGAACGGTGTATCGTGACCACATGTTCTCATCTAGTAGGCCAAGCAATGAAAAAAGGTACCGTAGCATGGACGTTTCGATACATATAGAACTACATATTTAGATCACAACCCCTGAGCGTGCTCGGTTGGTACATCCCTGGCCTCTCAGAGCGCCCACTTCCAAACCGCCTCCTTTCATTACTTGCCGGACCTTTCCAGCAGTTCTTTGTTTTTTCGGTCCTTTCTTCCTTTGTTCGTCTTCCGTTTGGTGTGTGTGTACTCCGAGCACGGTATCGCGGGAGGACCCGGCACCGTCGCGGGTGCCAGCGGGTGCTGGCGGGTAGAAGGGGGGGTTGCAAGGAGCGTGGTCACCGCTTTCGTGCCTAGGCGTCGCGTGTGCCTCGAGACACGAGGGATGCATGAACGGGCTTTGTCTGGCTTCCGTTTATGATTGTTGATATAGTATGGACGAGTTATAAGGGTTGTTCGGGAGGGCAAGATAATATCCAAGCGGTGCTTATTTTTGCGACCACGCTGAAGTTGAAAGAGGGAGGTGTGCAGTTTGAACACCAACGTTATCGAGCTGGCGAACGACGGCCACGGTGAGCACCGGGCTTCACGCGAGGCGGGCGACGGGGCTGATTGTGGCAGAGGGTGATAAAAGCTTTACCCGGACCGAATCGGTAGCGAGGTGGTCGCGAGAAGGGCGGGCGGCGTACGAGGCTGGGAGGAGCTCTTCTGTGGGATTTTTTAATTTTCTTCTTTTTGACCGGGTGTAAGGTGTTCCAATCAGGCAGAAAATTATTACACGAGAGGAGACGGGGATTTTTTTTTCCTTTCCGAGTTTTCGGTTTCATTTTCATTGTTTTTGCTGCTGTGCCGTGCTGTGCTTTCGCTTTCTTCGTACATACGAGTACAGATACATAGAGCATATCGAAAGAAGAAAATCGTCCAGACAGCACTATCCTACCTGGGGTGTGTACGTACGTACGACATCCGCGACGCGAAGCGTATATGTGGCATCCGAGCTGGCGTCGGAGCTGTTTGTTCCTGAAGCATGGCGGCGGGACTCTTGGCATTATCAAGTCGCCGGTTTGCAATTACGACCTAAACTCAATTGTGGACATCTGTCACTTCTCATAATTTAATGTACTTTTTTTCCTTTCTGAAGCGAGCGTAGAGGGCGGCGTAGGCCGCCCGCGGAGCGAAGCGCCTTGTATATAATACGATCTCAAGCGTTGTATATACCTGGTTTTCGATCCTGGACAACAGACAATGGCTGCTGCAGCAATAATAGGGATACAATGTAGTGCAATGGACTCGCATATTGCTGTCGGCAATGCCTACCGACTAAGGGCCCATCTTAACGAGAACACATTTTTTATGATACTCCGCCGATCTTTTTCGTTTTATTTGATTTGCATCTGATTGGTCGAAAAGTGAATCAGGCATTTTGATGTTTGATTCGAGTTAAAACGAAAAAAACGAATTCGACAAGAAGTCTTTTGGGGCTTCTTTTGCTCTTCGTGTTACTCAAATCGGGGAGTTTGTCCAACTCGACGTCGCATGTTCCTGAAACCGAAGCAAGCCACGAAAACTCGAGCCGTGTCGTCGACTGCTTTCACAGATGAGATCCGCCATTCCCGAGAGACAGGGCCACCGGAGCAGCCGCAGCGCGAGGTCCGACGACCCCTAGCACAGAGTAGACCATCGGTGGCTCCTCAAAAATTTACAAGGCCGTCGCAAACCCAGTCTTTCATCCCTCTTTGCCTCGCGAACCACACGAGCACCGACCAGGCCACGACTTCGCTCAGAAAATCGATCGCTGTATCTCCGTCGCTGCTGCCTGTGTGGGGCTTCGGCGCTGCGCCAGCCACCCAAGACATCCCAAGAGCGATAGCCTCTTCGGCGGTGCCGGCAGAAACAACCGCGCCCCGGGGAGGACGCGGGCCGTCGCTCGTCTCGTTGGTTACCCTCTGGTGTTCCTTGACCCTTGTGCGTTATTCGATCTAAAAATATACCAGGGTATAGAACTACATATTTAGATCACAACCCCTGAGCGTGCTCGGTTGGTGCATGCCTGGCCTCTCAGAGCGCCCACTTCCAAACCGCCTCCTTTCATTACTTGCCGGACCTTTCCAGCAGTTCTTTGTTTTCTCGGTTATTTCTTCCTTTTTTCGTCTTTCGTTTCGTGTGCGTGCGTGTTCTCCGAGCACGGCATCGCGGGAGGACCCGGCACCGTCGCGGGTGCCAGCGGGTGCTGGCGGGTAGAAGGGGGGGTTGCAAGGAGCGCGGTCGCCGCTTTCGTGCCTAGGCGTCGCGTGTGCCTCGTGACACGAGGGATGCATGAACGGGCTTTGTCTGGCTTCGATTTATGATTGTTGATAGAGTATGTACGAGTTTATAAAGGTCGTTCGGGAGGGCAAGATAATATTCAAGCGGTGCTTATTTTTGCGACCACGCTGAAGTTGAAAGAGGGAGGTGTGCAGTTTGAACACCAACATTATCGAGCTGGCGAACGACGGCCACGGTGAGCACCGGGCTTCACGCGGGGCGGGCGACGGGGCTGATTGTGGCAGAGGGTGATAAAAGCTTTACCCGGACCGAATCGGTAGCGAGGTGGTCGCGAGAGGGGCGGGCGGCGGACGAGGCTGAGAGAAGCTCTTCTGTGCGATTTTTTTATTTTCTTCTATTCGACCGGGTGTAAGGTGTTTCAATCAGACAGAAAAATATTACACGAGAGGGAACGGGGATTTTTTTTTCCTTTCCGAGTTTTCGGTTTCATTTTCATTGTTTTTGCTGCTGTGCCGTGCTGTGCTTGTGCTTTCTTCGTACATACAGTACAGACCTAGAGCATATCGAAAGAAGAAAATAAGTACAGACAGTAGTACCCTACCTGGAGTGTATGTACGTACGTACGACATCCGCGACGCGAAGCGTATACGTATGTGGCATCGAAGCTGGCGTCGGAGCTGTTTTTTCCTGAAGCATGGCGGCGGGACTCTTGGCATTATCAAGTCGCCGGTATGCAATTACGATCCTTGAAAACACTAAACTCAATCGTGGGCCTCTGTTCGCTTCGCATAATTTGATGCACTTTTTTCCTTCCTGAGCGAGCGTAGCGGGCGGCGTAGGCCGCCCGCGGAGCGAAGCGCCTTGTATATATATACTTATTCCTCGATAGGACCCAAAGGCATATTTTTCACGAAAATCTATTCGAATCATTTTTTTTTTTTTCCTATTCTATTATTATGAAAAAGGTTGTTCGTTAAGATGGGCCCTTACCATCCCCAATGAGTTATGGCGTTGTGACTGACCATGACCATCGATGGGCAGACTTCTCAATCCATTGACACGCTGCACAACCTACGCTGCACAACCTATTGTCCTTGGTAATATCTGTCGATAGATTCCCCCCCTCGTCTGTTGTCATTGCCAATATATATCGATAGCCCCCCCCCCCCCGTTTATTGTCGCTGCCAATATCTACTCGTATCGATATATTTTCCCCTCGCCTACTGACGCTGGCAAATTCTATGGATAGATTTCCCCCTCGCCTAGTGCCGCTGGCAATATATATCGATAAATGTTCCTCTTGTCTAATGTCGCTGGCAATATCTACAACCGTCGATATTTTTTTCCCTCGCCTATGTCGCTGGCAATAATTATTTTCAGAGCAAGCCGCCTCTTGATACGTACCTGATACCAGGTATTTTTTAATGATATCGATACTGGAAATAGAGGTGAATATTTATTTTCCGAATTCGGGGAGACGAAATCCCCGTACCATTGTTGTGTTTCTACAGTTAGTCTACAGGTATTGCCCAGGACTACGCCACAGAGATACTATTAATACGAGTACCTGGTACACTGCTGTTATGCAGCAAGCAGAGTAGACAAGGCAATGGCATGTGATGGTCATCATACCGCATACTACAGGGACGACATAAAACATTCCAAGAAAAAGAGTTGAAACAAAAAAATACAGGGGGAAAAACATGAAAAAAAGAAAATCAAGAGAGAAACAAAAAAAAAGAAAAAAAAATAACGGTCGTGGCCCCCCCCGCAGCGGATGTGGCAGACCTCTAAACCAGCACCACACATTAAAATAAAAGGAGAAGAGACGATTGATAAAAAGAACCAATAGAACTAACCAGGAAAATGAGAGGGAAACCGAATGACACCAACAAGAAAACGTGCCTGTTCAGGCATTTTACGGG
Organism: Nereocystis luetkeana; assembly: GCA_031213475.1. Lineage (NCBI taxonomy): Eukaryota > Phaeophyceae > Laminariales > Laminariaceae > Nereocystis > Nereocystis luetkeana. Next base: position 2,736,466 of record JARUPZ010000032.1, read on the forward strand.
TATTCCAGGAAGAAGTCGTCAGTGCTTGCTTGTAGTATTCTGGGTTCATGTTGATGTTTGACTTCCGAGCGCAATATGTACGACTTTGCCTGTTTGACAACCAGCGCTGCAACGCGTACATCTACATGGCGGGCAACGGCAACCTTTTGCGAGAAGCGAGAATCGCGTGTCCTGAAAATCCGTGGCAAATGTAACGCGTGGTGGTACACAGTCGTCAGCATCCTCGGGCTTCATGTTGATTGTTCAGCCTCTTCCAACGCTGTTCTTCGAGGTGCACCAGGAGTATTGACGTTTTCAACCTCCGTGACATCAGCAAGCGCTTATAAAACACGTACGAGTACTTGTAGACGCATTTCGCGGGCAACGGCTGCCTTTGTTGAGAGGAGTGGTCGTGTGTCGTATACATTACGCACATGAGGCACGGTGAACCGTGGTGATTGCTGGAGTGAGATCTGAGCAGCTCGTAGAGGCACTGATCGCGGCGCCCGGCCTCGGTTGCATCACAGACGGCCGTCCGTACGAGTAGCAACGAGGAATGGCTGGTGCAACTTATACAGACAGCAGCACCCCATCCAACCTCCATGGCCCTGCCGTTTAACCGCAAGGCGTCTTTCCTATCGGCTGGCTATGGTATGGTACTTGTGAACGTCGCATCGCACAGCTGTACGGCAGCAGCAGCAGCAGCAGCAGCAGCAGCAGCAGCAGCAGCAACAGCAGTAAAAACAGTGTGTGTGTAGCAGCTACGTACGTACGAACGACTTGTGTTCGAGACTCCAGACGTCCTGCGAGTGCGACGGAATCGTGAAATTTCGGTTAGGTTTGGTTCGTTCGGCAAAACCGCGCCAGACTTCCCGACGGCGGATTTTTGTTCACAAACCGCAGTATACTACTACTGGTATATTCGTGTATTCTGCTCTGTATCGCCATCATTTATTTCCTGCATGAGAGACGGCCGTGACCTGAGCAAACCACCTCAACTGCCATGGCTCGCCCCCATCGCTTGTGGTAGTAAGCCGAGCCCGAGCCCTACCGAGCCCTACCGGAACACTCGCGCAGCCGACACGGCTTGAGGTTTACGTATGATAAAAGTCGGTGCTCTGTGCTTTGTGTCCCTCTCTGGGCGCTGACTCCTGCTTGCTGTGTGTACTCGCAGCTCGAAGGAAGGCTGAACATGCGTTATATACCCGCGATACGGAACATTCGGGGTTTAACTCTATTTCGTAGATATTTGTCCAGTAGAACAGCTTCTTTCACATGTTGGCGACCACATAAACAATTGGGATATGCCTATGCCGCCGCTGGAGACCAGGTTGGACGAGCGTACGAACACAGAGGGGGCGGGGCACAACTCTCTCGGTACGCTTCTCTCACATCTCGTGTGGCGGGGATGATGGTGTTCTCGCCGGTCTTGTCTGCTCCTCCGTCCCTGGAATTGTTTTGATTCACGGTGGTGGTGGAGTGCTGCTGCTGCTGTTGACTGCTGCAAGCGGCGGCCCCGACACGCAGGCCGCCACCGTGACGCGCCTGCGGCCCAGACGGCCTGCGAGCCCGGCTCGACGCACGCCGCAGAGACTGGCGCAACATGCTACTCGCGCGGCAGACCCAAACCTTCTCCCAGCCCCGCTCTGTCTGTTTCAAGCAGCGGTGCACGTACCAGTAAAATCACAAACTATCGCGACGCGTGCCGTGCTTTGGAAGAAGGGGCAATGGTTGAACCAGAAGCTTGCGCTCCCACCGAGCTCCGAGAGAAGCGGAGAACGAACGAAGCGAAGGTCGCTGGGTTGTCGTATATATATGGTGCTGCTGCTGACTGCTGGCGCTTGTATAGCCCCCGGCGGGTCACGGTCGGAGTAGATCAAGACGGGCAGAGGCGGGGGTGGTCGGGCAGATGGTAGGCCGCTTCAGACCGGCTCTTCTTGTTGTGAGATTTGTGAGGTCGTCTCCCAAGGATGTGTGTGTATGTGAGTGAGTGTCCGTGGGTGCTGGGGCCTGTTTTTTATTTTCCGGCCCGTGATTTTGCACTCTGCACTACTCTCAGCACAACAGAGAACAGGCAGGTTCAAGGGTTACAGATTGACGTCCGAAGTATCGTATGCGGAGATGCGGAGTAATTTTGATTGCACCCCCAAATTCATGGGTCAAGCAAAAGGAAGAGCCAGCGTACCGGGTACGAGCACAACATCACCACACGCCACGACAAGCGAGACAGACCGCAACGAAAAGACGAATAAAAATAAATAAATAAACTATTTACCAAATGAGACAGAATACAAACGAAAGCGTACGCACGCGCATGCTCATCCCATTTAGTATCTTCGCACATCTTCTTCTCTCTCTCCTTCCAACTCGTAACTCAGATCCGGGGTCACATATAGCAGGCTCTTCTATACCCCCTTCCCGCTACGATACTACGTGCCTTCATTTTTATCGCGAGAAGATTTCAGCCTTTTCTTCCCTCGTCGACTCGCATCGAATTGTGCCTATACCCACGCTGCAAGGCGCTCTCAACGATTGAATCCTTTATTTTTATTTTTATTTTTGCAAATAGAGTCAAAGGTCCGACCCACCTGGGGCTCGAACCCAGGACTCAAACAATAAAAGTAGAATTCGAGGTTATAACCACTTGAACCACCGGGGCGACCGGTAAATATATATATATATATATATATATATTTATTTATTTTTCTCATCCCATTCATTATCTTCGCACATCTTCTTCTCTCTCTCCTTCCAACTCGTATAACTCAGATCCGGGGTCACATAGCAGGCTCTTCTTCTCCCTCCTTCCCGCTACGGTACGTGCCTTCATTTTTATCGCGAGAAGATTTCAGCCTTTTCTTCCCTCGTCGACTCGCATCGAATTGTGCCTATATACCAGGTACCAGGTACCAGGTAGGTACTTACGTACGTACGTACGTACGCAAGAAGGACGGGTTGCCGCTGCACGGGGAGATGGAGCAACACCAAATACGTAGAGGAAGATACCCCCCATGGGGACGCGGGGGGAGGGGAAAAGCAAAGCAAAAGAGACAACAAGGCAAGAAACAAGCAGAAGAATGAGAGAAAAGGGGGGGAATATGTGCTTGTGATATTATACGGGGGGCCACACATACAGTAAATAGGACCAAATATTGAAAATAGTTCAATAAAATATAGTCAAATATGTAGGCTTTTGTGTGCACCGTAGGTCCTATTTACTATGGGGGAAAATGCGAACATCAATCAGTTATAATAATATACCTGATCCGTTTGAGCCAAAATCAGGTACTTACTAAAACCAAGTAAAAAACGCGCGCCACGAGCGGTGTTGTTCTGTCCATGAGAGTCCGGTAAAAAAAGAATGCCCCTAAGGCATTAAGCGTGCCACATGGCCTCCAAAATCTGAACTGTCTTTTTTTTCTTTTTCAGCGTGTAGATACTATATAATACTGTTATGGAGTAATAGCATATATATCTATCGTATAGGAACGTACATTTATTTGCCGTTGTTTGCGAATCTTACCCGGCGGATCAAGCGTATATAGCGTTTTTGGAACATACCCGTTTGCGGAGCTTTATACGGTTTCGCGTAGCGTTTTGGGAACATACCCGTATGTATGCGATTCTAGTATGACTACACGTACGTAGCGCTTTGGGAATCTTCTGTATGGGAATACTCGTATCTGCATACCAGGCTATATTTTTGGTTGACATCTGGGCTGAGCCGTGTTCCTGGCGAAGCCCCCCCTACTACTGCTCACTCGAGTTCTCCCCCTGTCTCTCAACTCACTTGAGGAGCAATAGTAAGAAGTTCGTGAACTACAAGCAGCGTGCTCTACCCAGCACCGACATCCCTGTGCCCCTTACCAGCTATATATATACCGGGCACCGCATATCTTCACAATACGGGCTCCACTTGGACCTGCAGAGAGAGTCGCTATTAATAATGGGTTTGTTTCGCCATGGCGGGGGCGCCAAGGAGTATTCACTCTGTGGCGCTCCCCCACCGCTTAAACAGAGCTTTAAATCTTCTAGACCGCCCTCGCGGAACCGCCTGCTCTCGCGGCACGAAACTATCTTGCCGGACCAAAACCTGAAACCATCTCGACGTGGGGGACAGTTGGTTGGTTCACGCAAAATGTTCTGAGGCTCTCCTCACTTACGGAGCTCCATACTTCACGCGAAAACTGACTTCAGCAAAACTCAAATCCTATCCCGATGAACATTCCCATGGCCCAAGTGTACAAGAACGTCATTTATTTTTCGAAACAAGTTTGGCAGTCTGACGATTTTGGGCTAAAAAAGACCCCGTCATTCAGAAATATTGTAGCAGAAATAAATGTGCGACCTCTATCGCAGCACGTGTCTATAGGGTGGTGCAGACAACTAAGACTAAGACTATTTATTATATGGCACTGTATGGACGTATGGACTGCTGTGGCCATGTGTATGTGTTCTTCACATTCAACGTTATTTCTACCCGTCGACATCCAGCACAACCACCACACAGTGTCCGTGCCGGTTCTTCAATCCTACCAGGTACAGTAGAAGAGATACAAGTTCGGGTTGGGGTGGGTTTATGTGGTCACAAAGCTACGCCACAGCAGAGATACTACGTTGCCACGTATGTATGCAGTAAGCACAGCAAGCAGTGGGCAATGCAATGCCACGTCATCATACATTCTTATTATTTCTCTTGCTATCCGACAATGTGCAGCATGATCTTCAACATTGATCACTCATAACTTTCCCGAAAGAAGAAAACCTCGGAGACAAAAGGCAAATCAATAAATAAAATAAAAAATGAAACCCATACATGCTGGATACGGCAGGCACGACATACACAATCTATGAAATAGAGAAACGAAAGGAAACAAAGAAAAAAACAAACACAAAAAAGACAAATCGAAAGAGAAAAAGAAAAAAAAACAGGAAGCAAAGGTCAAGTATAGAAGAAACAATAACTGTCGTGCTCCCCCCCCCGCAGGCGATGTGGCAAACACTTGAAAAGAACGAGCTGGGGGAAAAAAGAAGAAGAAGAAAACCACCACTACGTAAACAGAGTAAGACAAAGAACCAAGGGAAAACAACAAAAAAAGGAAAATAACAGGCAAACCAAAGCCCAAAGCACCCTCCAGGTAGCGGCAGCAGTTTGTGGTACGAGTGGCTATAGCCAGGTTTCCCTGCTATTCCGCCTGTTACCTTGCTCCCCTGACCGCCGTCTCCGTCCCGCGTTCGTCGACTTTGCCCACAGCCACTACTTGGCGTCAGACAATACGCAACAAACAGAGCAGGCTCGTCATCCACCCACGCCCCACGACTCCTTCTATACGGCTTATTATCCATCAATCGAAAAAAAGAAGAGAAAAATAAATAAAATGAAAAATCACGGGGAATCAGCGCAAGCAAGGAAAAAAAACAAAACAAAAATTGAAGACAGAGGGAGACGACGTTCGAACCAGCTGCACTGGTTGGTGGCACTATTACGGGGGGCCATAGTTAATAGGACCTACCTGTAGTACACATAAAAACCTACATATTTGACAATTTCTACCAACAATATTTGGTCCTATTTTGGCCCCCCGTAATAGCAGTATAGCCATGTTTTATTTCCTAGTCGGCCTGGTGCCTTGCTACTCTGTCTGCCATTTCCTTACTACTTTCGTCCACCGCAGTTTCCCTTCTACTCCTCCTGCCCCCCCCCCCTCTCCGCATTCCCTTGGTCGGGTATTCTGCCACTCCTCCTGCCCCCCCCCCTCCCTCCGTTCCCTTGGACAACACCCACGGCGGATGCGCGGCGCTGCCTACTCTACTCAGCCTCAGCCTCGTACCACCTCACCATGAACCGTTCGGCTGCTTCAAGGATTCCCCGGTACCACTTCCCCGCCTTTTTGCTGCAGTGGGCCACAGCGCGGTCTCAACTCCGAACACCAAGGGGGCAAGTTCCGTTGACCCTTCGGTGGCTCGGAGCTCCCTAACTTAATAAGGTCTTCGACTATGCATCTAGGCCAAGTCTCCCCACCAGCCGTCGTCCCGAACATTACCCGACTGGGTAATCGCTTCTTGCTTTGCCGTGCCACGCCCCCCGCAAAGAAGAGCCGCCGTTTACGAATGGTCGTTTCGATGCTCTCGCAACGTGTCATCTTGAGGGCCTTCGCGTACGAGAGGGTGGCATGGTCAGTACGAAGCCGGCGCTGGAAGGAAATGACTCGCAACAGGACTTGGTGGTGAGCCGTTCGAAGCTTGGCAAAGTGTTCCGCTCTGAGCATCCATGTCACACACCCGTACAGCAAGGTCTCCATCACCTCGGCCTTCAGCATTCGGACTTTCAGGCTAAGGGGGGCGGTCGTCCTATCACACAACTCCGGGCCGAACCGTTTGAGGCATGCTCGCATGAGACAGATCCGTCGGTCGATTTCGAGCGAGAGGTCAGCGTTTTCGTAGATAATGTCGCCTCCCCCGAACCGTTTGAGGCATGCTCGCATGAGACAGATCCGTCGGTCGATTTCGAGCGAGAGGTCAGCGTTTTCGTAGATAATGTCGCCTAGGTGTAAGAACTGGGCCGTCTGCTTATACCTCTGGCCTGCTGCTTCGATGACGAGCGGTGGTGCGAGGGTTGTCTGGTCTGGTGTTTGTAGAAGCATGGTCTCTTGTTTGCTTTCCCGACACCGCGAGGCCTGCTGCTTCGAAGACAGTCACGATGACTGTCATCATTTTCGCGAGACTTCCAGACAATTCCTGCATCATCGGCGTACAACATGCCCCATGCAGCCCTTCGCACGCACGCCAACGGCTCCTGTTCCTCCATTCGAACTACTCCAGCATCACTGAGTTGGACCAAATCCCTTACGATGGCTTTGTCTGGCTGAAGCGTACTAGCACGACGTGTAACGCAGCAGCGAAGAGCACGTTGAACAGTAACGGTGATAGCACGCAGCCTTGCCGCAGCCTCTGCGTGGCATCAAACCATTCCGAGTGCTCGCCGTCACCAGTACGCACGCGAGCCCGCATGTCATCGTGGAAATTACGGATAATTCTCAGCATCTTGGTTTGGTCGCCAAAGCGTGTGAGTACCTCCCATAACAGCTCTCGGTCGACAGAATCGTACGCTTTTCCGCAGGTCGATGAAGCACACGCACAGGGGGGTTTTCCTCTGTCGTCCGAGCTCTTGCAACCGGCGCACGACGAAATACATATCAATCGTCGATCGTGCGGACTGCTGTGACCGTAGAAAACAACAGAGCGCACTTCACAGCAACTACTGTATTGAATAACTGAAGCACGCCGCACACACCCCTAAGGTTCATATTTTATCGGAGAGCGTTTTTTCCATAGTTTCCAAAGTTTGGAAATAATTGGAGATATAACATGTATCAATATACGGAGGCGTTCAGTCACTATTCGTGAAATTATCCAGAACCAAAAGTATCAAGTTCGTTAACATTCCAATGTTTGGAAAAAAAAAACAGGAAAATATTATAGGAGAGCTTTTTGTCCAAATTTTCGACATTTGTTTCGCGCAATTTTTCAAAATTTTCCATATTTTCCTGTTTTTTTTCCAAATATTGGAATGTTAACGAACTTGATATGTTTGGTTCTGGAGAATCTCACGAATAGTGACAGAACGCCTCCGTATATTGATATATATCTCCAATTATTTCTAAACCTTGAAAATTATGGAAAAAACGCTCTCTGATAAGAATGAACCAAGAAGAAATAGTGAAACTATTAATAGCATACCAGGTATATACGTATGTATGCATGTCCCACAGCCTTCTGCCCAGACCACAACATCTTGTATATCAAAGTCCGGTTAAGAGGTCACTTTGCGCCCAACAGACGAATACGTAGACCCACAAAACGCCGAGAGTTGACAGGCAGCTTTTCATGTCCGATGGAAAGTGTCGTGAACGATTATTACGGGGGACCATAGTTAATAGGACCAAGTATTGTTGGTAAAAATGGTTAATATATTGGATTTTATGTATACAATAGGTCCTTTTAACTGTGGTCCCCCGTAATAGTCGCCAGGGTCACTCTTAACCCCTTTAGAACCCCAGTCGCGTTTTGGGGACAAACTACTTGAGCTTTGAGTGATTTGTCCCCAAAACGGGACTGCAGTACGTACTAAAAGGGTTAACCAGCTTATTATCCAGTCCCGTAATACGTCTGGTATGGTTGAGTGTTTCACTTCGGCTATTATTGATGCGGTCGAAAAAGAGGTACCACCCCCTGCACGTCGCCACCGCAGACATGGATGGTGGGAGTCTGCCGAAACCTTGGCCGCATTCATATCAGCATGGACAGCGAGGGAGGATGCACGACAAATTCTTGCGTGCCCACCCCCGGGGTAGAGCCGCGTGGAAGGTGATTGCCGAAGGACTGCGTGCGTACTTCGAAGCGTACCTTGCCGAAACCGACGACTCACTACTAGCGAACAACGACCAGAGAGGCTTTTACAAGCACCTTAAACCGCAGTCCCGTTTTGGGGACAAACAACTTGGAATTTGACTGGTTTGTCCCCAAAACGGGACTCCAGTACTAAACGGTAGGGTTCGAAGGGACTAAAGCGAGGAGCGACCAGTTCATTAGGGACGAGGATGGCACGCTCTTCTTGCGGGATATCATAAGGTAGGTGCGAATTCGTGACCGGTGGGCGGGATTTTGCTACAAACTCTCCAACACGAAATCGCTGTAACTCGACCCTACCATCATCGACCTCTTCTTGCCACCGCGATCGCTTAACCCTTTTAGAACCGCAGTCCCGTTCTGGGGACAAACCAGTCAAATTTCAAGTAGTTTTGTCCCCAAACGGGACTGCGGTTTTAAGGGGGTTAAGCTGTCGCTTGAAGATGAACCATCCATGGACGAGATGACGGAAGCTTTCAAGGGGATGCCAAATTGGAAAGCCGTCGGGCCAGATGGTCTCCCGGCCGAACTCCTGAAAACCGACCACCCCGCGTTATCTCAGTGCTTTCACAACATCCTTGTCAATGCTTGGGTAACAGGAGAACTCCCCCAGCAATGGAATGATGCGATCGTCAAGGTCCTTCACAAAAAGAAGGACCGAATTAACTGCTGCAATTACAGAGGGATTTCGCTTGTTGCCCACGCAGGAAAAGTCTTGTTGAAAATCGTTGGGTCCCGCCTCAGCAACTACTGCGAGACCGAGGAATTACTCTCTGAGGAACAGTGCGGCTTCCGCCCCGTCTTTAACTAACTGTGAGGAAATACGTCCCCCAAGGGCTCGGTGGCCGCCGGCAGCGAGTCAGAGGCCGGGGAAAAAGGCCTGCCGAATGTTGATCAGACGAGGCATCGAAATGAGCAACATCCAGAATTTCTTCGGTCTATGGCGCAAAGCGGGGGGTCTCGACCGGCCTTGCTTGCAGACGCAGAGCGGGGCGCCGATAAGGGGCTCTTGCGTCGGGGACTCCTTTACCCGCACCTGAAGGCGACCTTCCAATCTGGGGTGCAAAACCCGGATGTGTTGGAAGCCTGCGGCGGAGTACTGGGGGCCGCAAGCGAGCAACCTACAATAGTGTCGTTTGTTCGAGGGCGGGGGCAGCACTGCATACATACGCGCCCGGACCCTGCGGTAAAGTCCCTCGAGGGGGGGATAAAGTTATGGGACGATGTTTTTCGTGTACGGGAGGTGGGGCAGCGTCGTGCGCGCCCTGACCGTGCGGTGAAATCCCTGTGGAGGGAGGTGATGTGTTACGTGTTTTCCCGTCTACACTGAGGGGGAGCGCGTCATGCGTGCCCTCACACTGCCATAAAAGCCGGAAAGATTGGGGCGGAACTTATCGGTTTGAAAAGGTTCGTGTTGTGTCTCCCGAAAGTGCTGTATGCGGGACTGGGAGCTGGGGGGCACCGCCCTTGGGCGGTCATCCGGAGCTAAAAAGCACCCGTCTGGAGATCATTGGGGTTGCCGATGTTCGAGAAGCCGTGACACGCGCCAGGGGTTCAACCGGCCGAGGCGGGGGCCGGAGGGGTTCCATTGTTGGGTTGGCATACTGTGTGAGGCTGATTCGCATTTCCTGTGCTTCGGGCGTCTTGTCCGAGCTGGAGGCGCGAAGCGGGGGGTTAAGGCAGCCACTATCATTAGTGAATAGTTTTGCGCAGTGCTTGAAAAAGTGATCGGTGCCGTGGAAAATCGAGGCAGCGACCTTTGGTGAAGCGGAAAACGTGCGCGCGTTCCTCGGGTGTAGTGAGCGGCGTCCTAAATCTGGGGTCATGGTTCTGAAACGATTCGGAGACTTGGAACACTGTTTCCCACTCAGACCCGGGTCAGTCGGTCAATGGTTATAGGTATGACTAAAACGGGTCGGAATCATATTGATCGGAATGAGCGACGCTCATCACAACAGGATTGCGTGAGGCACCAACGCGCCCCGAGCGGGGCGGCGGGGAGGTAGATCTACTCTGAGGGCGATTGCCTGCACGCGGTTGCAAAGAAAGGCCCGCCAAAGGGGGCCGGGAAAAGTGGTTTGCCCCCTTACGACGGGAGTTTTTTTCTTCGCCATGGTTTGGAGAGACATCCACACGGCATCAATCGAGACAAAAAGGGGTGGGCCCAGAGACCGAAGCACCCAGATAAAAGCGTGGACACGAGCCCAGGGTACTGGTTCATTACGCTACGACGAACCAGTTCCAAAACCATCGAAACGATTGGAGCCAAAAGTTCTCGAAAACCCGTAACGCTACAAACTACGACGCTGAAAGACTGAAAACTACCAGAGAAGGGGAGGGATTCCATTGGCTACTCCAATAGTATGTAACCCTTGGAACGCAGAATTTCCGGCGCCGTGGTCACAGTGGCTGCAGATGAGGCGAAGGATCTGGCTGAAGACCTCCGGTAAGCTGGCGTGGGCATCAAGGCTCGCCTCTACCTGGGCGATCAGCGACGTTTTGGAGGAAGAGGGGCGGGCAGCGACGATTGCTTTCACAACCACTTTTCGGAGGGGTCGTTCCCAACCTCGGATCCTGGCGTCGGCCGCGAAGCCCTTGGTACACCGGACTTCGCTCATATCTAAGATGTCAGCCAGGGCTCGTTTTATACACCCCATGAGTTCTTGTACAATACCGCTTCCGAATTTTGCGATTGTAGACCTGAAAGAAATGGCGACAACACGGCCGACTCTGCACAAGTCGATAGTGATGCAGTTGCGTTGGTACGGCCTCAATATAAGCGTTATCAACGGCAGCATTATTCTAGCTGATCTGACCTTGTCGAGCGTGGGCTGTCGCCGAAGGACAATGGGAGGGCGCGATAAGCAGCAAATTCGCTACGAGAAAGCGAGTGCAACTTGTCACTGGACCATACATCCTATCGATGAAGGCGTCACTTGCCTGGGGGTCTTCAATGCTTGAACGCTCGATTGTCTGCCCTGGGTGTGAACATATTGAATTGCAAATGTGCGAAAGCCGCAGATCCATGCGTAGGTGTTCTGTTCGTGATTTTGGGCTTCGATCTCCCCCCCCTCCCGTAACGTGTCCCCCTCCCTTATTTTATATAGGTTGGGTTGGCGTCGGTTGGCAACGACACTGTAAAACATGCCGCTCACTACGTGAGGTAGACAACCAGGGTACCGTTTTATTTTTTATTTTTTTTGGCGGTCGCCCACAGCTGGTTGTCGAGTTAGATCGTTTGTGCGAGGTGAACAACCTTTACTCCGCACAAAAGTGGGGATTATCGTATCACGTAGTGTTCAAGGAAAGGCACCCAGGGGGCAATTACACAGTACTCCCCTTGCTGTCTCTGGAATTGCCTACACCGTAAATTAAATCAACTCATTGAAGCTGTCATCCATATGCAAGTCCGCCTCACAAGCGCTTCTTAGTAGAGGATGCAGCTCACCCTTCATGCGACTCGCCGGACACCTCACGGCGCTTCGCGCTTGGTGCAAGCGATGTCCGCCTGGTCGGTGAAAACCCGACATGCTCCGTCCCGGCATTGTAGGGATGCGAGGGTCTATGGTCATGCGACTACGGCCATGAATGAGATCGAGCACATCTCTCCTATCGAGTACCCCCCCCCCGTAACGTGTGACGACACGCGTACCTCTTGCTGTACCATACACTACGGTAACACCCAGCTGTAAGCAAGCCGTACGTAAACCCCCTCGCTGCTGCTGCTGCTGTCGCACTTACCCCCCCGTGTAGTGCGCATACACGTTTCTCTGACTGCGAGAGAGCCAACCAGCTTCCACCACTATTACGGGGGACCATAGTTAATAGGACCTATGGTATACATAAAAAACTATATTATTCACCATTTTTACTAAGAATATTTGGTCCTATTAACTATGGTCCCCCGTAATAAAACAAACAGACACAATAGAGAGACAAAGACGGCAGGTCGAAAACGCTCCCTCTCTTCCTATCATACCGGCGCCTCCAGATGACGTACACACGGCGCAGCTCAGACCACGGACGAGCGCAAGCACAGCTGCACCCCAAGGTGATTATATTATAGCTCGACCTCCCCATGGGCCACTGCTCTGCTGTCCGTGCCAAAATCCTATATAGATAGCTTGTATTGGTAGAAGATACCCTAGCACCGACGCCTTTGACAGTGCCCGCAACGGGTCAGGCTCGGCGCCGAAACCGTGATGCAAACCAAACACCCCTCAGATGATGGCGAGGCAGAGAGCAGCACCGGCCACACTAGACAAAACAAACACGCCCATCAGGAAAATCGAAACCTCAGGCCACCGAACACCACCACCCCCTAACCCTCTCCGCCGTGCCCACACGCCACATCCTACTCCATCAGGCCCTTTCGAGGTTACCTAAAATCTCCCCCGCGGTGCCTTCACACACCCTCCGCGAACAGTCTGTCACGCTCTCTTGCAACACATCCGGCGCTTTCTGCATACGGAGAGTCGACCCAAAAAAAAAAAAGAAGGAAACCACGAACACGTCCCCCTGTAATCGTGATCCCTCGCATGGGCTGGAACTCCTGCACGCTTGTGGGTTTCCGTGGGGGGTGCGTTACAGACGTACACCCCCCCCCCCCCCTTCTCACCAAAATTACACCTGCTGGTACTTTGGGACAAAATAAGTAACAAAAGGATAGTATGGTAGGCACTGCTGCATCGCCCCCCGAAGCAAACGGAAGCTGAAGCCATGAGCCGTCGAGTGACCCACACAGCCAGGCATCACGGACTACATCACGTATATACCCTCTCATAGTTGGAGGCCACAACTGTTGATGTAGAGCTTAACTGGGAGTTTCCCCAAAGCATGTGGCATGAAATGGGTGCAATGTTTGCATTGCCAAGGGCATACAGTGCGCCCAGACAGAAGGGCCTGAAAGCACCGAATCATAAACAAGATGGTTCGAACTACTCCTGAATGAGATAGCGTAGCACACATGTTTTCGTCGGCCGTTGGACCCAACGGAACGATTGGGCAAGCGTCGAGCGCTCGAAGGGACCCAACGGACAAAATGAAAACAAAAATATAACACACTCAAAATCAACCAAACTGCACAGCAATGAGCGAGTCACGGGACACAACGATAAAAAACACAGACACGCACATCTACCTCCAAGCCTTGTGAACATATGAAGCAAATATCATGCCCTACCACGCTACTCTTCCTGATGGCGTCTATACTTTACACGCAGAGCATAGCTCTCGGCGACAACCCTGTGCCAGAGCTGCAAAACTGGCTGTGGGCCGTTCGACGTACGCCCCCCACAACAACAAAAACACACGCGACTCTACACCGCAGCGCCATCCCTAGGTTTCGCGTTCATTTCCCCCCCCGAAGCCACAGTAGGCAGGCCAGCTACATCTCTGGCTGCCGTGACCCCTCGGCATGATAACTTCGTGTGCTCAAGACCAACGGCTTGGCAAACGCGCATGCACGCTCACTCGATCGGCCAGGGAAAAAAAAACGAAACCGCTCGGAGTGCAGCAGCAAGCGCCGCTCTTGAGCTACAAAAAAACACCAGGGCATCTCCCACAATTAAAAAAAAAAAGAACGCGGTACTACTGTACTACGTATGCACAACAACTTCAGCATGAGAGCAGAGCTACCTATCTAGTCTATACGGACTCAGCTCATTTTCGACACTTTCGGGCTCGCCCCCCCTTTTCCCAGAGTTAGCTCGACAGACTCAGCTGATTATAAATAAAAACCTTCAGGTTCCGCCCCCCACCCAGGACTAGCGAGACAGACTCAGCTCATTTCGACACCTTCGAGTCCCGGCCCCCTCCCAGAGCTAGCTAGACACTCTGCTCACTTCGACATAATCTCGCGCCCGCTCCCGCCGAGAGCTCGGTCGACAGACTCAGTTTAGGCAGTCACCTTCGAGCCCGCCCAGCCCCCCCCCCGTCCCCGGCCACCCCCGCTCCCAACACTAGACAGAGTCCGCTTCTTTTTTCGGCACGTTCGAGTCCCGCCACCCTCTCACCATCCCCGTTGAGCAGCGCCACGTCGCTATCGATAAATAGGCTCCGCCCAGCTCGGCTAAGCGAAGCTCTCAACCCATTTCGACACCTTCCGGCGCCCCTCTCTCCCGCACCACTCGGTCTTCTTCGTCATCAGACCCCTCGTCGAAGTGCGACCCCGCTGGACTCCAGCAGGACGTGGGCGACGGCGGCGCCCCGAAGGTTGGGGTAGGCGTTGCCACCGAGGCGGCGTCTATTTGAGACGATCTCCGGATGCTGACCACGCCGTGCAACCGCTTCGTCTCCAGCAGCAGCACCAGGGGGACGGCGTGGCTGGTCACGATGAACAGCGGCAGGAAGAAGGCCAGGCCCGTGACGTTCCAGGCGAACGAAGCCAGGAACGGCACGATGCTCGCGCCGGCGGTTATCCCGAACATCGCCACCATCGCGCTCGTCTCCGGCCTCGGCGAGACGCGGGTGCTCAGGTCGTACGCGTACCCCAGCGCCGGCCCAGTGAAGCACCCGTACACCATGACCGACACCCAGACGACCGGCTTGAACCGGTACAGGAAGAGGAGGAACACCATGGCGGCCGTTCCCCCGACGCAAAGGATCGTCACGTGCCGAAACAGACGCGCGAGGGCGAGGGTGAGCTGGTCGCGGAGGCCGATCACGCGCCCGAGAGTGATGGCCAGCCAGAGGCAAACAATGAGAATGTGCGCGTCGGATTCGTCGGAGGTGTCGTCCACGAACTCTCGCAAGAAGGCCGTGGCGGCTATCTGCGCGGGGGGGAGTGGGGACGGGGGGGGTGGAGCGAGGGGACGATAGCAAGGCGAGGTTGAAATTCGTCACAAAAGCAGGGACAGAGAGGGAGGGGGTGCAACGAACGGGCGTGAGCGCAAAGGCGCGGGGGTCGAGACTCTCCGCGGTGTCCGGTGAACGACGAGCAGGCGCGGTGAGCGTGAGGCTACGTCGCAGTAGATAGCAAAAATACACTCCACGTCTGCCGTGGTAAAGCCGGAACGGAGGTAGGCGTGAGATGAACCGAATCTCGACCGTCCGGGGGCCAGAGGCAGACCTCTCGTGGAGCAGCTTTCGAATTGAACGGCGCCTTACACCTAATCTAAACCGCCTGAAATACAGAGGCGACCCATACCACGATCACGGCGAGGGGGCGTCATCCTTTTTTCACTTTAGAGGGGAAACGTGACCAATAAAAAACACGATTACAACCATTTCCCCCCTTGAAGAAACCCGGACAGCTGGGCTGGGGCAAAGGGGAGGGGGGGGGCGGGGCACATCTACATTGCAAGTACATGTAAGATGCGCACAGCGACATACCACTCTCGTACTGCCGCGTGCTCGCGAATAAAATAGACGATTTTGATAGCTACCCCGCTTGCTTGCATATTTCAGTCACTATACCCTGACGACAAAACATGTTTACGTCAAGAGCACGAGGGAACGAGCGCGGCATTCGCCAACTCCGTTCGTGCACCATGGGCACAAGCGACGTTAAAAGTAATTTCCGGACGTACGTAAAAAATCATGGAGTCGCAACATTTGTAACTAAGAGTAAAAATGGTGTTATGTCACGCATAAAATAGAAACAAATGTGTCGTATCACGTTTTCTTATCATCACAAGTCGTGACATGGATTTTCTCTTCACGCTAAAAACAAAAACAAAAATTGTCACGATTCTGGTGCCAAAATTCCCGATTCCTGAAAATATCACTATTTTGTTGTCACGATTCATGCATGACCATGACGTCTGCCTATTGTTCATTAGGAACGACCCCGAGTACCGCCTACTGGTACACCATAGCTATATTATACCACAACATGCTTCGCTCACCCTCCCGCCCATGAACCAGAACATGATGCCACAAAGATGGAAGTCGATCTTGTTGGCATCGTAAAAGGCCCGAGGCTTCGACCACCCCTCCGGGATTGTCAGCGGCATCATCTGGATTTGTTCCTGGCAAGAGAACAGTCACGAGGAGGGGGCAGGGACGGCGGTCAACGAAGACGCATTTCCAAACAAGCAGACGACTCATGACGCGCCGGTTGTGCCAGATTTGACCTTGATGCTGGTCCAGCGAGATCCCAGCTGCAGTTGCTTCGGCACTCTCCGGCGATGATGGCTATCCAGTGACCCCAAGGCGCAGAAGCTTCGACGTACGATGGCGACCCAGTGATTCCCAGGCGATCATGGTCTGAAGATTCCCACATGCAGTTGCTCCGACGACCCCAGGCGCTCATGCCGGTGCTTCGATGATCCCAGGGTACGATGCTTCGATGCTTCGACAACCCCAGGTGTTGATGCTCCGGCGATCCCGCGCGGTCCTCTATTACGGGGGACCATAGTTAATAGGACCCACTGTATAGACAAGAACCTACATGTTTCCCTATTTTTCCGAACAATATCTGGTCCTATTTACTATGGTCCCCCGTAGTAGCGGTCCCGGACGGTGCTCCTCCGGGGGGTGGATGGCACCTTTGTGTTTCGTTGGAGGATTTTGGTCACCGTAGGAGACCCGTTTGTCGTCAGGGTTGGAGACGGCGGAGGGTGGGAGCCGTGCGCGACAGGATTGAATCTCTGCTTCTGGTGCGGGCGGCGTAGTTCCCACAATTATACGGGATTTTGCCCGCGGTGTTTCTCTCCGTGGAGCTGCCAGGGAGGAGCGAGCTCGTCGTGCGCTGCCTCGAAGGCACCCTCGGTGAACGGGCCAGACATCGTACTCGTCCTTTCCGTTCCGCGCATAGACCCCCTGCTTGGCCACAGTTGTTGTGGCGGGTCGGTGTCGGACGGTGCCGGTACATCCACTATTTCGGGGGACCATAGTAAATAGGACCAAATATTGCTAGTGAAAAAAGGTAAATGCATACCCTGGTAGGTTTTTGTGTGTACCCAAGGTCCTATTCACTATGCCCCCCCCGTAATAGTTGTAACGTCTACTGAGCACTGGACCCCCCGGCGTAACCGTCCTTGACCTTCCGGTCGAAACCGGTTCGTCCATCCTCTCGACCTCGGAGCGTGTGACAGTCTCCTCCATAGAGCAGTCGTCCGGATCTTGGCCGGGCTCCATACTGGAGCTAACCAGGCGCTCCATGGTGGCGCGGACGATTTCGTCCATGCCCTTGTGTTACTCGGGTCACCAGCTTCTGTCAAGGCTCCCCACCATTGCCGCTGATCTCAGTCTCATCTTCGTGCTTGAGCTATTGACAGAAGGGACGCCGGATTTTCCGACAGAAAGACAAAAACCGCGTAGAGGTTAGGTCCTCGTTGCCCCTACCGTGCCCAGTGGTGTCCTGGTCAAGATCCGCCCGCGCCCCGAAAGCGTAGGCGAGGTCCCCCTGCCGGCCGTGCCTTCTTCCGGTCGGGCTCTCCTCTCCATAAATCACTTGTGCGATGTCTCGACGTGGTATCGCCAAGGACCCACCCCGAGCCTGCCTTCCTCCACAACAACAGCAACAGCATTCACACACAGCAAAGTGGGCAGCGAAAACAACAACAAATAACACCGACAATGCCGAAGACACAACCACCGCTCAAAAACAGCTGTAAACGGATGCCGAAACACCAAACAGAAAAAAAGACAAAAAGACAAAAAAAAAAAAAAAAAAAAAAAAGACAAAAAGACAAAACCGAAAAAAAAAAAAGCCAAACAAAAAACACTCGAGAAGAACAAAAAAACGCCTCTCACCTCGCCAGGCGGCAGCTGCCTCCCCGGGCCCGGCAGCACCACCAGAATGAACCCAATAATGAACGCCACAGCCGCCAGCACGGAGTACTGGACCACCAGCGAGCCCGTGAGCCAGCCGATCAGGGGCGACAGCGCGCCGGACACCCCAAACGAGACCGTGTTAGCCCCGAGCCACGGGCCAGCCGCGCTCCCGTGCAGCCGGCGCGTCATGAGCAGGCACCCGGAGTCGATGATGGCCGCCAGAAGCCCTAGCGCGAGAAAGTTGAGATGCAGCGTGCGTACGTCTCCGGAGAGGGGAACCGCCAGGAGGACGCCGGCTAGCAAGAACAACGACACCGACACGACGGCCTTGCCTCTCGCGCACTTGTAGAGCTTGGGGGCGACGAGGTTGCCGAGCCCGGCTCCGATCCCCCGCGTAAGGAAGACGGCTCCAATCTGGTGGGGGGGGGAAAAATAACAAACCAGAAGCAAAATAGTAAAAAACGTGTACATACAACCAACCAATCAAACTATTAATACCAATCTACCAACCAACCAATCACACTCACTAAACAAACACGCAGACACTCGAAACAAGCAAAACGAGCCAGCATATAAATAAACACACAACAACCAAATGAACACACACTCAACCAGCACAAGCGAAACAAAACGAAGCAAGATCATGAAGAACACGGCGAAGACTTTATGCTACTACTACTACTACTACTACTACTACTACGAGCATAAGCTGGCCGTCTTCAGTAAAATCTACCTGCTCACCCTGGTAGTATCTATCTATCACCCAGGCGGGTGGCTCACCGACCTGTACTTTTCATGAGGGCGCATACACCCCGGAGGACGTGAGATCGAAAAATCGCACGCAGCTGATGCTAAGATGAGTTTCGGCACCATGTTCTCGATTTCAACGCCGCGTGTGACGTGTCCTTTTAACCTTCAAGTACGAAAAACAGGCCTTCGGCGCGTGATGCGCTATGTACGTGCGCGCAGCAGGTGCCCGCGGCCCTCTAAACAGTTCTGGTACCAGGTATCCGGTACGCAGTTGCTTGCGTATTGTGCTGCGTCGAGTACCACCAGGTACCTGGTAAGTCATAACGCGCTGCCTCTGCCTGCCTGCTTGCCTTTGCACTGGTCCTATTGGCTGGTACACCAGGCACGTATGATACCGTATGATACGTAACGTAACGCCCATGATTTCAACGCGAAGCTAGCTGGATACCCATTTTAATAACAAGCTTCCTGCATCAACCCCCTCAGCAAGGCTTGGTAGGTGGGTGCGCGTGCCTATTCGCAGCGACTTTTTCGTGGGTTCGAGTTTCACCGAGTGCATCCTCGCAGGGATTTTTTCTTGCATAATAAACGATTCGCGGAAAGCGCGAGAGCGTAAGCTATCAAAATTCGATGAAAATCGACGAGCAGTGGGAATGCTGAACCCTACGTATGGGCGATAAGGATGAAGGCACGTACCGGGGGGGACGAGGGGCGATGCCTGTGACCACGGCTTGTCCAGAATATCGCTGTGGGGAAAAATCTCGTACGAGTTAAGCTGGGAAGTAAAAACGATGCTAAAAAAAAGGGCTGTGGCCAAAATCAGGTAATGCCTGATCCAGTTGGGTCAACATTAGGTACACACTAAAACCACGTAAAAAACGCGCCACAAGTATTGTCCATGAGAATCCATCTAAAAACAAAAGCGCCTGAACACGAAGCGTGTGGTCCCCAAAAGCTGAATGATTTTGGTTTCTTCAGGGTATATATAGGTGCCGCGGGCTCCACTTGAACCTGCAAAGGGTCACGAGGCTTCGTTTGTTTCGCCACGGCGGGAGCGCCAAGAGTATTTATTCTGGCGTTCCCCCCCCCGTTACTCTTGAAGCTTCTCGATTTTTCTCGCGGAGCTGCCTGCTCGGCATGAAATTATATTTGTTGTATCAGACCTCAGACCACTTCGACGCGGGGTAGGGCAGACGAACTGCGGTGTTCGCCCGTGGTACTCTAATATGACGCCCGTGACCATAGAAATTTACAGAGTACACATCACAACAACTGAAGCACACCGCGCACCCCAAAGAAGAAAAAGTGGAAACAGCGTGCGTGTTTTGTCAGTGGCCGACCAGTGGCACACTGTACGAGCAACCATTACGGGGGATCATAGTTAATAGGACCAAATCATAGTTAATAGGACCAAATATTGTTAGTAAAAATGGTTAAATATATAGGTTTTTATGTATACCATAGGCCCTACTAACTATGGTCCCCCGTAATACTGTATCATAAATCGAAAGGCTTCGGGTATAGCAGACGATTCAATGCCCGCGACCGTGACGAATCAGTGGTTCAACCAGTGCAGCAGTGGTTTCGGTTGGTGCTTTCACCGACTCTACTTGTACCGCCATCTCAGTCTGAGGGGGAATGCAGCATTTGTCTTTTACAAACCCCGGTACGGGTTCGACACTACAGTAGTTCTAACTAAGACGACGGAACACTGAGCTGTCGCAGTGCTCCCGAGGTGTGCCGTAGCATTCACTCTACGGCGAGATGCTTGTACTTCGACTCGAGACGATGTTTTGAATGACACTTGCTCTGCACTCCAATCGAGGACGCCGCTGAAGGCGTTCATGATAGAGTTGTCGAGTAGCACAATGTCTGGCCCTAAAGAGGGCAATACCAACGCTTCGACTGGCAGGGCAATAACTCCTAGCGTCGGCTCAAAGCGAACGTATCCTACAATTTTGAGAGGTGACCCATCAGCACTGCTGAGGTTGATCACTCCCGCGGGCACTGCAAAAATTTCAGTGTCTTTTCATTTTGGGGGGTGTCTGGACGAAGTTAACATAAACACACGGTACATCGGTTACTGTGTCAATGGTGACATCATGCGCAGCATGATTATTGACTCTGGCGTTCACTCGTACGCGTTTCGACGACGAGTTTAAAGCGGTGGGATATTCGGGGTACCCACTCATTGCTGACGCGTGGAAGGCATCAAAGTGCCGTTCCTGGTGAGCATCCCATGATGAGAAAACCTGATGATGATTCTTCTTCGCATTAAAATTGCGGCCTGTGCTCGTCGTTCAGGATTTACATTGGTGACCACCGTACTTTTTTATCCCCACGTTCCCGAGGTCGATCCAAAAAGCAACGCACGAAGACACGCCTGTCGGTCGAGGCGTCGTCCAGCAGCCACCGCGATTCGAACTTCTTCGAAGCTCTGGAGCCCCAGGACCACGAAGGACAAGAAGGACCGCAGCTGACCGGAGTGGAGAACACCGACGAGGCGGCGGACGACGACGCGGGAGCAGCCTCCAAAAGGCTCAGCGACGACGACGAGCCCAGCCCCACCGACGTTGCTCAGCCTGCAGAAACTACAGCTCAGGCCTCCAGTCTGGCGGAGGACGTCATGGCGGGACCGAGCCCTTTCCCCCCCGGCGACCCGGTCCGCCTCGAGACGGCGGCGTGCCCTCGGCGGTGCATGCTCGACGGCACGACTTCGCCAGCCTGGGTGCTCCAGATGGTTATGCCAGGGAGCACACGCCCGGTGGACGGGCCCACAGCAGCGCAATTTGGAGAGGTGAGAGGAGCCTCAACGTTGCCAAAACAAAACCTCAACGTAGCTTTTCAAGGGGCCGCAAACACATAGTGGCGCAGCCACCCCAATCCAACAGTCGAGCAGTTCTGACAGCAGCAGTCACTCCCCCCTTGACCAATCTAGACATCCCTCGCAAGCAGCACGTACACCTCTGCTGTGTCCCCACCCGCTAATGCTCGCTCACAGCAGACAGCACGTACATCCTCTGCTGTGCCCCCACCAACCAACGCTCTCGTAATGCAGACAGCACGTACATCCTTCGCTGTACCCGAAGAGACTAACCAGATCGACCCTGCCTGTTGATCACGATTTTTTTCCCACAAAAATCACAAGACCTTTCGTCATCACTAAAACTGGTCGGATCACCCTCGGAGGACGTGTGCGAGATTATGGCACTCTTCCGCTCTCGCATCCGCTTACGCTCTCCTGACAGCACCCCGCAAGCAACTATCGACCACCACGCAGTCAAGTACCTCCCCCCTTCTAGTCAGGGATGAAGCAGCTACCACCATGCAACAACTGCAGTGCGAGACTTTAGAGTGGTGAACCGACAGAGAACTGGCAGAACTGAACGATGATGAGGACGCTCTCGAAATACGTTCCCCCCGCTCATATCGTGACTGGACCAACGCCTTCACAAATATGTTCAGCCCGGTCAACCGCATCGTCTTGCTCGCTCGCACCATCGGTAGGTAGTGAATCTGTCGACTCTTACGGATTGAGAGTAACCCAAAGCTTATGCACGACTGCTGGCCGAAGAAGCCAAACGCACCGCTCCCCCGACCGTCTCGCCGTTACAAACACGCGTGGCAAACCTCACTGATGGCTAGGCTACTTTCGAAAATGGTTTGATCCCCCCGATACGAGTAGAGCTCATTCGCGAAGCCCCGTCCCTCACACACCAAGCATCTCGTACGCGTGCTAAAAAGCACGAGAAGAACGCCTCACGCGGACCCCCCACCCCACCCCCGACCACGTACGCCTCCGCCCTGACCGGCACATCCCCTGGCCCTGACCGACAGCTGATCACTTCGATGGCGAACATCGACAAGGCCATCGTGTCAAACCTCGCAGCAGTGCAGGCACTCGGCAACAGCGTCACCTTCGAGAATGAACCCCACGGCCCGGCTGAGAAGCGGGGCAGGTCGGCGAGCACGCACCGCTCTAAAACCCGCAAGGAGAAGTTCGCAACGGGTAAGGAGTGTTACTATATAATGTGCCGCCACCGCAACTCCCGCTCGCGCCGCGAGTGCCGTTTGGCCAAGGCGCACGAAGAAAAGGGTGGGGTGGTCAGCAGGACTGATAAGTGAGGGGGCCGGCGCCGGTTTCCTCTAACCGGTTCGGGGAGTACGTTAGCTACGTGGGACCACCGAGTTCGCGGTGCAAACGATCGCGCGAACAGCTAGCGTGACCGGAGCCAGCGTCGGTAGACCTAGTGATGAGAGGAGGGGTAAAAGTGGCCAAAAAACGAGCGCCACTCCTCAGGCGTACACCTGTGTAAGACACGTACTTGCATACAACCGGTCGAATACTGTACCAGACTTAGCAAATCAGCAGCAGGTTCCGAGTGTTTTAGCAGTACAGCATGGAGTGGGGCACATCGTAGAATCAACAAGCAGAGCCGAGAAGAGTAGCCAGCGTCAGAGGGTTACGTTTTCCCCTTCCGTGGTACCGCAAGCCTTATATGTTTCTGCTGTGAACAGCAATTTTCACCATGCGACGCTAATCAGGAATGGCACTTTGATGCCTTCCACGTCAGCAATGAGTGGGTATCCCAAATATTCCATCGCTTTGAACTTGTCGTCGAAACGCCTACGAGTAAACGCCAGAGTCAGCAATCATCCTGCGCACAATGTCATCATGGACACAGCAACCGATGTACCGTGCATTTCTGTTAACTTCGTCCAGACACACCCCACGAAGAAAGACACTGAACATTTTGTAGTGCCCGCGGGAGCGACCAACCTCAGGAGTGCTGATGGTTCACCTCTCAAAAGTTTAGGATACTTTCGCTTTGAACTGACGCTAGGAGTTATTACCCTGCCAGTCGAAGCCTTGGAATTGCTCTCTTTGGGGCCAGACATGACGCTACTCGATAACTCTATCATGAACGTCTTCAGCGGCGTCCTCGATTGGAGTACAGAGCAAGAGTCATTCAAAACATCTTAAGTCGAAGTACAAGCATCTCACCGTAAAGCGAATGTTACAGCACACCTCGAGAACACTGCAACGGCTCAGTGCTCCGTCGTCTCAGTTAGAACTACTGTAGTGTCGAACCCGTACCGGGGTTTTTGAAAAACAAAATGCTGCATTCCCCCTCAGAGTGAGATGGCAGTACAGGTAGAGTCGGCGAAAGCACCAACCGAAACCACTGCTGCACTGGTTGAACCACTGATTCGTCACGGTCGCGGACACTGAATCGTCTGATGTACCCGAAACCTTTCAATTTATGATACAGTAGTTGCTCGTACAGTGTGCCACTGGTCGGCCACTGATAAAATAGAAGTCGTCCAAATCGCGAACCCGTCCCATCAATACGTATACTTGAAACGGAACACATTGCTAGGACATATTTCGCCCGTATCAGTAGCCTTGAACAACACCACCAGCACAATTCAGACCGACAGCAGGACAACAGAATCTACGCGCAACGAACTGCGTGCAGCACTTTCTAAAGCGTTTGATAAGACCACGTTCACATCTGGCGAATGCGCACAAGTACCGGAGCTACGCACAAAGTACGGAGGCGTTTTTTTCCGGCACCACAAGAGCTAGGTAAATTTACCCTGGCCGAAGCAACGTTTCCTCTTGAACCTGGAACACGACCTGTAGATAGGACTCAATACCGGGCAAACCCACGCGTACAGGAAACTACGTACAAGCGCATGAATCAAAATGGAAAAGGACGGAATCATTGAACAGCGCCCTAGTCCCTGGGGTTCCGCAGTAACTTTAGTCGCAAAATCAGACGGCGCTCCTCGGCTCAGCGTAGATTACAGGTCGTCAATAAATAAAAATCTGACCAACAAGTCATGGCCTTTGCCCAACTTAGAAAGTCATCTTGACACTGTCGGAGGAGCGCGCTATATAACGGTGTGCGACCTACAAAGTGCATGCCATCACATACCAGTAGCCGCCAGCGAACAAGATAATACTTCTATGGTCACACAGAATGGAAAGTGGGTCTTCAAACGCCTACCCTTAAGAATAGCTGACGCGCCGTTTCTGTTCTCGCGAGTAACGCCATTAGCTTTATTAATAGCTTTCGCACACTTTGGTCCGAACCGTGGTCTTTTGGTATATATGGACGACTGTATACGTTGTTCATCAACCTGGGAAGGCCACCTACAACCGCTAGAAAACATGTTCAAAGCATTGCAAGCAGCCGGCCTCACACTGAAACCATCGAAGGCACAGTTTAGGCCCCGAGAGGTCGAGTACTCGGGACACATACTCACCGCCGAAGGAACTTCGGATCGGTGAGGGTCGCGCAAAAGCTGTAGTTGACCTGCCGACGCCTGAGACCGTTGAAGAGTTGCGGTCAGTACTGGGAATGGTCAACTTTGCTCGCAAGTTCATACCAAAGTTGGCTAGCGTCATAGCACCCCTGGCAGCCCTCACAAAAAAAAGGCCGCCAAGGAGGTTGCCAAAACGTTGGGGCCCAGCACACGACCAGGCGTACGCAACAGCGAAACAATTGCTCACCCAGGCGCCCGTGCCACAGTTTCCCGACTTTTTCTAAAGGCTCTGCGATACACGTTGACGCTTAAGAGGCAGGCGCGGGAGCATTCCTCGCCCAGCAGAAAGGCGATGACCTCGTAGTGATCGCATACTTTTGGTCGACGCTTCAACGACAGCCAAACGCCACTACTCCGCTACACCCAAAGGATGTTACGCTATTGTGTTGGCAATACAGCACTGGCGGCCCTATTTATGGGGACGACACTTCGTATGTGTGACGGATCACGCGGAGCTACGGTACCTGTACTCAATGCATGACACATCGAACATATTAACACGCTGGGCGATCGCATTACAGTCGGATGATTTCACCGTTCAAAACAAACCCGGTGAGCTGCATGTCGTGCCGGACACGCTTTCACGAATGTTCGCGTTTGAGCACCCTCAAGAAAGCACTGAGCCGTCCCTTGCACACATTTTGCCGGAATGTACCAGACGACCCTGAAACACAAACAGCGCGAGCTCCCCGCCCTTTTCAGGTTCCCGCCGACAAGCTGGCTAACCTAGAACCAGTACGCAGCGATCGAGAGTTTTTTCTTAGTGTGAAATCAGTATACGCGAGCGCGACCAATGTTTTCCTGCCCGTCGATCAAGAAAAACTCCACTCAGCGCAAGCAGCAGAGTATGGCCCGTACATTGACTATTACGGGGGACCATAGTTAATAGGACCTATGGTATACATAAAAACCTTTGTATTTAACCATTTTTACTGACAATATTTGGTCCTATTAACTATGGTCCCCCGTACTACATTCAGCACGCAGACGCGCCCTCACCCGAGAAAGAAACGAAAACAACCGTGTCGTACTACCGTATTCAGAACAAGACGGACTGTAATTCAAATCGTACCTTCCGGGACACCTTCGAAAAAGAAGCACGATTCGCGATCAGTTGGTAGTACCAGAAGCCCTTGTTGGTCTAATTCTGCACGCTTTCCACGACAACATCATGTCAGGAGGATCCCCTCGCGTCCAGGCCGGCTTACGATAACATCCGCCATAAATAGTGGTGGCCTACTATAAGCCGCGACGTGCGAGGCCGGTGCGAAAAATGCCAAGCTTGCCAACGACGAAACACAGCACACGTCAGACCCGAACTCCCCAACAGGCCATCTACCTGTCGAACGGCCGTTTCAAAGAATATCAGTTGACACGGTGGAGTACAAATCGGTATCGACTTCAGCCGCAGGGATGGAATGTAAATATGTTCTCTCGATGATGGACCACCCGCCACGTTTTGCCGTGCTGTTGCCGGTACGTGATAAGGCGGCCGACAGAGTAGGCCAGTCTATCATCGAACGGATAACTAGCATTTTCGGCCCACCAGAGACCTTGCGCTCAGATCAAGGCCCCGAATCTGAAAACAAGGTAATATACCAGCCGCAACTGAACTCTAGGATACAAAAAAAGACCCGAACCACTCCGTATCGACCTAGGGGCGATTCAGTATCAGAATGCGTACACCCCACCAAGCACAACATGCTGGCCATGCAGAGCGCGATGTATCAAAGCAACTGGGCATCACTTTTACCGTTCGTCCAATTAGCTCAGGGAACACTAGTTGTAGCGCTACGATGCATGAGACGCCATTTTTCTTACTGTTCGGGCGACAATCTCGACTTCCAAGTCGATTTAATTCTTGGGATTCCTCATGTAGGAAGAACAGCAGATACCGAAGAATTCGCACAAAACACGCGGGACAAATTTGCAGATCGCTTTCTAACTCGCGCGCCGAAATCTAAACGAGCGCGCAGACAAACAAGCAGATTATGAACAGCAAACTCAAGCCGTATCCCGTGTCCAACCAGGATAGGGAGTCCTTGTGCACAAACCATACCAGGACGCGGTCCCCACCCAAAACTGCTGCTACCATGGCGAGTACCGTATGTCATCTGCTCACAACTACCACCAGTGGTATATAGAGTACGACTTACGAACGACACACGAGAGGTGTCAGTCCACCTTGCCCACATAAAGCCCCACCTTAGACGGGAAACACCGCCAGCACCTCAATTCGAAAAACTTGCGGAAATGTTTTTCAAGGAAAACAATACCCTTGCCCGAAATGGACCATCCAGACAAGGCTCAACCTAAAATTGAGTCCCGACGTCGTAGACAAGGTAGTAGACCATAGACGTGGGCCTGGCAGAAAAAAAAAAAACCACAGCTACAAATACCGCGTCTGAGGCTTCGAGGGTACGGACCTCGACTATCGCGCAGATGAAACACCCCAATGTCACGAATTAATCGCCGAATACCAAACCCAGAAAGGTTTGCAACTCGCGACAACCCTACCTTTTTCGCCCTCCCTCCCTTCTCTCGGGAAACGGAAGCCTAAAGTAGGCGAGGGATGAGCACAAGTCGAGACAGCGCTAAATGAGTACTCAACGCTCCGCGGCGTGAACAAAAACCACGAACAAGTCGGCAAACACGGTTGACTCAGTCAGCTGTAGGCATAAAAGAGTTGACAACGGTGATGAGAGTAGCGCCATCAGACATGGCAAACATACTTTGTGCCCATCATGATCTGACGGGCGCTCTAACCGGCATTCCGGTGGGAATAGCCGGGGCAAGGAGACGCTGAGAAACTTGTTGTCCGCCACGGTAGAGGGCTGTAAGAAGCATGACACGTCATGCCCAGGCCCAACACCGAGTAAAAATGGGACTGAAAAGCAATTCCACCGTCTTGTCACAAAAAAATGTTCGAAACAAATCCCTCACACATATGGAGTGGGAGCCACGCGACTCCGCCCCGCTTAAAAATCATCAAGAGCAACCACGGGAGAGCACCAATAGCAATAGTGCGTGTGGCCACACGGAATTAGTGCGTGGAGGCAAAGATTGGAACTACCGAACAACTCCAGCATACGCTGTCAGCGTGTAAGCTCGAAAAAGGTACCAGGTATGCATCTTCGCCGGACCGGTGTTTCAACACCCGTGATTGCTCAACACATCGGCTCTAAGGAGTGGACGCACGCATATAAAGGCTGCTGTGTCTCGATCCGATATGGCAGCACCCTGCTTTCTAACGATGACCGCCACAAGACCATCCCTAGCTAAGACGGGCTAGAGGCGAATAAAGAGGGGGGCGATGTGGAAGCCAGGGTCGGAGATACCTATCGTAGATCTCGTAACACGCACGCGCGGAAGGACACGTCACCGGTCAAGCAATATCATAATCTCGGGACACGAGCGGTCTCACGTTTTTGACGGTGTTGACCTGTCCTCGGGAGGTAGCTATCGGGAGATTATTCCGCCGCAAGACTCTGAGGGGACAAAAAAAAAGTCCTCCCCACCCAGTCAGACTAGGTCTAGCATCTCCTTGCTAGATATCAACGAGGAATTGTGCTCGGCTTACGTCGGCCGTAACGACGGCTACAAGGGACCCTCGCTCCGCGACCTCATCACGGCGTCTTCTCCGCGACTACATCGATACGAACGACGAGCACAGGATTTACATACGTGTGTATGTATAAAGACTCACGCACGTATCATACGAGCACAGAGACTATAGACAATAATTGCAACCAGGGGCCGCAGACGAATACGCACAGAAAAAACAGTGGTACGTATGGCCTCTCTGATTGGTTCAAAATTCGCTAAAATCGGTGGAAAGCTATTGATAAACAGGGTAGAGAGTAGACAAAGCCAGGCTACGTGTTCCCCGGCCTTTTCGAGCCAAAATCAGATACGATGCCGGTCTGGTCAATAGCAGGGCTCCCGGCGTGTGTTTTGTACTTGGTTTTAGTATGTATCTGATTTTGGCCCAAAGGTGGCCAGGTATGCCTGATTTTGGCTGAAACCCCTTACGTAACCCTCTTGAAACCTCCGATTAGACAATGGGCGATAAAGAACCGTAGCTACTACAGAGACGGCCGCTGAGTGATTGGTGGGGTGGTACCAATTGGTGTCGGAGGTTACCATGAAAGGAGGCGTGCGTCACGGTGGCAGCATGATCCTTCCCGTACTTCTTGGGTCCTCACGCTTAAATGGTTGACAACTCCATTACTAACGTAAACATTATTATTGCTTTGGTGGCTGTCTTCCCACACCCAAGGGAGCCAATAAACCTTTAGCCCCTTTAGGACTGCAGCCCCGCTTTGGGGACAAACCAGTCAAATTCCAAGTAGTTTGTCTCCAAAACGGGACTGCACTCCTAACCCTTCTATTACGGGGGACCACAATAAATAGGACCTACGGTACACACAAAAACCTACATATTTCCCTTTTTTTGCTAACAATATTTGGTCCTATTTACTATGGTCGCCTGTAGTAGAGCAAACTGCAGTCCCGTTTTGGGGTCAAACCACTTAGAATTTGTGTGGATTGCCCCCAAAACGGGACCGCAGTCGTACAAGAGGGTTGACTAATTTTGGCCTCGAGCGCATACCATTCTGTCTGACATTATAAGAATCGTTTGCAGTTTAATACTCAGTCAAGACGGTCCATATATTTTCGGAACAGGGTGGTGGTATGTTGCAAAACCGTGATTTTTTGTCGAGAATGGTGGTGTGTCGCGCCATGCTATCAGCACACAGCTCACAAAGAGGCCCGAGTGCCTTTATCATTTTCAACATCGAGAAGCACGTCCAATACTTCGCGGGCTCGATATAGAAGGCGGATCGTGTCCGATAAAGCCGATTGTTTTGCTCGCACGATGGGGTGTGTGCACACTATTAATAGCAGGGATCTTTACGGTTATCCGTCCGTGCACGGTGCGGTTTTTTCAAATCGAAAGTCCTACGGTTCGGTTCGGTGCGGTTTTAAATAATCGGAAGTCTTACGGTGCGGTTCGCGGTTCGCGGTTTTCAGGTATTGTAAATCCTACGGTGCGGTTCGGTTTTGAGATACTGTATCCTACGGTGCGGTTCGGTGCGGTTTTCAAAAATCGGAAATCCTACGGTGCGGTTCGGTGCGGCTTTCAGATATTGTGAATCCTACGGTGCGGTTCGGTTTTGTGATAAATCCTACGGTGCGGTTCGGTGCGGTTTTAGAGAATCGGAAATCTCACGGTGCGGTTCGGTTTATTGATATATTATACGGTCCGGTTCGGTTCGGTTCCCCGTTGAATCGGTCTTTCTACAGTGCGGTTCCAATCACCGTACGGAAAACCGTATAACACATGCTTTCCTCTACGGTGCACCGTTTTTCTAAACCGCACTAAACCGCGGTTTCGTACGGTTCTCAGGCTTTTATCGGGGCACTATAACGAAACCGCTGTTTCTCTACGGTGCACCGTATGAATGAACCGTACGAAACCGCGGTTTCGTACGGTTTCTGACGCTTTTTCTCGGGGCTCTACGTAACGCAAGCGAGCACCGCTGCACAAGCAAGCTCTGCTGCAAGCAAACGCCGCCGCAAGCAAACGCTGCTGCAAGCAAGTGATGCTGCAAGCAAGAGAGCCACCTCAAGCAAGCGCTGCTGCAAGCGCTGTTGCAGGCGCTGCTACTGCTTGCGGCTGCTGCTGCTGCTGCTGCAAGCGCGCGCACCCTTGCCGCCACGCTCCTGTGAACTTCGCCGCTCCGATCCCTTCTCGGGTAGAGAGGACAACAAAGAAGGAGGGCCGATATTCTCGTTGTGGCGGCGTTGCTTGTACAGCGAGCATCGAGGAGCGCATTTTAGATCGCACGCCTGCCTGTTCGTGCTGGCTGCTGCTTACTGCTTCTGCAGCTTGCTGCTGCTGCTGTGCTGCACAGGTAGGTACTCCTGCTTGCACGCCTTCTGTTCTGCTCGTTGGATGCTGCAAAAGTGCTGCCGCTGCTGCAAGTGTGTATTCTTCAAACATAAGACTCTAATGTTAAGCAATTTTTCGTCTCCGATTATGCGTACGAGTATGACGGAAAAGGCTTTCGATTTTGACTATCTCTCCAACGGAATCCTTGATACACAAAAACATTATGCGCAGGCACTCTAATGTTTCTGATAGTTTTTTCAGTTTTTACAGATACTCATTTTTTTTCCGGTATTTAATACCTGTATGTCCTATTTCATATTTTCCGGCGGGTGCACTTCCGGAGACTCGGAGTATACCAAGTACACATCATATATCAGAAATATATAAATATACACAATTAACCGTATTGAACAATAAACTTTTTCTGGTGTTTCAACCACAAAAATATTCAACATATGAAATACCATAAGATCAACCAAGCCAGCGGGATCACTTTTGACACGAAACCGTTCCGAAACCGTCATGAGCCGTGCGAAACCGTGACCCTGTCGCACCGTTCCACGACCGATGGAACGGCGTTTTTTCTACGGTTTCAAGTCAACCGCACCGAAACCAATCTAACGGTTTTGGTAAGACAGAGCCAGTGGGAGGACGGGCGGGGGGGCCGTCTCTTGACGCACACGGTGCGGTTCGGTTTCGTGATATTTCCTACGGTGCGGTTCGGTGCGGTTTTCAAAAATCAGATATCCTACGGTGTGGTTCGGTGCGATTTTCAGATATTGTGAATCCTACGGTGCGGTTCGGTGCGGTTTTCAAACATCGGAAATCCTACGGTGCGGTTCGGTGCGGTTATAGAAGCTCGAAAATCTGGTGCGGTTCGGTTATTTTTGAAATCCTACGGTGCGGTTCGGTGCGGTTTTCCTATTTCGTAAAAGCTACGGTGCGGTGCGGTGCGGTTTTCCAGGAGGCAAAAATCCTATGGTGCGGTGCGGCGCGGTTAACCGCACCAAGCCGCACCGAACCGATAGGAAAAAACGCACCGTAAAGAACCCTGATTAATAGTCCACGCTCTCGGTGCGTTGGCACGCCGCCGCGCGCTCTTTTTCGTGCGCAGGTGTACTATTAATACTTGCAGTACCCGCTTTGACCTCCAGCCCTCTCATGCCGTGATTTCGGTCTGATTTCGGAATTTAGTCGCATATAGATATACAATTCGATGCGAGTCGACGAGGGAAGAAAATGCTGAAATCTTCTCGCGATCAAAATGAAGGCACGTACCGTAGCGGGAAGGGGGGAGAAGAGCCTGCTATGTGACCCCGGATCTGAGTTACGAGTTGGAAGGAGAGAGAGAAGAAGATGTGCGAAGATAATAAATGGGATGAGAAAAATAAAATAAAATAAGAAAAATAAATACTCGAAGTATGGTTGTGAACACCGTCGCGGCCAAAGGGTCGGCAGCAGGGAAACGCTCCGGGCTTCCCGACAATTGCCGATTTTACGCACCTGGAAATCATTCGTCTGTGCTGTTTGTTGTTGTGTGTGTGTTCTTCTACAAGGAGTGGTTCTATCTGCCCGTCGACATCCAGCACAACCAGTGCCCATGCCGATTCTTCAATCCTAGAGGGAGACCAGTACAAGTTCTGTGGTCGCAAAACTACGCGACAGAGATGTTACACTATCATGCGGTAGGCGGAGTAGTTGAGCTTAAGCTTTATTTTTACCAATCCGCCGGAGGATAAAAAAAAAAAAAAAAAAAAAAGTAGACAACGCATTGCCTTGTCATCGTACTGAACGAGCTAAAGAGACAACACCACTATTAATACAAATAGCACTACCAAGAACCAAGGGCAAGAAGAGGCAAACCAAGCACAAAGGAAAAACACACACTCCAGGCAGCCGCAACAGTTTGTGTACGAGTAGCATAGACAGGTTCTACCCGCTATTGATATTATTATGTAATAGTCGGTCTGGTACCTTTGAAAAAGTTTTTTTTGCCAAAATCAGTTATACCTGGCCACTTTTCGGCCAAAATCGTTGCCTGGTACATGCTAAAACCAAGTACCGGTAGAAAACACACCCCAGGAGCCCTGCTATTGGCCAGGCTGGCATCGTAACTGATTTTGGCACGAAAAGGACAAGGTATACCTGTTTTTGCTACTGTCTATTAAGGCTCATTCTTATCGGAGAGCGATTTTTCCAAATTTTCCAAATTTGAGAAATAATTAGAGATATGTATCAATATACGGAGGCGTTCTGTCACTATTCGTGAAATTCTCCAGAAACAAAAATATCAAATTCGTTAACATTCCAATATTTGGAAAAAAACAGGAAAATGTGGAACTTTGAAAACTTGCGCGAAAAAAATGTCGAAAATTTGGGAAAAAAACATTCCGATAAGAATGACCCTATTAATAACAGCTTTCAAATGATTTTGGGCAACTTTGAATCAATCAGAGAGGCCATACGTGCACTGTTTTTTCTCTACGTACGCGTCTGCCCTCCTCCCTTGGTTGGAATTCTTCTGTATTACCGTATAAACTCTGTCTATTCGTACGTCGTACGTAAAAGTACGTACTTAAAACATGCATACATACATGCGTACGCTGGTCTCACTTTTTCTTCTCTCTGGTGTGCGACGTACTTCAGTTATTTGATAGCTGTTGTCATGTGTACTCTGCTGTTGTTTTCTATGGTCACATCAGTCTCTACAGCACCATGGTCTTTGTCTGCACCACCCCGCGTCGAGGTGGTCTCAGGTTTGGTACGTACGGCCCCATAATTTCGTGCCGCAAGCAGGCGGTTCCGCGAGGGTGGTCGCCACAGAGTAAGAGTAAATACTCTTGGCGCCCCCGCCGTAGCGAAACAAATGAAGCCCACTAATAGTGACGCTCTGCAGGCCCAAGTGGAGCCCGTATTATAGTATCTACACGCTAAAGAAAACAAAACAATTCAGATTTTGGAGGCCATGTGGCACGCCCTTTACCCAGTCCCGTTTTGGGGACAAAGTACTTGGAATTTGAATGGTTTGTCCCCACAACGGGACTGCGGTTTTAAAAGGGTGAATGCTTTACATAGGCGCATTATTTTTTACAATGGGTTTTCGTGGACAGAACACCGCTCGTGGCGCGTGGTTTTTACTTGGTTTTAGTATGTGCCTGATTTTGGCTCAAACGGATCAGGAATACCTGATTTGGCATTTGCCCTACTTTTAATATCGATTTCATAGAATATGTATGCCGTGCCTAGTGCATTGCATTGTCTACTCTGCTGACTGCAACGCAGTATGATATATCTCTGTGGCGTACCACAGAGCTTGTACGTATCTCTACAGGATGGAAGAATCGGCACGGATACCGGTTGTGCTGGATGAAGAAAACGGACAACGTGAAAAACACCTTGTCCGCCCTCTCCGTCCTGCTTTCGTCAACCATGCTCAGCCTCCGGAGAAGATGCGCTATTATTAATAATAGACACAACCATTTAATGAACAAACACGTACAAATGCCTAAATACGAAATACTGACTACTGCTGTTGTACAGACGAGTATTGAGATGAAACTGGCGACGAAACGTACAAATACTGGCATACCTTGGTACCTGGTATGGCATACTATGCACCCGAGAAAAAAACAAAATTCGTTTTCGGGTCCTTCGGCTGGTGCGATATTACCTGGTATATCAATCCAACCTCTGTCCCTAGAACTAACGATACTTTGAATTGTAACATTTAATCAAAAAGGTGCTTATCTATCGGGACCAAGTGGAAACGTATTTTCTGCGCTGCAGCAAGGCTACGAACGTGCTTACTACTCCTGTTGTTGGTCCAGCAGTGAACGGTAAGCCTGCAACGGACGGTTGTTGCGTTGCGCTGTTGTTATTGTTGCTGTTTCATGTTTTGGGTTATTACTGCTGTTGTTTTTTGGTGGTGGTGGTGGTGGTGGTGGTGGTGGTGCTGCTGCTGCCGCCGCTTGTGTGCGGCTGCGCCCTCGCCTCAGCTTGTATAATAAATATGTAGGTACAAGGGCTCCGCATGGGTGCCTGCCGGCCTCCATGCTCCGGATAGGAAAATATACCCCAGCGCCAAGTCGTGTGATTACTTTTAAGGAAGTTGACATAAATGTACCATTCGATCTTGTTACGAACAGGATCAGGGCACTGCGAAGCGATGCAGGGAAAAGGCACTGCCGAGTGTCAGTTCTCAGTTTTCGTATCTGCCTCACTCGAATTTTATAGACCAACTTTTATAGCACATTTGTTTGGGACGTTATTATTTTTGTCTTTTTCAGCCATTTTTTTTGTCTTTTTCAGCCATGTACTCTGAAGCCCGGAAATAACACCCGTCTATTATTTCTTATGGGCCAGGAGATCATCGATAATTTGGAGCTCAGTTGCTGCTGTCGGGGGCAGAAATCAACTCAGTTCCGAGGGGTTTCTCAGGACTGAGATTGCTTTAACTTTGTTCACGATGATAGTATACTGCTGTAGTTTTGCTGCCCTTTTGCTCCCCAGTTGCCAAGTACCCAAAACCCACGCCTATATCACCCCTTTCTAACGCGAGCTGTATACCTACTTCCAACGGCGCTTGTACAGAGATGACCTCTCCCGCACACGAAAGCGATAGCAGCTGCAGCGCTGTAGCATAACATAAAAGATAGTAGCAACAACAGCAGGAAGAGTAGTAGCAGGCATCGCTGCTGCTGCGGTCGGTTGCTGCAGCTGCTGCTGCTGTGCAGACCCAGCCGCAACATCAGCAGCAGCACAACAACAACAGCAGCAACAGCGGTATGTACGGCATCGCAGCAGACAGGAGCTTGCAGTATACGCATAAATTACTGCGAGAACAGGATGCGTACTGTACGCGCATTATCACACTCAATCCTGAGAACAGCAGGCAGCAATCGAGGTACTGCAAGTATGATGAGCAGTATCGAGCACCTACCGGATACCTGATACCTGGTACCTGATATCGATCCGCAATACAGAACAACCGCGAAGTACTCGTACTCCTACTGCTGACGACATGGGTAGTATTCTCAGTCTGAATCCCCGCGAAAACGGAAGACGTGCCGAGTTCTAAAACACCAACACAGCAATCACCGGGATAATATACAACGATCTGGTACCAAGAACGGTGCGATACCCCGAGAAGGCGCGTGCAGTCGTCCGTCGAAGAGATAGGGGCAATGGAAGGCAGCCAACGAGTGAGGCAAGACCGAGGTGGTCGATCAGGCCGATGGTGGCCCGCAAAGCAAGGGAGTCGGGAGAAAGCGGTAGCATCAGCAAGGCCGAGAGATCGAACCTCGGAGAGAAAATGAGATAAGATCAAGTCTGTCACGTATACAGCAGTATACCAGGTAAATAATACCAGGTAAGCTTTTATAGATATCGCACCCAAGAATACATGAGACTGTCAATACGTATCGAGGTCGAAAAAGCAAGCATGAAGGCAGGGAGGCGCAGGCGTCCGGAGTCCCAGACAAAGTTCAAGACTAAATCGATAGCGAAGGCTTCGCGCAAACTGAAGATAGAGCTCCGTGTCTCCTCAACGCAGCAAAATATTCTTCGAGTTCGTGGTCGAAAACGGGACTGTCAGTTTGAACCACTAAAAAATCCTCCGCAAAAATTATGAACCCTTCAATCGTTCGCATCCTGAGTACACGAGCAACCCGAGTACCTTTTAGAACAATAGTACGAGTAGGGGGAACAGAGAAGATGAGCCGAGTTATCAAATTTTTACTAAAAAAAAAACCAACACAGCAATCACCGGGATAATATACAACGATCTGGTACCAAGAACGGCGCGATACCCCGAGAAGGCGCGTGCAGTCGTCCGTCGAAGAGACAGGGGCAAGGGAAGGGAGCCACCGAGAAAGGCAGGACCGGCCGATGGCGGCGGCCCGCAAAGCAAGCCAGTCGGTAGAAAGCGGTAGCATCAGCAAGACCGAGAGATCGAACCTCGGAGAGTAAAAAGCTACTATTAATACTACTGTAAGATGAAGCCTGTCACGAGAAGTTCTTCACGGAGCAACAACACCTAAACAAATTTCCAGGACCGCAGAAAATAGAACGTCCGTGTCTCCTTTTTCCAGCAAATTTCCCTCCAGTTCGGGGTCGCCGGGCTCGTCGGTGGCGCGAGACTCCGAGACGCGCGCACGGGAGAACACCCGTCGGAGGCCGGCTCGCGCGACCCTCGAGAAAAGCGGTCGAAAAAGCAAGCACGAAGGCAGGGGAGCGAAGGCTTCCGGAGTCCCAGACAAAGTTGAAGATAAAATCGGAATTTCAAGGTTCGCTCTTAGCGGCCGAGATTCGTTTTATATATATATATCTATACACGAGAATAGCTCTGCCATAGAGGGCAGCAACCGGCGGCCAGCAAGAAGAAAAGCCGGCTGTCATGGCGGCCAGAGCAGGACTGGCGGCTACAGCAGCGCCCATTATTATCGTAGAATTTGAGCGATCTGTGCCCGAAGCGTGACTGCATTCCTCAAAAGAACCCACCCACTTTGAGGCTGGTTGAATGAAGTGCAACGTGCGGCGGAATGATATGGCTGTGTCAGCGCCAAGGAGCGTGCCGTCCGTCATGGCATGTATGGCATGAAACACCATACGCGCAGCACACAAAAATCGAAGATGTCAGTCTACGGGCCGTGATGCTTCTGCTGTACCGTGGGCTTGCTTGCTCCCCTGCCGAAACCCTGGCGACATTCGTATTGCTGTAGCACGGACAGCGAGGGGGGATGCGCGACAAACTCTTGCGTGCCCACCCACCCGGATAAGAACCGCGTGGGAGGCACCGAGATATGCGTGTGCGCACCTGCCGGAGGTGATTGCCGCAGGAGTGCGTGCATATTCTGAAGAGTACCTCACCGAAACCGAACGATTCCTAGCGAATAAACTACCAAGAGAGGATTTTACAAGCACATTTAAGAGGACGGTGGGATTGAAAGGGGCTAAAGCGAGGAGCGAGCAGGTCATTAGGGACGAGCATGGTGCGTTGTTGCGGGACAAGGTACGGATTCGGGAGCGATGGTCGGGGTTCTACCACAAACTCTCGAACACGAAATCGCTGAAACTCGATCCCACGATCATCGGCCTCTCGCCACCGCGACCGCTTGAACTGCTTGTCGTCTCCCTCGGAGATGAACCAGCAATCGACGAGATGACGGAAGCACATGAGGGCGCGCCAAATTGGAATATTCTTGGGCCAGACGGCCTACCGGCCGAACTCCTCAAAATCGACCACCCTACATGCGCACAGTGCTTTCCCAACATCCTTGGTCAACGTTTGGGTAACAGGAGAAGTCCCCAGCAGTACAAATATGCGATCATCAAGGCTCTTCAAAAAAGCGGGAACGACCTGATTGCAACAACTACAGAGGAAATTCGCTTGTTGCCCCCGCAGGTAGAGTGCTGTTGAAAATCGTCGCGTCCCGCCTTGAACACCTTTAATGCGAGACCGAGGGAGCACTCCCTGAGGAACAGTGCGGCTTCCGCCCCGCATGATCAACGATCGATATGCTGGTCGTCGTCCGCCGGTAGCAAGAACTCGGACGACAGAGGAAACCCCCCCTGTATGTGTGTTTCATCGATCTGCAGAAAGCGTACGACTCTGTCGGCCGGGAGCTGATGCGGGGGGTACTTAGACGGTCTGGCGTATATACCAACCAAGATGCTTACAATTCCGCAATTTCTTCGAAGGCATGCGGGCTCCGTGCGTACGGATCACGGCGAGCACTCGGAATGGCTTGATGCCACGCAGGGGCTGCGGCAAGGCTGCGTGCTATCACCGTTACTGCCCAACGTGTTCTTCGCTGCTGCGTTACACGTCGAACTGTTGTGCTTCAGAAAGACGACACCATCTTGAGGGATTTGGTTCAACTCAATGACACTGGAGTAATCGGAACGGAGGAGCAGGAGCCGTTGGCATGCGTGCGACTGGCTGCACGGGGCATGCTGTGCGTCGATGAGGCAGGAATTGCCTCGAAGTTGGCCAAGGGACTCGCTGAAACGATGGTAGGCGTCGTGACTGTCTTCGAAGCATCACGCCTCAAAGTATCGGAAAAGAAGACAAGTGAAAATGCTTCTACGAACACCAGACCAGGCAACCCTCACCCCACCGCTCGTCATCGAAGCAGTAGATCGAAGGTATAAACAGACGGCCAGGTTCTTGTACCTAGGCGGCATTATCCACGAATACGCTGACATCTCGCTAAAAATCGACAGAAGGATCGATCTCATACGGGCATGCTTTAAACGGTTCGGCCAGGAGTACTTTGGTGGGACGACCGTCCAGCTTGGTGTGAAAGTCCGAATGCTGAAGGCCGAGGTGATTGAGATCCTACTATTAATACTGTACGGGTGTACGACGTGGACCCTCAGAGCGGAACCCTTTGCCAAGCTTCGAACGGCTCGCCACCAAGTCCTCTTGCCAGTCATAGGCTTCCAGCGGCGACTTCGTACCGAGCACGCCACCCCCTCGTACGCGAAGGCCCTCAACATGGCACGTTGCGAGAGCATCGAAACGACCATTCGCAAACGGCAGCTCTTTTTCGCGGGGGGTCGTGGCACGGCGAAGCAAGCAGCGATTACCCAGTTGGGTGATGTTCGAGACGATGGCCCGTGGGGAGAACTTGAGACCTGGCGGACAGTTACTGTAAGACTTGGCATTGCTGCATAGTCGAAGACCACAGGGAGTTCCAAACCACCGAAGGATCAACGGAAAAGCCCCCCTTGGTATTCGGAGTTGAGACCGCGCTGTGGTCCAATGCAGCAAAAGTGGCGGGGGAGCGGCACCGGGGGGCCCTTGAAGCAGCTGAACGTTTCTGGTGAAGTGGTACGAGGATGAGGCACACTTGAGTAGGCAGCGCTGCGCATCCGCCGTGGGTGCCCAAGGGAATGGGGGGAGGGGGCGGGTGGCAGGAGGAATGGAGAGAAACTCGACCAAGGGAATGGGGGCAGGGGAGGCAACAGGAGGAGTGCGCGGGAAACCGTGGTGGACGAAAGTAGGAAGACGACGGCAGGCGGGCTAGCTAAGCACCAGGCCGACTGCTAGGTAGAATATGTCTATGCTACCCGTGCGGCCAAGTGCTTTCTGCAGCTTGTTCGGACGCTCTCTTCCTTTGTTTTCTTATTCTTCTTGCTCTTTGATACTCCGTGATGTTTGTTCTTCTCGTTACGTTTTTCTATTTATACTTCCTTCTTGTCCTTATGGCAGGAGTCTTGTGGCGTCGGTGGATGACGAGACTGTTTCCCCCTAGTTTCGTTTTGTCTGACGCTTCCTCTCCGGGGGCGAGGCATGGTGGGCGAAAGCAGGACGGAGACGGCAGACAGGGTAGCAGAGTACCAGACCGACAGGTAGGTAGAATCTGTCTAAGCCGCTCTTACCAAAAACTGCCGCGGCTGCCTGGAGGGTGTTTTTTCGCTGTGCTAGGGTTTGCCTGTTATGCCCCTCGGTTCTCAGTATCACTCTTTTTATAGGTACCTGGTAGTGGTGCCGTTTCTTTAGCTCATTCTGTATTGTCGGCCACACCCCCTAGGGGGGGGGGACGACTTTTTTTTTTCTTTGTTTCTTCGCTTCTTTCGATTTGCTTTTTGGTTCCTCTTTGTTTCTCCTTTTCATAGAATGTGTATGGCGTGCCTGCCGTATTAACCCTTTGCAGGCTGCAGTCCCGTTTGGGGACAAACCACTCAGACTCTGAGTGGGTTGTCCCCAAAACGGGGCTGCAGTTCTAAATGGCATAAGCGTTGCATGGTCTACTCTGTCAAATAATGTACTGCTGTATTACCTCTGTGGCGTAGTTTTGCGACCACACACAGGCAGAGCTTGTACGAGTATATCTCTATTCGCTATTAATAATACCTGGTACCTGCTATTACGGGGAACCATAGTTAATAGGACCTGCGGTATAGACAAAAACCTATATATTTCCCTATTTTTACAAACAATAGTTCGTCCTATTAACTATGGTTCCCCGTAATAATAGGAATGAAGAATATCCACGGACACTGGTTGTGCTGGATGTCGACGGGGGAGAAAGAACCGTTTCACGTTTCATGTGCAGAACACACACGTTGGGGCTGCCTGAATGACGTGCAATGGGTGGTGGTGGTCTATACCTGGTACATATTTATAGAATAGGCTGCAGTGTCAACCTACCAGGTACGAAGTATCAAGCCTGATGTCATCTCCCCTTTCCAGCCCGCGCCGTCTGGTGGTATCACCTCACGACATCATATATACAGCATATTTACCCAGGGCACGAAAGTACTCGAAGATTTACACCCTGGATACCAGGTATGTTCCTTCTGCCGCGTTGCATACTCTACGTCGGGCCTGCTTGCGCCACGTACGTGCAATGAAGTACCATAATACATCTGATTCGACATAAACTCAGTGTTGGGAAACTTGAGCTTCAGCGCTCGGTAGTATACCAGTATATACGCTGGTACGACCTATTAACTGTCACTATTAATACTGGTTATTAATAGTTCAAAGCAGACTGCTGAAATACTGCTGCCACGAGTACCTACCTACCGTACCTTATGTAGGCCATACCCTGCTGTTGGAAGTTGGAAGACTCATCGAGACTCGCGAGCTGAAGGATCGCGTTGGTCGAGAACGGATACCAGGTACGCTACACACACTCGTACAGGAGGTAAATACTGCTGTATGCACCGCCAGAGGGCACGGTTACTTGACAGGGTACGGGTACAATCTCGCACAAAAGTACGATACTCGTATGAGCAAGAGGCAGTACTGATCGAAGGAGAAGGCGCAGGGTGCAGGCAGAAAGAACTGAGAAACAAGAACCAACGAACAACAGCAGCAGTAGTACCCATGACATCATATTCTGGCTTGCTGCTTGCCTGGATTGATGTCTTGTCCACGTCGATTGCCAAGCTCTTCAGCGAGGACGCCAGCGCCACCAGCACGATCCCGCAGACGCCCATCGAGAGAACGTAGGCTGCGCCCGCCGCGCGCCGGTAGTTCTGGGATATGTACTTTGAGCTGTTGCTATCGAATACGCCATCATCAGGCCCTTCGACGTCTCGCAGTGAGTTGACGGAATGTGTCGTAGCAGACAGTGGTGTCTCCTGTGCGGATTTTCTCTGGATCACGGCATCGTTTCCCGCCTCGTTCGCCATGGCTGCGACAGTGCAAGTGCCAGGGCCGCACTGGTTGTGTCGTGTTCGCTGGCGTGCGGCGGTGTAGCGCCACCCGGACTCACACAGAGAATCTCGCCAAATCTTGGAATACAAAACCTGGTACAGCGAGCAGCAAGAAACCGGAGAAACAAGAAATGAAACCATGGGTTTCCACAAGAAAAATTTGCATGCCCCTCTGGGTTCTGGGGCTGAGTATAACCGTTGATGAGGTGGCAAATACCAGCAGGTAGTCCACAGCGTGCAGTTGCACTGCCCGCGGATCCCAGTAGATCCTGCACACGAAGCTCAGGGTTGGTCTAAAAGACGGGGATATCCCGCCGCACGGGAGCTGCTGTATGCACCTCTTCGAATAGAGAAATATTCGTAACAGACAACAGGCAAGTAGACAGAGGCAGGCCAGTACCCTCTTGTTGTTCTACGTGTACACACAGAGAACAGGCCCCGGACATATATAGGGGTATTCTGTTACGGTACGCAGCAAGCACACAACATACATGCGTAGATGTTACCGGTCATGGTACCTGGCACGGCGGTGGTGTCTGGCGTTTCTTTCGGGACTATATACTGCTGCTGTTGTACGAGTGAGCTGATACGATTACACATAACGGCACCACGAATAAAACAGCGTACACTACGGGATGTTCAGCAATAGCTGTTGTAATGCATATAGACTTCGAATACGAGTATACTTCATGCTGTGCCGCTACAGCAGTAGACGTGACTCTTGCCCATCATGGCCTGCAGCATGCAGCAAGGATGGTCGCGGGGAGAGTCGCCCATGCTGGGAATAAGCAGTAGACGTGACTCTTGCCCATCATGGCCTGCAGCATGCAGCAAGGATGGTCGCGGGGAGAGTCGCCC
Organism: Nereocystis luetkeana; assembly: GCA_031213475.1. Taxonomy (NCBI): domain Eukaryota; class Phaeophyceae; order Laminariales; family Laminariaceae; genus Nereocystis; species Nereocystis luetkeana. Next base: position 2,779,580 of record JARUPZ010000032.1, read on the forward strand.
ATGCTGGGAATACTGGACACGTACAACATGCAGGCTCATTGGGCCGTAACAAATGTAGGTTGTGCGCGTACATTATACACGTAGCTCGTGGGAACACCCGCACCAGCGACATCGTCGCGACCCTGTGTTTCGTGGCTTGGTCCACCGATCTTTTTATACTTAGCAGTACACAGGGGAATCCAGGACTGCAGTAAGTATAAGTATACAAACATACGATGAAAGCAAGCAGCCGTTCAGGGCAGTCACACGGGGCACGGGGTGCGCTCTAGGCTTGGTAGCAGCCGAAATATTACAGCATGAGACGGTAAAGGTAGGTCGCCGTCACAGATCGACCTCAAAAGAGACGACGAATTCGTAAAACGCACGATATCAGTGCTGTTTGCTATCCGCTCAGTCACTCGGCATGCCCCTACTGCGACGAAAGATAGCCAGGGCCGGTAACTGGCGGCGCGCACAGCGTGGCAGCGTGGCGAGGCATCGCCCAGGAGCAAAAATCCTAAAATCCAAATCCCGCCGCGTTTTCGGGGCTTTCACCATTACCTCCCCGAATAAGTTAACGCTATCTGATACGAACACCCTCATTGTCCAGATGACCTATGGCACTCCCCGCGCCGTACCCTGGTATATAATAATTCAGGACACCAGCGGGAGCTATCGCCTGAAGCGTTCTTCATTGTCACAAGGACAGGGCCAGGCAGCACACAGCAGTGGATACTCACCATGCAAAGCAATCGGAAGCGATACCGCGAGCAGCTTGCGAGCCTCTTGCAAGCATTGCATGCCAGCTGGGGAGACGAGGGATCGGCACCAAAAGGCGAGCTTTTATTTATATTTTTGCAGCTTATTTGAATCCACCAACTGCTGTACGTATACGTATAGCGGTACACCCTGCTGTGAGAAAATCTTCGTGGAGCCCACCTGACCTATCGATCACTGGGACTTGCACCCCAGAGGCTTGTTGGCGGCTATCACCATCCGCACCCGTGTCCTCACACCTGATGATGGCCGCTTCCGCTGCTGATACTCACAGGGCAATGATCCATACTTGAATCCCGCGCTCAGTAAGAAGTCCATACGAAGGACAGCAGTGATGCACCGCCTATTTGCATCCCGAGGGTATGATAGCACGAAATCATGTACCAGGTACGAACCACACGGGCTCGAAGCTGAAAGAGACAAGAGGCACACCCTCTGGTTCTAACCCTAACCTAAACCCCAACCCTATTCACCGCCTCTACACCTCTACGCCCACCTCTGCCCCTACCCTTCAATCATGCCATCATATAGCTGCATAGCTGCATAGAGCAGCAGGTAATAGGTAAATCATGAATGGTGCTGTCGGCCCAGTTGACAGGCTCTCAGAATGAAGGCAGGCGGCCTAGACCGGCCTGTTAGTTAATGTGTATTATCGTGCACGTTGAGGAGAAGAAGTAGTTATCGAAGTAGTTGGGGAAGTGGAAGGGGGCTCGGCGCGAGCCCATACCAACACGAAAAAGGAACCACCTTGGTCAAATGAAACCATAACTCAAAGCCAAATTTCCACACGTATCTCCCAATATTCCCGCATTGTCCCGCCAGATCTCCGTACCAGATCCAAATCTCCGTACCAAATCTCCGAAGAACTGTTACTGCTGTCACAAGGATAGTGATGTCATGAGTACATCTTTCAGCAGGTATATGGCTGCAGATTTCAAAGTTGAGCACTCACAGATAACGTACTATTAATACTATAGGTACCAGTTATTTTGTGTTAGAATCTACGGGATAAACTACAGCTGTCGCCTGGGTATAGAGTAAATCGAGAGTGGATAGCGCCTTCGAAGTCGGCTAGGGAGAATGCTTTTGATATTTGTGGGAACCCCTATTACTGAGAAAGTACAAAAATGAAAATTCCGAGAAACTATGGATCAGGAATTTTCCACGAGAAGGTTCTTGCCCGAAGTTTACCTGAAAATTCAACGATTTTTCCGAGAAAATTAGTTGGAAAAAAGCCAGTTCACAGAGCTGAATCTACGTCTTCTTCGTAGAACGGGTTGCTCCCTCTCCCGCAAAAAAACGTAGACAGCCGGCATGGGTTGCGGACGAGGACCACGCCCGACATGCGATGTGAAGTGCCGCATGTGCGCACGCAAACCTCGAGAAGGACAGTGCCTAGCGGTCCCTCAGCCGCACCGAGCGGCAGCCTGTCGCCACAGGTCGGTAGTCTGCGGCTAGAGGAGGGAGGACGCGCGCTTCACTAAACGCGCTGGCAGCTGCTCATCGTCACATGGAGGACGTGACGAGAGAAAAGGAAAGCACGAGATGTCTGGGCGAAACACGGGCCAGGACAGACCATGTGTGTGGCATGTGGCGACAGGCACGAACGAGGAAGATCGCAGCTGTCGATAGGACGGTCCGTGCTGCGGTGGCTCAGATAGATATGTCCGATGTTTGTTCCCGACGGAGTGCGGGGGTGTTGTGGAGTGCGCGGAGGTGGGGACGTGTTGCTGTGTGGGGAGTGGGGAGAGTGGGGAGTCGGGGGCAACGAACACAACTGTGGCTTGGAGCTTGCAGGGTCAAGGATCAACTTCAACCGGAGGCATCCCCTCGCAGGATTTACAACGCCCGTGTTCGCGTGATGGAATGGTTCCGGTTTAATTGGACAAGGCGCTTCGCTCCGCGGGCGGCCTACGCCGCCCGCTACGCTCGCTCAGGAAGGAAAATCTGTCACATCAAATTATGCGAAGCGGACAGGGGTCCATGATTGAATATAGTTTTTTTTATGATTGTACTATTAATACTTGTAGTTGCAAACTGACGACTTTATAATGCCAAGCGTCCCGCCGCCATGCTTCAGAAGAAGACAGGTCGGAAGGCACATACGCTTCGCGACGCGGGCGGTTCGCTCACATGCCGTACGTACGTACATACCCAAGGTACGTACAGGGTACTTATTTTCTTATTTCGAGTAACTGCTGTATGCACGGAAGAGAAAGCACAGCACGGCACAGCAGCAGCACCGCAAAAGCAATGAAAACGGGATCGAAACTTCGGAAACAAAAATTAAATCCCCGTTCCCTCATGTAATAATTTTCTGCCTGATTGGAACACCTTGCACTGGTCAAAAAGAAAAAACCCCAACATCAGAGCTTCTCTCTCAGCCTCGGACGCCGCCCGCCCCTCTCGCGACCACCTCGTCACCGATTCGGTCCGGGTAAAGCTTTTCTCACTCTCTGCCACAATCAGCCCCGTCGCCCGCCTCGCGTGACGCCCGGTGCTCATCGTGGCCGCCGTTCGCCAGCTCGATAACGTTGGTGCACAGACTGGGCAGCTCCCTCTTTCAACTTCAACGTGGTCGCAAAAATAAGCACCGCTTGGATCTTATCTTGCAGCCCCGAACGACCCCTACAGCTCATAAATAGGGTTTCCATAATCACAAATGAAGGCCAGACAGAGCCCGTCCATGGATCCCTCGTGTCTCGAGGCAGCACACGCGACGCCTAGGCACGAAAGCGGCGACCGCGCTCCTTGCACCCCCCCGCCCTCTACCCGCTAGCACTCGCTGACACCCGCGACGGCGCCGGGCTCGCCCGCGGTGCCGTACTCGGGAGTACACGCACGCACACGAAACGAGAGAAGAAAAAAGGAAGAAAGGATCGAGAGCGCCAAGAGAAATGGAGAAAACAAATAACCGCTGGAAAGGCCCGTCAAAGTCATGAAAGGAAGCGGTTTCGAAGTGGGAGCTCTGAGAGGCCAGGGATGTACCAACCGAGCACGCTCAGAGAGTGAGATCTAAGTAAGTGGTTCTATATTGGTGGTGGACTACCTATCGGGTTACAGTGGATTTTCGGATTTAGAGGGATTATCACAGCAGTGACTGAGAATCGTGAGGAGACGGGACAGGACAGTTTCGACTTGTTTGGCGGGATAATTTGTGGAAACGGGACGGTAAAATGAGGATATGAAAAGTTGGCGAGGCGGGACGGGACAGCGGGTGTACAATTTCTTGACGGCACAGGACGGTACAATTCCACGGGGCAGATTGTCACGACGGGACGGGACGGTTTAGAACAACGGGTTGTTTTTGCCCGATGGCACGGGACGGTAAAATAAAATGGAATTGTTTTTCACGACGGGACGGTAAATATTTTTTCCCTCGGCGGAATGGGACGGTGAAATATCATAAACTTATTTTTTTTCATGGCGAGCTGATACGGTATGTACAGTTTTTCGTGACGGGACGGGACGGTAACACGCAATGGGAGTTTTTTCACGATGGGACGGGAGGGCACACTTCTTTCTGGTGGATGTCGATAGACCGCTGGCCTCGATCGCCGCCTTGTACTCGGGCTTGTGCTACTCTCTCAGATGGCTCAGCAGACCGCTGCCCCAGAGCTTTTTTATCCCGCTGAAGGGTCGGCGCGGTTGTACGTGAAGAGTTTCCCGCACTGCTGGTTGCGCGCAGGGAGCCGTCCCGAGGCAGGCAGGCAACTCTGCGACCACCATGCACTTGACGTTTTTATTCCCGACCGGCGGCTCAAACTCCGAGAAGTGTTGCCGCACGGGCGACGTCGGGCGGCGTCTTCTGATCCGTTCCCACCCCTGCCCCAAGCACCGTTGCCGTGCCCGCTGATGGCTGTTCTGATGGTTGTGCTTGCGCAGTGTTGCTGGTGGTTGCGGGTGTAGAGGTGGTGGTTGGTGGAGGTGGTGGTGGCGGCGGTGGTGATGCTTGTGCCGCTGCGGGTCAATCGACCCCGCCCGTGAGATTAGTTATATACAATGCAGTCCGTGGTCGCAGGACAGGCCCCAATAACTCTGGAGTGGAAGAAATACCTCGGTAGTAAAACAGAGGCAAAAACAAAAAAAACAAGCATACGCACTCCACCACTGCGGACACCAGGGAAGCGAAAAGGAGGCTATTCATATCAGACAAAAAAACTAAAAAAAGAAGATGAAGCGAAGCAAAAAAAAAAACAGACAAAAACAGAAGCAGATAGCAAAGCGCAAAAAAGGCAAAACGGACCATACTAACAGAGACACAAAGAGGTACAAACGGGAATGAAAGAAATATGAAAAAAAGAAGGGACAAAAAAGATAGGTACCCCTGGCGTCCGCACCGGTCACAGCAGTACTGGTGACCGTGGTGAGTTGAGCGGTCTCTGTTTGTGTGTGGCTGGCTGGTGGCTGGTGATCTGGTGGTACGTGGGTGTTGCGGGTGGCAATATGAAATATGAAGATTCATGAGTTTTTTTTTTATTTTTCGTAATTTTTGTATTTTTGTAAAAAGTTTTACTTTCATCCATTCGTTATGTAAATCCTGACTGCTTGTACATACACCAGCACGGCTTCTGCTAAAAAAACGACAAAGTAAGTCCAATTTCATATTTGTAAAAGTCTACATTTCGTAATTTTGGAAGTTCTTGGTGGGAATTGACGGGACTACTTATTACGGGGGACCATAGTTAATAGGACCAAATGTCGTTAGTAAAAATGGTTAAATATATAGGGTTTTATGTATACCATAGGTCCTGTTAAGTATGGTCCCCCGTATTAATAGACGACGCCAGTGCATCCTGGACGGGAAAAATTAAATTGTGTCAACGGGAGGGGACTGAACGTGACGACGGTGCAGTTTCTGATGGCGGGACGGGACGGTAGTTTCCAACGGAAAATATTATATCGGCGGGACGGGACGGTAAAGTGTAACGGGAGAGTTTTTTTTGACGGGACGGGACGGTAAGTGACGACGGTCAGGGGATTTGTTGACGGGACGGGACGGCACGACGGGACTACTTTGACAATGGTTTTACCGTCCCGTCCCGTCCAGCCGCTACCGTTGATCCCGTCCCGTCAAAATACCGTGACAAGCTTTGAAAATTCACGTTTCGACAATTGACCGCGGGGTTTCCAACGAAGAGGCTTTTGTTCATTGTCTCTTATCGCCCCCGGCAATTGGTAAAAATATACCAGGTTTGTAATTTTCATTGTTCTACGTAAATTGCAGAATGATGCGCCTTGGTGCCCGACATCGCGGCAAGCACCGCACGAAAGAAAGTGACCAATCTGTGACGCATACCCGTACAAGCAGTATATATACTTCGAAGTGGCATAACAACACCGGCCGATGGATCCCTGTCGGGCTTGTCTCCAGGCGCTGGAGGTCTCTCGACCTCCCGTCGCGTCGCAGGCACCGCTTTTGCTGTTATGCGCGCTCCCTACCAACACCACACACCAAACACACTCCACACCACCAGCGATTTGACTCTCTCCCGGCCGATCACGGTGATTTTGAGCATAGGACCCCTCTGACACACCACACAAACGCCACAGGTGCTCGATTCGCTGGTGTCCGTCGCTTTTGTGGCTTGTGCGGAAGTCATCCGCGGCGTTGTTTTTTTTTTCGTAGTTCTTTGTTTTTTTTGTTTTGGGCGGCTCAGCCCTGCTGCGAGTTCAGGTGTTTTCCCTCTCTTGGCATACATCGAGCTCGAGCCGCAACCATTAAGCCCCATTTAGACTACTACGGGGGCCCATAGTATTCAGGACCCATCACTCACACAACAGCCTATGTTTGGTCCTGAATATGTTTTCCCGTAATACTATTACGGGGGACCATAGTAAATAATAGGACCTACGGTACATATAAAAACATGAGAACCTATTTATTTCGCTATTTTTACTACTAATATTACGGGGGACCATAGTAAATAGGGGACCGAATATTGTTGGTAAAATTTGGTAAATATAGAGGTTTTAGTACGCACCGTAGGTCCTATTTAGAATGTTTGGTCCTACATGCTATGGTCCCCAATAATAAAGAATGTTTGGTCCTATTTACTACAGTCCCGCGTAATTCTGCAGCTTGACCAACGACGCTCCCGCACGTGGCATGGAGGGCAACACTCCAATCCTCGCATGCTGATATTCACCCTGAGGACATATAGTTGTGTTTGAACCATTCCATTCCTCTGCTCTTCAACATGTTCTCACACTCTATCCAACATTATTTTATTTTTTTGTAGGGGGTCGGGGGTCGTTTGACCTCTTGGGGGCCCACACTGTAACCTCTATCAAAAGAGAACAGGGGACGGGGGACAAAACATGCGGCGGGCGACCTTAAGAGTGTGCCTGAGCGTTTCGCTTACCCCTCTGCTGGTTCCAGCTCCTTTCAGCTAGGGTACCAAATCGTTTTGTGCAACCTGCGGATTACAAACAGGCGCTCCCGTAGACTACTGTCTGTGCGGAAACGTAACCGCAGGTGGAGGAGCCGGGTCACCACCTCTGTGTCTCTAGCATCATGATCAACGCTCGGAGACGGGCACGAACACGAGTACGTGTACGTACATGGTTTGGCTGAGGGAGTGTGATCCTTAGAAGTGACCAGCTAGGTGCTGTAATACTCGGGGCAGGGGATATTGATAACACACTGCAAGAAAATGAAATGAGCTGAAGGCGAGACTCGCACCAAATCAGGGCAGTATCATCTCAATTCTGGGATCCCTTTTTTTTTTTTTTTTTTTTTTTCTTTCAAGGTTTGCGTGTAATAAAATAGAGATGATCAATCCTTAGCGTGCACGGTATCACGTTTTGTCCTCAACCCTGTCCGTTCTCGGTTGGCATCGTATCTTTCTGATACGTATGATTCCTTTTGGTGTTTCCTTGCTTTTTGTGTTGCTCTTGCTTGTTTTCGACGCATCAGCTCTGTCAGATCTCCTGGAGATGGCCGCCGACACCTCCTCGCCAACAGCCACAGCAGCACACCACCCACCGGATGACGCCGTAGAGCACAGCGACGATAGTGCCGTTCAGCTGCGGATGCTCTCAGAGGTCGCCCGCATCGCGCTGTCAAGCAATGGCGGCGGTGGCGGTGGGGCTCGAGCCACCCCTAAATCACAATCCCGCGCCTTGGCCCTCGATTGCCTGAGACTCGGCCTGCTGTATCTCCCCGACGGACAGTATTTGGAAGATGTTAGGGCTAGTAGCGCCCTAGATATCGCGGCGGCTGGGGCGGAGGACGAGAGGTGGAACGTGAGGGTCGCGGCGGTGGGAGTTGCGCGAGAAGCGTTAAGGAAGGCTGGGGTTGGGGCGCTTCTGAGTTTTCTGTCGTCGAAACAGGTGATTGGTATTTTTGTCTTTAGGGGCGGTGTCATTTTAGTGGTATAGCTGGATTGGACTATTGATAGGACTGCCGGGTTTCACGCCATGCGAGTTGGCTTCTTGTCGTTTGGACAGATCGCATCGCTTTTTTGAATGGAACTAAACACTTTTTGTACTTCTTGCGCGTAGGCAGATGAGGTTTCGACCGATCACGCAAGAAAACATTTATGCGTTTAGTACGTACGCACACAAAATTTGTGTCGTCATTCCGTTGATTACTGTTGCGTCGTCGTCCCGTTTGGCTGCCGGTGCTTCGAAGCGCCCCCATCGCGCCGTCGCGTTGCCTGCCTGCCTGCCTGCCTGCCTGCCTGCCTGCTTGCCTGCCTGCGCACGCCAGTCGAGTTTGTGTACACATGTGGCATGTATCCGCCACACACGCCTCTCTGTGCGAACGTCTCGCTTATGGTGTACATACCTCTGCGATCTCTGGCACGTGAACAACAACGTACGTAGACACCCTGCTCCAAAAAATATTGTCCTTCGCAACACCAGCTTTTCCGCACCCCCCGCTTCCCCCCCTCCCCCCCCCCCTCTTTCCCTCCCTCCGGGTTTTGCTGCACCTCGACTATCCGCGAACAAACAAACACGCGCGACCCAGGGGTGTTGGTTACCTGCCCTGCTGGTCGACGGCTTCCCCGAAGTCGAGCAGGCAGCGCGCACTGCCCTCAGGCACGTTTCTTGTCTTCAAGGCGATGGTGACGAAGACAAAAACCACGGCGACGACGACCGTCGCGGCGACGACGACCTTGACCCCGAAGACGGTCCCCGCTTGTGTTCGGGCGAGGCCGAGCCCCCGGCTTTGTCCCCCTTCTCCGCAGCCCCCTCAATCGTGGCCGTTGCTTCTGCGGCGATGCGCAGCGCGTGCCGCGTCCTGCGCGAGACGGCGGCGGCCTCTCGCGAAGACGAGGGCCTCGTCGTCGACTCGAGAGTTACCGATCTCGCGGCGGAGGCGACAGCACGGACAGCTCTTCGGGCGCTGCGCGGAGGCGTTTCGCTGTTGGGCTCGCCAGGCTCTCCCCGTTCCTCGGTGCGAGAAGTGGCGGTGGTGCGGGTGGAGGCCCTCGAGGCGATCGAAGCGTGGTTGGCGAGCATGTTGACGGGTCCGCCGACGTCGTTGGCGTGGGGTACGGTGGTAAACCACGGAGCATCGAGGTCGGCGGACACCCCACTGGGCGGTCTTTCCGTGGAAACCCGCGCTGCGGTTCGGGCTCTCCTGCTCGCAGCGACACACGGTGGTGTGCGATTCGCAGCGATAGAGGCGGCGGAGGAGGCCGTGGAAGGGTTCAGGGCGGAGTGCTGTAGGCCAGTGAGCGGCGGGAGCAAGGAGCAGCGAGAGGAAAATGAGGAAGAGGACGAAGATTTTTGGAAAAACGCTTTCGCTGGGTTGCTCGTAAGACTGGAGGCGTTCGCTCCTCCCGCTGAGGAGGGCGCAGCCATTGACAGAAAGGAGGGGAACGCAGCACTGTCGCCCGAGGGCCGGTTGGCCTTGAAGCGGCGACCAAGCTCGCAAAAGTATCTAGCCCTCACCCCCCCCGACAGTACAAGAGGCGATACGGATAGAAAAGCCAGTGACGAGCCGGGTTTCGCTCTGACGCGTCTGGCGGGAAAGATCGCAGAGGCGCTCGATGAGGTGCCGCCCGCTCACGAGCAGGCGTTGTCTCCACGCATCGACGACGACGACAAGCTGTCCGTTCGTGAAAAGAAGTCGTTGCGCAGCCTGGGGGATAGGCGACGGCGCTGGATAGTGGCTTCGACCCACGTCCTCCTTCGAGCGGGTGCGCGTTTCTGCGAGGGAGAGGATTTCTCGACGAGCGCGATAATGGCCGGCGGACCGAAGGAGCGAGGCGCGGAGACGGTGACGAGGCTGCTGGTGGCATCGATGGCCCTTGGACAAGCTGCGTCTCGATCAGACGACCCCACCGAAGCCTGGCTGTCTTGCGCGCGTCTCGAGCCTCTCAACTGCGCAACGCGACTAACACCGCCCTCGTCGCCTCCAACTGTCCCAGCCGCTATTGCTGCCGCTGCTGCTGCTGCGACAGAGCTCGCAGCAACAGAGCTCGCCACCCCTGTACCGTGGGACCTGTGCGTGCGGGGGCAAGCGTTGCCGAGGCACGAGCTACCCGCGCCGTGGGCGAGTAGCCCCACCACCGTCAGGCTGGCGCAGGAGTTAGTTGAGGCTTCCTGGAGCACACTCTCACTGAGCGACAGCGGCCCCGTAGCCGAACGGAGCGCGGAGATGCTAGTCCGAGTGCTTCGCGCAGCCGCTCGCGGTCGAGGGTGGCGGGAGGGGGCAGGTGTGGGCGTCAAGCACGGGATTTCTGCGGCCGTCCGTCGGCTGCCGTTTCCCCTCGTCGCCGGCGCGACTCTCGGGCATGTGTTGCCTCTGGTCTTGCCCCTCGCTGACGACTACGACCCTGCTCACCAGGCCTTGGGACTGTCGCTGCTGCTGCGCGTGGGCCTCGAGGTTACCCCCACGGAGCTCGCGTGGCACCGCGGCCTGCTGCTGGAGGTTCTGGAGAGAGGCCTCAGAGGCGGGGGTAGGGACCCCTCCGCGAGCTTGTTGTGTCTCGCCGCCGCCGTCCGCATACTGCGAAACGCCTCCGGGGACGACGCTGGCGCCGGCCGCGCCGGACTTCGTATTGCGAGAGAGGCGTTGGCGCAGGCGGGCAGAACGAGCGATGGGGTGGTGAGGGTCGTCATGGTGTGTGGCGCGGCAGCCTTGCTGGAGCTGCCGGCCACAGGGAAAGGGTACGCGCCCTGCGAGCTTCTGCGACCGGCGCTTCTGTGCCTTCTGCCTATCCTCCAGGTATTTCGTCGTTGCGCATCTGGTGCACAGTTGCCGGGCTCTTGAGCTACTTTTAGCGGTATCCCCCGCCTTCAATAAGGTTGTTTCGAATCTTAGCAGGCAATGACACGATTCCGCCGACGGACATCGATCAATGTTGTTTCCTCCAAGAGGTGTCGATATTTTTTTTCTATTTTCTCTTCACATTTGTTGTCTTCGCCCCTTCTTCCCCCTCTCCTTCCAATTACGGGGGGGCCACAGTAAATAGAACGAAAATATTGTTAGTAAAAATAGCGCAATATATAGTTTTTTTGTGTGTACCGTAGGCCCTATTTACTCTAGGTCCCCCGTAATAGCTGTAACTCAGATCCGGGGTCACATGCTGCAGTAGGCTCTCTCTCCTACCTCCTCCTCCCCGCCACAGGCTCGCGCCTTCATTTTCATCGCGCGAAGCCTTGATGAGCCATTTCCTCCGTCGTCTACTGGCGTCTTATCGAAGTGCGCCTGCCTACCCACGCTACGCGCTCTCAGCTGCTTATTATTTCTTTTTATGTTTACTTTTAGTTTTTGAAACTCTTACCGAGGTGGGATTTTAACTCACGGAATCAACCCTATTACGGGGGACCATAGTTAATAGAACCTATGGTATACATAAAAAGCTGTATAGTTGACCATTTTTACCAACAATATTTGGTCCTGTTAACTATGGTCCCCCGTAGCAACAGCAGCCTTCGAGGGTACCACTGAGCTATCGGGGCGACCGGCTAATGCGCATGCACCCGGGTTTATAGGTTCCTCTGGGAATCGGCAGTCTTTTCTTCCTTCCCGCATCGTTTGCCCTATAAACACCGGGCGCGCACTCAGCACCCATCAGCCGTTTGAAGAGTCGTTCTCGCGTCTTGCTTTGTCCGAGCGCTTGCAGAACTGGCCCAACACCACCGTACGTGAATCCAAGTAGATGATCGCCGCCATTGAGTGCTACGCTCAAGACGGCGGCTTATCATCCTCCGGGCGAGGCCCCGCTTCCCCGGGCGGGAGGCCTCCTCATACAATCCAACATTTACATTGTTAACCCTCTTGGGAGCGGCTTTAGGGGGGGAAAAAAAATGGAACATGATGAGTGACGATTTCAGAAACAGCCACTGTGTGATTGTTGGGGAGGAGTACCGGTTTGGCGGAGGCGTTTTAGGATAGAGGTTCACCTGTAATTATCTGGCGGCTCCTGCGTCCCCCCCGAGGTAAAAGGCGGAAATCAAGGGGGGGCTGAACAATGTAGACACGGCGGGCACTTGGGGTGTGTGTGGGACGCGCACATTCCATATGTGAGATAGATATCCACATGATCTGGGGTGTTGTATCTTCTTCGACTGGCGCCCGGTACGTAAGGATGACGTTTGTAGCTCATAAAGTTTTTTTGCTCACATGTGATACCTCTATCGTAGAACGCCCTCGGTGTCCGAGTTAGAATGCCTTGAGTGGCATGGCGGGAGCGCCAAATGGTCCTCTACCCGGGCTGCCGGGCGCCCCCCCGCCACCCGCAGATGGTTGAGAAACACTAAAGTTACCAACCAGTGTTTCGGTCGCTCGCTATCTGGGGGTTCCAAGGAGGATAAATGACCGGCGGCAGCGTAAAGTAATGTCTGTCACCACAGTAAAACTAGAGTGGTTTATCCCCCAAGACAGGGTCAAGTGGTACCAAGATTAACCTTCGCTGTCTCTCTTGCCGGTCCTCCACCTCCCACACCCCCGACCCCCCCCGACACCTCTTTGCCCGCGCGTTGTTCGACCTCTCTCAAAGTCATCCCCGGCTTCTGCGAGCGTAGATGCCCGAGCCGCGGCGCTGAGGGCCCTGAACGCCCTCTGCCTCTCCTGCTGGCCGCGAGTCCACGCCCACGCGTCCAAACTGCTGTGCGCCTTGCTGTGGACTTGCGGCGACTGCTCTCGGCGGGCCTCGGCTCGAAAATCGCCACCACCACCACCATCATCATCATCATCAACAGAGGATGCGGCGTCCGTCGACGAGACAATACGTGCGCATGCAACGAGGATCGGCGCGTTGGTGTTGTTGTTGGCGGGAGGTTCAGCCCGTTCGACTTTGAGGGAGGTGTGCGCCGCCGTGTCCGCGTTGCGGCCGGAAGGGGCCGCCATGGAACAGCTTGCGGATGGGGTGGCGGAGGGGCAACGATCGGCGCGGGGTCGGGGCGGTAACAGCAGCGACGATTCGGATGCGGGGCGCAGCTGTCAGCGGGGCGGCGGGGGTGTGGTCTCTGTGTCAGACGCGGCTGCCGCTCCGGCTGCTGCTGTTGCGGCCGTGGCCGTTTGATGTTCCTTGCTGTTGTTGACATTATCGTTGTTGTTGTTGTCGCTGCGTACGGGTTTTGTAAGGGGCGTGGTCGCGCTGTGCGTGCGTGCACACAGTTTAAGTGCTCTTCTCGAATGCCGCTGAACGGAACGGAGAAATCACAGGAATGCTTTTGGCTTTGATCGAAACATCGAACGGCATTCTTGAACTTCGCACAAGCATCAGGCGTACGCGCAGGTACGCCTTCCGACAAAAGGGTCAAAACATGCAACCATCTTCTCTGCAGCCACGGCCGACGGCCGGAACCCCCCTCTCCCCCACTCCCCAACGTTTTTATTGTTGCACACCGTTGGCTTTGTTTTCGGTAAGAGTAGGCGACGAAGCGAGGAAGGGCTCTGCTTCGGTTTGATTTTCCTCGGCCCTACCACCTGAGGGTCCTCCCACTCGTTTCGGCTACGTGTATCCGCTACCGGTTTGCAGGAGGCCGACAGACCACCGGCATGGTTTTGTCGCCAGCCACCCTCCAACCCCCTTGCTTCCCTCGAACTGTCTCTTCACGAGCAGACTCTCGTCAAGCCCCGGCTTGTTCGATCTAGCTGTCCCCCCCCCCCCCCCCCGTCCCAAGCCTGAAATCACGTGCGGCGAAGAATGACGGGCCAAACTTTACGGTAGTTCTGTCCGAAGGGCCTCAGACGATGCCACGGGGCCGCGACAGGCCTGTCAATTTCTGACCAACAATACCGGCACTGCTGTAGCGGCAACCACCTCACTACTCCGCACACTGCCAAGCGATTTCACAGGCACTATAGGGGGCAGCCGGCACTATAGAGGGACCACTACCACTATAATTACTTCACAGAGGAGGAGGTGTGCTATTGCGGGAGACCATAGTTAGTAGAAGCTATGGTATACACAAAAAAACCTACCAGGTATATATTTGCCTATTTTTTTTCTAGCAATTTTTGGTCCTGTTTACTATGGTCCCCCGTAATACTACTCGTGCGATAGTGGCATATATATATAGCAATTTTTGGTCGACCGGGCTAACCTCTTACAGGACTGGAGTCCCTTTTTGGAGGACAAACCACTCAAATTCCAAGTCAGTTCGTCGCCAGTACGGGACTGCGGTACTATTACGGGGGTCCATAGTTAATAGGACCTATGGTATACATGAAAAAAAACTACCAGGTATATATTTAACTATTTTTACTAACAACATTTGGTCCTATTAACTATGGTCCCCCGTAATAAGAGGGTACAAACCCAATAAAATCGCTGGAATATCATACCTGGTACCTGGTACGTAACTTTTTCCCGTTATTACTATTAATAGTGATATATATCACATACCAGGTATACCTTTTTGTGGGCTTCGAGACTGTCGGGGTGCTATTTCTATTTTTTTTTTCCCAACAAAAAATCAGTTTTTTCGGTTGAGGTAGAGAGATAGATGCTACCTTGGTATAGTATGGTCCGTTTTGCCTTTTTTTTGCGTTTTGCTATCTGCTTCTGTTTTAGTTTTGTTTTTGTTTTTGTTTTGCTTAGCTTCATCTTCTTTTTTTTTTAGGTTTTTGTCTGCTATTAAGTCTCCTTTTTGCTTCCCTGGTGTCCGCAGTGGTGGAGTGCGTATGCTTGTTTTTTGTTTTTTGCCTCTGTTTTTACTTGAGGTATTTCTTCCACTCCAGAGTTATTGGAGCCTGTCCTGCGACCACGGACTGCATTGAATTGTGAGTTAATGTGAGAACAACAACAACAACAACAACAACAACAACTATAATCGAGTGGAAGTGAGCCTCAGAAAATGCAGGTGCTTTACTCATACCGTCTCTATCACACGTCTGCCATCGACAAAGTAAAGGTACGCTTGAGAAAGCGGATTTTCTGGTTCGTGACGGTGGCTTAAGCCTTCTGACGATAAAAATGAAGGCACGAACCGTTAGTGGGGAGAGGAGGAGGAGAGCCTGCGACGTGACCCCGGATCTGAGGTACGAGCCATTATTACAGGAAGGGGAGAGATAGAATCTGGGCGAAGATAGAAAATAAATGGGGAAATATGAAAAAATGGAAATGCTTCATCAAAGGAGTAGCGACCGTCGGCACCTTCTCCAATTCGATGTCGCGATAATAAATAGTAGCCGAGATTGCTCTGGTCGTCGTACCCGACGATTTCACCTGTGGCCTAAAGAATCAATTTGCATTGCTCAGTTTGTTTGTGATAGTCCTCCACTATGCGCATCCGTGTATACCTACGCCGTGCTCCCAAAAAAAACCCTGTGGAGTTGGTCAATGCAAGGCGCAATTCTATAACCGCTATTATATCAGCTACTACTACTACTGTGCACCGATCGTGGGGGCAGACACAGCCGGATCGGTGATATCTGCGCAATGTTCTCCCTGTCTGTGAAGTGTTCGTTGGGAGTGGAACGTGCTGGGCGACAGCAGCTGTCGCGGCGGGGAGCCCTTGCGCCCCCCTGAGGTAATACGGCAATCTACGGTGGCGACGGAAGCAAATACACGAGCGACAAATCTCCACGAAGGAACAGAAATGTCGTCAATCCTCATACCTGGCCCGTGTGCTCGATACTCGCGAGACTCCCACGAGGCGAAAGGCAGCCCACCCAAAACGGCGTTATCGGGTCGTTTTTTTTTTTTTTTTTTTTTTTTTCACACCGGCCTTTCTGGATCATTCAAAGCAGTACGATTACATGAGAAGGAGCAAGATAGGGGGGCAGAGGTTGGAGGCATACATTGTCGAAATACGGGAAACACGAAAAAAATCAGAGAGAAACCAATCATGCTGTGGTATCGCAGGTGGGTGGGGGTGGTGGGGGGCGGGGGGGGCAGAGGTTGGAGGCATATTATTTTGTCGAAATACGGGAAACGAGGCGTTCTACATTATAGAGGTTCGCCCTAAATTTTCTGAGGCTAGCTCACTTAAGGAGCTACGTACCTCACCCGAAAACTGACTTCAGCAAGAA
Source organism: Nereocystis luetkeana (assembly GCA_031213475.1). Lineage (NCBI taxonomy): Eukaryota > Phaeophyceae > Laminariales > Laminariaceae > Nereocystis > Nereocystis luetkeana. The sequence goes on from JARUPZ010000032.1 coordinate 2,795,778, forward strand.
GTCAAATTGCATCGCGGCGAATAATCCCAAGGCCCGAGTACAAAGCATGTTTTTCTAAATCAAGATTTTTTTATTCCGACGATTTTGGGGTCAAGAAACCCCGTCTTTTCAGAAAAAAAAATAGCGGAATTGTGCTATTAATACCTCTATCGTAGAACGGGTCAAACACAAAAAAAAAATCAGAGAGAAACCTACCATGCTGTGGTATCGCAGGTGGCGGGGGGGGGGCGGGGGGGGAGGGAGAGGTTTGAGGCATATATTGTCGACATACGGGAAACGCAAAAAAAAAGCAGAGAGAGAAACCAACCATATGCTGCGGTATCGCAGGTGGGTGGTAGATGCTGGCCGAGGGACACGGGATGAGCTCCAGCTGCAGCCAGGGCAAGGAGCGATGTGATACGCGAGATACTACCGGTGTGGGGATACGATAAAGGGAACCGGGGAGGTGGCGTGGGATATCGATAGGCGGGCCTTGCTTGCTCAAGCTTCGTATCCTGCCGGGGGAACAGTTGGTTGGGTGCTATAGATGCGAAAGGTGAACATTCTAGAACAATCCAAGAGGAGCGGGGTAGTGGGAGGGATGACGGCATAGATAGGTCGATCAATGCTGGGACCCCCTCCGCCCCTTGATCGCCCTCCATATTATTGTATAAGATGATACCAATCAAATCTTTTTCCTGGGAATTGAACCAACATAGTAGAGGGTTTCTCATTTATTGAAGGGTATCGCGACAGTGTTTGCGGGGTGGGACAAGAACCGCGACACTTATTATGGCGTAACCTCGCCCGCACGGCGCATCGCTACGAGGGCGACTTCTTCTGCCATCGAGGCCGGTGCATACTCAGCACCTCCTACGCTAGATGACCGTGTTTCATCCCGATCATGTCATGCCGATAGGTGTCGCCTTAAGCGTGATGTCGGCCGATAGAGATCGAGGAGAAACACGAAGGACCGGCAAGGAGTAACGGCATCATTATTGCTGTTAGCTGCTGCTGGACAAAGGTTGTAAAGCCACATCGTCCGTAGGTGTGTGTCGGGAGATGCATCATCCATATACCTATGTTGTATCGGGAGGCTTGATGGTGTATCGGGAAACTTGCGAGAAACCCTACAGAAAGGTTAGGTTGATTGATCTTCAAACACCGGGAACGTTTCGGCTCTTGATTGCGCAGGTCACTGATCAGCCGAGGCCGCATCGCTTCCTGCTTGAGACTTGAGATGCCGTGCTTGTCGAACCGCGAAAGGGAACTTGTGTCGTACGAGTAGGGGGACTTGTCGTGAGCCGTAAGTCGGTAAATGTACTGCCCCGCACAGTACTGTACCTGGTAGTAGATAGCGAGGGCGCGCCGGGGAGACGGGACATATAGTGAAACCGGAGATATACACAATAAGCAGTATCTACCCTCCCACAAAAAAAACTTAAATCATATGTTGGGCTATGCGACACTCGCATTCTCTGGCGGAGCGTAATGGGTGGGGGGATCTATTACTATTTCCTACGTAGATATAGATGGCAAACGTGGACGTGTAGGCTATGTACGTTCACATCTTCGTTAAACAAAAACTACGATAGCAACAGATGGGGGTAGCTTTTTTCGGCCAAGATAGATACAGCTGACGATAATAATTCCCAACAGAAGAACCCACCTAATATCGCAGGAAAAACACCCCATTATTTCTGTTTTTGTGACACAAAGCCCAAGGGACTTTCCATCGGGTTTGCAATTTATCGTCTCCTCGAAAAAAAAAGATATCACTCTGTCCGGAAAACGTAAGGCCAGTTTTATTGTCCTAGTAATATTCAAGCCGCCCCTATATTTATTTGCGGATACAGTGGCAGTTTAGCTGAAGGGCTCCTCAAGTGAGTAAGTAGACCCAGGAAATAATTACCTGGGTTCAGGTATTGGGATTGTATTTGTAGTACCTGGGAGGAGTATCTTAGATGGAAAACCAGGGGATTCTCCAGCGAGGCGCGACCCTTGCTCTCAGTTTCTCAACGTGCTCGAAAATAATAAAGCTGCTCTTCTTCTATCTGTAAGCATTCAGCACACACACGTGATTCCATGCTTTCGCACGCCGAAAATATGCTTTTAGGGGGTCGGAAAAAAAAACCACCAGCTCTTATCATCCTAACGGCAACGGTGGAGTGGAACGTGTAAAACCACACGATGGCCCGGATGCTGGCAATAGTCGTCAACGAGCCCCAAAATAACTGGGTCGAACAGCTTCCTAATGTCGAATTTGCGTACAACAATTCCGTCAGCGCCGCCACGGGTTGGGCTCCCAACGAGGTCCGTACGCTTCCCTCTCTCGATTTTCGAGCTTGCTGGAGTCGGCGGCCACCAGAGTTTGGCCCGTGACCACCTAGCCTACTACTGCGACTTGGCAACGGACCGCCATCAGCGTGCATACGATATCGTCCGCGAACACCACGCCTTCGCCGTTGCCCGCTTGAACCACCGCGACGCCACCCTCTCCGACGCTCTGCGTCCAGCCCCCAATTCTCCGCTGGTGGCTTGGTGTGGTGTACAATACGGCGGTCGCCATCCTCCAGTGTGCGATCTTGGCACGGACGCCAAGGCCCCCAAGGCAGGCAACGCTTCCTCAACTGGATTGGCCCCTTCAAAGTCCTCGCAGTTGGTCCTTGCTCCTCAGCAGACACCCCCGAAGGGTTTTCTTTTGGGGCTAAGCTCCTGCATTTGGATCTTTCTTCCGATATGCCCGGCGCTGGTGCTCGCCGGCGCGTGTTGGTTCAACGCTGCAAGCCCTGTGCCAGCCTCCACGACCGTGGCGACATGCCGAGGTATTTGCCAGCGGGGTTGACGCAATACGTGCTCAGCAACTTCTCCAACAAATACCCCCCCGTACCACGTCACCCAAGACGACGTTTCCGCCAAGGACTCGAAACGAAATAGACTACCGGACACCAATCGAGTTGAGGCGGAGGTGGCGTCATCGCGGCGATGTACGAGACACAATGGATAGCGAGGCGTTCTAGGAGGGAGGTTCACTCCAATTTTTCTGAGGTTTCTATGTACCCCCCCCCCCCCCCCCCCCCCAAGGTAAAATGCGGAATTCTGCGGGGATAAATAGATTTATACCCCTGCTGCCTTTTGGGATGTGTGGAGCGTACACCATATCTGAATACAGACATCCCCACGAACTGTGGTACTGTACATACCTCCTTCAACTGCCGCCCGGTAAGGTCGCCATGGTGGCAGAGAAATATTTTTTTCCCGAATGTGATACTTGGGTCGTAAAACGCCTCTAGGACTCTCCCGACCGTCCTGGGAACGGGAGATGGAGCTTCAGCTCTCTCGCCACGAACGGTTGCGCTATTGGGCCGGCACCCCGAATCAGCACCGTCAGACCAACCGCCTGCACCGCCGGGTGCGAATGGGCGCGGCACAACGGGAGTTCTCCCGGAGTAACGGCGCGAGCGGGTTCTGGCACCCGTGGCTGCGCAAGGTACGCCGATTGGCTTCGTGGATACTGCAATACCGTGCTTCCCAACGGGGCAGCCACGAATTGTACAAGGGCGACGAGGGTCTGTGGTGGCTCGGGAAAACCAGCGCGACTACACCGACGGATGGGGGTATATTTGGTTCGAGTTTTGGATGACCTGGGACCGATCAGGCTTTCTCTTTCTCCGGCGCGCAAAATGACTTCGACGGGAGCTGTACGAGGTTCTTGGTGTCTAAAAATATGCTTGGCTCGCCGGGGGGTCCAGCGTTACGTAGAGGAATCTCGAGGCGCAGCCGTGGATAGCTGATTTTCGCAGCGCTTGTCTACTGTCGTGGTTGCTGTGTTTGGATAATAGGGCCACCCATTTGTGACACGAGACACGTTCCCGGAGTTTTTGGTCTGGGTTTGGGTAGTCTACGGTGTACTCCGCCATATTTTCCTTCTTATTCCTGCCGATCTCCCCACGCTCGGGCCCCGGGGGTGACCTGGGTAAAATTGACTACTCCTACTGGGGCACAGGACCGCCTCACTTTTTGTGCTAATCTTTCGCTTGTTCGTGGACACTTTCTCGCCTCACCCCCCTTGCCGGTGGTATGGCGATGGCTTTCGTTGACGATTTCTTCCTACCAGTATCCCTTATGGCTAAGTCTTCCTTTTTCCGTGACCCTTGTCGGTTTCGTAACCTTGCCGTTCAGAGATGTGGGAGTGGGTTTGAGGAGCCGCATCTTCGAGTCATGATCTAGCTCGCGGAATCGGAGTTTTCATGAATGCCCCATACTTCTGCATCTACGGTGGGATCAGAGTGGGCTTGTGTTTTGGTACTGCTTTGAATGAGGCCAAAAGGCCGGTAATTACCTCCGGTCAGGTATTGGGGTCGTATTCGTAGTGCTTGGGAGGCGTATCATAGATGAAAAACCAGGGGGTTTCCAGCGAGGCACGAGCCTGGCTTTCAGTCTCTCATCGTGCTCGAAAGGAATAACGCCGCTCTTCTTCGTTCTGTAAGCCTTCAACACACATGAGTACTAACGAGTAACTGCTTGGTAGGCAAGCCAAGCAAGGGATACAACGTATCCCGACACAAAACAGCGGGATGTCGACTGGTAGAAAGCAGGGTTTAACGTGAAGAACACACACACACGGCAGTCCGGTTTCGGGGGCAAACTACTTAGCATTAGAGTGGTTTGTCTCCCAGTCCTAAAACGGCTAAAAGTCGGGTTTCTTACGAAAAGCTCGACACTAGCTGTATACTCGTAGATGTGACTAGGAGCAAACGCGTGAACAGAAGCCGGGACAGACAAGACCACACAACTAACAAAAACAACATGAATGGGACGGTAAAGCGCACACTCATCAATATTGATACCATTTTGACAAGTACTCGGGACAGACTGATACTGTACCTATCCGAGCAACCTTCCATGGTTTCACCTCTTTATTGCGTGTGGCCGGCATCATTTGGAATTAGTGCCGCACACTAGTAGTTGGCGAAAAAAAATAGCGCTATAAAGGAAAATAAGGACAGTATCAGAGAGATATGTTGGGGCATGCACACTACCAGATACTGCTTTACTGTAAGCGCACATTTTGCGAAGTAGACGGGTAAGCGTTTCGAACGAAGACTGGCCGCCGAGAAACAGTTGAACCCCCTTTCGTACACCAGCCGATTGACTGGTCACGATTTAGGGGCAATAAAACACGGAAAGAGGCCAAAAAAGGTAAACTCTGACGGAGATAGCTGAAGCCAATCGTTCGCTTGCCACGTCACAAAACGTCAAGGATAGGTACCGAACTCGGACGAGAGAAGCGGGCGATATGATGTGACTTTAGAGCTCGGGATGGGAGCGCTGCTCAGAGCTCGGGATGGGAGCGCTGCTCATTTTTGTCGTCCCCTCCCGAACACATAGTAATAAAATACCTGGTAGAGGGCAGGCGTTATAAGGCAACGCCAGTTCGTGAAGACGAACCATTTATTTGCCTGTCGATAGGTACTAGCTGGAGCCAGCACGCGATTACGACATGCCGAAAAATGCAAATTTATGTGCTATTATAGAATAGTCTCCGAATCAGCGTCGAAGGAAACTAACTAAAAATCTCGCCTGTCTGCAGGCACTGCAGGGCGCACTAGGTGCACGTTCACACTGCCCCACAGATAGCTTGTTGCAGAGCGCATATCCTTTCTCGATTCAAGCAAACAATGTATCTGTTCGACCGTGGGTATAGTTCAAAGAAAACACCTTTTTGTTTGGGTCCGGCCGGGCGTTGCTACGCACCAATAATGGCAGCTAACAACACCAGTCAACGCCTACGGCAGCCCTCAAACGTGCGTACTCTAACGTGACACCCACCACGCGGAACTGATAGACTCGGTTTTTGCGGACACCTGACGGGTGCAGCTTTGGTCCGTGCCAGGTTTGCCAGATATACAGGTGTCATACCTGCGCTCAGAACGCTTGTATGGTAAACCGAAGAAAAAAGTTGATCGCGACCGGCGCTGCTGAGCCTGAAAACCAACCACGCTCCTCGAGGACGTACGAACTATAGCGCCAACACCCGACAATCGATCTCGTCTAAGAGTATGTACACGCACAGACAATTGGAGCAACCCGTTACCCACCCATGTACAATCCCTTTTTTTTCTCCCAGGCCTTTTTCGGGCGTGCTGGAGAAACGAAACACGACGATCTCAGCCGACGGTAGGAAACCGTCTCGGTATCACAGATGTATATAATAATTTCCACTGCGAGTACCCGCCCCCTTTTTTGATGCCCCGCGCAATTGAGACGGAAAATTGCACCGCCATATCGCCGACGTCCATTTTTGTAAACACATAACATACAAGGATGCCGGCACACAGACAGACCACCCTTCTGACCGCCGCCACCACCACCACCACCATCATACACAGCAGTGACTGCCACTACTTTTGCTGCTGCACAGATACAATAGCTTCACGCCAGACCACCCCAGCGACTCAACCAAGAACACCGGCGAGGGCGGTAGTGACGGCGGCGGTTGCGGCGGCGGCGATCGACCACGCGAAAGAGCCGCCTCCTCCCGCGAGAGGGAAGGATGAAGCTCCGCCGGAGGTGTCGTCGTCCTCGTCGTCGTCGTCTTCGTCGTCGCTGTCGTCGGAGCTGTCTCCGTCCACAGACGACGTTCCCGTGCAGGTGGTCATCATGTAGTCCCCCTCGTCGAAGATGGAGACCATGCAGCCGGGTTCGTCCTTCGAGGCTCCGGTGAACCCGTCCGAGCATGTGGTGTCGTCTCCGTCGTACATGACCACCCCTATCGTGTCGTCGATGCATTGGAGGGCCATGTTCATGGAAAAAGAACCAAAGCCGGAGGAGCCTGACGAACCGGATGAGCCGGACGAGGTGGGGACGCTGACGGATCCGGAGGAGCTGGTAGAGTTGGAAGAGACAGTAGAGTTGGACGAGGTGGTGGAGTTAGAAGACGAGGTGGAGTTCGAGGCTGAGGAGGTGGAGTTCGAGGCCGAGGAGGAGGAGGAGGAGGTGGTGGTGTTGGAGGAGCTGCCGGAGGAACCGCCGGAGGAGCCGCTGGAGGACCCATCGAAGCCGCCCATTGATTGGCAGGAGTCCATCTCCTCTATTTCCAGGACTTCTTCCATCGTGTACTCGCCGGTTACACCGCTGGCTGTACTGCAGTCCGCGTCCGAGTAGAAGACGACGTCCACCGTCCAGTCAGAGGTAATGGTCCATTCCAAGTCTGTACAACCGGGGGCAGCAGAAACATCAGCATCAGCAGCATCAGCAGCAGCAGCAGGGCATGAGATTTATGGTTGTCATACGTTCTACGTTAGAGCTGCACACTATGACGTACCTGGTGTTATCACGTAACTATCTTGTATATCTGAAGGGGGTTCTACCTATCGACCACCTAATTTTATTTCCAAGAACCGAGCGTGGAGGTGTCAGTTGCACCGAAAGACACTCGCGGTCGCGCCGTTGCCATTGACCGGTGTCTACTGTTCACCTGCTGCTTCTACGAGGACTGACAGCGCAAACGTGCGTTGCATGTCTCGGCTGATACCTCCACGACGCTAGTACGGCACGTAGTACGGTACTCCTCACAGATTACTTTGCACTGCCGTCGATCGTTCAACGCAAGTGTGTTTTGATTCAACAAGGCCTCTTGTATCGAAACAGGGGGGGGGTCCAGCGGGGTTAACCCCGGCGTTCAACACCGCGCAAAGCACGCGCTCAGGGCGGCGACAAAATCGGGAACGGAAATGTTGTGCAGAGAAGGTTGCCAAAGTATGTCATAGGGTGGGTGGCAAAACCGTTTTCCTTGTTTTACCTCGTAGGTAGACTGTTCTTGCGGGTTCTGCCTTTAAGCTTAACCCTTTTAGCACTGCAGTCCCGTATGTGGGGACAAAGCACTCCAGTTATATGTACTTTGCCCCCAAAACGGGACTGGGGTCCTAAAAGGGTTAAGGGGTTGACACGACCTTTTTCGATGCAATTTCCTAGACATTCGGATAAAGAATGCTGGAGTGAACGTTTTTGTCTCCTGATACTCTGAGTCGATCTTGGTGGGTCGCGTTTACTCGCCGTACATACATGCCAGGTACTGTAGTTTGAATGGCATACCAGGCGTGCTTTGCGTGTACTGAGGTACTTCTGTACAGCATGTGTGTTTCGGCATTCCGTGTCAATATTCCAGACAATTCCATACAGATTTCATGTCGCGTACAGCGCACACGAGGAGGAAGTACGCAGTACCGACGGCGTAATGCACTACTGTTGTAGACCATTTTCACCAAGGGAACATAATTAATGAAAAACCAGAAACAAGTCGGGGGGGGCAAGCCTTCTTTCACTTCACACATATCATCGCACAGCAGTCCTAGGTGATGTGTTTTAAAAATAGACTCTATAGTCAAGGGTCCGTCCATAGCCACGCGCTACACAACAAACCATTCAAATGCCGCGGACTCTTCCGTCAACGCCACCTCTCGAGCGAGGCGACCCTTCCGTCCATCACTCCCCCCTTCTGCGATGGCTCAGAGCAAGAATCGCCACACATCGCCACCCATTGCTACACCCATTCATGTTGACTTTTCAATCGATGGAGCGACGGTGAAGGCAACACATAGCATTTTTTTTGAACCAACTCCTCGTTGAAAACACAGCGCAATGATGGCTCCCCACCACGCCAGGGAGCCTGGCGAGTGTAAAAATAACACGGGGCAGTTGACTCCAGCTATCTTCCAATCTAATGGCTGAGATAATGCGAACGACGGGAGACATCTTCCAAGAAAATTGCGGTATTGATGGAAACCATGGGGACCACGCGAAATCACGCCGCACACAAAAAGGAAGAAGAAAGACACAGCTCGGAGCTCGCACACCCGCAGCCACGCGACGAGTGACCTTCGATCTCGACATCGAATCCACCCACGGTCAACGAGCTTCGTACCGGGCAAGGCCAAATGAGTGTAAATTATTGCCTCGGAGGTGTCATTGTAATCCGTGGTCTAGGGAGCAAGAGGTTGGCCGCGGCGTCCTACGCTCTTCGTCGAAACCTTAAAAAAGTTCTGTTTTGTGCCAACGGAGAGAAATCGAGAGTTTTTTGTCGTCTGTTCTACTCTACGCACCAGCTGCCAAATATGTTTTTAGTAGACGCCTGACCCACCCACACCACATATCACCAACCGAGACGTGAGAACTGTGATACTAGTGTGGGTCGGAGCCTCTAACCAGCGCGCTTCATTCAGAGTTCGTGACGTAATCGTTGGGTCTGTCGATCGATGTCAAACCTGAAAATTTGTCAATTTCTTGCCATCGGAGAGAGGTCGAGTTTTTTTGTCGTCTGTCGTCTACAGACCAGCGCCAAAACGGTTTTTTATCAGACGCCTGGTCAGCCCTCGCCACATATCACTGACTGACGTGTGAGCACTGCGACACCAGGGTGGGTCGGAGACCTTAATCACCACATTACGTTCAGATTTCATGGCGGTGTCGTGGTTTTGTCTATCTATCTATCTATCTATCTATCTATCTATCTATCTATCTATCTATCTATCTATCTATCTATCTATCTATCTATCTATCTATCTATCTATCTCTATATATCTATCTGAATCTATCTATCTATCTATCTATCTATCTATCTATCTATCTATCTATATCTATCTATCTATCTATCTATCTATCTATCTATCTATCTATCTTTCTATCTGTATGCCCATCTATTTAATTATTTACCAGGTACCTGGTATCTATCGACCTTACGACAGATTCTGCCCTCACCTTCAGCTGTGCAGCGCTGAATCTCGCCGTTGATGCACGTGTTGTTGAAGACCTCGCTAGACGCCAGCGCATCGCCGCTGCAAGAATCGCTTTCGTAATAGCTCAGCGTTGCCGCGTTGTCGGTGCACTCGTACATGCTTGACTTGAACGTTTGACCCAAGCTCGTCAGGTTAGTGCAGTCGCCAAAGGCATCTAGCTCACCAGTTATTCCTAGGCACCGGAAAGCAAGGGAGGAAGCGATTGCCCCGTAAAGTCAAGTGTGAATGATAAGGTTGCAGCGAGAGTCGTGTACACAAAAACGGAGAGAAAAATACCTGCACCCCTTCCAGACCGTGGTCAGAACGAGAAACAAACCAGAACGGTCATATTCTGGGCAAATGACGACACCATGACAAATGTTTTTGAACCACAAGCAGTACGCTTTCCTTGATTTCAATATGCACCCCCCCCCATGTTTGGGACTCCTAAACATAAACGACGTGTCGCCTCCTTGCTGTTTTCGACACCCCTGGCCAAAACGTGCTACCTCAACACCTGAGGCGTTCTACAATAGAGGTACGTATCACATTTGGGGCGAAAAAAACTTTCATAGCCACCACAACATCCTTACAGGGCGCCTTACGCTCCAGACCGCGATATATCCTGGCCGCACATGAGTGTGTAACTTGCGCTCTTCATTGTTGGGGCATGTGACTGTTGATGACACTGCCACCAAATACTCGTACTGCTGTGTACAGCATATTTGTGTTGGTCAGTTTTGGGTCAATAGAATATACAGCACTATTATTGTGATGGCTACTCGTGCACAAGGCATGTATGTAACGAACAAACTTGCCGTCGAACGTATCGAACGAAAGGGGGGGATTCCGAGACGAAAGTTCGATCGACGGCAAAAACAGGTTGGGACCCAAACGCCCCCCACCCCATGCAGTTACTGCTGTAGTGCTACAGCAGCTGTGGAACAAGTCTTGTTTTTGGCGGTTGCGCCGTGGGTCGGTACTCGAGACAGCACCCCGCACACGCCTTGAGGTTTTCCGAAGGCAGCGGGTATTTCCGAGCAGCCGCCGGCACCAACACGTAAGAAAACCGACCTACTCGTACAGTACATCAGGGTCGTATACGTACTGTAGTCGTGGCATGAAACCGGAAACAGGAAAAGGGCCTAGGGCTCTGCTAACAATTACGAGGTCAGAGTTTGAGGCGCGTTCGAAGCACTGCTGTTATAGGTACCCGGTGACGTACGCATGTACCGGCCGCTCTTCTAATCCATCGGGAGGCAGGCACCCCAACGTACCGTGTAGACGTAGGAGCCTTCCCTCCAACGAAGCGGCCTACTTGCCGAAGGGGAGAGAGGAACACGACTGACTGCAAACACATGAACGTGTTGATATGAACACGAGTATGCACGAGTGCGCCACATGCATGGTTTATTGCTATGCCTCCTCGTGGTTCCGCACGAATCATACTAAATGAGCAGCTACAGCAGTTTACAGGCCAGGTATGGGTATGGGTACAGGCAAAAGGTTTCGACGCGGGAAGGTGCTCTTTCTTACCGTAGGCGCCATCGATGACATTGGTGCTGTTCAAGTCTTCACAGGCAGCGTCATTGTAGTATAGCGTCTCGGAGAACGTGGTGGCGGTCGCTGCGCCCACCAGTAGTACCGCCGACAGCAAGAAGGTACGAGACGACATCATCAGTAGCGGCAAACCGACTATTTCAATCTGTAGCTTGTGTTTGGCGCTGCTGCTGCTGCTGCTGTTGTACCGAGTTGCGGGGCTGACTGTGAGTGCTCAGCTGTCGAGAGGTGGCAGGGAAGGGTTCGAGGACGTATGGGCGTGAGGGGGCACAGCAATGCTGGGCCCGGCACATGCTTGGGGCCTGGGGCATCATTTGTTCCTCTTCGTCTACAGTGCCACCGCATGTTTCATCTACTCATGAAGTACCTGCTCAACGAAACGTCATATTGTCCGTATACTCCGTACAGTACAAAAGTATCAGTAACCGCCGTTTATTCGCAACTACGCCGCATTTTTAAAAAAACGCGGCGGAATATAATCTCATCCCATCATCCCGCATGCCGCCTGTCCGCCTGTTCTGTGACCACGTGATCACACACACGACCACTTAACACAAACCCGCACTACGTACGCACATGCATGACGCGCACAAAACCAGGAGAAGGCTGTTCGGTAGCCTTTTCTTCTGTGGCGGTTTCATGCGGGACAATGTATAAGGCACCCAGTCTATACTATACACTAGCCAACAATGTCGGTCGGTAGCCAGCGATCATTTGACATCCGCCACGAGACAGGAGGCACACTGCTCGTATGAGGCAGGCTGCGAGGGTACTTCGAGACTGCCGTCGCTAACGAAGACGGGGCAAGGCTGGGCAGTATATGTGAGAAGGGTGCAGCTGTAGTGTAGCGGCTATCAAAGGGAAAACCAAATGGAGAAAGGCACCACAAAAATACAACCAAAATAGTTTCTGGTCGTTGGATCGTGCCATCATTTATTTATTACGCCCCAACCAGCCAGATCGTAGATCGCACGTCGATGTATCGTACAAACAAATTGTCCCTGGAACGCGTAAAAACCGCTATAGCTTTCAAGTCGCCTGATACGGTCTGGCGGCAGAGCAATGATGGCCTGTGAAGACTAGGATGGAGCTGCTGGTAGACAGCTCTCGAGGATCAAGGAAAACTACTGCAGCAGCTATTCGTATACACCCTCCGGCACGTACACACCAGGTATACACCAAGTATGTGCCAGGTATGTGACCGAAAGACCTCACACCTGGCGTGACGTTTTTAGTAAATGCATTTTTTACGTTCGTACGGCAACAACAAACTGCAGCTGCAGCTGTGTGCTTTAGCTGTGCGTTCGACCGATGGAGAATAGGTTGCGGCACTCAACTCTCCAAGCTGAGTGGTGTCTATATTATGTATTAAGTAAATAACTCATGGCTTGCTCAGCACTACTACGAGTACGACAGTTGTAGACGAAATCCTCGATCTACTCGTCAGTACGAGGTGTCCTTTTTTTGTTTGTTTGTGTTTATCTGTTTATTGATACGGATGCGGCTCAGTCACTGGTACGCACACGCCGCAGCAGTGGACCATCAAATCTTGGATGCAATATGCCAGTCAGCCCAATAGTCCTAACTATTTACCGTTCTTACACACCTGCTGGCGTAAATACACTCGTAGAATAGCGCCCCCCCCCCCCCCCCCTCCCAAATTGTAGGCGAAAGCGGGAATCGTGCGCGCACTCCCCGGCGCCACGATGCCGTCAGCCCCTCCAATAACGTGCCTTGGGCGTCTTACCAGCGCACCGTAATTTAATTTGAGGTAGGTTGGGGCACGCGTGGGCACCCCCCGCGGACGGGGTTTCCCTACATACCCCCCCGTTTTGTCTGGAAAAGGTGGGGGTTATGCCCCTGGTTGAGCAGTTACCCTTTTACAAAGACGCCTAACCTACAATCGTCCGTGTAAGAAGACTATAGCCCGCAGTGAGGGGGGCAGAGCCGTGAAATTCAGGAGCTGTAGATACTACTGTAGTTATTGTTTTGTTCGAGTATAGGTGGGCCTGAAATAAGCAGGGATGCACGATACCTGTACGCGGTAAATGCCCAGGAATGGAGTTTATTCGGGGCTTCGTATTATTTTATAAATGTTGGTGGCAATGGGAGTGTCGAAGGGCTCCCTGCTGGGGAACGCCTTGGCATACATATACGTTGTTATTATTGTGCTCAAGCCTTCTGACAATATAGCGTAGATGCCATTCCAATATAAACCGAATATCCTTCCGTAATCAGCGTATACATATAACTATACTGTATCTTGCCCACCCCTGGACTTTGCGTTTTCTCGCGCAGGTGTACAATAACAGAAGAGGATGTCGGAAGCACGCCCCGGCGATCAGAGCACTGCTGCTGCGCTACATCTCCATCCTTGCTGCTCCCACCAGAGCGCGGAGCACGCGCAGTCAGCCACCAGACCGACGACGTGTTGGAGCAGACAGCAGCAGCAGCAGCAGCAGCAACAACAGCGCCAAGCGCACACCAATCGGTCTCTGATAAATGTCTCGTCTCATCCTATCTTCTTGCTGCCAGCGATGCTACTACTGGCCGGGACAGCGACCGCCCAGTACCTCGAGACGAAAGTGTACGCTGACGGCGCTTGTCGACAATTGACGTCCACTTCGATCATCGATGGCGCATACGGTAAGAATACGTCCCGCGTGGTATATAGGGCGGTCTTCAGACCCGGTGCCAGAATAGAGATACGTAGCATTTTGTTTTGGAGAAGCGTTTGCTGGCCGACGGGGCTCCTTGGAGGCACTCAAGAAGTACCCGGTGTAGTAGGAATACCAGTCCCAATACCGTTCTACAACGGCTCCAGCTCCAAACGTTTCCATCGCGCCAAAAAATGGCAGACCGGATATGAGCTCCTTGGTGCACTCCCGTGAGTGTGCCAGAGCGACAGCACTTTTCGTGTCCTCCTTCGGGGCAGATCTCGTCGCTGAAGTTAGAAAATGTGGTTCCAGGCGCTTGAATTTTCGATTTCTTGTACTGTAGTCAAGTAGTTCTGCTGTAGAACGAGAAGGAGGAACGTACTCGGTACGACTCCTGGGTTCCTCCTGATCGTTCCACAGCAGAAAAAAAATACTTGGCTGCAGTACAAGAAACAGAAAATTCAAGCGTCTGGAACCACATTTTCGACCTTCAGCGACGAGGTCCGACCCGAAGGAGGACGCGAAATGTGCTGTCGCTTTGGCACACTCTCGGGAGTGCGCCAAGGAGCTCATATCCAGTCTGCCAAATTTTGGCTCGATGGAAACGTTCGGAGCTAGAGCAGACAAACGGAAAGCCCTCGTAAAATAAACGGCGGTAGACGTGCTCCCATGGTCTTTGTTGTCGGGACTTTTGGCAATACCAGTTTTTTTTTGTGGGGAGTGCAACACAGGTGCTGCTCGAGCGAGGGGCCTCAGAAAAATTAGGAGCAACTACCCCTACCTCAACACGCCTCTGTACGTGTTTCATTTCGTAGGCGGCTGTAGCTGATTTTCTACCAGCTGCAGAGGCCTATACCCCGCGCATATGATTGACCACCATCATGTAGGACCCACTCACTACCCACGAGTGGACGAACTATCACGTACGATGCAGCTCCCTATTCTGAATTAATCACCAGGTACTGGTACCTTCCTTTGCAGTCGACGGCCCCCTTTCTCTAGTCGTAAGAAAATGGACCCTGCTGAAATAGGGCTGACAAAAGTGACCGCACGGATACGCCCCAAACAGCCACACTAGGCCCCACGCCGTGTGAAGAAAGTAGTTTAAGGTATCTATATTGGGTCCGCCCCGAAAGAGGTAGACGAAGTGAGATGGGAGGGCGGGGGCGTGGAGGGGGGGGGGGGGGGGGGTGGTGCACTGATGCCATGCATGACCATAGTCGTCGGAGGCGTGTGCAGCGAGCAGGTGGGTGCTCAGTAACTACCATGCGTGATCAAATACCATACAGCCACTCGTATAGTGCTTACTCGCACATACGATCGTAACGACCACCAAGAGACACTCTCTGTGCCGTTACGCTGTGACATACCGTATGTAACCGTCCCATAATGCCAGGGTGTTCGGGTGAGGCAATCCACACGTCGAACCAATTCGTTTTGGTTGTTTTTCGTGAACTCCCTCGCTCGGGAGCTTCCGTGTTATGTAAGGATGACACGACGTGACATGAGGCTCTATGGCAGTTTCATGACATCCTCATGGCATGGTCATGACAGCAGTCCCATGCCCCCCCCCCCGCTCCCCTCCCCATCGCAGGCCCATAAATGTGCCATGAAAAAAATCCTGGTATGTCACGGCCATGGCAGTGCCAGGAAAGTCCATACTCTCATGACGGCCCAGTGGGAGTGCCATGAAAGTAGTGTCATGAACGACCACAAACGTCGATGGACATAGACGAGAGCGCCCAAGAACGTTCACGGCACCGCCACATGCCGCTGCCATGGTATTGCCTTGGAACTGCCCACGGGAATGCCACATGTCACGCTGCCATGGTATTGCCATGGAACTGCCCCCGAAAATGCCAACTAGTTCGTACCCGTGCTACGGGGACCCCAGAGAGGGGGCCTTGATGACATAAACTAGCGTTACGGTACAGTAGGGCGGGGTGTGGTGCCATGGTCTTGTGTACCGCATTTAGACCACTCGGGGTGAGTATCTCTGTACCTCACCCGGAAGTTGGGCTTGTAAGTAGTTTGGTTCCAAGCAGAGCAACGTACAGCTCCGTTGGCGGTGAATACCGCCTCACCGAAACGGCGAAAACCTTAGTATAAAAGATTCCAAATAATCAGGGCAGTCACTTGGCCGAGTGGCTCTGATTGGGTGAAGAACAACAAGCTAAACGCGCCGCCCCCCCTCCTCCCCCCCCCCCCCCCCCCCCCCGCCCCCCCCCCCCCATGCCTCACCCGTGGGCAAGAATGCGGGACAACAAGCCAAAACTACTATTACTGTAGTTCTACAACACTGTAAACTTGCAAAGGGAACTGCCCGTACGGCCAATGAGAACCATGGGCGTCTGCATCCAACATCATCAGTGTTGTACAGTAGTTCGTAGAACATGACGCTGCTGTGTCATTACTATTTCTAAGGCAATCGCTCCCCTCCTCTGTTTTCCGATGCCTGCTGCAACAGGTAAGACTGGGGTGGAGGCGTTCGGCGCGTGCACGGATATATCGGGGTTCGGGACGGGCTATGCGTCCAGCATGTTCGAGTGCAACGGCACAGAAGCGATACTGACCTATTACGAGAGCGAGGCTTGCAGCAGCGGCGACGCAGACGTGTCCGGCGTGATGTCCAACAGCACGTGCCACGCAAACAACAAGATTTCTCGCTGCACAACCGAAGGTGAGCGCATGGCCCGCTGTGAACGCTGTAGATACATGGATTCTGCTGTGCAGTAGATACGGTGTATACACTGTGGACAGATCTACCACTATCTTCCGAAGTATAAGTGCAATTTCATTCAAATATCAATATACAATATGTCTTACTAACTCGGGTCAGAGGGGTATGTAGCTATGTAGACACTGTAATAGATACCCTGATACAAAATATTTCAAGTATACAACTCTGACCGAAAATATCACACCCATTTGGAATCTGAGACCGATATTAAACGGTGTTTATATTTCCGGTCAGATGTATGCGGTTAGTAATGTCGATAATTTATACCTGATAGGTGGTACACAGATTCAAGTGTATATACAGATAATAACCGTGCACGTAGTAGGACCCGAAGTATCGTGGTAAGGGAATGGAATACAGACACTATAGGAACTGGCGAGCTCTTGTTCGGGATACTTCCTTGGGCGTTATCGTATTTTTCCTGTTCGTGATGATAGAGAAGGGAACTGTAGACAGTGATCGACGGGGCTTGATTCAAGGCATCAAGCCCACTTTTGCTCTCCTTTACTGACCTGCTAGACGGGTGAATACACGTGTCCGAGAAGTTTTCCTCGGGCGCTTGTCTACTCGTCTCCTATCGGCTCTCCTAACCATCGTACTGCAAGGGAACTTCAGAACCCCGGGAACACGCTTAGGGCATTCAGGAGGTTGATTCTTATTCACCAAGGGAAAATTCAGAGCCCCAGGAATAGTCTTGGGGTATTCAGGGCTTTGATACTACGGGTTATCTCATACCCAACAGCAGCACTGACTGTATAGATACGTACGTGGCACGAGCTGTTTCAAGCTCAATCGTCCAAAATCTGTCAGCCATGACTGCCGCTTGCATTGTCGATTCCAATAACATGTAGTTGGCATTGAAGTGACCGCCATGAACGGCGGAAGACGGTGCCATAGTCATTTGTTTCTGTTACGGGCCTACAATAGGACCGGCGGCAACAACGAAGCTGTGTCCGACAGGCCTGCAAAAGGGTCAGCAAAGTGGTCAGGCGATTCCGTAGAAAGACACCATTAATATATTTTCCATTTTGTTGCGTTCCAAACGAGCCGGTTTCAGGTACTCCAAGTCATGCTCAAAGTTGCTTTCGTGCCGATAGTGGAAGAATCGACCGTGCAAGGTCAACATCGAGTACCAGGTAGAATATAACGCCAAACATCGATCCTGCACTGAAACTAGGAAACTACAACGCAACTATGCAAATTATTCATGCTTTTCCGCACAGAAGCCCACATCTTCACACTGGTTTCCTAGAGATATAGCTTGAGTTTTTTGCGAACGAACGTGTTCTGTGAGCCCCTGTCGTCCCATGAACGAATGGCTTTTTTTTTTGTATTTTTTCGTGGCCGGGGATTTGAGGTTACGTCAGGCCAAAATATATAAACCAAAGAAACAAAGATCTGGTGGGAATCTCCTCCCCCCCCCCCCCCCCCCCCCCCCCCTCAAAACCACTGTTCGTTAACGGGTTGACATGGGGTCAAATAACATGCGAGCGAGATTCCAGGGTATGTATATCTTCTAGAGACGGTGTGATTCCCGACTCTGAATTAGTATTTTTAATGAATTCAGCTTGAATCAGCCTGTAAACACAGTACCAGGTATATGGTACAATACACTGGCACACTGCTACTACTGCAGGTACAGTTGAATACCAGATACACTGTACCGTAGATACCGTAGATACATATATATATGTGGACCCGCGGATGGTTTGTTAGGTGCGTCTTGAGGCCGACCCATCATAGCGTGCGGGCAGAAGCACGTGCCGCAAGCCTGTAACAAAGGATCAACTCGTGCGCCGGATGCGATTCGATGACGTTAACCCCGAACCCGCCATGAGGCGACGGAACCGAATATCTAGAGAAGGTACCAAATATCGTACTGACTGCAGTCGAAGCAAGAGAGGGCATTTAAACAGTGAAATCTTCCCATGAAGGCTCCCATTCGGGGGAACACACAACCTGCCGCAGTCTCCGTAGACGAATAATAGTAGCTACAAAACACACACACAAACCCGTCTTGACGGAATCCCCGCAGTAGTAGGCGTGTGCGCGGTTCCCGAGTTACATCAGGCAGTCCGCCGCAGAGGCAAGAGCTCCAGCCGGCGTCGAATCGACTGGTTGGTGTTCAAGCTTCAGCTCTCTGAAGAACGTAGGAAAGGAAACGGCGTTCAAGTCCGGTGTTGGTTTTCGGTCTTGTCCAACTGGACAGGATGTCATTGAGGAGGAGAGAAAAAATAAGAGGACACAAGTGAAGCGCACGAGTGTGCGTGAGCAGGGTCGATCGATCACGGGGAGCTCTCGAGTCTCAAGACCCCAAGGACGCGGCTCAAAATGCCGCATGACCCCTACGAAAAAAAACTGGGAACAGAAAAGGGCCTAGCCCGGTTAGACTCGAACCGATCGTTGGGGGTAGGTATCGCTTCACGTACGAAACCGTAGGCGTTGATCCAGACTTTCTCCACCGCATACATAATAAATCGGCATTGATTGGGCATACCACAGTGCTTGTACTGCCGTATTTATAGCACTTTGTGCTGCTGCTGTGGCGTACTTGCTACAGGCGACCATTTTACCAATCAGCGACTCGGTATAGACTACTGACTACTACCGAGTAGTATGGAAGATTCCTCAATAATCCGAACAGACAGGCGTTTCCGACATTCGTGCGACTCCGACACCTTCACATTTTTGTCTACGAGGCACACGATATCAAATACATGCACATTAGATACTTTGTATCCGGGAAAAACTCCTATGGCGGGGCTTTCATGGCGGCTCATTGGCCACTTTGCGGAGGAAACGCCATGGAAGCTTCATGGAGGCACCATGAAAGCCTCCTCGAACCATGAAGGAAACTGTGAGTTCATGCTTCCATAGCACTCCCATGGTGCTTCCACGGAAGTCCCACTTCAGCACCATGGAGGGCGCCATGGAAGCATCATAGAAGCGCACATAAGTCTCATGGCGGAAACAGATGGAAGTGCTATGAGAGTGCCGAGCACTATTATTATGGAAGCACCATGGAAACATCGGGGGAGCATGGAAATCTCACAAAGGCTCCACGGGAGTCTCATGGACGTCCCGCCGAGGTACACGTGAAAGCACCACAGAGGCACCATGGAAGCACATGCTCCCATGTAACTCATTGGAATTCACATGGAGCCCTCATGGAAGCACGAGCTCCCATGGAACTCGCTGTATTTCACAAGGAGCCCCCGTGGAAGTCTTCATGGAAGCATCATGGAATTTCCATGGAAGTCCCTACATGGAGCTCACATGGATTTCCCATGGAATTCCCCTCGCAAGACTCCATGGGAGCGCTGTGTTTCAAAAGAAGCGCCAAGAAAGCCCCCATAGAAAGCACCATATACTTCCCATGGAGACGTCGTGTCATATCCAAGGAATTCCCCGTGGACGTATTGGAAGCACAGTACCTCGATGGGGGCTGTCGTGGGGCCTCCGTGGAAGTTCCCATGGAAACACTCCCATGGTGCGTCCACGGGGCTTCCATGGCGCCTGCTGCGGTGTTCCCAGGGAGACATCCATGGAATGTTCATGGAAGCACGCCGCTTCCCTGGGTACTTATGAACCACAGCAGTTTTCTACAAGGACCTTCACGCGGCGCTTACGTCGGGCTTCCATGGAATTATCATGGTGCTCCCACGGTGCCTGCAGTGTGCTTCCATGCGACGTACATGGTGCTGCCGTGGGAAAAAATACAGTACGAGCAGCGCCATGATTTTCCGCGGAGCTTTCATGGTGACTCCATTGTATAGTGGTACAGCGGCAGTCGAGAAAGCACAGTTATACTTTGTACCATCCGGTCCAGCCCCCCAATTAGGCAAGAGCGTGATGCAGGTATTTATCTGGTATGCCATTATTACACATTATTACGCCGCGTGCCTCTAGACGACACAACGGTTGCCCCCTGCGCGCCAAGTCGAGCGCTACGTACTCGTACTGCACATGATTCGTACTTATCGGCATATGACCTCACACGACTTTCTACTATCCCCGTATGGATAGTACATACCGATATTGCGTTCCGCCGCACGCCGCTTTTCTCGGCCTCCGATCCCCGTTGTAAGTGATAATAAATAGTACATCGTATGTCTTGTAACTGAACATTCGAAACCCTGTTCATAATAGCTTTTCGGAATCTGGAATCTACAATCTCTCTCCCCCCCCCCCCTGTATCGTAGGGCGCAATATTATTGAAAACTTGAATTGAAGTTTCATGTCGACTGGATACACATGTACCCTTAGTGCAACGCTTCCAAGAGAGCTTTCGCGGGGGGTGGAGAACCGCGTTTATGTGATATGAAAATCGAGATTCCAGGTTCCAGATTCCAGATTCCAGATTCAGTCCTATGAAATGGGCCTAACAACACAACAACAGTGTATGTATGCAATTCTCTTTGATGAATGCATTTCACTGACATGGGGTGTCGAGGCTCGCGAGAATCAAAATCAAGCATACACGAAACTCGTTTCGAGCTACCGAACCTGGCTGGCGCGCGCACTATTGAAAGTATGAAACCGGACATCCCCTGTGTCGATACCGCCGCGCACGGTGGCCGACATATTTTCGTTCAGAGTGGTACATCACAGCACACCAAGAGTACTACCATACCAGGTACTTCCGTAAAAATACTATGGGCAACGCAGGGATAGCGCCACAGACGGAGCCGTGGTCATTCCGCAGTAGTAGTACTATCGAAGTGCGGGTATCGTTGAGAGGCGCTTGGCAAGAACGACAGCCGGCAAATAAATACGAAAACACGTTTGGGCTACCTATTAATTTATACCACTTTATATTTTAAGCAGGTGATAAATGCTGTTGTAGTAGCCATAGACCCAAGCTATGAGACACGCAGTGCGCAAGTGACTGTTTTTCGGCGGGTCATGAGCTCTCGAGTAACACCCACCTTAGGACTACAACAAATTTGCACTTTTTTCTACTGTTATAATGTGCGGCTCCTACATGAAACACAGGATAAGGCGCACGCACTGCTGCTTTCTGCTGTTGCCATTATTGCCTCCTGTACACAGATCCTTACTGGACCATTCTGACCGACTGGGTGGTGGATGCCACCTTCTACACGGACGCGAGCTGTAGCACCGCCATCGGGGGAGCCGCCCATTACAGCAGGTCAGAAGTTCTGCAAGTATACGGGGTCGACGCCTGCTATTTCTCTTCTTCTTCTCTATATGTAGCGCTCCGCTGCATCGACGGCGTGTTGGGGACCGTCTCGCACGCCGCGTCGGACACCATATGCTCTTCCGACTTCGTAACGGCCTCTGTAGTGGCATCCAGATGTTCGGCGTCAATTTTTGGCGTGGGATCGTACATGGTGGCCACCTGCTCAGAGTCCTCATCTACCGACGACAGCGACACATCTACCGACGGGGATAGCACTTCTGATGGTCCTCCGTTCTTGCTCGCCGGAGAACGTGGCTCATACGGCTGGTCGCTCGCCGCCGGCACCGCCGCCACTGTCCTCGCCGCTGTTTTAGGCTAGGCATTCATAGTCAAGGGCAGCAAGTATAGTGGTGGGCACGGCGACGGCACCCGCTGGTTCAAGGACGTACGTAACGACAATAGACACCGGATGCGTCAGCAGTGCATAAGGCTGGCGAGCTATGATTCGACCTGGCCGCGTGGGGATTTAGGAGAGAGTTGGAGAAAAGTTAACATCGGAATGGTCTGTCACTCTCGCCGGCTAAACACACCATTTTTTTCTTCTGACACCAATTTTCATTTGACTACGAGCACTTTGAATGACATATAGTTTCATGTACGCGGTGGATGCATCCGGTTGTTGGTTGTAACGTGTAGGGGTTACATGTTCCCGGAGTAGCGCCGTTTGATTGCGAACGAAGCCCCAGCCTCTGAAACATTTTTGTTCGTTTTCTAGTTTGTTGTGCAGGCGTTCCGAGCAAGCAGCAGTAAGAAGGAGCGGGCCGAAGCATTGCGCCCGTCAGGTGCCTGCGAGAATCGCATATATATATGTATATATGTTGTGCCCTATCGCACAGAAAAAGTGAACAGAGTACGAATGTTTGGGCTATAGTATATATACACCAGGTAGCAAGTATTAGGGTCGATGGTAGCTACACGTTTGATTTCAGTTTTCGCAAAAAACTGGCAGGTGTTTCGCGTTTGGTTTTCGGTAACAAAGCCGAAAAACTTGAACCCACCCATGCTAGAAGGCCTTGAAGTTTTCTAACACTGTAGTACGAGTATACTCTTCGGCTTTCTCCCTCTCAGATAGATGCAAACGTTTTGAAGCTCAAGCCACGGAAGAACCCTCGGGTACCTGTCAAACAGTTGTGTAGAATGCCCGAGTAGGCGGTTGGTCGGAATATAGAATCATCTTGGAGACAAAATTAAGCAAAAACGTTGCATACAAGATCCCCTTTTTTTCCCTCGCTTTCTTAATTTTTCTCCTTATTGTTAATAACAAGAGTCCAGGGCGCTTTAGACGTTTTTTAGCCCATTTTTGAGCCCCTTCACGGTGTCGAAACTTTCTGAATGGTACGAGGATTTTTTCCGGATACGTACGCCATCATCTTCGTGGTTAGAACGATGCGTGGGGAAATCAACATACGTATGGGGGAATCTGTGCTTCCACTGATGCTGCAACCATGGTGCTACTATAGCAATAATAGGCGCCGGCGCGCGAAAATACATCGCTCCGATTTTGCACGTGTGTTGGGTGCTGCTGCTGGCTGGCAACGCCAAGTACACCAAAACACCCCCTGAATTGTTTCTGGCTGTCTTACGATTGCTGTCTGATGCCCCTGATGCCCTCACACACCCCATAAAGGAGCGTGACGCGATTTCGCGCGCTGTAGTACTGTAGTGGCTTGTGATGGGCTGTGGCTGTTCGCAAGTGAAGCGAAAACTTTCAGTTTAGTTCAGTTGGAGATAGTTTTTTTGTCTCTTTTCGTGCCTTTTAACTTTTGGTCTATTTTCAACCACCCACTGTAGCACCCCGAAGCCGAGGCGTAGACCTCCGTTGAGAAACTGCGGACTACTAACGTTTGAGAGAATCACAAGCTGCCGCAGATGAGGCACTAAGCCAACACATCCGCTCTCAGCTACGGCACGAGCCAGAGCCGAAGATCCAAATGCAGCGGGCCAATACTGGGGCGTAACGAACCACACCTGAGATAAATTGGGATATCAGAGCAACCCGGAAACCCGGGGTTGGGGGTTGGATAAGTGCCACGGTGGCCTCAGCCAAGCAGCCTACCAGGTATTATCTATGGAGTTTTTTTTAAGCACTCTGGTCCGTAGGAATTGTGAAGCACCCTATTTGAAGCCTTTTCCCCTACATCCTGCTTTGAAGCAGGGTTCCAGTCTATTTCCCAGTCTGGCGATAAAATTAGAAGACGTAAGCCCCGATTGCTGATGGGAAAAGTGTACCCCGCCCTCACCGCGCCAGCGCTAAACCAGCTCGCACACCACCACCGTACATCATCTCCACACGATAGCATTGCATCGGCGACAATGGCATATATATAGTATCGCATTGGCTCCGTTCACAGCTTGAATTTATCAATATATATATATATATGTAGTTTTGATGAGACAAGAGTCTCCCATCGTAGATCATCTTTTTTTGACGTTTCCTTGCGCTCGCATCCGCGTAGTTCGCACACCGTCGTTACTCGTCCACACGATTTTCATCGCATCGACCCTATACTCTCAGTTCCGTCTGAAAAAAAAAGGCCTGAAAAAGGGTCAGGCTCTCACGCCTCGAGCGAGAACTCCGACCACACAGCATCAACAACCCTCGTCCCAGTTTCGTCGGAAAACGAACCGACCAGAAAGGGTCAGACTCTACCATCTGGAGCGAAAACTCTAGCCACACACCATCAACGACTCTCGAACTTGATAGCGAGCACTCTCAGAGCAGTGGAGTATGCGGCCTCGAAGGCTTGACGTCATCTCGTGCCTTGTGAGGCGAGGAATCGGCGGCGGCGACAGGTGCTGTGTCGAAAGCACAGGTTTTTCTGTTTCGGCGGTGATCGGAAATGGCTCACGTCTACCGACGGCACTACCTATCCTGTGGGGTTTCTACACGATGAAGGGAGGTCCTGTTTTGCTCTCCCGTTTCGGCTTCCCATAAGAGTCAGGCTCATATACTACTGCTGTTGTAGTATAGTGTCATAAAAAAAACACCACCCACCGGGGCGCCCGATGCGACGTGTCTTTAAAATTATATATATATAACTGTGGTTGTGTTTTGTTGGGATGTGTGTATATGCATTGAAATATATATATTCTACTCTATTTTCTTTTTTTGAACAGTGCCAAGCCTCGGGACATCACGCACCCATCTGACGCAAAACTCCATTTATTTATTTTGAAATGGAAGCCAATCTCGAAGAGATACGACAGAACAAAGACACTCATATTCCATCTTCATTTTCGTCGCAAAATAAAAAACCTTGGGTAATAAAAACCTCAAAAGGCCCAAACGCCCCCCAGAAAGGGATTTCATAAGTTTTGCGCAGGCTTAAATTCCCCCGCCCAATCGAACTGCGCGGCGGAAGATTTTGATTGTTTGCCGACCAAGAGTCTCGCTCCGCAGTATCACAAACAGCAGCCAGCTGCCGGAACGACGTGCTCGCGCCCACAGCAGCAGCAACAGGGGCAGCAGGGGTAGTAGCGGCAGCAGGGGCAGCAGCAAGCAGCGATAAACGCATATAACCCGGTTCCGGATTACTATGTCGTCTCACGTTTTGTTGCTGTCAGCGGCGCTGCTGCTACTACTACTACTACTGGTGGTGGTGAGGCCAGCGACCGCCCAATACTCTTCGAGGGTAACGTGAACACCGACTCGGCCTGCGAAGAGTTGGGCATCACTCATATCTTCGATGGCGCGAACGGTAAGAATATGTTTCAACGGGGAGCCTCTACGCTTTTATTTGTCCGGCGGAGATCCTACTACACTACTGTACTATACTGTAGTTAGCTATTGGCTCTTTGCGAGCTGCGGCCTCGGTTTCCACACTCCCTGTGATACTTGGTGCTTGAATGGAAGCTCATGGAAGCTTCGAAAGAAGCGCAAGTGGAAGTAAACACTGCTGTATACGCGTACATGAAAGCTCCCCATGGGAGGAATTATACGTTCTAGAAGTACATTAGTACTCGAACTAACTACTATTGTTCGTAGATAGAAGTAGATGGAAGTACGCCGAAGCTTCCGTGAAAGTAGATCGGGCTTCTCTGTTGTAGATGCATGGACGCCTCCACTGAAACGTCTGTGCAGTACTACGGCGGTAGTACGTGGTATTAATATTAATAGTTGCTGCATGGAAGCTACGAGCATACCAGGTATACATCAGAGAAAACATTGCTACCAAGGGAGTACAGTACTGTATATTTACTGCCATCCACTCCGCTTCACTTCCATGAAGCATCGTCTACCTCTAGCTTCTAGCCCCCACTGAGGGGCGAGGTCCGACCCCCTATTTGTCAGCCATGGCCGGCGCCGAGCGAGCGAACCCCCCCCCACTCGACGCCCCGCTGGCGCTGCCGCTGTCGCCGCCGCCGCTACCGGAACCACTGCTACTGACGCTAGGCTGCCGCTGCCACTGCCGTCGCTGCCGCCGCCGCTGCCCCCGTTACTTGCGCCGCCTCCCCCCGCCCCCGCTTTGCCCTTGCCCTTGGCTCTCTTGGTCGGGGGTTCCCCGGATACAGTGCCGCTGGCTGCGACGCCACTATCGGTCGACTCCCCGCCGGTAGCCTCCTTGTGCTCATTGCCGCTGCCCGTCTTACGAGCGGGACCGACGTGGGTGATCACGCAGGTGTCACCGAAGCGAAACCTGCCGATCCTCCCCCACTGCCGGCATTTACCGCCCCCCGTCCCGGCCGCCATGGTTGAGGTACGGCGAGATTGCGGGGCTTCGGCGTTGAAAAGGCCGCTGAGGGCGACGTAGCCGGAAAGACGGGGCCAGTGGGGCCCCGGGATGGCGGGGAAGGACTCCACCGGCGGGAAGTAGGCCCAAGCGTGGTCGCAGGAGTCGGAGACACCGCGAAGGTCGAGCGCGAAGGTCTCGAGGTCTTTGGTGACCAGGGACGCCAGCCTGGTCCGGTTCGCCGGGCGATTGGCGACCGCAAAGTGCTCCATACCGTGGGCGTTGAGGGTCGTATCCCCCGCGCTAAAGGCTCGGAGGAGCGCCTCCAATCGAGCACACGCCACCTAGAGGTCCGCGTCATATTGTGCCACCTGGAGGTCCGCGTCATCTTGTGGGAGCTCGCGGGATACGATCGCGTGCCCATAAAATGTTCAGGGGTTGCGCCAGTGGAAGGGTGGGGCCTGCCCCGTCGCGCGGTGTGAATGCCAGAAAGTCGAGGTCGGCTGGACAGCGCTTCCAACATGCCATGGACGCCGGCCGAAATGTCGACCATGCCCCCCCACGTACCCCTGCACGACCGTCCTCTGCATCGACGCCGGGCGGTCGCCCTAGATGATCTGCTATAGCCGAGTCGTGGGGTTGGCCCTCGATGCCACCGCGGTTGGTCATGATTTTGTTGACCTGTCCGCCCTAAGCGGTAAACGGGATGCCGGCGCTGCCGTCTCCGTAAATTTCCGGACCGACCTCGGGCCTATCCGGCCCGTCGTGGGCCACATGGCCGAGCGCAGTCGATAGCGTGCCGGTTCCTGCCCCGCCCGGGGCGTAGCCGAGGCCTCGTGCCGTGCCGGCGGCGTGCCCGCCCGCTTGTCGTTAGAAGGCTCCGGCGCCACCGGCGCCGCCCACATATCCCTCGTAGCCGAGCCTCCCCCCCTGGACCCACTACGAGCTCGCCCGCCTGGCCGAGATGGCCGCGGGCGTTTCTGGTACCGGCCAAAGCGCCACCGTAGTCTACCCTTCCCGCTGGGCCCACGGTAGCCCCGGTACCGCCCAAGACGCTACCGCAGCCCCGCCCTCCCGGGCCCACGGCGAGCGGGCCTGCCTGTTCGAGATGGGTGCCGGCGGCTCCAGCACCGCCCGGAGTATCGCCGTAGACGAACGCTCGCCCCGGGCCTACGGCGAGCCTGCCCTGCGTGGGGTTGGGGGGCCCACAAAGACCCGCGCGGGCGCCCGTGGCCCCATCGGCGGGTCGAGCGGCCATGCTGGACGTCGGCGGAAGGACCCCGGCGACGGGGCTCCCGAACGGCTGTCCGGTCGGCTTCCCGAGTAGGGGGGTGTTGGGGAAGTGGTCCAGCGGGGAGGCCCCGGCAGCAGAGCTTACGGGCTTCTTTTCAAACCTGCTGGCGGCACCCCTCCCCCCCCGGTGGGCGGGACGACGAGAGGCTTCGATGATGTCGTTGATCAATCTCTGGAGCACCGCCTAGAGCTGAGCGACTTCGTTCGCCATCTCCGGCTTGAAGGCTGTCAAATCGGCCCGCGACGCGGGAGCCTCCTCGTCGCCGTCGCTACCGGACATTGTCCTGGGTTCCCCCTCAGCCGTCGTTCTCGCCCGGGCCTATGCAAAAATTTGGACGCGCCAAGACGGCGTGGACGCGAGACAGAACATAGGTGTGGCAACAACGGACGACGCGTAGTTCGAACGGAACACTAAGACGGCAACGGCGGACGCGACGAAACGGCGGGGAAGCGGAACGGGGCAACGCGATGGGAACGAAATTAGATAGAGGCGACGGTGAGCACTATCCATGCCCCGGCCTGGACGAGGGTGGGGCTTACTTGGTACCGTTATTTCGGACATTTGTTTTGCGCGATTTGAGGAAAATTCCCGGATTTCAGTTTTTTTTCGCGTTTCGCGGAAATTTTTCAGCCCTGCCAAACTACTGTTGGATCATCGCGTCGGAGGTTAGTTCGTACCAGGTATATAATTTGATGTTAGGGTACTGCTTTGAATGAGGCTGAACGCCTAGAAATTACCTGGGTTCAGATATCGAGATCGTATTTGTAGTACTTGGGAGACGTATATCAGCCCCGTTGGACTTGGAACTGGTATTGTCTTAGGCATCAAAAAATTTCGAGGTTACCTATGGGGCACGAAGTTTCGCACTTTTCCATGCCAGAAAGCGCTAGAGAGCATCGGCAAAGTAGGGGACCACAACGCGCAAGTCCAGCGAGGGCTCGAGTTCCTCGCTGCGTTCGACTACACCCTCGAGTGCCGCAAAGGCAGCGCCTACGGAAAAACTGTTTTTCTGTCCCGTCTGCCGGAGCCCGCAACAGAACACGACCACAGTGAGCCGAGCAACCATACCCCCGTGGAGGACGACGGATTCTCCTTCATCCGAGCCTGCAAGCATCGCACCCGCTCTTCGCCGACCCCTGGCGTTGGCTTGAGTGGGCCGGTGCCCTGCGCCGGAAGAGTCGGTTTGGGTGGGCTGCCTTTCACCTCCTCGGATTTTCGGGACTTTCGCACATACGGGCCACGTATGATGATTGACGACCTTTCCGCTCCTGATGAGAGATTCATCACTCGTGTACCTGCTTCCGTCGCTACCGGCGATTGCCGCCCTGGCTTGGGGGGAGTTTCACCCACCGTCGACCTCGCCTTCGCTTAGATTTAGTGGTACCCTCAGGGGCCGACCAGGGCTTTGCAGAAACCCCCGCTGCAGCAACCATTGTCGCCCAGCGCGCTCCTCTCCCGGCGAGCACTTTACAGGGAGAAGACTCCGCCGTGACCACTGATCCGGATGCGTCTGCCCCTTCGCTGCCTGGCAACCCCGCGCATCTGAATGTCTTACCGCCTTCAGACCGCATCTCCACTCGGATGCGCCGACGAACTGCCGCCGCCGCTGGCACCGTGCCACCAACTGTAGAATATGGCTTCGGGTCCGGTGGGGCCCCTACACCGTCTGTCCGGCGCGCTATTGTCCGGCCGCCAGTCCCACGGCAGTACCCGCCCGCATCTGATATTACGGCCTCAGCTCTTGCCGCCTCGTCGGTCCCGACGGCACCCATCTCGCCCGACCGCGGCGACGCCGAGCCCTTGGGAACTCCTCTTTTACGGCTTCTGCTGGCAATGGACGCACATCCTGTCACCGCGACCGACTTGGATGCCCTCGATGCGGCTGCCGAAATCCAGTTAGAGGATTCGGCAGCGCACTATGCGCACGTCGACTGGGCTCGGGAACAACAGGTCGAGCCCGAATGCAACGCCGTCATGCGATACATAGCCCTTTGGCCGATCGGAAGCTTTGCAAACCGAGTGTTCGTCGTGTTTCCCTTCTCACCAGCGCTGTCCCTTTTGGGAGGTTCAGGAGCTAGCTAAGGCCGAATGCACACCACCAACGCGTGCATTGTTCTATTCGTCCGACAGCCGTAATTCCCTCTTGCGCCTTGCACACAACGCCCGGTGGGTCGTACGGCCTGCTTATTGAACGACGAGCCTATTCACTTTTATGTGCCGCTGCTTATGAACCCCTGCGTCATGCAGGCTTGCCATTCCACAGATTCCTGCCGCCTGGAAACCGCGCGCATCCTATGTACGCAGGAACGTTTCTATTGGGGCATCGATATAAGCAGATGCACCCGGTGTAGTTACACCATTTCTTAAAGTGCCAAACACGGAAAACATCGCGGCAGACGGCCCGATGGCGCACCGTCACGATGCCCTTGCCAAAAGGGCCCGGCATCGCCATCAGCGTCGACTATTTCGTCCGTCTCCTGGTGATGCCGTGAGGCAATACCTACATCTTGCTTTTCACTCATCGTCTCAGCCGCTGAGCCGACATGTCCGCAGTCACAGCGGTTGAGCTAATCGCTGACGGCACGGACAGCATTTCAATCAAGCGGTATATTCCCCTCTGGGGATGCCCGCGCAGCATACTCTCGGACAACGGTTCTGCTCCAAGCTTTCGCACGCCGTTTATCAGCTTCTAGGGGTTCGGAAAACTGCCACCAGCTCCTACCACCCAACGCCCAACGGTGGGGTGGAACGTGCAAGCCACACGATGGCCCAGATGCTGGCAATGGTCGTCAATGAGCTCCTAAATGTCTGGGATGAGCAGCTCCCTCATATCGACTTGGCGTAGAACAATTCCGTCAGTGCCGCCACGGGTTTGGCCTCCAACGAGGTCCACAAGGGTCGGCTGCCACGCCTGCCTCTCACGATTTTCAAGCTAGTGCAGGAGTCGCAGGCCACCAGAGTTTGGCCCGCAGGCACCCTATCTACTGCGATTTTGTCGACGGACCACCAGCAGCGCACGTACATAATCGTTCGCGAACACCACGCCCTCACTGTTGC
This sequence comes from Nereocystis luetkeana, assembly GCA_031213475.1. Lineage (NCBI taxonomy): Eukaryota > Phaeophyceae > Laminariales > Laminariaceae > Nereocystis > Nereocystis luetkeana. The sequence goes on from JARUPZ010000032.1 coordinate 2,826,714, forward strand.
TCGAGAGAACAGCCACGACTCCGCACGTTCCGACGCACTGTGTCCAGTCCCCAAAGCAGCCGTTGGCGGCTGGGCGTGGGTGTACAATACGGCGGCCACCACCCTCCAGGGCGCGAAGCCAGGCATGGACGCCAAGGTCCTCAAAGCCAAACTCTCGCTCAACTGGACGGGCCCCTACAAAGTCCTCGCAGTTAGCCCCTGCTCTTCAGTGGACACCCCGGACGGGTCTCCTCTCGGAGCCAAGCTCCTGTATTTAATTCTTCTTTCCGATATACCCGGCGCCGATGCTCACCGGCGCGTATCGGTTCAACGTTGCAAGCCCTGTGCCAACCCCAATGACCGTGGCGACATACCGAAGTATTCACCAGCGGGATTGACGAAATACGTGCTCTACAACCTCTTCAAGAAGTCCCCTCCGTACTACGTCACCCAGGACGACGTTTCGACCCCTATTCAACGACTCGAAGTGGAAACGACTACCGGACAACAATGGGTTCGAGGTCGAGGTGTTGTCATCGCGGTGATGTACGAGACGCACTGAACAGGACTATCTCGACCATCCTGGATTGGGAAATGGACCTTCAGCTCTCTCGGCACTAAGGTTTGCGCTGCTGGGCCGGCACCCCGAACCAACACCGCCAAACCAACTGCCTGCACCGCCGAATGAGAATTGGCGCGGCACAACGGGAGCTTTCTCGGAGCAATGGCGAGCGGATTCTGGTACCCGGCTTCGGCTGCGTAACGCACTCCACTTGCCTTCTCCGATACTGTAAAACCGTGCTTTCCAACGGAGCACATGTTTCGTACAAGGGCTACAACGGTCTGTGGTGGCTCGGGAAAATCAGCGCGACTACACCAACGGATAGGGTATATATTGGTTCCATTTTTGGACGACCCGAGACCGATCAAACTTCCTCTTTCTCCGGCACGTTACATCACTTCGACGAGAGCTGCACGAGGTTCTAGGCGTCTACAAAAACATTTTGTTCGCGCGTTTGGACGGGGGATCCAGCGTAACGCACAAGAATCTCGAGGCGTAGCTGTGGATAGCTGACTTTCGCTTCTAAGCTGCACTCGTTTGTTTTTTTTGCCATTTTCCAGGACTTGGGGGGTGGTGTTCTACATTCGACGTTATCCGAGTTTTTGGGTCGGGGTTTGCATGCTCGGTATGTTCCTGGTTTGTTTTTTCGGGCTGGGTTGGGGAAGGTTTTATTCGTATTTTGTCCTGCCCACCCCCCCCCGCTCAGAGTCAGGGCTGGCGTGAGTAATCGGGCCACTCATTTCTGGCCCAAGACACGTTTCCGGGGTTGTGGGCTGGGTTTAGGTGATCTTTTGCGTATTCCGCGTTATTTTGCTTCTCGTCCTACCGATTCCCCCCCCCGCTCGGGAGCTGAGGGCGATCTTGATAAAATTGACAACACCTACTGGGGAACAGTACCGCCTTCGTTTTAATGTTCATGTTTTGCTTTTCCACGCCCTACCCACGTTGCGGGGTGGTATGCCGATGGCTTTCGTAGACGGTGTATTCCTGTCCCTTAAGGCTAGGCTTTCCTTTCTTTTTCTTCTTTGACGTACCTTGCCGTTCAGAGGTGTGGGATTGAGTTCTGAAGAGCCATATCTTCGACTCATGATCTATTACGGGGGGCCATAGTTAACAGGACCAAATATTGTTAGTAAAAATGGTTAAACATATAGGTTTTTATGTATACCATAGGTTCTGTTAACTATGGCCCCCCGTAATAGCTCGTGGAATCGGAGTTCCCATTAACTTTCTTGTAATTCTGCCCATACGGCTCATCGGAGTGGGCTAGTGTTATGGTACTGCTTTGAATGAGGCTGAAAGCCCAGTAATGATCTGGTTTCAGTTTATCGGGATCGTGTTCGGAATGCTTGGGGGGCGTATCTTAGATATAGAACCAGAGGTTTTCGCAGCGAGGCACGAGCCTTGCTCGCAGTCTCCACGTGCACGAAATGAATGAGGCTGCTCTTCTCCTATCTCCGAGCAAACGACGCACATAAGTCCCAACGAGCACCTGCTGAATAGGCAAACCTGTCAAGGGATACAAAGTGTCTCGACCTTAATCATAACATTGGGATGAAAGAGGCCTCCTGCTGCGACCAGCCGGAGACTCTCACCCAGGGTTATCACCTTCACGTTTATTGTCTGGCAATCAACGCGCCATCTTGGCGCGGACAGTAGGTACCCCGGTGGAATAAACACTACAAACAAAACTGATGTCGTTGTCGACGGTACACCTCGCTACCAACGATGGGCGGGCGAGATGATCTGTTTTTCCTAGCCTCTTTTCTACTTTGTCGTCCAGTCGTAGAGCTGCGATATCGCTCACGGAGGGATGCCGAATCATCGCCTCCCAGTTCAAAAATGAGGCTTTCTCGAACGGGGTCCACCCCGCGGGCGTCCCCTCTTTTCTGTTCCAGGCTAATCTTGTAACATCACGTTGTTGGAGCATTCGTTTGTAGTGTGGGATCAATGAGGCCTCCTTCTGCTGCGGCATGAGATCACACTCATACTTGCTGACCCTTCTCTTATCTCAATGTCGCCGTTTGTTTGTCTGACTCGTATCCGTTCTACGGGTTTTTTCTCGTCCCTGCTGTCCCCCAACTCGAAGCCTAGGTGATCAGGGGTTCTGCTACCACCGTTGGTTGTCCCGTGCCAGCGTCGTGTACGATTTTCCAAGCCCCCCCCGTTTGTTGTTTCCTAGCCTCTTTCTACTTTGAAGTGCTTGCTGTAGAGCTGCGATGTCGCTCTACGGAGTGATACTTAATTACTCTCTCCCCGTACAACAATGAGGCTTTCTCGAAAAGGGACCCACCCTGGGGGCGTCCCCTTTATCTGCTTCAGATTACGTAAAAAAAGCTAACTTTCCTGTATCGCGGAAAAGTCCCACATCTTCGCAGAACATCGGGCAGGCGCACGGTGTGAGCCGTGTGCTCCGTGTCGCCACTCGGCAGTCGGGTTCTACGATAGAGGTAGCACATTTCAGCTAAAATGTTTTCTGAATGACGGGGCTCCTTAACCCGAAATCGTCGCAATACCAGTTTTGTTTCGAAAAATGACGTGTTTTGTATACTTGAGCGATGGGACTATTCATCGGGATGTAAATTATTTTTGTTCAAGCCAGTTTTAGGGTGAGGTGTGAAGCTCCTCAAGTGGGGAGCGTCAGAAAGATTATGGCGAACCTCTATCGTAGAACGCCTCGGCACTGCTGTACGGGATAGGTCAGGGGCGTCCCTAGGGTCATTCCCAGGCCATGGCTGGTCGCAGAAAAGCATCGTGAACAACGAGAGCTCCATTTGTCTAGTCGACAGAGCCAACTCACAGACATGGCCGAGATCCGCACGAAATCGCCACCTACTTTCATGTCGTGGAGGGCTGTGTCGCTCCTGAAGTATATTTAAGCCACGCTCGCGCCGTAATGCGAGGTACAATCGCCTCTCTAGGAGTCGGGATACCTCTAGCGGCAGAATCGAGCGGACAGCCTGCGCTCTCGCCGCTGGATTTGGCAATCAATCAGACGGACGAGAGCGTTGCAACCACATGGAACAGGATATAACGCGATAAAAAATGCTGGACCCGTACTCTCTCCCCCCCCCGCCTTTTTATCTTTTTTTTTCTCGCACATGGTATGTATTTCGAGGCCTTGTTGACGCCACTTGGTCAGCAAGACGTTGTCGAAACGCTACATCTAAGCCGTGCGTTCGCGTGCGTTAGTTATTGTAATGCTCTTGTTCCATTCCTTGTTATGTGTGCGTAGTTGGTGTGTTGTTGTTTGTTAGTAGTCAAGTTTATTGATGTATATTTTTTTTGTTTAATCTTGGTGTGATTACTGTTGTTTGGAGCTTTTACCGCGTCCCCCGGTGGATTGGTAGGTTGCCCGCGTGCCTACTAAAATCAATTTAGTGGGTTCAAGTCTCACCGAGAGCTTACTCGGAAGGACGTTTTATTGCATAGTATTGACAAGCGGAAAACGCGAACGCACGAGTTAGCAACATCCGATGAAAACCGACGTGCAGTGGGAATGCTGAACCCTATGCGCGATAACAATAAAGGTGCGTACCGGGGGGGGGGGGGAGGAGACCTGTAACAACGCCTTCTCCAGAAGAAGACCGCCGAGTGTAAATTTTTCCACGAGTGAAGCTGGGAAGCGAAAGTGGTGACTCTAAAACAACAACAACAGCTGCTGCAACAATAACAACAACAACGACAGCAACAACAGCAACAACAACGGCAACAACAACTGGCCATGTCGGCGTTGACGCCCGACCCGTCGCCGAAGTGTTTTCCACATCCGCAAACTCTCATCACATATTTATTTGCTGCTTCCTTGGTTCTTATCCCCGCATGGAGAATCTAACCACTCCTGCTGATTGGAGGGTGAGAATTTACTCACCAATAATTTCGCCGGCCTCTGTTCGGTAGAGCTGATGGAGCGCGAATGTGTGCTCGCGCACGCCGTGACCAACGATTGGGCAGCTTTAATTGCTGGACCTGGACTGCTAGCCGGTCACCTCCCCCAGCAGCAGCGCCAGCAGTTCTAGCTGCAGCGTTAGTAGCAGCTGCTCCATCTTTTTTTCCCGATCGCTTGATGTTGCAGCAGTAGTAGGTAGTGCGACACCGACAAACATCTAGCTTATTGTTCATCTTCAAGGCGGCTAGCACACAAAGAAAGGTTGTGCAATATAACCTTCCTTGCATTCCGAGCGTTTGTGGGCTACCGCCGTCTATCTCAGGGTTCTTGCAGCCAGCAGGGAGGCCTCACTGCGCCACGGCGCAACACCTCTAAGACTTGCGCTTGGTTCATTCCCACTCGAATCTGGGTGTTTCGGGGGCCGACTCAACCGAGACGGAGGTGATGTGTGCGTATGTATGTGCGCGCGGTTAATAGAAAAGCGAGGGGCTCTCATCGTGTGTCTCACTCAATCTCGCCACGTTTTTTCCACTACTGTTTAAAAAAAACGCCGCGTTATTCTGAAACCTACATCCAGTGGTTTTCGGAGTGGTGTACTGAGCTCGAGTCACCTGCCTGATCTACGTCGCATAGATAGGATGCTAGGTTTTAGGATCAGGTGGCACCAGGCAACGGATCAGGCGGTGTTTGTTCGCCTATATACCTACTACTACTATGTACCAGGTACACAGCAGTCCACTGGGCTGTTTCTTTCATCTCTGGACTCTTAAGTGCTCTGATGAATGATGAAGAAGTGACCTCCTATATATTATACCCAGTTCAGGTACTTTCGTCCCCAGTAATCCCCAGTTTAAGGTCAGGTGACTTGTTGTGTATAAGAAATAGTGTTGAGGCGTTGGTAATATAGGATTTAGTATACTCTCAGATACCATGGTACAACACCCCGCCCCCCCCCTCGGCCGGCCCGAAAAACACAAAGGGGAGTGTGGGTCCAGCGGTTGTTTTTTCGCCTACGTTTGGGCCCACCGCAATTTTTTCGCGATTCAGTCGAGCTCCGCTCACAGCTGACGGCTGACGTATTTCACAATTAATTTTATAAAACCGAATGAAAATACGTTGACATGTATGTTGCGAAGTCCTACTATCCTCCCTTATCCGGGTTATATATTATACGGGGGATCATTTTTTTATTTTATTTTTTTTGCTCATCCCATTTATCGTCTTCGCCCATCTTCTTGCTTCTCTCTCTCCTTCCAACTCGTAACTCAGATCCGGGGTCACATAGCAGGCTCTTCTACCCCCTTCCCGCTACGGTACGTGCCTTCATTTTTATTGCTAGAAGATTTCAGCCTTTTCTTCCCTCGTCGACTCGCATCGTGAACAGGACCTACGGTATACACAAAAACCTATATAATATTTCGTTTTGTTCTAACAATATTCGGTTTTACTTACTTACTATGGCCCCCCGTAATAGTATCAGTGCGCAGAATGATTATGTAAATTGTCCTGTTGACCCGGGTAGCATCCAGGGGAGCCACTGGCCTATATCCTTGACTAGGAAATACATACCAGGTATAGAATAGGCGCAAAATGCTTATCATACAGTTTGTAAATTCAGTAAAAAATGGGATATAGACGAGACGTGTAAGCTTTATGCAAAGCTGAGTATCAACTGTGAATATTTAATCAGTCGAACTCACAGGTGACGTATTTCATAATCTGATTAAAAAAGCGTGAAATTTCCGCGAAACGAGGGTGGCGTTTCCGTGAGGTTTCCGCGAATCGAGGAAACTATGCTTGTTTATATCCAGTTAATAACGCCCCGACCGTGACAGCAAGACCAAGCTTCGCAAACTCCGTACGGTTCTGAACACGACCAGAGGAGGATGGCGATAGATGCTATTGGATTTTTCAGGAAATCCGTCCGTTTCTAAATCGGTGGTGTTTTCGTCACGCACGGTGACAGAGGAGGTGGTTCGTGTATCATATGATACGAGCATCAGAGCGAGTCCGAACGATACAATCTCAGCGAAGCTCGAAAGTAACAACTGCACTGCAGCCGCTGAGCCGCGGAGGACTGTGTGATCACGACGACAGGCAAGGCGCAAGTGACGACAATCTGCGACGTGTGAAGACGGTGCCGGACACGCCGGCGTAGAGAGAAGCGTGCGCTTTGAATGCGTATGCGAGGAACGCCGCGATTCGGTCAAACGTCCCTGCGGATGGAAATTACATCACCCATGGATCCCCTTAGACTCCCACCGCACGTTCAACGTAGGGCGTTCCCGTCCTGCTTGGGCGTGAGTTCCCACGGGAAGCCACGGTACTTCACCGGCACCCCATGCGAACGCAAGGTATCACCTGGCTTCACATGGCATCCCATGACATCCCACGGCGTCCTATCGTATCCCATCGTACCCCATGGCCCCCCTGGCATCCCGCGATATCCCATCGCATGGCGTTCCCCATGCCATCCGATGGGATTCCAGGTGCTCCCTGAAAAATCCTGCGGGATATAACGGGACAACGCGGGGAGACTCCCGGGCCCCCATGGGAATCCCCTACCACGGTATCCGGTAGAGTTCAGCGGGATTCCATGGATAGTTCTATGGGGAACTCAGCAAAACTGTACCGGTAACATCAGTACGTACATAATATGTGCATCGCTGCCAACCGGACGCTTCGAGCATGAGAGAAGTCCGTCGCCATCACCTTGCCCCGGCGCCTGCCTTGCCCTTGCGCTGTTGCCGCTGTGTGTGTACACGGAGGTTCAGTGGTGCCTTGTATATCTGCCTTGTTTTCAGGCCCGGATCCACGTACGGAAAGTAAATTGGACTTAGGGCACCCCTTGGACCGCGGCGCAGCAGTTCCACTACGTGCTTGGTGCATCATCACTGCTTCATACAGCACGCAGCCGCGAGGGTCGCCCTCTAACGTTAGCCACTTTGTTTGGTTCGAGTATCGATGTGGTGCAAACATCATTCGAATCGTCACACGACGGGCGGGAAGATAGGGATAATGGGGTTCCACGGTTCCACGGCGTCACGCAGTTGTTAGTTGCCCAGAGTACGAGTACTCCCGTATTGTTACCGGTTTACCGCCGGCATCTAAAGTGCTGGTGGTTTGGTTGTTTTTCATTGGGCGGAAAACGAAAAACATAACAATGATTGGCCGGTATCACAGGAGAAAATGCGGCGTAATCGCCGCCAACGCCCGCCATATCTATTGTTGTTGCGTATCATATCTTCGATACATAGGAGCGTTGCGCAAATAATACGCTACTCTTGCCAACATATAACCTATATACAGCAGTGTACTATTAATATTAAATAACAATACTACTATGAGTTGTGGTGTTTCGCTTCACTGGTGGTATTGTACTATACCAGTATTAATTAACGGAAACAACGGATGAGATGGTCGGAAGCATGTACATTTTGTGCCGTCGAAAGGAGTGGTCCTGCTGCTGCAGTGCCACTGCCATCGCCCTATTATCGAGCGAGCACCGTCAACCGCCGGAAGTTGACGTGCTCGAACAGACAACTAGCAGCACCAGCACCAGCCGCAGCAGGAACAGGAGCAAGAGCGCAACGCACAAACAACTCCACCCGGCCCGGTGTGTTGACGATGTCGGTTCGGGTCTGCTTGCTGTCGGCGGTGTTGTTGCTACTGGTGGGTAAAGCGACCGCCAGGTACACTTCGATATCATACTACAGCGACGAAGACTGTGAAGACTTGCGCTACTGGGTTATCGCGGATGGCGCAATCACCGGTAAGGATGCCTGCTTCCTGCGGCAGGCCAGCCTCCCGCCCGCTGCATGCCTTGATCCTTTACCGCGCACAGGGCTCGTTCAGCATTCACTCTCCCGCACGTGTTCGCCCGTTTCCCTCTTCTTCTTGGAGATTCGTTTTTCCAACTCACGTTTCCAGCAACTTCTCAGGAACCCCTGCTGTATGTATTTGTACTCCTTGTTGTTATATACCTGGTAATATGCATATAACAGGCATACACACCATCACTCACAAGTACACATTTTGTTTTATGGCCGGGATACGAACGCCACCCGACCGCCAGCTATTAATAATATCGTAGTAACTAGTTGCTGTAAACAACCCTCCGCATGACATGATGTGCCTGGTACCTACCTGGCAGACATGGTGCACACGAGCGTGAGGTCCGTTCAGTGTATACCAGATACTACAGCATCCCATCCCGGGTCTATGTACGACTGCACGCGGTGGTAGTACAACGTGCGTGTGTATCCGTTTTACCAAATCATCGAAATGTTTCTCATCACCCCTGGCACCAGGATAAAGGGTACACTCGAGCATACTCGGGAGTGTTTTTTTTTTTTTTTTTTTTTTGCTCATCCCATTTATTATCTTCGTACATCTTCTTCTCTCTCTCCTTCCAACTCGTAACTCAGATCCGGGGTCACATAGCGGGCTCTTCTACCCCCTTCCCGCTACGGTACGTGCCTTCCTTTTTATCACGAGAAGATTTCAGCCTTTTCTTCCCTCGTCGAGACTCGCGTCGAATTGTGCCTACTCACGCTGCAAGGCGCTCTCAACAATTGAATCCTTTTTTATTTTTATTTTTGCGAATAAAGTCAAATGTCCGACCCACGTGGGGCTCGAACCCAGGACTCCAGCACAACAAGTAGAATTCGAGGTTGACCACTTGACCCACCGGGGCGTATAGTGTGTTCTTGTTTATTGTATTTCTCTCGGGGTACCATATACCAGGTATACGGTTGTGTTACGTCTTGCGGTTGCATTGGTGGATGCGCATCTATCTATGCACCAGCTATGTGTATACGTCCTGGGTACGCACGCTGTGTTCTAGTTACACACCTCTAATCCAATCGCTTCCGTCTCTGCTCTCCGGTACCCACAGACGTTTTTTTTGGTTCGGCAGAGACATTCGGCGAGTGCACTAATCTGACGAGCCTCGAGCAGACCTACTCGTCCAGCATGCACGAGTGCACCGACAAGGAGATAACTGTGAGAGAGTACGAAGAAAGCGATACTTGCAGCGGCGATGCGCTGACGTCAAGCATCACGATGAGCAACGGGTGCGTGCAAAACACGGACGACGACTCGAGCGGCACAGCCATCACTGCTTCCAAGATAACTAGGTGCACTGAAGGTGCGGGCAAGCCGTCGTAAAGATTAAACGTAGATATATATATATTTATTCCGAATTGTACTGCTGCTGTGTGTCAGGTGTAGATATACACTTACTTCGAAGCATATAGCCGCAGGTACCAGGTATAATCTATTATTACGTATACCTAGGGTACTACATAGGTTTTAGGTTCGATGCCCACTTTTTCGCTTTTTTTTTCAAGTGATCTTATCCAAAATGCCGTGTTTTGCTCTCTTTATAAAAGTGATTGCACGTAGATTCACGCCAGCCAATGCTCAATCAACGCTCGGATCGACATGAACGAACCACAAGCCTGCTATCGAAATAAACCCACCTCAAAAGGCCGTAACATCGGCCTCCTTCGCTGTTTCCTCTGATTGTCACGCCCATCCATCCATGCAAAGCACACAGACGCAGTCCTGATAACCTCTATCGTATTGGCGGGCCTTTAAGTGGGAGCCCTTTCCCACGCAACATCGCGTCGAGCACTACCGAAACTGCCGTTCCCCCCCTCTGACGCGTAGCATCCACCAGGTATACAAGGTACCAGGTTAGGTGCAATCTAGTACACGCCCATACGATCGAATCGCATTGTTGATACCGTCATCGTTTGTCGAAAACTACGAGTACAATGTAGGGTACGAGTATCCTGTGGCATTTATTTCCCTTTCACCCGGCTGAAATATATGTTTGACTTGAAAAATATAACAAAAGAGTACATCATTTAATCAAGTGATATCTCTTAAAAAATATAACAAAAGAGTACATCATTTAATCAAGTAATATCTCTTTTCACAAACGAATGGGAACCGGGATCCCTCGCCGAGCCTAGTGCTTGGGATCCCTCCGCATATATATGTAGAATCTCGCCGCCCCTGCTGCTGCTGACGACGTAGACCGAGATCAGCAGCGGTTGCTGGTGTCCTCTATCGTCCTGGCGGGCCTGCAGTCGAACGCTCAACGTTCCGACTTTTGATACGTACGTGCGTATGTTAGACGCTGTGAGTGCGACTATTAATACTGCAAATAAATGGTCTTCATAGATAGGGCAACCTTATACCAGGTAGCATATAATATGTCTTAGATTGCAGCGGTGTTGAGCAGAGTACTACTACTAAACTGTGTGTGCTCGTGTAAAACCCCTCGTCGGGTTCCAGTCAGACTGGAACATGTACGGTACAAAGCATGTATTCCAGCTTTTCGGACGCACCAGATATGTTAGATAGATGCTGCGAGTGCGACTGCCGCGAATGGTATCCATACGTTATTAACCCTTTTAGGACCGCAGTCTCGTTTCGGGGACAAACATGTATGTTTGGAATTAGACTGGTTTGTCCCCAGAAGGGGACTACGGTTCTAAAACGCATCTCTTTAGGGGCTGAGCGGGGTGGAATATACTCGTACCTTTCGGGAGTAGCCCTAGACCCAGTACTGATTTTTTCCTGGCACCGTTTGGCCGGTGAAGCGGCAGACCAAATGTGTGTCTGTTCGATGTCGCTACGGTGTGCTATGCGAGAAACGTGTTTGTTCTGCATACGAGTATGTGCATCCCATCTATTTGCTTGTGGCGTTTACAGCAGTGGATTTATTCCTCAAGTTATAGCCTGCTGTTATGGTACTGCTTTGAATGAGGCTGAAAGCCCGGTAATTCCTGGGTTCAGGTGCTAGGATCGTGTTTGTAGCACTTACTTGGGAGGCGTATCGTAGACAGAAAACCTGGGGGTTTCCCAGCGAGGCACGGGCCTTGATGTCAGTCTTCACGTGTTGTTAGCAGGTTAATGCCTTTGGCTCCATTCTGGCCACTGACACGAGGTGCTTGACGATGGTATAAGCTCTTCTATTATTATTGCGGTTTGCCTTGCCAGATGATGTCTTCTGAACGAAGGGGCGAGGCCCTCATCAGAAAAGCAGGCGATAACGCCTGCCAGGTATGATAAGGGGACGTTTGCTACAAACCATAACGCCGCAACAGGGGAAAGGGGATACCATAACACTAGCCCACCCTGAAGGGTAGTATATGCAGATTCATAGCAAACTCAGACATGAACAAAAACAATCGGGAAAATTCGGAGAATTGATCGAAGATGCGACACTTCACAACCCACTCCCACACCTCTAACTTACAAGGGTGGGGCCGATAACCCGTGAACACTGCGAATTCAGACAACAACAAGTAAGTCTGAAAGTACCGATACGCGAAGGCAGGCAAAGCAAGCTAGAATTACCCCGACGCTAAATAGAGGACTTAAACTCGAGAAAGCGGTGTGGCTCGCGTAGCCAGGAGGGGCATGAGCTAATCTGAGAGCGAGACTCAAGCAGAAAGAATAACAAGTAACCGTTACTCTACCCACTGCGAAGGCACGGAGTGCTAATTAAAACGAACGGGGGGGTAATGCAACGGAACAAGTGCTATCACACACCCACACATCAACACAACATACGACACGACCCCACACCACAGCATCGGCGACGCCGGCTTGGTTGCTGTCACTTCTGCTGCTGCTCGGCTCGAGTCAGCGTGATACATTTTTATCTACGTCCGTCAGCAGCACGTGACAGCAAGCACCCGATGGCCGATGACCTTTTGCTAACTGCTGCGCTGGCTGTAGCTTTGGCAACTCTCTAAGAAATTCAGCGCCGCAATGGCCTCGAGGACGAGATGGAGGAGAACGCCCCGTGTGCGAAGCTTACACAACGCAGCTCGAGGAACAAGCTAGACATCACCATGCATGTGCAGTTGGGCTCAGCTGTTGGAAGGTGAAGACCACCTCTCTGGCCCCACGAGCATTTCGGCGAAGCAGTTTCGAACCGACTTCCGTCTTCCCTACGTACCCTTTTTGTTGGAGCTACTGCTGTATTACAGTAACAGCCCATCTATTGAAAGTCACTTCCTTACATCAAACGTCTCCAGAAAAATCGCAATAACTGTATATATATTCGATCCGACGGACGATAATAAGAAGGTTAGCTATTCACAATCCAGTCGGAAAAATAACCGATCGGAAACCGGCTTTTTCAATCCTAGTTTCCCACTGCGTAAGAAGCGGCCTTAATAGGTGAACCTGTCGTGGGATACAAAGAGTCCCGGCCTTGATCATAACAAGTGGCGCCGCCGGCTGGATACAAACCTGCGGGTGAAAGCACAATTTTTAGTCCATCATTGACGATTTATTCCTGCCCCCTAAGGCTTGGCCCCCCTTTCTCTCATTTGAGCTTTTTTTATCGTACCTTGCCTGCTTCGTAGTCTTGCCGTTCAGAGGTGTGGGAGTGGGTTATGAGGAGCCGCATCTTCGCCTCATGTTCTGGCTCGTGGAATCGAGGCCTCCATGAATTTCTTGTAGTTCTGCATATATACGGCTCATCAGAGTGGGCTAGGGTTACGGTAGTGCTTTGAATGAGGCTGAAGTCCCGGAAATTACTTGGGAGGCGCATCTGAGATGGAAACCCAGGGGACTTCCCAGCAAGGCATGAGCCTTGCTGTCAGTCTCCACGTTCACGAAAGGAGTAAAGCTGCTCTACTTCAATCTCTAAGCAAACAACACAGACAGGGGAGTATCAAAGAGTACCGACTTAATAGACAAACCTGTCCAGGGATACAACGTATGACGACGTTGATCGTACCACTACTACAGCTACCCATCGACATAGAGCATATGTATATACCCATACTTCGAAGTATATCCAAAGCACACATTACCTCCCCATTCCACCAACCATCTTCATTCCGAAACATTCCCAGGCGGTTGGGTGTAGGGCTACTACACTACTGTGTACAGTATCGGGCATCGACAAAAAAATAAGTACACTTACTTAGGAAACAGCCAGTGGTCTCCCCCCCGCCCCCCCTTGCCATCTATTTATTCCGTAACAATCGTGAGGCAACCACCGGAATCGAACCGACCATGTTTTAATCTTCTAGGCCTATGCACACGTGCGAATACCTGATTTTCATTTATTAAGCGATATCGATACCAAAGTATACAAAACAGCTGACGGCGTCTTTAATCTTTTTTTGGATATCATTCGCGGTCTCCCGTTAATTTTGTGCTGTCATATACCGCTAACTTTCATACCATACTACTGTACGTCTAGTGTTGGTATGCATGTATGCCTGTTCGTCGGGTTATTATGACAAAATTCGGGATTCGTCCGTACAGTATAGGCTTTGTGTGCTAGGACTGTCGACGTCGTTTACTCTCGTCCAATACCGGGATAAAGCTGACCGCTTTCGTCTGGAGGGTTGCACCTGCCTTAGTCAGGAGATATGAGAGGAGCCAGGTTTATTACTCTCAAGTCTTCGTTCCTCCTTCTTCTGCGAAAGTAGTAGAAGATAATGCCTAATGGTACTCAAATAGTATGTTCAAAACAATGAAATGGTGTATGTGTTACAGGGACGCACACGCGCGCGTGTTAGTAGTTTGGCTGCTTCATCGTGGCTTCGCCGCCATGTTCGCGGGGGGGACACATATTCCCCCCCTTCCTTATATACTGAGCCTCGATGTACCTGATACTGCAGATAGGTACGATACGAGTCAAAATATTCCAGGTACCAGATACCTCGTACCTTACAGTACATAGATGAAGGAATTGCAGAGTTATGCCTGCTACATAGCCACCTTTTATCTCAGCTACTACTACTACTGTAGTCGTAGAGCTGGTGCTAGCGGCGAAAAATTATCCCGAGAAACGACGGGCCACAAGCAGTAGGCGTTTCCCGTAGGAAGAATTGCTTATTATATTAATTTCTTCAATGAATGAGTGAACCGGTTTCAGGTACTCCACAGGATGCCTGTAGAAAGGTTCGCGCAAATATTCGAAGAATAGACATTGTAGGACCAATAATATCAAGTACCAACATATAACCCAAAAGTCATGTTGTACTGAAAGCAATTAGTTACGAGGCAACCTCTATTTTTCGCACTTATACCGCACAAAAATTCACTACTTCGGGTTTGACGACTCGGGGTTCTCCCCTCGCCAGGCTGCAGGTAGGTACTAATGTCAGCAGCAAAGAACATAGTACTGCTATGATACATAAAAATTCATATTCAAACTCACCAACCATAAAAAAAACAAGAAAACTACGAGTACTATTATAAGGATTACCCTGGGCTCGGTAATCGATAGGTCGTTTACCCCTATAGCTCAGTAGGTAACACCTTCATATTTGACGTCGTCCAGGTCACGGGTTCGAACCTCACTTCGAACGTTTCTTTTACAGAAACGCTTGCTGCGCGTGAACACCTAAAACACACATCTGCCTGGTTCCCCAGGACTTGGGTAATGAAACGAAGCGGGTAGGTCAGCGTACGGATGTACCAGGTATGTTTACGGTTCCGGCGCCCAAAATATCCCGCCGTTTAGAGGGGGGGAGGGTGTTATAAGGATTACCCTGGGCTGGGTAATCGAACCAATCAGAGAGGCGATACGTTCACTGTTTTTTCTCTGCGTATATATTTCTGCCCTCCCTCGGTTGAAATTCTTCAGTATTAACGAATAAACTGGTACTCGTACGTCGTACGTAAAAATACGTTTTTACGCATTGCATGCATGCATGCGTACGTTGGTTCACTTTTATCTTTTTTGGGGGGTGTGTTTCAGATATTTAATAGTTGTCGTGATGCGGCACGGACACTACTAGTTGTTGTGCTGGATGTCGACGGGGAGAAAGAACTTTTAAATATATATGAAGAACACACACACTCTGTGTGTTGTTTTCTATGGCAACAGCAGTCGATACAGCACCATGGTCTTTGTCTGCACCACCCCGCGTCGAGGTGGTCTCAGGTTTGGTAGGACAAGATAATTTCGCGCCGAACAGGCGGTTCCGCGAGGACGGTCTAGAAGATTTAAAGCTGTGGACGGCGGGGGGGGGCGTCAGATACTCTCGGCGCCCCCGCCGTGGCTAAACGAACGAAGCCTATTAATAGGGTACACCCTAAACAAAACAAAACTACGCAGATTTTGGAGGCCATGTGGCACGCTTTATGATTTAGGTATTATTTTTTACCGGACTTCTTCATGGACAGAACACCGCTCGAGGCGGGGGTTTTTACTTGGTTTTAGTATGTAACTGATTTTGGCACAAACGGATCAGGTATACCTGATTTTGGCATTTGCCCTTTTAAAATTATACACCAGATATACTGCTAGCAGCTGTTGATCAACGCCGTCGACCGACACACGCATGCATGCCTATGTACCAAGCCACGTATGACTCATCATTCGGCTGTGGGTATTGGGGGTATACCGTTTTTTGGTTGAGCTCCTCAAGTGAGTACCTATTACCACCG
This sequence comes from Nereocystis luetkeana, assembly GCA_031213475.1. Lineage (NCBI taxonomy): Eukaryota > Phaeophyceae > Laminariales > Laminariaceae > Nereocystis > Nereocystis luetkeana. The sequence continues at coordinate 2,842,586 of JARUPZ010000032.1, forward strand.
GTTTCGTACCATGCATGGTACTTCCACCTGCATGGTGCTTTATTCAGGACTGACTGTAAATCGCATAAAAATGTCGGTCGAGCTGGGCACTCTAACCATCTTCTCAGTCGTGCACGGTTTGTGGGTGAGATGCTGAGCTTCTCACGTGAGCAGACCAAAAAAATAATGAAGAACCGCCCCTGCAAAGCTAAAGGCTTTGCTCGTGTGTTACACTGGAAACACGTATTGATTGTATTAATACCCATCATTGGCCTACGCTTGTTTGTTCCGCACGCATCGAGCGAAGAGCGGGCGTTTCTCAGCGTATTGACCCTTCCTGACCCTTGTCTGATACGTGTGTACAAATGCATAGTATTACATACATTGCCAACACCCACTTTCACATAAACATGATAGATATCGCAGCGTGCGCGACCCCAGCGCCCAACACATGAGCCATACGAAACCCATGCGCTGCTGCTGCTTCTTCTTCTTCTCCCGCCACGCCTGTTGTTGCGGATACCCCCCCCCCCCCCCCCCCCGCCTGCTGTACAGAGCCCGACTGGACTGTTCTGACCGACATTGAGGTGGACGCAACTTTTTACTCGGACGATACCTGCACCACAGCCACCGGCGAAACGGGACATTACAGCGAGGCACAACTCCTGGAAGAAACGGAAAGCCAAGCCTGCGAGAAGATAAGTTTCTCCGGTAACTTTAGTTCCCTTTATGGCGCATCGGGGGTCAGCTGCATCGACGGAGAACTGGCAGGCGTCTTGTACAGCGAACCGGACACCACCTGTTCTTCCGATTTTTCATTGGCCATGATGTTAGTAAATTGGCTGTTCACAATCACTGTTTGACGACGAGACGTACATGATAGCCACTTGCTCAGGTAACAGTGCTCAGTCCTTCCTCGCCGGCGGGGGAGTTTCCTTCGTCTGGTCCATGGCAGCCGGCATCGTCACTACTACTCTCCTCGCCGCAGCGTTTGGCTGAGCATCGTCTATCCTCAAGCAGCAGTAGTAGTCAAGAAGAGCAGTCCAGATTGTAGTAGTGGCGGGCATACGATGATGATGTTCGAAACAATGATCTCGTGTACAACGCAACGGAAACAATAATTGCCGGATGTCGGCGATACGTCGCGCTATCGCGGTTGATACTCTGGCCTCACGAAGCGAGGAGCTATAAACGAAAGATTGGAAGGGAGTTAGGACGGGCGTGCTGCTCACATCGGGATGGTGTGTTGTAGTCGCTGGCTGTACACGTCTAAGATGGCATCATCATGTCAAACATACATGTCAAACATGTCACAAAACATGTCATGTCATAGTGTTGGTGAAAAAGGAAAGAGTTACAGTCGCAATGTTGTGTACGCACGTACGTGATGGATGCAGCTGGTTATTGATTGTGTGTTGGAGATACGATGCAAGTGGCATCGTATGCTTTATTTAGCTGACACAGCAGCACCAGCCGGTATCAAGGTTCCCAGTTCGTTTGACAGGCATTCCGAGCAGCTGAAATAAATATGGAATATGGTACGGGCCGAAGATGCGCCCGTCGGGTGTCTGCGATAATCGCATATGTTGTTGTGGTAGTTTGTTGTACATGTCAAATTACCGGGCGAATGTTTGCACTACGTAGGTTTTGAAACCCACTGTGTTTTTCACCGACCGGGTAATAGTTTGTGTATTTCATGCCATGTTTGTTTGGTGCAGCAACATCCGGCAGGTCGAAATAACAACACGACAAAGGGCTTGACGTCATGCCCCTCTCTAACGTTTGGATCGAAAGGACATTGTGTGCGCTCTGGCTCTCACTGGCTGGTCTATCCATGAGGTGCAATGGACCTATCGCTGCCTGCACTACGTATTTTAAATTTCTCGACAGACGAGGAGTGCATCTCCTTTGGCACTGGTTTGGGCGAATGAACATTGATACAATCGCGTTCTGCAACCAAACTTGGCTCAGGGTTCCAGCTCGTGTCGGCAGGCCGGAAATAAATGTGGTTTGTATTCACGGCAAAACATTCGCATTGCGCATAAAATCTATATGACCTGTCCATCTGTTTTCGAGAGGGGCCGGAGGTTTAGCAACGTACGGCACACCCTGTGCCGCAAAACTCTTCTTTGCCTTCCCCACCCCGCTCCCCTCCTTCGACCTCGGCTGTTGCCCCCCGCGACATTGAAATTAACCACTCTGGGTGGCCAATGTGAGGACCCCTGAATTACGCAATAATGTACTCGAACGGTCACTGCACTTACTTCCGGTCAGAGGGATATCACAGATCGCATGGACTGCCCCCCCTCCCCCTGCACAACAACGTGGGGGCAAACCAATAAAGCACACCCCCCCTAGGCGTCTTCAATGGAGAGGTTGTTGGCAGCCACCTTGTCGTGAGGCTACAGTTGAGTCATGTCTCCACGAGGACATTTTACACCTACATTGTGCGTGCAGCAGGGGGGGGGGGGGGGGGGTCCCGGTCACCTCAGATGTAATTATGCGCCCGACTATTTTCGCCCTCACCTCGTACTCTGCTCCAGGCTACCCCTTCGGGTTTATCTCCTTCCCAAGCCGTGACGGATCGATCGACGGATCCATCCATTGGGTGAGCGAGGGGAACGGGGGCTTCGTCGCCGGTCTTCGTCTCTTTTGTACGTTCGCCGGTACCGTCGTCTGCTACTACTCAAGAACCTAACCCTTCCTCTGCTGTCCCAACACTAATTCCGAGTGCTTTGTATCCCGAGAAACGAACGGGCATGGTGCACTCGCTGCGTTAAACGATTTAAGAGGTGGATGACTCGTTGCCACATTTATTTCCTCCTTGCTTTAAAAAAAAAACAAAAAAGGTAGCCACGGGGAGGCATCTCCATCTTCCACCTCGGTGGAGCTCGCCAGCACTGCCGCCACCGCCGCTGACACGGCGGCGTGGTCTTCGGAGGGAACTTGGCCACCAATGTATTCCACTTCTCCTCGTTCCCCCCGTTCATCGTGGTTCCGCCAGAAGGTTGCGTGCTGCCACTTTGACCCCTCCCGCGTGGCGACACGTCGACGACGCTCGTTCAAGCTTCGCCTCTTCCGAAGAATCCTGGGCGGCATGCCTTTGACTCAAGCCCTCGCTCTTGGTGTACGCTATCAGCCATGGGAGTGGGGGCACTACAGTATGTCCCCGCTCTCCACCAGCGCGAACCGCTGTCGCCTCTTTATCTGGCCGTGCGGTGAGTGGAGCAGGGCTGGTATGAGGTTCCATAGCTTTATCGCCCGCAGGGGCAGGGGCGAGTTCGGTGTCGCCAAGTCCCGGTTCGGCCTGTGCTCTCCCATAGCGTGGATGAGGATACCAAGGGCGTGAATGCTCTGGCACGCATGTGCTCCTGTCAGCTGCGGCCGCACTGTTTTTCCCGTTGCAAAACGATGCCCCAGGTCCTCCAAGGAAACGGCTTCGAGTGGTGGCCCTATGCCCCGGCCGTTTTGGTCCCATTCAAACCAAAGCCCCCAGTTGCGTAGGTCCCCGTCACCTACGGTCCCCCCTCTCATCCACACCGCCCGATTGCGAAGACCCGGGTCGGCTTGGACCGCTGCCTCCAGTGCGTCCCGTTCGGGATACCGGGTTTCGCAGTCGACGGCTGGGCAGCGGAGTGGTGCCGGTGCCGTGCCTCTCGCTAGGGCCTCAACCGCACAACGAGCGTGAAGCACGTGGCGCCTTTTCCGACCTGAAAAAAGTACCGGCCGGTGCCATAGCTGAATTGTTTAGAGCTGGGGGCTTCTTCTGCTGTTATGTGATGGATGCTCCCACAGGTACAACGCTGCTGCTGCTGCTGCTGCTGCTGCTGCTGCTGCTGCTGCTGCAGTGAGATTTTCGTGGGCAGCCGAGTGTGATCGTTTTCTGCCTGGTAATTGTGGATGTATTGACCCACTGCTATACTGCTGTGTTCCGCGTGTCTACATGTATGTATGTATGTCTACATGTCTGTATGTACATATCATATATATGCCGATATTTCACAGCGTGTGGCCTAATTTGGTTACAGAGAAGAAGGGAGTGATGCAGTTTTTCGGATATCATGATATATAATATATATATATATATTCAAGGTTCTTCTCCGCGACATGCCTAGGGGAGTGGCGCAAGACCGAATAAAAAACCATACAGCATACATATATATACAGGATACAATATTACGACGCTATGAAAATATCCGCATAAATATGAATGTGCATACAGACACGGCTAGGAGGGGGAGAGGGAAGAACAGGGCGGCGACTATAACTGGGATGGGAATAAACAAGGAACCGGCACAAAAACTACAGTAAGTAGTGCTCAGGTAGCGCTCCATCGAAAAAAACCGTGCAAGACGAATGGGACCAAACTTCAACGGGTGGTCCGTCCGTCACTCCTACCGTGCTGTGTATTGCGCTAACGGATACGGTAGGGTCTGTTCCACCTTCCCACAAAGGGTTTATATACCGAGTGTATTTGGGCCCGACGTGTGCCGATTCCTACATTGTTGTTCCTAGTACTACGAAGCGTAACATACACTCTGGTACATATAAAGTACGCTTTTTCTGTCGTGTTTTTGGGATGTACGTGCAGTATGGGCTTCAAAGCCCAAAGCACGAAACGCCATCGGATTTTGCTTGTCCCCCCCCCCCCCCCCCCCCTATACGTCAAAATGCCACTAAAGGGACCCTTGCACGAAAAAAATACATTCCATCAATATCTGTATGTAGCTTCATGGGATTGTGTATCGTGCTGTTTTGTCATGGTACTGTTTTGAATGAGACTGAAAGCCCGGTAATTACCTGGGTTCAGGCACTGTGATCGTATCTATTTGTAGTTCTTGGGAGGCGTATCTTAGATGAAACACCGGGGGTTTTCCGAGCGAGGCACGAGCTTGGCTCCCAGTCTCCTCGCACTCAAAAAAATCAAAAGTGTTCCTCTTCTATCTCTAAGCAAGCAACACACGTGAGTACCAACGAGTACCGACTTAACTGGCAAACCTGTCCAGGAATACAAAAGTGTCCCCACCTTGGTTGTAACAAGTGGCGTCGTCGGCATAGGATGTTTCGCCCTTTTGTTGGCACGGGTTGCTTTCACTATTAATAATTAATTTCTGACCGTTCGCGTTCTTCTGGAGTAAGTTTGCTCCGCACTCTGCACGATGAAGACTCAAGAGGTTGGAGGGTCTGCTCCCCCTCACGGTGGCCGAGCCACGGAGACCTAGGGCCCCTCGCTGCCCCACCGCCCACGGCCCGTCGATGTGGATCGAGCGCCGTATTATACAGCAGACCGACAAGAGGAGCAAGTCTAAGAGCCCCCTCAAGACAAAGCCCGAGCGGCCCCGACAAGACGGACTTCGTTCGAGGCACCTTCCGTGTCTCCTCGCTCGGCTGAGCGAGTTCTGCTGCCCGAGACAACTGGGCGTCCCCGCTCCGTAGAGCGCGTGACCAGCCTGGCCTTGGGTATTGCAGAGTTTACTCCCTACTCGAGCCCTCTGCCGAACAAGATGTCCAAGGCACTTGGGCTCCCCCGTTCCGTGGAGCGCATGACCAGCCAGGCCTTGGGTATTGCAGTTTTTACTCCCCACTCGAGCCCTCTGCCGCCCAAGACAACCTGGGCGCCCCTGCTCCGCTGAGCGCGTAGTCAGCCAGCCCCAGGATTCAGCAGCTTTTTCTCTGGCCCCAAGCACGTCGAACAAACCTGGAAGCAGCGCTCTCCACGCCACTACGATAGAGGTTCACCGAAGTTTTTCTGAGGTTCCTCACTTGAGGAGCTCCATACCTCACCCGAAAACTGACTTCAGCAAAAATCAGAATGCATCGCGGCGAATAGTCCCAAGGCCCGAGCCTACAAAACATTTTTTTTTTCGAAATCAAGATTGACATTCCGACGATTTGATGCCAAGGGACCCCGTCTTTCGGGAAAAAAAATAGCGCAAATGCGCCACCTCTATCGCAGAACGGGCCATCTGCGCTCTTCGCCATCAGGCCTACCTGAATCTGAGCCATATATATGAGGGGATTGTTGTTGGAGACTGTTTTTTTGCCTCGTATTTCACACCTGTCGGACCCTGCGCGTACTCGCATGATGACCTCACCGTAGACTCTTTTTGTCCCTACCCAGGTGGCAGGTGGCATGGCGATATGGCTTTCGTTGACGATTTATTCCTGCCCCATAAGGTTAGGCCTTCATTTTTATTGTTCACGTACTTTGCCGGCTTCGTTGCCTTGCCGTGCAGACGTGTGGGAGTGTGTTTTAAGGAGCCGCATCTTCGACTCATACTCTGGCTTGTGGAGTCGGGGTTTCCACGAATTCCTCATGACTATGTTTTTACGGCTCATCAGGGTGGGCTAGTGTTACGGTACTGCTTTGAATGAGGCTGAAAAGTCGGTGATCACCTGGGCTCAGGCACTGGGATCGTATTTGTAGTACTTGGGAAGCGTATCTTAGATGGGAAACAAGGGGTTTTCCCAGCGAGGCACGAGCTTGGCTCCCGGCCTCCTCGTGCCCGAAAGGAATAAAGCTGCTCTTCTATATATTTCTAAGCAAACAACACACGCGAGTACCAAAGAGTACCGACCTAATAGGCAAACCTGTCCGGGGATACAAATTGTCCCGACCTTGATCTTAACATCAGATTCTACAACATGATCGGGAACTTCCATGTAAACCCAATTATTTTGCAAGGTGCCTTATTGCGCCATATTAATTTCAGAGCAATCAAAGCCTCGTAGGGGCGGTGCATAGACTATTTTCTGAGCTGCTCACGTGACGAGCTCAGTATATCACACCCGAACTACTCATGACTTCGAAGAACGTTTTGTATCGCGCGCGCAACTCGACCGGCATTTGCATGCGCTATATAGGCCTAAGGCTATCATCGTACATTACCGGCGCCAGAGCATACGCTACAGTAGCAGCGATATAGTTGCTCATTTGAGGAGCTCAACCAGTCGGAAAATAGTGATAAAAAAATGCGGTACACCCCTAACCCCCCCCACGTAAGCTCCCTTGCTGCGTGAAACGAATCATTTTAGCGCTGTTGAGAGCTTTTCGTGGCAATCTCGCTCTCAACTTCGAATTACACAAAAACACCTCGTGAGTCGTCTCTCGCTGCCCGCGATTGCCATCTGGCGCACCCGACACCCTCACAGACCCCCCTATGATGAGCATCCCTCATTTTCGCTGGCCGTAGTTCCTCGTGAGGAGCTGATCTGTCTGCGAGTGAAAAGTGCAAACCTTCAGTCAGTTGCCGGTTGTTTTTTTGTCTCATTTTATTGTGCACCTCAAATTTAGACCAACTTCGACCACTATTACGGGGGACCATAGTTAATAGGACCTATGGTGTACATAAAAAACTATATATTTAACCATTTTTACCAACAATATTTGGTCCTATTAACTATGGTCCCTCGTGATAGAGCGCCTCTTAGTCGAGGTGTGGGCCTATGTTGAGAACCTGCGGGGCATCAATCTCGAGAGAGAAACACTTGCTCTGCTGTGATGAACCTGTACTAAGCTGCCGACGGTCTCCGGTGAGCACGAAACCAGCCGAAGTTCTGAACGCTGCGTGTATATATAGATAGCGATGCTGTTTTCTGTCCCGATAAAACATCCAGATATTGGAGTGACAGGAAACCCGGGGACGCTCGGGTACGAGCGTCTCCTTAACTAAGCGCGTCGCCGGGACAAAAATCACCACTGTGGGCTTTTTTTTTTTCTCGAAAAGTTTTTCAGGACTTACTTTGAGGATCGGGTTTTTCTCTTTTTTTTTTGCGCACATTCTATCGTGTGTTCAAAAGACGTTTCCCATCGCTTCCCCTATTGTTTTTCTTTTTGCCGAGCATCCGCGTCTCCGCAGCAAAATATCGCGTGAGTGCGCAACGAACGTTAGCAAAAATGACGAGTAGTAGTATGCGCCACCCTGTCCGGAATTGTACGGACCGTTCTAGTCATAAGTGTTGGACACAAGACCGTCCTCGTAATATCTTCGGACATACTTGGCGGATTCCATGTCTATCCGTAGCGCCCCAGCTGAGATATCTCGTACGTTTCAAGAGCACTCTTTCAATTGAAAATCAAATGGGAACATGTTCCCAGCAAGAGCGGTATCATGGTATATCGGGTATAATAGCTATTAATATTGGCGCCAAAAAAAGTGAACCTCACTCTCTCAATTGGGTTGTTTTCTCGGTCGTGGGCTACATAAACCGTTCGTTGAGGAGCATGATTCCTCCAAACATTTGTTTCTCAGCGCCCCTGCATGCAGAAAGCGAGCGGCAGTTTCTCCACCAGGGTCGTGCGTCTATGTTGGTGGGGCTAAAAAACACACGACAGAAGAAAAGACAAAAAAAAACCAAACAAGCGGGCTGACGGTTTAGGGAAACAAAAAAAAAAACGAGACGGCAGCAACACGGTGACCGCCGCGCATTGCTCGGTTATTGATGAGAAGAGTGATAAATAGGGAGAGACAAAGAGAGAGGAGAGAGGGGAAGGAACCTTTCATGATTGTCCATTCGACAGCTGCTATAATACCGAGGCGGTTGAATTGGCTGTCCCCTGCGCCTCACAGGAGCGAGGCGTGAAAAAAAAAAGAAAAAGAGAGCGAGAACAAAAATTACAAACAAACAAAAATAAAACGCAACATGCACACAAAATGCACACACGCCCACAGACCCGCCCACCCACACCCACCCACCCACCCACACAAAAGCCAAACGAAAAAAAAAAGAAGATGAAAACAAAAAAACAAGCGACATTTTTGGGGCGCAAATATAACATACTGCTGCTGTTGCGAACGGCCGCGGAAAAGCGAACATAGTGCCGTAGCGTACGTACCGCTTTGGCCAGAAAAATAACTTGCGTCCGACCCCAAAAAGATAGTCCAAACGTGCATTATATTCATGGGCATGGCAGGTATGCTGAATAAGTAACGTGTGGAAAACCGAACCAAGGACATAACCGCGGAAGGCAAGGAAACGCACCGTGCGTTCTCCACCGTACTCTACAGCTCGTCCACCAACAACACACACAGACACTTACAAAGGCTTCCCATCGGCCGACCCTGACAAAACAAAAACAGAGCTGGTTCCCCGTTGTGCTGGCGTACAACGACTTCCCACCCTCCCGACTCCTCCAAAAAATACCGCCGCCCTCTCTTTGGTGCCCCCGCCTATCGTCTATCAGGTATGTGTGCATAAGAGAACAATACCAGCATGCACCTCCCTATTTTCTATGGCGTGCTTGGCTACAATACGGTGCTAACCTATATCGCTTGCTGAGCGTGCTTGCCTTGGTGCCTGCCACAGCGGCTTTTGCTATAGCGTGCTATGCGTAGCTTCTTTTCAATATAGCGTGTATGCAGGTTCGGCTACAGCGTAGTGTCCTTCCAGACCAAAAATCTAGTGTCCCCGAGCTTCCGCGGGTCGGAGTAGTGCTTTATCGCGAAGGCAATGCCGATGGCGAGAGACAGCGACCCCAGCGCGATGTACGCGATGCCGAGGTACGGGTTCGAGCCCCCATCAAGGACAGGTTGGAAATCACCAAAGCCTTCTCCCAGAGAACTCCCCGACGTGAAAGTCTTGACACCATAACATAGCCAGTAAGGGCAAGAGCAAAAACAAAACAGGAGGGGGGGGGGGGGGGGGCGGGGGCGGGTTGGGTCTCAATTTTTCTCAGGGCTTGAGTTGGTTGACTGTCGCTCGTCAACGAAGCTAGGCGAAAAAAGAAAGGGGGAAATATAAGGAGGGAGGGAAGGGGGGGGGAAAGGGGGGCCACGCTATATTTATACTGCTCGAAATGCACAAGGGGAGGGGGGGGCGAGGGGGTTGGTCGGGGTCTTGATTTTTTATAGGGGTACGTATGAGTTGGGCTGACTGTCGGTCGTCAACAAAGCTAGGCGACAAGGAAGGAAGGGAGAAAGAGAAGCAGGGAGGGGGGGGGGTCACGCAATATATACACCGCTCGGGTCGGAAATATAATCCCCGTTTGCAGTCTAATATGACCATCAAACGGTTCTTATATTTCCGTCCAGAGTGGTGTATTGTTTCTGGGAGGTGGGGGGGGGGGGGGGGGGGGGTGTACTCGATAGAGAGATGTACTCGATATCATGCATGGCCGTAGTCGTATGACCATAGACCCTCGCATCCCTACAATGCCGGGACGGAGCATGTCGGGTTTCCGGGGGGGGGGGGGGGGGGGGGTGTACTCGATAGGAGAGATGTACTTGATCTCATGCATGGCCGTAGTCGTATGACCATAGATTTCGGGGGGGGGGGGGGGGGGGGGGGGGGGGGGGGGGGGGGCTTTTAGAACTGCAGGTCCCGTTTTGCGGGCAAGCTACTTAGAATTAGAATGGTTTGTCCCACGAACGGGACTGCAGCACTAAAACTTCTAAAATAGTTGAATGCGTCCGAAAAGGGCCGTGAGCTGACCGATCACCTGCTGGCAATATAGCCAGGAAAGAAAAGAGAGAAACGACAAAGGGGAGGGGAGGGGGGGGGGGTGTACTCGAAATGAGATATGTACTCGATCCCATGCATGGCCGTAGTCGTATGACCACATACGGAGGGGGGGGGGGGGGGGAGGGGGGGGGGAGGGGACGGGGTCACGTTTTGTTCAGGGTTCGGTGGGAGTCGGCCGACTATGGTCGTCGACAAAAGCGAGCCAGGACCTAAAAACGAGAGAGGAGGGACTGCAATAATCCTAGGGCTGGCCGTGAATTCGTTCACTATCGTCCATTCCGCCAGGCGAGGAAAAAGAGAAGGGAGGGGGGGGGGGGGGGGTCATGCGCCTTGTATATAACAAGACTTTATAAGGTGGCTAGCCGTCAGTCGTCGAAATAGTCAGGCCAGAGAAGAGATAAACAGAAGGGGGGGGGGGGGGGGGGGTGTACTCGATATCATGCATGGCCGTAGGTCGTATGGCCATAGACCCTCGCATCCCAGCAAATGCCGGGACGGAGCGCGTCGGGTTTTCACCGACCAGGCAGACACTGCTTGCACCAAGCGCGAGGCACCGCGTGGTGTTCGGCGAGCCGCATGACGGTGTAAAATAATTCCTACCTTATTAACGGGGGATCATAGTAAATAGGACCAAATATCGTTAGTAAAAATACGAATATATATATATATATATATATAGGTTTTTGTGTGTACCGTAGGTTCTATTAACTATGGTCCCCGTAATAGTGCTGGTTGGCTGACTATTCCCCGCCATTTGAAGCCAGGCAAGGGAAGAGGACAAGAGAGAAGAAAAGGCCACGATTGGCCGCCAGTACAGCCAGCTCGGTAGGAAAAGGACGCCTTGCCTCTATGAGCTCTATGACACCACTCCAGCCCCTAAACTCTCATCCGCACCGTTGTGCGCGTGAGCGGCGTGTCCGGACGGGGAGAACGGTAGTACTATGTCTCAAAAATGCAAGCAATAATTTGAGTACACATCAGTAAAAACAACGGCCCTTCACACACCGGCTTTAAAAAGGCGTCTCCGACAGACATACTGTAGTGTAACAACGGCCGTTCTATGCAGGGAGAGAGCAGCCCCGCCTATTTAATTTTCAAAGGTGGCTCCCGACAGCACCTACGCTCACTCCACGCTACCAAACGACGAAAGCTACGTTGAACGCAACACACCAGAGAACCCCCACATGCGTGCAGAAACTCCTTGTATTGATAGGCAGGTCTGTACATGCGTACCAGGCCGGTCGCCCCGGTGGTTCAAGTGGTTAACCTCGAATTCTACTTGTGTTTGAGTCCTGGGTTCGAGCCCCAGGTGGGTCGGACATTTGACTTTATTTGCAAAAAATAAAAATAAAAAAGGATCCAATTGTTGAGAGCGCCTTGCAGCGTGGGCAGGCACAATTCGATGCGAGTCTCGACGAGGGAAGAAACAGGCTGAAATCTTCTCGCGATAAAAATGAAGGCACGTAGTACCGTAGCGGGAAGGGGGGGGTAGAAGAGCCTGCTATGTGACCCCGGATCTGAGTTACGAGTTGGAAGGAGAGAGAGAGAAGAAATGTGCGAAGATAAAATACATGGGATGAGCAAAAAAAAGAAAAAAAGGCACGAATTTGTATTTGAGTTGTCTGTCCCCCGTCCGATGCGTGAACTGCTGCCCACACTCGAATTCCAAGCGTTAACTAACTAATCCTTCTAGTACTGAAAATAATATCCCACACTAAATCCGAGTATTACGGGGGGCCATAGTTAACAGGACCAAATATTGTTAGTGAAAAATGGTTAAATATATAGGTTTTCATGTATACCATAGGTCCTATTAACTACGGTACCGCCCCCCCCCCCAAACAAAAAAAGGTGGGCGCGGTTCTATGTCAGCTGCCAACCTCCCGGAGGTAGTGCACTCCCTTCATAGAGCACCAAAAAACGCCTGGAAGCATGGGCCAAACTGGGGGCGATGTACAGGCAGTGCCAGCACCAGCACACTGAAAAGGGGGTTTCCACATTTGCTACATATGCACAAAACAAAATATGTTGTGTACAAAAAAAAAAGTATATATAAATGTATACTCAAGTATATATATAGTTATATAGTTATATAGATATATAGATATATATATATAGATATATAGATGTATACGAGTACCTCGTATATAGAAAGCGGTTCCGACATTCCGACAGCAGACTATTCTTCATGTTGCAACGGGAACCACGGGCTAAATTGGCACGGGACACAAAATTTGAGCGTGGAAGCGTGGTCAGATTAAGATTTATTTCTACCAATCCGTCGGAGTATGAAAAAAAAAAAAAAAAAAAAAAAAAAAGGACGTAGGTGGCGTACAATATCGGTCGTAGCACTATTACGGGGGACCATAGTTAATAGGACCTATGGTATACATAAAAAACTACATATTTAGCCATTTTTACTAACAATATTTGGTCCTATTAACTATGGTCCCCCGTAATAACTCTGCCCCGCAATACTATCCCCGTCCTTGACTGTACCATTCTACCAAAACGTTCATTATATTTTCGGACAGAGTGGCCACGCTGTTGCTGCTGCTGCTGCTGCTGCTGCTGCTGCTGCGGAACACGATTTCTCACTCGCGGTTATGTCGAAAACCAAAGACTGCGGCTGGATCCCCTCGTCGATCCTCCCGTACACCTTCCGGAAGCGCGGCAGCCCCGCCGTGCGCATCCAGACGATGAAGTGCTCGTTCAGGACCCCCTCAATCGGATTCACGATGTTCGGGTACGTCTCGTAAAGGAACTTCGTCTGCAGCGGAACACCATAAAGCGTGTGGTGATTTTCGCCGCGGGGAAGGGCACGCGGGCGGGGGGGCGGGCGGGCGGGAGGGGAGGGCTCGCACGTCTCTGAAGGTGGAAGGATTGGCCACACGGTTTTGGCTGACTAACCAATAATAGTGCAAACAAACTGTGTACCAGTTTGAGCAAGCCAATCGTGATGACTTTCATTCCGTCGGCGGCATAGACCTCGAGAATGCAACAACTGTTGGTGCAGATTGGGGGGAGGGCCTTATTAGGGGTTCAGCAGCACAATAAAACAATCGGATATACCTTTTCCTTCACCCCCACACGTTCAAACGCCTCCGAAAAAGGAAACCTTGTAGCGTTTACAGATAATACGGCTTGACCTAGCTTCGACGAAATGGTTGACAGCCTATACAGCGCATACAAATGGTGGTGGGGGGGGAGGGGGGTGTACTCGATAGGAGAGGCGTACTCGATCTCATGCATGGCCGTAGTCGTATGACCATCGGCAATGATGGGGGTGGGGTTTTATAGGCAAAGGGGTTTAAACCCGAGCGTGTTTGAACTCGCAAACACTCTTTACCGCTCAGAGCTCTATCGCGCACCCAGCAGCGGGGGCGAGAGGGACAACCGGAAAGCCCCCCCCCCCCGAAAGGAACAACTATGCCTCCTCCGAAAGGAAACTCCTTCCTCCGGCCGAGGGGATGGCCGATGGTCCATTGCCGTCGCGCTCGCACAGCGCTAGCCGATACAGCCGCTGACAACAAGAAACTCACGCGTACGACAACCAGCAAGAAACGTACGAAAAAAAGAAAAAAAAACGTCCGAACCACCGAAACATAAAAAAAAAACACGTCAAGTTCACGCAGGGGTGCGGACGCGATCGTTTTTTCAGCGTCCGATTGCGCTAGAACAGGGGGGAAGGTCAAGGTTGCCAGTAGTACCCTGAACAAGGTGTTTGCATCACAAAAAAACAAAACTGGTCCAGCGAGCCCTCCGAAAATCTACTATTACGGGGGACCCTAGTAAATACCTGGTACGACTAAATAATGTTCGTAAAACTAGGGAAATATGTAGGTTTTTGTGTGTGTCGTAGTTCCTATTTAGTATGGTCTCCGGTAACTACGATAGGTGTTCGACTTTTATTGGACCGCCAAGGAAAACGAGCTCCGAAAAAACGATCGCACCGCCATGCGTAAATAGGAGGAGCGGTCAGACCTTTAACTCTTTTAGGACTGTAGTCCCGTTTTGGGGACAACCGACTTGGAATCTGAGCGGTTCGTCCCCAGAATGGGACTGCAGTCCTAAAATGCTCATAATCTAGTGCCGCCAAGAGAGGTATTTCCAAGCAGTTTTGTCCCCCCCCCCAAAAAAAAGAAAAAAAACGGACCGGAGAAAAAAATGGTCAAGAACCGCGCCCGCATTTTTATATGCATATTTTCCCCCCCCGATACAGACTACTTGGAACTAGATTCAGACGGCAAGAACTGCACCCTCATTTGTGTACGATCGTGCTATTACACGGGGGACCATACGCAGTAAATAGCACCTATGGCATACATAAAAACCAGTATATTTAACCATTTTTACTAACAATATTTGGTCCTGTTTACTAAGGCCCTCCGTAATGCTACTATTACGGGGGGCCATAGTTAACAGGACCAAATATTGTTCGGAAAAATGGTTAAATATATACCTGGTAGGTGTATATGTATACCATAGGTCCTGTTAACTACGGTCCCCCGTAATAACTGCACCACCCACGTTTTCGGATCCAAACTACTTGGGAATACAGCTGGATGACAAAGAACTATACCCATCTTTGTGGTTGCGGATAGAAAGTACTTCAAAATAGAGAAGGATCCTTCTCACTACATCAACGTTTTAGGGTACCCACTACGACTGTACTTGGAACATATTACGGGGACCATAGTAAACAGGACCAAATATTGTTAGTAAAAATAGCGAAATATATACCAGGTAGGGTTTTCTATGGGCCGTAGGTTCTGTTTAATGTCCCCCCGTAATAGTTGGATGACAAGAACCGCGCACCCATGCTTGCGGAAAGAAACCCACCTGGAAATAGAGTGCGATCCGTCCCGACTGCACCACCCACGTCGTCGGATACAAGTCACTTGGAACTAGAGGTGTCATGGCAAACACTGCACCCTCGTTCTTTTAAGCTGAAAGCTGCTTTCGAAATAAGAGTAGGGTCGTACCAGCTGCACCGCCCACGCGTTCGGATACAAACTGCTGTACCTGACATCAGAGTCGGATCGCAGCAACCTGTTCTCGGAGACGACCCGCTCGGTGCTAATCGAGTGGAAGCGTACCATACCGACGGCACCATTTCGGACGCAAACCGCTCGGTGTCAAGAGAAGGATCGTGCAAACCGCACCCACGCTTCCGGACACAAAACAGGCTGGACTTGCAAGAGCAGGATCGTACCAACTGCAAATAAACCCCCCCTTGTTTCGCAACCCGACGACCGTGCTCGGTGTGAGCGCCGACACTTGTTTTCTTTAAGAGGCGAAACGCGAAGAAATTGACAGGAACAAATGAGCACCACCCGCCGGTACCGGCACAACTACTACCACCACCATCATCACCACCCCCAGAAGTCGTCACACGTTACCACCCACCGCCGCCGCCGCCACCCAAGCATGCATGTCATTAGCCCTACAGAATCTACGGGGGGGGCATCGTAAATGGGACAAAATATTGTCACCTGAAATAGCGAAATATACAGTTGTTGGTGTGTACCGTAGGTCCCATTTAATATGATCCCCCGTAATGGTATACATCTGGAATACGATTGTTGTATACCGACGAGGGTTCGGTGGAACCCTTAGGCGCTCACCGCCCGGCCGCCCTATCTCTCGGCACGACAGCCGCTCAAGAAGCGAAAAAAATACTTGGGGGGGGGGGGGGGCGAGCAATCAGCTTTCTGCCTGGTTGGTGGGCGGAAACCCGACGTGCTTCCGTCCCGGCAATGTAGGGATGCGAGGGTCCACGGTCATACGACCACCGCCATGCATGACATGGGCACGTACCCAATCACCCCCCCCCCCCCCCCCCCCCCCCCCCCCGGCCCTTTCCACCTCACCCCCCGCCCCCCCGCGCACCCACCCCCATCCCGCATCTCTCCCCCCACCATCACCTTGTTGTTATCCGGGTACCAAAACTTGTACTCCTTTCCCGTCTCGTCCGTGTAGTCGCCGCAGGTGTCGAAGGTAGTCCCGCCGAAGCACTCCGCGCAGGTGGATGCGAGCGACGTGCACGAGCCGTCCCCCACTTCTTTCGTCACAAACTTGGGCGGCTGTTTGAACCGCGCTTCTCGGTCCGACGACCACGAGATGTCCTTTTCGGACATGGACACCGTGTCGGACGCCAGTGTGATGATGTCTGTGCTCCGGGCAGGCATCGGGCGGGAAGGGGGCGGGAAGTGGGGGGGGGGGGGGAGGGCTTAAGTATATATAAAGCTTGCACCGTTCACGCGTGGTATATAACGCTGTCGCGGATGATTAGAAACCGATGGCGTTCCTGCTGCTGCTGCTGCTGTTCCTGCTGCTACGGCACCTGCTGCTGCTACCGCGATTCTGCGCACAACACGCTATTATAGGATAAAAGACGATCCGACCGCCCCGCGTTCGGGCCCACGACGTCCGCAAGGCATAGGCTCCAACAACAAAAAGCAGAGGCATATTAGCGGCATAAACAACGACGCTAGTCAATGCCTTCGAGGGAGAGGGCGGGGGGGGGGGGGGCACCGGGTTTCCATGGCGCGTGACACCTACCAATTTGCACCTAACCACCCACCAACCCACCCATCCACCACTCCACCCCCCCCACCCACCCTTCTTGGCTACTGGGCGAAATATGGGAGGATGGCGAAACGACGTTGATTCCGGGCTTCTTGGTGCCATCGGCAGTGTCAGAACCTTCATCACACTACAGAAACAAAGGAACGGATACATGCGAACATTGATTTATGTTTCCAACTGTTGACGCTTAGCGTTCGTTACACGCCGCGTTGCGCATAGAGCGTTGCACACGCAGCGTTACTCATAGCGTTACACGTAGCGTTACACTTGGCGTTACACTTGGCGTTACACTTGGCGTTACACTTAGCGTTACACTCAGCGTTACACTTAGCGTTACACTTAGCGTTACACTTAGCGTTACACTTCGCGATGCAACTAGCGATGCAACAAGCGATGCAACAAGCGATGCAGTCAGTGATTACACTTGGCGTTACACTTGGCGTTACACTTGGCGATACACTTGGCGTTACACTTGGCGTTACACGTAGCGTTACACTTAGCGATGCACTTAGCGTTACACGTAGCGTTACACTTAGCGATGCAACTAGCGATGCAACAAGCGATGCAGTCAGTGATTACACTTGGCGTTACAATTGGCGCTACACTTTTGCGTTACACTTAAGCGTTACACACATCGTTGCACTCAGCGTTACACAAAGCGCTACATGTCACCCATGACTTAATATATCGTTAAACCTACCCTTCCACCAATAAACCGACCGTAACACATGGCTTACCGTTAAACATGCTGTTCGCGATCAGCCCGCACGGGTTGAGGTCGAGCGTAACGTTGTTTTCCTTTATCTTCTCCAGCGGCTCGCAGAACTCGTCGGGCTCCACGGCCTGCCATCGAGCGGTTCCGAGCGCGGCGCACATGCAAATCGCGGCACGCTCATGACTGCATGGCGCGCTGATCGACGACCCAAAACACGCCGCTTTGATGACGGGGAAAACGCCAACATCATTAATAAGCCCCTCGTACAGAGGGGATACCACAGTAGACACCGAGGGCCACCAGCACTAACCATTATTCGGAAGCTGTAATACCGGGGGGGGGGGGGCATATTCATAGTGGTCAAGACCAAATATGCGCAGTAAAAAAGCTGGGATACATGCAGTAGGTTTTTGTGTGCATGATGGGTCTCGAGTGCCATGGCGCGCCATAGTACTAGAGGACACCGCGTCGTACCCTCTCTGTCCGTGACAAAAGGTGTTCCCGAAAAAAATCTTGTTCTTTTTTCTTTTTTTTTTTGTTGCAAAATTTATTTCTCCCGGGGATTGGTAAAAAATAAAGCTTGTTCAAGCTCACCACACTTTCGTCTCGTGTCGCGCGTCGACTCAGCCCTACGAGCTCCCGTAGCAACAGCGGAGCAGGCTGCTCTCACCGCTGTCACTTGGGCACGTCGACCCGACCTGACCCCCCGAGAGGGGCAGGGGAATTTGATCGGGTTTAGTTTCGGGCATGGGGCTGTTTCATGCCCGGTACCACCCTGCCCCCGAAAATAACACCCCTTTGGATTGAATATACATACACAAGCCGACCTAATAAAACCGGGACAAGAGCAGGACCACTCTGTCCCAAATTCAGAAGGACCTTTTCCACACTAGTCTTCAAACAAAACCTTCTTTATATTTTCGGACATACGATGATATAACAAAACTACCGACCAACGAAAAATCAATTGCTGCGGGAAAAAGTAACCGAAAGAGGGCATTTTGTTTTGCACCCCCTGGTATGCTCGGGATCGGTAACTCTGAGGGTTTGGTTGGCAAAACGGAGCAACTTTCGATTGGCTGCCTACCCTAGCGCCTTCGAGTTATCACCTGCTGATCCCAACAGCTCCTCTCATGTTCGTCGCTTTCAGATAGTTTTATAACCCAACCAATAAAAAGGATTATCGCAAACACCCTTGCGCAAGGGTATTATTTATAGTTCCGGAAAAGTGGTGCCGGAAAAGTAGGAAACGCGGCGCGGGGGGGGGGGGGGGGGGGGGGGGCAAGGGGGCACGGAAAAATAACGCCACCCTATGTACCCCCGCCCCCGCTCGACGCTGTCATCCATATGCATGAAAGTCTGTTTCACAAGCAAGCGGATCTTGCGCGTGTGATAGTACGATGCAGCGCACAACCCATGCGACTCACGCCGAACACCTCACGGTGTCGCTTCGCGTTCGGTGCGAGCGATCACTGTCTGCCAAGTCGGTGAAAACTCGACGTGCTCCGTCCCGCCACTGTAGGGACGCCAGGGTCTTAGGTCATACGACTACGGCCATGCATGATACCGAGTACACCCCACCGTCATTGTTGGGATGCGAGGGTCTACTGTATGGTCCTACGACTACGGCCATGCACGATATGCGAGGGTCTATCGTCATACGACTACGGCCATCCATGATACCTGGCATGAGTACCCTCCCCCGCCGTCTTCCCCCGTCTCCGCCCTCCGCCCTCCGCGCCTTGCGTCTGAAAAAAGAAAAGAAAAAAAGGCCATGCCTACCTACTTAAAAAAGGTAGCGCCAGGAGCCGTGTGGCACATCACATCACACAATAACATCAAACAACACCACATCCTATCGCACCTCGCCCAACAGCTGCAGCGAGCTCCTCGACTTCACGTATCGCCTGTGGTTCTGGTAGTAATTATCCAGCTCGTAATACACCAAGATGGGCGGTGACATGTACCTGCTCGCAGCCAGTCCAGTAGTCCGGGCCGCCGCAAAACAAAATCGCCAACGTGAGCGAAGGCGGGCGGGAGAAAGAGGGGGGCCGGGAGGGGGGCGTATATGCTCATTTGTCGCTTGCCTTAAATCATTTGACAATGGACCTCGCATCTCTTCCGAGACGGAGCACGGGGGGCGGGGTGTACTCGATATCATGTGTGGCCGTAGTCGTCTGACCTTAGACCCCCTCGCATCCCTGCAACGCCGGGACGGAGCACGTCGGGTTTCCACCGACTTGGCAGGCATTGCTTACACCAAGCGCGCGCGGGGGGGGGGGGGGGGGGGGTGTATATAGGCAAGAAACGAAAGGGAGGATACTCTGAGGTATACAAGACATGTTTTTAAAGCCCAGCATATTTATCTCGATGTCATCTACCAGAAAACTGAAACAAGCGTTCTTTTTTTAAACCTTTTGTTGTCTCTACGTGCCGTGTGTCCTCATATCCTCCGTGACGAATGGCTAGAGTGGTATCCTACTGCAGTACGACTGTTTCATCGCAGGACAGCCGGAGATCAGACTCTCCCCTCCCCCCCTGGGCGCTTCGCGCTCAGTGCAAGCATTGTCTACCTGGTCGGCGGAAGCCCGACGCCCTCCGTCCCTACACTGTAGGGATGCGAAGGTGTATGGTCATACACGACTACGGTCATGCATGGCATGAGTACACCCCCCTCCGCCCTCCCCGGTTCTCCGCAGTCTTCGCGCCTGAACATGTTTTTACCGCGGAAGTTAACTGGCTTGTCACCGTGGTCAATGCCCTGACGGAGTCCTACATGGGTAGGTCTCCCATACCAACCTGTAAAGCCTAGGAAAATTCCTAGGAAAATTCCTTGGAAAATTCCAAGAAAATTATGGCAACGAGCTACAGTAGTGTGAGATCAAGAAGGCAAGGGCATAAACGTAACTCGTAGAGAATACGCCACCGGGTTTCGATAATTTTTCATAGCAGTATTTCATCGTACAAACAGACGTTACAGCAGATAACAGGGAGAAACACTTCCCCCCCCAATCCTCCACAGGGCAGTCCCACAAAAATACACCCGAGCCCGTTTCTTCGCGGGACTCGCACAACGATACCGATCACCGCGCAGCAGCACAAAGACGAGCCATGATCAGGCAAGCCACTATTTTTTATTCGAGCGAGAACTCACTCTTCGACAACGATCTCCACGGAGCACTGGACTCCCTCGTTGGACTTCGCAATCTCGCAGCCCTGCCCTGCCGTGTTGTTCATGTCGTACCGCCGGCTGTACTCCACAACCTGCGTTTTTTTTTTGTGTGTTGATCCGATTGGTTGGTTGGTGGGATTGGCCGTTGTGTGCATCTTTGATTGGCCGGTTCGTGGGGTGCGCAGTTGTGATTGGACGTCGGGTGGGCCGGCTGTACCCCCACCACCATGCGGTTTCAAGTCCTGACTTGATTAGGTTGGTCGGATGGGTCGTTGCGCTCGTCTGTGATCGGCCGGTTCGTGGGGTGCGCAGTTGTGATCGGACGTTGGGTGGGCGGCTGTACTCCTACTACCTGCGGTTTCAAGCTTCGATCTGATTGGTTGGCGGTTGTGTTCATCTTTGATTGGCCGGTTCGTGGTGTGCGCACTTCCGATTGGACGTTGGGTGGGCGGCTGTGCCCCCATCACCTGTGGTTTCGAGTTTTGATTTTATTGGTTGGTTGAATTCGGCCGTTGTGTTCATCTTTGATTGGCCGGTTCGTGGAGTGCGCCTGTACATTTGGACATTACGTGTGCCTCTGTACTCCCACCAAGTTTTGATCCGTTGATTGGTCGGTGTGAGATTTTTTTGATCGGCCGTTTCGTTGTGTTCGCCTTAATCCTTTGAGAACTTGCAATTCCGTTTCGGGGACGACCCGGTCAAATTCCAAGTACTTTGTCCCCAAAACGGGACTGCGGCACTAAAAGGGTTAACGATCGAACTTAGCGTGTGCCTCCGTACTTCCACCACCTGCGCGGTTTCGAACGTAGATTGGCTGGAGGCCGTTGTGAGCACTTTTGATTGGTCGGTTCGTTATATTTGCCTTAGTGATATATACCAGGGTTTGTAGGACATTGCGAGTGCCTCTGTACTCCCATCAACCTGCGACCCCCCCCCCCACCCCCACCCCCACCCACCCCCCCCCCGCCATACCCGTTTTGTAGTGGCCATTGGGCGGCGTTGCGTGTGCATAGGAAGGCCATCCGTTGTGTGTGCATTTTTTTATTGGAGCCGCCAACATCATCCCCACCGACGCCAGAAAACGCAACAGAGGCAACCCACACCCGCCAAAACACAATAGTGTTTTCGCGAAAAATCTGGTATGTTTTGTGTATGGTATTTAGAGCAATATATATATATTTGTATGGTATTGTTTGGTATCAATTAGCAATAATTTTATTTGTATGGTATTGTATGGTATTAATAGCAATCCCAGCCCACAAAAAAGAATATGTTGTGAGAAACGGTGATCAAAACGACGTTTCCAACCCAAACATCTTTTTGGGTAACCAATTCCGTGGGTTGGTTAGCAAACGGAGCAACTTCTGATAGGCTACGTATACATACTGCCTCCGGGTTGTCACCTGTTGAACCAATCAGCTCCTGAACTTTGCCGATTTTTTTTTCGGATATTTTTATAACCCAACAGGATTGGACTATATCGCAAACGCCCTCTCAAAGCATGGGCCGCAACAAATTCAACAAAACCACCACGAAATACGTCAGTTGTGAGCTCGACCGACCGAGGGGTTGATACACAGCTTTGGACGCTGCGTAATACGAAGCTGCGTGACACGTCGAGCGCGCTCGTTTGTTTCGCAGACGCGACCTACGTGGGAACCTGTAACCTTCCACAGGTGAGACATAACTTACTGGTTTCAGAGTTCCGTTTTCTTGTTGAGGGAGGGGGTGGACGGGGTACTCGATATGGGGGGGGGGGGGGACTCACGTCGTGCATGGCGGTAGTCGTATGACCATAAGACCCTCGCACCCCCACAATACCGGGACGGAGCACGTCGGGTTTTCACCAACCAGGCAGGCATTGCTTGCACCAAGGGATGATTTTCCAACCCTGGCCCTAGCCTTGAAACCACCAAACACGCTGAATTGGGTGTAAGTATGAACTATGGCGGGGGGGGCATAGTAAAAGTAGGACCTACGGTAGACACAAGACCTCTATATATTCCAATTTTTACTATTACGGGGGGCCATACTTAACAGGACCAAATATTGTTGGTAAAAATGGTTAAACATATAGGTTTTTATGTGTACCACAGGTCCTGTTAACTATGGTCCCCCGTAATAACAATATTTGATCCTATTTACTAGGGTTCCCCGTAATACTGTCCTACGTGTGAAGCTATCCGCCAGGCTGGTGACTACAAACAGTTCCAGTCTAGAAATATACCACGCTTTCCCTGAAAATAACGATCGTTCATCTATGAGCATTCCATGTAGAATAGAGGTGGCACATTTCCGCTAGAACGTTGTCTGAATGGCAGGGCTCCTTGACCCAAAAAAGTCGTCGGAATGCCAATATTCTTTCGAAAAATGACTTTTTTTGTATAACTGAGCCATGGGCTTATTCATCGGGATGCGACTTGTTTCTTTGCTGACGTCAGTTTTCGGGTGAGGTATGGAGCTCCTTACTTGAGGGAGAGGCGTTCTACGATAGGGGTTCACCCCATTTTTTCTGAGGCTCCTCACTCTAGGAGCTCAACACCTCATCCGAAAACTGACTTGAGCATAAATCAAATTGCATCCCGATGAATAATCCCACGTCCCAAGTATACAAAAACGTAATTTTTCGAAACGATTTTGGGTGAAGGAACCCCGTCATTGAGAAAACATTTTTGCGGAGATGTGCTATTACGGGGGACCATAGTTAATAGGACCGAGCACTGTTAGTAAACATGTTTAAATATGTAGGTTTTTATGTATACCATAGGTCCTATTAACTATGGTCCCCCGTAATACCCCAATCGTAGAACGTGACAGGAGCTCCAGAAATTTCGGGGTGAATCTCTATCGTAGAACGCCTCAACTGTTGTTATCATATATAGGAACAGAGCGGTGCATACTAACTAAGCATATGTCTATTACGGGGGGCCCTATTAAACAGGACCAAACATTGTTATTACGGGGGACCATAGTTGATAGGACCTATGGTATACATGAAAACCTATATATTTAACCATTTCCACTATTAATAAAAATATTTGGTCCCATTAACGATGTTCCCCCGTAATAGTAAAAACAGGGAAATATGTAGGCTTGTGTGTCACCGTAGGCCCCATTTACTACGGTCCCCCGCAATAGTTATCTTTGCGATTTTTTTCGCATTTTTTCGAACGTAATTTCTCTCAACGCCGCCCACCGACGCACCTGGTCCGACTCGTCAATGAACCACTTTCCCAGGGGGATGAAGACCACTCCTATCGCCAAAAAAATTCCTACCACCAGCCGCGGCTGCAAGATGGGCAAAAACGACTTCACCCTTTGCTGTCGAAAAGGCGTGTCTGCCAAGGCGGGGATGGGGATAGAGGGGGGCGGGGCGAGGCGGGGGGGGGGGGGGGGGGAGGTACTCATTTGTTGCTTGCCTTAGTCATTTGACCATTGACCACGCATCCCTTCTGCTCGAGACGGAGGGGGCCCGGGGAGGGGGAGGAGTGCACGGCGGGGACAACAGAGTGGATGAAGCGCGGTCACTCCGCTCGTTCTATACAACTGCAAAACGTGCCGCATACAATTCCGCAACTAAGCACAACTATACGTTTCGATATCAACATACAACGACGAGCGATCGCGAGTCTTTTCTAACACACCCGCCACCATGTTTTTCGGGGAATCTTTTTTTTCAAGTACTGCTGTAGCACGCAGACATCCTTGGGGTTCCCATCGGTCGTCCGTACGATGGCCAGTTTGAATTGCAAACAACCGTTCCGAAAAAAAAAAAGAAGCAACCACGATCGGCAGGCAGATCGGCAACTTTTTTCTCGGGCCAATCAAGGGCAAAACATCTACCAGTACTATTTTCAAAAGAAATACATTCGCAGCGGAGTAACCTAACACCTATCAGAGCCATCGAACACATTTTCCGCACATCGGCGGCACCTGCACAGCTAGCTGCGGCACACGCGGGACCAGGCGGAGGGCACACGCGGGAGCACAGCCGCCGCCGAGGCAGAGCACACCCCGTGAGAGCCGCGGATGGGAACGCCTCGCCGAGATACCTGTTCTGCTCTCTTGCACATTCCGCGGCGCGTTCTCTTACTGCCGCACATTATGGCGCCACGCTACGAACAACTGCTGCATCGGAGGTTTTGAAGGTGTAGCACAGCGGGTGTACGCGAAGCACAGGGCGGCTAGGGCCACGGCTAGGGGCGACCGCTGACCGACTCGCGGCCAGTCCAACGGTGGCCAGTAGGGTGGGGAGTAATCGGCGGTGGGAACGCCGACGGCGGCTGGTGGTGAGGCGTGTGTTCGACGGATTCGGACTCGGGCATTCGGTACTCGGACTTGGGTACTCGCCACTCGGACAAGAAGCAGCAGCGACAACGTTTTTTACTTTTCGACAACCGTGCAGAAGTTGCAGCTGTTCCTATTTTCGTATCCGGTACGTACGATTTGTTTTTGATGGATTTTGTTGCCCGTTTTTTCCGTCAACACACACACCAACAATGCACACAAGTCGACGACGACAGTTAACAAAACATTCTGCCGCGCGCGAGTCCCTAGCGACAGCTACACTTTCTTCCAAACGGTGATACTGTCTGAAATAATTGGGACAGAGGGCTACAGCAGTCGTCATATACTTTTCTTGTCACCAACTAGTCTACAAGTCGCACAGATCATGATCTATCTGATCAGTCTACAGATAATCTAGTTCCTCACCAGCCTTAGGGAGAGATTCGGAGGGTCTGCTAGGACAGATACGAGCCAAGAAACACGCACTGAACCATGGGAGACTATACAGGTCCTACCTGGTAACACCAGCTACTAGGTCATACACCCCCAGGAATAGATGATCTATCTATCCGCCTCGACAGACCTAGATAATCAAGTGGGAATGATATGCAGATGATCTGTATGATCTATAGATGACCTGTCTGTCCTAGGTATGAACTATTCCAAGCGTGCTATTATAGTAGAACCCGGTTTGACCCCTAGACCCCGCCCCTACACCAAAAACCGTATGTTAAGGCCGCCACAAAGGAACCCTTGGCGGCCTTGGCGCGCCAGAAAAACACCGCTCTCTTCACAGCGTTTTGGACCGTCACGGAAAAAAGCCGTATTTGTCCGCAGCTGAGAGGGTCGTTCGACCGGTCGGTCGTCCCCGCCGGCCATGCCGCTATAAACATGAACACGTCCGATGGGCCACATGTGGATTTAGCGTTCCAGGAATCTCCAGCCGAGCCGCGACAGCGGTGTCTTGCCTAGCACATGCGTCGGCGAAACGGAAAAGACCCGGTATCTTGGAGAAAAGAGGTATCTCACGCCAAAAACGGATTATACCCACAACATCAACACCAACACCACCAGCACCACCACATCACCAACACCACGGACACCCCACCAGCCCAACCATCCCACCGCCACGGCCACCATCACTGCCAACACGGCCGCCACCAACACCCCCACTACCAAAACCACCGCCGTCAGCACTGCGTGTGTGGCACCTCAAGCCGCGCAGATGAGCGAAGCAAAATCGAGGGCTCACGACACCGCTTCGAGTGCACGCGACGCCTGCAGCGGCGACCGCCGCCTGCACCACATGCTACATGGCCGCACCGAGCAACGAACAACGCCTTTCGAACTAAAAAACGAGTGCGTGGGCAGCAAGTAGCGAGACAGCTGTTGCCAGTGACACAACGAGACATGGCGACCATCACCTAGACAAGACGCGACAGCACTCTGCAGCTTAGAGATGTACCCCGTCCGTCTACTACCCGGGTACCCGACGGGTAGTACCCGGATCTGTCACTACCCGTGCGGGTACGGGTAAGACAAATTACCCGCCTGGGTATTTGGACTCGGGTATCCGGGTACCCGGGTAATCGTCACGAGTATTGACAGAGTACAGGCTACTATGAGTATACCGGATAGGTCCGACTGCTGCAGCATCAGTTCTGCCTACGCCGGTATCACAGACCATGAGCTCTCAATCTCGCGTATATAAAGAGTGTACGGTTTGTGTTCTTGCGTTCTTGTACTCGCATTTCTTCCTCTACGTAGAGTGCTTGTGTGTGCATACCTGGTAAACGTGCGAGTGTGCGTGTATGTAGCCTACGATAGCCCCGATAGCAGAGGGATTGATCGGAAGCGAACGAGAAAAATCACCACGAAACACTTGGTCTACAAAAGCAAGGCCTCCATCTCTCTACGGGGTATACCAGCTACCGGTATAGCCAGGTGCAGTACGTATATGATATCGCGCACAGCTTATCCCAGCAGTTCCACCACCACTGGTGCTGCTACAGCTGTGGTAATCGTGCGAAACATACCCTCAAGTTTTTTTGAACCTGTCGCCTAGTCTACGAATATGTAAGTCCACTAGAGGCTGATACGCCGCGAAACACAAATCTAAGCGCGACAAATCCCAACCGCGCAGCCGCGGTGAAAGCTAGACCCGCCGGCGCAGGCATGACACACACACAGCTGATGCCATCGTTTCAACGGGGAAGGGTGTTGTCACGAGCCTTGTCTCTATATGGGATTTCGCTTACCGACGTTACCCAAACCCGTCTACCTGCTGCCACCATCCTCGCCTGGAACCCGAACCCCAACTCTAGCCCCAACGAGAGCTCGTCTTTAGCTGTGGGAACATTGTGCCGGGAAATGCTCCAGCTTGGTGTGCGGGCACGCATGCACAAGAACTACCATGCAATGCATGCACGGGCAAATCCACGCGAGCTGCCTACAACTCAACGCACAGCAGCCACACCAACAGGAAAGGCGCATACCAACAGCGGTATATAAACGGTCGCTACGTTCGAGTAATATCGCGGCACGCGCAGCAGTCTAGACTACAGCAGTACCCCACGTTATAAGGATTCACCTGGGCTGCGTAATCGATCGATATTTTACCCCTATAGCCCAGTAGGTGACACCTTCACATTTGACGTCGTCGAGGACACGGGCTCGCATCTCACTCCGAAAGGTTCTTTTGTAGAAACGCTTGCGCGTGCGGCCCTCAAAAATATACCTCCCTGGTTCACCAGGTACTGAAACGAAGCGAGCAGGTCAACGTACCGCCGTACACGATACCGACGCCCCAAAGATCCCTCCGTTCGGAGGGGGCGAGAGTGTTATAAGGATTACCCTGGGCTGGGTAATCGATCGATCTTTTACCCTTACGAAGTATAGCTCAGTAGGTGAAACCCTAACACACAGATACAAAGCAGTGTTAAATGCTGCAGCTTAATGAACATCGAGTTGGCGGGACGAAGCACAACGGACTCGTCTTCGAGCCATCATCATCAACCGGAAAAACGTTTTCCAGCCAACCCCGATACGTCTTGTTGCATACCAGGTATATCACAGCACAAACTTGTTCCACACTCTGACCAAATGTCGGTGTTTGTTGTTTGCTGATAATCTCACATGAGGTAACCGCCGTACCTAGCCCCGGGGCCAACAAAAAAAACGCAAGGAGTCTGTCTACTATTATTAATAGTATCACTACTACCGTAGCTAAAATAATACTATACTGTAACATGGGGCATAATAATCATAGAATAGCTAAACAGGAAAACGAAACAAGAGTCCACCATACCAGATACCACTATGTCCCATTATATAATCACCGTTTGTACACTAATTATTGAACCAAACGGTGCTTATGTTTCGGTACAGAGTGGTAATAAATACTTGCCTGGTACCTGGTTGTATATGGCGTATCTGGTTCTGTATGTATTGCAAGGTACATTGTCAAGTCAGGGTACGGCGCAAGCCCTAGCACCTGAGGCACGCCGTAAGCGTATAATACACCGCCGTGCCTTCCAGTCAATCACAACTAAGGCGGTCCCGAACCCCGGTTTCAGGGAGTTCGCATCTATAACGGCATCATTTTGGTGTACAAACCACCGCTATTGCAGGCGCAGGAGCGTTCCTTCTGAGCAAGTAATGAGACACGCACGGCGCCAAACAGCGTCTGGGGGGTCGTTTTTGACGACAAGATGAAATAGCAAGTTTTTGTTTGCTATTTTGGCAACAAAAAATGGACAAGTCTTGCACAAAAAAACGTAACACCCTTCTATCGCCAAACACATCCCAGAAGTAAAGAAAAAAACGTACGATTCTCAGTGACACGGGAACTACTTCCGCATAGAAACGCCCTCAGATTTTAATCAAACCCCGTACGGCAGACCGCCGGTGCGACATTCTCTGTCGAGGAATAGGTGGCTCGGAGGGGAGTGCCAGCACGACTACAGTGGTAGACCCCAGAGGTCCCGAGCATAGGCACGTGTTGGTCGCCTTGAGGAAGCTGGCACGGCTGTCTTGTTGGGGTTGACTTGAGCACCAGCAAAACGGCACCTGTGCTACACCCACACTACACGGAGGGCGTCACCCTCGTCGTTCGTGTACCCCATCAACCAGCGGTGCTGTCAGCACCACCCTCTAACCCTCGATGCCCCCCTGTATGGCAGAAGCTCGTGCCAGTCTATCTCCGGCGTGCCGTCTGTACAACCTTGCGTGGGCGTTATAGGGCTGGAATAGCGGAAAATAGCAAATAAAATACCTGATACGTTGGTAGCAAATTTCACATCTCATAAATTTGCGGACGAACAGGAATTTTCCTCAAGAACAAAATCGATACGAGTACCTCTGGAAAGTTTTTTGCTGCTGTCGAAAGTTTTTCGCTAAAAAGGGCTCGTAGAAACGATCCTTGAAAGAAGGCAAGTCTCGGCTGGGAAAGGGCTCTAAGGCATTCATTAAGGCACATGCTTGTAGGCGCTCCTAGGCTTTATAGTACGACGGCAATATATAGGAAACTGGTCATCACGCCCGCAGCATACGTACTTGTAGTGAGCGACTACAGCAGCAGTACATACTTGTAGTGAGCCATACTACTTACCGTAGGCGGCCCTTCAGCTCCCGACTACGGAGTCGTCATTCAGGACTGATCGACGAGTTTCAGGTCTTGCCTTCGGGGTCGAGGGTGGGGTTAGGGTCAGGTGCCCGTCTCTGGGACTGTGACAGCTGCATCGGCGGGCTTTGACGTGGTATACGGACTACGTACACTATTGCTGTAGGGTTTCACCCACTCGTACTGCCGCCGAGATACCTCGTAGGGTTCACACCCCACGAGAGACCCCGCTGCACGACTTCGCTGTCGTTTCGCCCTGGTCTGTGGGGGTGGGGGTCGGTTGGTGTGCTGGAGAGGACGGATGCGGCGGGTTTATGGGAAAAGGGAGACGTAACAACGTAACAACCCGGGGGTGGCTCTTAACCCTTTCAGGACCGCAGTGCCGTTTTGGGGACAAACTACTTGAAGTTTGAGTAGTTTTGTCCCCAGAATGGGACCGCAGTTCTAAAAGGGTTTAACCCCCCCCCCCGTAGTCGGAATGTTAGTGTGTCGCTGCCCACGCAGTCGTGGATACCACTGCTAACCCCATTTCATTCACGGTCGCGTGTAACTGTACGTAGCAGATGGACCTACTGTATCTGCTGGTTGAGTACACAGCGTTTTCGGCGCGCGAGCGTTCGAGGCCTCATCTTCTTGCCCCACTCGCACGCAGCCTGCGCCTGTAAAAAATCACGACACGACATGTCGTACGTACGAGTAGTCCGTATTGTACGTACGAGTATTCGTACCCAGCACGAGTACGTATTGTTGTTGTTGTTGTTGTTGTTGTTGTTGTTGTTGTTGTTGTTGTTGTTGTTCTCACATTAACTCACAATGCAATGCAGTCCGTGGTCGCAGGACAGGCTCCAATAACTCTGGAGTGGAAGAAATACCTCACGTAAAACAGAGGCAAAAACAAAAAACAAGCATACGCACCCCACCACTGCACAGGGAAGCAAAAAAGTAACATCAGACAAAAACCTACCGGTAAAAAAGAAGATGAAGCGAAGCAAAACAAAACGAAACAAAAACAGCAGTATATACCTCATCGACGACTCGTACCAGTTACGTACCCGGCTCGAGTACATACGGTACCGTAGGTACCGGTACCTGCTATTTATTCAAGTATAAACCAGAGATGCGATTATTCATGTATCGAAAATGATACCCCTTGCATCCCACCCGACGCAAGCACAATTCGCATCTGGACATGCTGCTGTACCCGGCACGAGAGACCCTCCACCAGAAAAGCAACAGCGACTTTGGGGTGAGTCGGCGGGAAAAAAACAAAAAAAAAACGCCGAAGGAGCCGCAGGCACAAGGCATGGCGGACAGCAACCGGAGCAAGACCTGCAGTACGAGTGTACGCGGACTGGCATGAGCTGCTCGTTCGAGCGGAATCAAACAATTGCACGCGAGAACACCACGGCGACCAGGCATGGACATGTTGAGTTGGCATTCGACGACTTCAACCCCAGCACCCGGCAGATGGTGGCTCGTATGATATACCAGGGATATACGAGCAGTACGTAGAGGCTGGTGGTGAGCCAAGCACACACCCACCACACCACGGACCTGCAGATACAAGCTGCCACAATAGAAGCAGATAATATTCTTGTGAGAAATACCCTGGTACAACGATTGTGCAGTCAACTGGCGTGTGGAATCGCGAGTCTCCGAGCACACTTGCTACAACAGACTGCCGAGACCCGTACCACACCAACGACTGCACTTGTGCTCAAGAATGGAGGTGCGCCGCACAGGAACGCCCCCCCCCCCCCCCCCCTTCAACTCGGTGGTCCCACAGCACCTCCACGGCAGGCACTCGCAAGACCGACTGCTGCTGGGTTCTTTGAAGAGACATACCACTAGAGGGGACCAGGGATGCAATACGAAAGTGTTCCAGTCCAGGCTTACCTTTCGGTCGCCTGCTTTTCTCCTCCGGCATATACGCGTTCGCCGGGTTTCCCGGAGAAGCAGGCCCCCCGTCCCCATCTCCCCTTGCGCTCATTGCTTTAGGCAGGGCGTATTCGGGCCGCCCCGTGTCCTCCCGGCAAAGCAGGCCGCGCTTGCGCCGTCGGTTGCTTGCTTGCTTCGTACCGGGTACTCTAGAGCTGTTTAGACTTGACTACGTACCATCCAGCGATAAGAAGCAAAGCTTCCCTGGAACCAACAGCACTTCCTCGAGTCCGAAACAGTACCACTGCTGTTCTATGCCTTTGAAGATGGCTCTGTGTGAGATGAGGTTGCGCCTGTGGCCCAGGCACGCATCAAAGAAACATGCAGCAGCAGCGGCAGCAGCAGCAACGCGAAATTGCTCGTCAACGAAAGCACCAGACGCGGAGCAATGAGATTCGTGTCGGCGAAACACACTACATACGAAACGTCTGACCGACCGACGGACATGAAACCGTCGTTTTTGGTCGAAATACGGAAATCCGACAACACAACTCGACGAGACAAGAAAATACACAAGCACGGCACATTTTTCATGTTTTCTAAGGCAAATCGTTCTCGGAATCATAGTACTCCACCTTTTCCCCAGTGCATCGTACAATTACCACTCGTGCGCACGAGTGTTGATGCTGGAGTGCTGCCACTGCTGTGCCCTATGTGAATCTTTCGTTGTGTATACGAAGTGTGTAGGGCCTTTTGGCGGGTGTGTATTGGCTGGTCTGCTGAGAGTACGTACGGTTGTGGGGACATGAAGCCAGGAAAGGATGTAGACGATTGGGGTGGTTCGGAGTGGGAAGAGAAGACGCCTGCCGAGAGCAAGCTGGAGGAAGGCCTTGAAGACCTCGTGAAGCAGGTTTGATCCGCTGGTTGGCTGCAGGGCTCGATGCACATAAACTCGTGGACGGCCGTACAGAGACACGCCCGAGCAATATTATACACCGGGTACCCGTACTACTGTAGGACCTACCTGTGGATCATTTTCTACTGCTGTGGGTTGCAACAGCGCAGTTAGTTACTGCTGTAGTTGGACAGCGTAGACACCGAAGTACCCGTGGTAAATGCCGTCGTTGTGTATGGGGGACCATAGTTAATAGGACCAAATATTGTTAGTAAAAATGCTTAAATATATAGGTTTTTATGTATACCATAGGTCCTATTAACTATGGTCCCCCGTAATAGAGGAAGAATATTGCTTGCTGCACTCTTGAGGCAAATCGATCTGTCTTTCTCGTTGGAGGTATACTGAAAATTGCAGTACACAGGTACAGAGTACTATTACGGGGGGCCATAGTTAACAGGACCAAATATTGTTAGTAAAAATGGTTAAACATATAGGTTTTTATGTATACCATAGGTCCTGTTAACTATGGTCCCCCGTAATACTACTGTTGTTATACTCGTACAACATAAACATGAAGATGTAAGGTGTATCGTACAAAGTTCGTATTGGCATCTATCTGTGCGCTCTTCAGTAACGAATCCATCGACTCTGGCGTGCAGGTGTCAACCTTTTTTTACGAGGACGAGAACTTCATTAAGGTCTTCGAAACTTTTGTTGAAGACAACGCGCACAAGATCGACCTCAGCACACCGGAAATGAAACTAGAGTAAGCCACAAACGATGCAGCACACACAAGTAGAGCTACATCGATTTTCTTACAGGATGCAGGCTTGGCGAACTTCGGAGCTCATTTATTTACCTGGCATATCACATACTATGTTGTATGCCCGGGGGCGGGAGGGTGTTGAGGGTTTTGGCAGTGCTTCGATTGAAACATGTTGCACTGCTGTGGCGTTGTGAAACATTGAAGAGCCACGTATATGCGACGTGCACGGTACATCAGGAGTACCCGGCACGCACAGCCGTAGTAGGGATCGTGTTCAACGTACCAGGTATTAATAACGATCGTAACAATAAGGTTTGATTTTTTGCGGCATTGCACAAGGAAATTTTGTGTGCCAATAAAAGCATTCCGTCAAAACATTGAAACGCGAACGAACTCGCCCTCGTTCTGTTATTGTAGATATACGGACCTGTATGGCGACTACCAGGCGCTTTTCGAGAAAGAAATCGAAGGTGAGCGATCATGTTTTTTGTTTATAAACTGTAATACCACCATCGTCGCTGAAACCACACTCCCATTAACATGTACCAGGTACTGGTATACGTTATGAAACGTGCTCGTGTTTTTTTGGACACCGTGCCCGAGAGTTGTAGGAGGACAACGTCGACGCGTGTATGGGCATGAATACGCCAACAGGCGCGCGCGCGCGGGGGGGGGTCCATGCCGCTGTATGCTGCGCCTCGGGTCATGCTTCCGCCCAGCGCATGTTACCCCTTTGGATCCAGAGGAGCAAATCTCTTCAGTCCTCAAACGTGCATTCATTGCATGCCAGAGTGTAGATCATACACATATTTATGGATGTATTATCCTAATGGTCTCGTCTGTATTCGTTGTTCTCCGAGAAAGGTAGCTCTTTCGATATCCAACGACGATTGCTCAGAGGGTATGTGATCCTCGGCTTGAGTATGGACCTGGGGAGTCGCCATCACCTAAGGGTAGGAAATTATCTGCTGAACGAATGATTTATACTGTACAAGACAGGAGAAGAACGAAATGCAAGAGGCGGTGTGTTGGGACGTAAGACGGAGATAAATTGTCTGGAGTGCATATATGCGAAATATGACAATATGAGATACGCGTTGCCCAGCCCTTTTTTTTCAGCGCGATGGTCAAACTGTCCGTATACACCCTAGCAGCAGCCTTTGCCTCTACGTGGTGCTGTGACGTATGTGTTTGCGCTTCGATAGCCCACTGACATCGCGGCCACGGATCAAGTTGAAAGGCGTTGTACACAACGCGCGACGGTCAAAAGACACACCGCGATCTCGCTCCTGAAAAGGAGCCCATCTATCGACGAAAGCACTGCCAGCATCACCACATCATCATCGCAATCGTACCTACATCCGCAATCCACTAGCCTTTTGCCATTGCCATGCCCGCTTCGCCTGGCACACCAATATTTTACTCCGCACAAGCGTTGGGGCATTGCCGTCACCAAGCGTGTGCTCTCCTCGCGCTTTGTACCTACTGACACCAGACTTTATCCAGGCTCGGGGGTACACGGTGGGGCAGTTCTGCGAACGGCTGCGACAAGCACAGGAGCGAGATCCATGGTCCCACGAGGCGGTGTTCGGAAAGATCATGACCGCCACCGCTGATTTTGACATATTCATGTGCATGATGCGCGAGGCGGCGGAGGCGTTACCGGGGCGTGCGGGGGGGGACGAAGAAGACGGAACCCCCCGACCAGCAAGAAAATAACATTGATGGCATTGATAGCTTTTGTGGCATGGTGATATTGACGGCATTGTTCACACTGATACGCAGCTGGTGTGTGTTGTGTTATCCACGTGAAACGGTACAGCAGGGGTGACGAATTCGCTTTGAGGTACGCAAGAACAAAAACCAGAGTCGGATATCGAGTGGCAATGGGCGGTGCAACTAAGTGTGCAGAGGTGCTACTGCTGGCCATCCGCTCAAGGCGACTTAAATAAATTCGCAGACACAAGCATGTTCTGACGGCATGCCCCTACAAGACTATGCTATGACAATGAATTACTCGGAATACAGTACTATGGCTGCCATGGTGCGAATGCCGTTACGACCTTACGACACGTGGTGCAAGCTACAGCAGTTACGGGGTGCTCGTTGAAACCAGCCTACATCATCTCAAAATCAATCTGGCTGGTACTGGATGATGCGACACGGACGGCGGCAAAAAGGATTTCGGAAGGGGCATTCAAGACCCTGTCGACGATTCCACATGATGCTTCGAGGTGTTGAACTTGTTTTGCAAGACCAGCTGCGAGCAACGAACTGAGTTGGCAGGCCTCGCGCCGTCGTTCACTGGGCCAGCCCATATCACCGCAAGTCCAACACACGGTGGTATGCGCTGTGTGTGCTGTATGGTGGGAATTATAAACAACCAAATATTTTTGGGGTTTTGGATCCATCTCTGTATGCGTACCAGGATATACAGTTTTTGAGACTTCCCCCGTGCATTTAAAGCCCCTGGTCTGCTGTACAATACCTTTAGGTATGACTCGTAACTGGGCAAGAGCTCTCCAGCCCCTTTCAATTTTGCGGATACATCGAGGCACACTGACACACTGCGAACAACTCCTCGTGCGAGGTACAACAACAAGCTGGTCTCTACACTTTTGGTGCTGCACCGCCGTTGACCATTTTTCTGTTTTTTTTTCAATCGCGATACCGTAGTGGCCCCTATGCACGCATCCAACACCATCATACGCAACTCCCCCCTAACACGTAACACGTGAACGAACAAAGCTCAAACAAGAGGTTGCTATTTACAGTGCTACCCAGACGCTCCCGGGGGAAGCTTCCCCTTCTAAGCGACAGCTTGCCATATGGTGGAAGGTGCTTAGGGCTTGTTCGGTAAGAAGACGTACCTACTGTAGTAGAGCGTGAGTACTCACAGCTTACACTCGGTTGTATTTTCTGTTGTTGTACGATACCTGGTACTCGTACGTCGGAGCGATGTTGTTACCTGTAGGGATTCGGGACACCTACGTTGGTCCACGTTTTACTGTAGTGCACCCACGACATCAAATACCATAGCGTTCAGAAGGGTTGCTCTGCATGCGGTCCCCAGAGGCACTTGCTTGACATCGATGATCCCTAGCGTCATGTTGCAGGAGAGTAATTCTTGCGGCAGTAGTATTAATAGCACCTGGTACCTGGTACGGCGGTACAGGACCTGATAGTGAGAAACTGGAAATTTAAGTCGTCGAGGCGCAGATTTCTTATTTCAGAATGGCTACGTTCTACAGCAGTACCCTTACCTGGTACTTACAACAACTGCCGGGCTTTCTTAATCGGTCCTTGAACATTTCACCCTGCCTCTATTGGTGCTCGTTTTTCTGCTTACTGTCCTATACCTGTAGCAGTCGTAGCAATAGAGATCACCGCTTGGTACTCTGTACGGTGAACCAGACGAACCCGCCCCAGTTTTTCACTACTTATACCAGGTATATTATGGGCCCGCCAACAAAGAACACTTAACCCTTTTAGAATTGCAGTCCCGTCTTGGGGACAAACCAGTCAAATTCTGAGTAGTGTGTCCCCAAAACGGGACTGCGGTACTGAAAGGGTTAATCTGAGCAGGCCAGAACGTTATTGTGACAGCATCTTGTGGGACCCCGAGATAATGCACTCGCACATAGCGTCCACAACACTTGTTGGTGGCCAGAAAAAAAGACGCACTTTTTTCAGGTGCCTCGTGTGAGCGCTGCTCGCGGCCGATCAAGCCCGTCTTTGCGCCAGTGGCACATCGTGTACACAGGCTACACTTTGGTCTGCGTGCGGCGCTGTCGCGCGCTCTCCCTGCTTCGTGCTGCAGTTCTTCTCCGTCCCGTGTCCGAGGACTCGGAGATGAAAAACCCGTCGAACCGACGTTCATCTTGCAGAATTACTACCGTTTGCGGCACTTTTTGGTGGCTGGAAAAAAAACTGCGCTGCACGCGGCCGATCAAGCCCGTCTTTGCGCCAGCGGCACGGTGTGTACACAGGCTACAACTTGGGCTGCATGCGGCGTTCTCGCGCGCTCTCCCTACTTCGCTCGGAAGCTCTTCTCCGTGGCGTATCCGAGGAGTTGTAGTAGCTGCGCTCAAATCCGTCGAAACGACGTTCATCTTGCAGGTTTACTACCGTTTGCGACACTTTTTGGAGACCAGGAAAAATCACAGTTTATAGATGCTTCGTGCAAGCGCTGCTCGTGACCGATTGAGTTCATTGTAGCGCGAGTACCTCGGGGTGGGTCCACACTACACGTTGGAATGCATAGGGCGCCGTCGCGCGCCGTCTAGGACGCGCGAACAAGTGCTGAAAGGGCGGCAATGCTTTGCCAACCAAATTTTCGAGATAATTCGGAACTTATTCGGATTAATTCCGAATTATGCTTCCGAATATAGCCGCGCCCCAGATGGCGAATAGCCCAAACCGGTCGTAGTGCAGGAACCTTAATAGGAGCAGCGTGAGCACCCTGCAGCAACAGTATAAGGGTACGAGAGGTTCATGTTGCACCCGTGCCGCATGACTCCTTGCATTCAACCATTGTAACTCGGACACCACTTTGTATCGTCGGGCAATCACGGAGTGGCCGTTTGGCTGCAACCATCGTCAATTTGCATCGTCAAGCTTTCTCTC
The DNA here is from genome assembly GCA_031213475.1 of Nereocystis luetkeana. Taxonomy (NCBI): domain Eukaryota; class Phaeophyceae; order Laminariales; family Laminariaceae; genus Nereocystis; species Nereocystis luetkeana. The sequence goes on from JARUPZ010000032.1 coordinate 2,880,580, forward strand.
TACTGGTGTCCCCAAAGATTAAATGACCTTGAGCATAAGGAGGCTGTCGAAATACCAGGGTACAGTTTTCCCCCCATATTAGAGTAAACGTTTGGATTAACTATGAATTCGCATACGGTGCTTATATTTCGGGACAGATGGTAGCATGTGCCATGGTAGGGTTTAGCGCAGTGTTCGCCGCTAAGCTTGATTTCTTAATCCATGTTTCTTCGCGTCTCCCAGAAAATGAGCTCTCAGTTCGTATGGTTGTAGGTGATTTCTTTTGTGGGGGCTTATACTCTACCTGGTACAGTAGCCGACAAGCCTATACTCTGCCTGGGACAGTAGCCGACAGTAGTTCAAGTAGTACATCAGTAGTGTCGTGCTAGACGGTCCAAGAGCGCGAGAGCTGCACCGCAACTACGGCAACTACTGCTGCGCCACCTGTATATACAGACAAACAGGCTATCATGCTATCGTCGTACCAATGCACGCAAAACGTAAAATAGACACGTCTGCAGAGCCCAGAGCCCGCACTACTCTGTAGTCTATACATACCATGTACGAGACCAACGCATGGTGTGCAAATGTTGTGTATGGTGATTATATCTGTCTATCTATTCCATTGTGCCGGCATGTGCCAGCGTCGGCGACACCCACGCGTAATCGGATACAACCCGTTCGTTTGTCAAATTTGCTTAATTAACCCCCTTAGAACTCCAGTCCCGTTTTGGGGACAATCCACTCAAATTCCAAGTAATTTGTCCCCAATTGTCCCCAACACGAAAAGGCAGTCCTAAAAGGGTTCTTTCCAACTACACACAACGTGGTGTACCGTGGGTGTACTGCTGTACTCGTAGCTTAGGTAGGCTATTTAATGGTTGTGATAATTGGTTAGCTACGAACGAATGCGAGATACTAATTTTGACGACGCCAAAAAATAAGGTGCTAAGCAAAAAGCCTGAAGCCCCCATACTGATGTTTGGTAGTATGTGGTGAGGCGTTTTCTGAAAACCAACATGAGATTTTGTTTCCCCGGTTTTGAAAGACCAGAAAAAAAAGAAGACACGAGCATGCACGGGGCGGCTATCGGTCAAACGGCAAGCAGCTGAACAGCCGCAGAGCCGCAGATGGGAACCACCGGAGCAGCGTTTACTGGGTTCCGTCCTTTTGATGTGTTTTTTCCCCTACGACAGCTGCGCCATGGCGAGACAGCTTCATCTCAGCAGCCTCGACTAGAGCAATCCGTCGGGAACACGGCTGCAGCAACAGCAGCAGCATCTCGGTGTTCCCGTTTTTTTTTTTCCCCTACTATTTAGAGTGCGACACCAGGCTTCAGAATAATATCACACCAGTACTGCACACACGCATGTACCTGGTATGATATAGCATGATGGCAGCAGAAATATTGTTGTCGCTGTACGGTACTACCGTACGAGGACGTTGCACTGCTCGTAGATGACACGGCAGTAGCGTGTGTGAGTCTGATGCCTGATCCGGATGTCTTCTCCGTCGTGTGCGGTATCACAGCAATATCAGTACAGCAGTAGTAGTAGTAGCGTATTGGAGCCTGACCCGATATTTTCGGCCATGTGACCGAACAAAAACAACCACAACAACAACAACAACAACAACCACAACAACTGTGGTGCAGCGGAACAGACCGATTGCAGCGTCGACGAGACAGCAACGACGGCTACTAAACACCACCGTCTATCATCCACCAGCGCACACAAGTTGACGAAAGCTTCGAATATCCTGCTGCACGAGTTCCTAGCGACAGCCATACTGTCTTCATCTATGATATCACTTTTACGTTATTGCTCGTGCGTTTGCTCACCTGCCCGTGCTGGCTGCAGTGGTTGTTCCTGGGTTACAGCTGATTGGCTGAATCCCGCTTTGAAACCATAGACGGCTTTTTCTACTTTATATACTATTATACTGTACCAGGTATGTTACGAGTTTCGATACAATGATGCTGTTACCACTGTAATACCGATCTGAAACCGTGTGTCGAGACGACACACTACTGCTGTGCTATTGCAAGATCGCAGTATTGCACGCAAGTCAGTGACCGATGACTGTGCAGACCCCATCGCCCAAACAGCGTGCAAAACACTTGGGCGTACCCCACATCCGCAATCGCAAAGGGAAGGGAGAGTACTCATTAGTATGCGTGACGTAGTTGTATGGTCATAAATCCCTGGCATCCCCAAAATGCCGGGACTGAGCGAGTCGGGGTTTCGCCGACAAGGCAGGCATTGCTTGATCCAAAAACCGCGAAGCGCCGGGGTGTTGAGTGAGCCGCATGAAGGGTGAGCTGCATCCTACTTGGAACCGCTTTTGCGCACCCGGATTTGGCTTGCGACGAATGCCCTCAGCCCACTACAGGTTTCATAGATCGAGCAAGATCTAACGGCTTGAGGGAATAGCGACTTGTTTTGGCGGTACCCGTAGGTATACAAGGAGTACGGCTGCCAAAGGGGCATGCCTGCTGAGTCTCGGAAAGGCACTGTAGTATCAAGTTTTCACAGGTAGACTACTGTACCACCGCCTCCTGCCTGCCCACCTACAGGGGGAGCAAGGGGAACGAAGGGGAGGAGGGGGGCGAAGACGCCGTGGCGGTGAGCGGTGGAACGCCAAACGATGGGGCTCGTGGACGACGGTTGGACGAAGAAGCAGTTGTACGAGGAGTGCAAAAAGCGCGGGATCGCTGGATGCAGCGGCCTCGCCAAGGATGACCTCATTCAAACTCTAAACCGAGGTGAGTGGGTGTTGGGCCAGCGAGCGGCCCCAGCAGAATACGGCGTGCTGTGATGTGACCGCTTCAAAAGGTGCAAAAGTACATGTAAAAGCGTTGGGAGTAAGTACTATAAGTGCACTGAATGAAATGGTAGGAATGTGTATCACGTTTCGAAGCACATCAGCGCGAAATGAAGCGCAGGCCGGAGGGCAGAGAGAGTCTACCCTGGGTCAGACCGAATCTATCGGTTCTTCCGATTTTTGAAAAAAACGACAGTGAACCGAACATCGATCGACATTTTGTTGAGCGGCGAGGGCTACTACTGCAGTACCTTCTTTTTAGCGCGCGAGTGACGGATATTTCATCTCAGCTTTTTGCGAAGTTGCTGAAATCCAGTCCGCTAGCTTTTTGGTCAGATTCACGGCTGAGTTTTGGCGTTGAAGCGTTCCCCGCGGCATCATCTGTGTTCGTTTCTTCGTCGGTTAGTGCGAAGGTGCGCACCGGCCGCGAAGTCGACAGCTGGCCTGAGTACATGTATTGTACGTATCACGAAATACCGCCTTTACGTACAGAAGTTCGATAGTTGGCGCGCCTGTTTTCAAGTTTTCTTGTAGTTGTCTGGCAAAACAGTTCCTGTGGATGTTCGATTCTGGGTGCGTCTCTGCCTCTTGACCTTTCTCGAGGTTTTTCAAGTAGCAAATGACTCCCTGTAGATGTTCGAATCACGAGCAGCTGTGCCGCAATCTCGAAGTTGGTGTTCACATGTACGCTGAGCGATTGGCCTGCTTGAGCTGTGATGCAGACGGCTCAAGTCGTTCGACACGCAGCTTGTTCGGATTGGCGTGGCCTTAATAACATACGTAGACGGCTGGTGAGTATATGTTTTTCATAAAGCGTGGAATACAATCGCCGACCGGACGACCCCCCCCCCCCCCCCCTAGAGCTCGTGCTTACGGAACCGCCGCCGGTCAAGCGACCCCGCATACCGTCTATCAGGTACCAAGTGCACGGGATGGCGTGTTCGCGCCACCCTTCGAAGGAGACTGCACAGGGAAAAACCCTGCTCGAATGCGCGTCGCTCTCTGTTTGCGCCTTCTAGCGCTGGTCGATCAAGCAACTCCTCCACAACGACATCAACAGCAGCAGCAGCAGCAGCAGTGTATCACCTCCAAACGATGGTCGTGTTTATTTTAACCCCTCTGCAGTAGGCATGCAACCATTCCTTTGGGACACGCTGCTTGGACTTTGTTTTTGGAAAGTTTTTGCAGTTGAAACAGGGTTGCGCGCGCCACGTTTTCGTATCGGCACTGGCCCTTTTTGCTACGATTTTCCCGGAGAGAGGCCTGACCTTGTATGTGTGATAGTGAATTTCGGGTGTTGCTTCCTATCGTTCCGCATGTGTATATAGGGGCAAAGACGGCCACCATGAAATATTCGATCAAGGAGGGCAGTCAAGGCAAACAACCTACTGTTCCAGAGCTACGAGAGGAGTGCCGGCGACGAGGCCTGAGCAACTTTTGGAAGCTCCGGAAGGCCGGGCTGATCAGCCTGTTGAAAGGTGTGATGATATTTTGTGCGCGCTGCGCGCTTGTTGATTCACATTTTTTGACGTTTCATAGAATAGCGTTGTTTGCCACCTGCAGGGTTGATGGATGTTTTTTGCCGACGTTAATGCCACCTACCAATCCGCCGACGGTGTTGGGAAACAGATGGCTTGGATCCAGAGTTGAAATCTTTTTTCAGTAATAAAAAGGCTAAGCAGACCGCGTTGTTTCGTCCTTGTGGTGTAGCGTGTGTAGAGTAGTGTCGGGTATATCGATGAAGCACTGCGCTGCATATAGAGGGGGACACGAGACAAGGGGGCCGTTCCGACGAGTGTACCAGCCTTGGCGACGTGTTTGCTTATCCCACACGAAGTTCCTGGTCGGGGAGACGTTGTGGGTTGGGAGGAGGGAAGGGGCTGCATCATATATATATGTATATATATAGGGTGTGCGCAACGGTTTGGCGAAGTACCAGCGTGTACCGAGATTCACGGACCGTTTGGATCCAACATTAATGTGCAAACGGTCCTCAAATTTCCGAACAGATTTGTAGTAGCGAAGAAACAAGCGGATTATAACACCCTTTCCCTCACTGCGAACTACCGCGTTGGGCGGGAGTACAAGGACCGTTTGGGTATGAATGTGAGGGTCAAACGGTCCTGACGTTTAGAGCGATACGAGCTACCGTACGTTTGACTCACGGTAGTTTGACGCCGTTCGAGCTGCAGCCTGAATGGTTCCGGGTGGAAAGATTGCGTATCCCAAAGGATACATTGTCTCCTGGATCAAACTACTGCACATGCACGCTAGGTAGCTCGTAAAAGGGCTTGGCAAAACCGCTGAAGGTACTCAGCATAAAGAAGTCTACAATTCTAGCAGGTTGTTGCATTAGGTGTATCGCACCGCACAAACCAAGAGTGATTCCCGCCCGCGGTGCCCCGTTTGGAGAACTCCAATGTGTGTGCAGCTGTGGGTTTGTCGAATATTGAGAACTTTTCGAAGTTAGTGAGTGAGAACGTGTTGGACGGCCTTGGTTTCGACGTAATGGGATTTTACGTTTTGAGGTTGAACGCGTGCAGAAAAGGCCTGGTTCAGACATTCAGCGACAGCCGACATAGCGCCTCCACAGCAAAGCACGCCTCCAAAGGAGTGCCATGTCTCTTGAAACGGATCGCGCTCCTTGTGTTTTAGTGGGTGCGCACAGCCGACCTGATGTGGCCCGACCTTTGTCGTTAAAATCGGCCGATCCGAATGTGTTTGTGTGTGTTTGCCCGGCGTGCAGGGGAGGGAACGGCCACGGACAAAGCTCTGACGAGCACTGGTGGACAGAGGAAGGAGCCCACTGTGCCAGAACTAAGAGACGAGTGTCGGCGCCGAGGGGTGCGCAACTATAGGAAGCTCAGGAAGGCCGAGCTGATCAACTTGCTAAAAGGTATGCCAGACATTTGGGCTTGCCGTAGTATTGTTCTCCTGTTGCATTGTAGGCCCTTGCCTGCATTCAGCAAAACAGCAGGTGCGGCGCTTTTGCCTGCGTCGTGCAGCGTTTGGCGAAGTGGGTACACCGATTTGATGCGGGCGAGGTAGTCAACGAAACAGACTTCCGCCGCACTTGGTTGTCGATGATCGTGGCCGGACCCATGATGTACTTTGTATCTGGGTAACGGCAGCAGTTCATGACTGCACGTTTTCTTGAGGTGTTGCCTTTCCAGTCTCCGTGGGCGCCGTTCCCGTTCCGCACTCTTCCCATACTGTAGGCAGGTAGACTCCGCACGGCCGGAGTTTCTCGCAAGCCGCGTCTTCTGGGTGGCCTGTTGCAAGAACAGGTCGTGAAAACATCCAGTTGCTGCTTTTGCTGCTGCTGCTGCTACCGTTGCCCCTGTCGCTTCTTCTTCTCTCCAACACATGGCGTCACCCCCCGGCGGCGGACAAAGCGAACAGGTTCCACCCGCGTGGGAGTTTTTGATAGTCGGGCACACTCGCACTGATACGGTTGTCTGTTTACTACCTGGTATATATCAACTGCTGCCCCCCACAACCCCCCGCCGTTTTACCGACGGTCGTGCAAACGACCACCGTTTCATTTATTTCACGTCGCAGAACACCCGGCGGGCGAGAAGGGCGTGCGTTCCCGGACTGAAGGGCACGAAGAGAGGCGTAGACATGAAGGAGAAGGAAGAGGGGAGGAAGAAAAAGAAGAAGCAGGAGGCGAAAGGAAAGAACGAGAAGGAGAGGGAGGAGAAGGGAGAGGGGGAAGGAGAGGACGAGGAGGAGAAGGAGGAGGAGGAGGAGGTAGGGGGGAGAGAGAAGTAGTAGAGAGGAAGAGCTCACGAAGATATGGCCCACTACGATCGAGAGCTCAGAAGAGATTTGACGCTGGCCCGACTCCGTTAGACACACCTGGTTTTTTGTACATCTACTCCGAGCCTGGGGGCACCGCTAACGAGTGGAAGATTGGTAAAACCACCCTCGACCCACCGGAACGACGCATGCTCCAATCCGCGAGAAACAACAAAAAAACTTACGAGCTTAAGACGTCCTGGTACGTGGCCTGGTGCGGGTACGTGGAGAAAATCGTGCACCTGGATATCGATGATCTGCGAGTCGTGCCTGGGAAGGAGAAACAGGGGGGCGGGGAGAGGGAAGACGGCGGGACCGAGTGGTTCCGAGCCGATTATGGTGTTATCGAGGCGAGGGTGCGGCTGGTGCTTAGAATGGTTGCTGCGCGCGAGGCGGACGAGGCTGATGCCGCGGGGGTATCATGCTTTAGCCGTTTCTTCCGCTGTGGTCTTCCGAAGCGTCGCCAGTCCGCTGCTAAGCAATAAATCATTAATATCTGATCGCATAGACGCTACAAAGAGCTGAAAGAAGCATACACCGTGGGTAATTTCGCTTCGGCTCTGACGTCCTCCATGATCCACTCCCGCCGGTGGTGTGCCAGGAAAATGCCCATTCTTCAACTACTCGTCATGGTGACGCGCAGCTCTCTCGCAATGGCGTAAACAATACTTTGCAATGTAGGCATCATTCCGTGTTGAATGACGCTCGCCGGAGGCTCGGCTGTTGTTAAAACATCGAGTCTCACGAGGGTTATCAAGGTCTGCAAAACCGGACGGGTACACATCGATTGATGTCGTCATTGACGTTGAATCTTGTGATAATGGGGATACATACCGTACGTCCTCCCGTGCATGCTGCGGTGTATGTCAGTTGTGCAAGGTCGTGTTTTGTGTTTTCTGCGCTCTGAGCTTTCAGCGAGCGATCAAAAACAGCGAGACACTGCGTGCGGTAGCCACCCCATCGGCCGAGCGATCCTTCCGATCGACGGCCACCGGGAGTTTGGCGATGTCTGCCTCCGTAGCTGATAGGCATTACCTGGGATGGTGTGTGGATCGAAGTTCAAACTCAAACGTCAACCTACGCTTGCGAGTTTCTGTATGTTGTTGCATTTCGTGCCGGGTACTCTCGGTTTTCGAGGAAAGCGTGACAATTACGATAGCTATCTAGCTGTGGCGGACATATCCTACGTACAGGAGCACTGAGATAGAACGCATGCTCCCCTCGGTAGCTACGTGGATGTCCTGTCGGTTGTGATATCAACGCATACTCGGCAGCCCAGTCTACAGTGTTATCAATTTATCCAAAAAGAGAAACTATTGCTTGGTTATCGGATTGGACACTATGTCACAAAATTCGTCTGCACGTGCAAAACTCGCAATGGACACCATGCCACAAAACTCGTCTGCACTTGCAAAATTCTCAACGTGAAGTTCACCCTAGACGGATGGGCTGACAGGCATAAAAACACCACTATAACCGCACGTACAGGTACCGTTTGTGGCGTGCAGTACTGCACTTTACTGCACGATTCGATTGCGCACATCACACTGCACTGCACGATCCATTGACACACCTCACATGTCGCCACGCCAGAGTTCGCCGAGTCGGTGCAGAGACTACTACTTCCTGGGTCGGCGTGGTCTATTGCTGTCTGGCAGTCCCCTAGATCCGAGCTTTGCGTTGCTTTGGGCCAGTCCTTTTGCTGCTATAGTTGGTCCTAGATACTAGCGAAAACGGGCAACAAGGATAGAAGTGATGACGTGAGGAGACAGGCCTTCTGCTAGAATACTGTTCGCAGCAAGACTTAACTCCCCGGACTTGGTGCGCCACGGCCCGGTTACCCTATAAGCCACGCTTTGATCGAAGACCCTGCCCGGATCAGCATCTGAGTCTGTTTCCTATGTGCAGCAAATTTTGAGCTGTAGATTTTGACCCGATCGTATTTATAAGTAGGTGTCTGTGCAGTCAGTTCGCAAATTGAAACAGTCTTCTTGTCCGGAAAAATCGCATTTACTGTGCGTGCACAGATTCGAGCAAACACTCGGCACGTCTCTTCGCCGCCAGAGAAGAGACAGTCAGCGTGGGCTCGGATCCTGTAGACCTGGAAAGTTCGAACAGGGTTTTTGTTTTGGCGACGGGTGAATACCGTTGGGGTGCTTGCTACAGGAACCACACCGTACATTTTAAGATATCGACCGACCACCGCGCATTCTGGAATGTGGGTCTTACAGGGGGTAGCCGATGTTCCAGCTTCCTGCTGAAATCGTTTTACCCATGCCTGCAGCACACTGACTGCCGCTACTCCAGTACTTTCCGGCAGCAAGCACCCCAACGGTATTTACCCGTCGCCAATAATCCTGTTCAAACTTCACAGGACTACAGGGGTAGGTTACGAAACCTGGGGATGTTTCCATTGTGAGTTTGGCATCACCGGGCCAAGGATATGTGCCACCGGCCAAGGATATGTGTGAGTGTCTACATACTGCGCAGGTACGAATGGGTAGAAGTGTGGTTGTTTCTAGGAGGCCCAACTGGTATGGAGCTATAGGAGTGGTGCTGGGTGGCCATGTGATCGTTGTGGGTTCATCAAACAATGAATAGCACCTCCAGGGCTTGCCACGTGGTCCCGTATCGAGATGGTGGTGGGTGGCCATGTTCCATGTATGTAGTGATCGTTCGCTGGGCATGAGAAAAAAATGTTTTGGAGGTAGCAGCAGCAGTAGTAGTAGTAGTACTGTAGTAGTAGTCGGTGTGCTGCAGGCATGGGTATAACGATTTCAGCAAGAAGCACAAAGATCGTCTACCCGCCGGAAGATTCACATTCCAGAATGCGCGGTGCTTCGTTCGATATCTAAACGTGGGTGGTGTGATTCCAGCAGCAAGCAACCCAACGGTATTTACCCGTCGCCAAAATTCCTTATCAAACTTCTCAAGTCTACAGGGGTAGAGTACGAAACCTGCGAATGTTTCGATTACGAGTTTGGGATCGCCGGGCCAAGAATATGTGTGAGTGTCTACATACTGCGCAGTTTCGAATGGGGACAAGTGTGATTGTTCGTAGGAGGCCCAACTGGTATGGAGGTAGTAGTGGTGCTGGGTGGCCATGTGATCGTTGCGGATTCATCAAACCATTGATAGCACCACCCGGGCTGGCCACGTAGTCCCCTATCGAGATAGCGGAGGGTGGCCATGTTCCATGTATGTATGTGATCGTTCGCTGGGCATGAGCAAAAATATGTTTTTGTGGTAGCAGCAGAAGGAGTAGTAGCAGTAGTAGCAGTAGTACTGTAGTAATAGCAGTAGTCGGTGTGCTGCAGGCATACGTGAAACGATTTCCTCAGGGAGCAGGAACGTCGTCTACCCCCTGCAAGATCCAGATTCCAGAATGCGCAGTGGTCGCCCGACATCTAACCGTGTGCGGTGCGATTCCAGCAGCAAGCACCCCAACGGTATTTACCCGTCGCCAAAAATGCTTATCCAACTTCCCAGGTCCACAGGGGTAGAGTACGAAACCTGGGGGTGTTTCCAATGTGGGTTTGGGTTCGCCGGGCCAAGGATATGTGTGAGTGTCTACATACTGCGCAGGTACGAATGGGGAGGAGTGAGTGTGGTTGTTTGTAGAAGGCCCCACCGGTATGCAGGTAGTATTAATAGTGGCGCTGGGTGGCCATGTGATCGTTGGGTAAATAGTTGATAGCATCACCAGGGCTGGTCACGTGGTCCCGTATCGAGATGGTGGTGGGTGGCCATGTTCCATGTATATATGTGGTCGTTCGCTGGGCATAAGCAAACATATGGTTTGGTGGTAGCAGCAGGAGTAATAGTAGTACCAGTAGCACTTCTGTAGTAGCAGCAGTCAGTGTGCTGCAGGCATGGGTATAACGATTTCGTCAGGGAGCAGGAACTTCGTCTACCCTCCCGGAGATCCAGATTCCAGAATGCTCAGTGGTCGTTCGATATCTAAATGTGTGTGGTGTGATTCCAGCAGCAAGCACCCCAACGGTATTTACCCGTCGCCAAAAATCTTTATCCAACTTCCCAGGTCTACAGTAAGAAGCCTGGGGATGTTTCGATTACGAGTTTGGGATCGCCGGGCCAAGGATATGTGTGAGTGTCTGCATACCGCGCAGTTTTGAATGGGGAGAAGTGTGGTTGTTTGTAGGAGGCCCAACTGGCATGGAGGTAGTAGTGGTGCTGGGTGGCCATGTGATCATTGTGGGTTCATCAAACCATGGATAGCACCACCCGGGCTGGCCACGTGGTCCCGGATCGAGATGGTGGAGGGTGGCCATGTTCCATGTATGTATGTGATCGTTCGCTGGGCATGAGCAAAAAATTGTTTTTGTGGAAGCAGCAGTAGGAGTAGGAGCACTAGCAGTAGTACTGTAGTAGCAGTAGTCGCTGTGCTGCAGGCATACGTAAAACAATTTCCCCAAGGAGCAGGAACGTCGTCTAACACCTGTAAGATCCAGATTCCAGAATGCGCAGTGGTCGTCCGATATCTAACCGTGTGCGGTGCGATTCGAGCAGCAAGCACCCCAACGGTATTTACCCGTCGGCAAACATCCTTATCCAACTTCCCATGTCCACAGGGATAGAGTACGAAACCTGGGGGTGTTTCCAATGTGGGTTTGGGTTCGCCGGGCCAAGGATATGTGTGAGTGTCTACATACTGCGCAGGTAAGAATGGGGAGGAGTGTGGTTGTTTGTGGGAGGCCCAACTGGTATGGAGGTAGTATTAATAGTGGCGCTGGGTGGCCATGTGATCGTTAGGTAAATAGTTGATAGCATCACCAGGGCTGGTCACGTGGCCTCGTATCGAGATGGTGGTGGGTGGCCATGTTCCATGTATGTATGTGATCGTTCGCTGGGCATGAGCAAACATATGGTTTGGTGACAGCAGCAGGAGTAATAGTAGTACCAGTAGCACTTCTGTAGTAGCAGCAGTTAGTGTGCTGCAGGCATGGGTATAACGATTTCGTCAGGGAGCAGGAACATCGTCTACCCTCCCGGAGATCCATATTCCAGAATGCTCATTGGTCGTTCGATATCTAAATGTGTGTGGTGTGATTCCAGCAACAAGCAACCCAACGGTATTTACCCGTCGCCAAAAATCCCTATCTAACTTCCCAGGTCTACAGGGGTAGAGTAAGAAACCTGGGGATGTTTCGATTACAAGTTTGGGATCGCCGGGCCAAGGATATGTGTGAGTGTCTACATCCTGCGCAGTTTCGAATGGGGAGAAGTGTGGTTGTTTGTAGGAGGCCCAACTGGTATGGAGGTAGTAGTGGTGCTGGGTGGCCATGTGATCGTTGCGGATTCATCAAACCATGGAGAGCACCACCCGGGCTGGCCACGTGGTCCCGTATCGAGATGGTGGAGGGTGGCCATGTTCCATGTATGTATGTGATCGTTCGCTGGGCATGAGCAAAAAATTGTTTTTTTGTGGAAGCAGCAGCAGGAGTAATAGTAGTACCAGTAGCACTTCTGTAGTAGCAGTAGTCGGTGTGCTGCAGGCATGGGTATAACGATTTCGTCAGGGAGCAGGAACTTCGTCTACCCTCCCGGAGATCCAGATTCCAGAATGCTCAGTGGTCGTTCGATATCTAAATGTGTGTGGTGTGATTCCAGCAGCAAGCACCCCAACGGTATTTACCCGTCGCCAAAAATCTTTATCCAACTTCCCAGGTCTACAGTAAGAAGCCTGGGGATGTTTCGATTACGAGTTTGGGATCGCCGGGCCAAGGATATGTGTGAGTGTCTACATCCTGCGCAGTTTCGAATGGGGAGAAGTGTGGTTGTTTGTAGGAGGCCCAACTGGTATGGAGGTAGTAGTGGTGCTGGGTGGCCATGTGATCGTTGCGGATTCATCAAACCATGGAGAGCACCACCCGGGCTGGCCACATGGTCCCGTATCGAGATGGTGGAGGGTGGCCATGTTCCATGTATGTATGTGATCGTTCGCTGGGCATGAGAAAAATATGTTTTTTTGTGGAAGCAGCAGTAGGAGGAGTAGCAGTAGTAGCAGTAGTACTGTAGTAGCAGTAGTCGCTGTGCTGCAGGCATACGTGAAACGATTTCCTCAGGGAGCAGGAACGTCGTCTAACACCTGTAAGATCCAGATTCCAGAATGCGCAGTGGTCGTCCGATATCTAACCGTGTGCGGTGCGATTCCAGCAGCAAGCACTCCAACGGTATTTACCCGTCGCCAGAAATCCTCATCAAACTTCCCATGTCCACAGGGGTAGAGTACGAAACCTGGGGATGTTTCCAATGTGGGTTTGGGATCGCCGGGCCAAGGATATGTGTGAGTGTCTACATACTGCGCAGGTTCGAATGGGGAGGAGTGTGGTTGTTTGTGGGAGGCCCAACTGGTATGGAGGTAGTATAAATAGTGGCGCTGGGTGGCCATGTGATCGTTAGGTAAAAAATGGACAGCATCACCAGGGCTGGTCACGTGGTCTCGTATCGAGAGGGTGGTGGGTGGCCATGTTCCATGTATGTATGTGATCGTTCGCTGGGCATGAGCAAACATATGGTTTGGTGACAGCAGCAGGAGTAATAGTAGTACCAGTAGCACTTCTGTAGTAGCAGCAGTTAGTGTGCTGCAGGCATGGGTATACGATTTCGTCAGGGAGCAGGAACATCGTCTACCCTCCCGGAGATCCAGATTCCAGAATGCTCATTGGTCGTTCGATATCTAAATGTGTGTGGTGTGATTCCAGCAACAAGCAACCCAACGGTATTTACCCGTCGCCAAAAATCCCTATCCAACTTCCCAGGTCTACAGGGGTAGAGTAAGAAACCTGGGGATGTTTCGATTACAAGTTTGGGATCGCCGGGCCAAGGATATGTGTGAGTGTCTACATCCTGCGCAGTTTTGAATGGGGAGAAGTGTGGTTGTTTGTAGGAGGCCCATCTGGCATGGAGGTAGTAGTGGTGCTGGGTGGCCATGTGATCGTTGCGGATTCATCAAACCATTGATAGCACCACCCGGGCTGGCCACGTGGTCTCGTATCGAGATAGCAAAGGGTGGCCATGTTCCATGTATGTATGTGATCGTTCGCTGGGCATGAGCAAAAAAAGTGTTTTTGTGGTAGCAGCAGTAGGAGTAGTAGTAGTAGTGGCAGTAGTACTGTAGTAGCAGTAGTCGGTGTGCTGCAGGCATACGTGAAACGATTTCCTCAGGGAGCAGGAACGTCGACTACGCCCTGTAAGATCCAGATTCCAGAATGCGCAGTGGTCGTCCGATATCTACCCGTGTGCGGTGCGATTCCAGCAGCAAGCACACCAACGGTATTTACCCGTCGTCAGAAATCCTTATCAAACTTCCCATGTCCACAGGGGTAGAGTACGAAACCTGGGGATGTTTCCAATGTGGGTTTGGGTTCGCCGGGCCAAGGATATGTGTGAGTGTCTACATACTGCGCAGGTACGAATGGGAAGGAGTGTGGTTGTTTGTAGGAGGCCCAACTGGTATGGAGGTAGTATTAATAGTGGCGCTGGGTGGCCATGTGATCGTTAGGTGAAGAATGGATAGCATCACCAGGGCTGGCCACGTGGTCCCGTATCGAGAGGGTGGTGGGTGGCCATGTTCCATGTATGTATGTGATCGTTCGCTGGGCATGAGCAAACATATGATTTGGTCGTAGCAGCAGTAGGAATTGTAGTAGCAGTAGCACTTCTGTAGTAGCAGCAGTTAGTGTGCTGCAGGCATGTGTATAACGATTTCAGCAAGAACCACAAAAATCTTCTACCGTCCCGGAGATCCAGACTCCAGAATGAGCAGTGGTCGTTCGATATCTAAACGTGGGTGGTATGATTCCAGCAGCAAGCACCCCAACGGTATTTACCCGTCGCCGCAAATCCTTATCCAACTTCCCAGGTCTACAAGGGTAGAGCAAGAAACCCGGGGATGTTTTGATTACGAGTTTGCGATCGCCTGGCCAAGAATATGTGTGAGTGTCTACATACTGCGCAGTTTCGAATGGGGAGAAGTACTTAGTGTGGTTGTTCGTAGGAGGCCCAACTGGTATGGAGGTAGTAGTGGCGCTGGGTGGCCATGTGATCGTTGTGGATTCATCAAACCATTGATAGCACCACCCGGGCTGGCCACGTGGTCCCGTATCGAGATGGTGGATGGTGGCCATGTTCCATGTATGTATGTGATCGTTCGCTGGGCATGAGCAAAAAAAGTGTTTTTGTGGTAGCAGCAGTAGGAGTAGTAGCAGTAGTAGCAGTAGTACTGTAGTAGCAGTAGTCGCTGTGCTGCAGGCATACGTGAAACGATTTCCTCAGGGAGCAGGAACGTCGTCTAACACCTGTAAGATCCAGATTCCAGAATGCGCAGTGGTCGTCCGATATATTTAAATATGCGGTGAGATTCTAGCAGCAAGAACCCCAACGGTATTTTCCCGTCTCCAACAATCCTTATCCAACTTCCCAGGCCTACAGGGGTAGAGTACGAAACCTGGGGATTTTTCCGTTGTGGGTGTTGGGGTGGCCGGGCTAAGGATATGTGTGAGTGTCTACATACTGCTCAGATACGAAAGGGGAGGAGTGTGGTTTTTTGTAGGAGACCCAACTGGGATGGAGGTAGTATTAATAGGGGTGCTGGGTGGCCATGTGATCGTTTGGTTGATAAGAAAATAGATAGCCCCACCAGGGCTGGCCACGTGGTCTCGTATCGAGATGGTGGTGGGTGGCCATGTCCATGTATGTATGTGATCGTTCGCGGGGCATGAGCAAAAGTATGTTTCGGTAGTAGTAGTAGTAGTAGTAGTAGGAGTAGCAGTAGCAGCAGTAGTAGCAGTAGTATTACTGTAGTAGCAGCAGTCAGTGTGCTGCAGGCATGGGTTTAAAGATTTAGTGTATATCTTTTGAATTGCATTATCCTTATCGTTTCCTGAGTCGTGGGAGAGAGAGGTTCCTCCCCTTGGCCCGATACCTCTATCGCAGCTTCCTGCATTACCTTGAGTATCTCGACCACTCTATTTTACATCTCTCTCCCTACTATGATACCGGCCGGGTTCCCAACTAGTACGGCCTACAGTTGTCTCGGAAGACCAAGCCTCCGGATGGTACGGTACCATTCGACTCCTCCAACACCGAGGTGATGTGACACTACTGTTTACCGTACTCTTAGGTATGTCTTACCCTAGACTGTTCCTTCCCCCGGCTGTCTCTCCCTTGCCACCGTTTGCCCTTGCCAGCGTACGTGACACCCTCGAGGGATCTTCTATGTAATTACGCGCGTACGCCTTGTACGCGTCGGACCTCCACCTCCCCTCTCTCTGGATAACTCGATCCGCTATGTCTTCCCCCGTCGTGAGCGTGGTCGCGGCTCTTATAAGCAACGAGTGCAGGGCGAACTCAGCGGGATTCCGACCTGACTTCGCCACCACCTTTTTGATTGCTCGAAGGGCACGGCCCTACCTGACCACTCGTACGGCCTTGCCACACCGATACGAGGAAAGGGGGGCATGGTCGAGAAAACCTGGAACACCTGACATCAACTCCAACGTAAGGGCAACGGTCCCGCCGTCTGCCCTAAAGGACGACCTTGGCCCACGAACCTCACTTCGGGTCCGCACGCGCACACTGCCACCCTGTTCCTGATACCCCTTATGCCCCTTTAACCGCACCTCTTCCTTGTCCGGCTGTTGCCCTCGCATGTTCCCTAAATGTGTGCCCTTAGCGGAAAAACGCCACGTCACCCCGCGTCGGCAGTGCACAGGGTGCATCGCCCCCGAATCAGCGGCGAACACTTCGTCCGATCGCATCATCGGGAATTAACTCAGACACAGACACAGCTACGCCACTTTTCCCTCCGAGCCCCACGTGGGAATGAGGGTTTCCCCCGCGAGAAGCATACCGAAAGACACCGGTAAGCGGACGCGGCGTGGCCGGCAGCTCTACTCCTACCCTCAATCGATGGAAATACTGCATCTCCGCGAATTTCCCGGAAAACCGTATTCACCAGGTTACCTTCCGACGCGCAACACCACGATACAAACTCGATCAACGCCCAGGCCTTACAACTCTTCGAATCACTCGACGCCGAGAACTCCTAACAACCCATCAACCTGCGAAACGTTTTCCAAGATCGGCGACCAGACTCGTACGTACGTCTATCCGAGCCTGAAACTGAACCCCGGACGTACTGGAGGCGGAGATGTCGGTACGGAGATCCGCCCTCGCCTCCACCAGGCGCTGCTCCGAATATCGCCGGTGGTCCAACGCATCGTGGCACTCCGACCGTCACGTGGGCCCGTGCCAAGCAAGCACTATCTGAGCCCGGAAATATCTGCTGCAGAAAACCTTTGCGTCCGAACCGGCAGTCGCGTGCTCCCTCCACGCGAACCAGTG
The DNA here is from genome assembly GCA_031213475.1 of Nereocystis luetkeana. NCBI lineage: Eukaryota > Phaeophyceae > Laminariales > Laminariaceae > Nereocystis > Nereocystis luetkeana. The sequence continues at coordinate 2,897,551 of JARUPZ010000032.1, forward strand.
GCCGGCCAGCTTGTACCTCGTGTATAAGCGCTGCCAACGACGCCAGAGACACGCGCTCGGAAGGTGCAGGCGGCGACGGGGACAAGTGGGGGTGGGGGGCGGGGGGGGTCACCGATGATTTTACAACGGTGTGGACTCCCAGGGGTTGATCTTCCAACCTCTGCCCCACATAGCGGCTCGAGCTTTGCCCACTGTGCGTGCTGTGAGATGCGACCACCCGATACTTGTTTGCACAATGGTGCCGTCTGTCATCGACACGAATATTCGCCAGGCATACCAATCTATATCTACGTGGGCCGCCCTGTAAGGGGGAACCAACTTATTAGCACCATACCGAATTGCCGGCACCAGTATATGAATACCTTCCCCCATCGGAAGAGTAAGCATAACAGTAGGTGCCTCACGCCCCCCTCCGGAATGAGCAGCGGCCACGGGCTGTCGGAATACTACGAACAACACGATGTCAACGTGAACAGCCTTAGCGGTAGCAACATTATCGGCACACCGATCTGATTTGCTTGCCGGAACCTTTCATCTGTACTTTCCTCGTGTTTCACAAGAAATAAGCCAGAAACGAAGGACAAAGTAGATACATATAAAATGGGTAACCGTATATAGTGGGAGCCCGAATCAGGGTTTGTTGTGCCATGTAAGAGGTTGACAATTCGTGGGCCGCAAATCGGCCGCCCAAGCTCGCAGGACACACGGCTGTCGTCAGTGCGGAAACTGCGTATTTATGTCTCCCTCATGCTTGTTGGGGGGGGGTGAATGCCACACGGAAAGGGATGGCCCCCCCTCGAGCGGTTGTGCCCGCCGTCTCCACTGCGAGCCCGCCCCCCGTTGTCTCCACAGCGGGCAACTCCTTGGCGGTCGAGCATTAATATGTGTTCATCATGCATTCCGGCCCAGATCAAGCATGCGGGGGACAACTCCACCCTCGGGCAGTCGTGCCCGCTGTCTCCACAGCGGACCTGCCCCCCCACCGCTTTCTCCGCCGCGGGGAACTCACTCTTTGTTGTACATCGATAGGCGTTCGTCGGGTATTCGCCCAACCCGAATATGGGCAGTTGTGCCCGCTGTCTCCACGGCGGACGCCCCCCCCCCCCCCCCCGCTGTCTCCACAGCGGGGAACTCATTGATGGTCGTACATGATGGTGAAAAAAAATATATATATATTTCCCCCCCCCCGCGCCCCCTCTGCAACACACACGTGGGTGTATCTTCTCCCGCACAGCTCCTGGGCGGGTAACTCAGAGCACATGGGCGTCAAGCCAAGCATCGCGACCAACAAAACAACGTGGGGGCGGTGGGGGGCGTAGCGCTGTGCCCCCCCTCCCCCCCCCATGCTCGCAACCCCTTATTTGAGATAATTGCTTCTGCGTAGGCCGCCGCCCTGTCCAAAACGTGCTTATCAGACGGGGCGCACGACTCACGCCGAACGGCATGGGCCGTGCGTCCCGTGGCAAGGGATACTCCCCCCGCCCAACCCGAATTCTGGAAACAGAGCCAACAGCACCAAGGAAGTTACCTCGCAAGGCGTTGCGTATGAGTATGTCTTTCTCGATCAGTGTTTATGTAATTCGCTCGGTTCCCCCCAAGATTCGAGCTGTGTGAAGGTATAGAGTTGTTTTTGTTTTGGGGGGGGGTGGGGGTCCCCCCCCCCCAAACAGTCGCGCACCGGCCCCAACGTGTGTAGGTTTCGGTTTATAGATGTAGGGTGCCCTCTCCGTGGTCGAAGTGGGCCGTATCTCGGTACCCTAGTTTAACGTGATGTGGGGCACCCGACTACTCGTCGGGTGCCGCGATTTTGTGTTTCTCTCTGCGGTGCCACCGGTGCCGGGTACGTCTTTTTTTCTTTCTGGGAAAATTGGGCACATGTACCCAGTCTCGAGAAAAAAACAACTGTGATCCCCCAGGGGCCGCTACCGACCGTCTGCCATGTGTGATCGGCACTGTGTCATACGCCGAGATGTTTCCATCGTGCGTTCCCACCTGTGCCGGATGGTACAGATTCCTTGAGCCATAAGGCTCGCGGTCGAACGCGGTGGGCATGATAATTAGGGACGGGTCATCGTGCCATTTCCGCCCCATTCAAGCCGGCGGGAGGTATTTATCTCCTCTCTCTCGGCAGTCGTGCCCGCTTTATTTCGCAGCGGACCTGCCCCCCCTCCCGCCCCCCCCCACTGCCTAGACAGCGGACGGCTCGTGCATACACAGGAAATATGTTTTGGTAGTGAGTAGCCGTAGTAGCAGTAGCAGTAGTAGCAGTAGTAGTAGTAGTAGTAACAGTAGTAGTAGTAGCAGTAGTAGTAGTAGTAGTAGCAGTAGCACTTCTGTAGTAGCAGCAGTCAGTGTTCTGCAGGCATGGGTATAACAATTTCCGCAGGAAACAGGAACATCGTCTACCCCCCGGGAGATCCACATTCCGGAATGCGCGGTGGTCGTTCGATATCTCAAACTGTGCGGTGTGATTTCAGCAGCAAGCACCCCCACGGTATTTACCCGTCGCCAAAAATCCTTATCCAACTTCACAGGGCTACATTGGTAGATTACGAGACCTGGGGATGTTTTTATTGTGAGTTTGGGGCCACCGGGCCAAGGATATGTGTGAGTGTCTACATACTGCGCAGGTACGAATGGGGAGAAGTGTGGTTGTTTGTAGGAGGCCCAACTGGTATGGAGGTAGTGGTTCTGGGTGGCCATGTGATCGTTGGGTTGAGCAAAAAATGGACAACACCACCAGTGCTGGCCACGTGGTCCCGTATCGAGATGGTGGTGGGTGGCCATGTCCATGTATGTATATGATCGTTCGCTGGGCACGAGCAAAACTATTGTTTGGTAGTAGTAGTAATAGTAGTAGTAGTAGTAGTAGTAGGAGTAGTAGTAGTAGTAGTAGGAGTAGTAGTAGAAGTAGTAGTAGTAGTAGTAGTAGTAGCAGTAGTACTGTAGTAGCAGCAGTCAGTGTGCTGCAGGCATGAGTATCACGATTTCCGCAGGAAGCAGGAACATCGTCTACCCCCCGGAAGATCCACATTCCAGAATGCGCGGTGGTCGTTCTATATCTCAAAATGTGCGGTGTGATTCCAGCAGCAAGCACCTCAACGGTATTTACCCGTCGCCAAAAATCCCGATCCCACTTCCCAGGTCTACAGCGGGAGAGTACGAAACCTGGGGATGTTTCGATTGTGAATTTGGGGTCACCGGGCCAAGGATATATGTGTGAGTGTCTACATACCGCGCAGGTACAAATGGGGAGAAGTATGTTTTTTTGTAGGAGGCCCAACTGGTATGGGGGTAGTGGTTCTGGGTGGCTATGTGATTGTTGCTTTGAGCAAAAAATGGACAGCACCACCAGGGCTGGCCACGTGGTCCCGTATCGAGATGGTGGTGGGTGGCCATGTCCATGTATGTATGTGATCGTTCGCTGGGCATGAGCAAAAATATGTTTTGGTAGTAGTAGTAGTAGTAGTAGTAGTAGTAGTAGTAGTAGTAGTAGCAGTAGTAGTAGTTGTAGTAGTAAGAGTAGTAGTAGGAGTAGTAGTAGTAGTAGTAGTAGTAGTAGTAGGAGTAGCAGGATTTTCGGTGCTTCTTCACGTGGATGATCTCGGTATTTCCATTCATGGTTCGTAGATTGCTCAGATGGCAGGAGGAGAGGATTATCGGCGAATCTTGTTTTCTGCGTAGGTCAACTCGGGTAGTTTTCGTGTTTCACCGTCTACGGCGATCCTTGCTTGTATTATGCTGCTATGAATGCGTACGTACAGACCAGGTCGATCCTTCGCATACTGCATCCGGTACCAGGTACCAAGCACCAGGCATCGCCTCGGTGGTTGATGCCTTACTGCCGAGCACGTCGGTGTGGCGTGAGACGAATCTTTCCGGTGATTGAGTCAAACATCCGCCCGACGTGCAACATAAATTTACATGGGACTGAAAACGCCCAACAGCGCTGCGGCATTCGGTACTTGGAGCACATACCCCGAAGGCTGTACGGCAATTTCGTGGGTTTTCGCGGGCTCCCGTGAAGACCTATTGCTCTTTCTCTCTATGTATGTGTCTCCCGTAGGGCTCCCATCATACATGTGGGCAATTAGAGACTACTATTGTCTTCATGAAATATATGTGATTCCATGAGTGTTCATGAATTTCGAAATCGATGAGCGGTTTGTTTCACAAAATATGAAAGGCGTTCAGGTTTCATGGGAACTGCCATGGCAAGTGCCATGAGACAGGCGTGGATAGTGATTCCATGAGACTGCCATGGGGTCGCCATAGGGCAGGGTTCTAAACTATTTGAATTTTGCGTGGCAAGGCCATGATATCCCCACGGAATGTCATGGCAACCCCCACGGCACCCCAATGTCCACGTCACCTAAGTTGGGGTTTGGGTTAAGGTTAGGGTTAGGGTTAGGGTTCCATGGTATGCCGTGGAGGTCCGTGGAGGGTTCGGTGGTATGATGCCGTGCAAGGTTCTGCTGCAGGTGGTACGACGGCATGCCACGGCATGTATGTCGTGAAAGAGGACAATAATGTACACCCCCCACGCTCCGGCGAACGATGCCTGGAGCCGTCGAAACAGCGTAGGAAATTAGTGTGACACATCATAGATAGATAGGACGATGCAGCAGACCCCCTAATCAGTCTTCCTTCGCGTGCGCTCCTGGTTGCGCTGGTGTGACACATACATTTAGATCCTCGCCAACCCTGTGGTGGTCATTGAGAAAATACTGTACCAGTATGTGCTGTAGGAGGATGAGGGTTAAATGGATACATCGGTGGCTTGGTAGGTGGTCCGCGTGCCTATCAAGATCTAATTCGTTGGTTCAAGTCTCACCGAGTGCACGTGCCTATCAATAATACCTATTGCTGTTGTTGTTGTGGTCTGGCGCCGCGAAGAGGTGCGCGGGGTACTCTCAACCAGGTCTCGAGCTACACAGACCACACCCCACGAAAAAGACGCAGTCGGCATCCGTGTACAGCACTATACCACTGGAAGGGGCCGTTTTCATATCTGGCACACCATCTGGTCAAGGCTGGCCTGGTTTAGACTCTCAACAAGACGAATCTGGACACCCTAATTACGTGCTTTGAACGTATATTAGGTACAAAAAAAACAGATAATTTTACACAGCAATTGTACGGTGACTCTATACAGCACGCACACCACTCACTGATGTATCTCTGCAAAACACTGGCTGCTGTGCTGCTGCTGCTGCTGTTGTTGTGTGGTACTGGTAGGAAGGAGCCACCTTGACGCACACCTGGCATCGTTGCTGGGTCTTCGCGATGCTACTATATTCATTCTTGGGCCTCGTATATATAGCGGGGTCTATTACTTGATACAGGTACGATACAAAAAATTGGGAAAAAATCATACTGCTTTTTTTGCTGTAAGTTCGACCGGTTGAGTATTACGGGGGCCCATAATTAATAGGACCAAATATTGTTGGTGAAAATGGTTAAATATATAGGTTTTTATGTATACCATAGGTCCTATTAACTATGGTCCCCCGTAATAGTTAATATTCAAGTTTTTTTTCTACGGTATGTACTCGTACGTTCATCCTGGTATGTCTACCCATAGTACAACTGCATTCACAGTATGGCTTAGCTTTTTTTGTACTCGGTAGATTTGTCTAGCGAAGTATCAGGTATATCATACTATTAATAGTATCGTTTTTGTTTTACGAATCCGGCGCAGTGATTGCAACAGCAAGGCATACCACCTGCTCCAGCTGGAGGTATATCATATCACTGCCGATTCTGCTGATCGTCCTACTCGTACGGCGATATCGTTCACAACTTCTTGCGAAATGGGAAATCGCAGGCAGAACCGAGCACGTGCCGTATGATTTCCATGGTGTGGATAATCACCGATGGTACTTTTACTTGTTTCAGTACTCGTAGAGTTCTCCATGCTGTAGATGCGGGTCATTATCAAGGTACGAGAAATATGTGTTTCGTATGTACGAGAGAAGTTGACCAATCAGATCAACACGGGCTGTTGTACCCGTATAGTCCAGAAGTGCACCTGGGACCAGTTCTGCTGTAGCAGTTGACTCGCGATCGTGAGGACGCAGCGAGGCAGGGTCGTCAAGACGGGTCCAAGAAACTGATTTAGCATGCTGGTATAGATTAAGACTGGTGGGAGCTGCTGTCTTCGTCGCTGATCGGCGTGGCGTTGTCATTTAGGTTTTTCTTTTTGGGTTTCGCTCGACTGCTGCTGCTGTTTGCCGTTGTTGCTGTGACGAATGATGCCCCGAAACCGGGCGAGGCCACCGTGACCGCTGTTTCGGCCCCGGCGGCCGTTCCCCGGAGCACGTCGACCGATTCTGGGAGATCTGTGGCTGAAGCTCGCCCTGTTGGCGCTAGGACGGGTTTCGCTCGGTCGGTCGACATGGACCAGTGGCTGGGGCAGGTGGAAAGTGAATTTGGTCGTGTTCGGAACGAGATGCAGGTAGCCTCGTCAAAAACCGACGCTTTAAGCGCGGGCAATCAGGACTCAGAGTCGACCTACGAGGCGCAGTGTGCCCATCTGGCTCGCGGCGAACCAGGCCGCCCAGGGGGACGCTTCTCAAGACAGCCAAGACGCGCGGGGGCGGCTGATGCAGAAGTCGCAGCTCCTTGGCGATGCCACTCTTTAGAAATCGTTGGGCCCATAACGGGACTGGATTCTCCGGGGCCGTATCCCCCATCTTCTCGGGGATTCTCCGGCCGACATCTAAGCCTTCGTGGAGGAGTCGATCAACGTTACGGCACGCGCTGCCGCCCAGCTTCGCGCCTTTAGCGACGTCAATGTCACCCAGTTCGGTCCCCGTACGGACGGTCCCCCGAAGGGTGTATTGTGGTCGCCGATAGCCTCAATTTCGTGCGACTGGCGCTCATCGGGGAGCTGTCTGTTGGACTGTCGTCGTCAGAAGACACTGATCGGAAGTGCCCGGCTCGCGCTTCTCAGCGCGGCTTTCACGGCGGCGTCTGCCGACCTGGGCATTCACACTTTGTGTAACTACAACTACGCCAGCCTGTCGAACGCCAAGGCGAGGAGCGTTATGCGTTAGAAGGTCAATTACGACCTTCGGTTATGAGTGAACGAGCTCATGCGTTTCGCGCTGACAAGCGAACCGCCTGTGGTTCCTCCCCCCCCGGACACGGTGTCTGCCATCCCCCCGTTCCCGGCCTTCGGCGGGACGCCCACCTTCTGCCGGGGTGGGGGAGAATTCCTGAATATTGTTGAAGAAACCGCTCGTGCCCGTGCCGGGGGGGAGGGGCCTCTCAAACGCAAGACCTCTGCCGGGCCTTCCTCCCCCGACGCTGGGCACACCAGGAAAAAAAGCGCCCAGACCTACATATATGTTTTCCGCCACAGGGAGGGGCAAGTGGCGCGACTGTATTTACGTGCACGGCTCTCCCCCGGCGGACTCCTCGTCTCCATGCACGTGATCTCATGCTTCGCCGTAGTCGTATGTGTACTCGATATAATGCATGGCCGTAGTCGTATGATCATCTGGCTTACCACCCCCGTATCGCTGACATGTTGACACCGTCTCCGGCCTGCAGCAGGAGGACACCACATCGGTGAGAGGTGGGATGCCAACCGATGAAGCTTGTGGGCGACAGTTGGACGAAGAAGGAGTTGTACGCTGAGTGCCAATGTCGCGAGATCGCTGGATGTGCGGACCTCAACAAGGCTGGACACATTCAAAGGCTCAACCATGGTGCGTCATGCGTATGCGTTAGCGAGGGGTTGAAAACGGAATGCGGGGAGTTAATAGTAAAAAGAAGCACACGCACAGGTAGTTTCCCTTGCCGGCTCGTGTGGCCCTCTTGTGCCCTTTCATTCATCCTGTCGCCAAGATTCGAGGCAATTCAACCTTGCTATTGTGTGAGGGTTAATAGCCCAATGTGCGACAAAAAGGAACGCATAGATTGAGGGTAGGGCTATATTGAGGGGAGGGGGAGGCCCTCTGAAATATTAGTATATACATCGTATGGTGTTGCCTCGACTCGAGTGATATGCTTCTTGAACCGTCCACGTTTACAGAAACTCGTACGCATGTCGAGGAATGCGGCTGAAGGGTAGGACGGGAATGGCGATTGCGGCCAAAAACACTCTGCCTTTGCTCCGGGCGTACCATCACATTCAACGCGCGCCGACCTGCCAATCTCCCGCCGTGCGCAACTATTTGATGCTCCACCACTTGTAACGTTCGTCCTTTCCGTAGAAGCTACATTCATTAATCTCCGGTATGCTCTTAAAAGTGGCCTGTGCATCATGCCTTACGGAAGACGGCTTACCCCCCGAACTACAACTTACAACCCTCACCCACTATTAGAAGAGAGCTTGCGTTCACTCTTTTGAACTACAGCAACAGTATTGCACCCCACCAAAAACAATACCCCTTGTTATGTTTGCATGCAAGCATAATAAGCGGATCATTCTGCAGCCATTTACTCGTACTGCGTTGCGGCGCTCCTACTTGACAGGGCTCGGGGCTCCATCAGAGGCTTGCCCGGTCGGTACGCCAGTGGTTGGCAGTACCGCCGAATTTCAATGTTGAACAATGTCGGTCGCGCGATATCACGTACGTTTTTCAAGTTCACCAACAGACGGCGCAGAGTGTTTCAACGCATCCGCCGCTGAGACAGTTTTCGGGTTTGAGAATGCGTCAAAGTGAGATAGATCTGTTATCAATAGTGAATATAAGCTTTCTTCAGGTAGACGTCCTACAGGCTGAACAGGGTAAGCTCGGAAGGTGCGTCTGCAGGAGTTAGTGTAGTGTGCGGCGTATTTTCTCCCGCTATTGCATACAATGTATCTATACATATACTACTGTACGAATACCATACAGGGTAATGCTGACACCACGTGTTTATACGGGGATGTTTGCTCAAAATAATCAACAAAAACCAAAGCATATCAAGCGATACTTCCTGGCGACGTTTTGCGTGAGAGTACCAGAGCGGCCCCGTTACGGATCTTATTATGTTCATTTCGTGTTTTGGGGTTATATGTTGGTATATCTCCGCGCAGGAGACACAGCGTCCACGGGAAAAGGCCCAACGATCGGTGATGTCGGCATCTCTGGGCTCACTGTGAAAGAGCTAAAAGCGGAGTGCAAGAAACGGGGGCTGGGCAGCTATAGCCAACTCAACAAGGCCGGGTTGATCAGCTTGCTGGAAGGTATGTGCGTGGCAGGGTTTGCGTCTAACGTAGTGCTAGCAGGGTTAACCCAACCTGGTCCTCCACTCCGATGACAGCTGTCCTCCGATCGCCTGATAATGCCTGCCCTCGGTATGAGGACGGTCTTTAAGGGCTAGAGCAGAGCTGTGGTTGGAGAGCTCGGGTTCTACCGTTCGAGAGGGCGCTTTACCAAACACCGTATGGTTGTTGTTGGAAGCGTTGGCGCTCTCAGATGAAGAAGAGGCTTGTCTCCTAGTCACCGACCAGAGTTCAGGTGCGGGGGGTGAAATGAGAGCGACCTTGATAGCGGGTTGACACCTAAGTTTGTTGTTCCATTTCGTAGGTGAGCTCCTACGCCGTCGCCCGTTTTTTTGCGCCAGGAACAAGAGCGATTACGTGACACGCACCGTACGGCCTGTTGTCTATATCAGCTAACCGTGCCACCCGAACACGAGGGTCCTTGGCCATACCACTACGCCAATGAGTAATATTGAGCACCCTCCCTTCCCCCCCCCGACCACCCTATGCATATATAGGTTGGGTTGGCGTTGTCTGGCAGCGACATTGTAAAACAGGCCGCCCACTACGTGACCTAGACTACCAGGTACATATTGTTTTCTTTTGGTGGTCGCCACATCTGGTGGTTGGAGAAATTTCACACAGCACAAATTGAATGATCGTATCACGTAGTGGGTTTGCTAAGGCACTCGCGAGGCAGTTGTATATAGTAACGCCGTTGTTGTCTCTGGAAATGACCACGCCGGAAAACAAAAATCAGTCAAATTGACGCAGTCGCCCGTATGCTAGAAAGAAAGTTCGCCTCACAAGCGGTTCTTCGTAAGATGCAACCCACGCTTGATGCGACTCACCGAATACCTCACGGTGCTTCGATTTTGGTACTAATTATGTCGGCCTGGTGGGCGAAAACCCGACGTGCTCCATCCCGGCCTTGAAGGGACGCAAGGGTTTATAGCTATACGACTACGGCCATGCATGCTAATGAGCAACTCCCCCTCCCTTTCATCCGCCATCCCTACAACCCCTTTTCGAGCTGCCCTTGGCCTCGCAATCGATCATCCTCCCAACGTTTGGTACCACAGACAAACCGCGGGGCGGTAAGGATGCGCCCACTCGGGTTGATGAAGAAGACAGGGGGAGAGGAAATACAGGCACAGACAAACCGCCGGGCGATGAAGATGCGCCCCGCCGGGTTGATGAAGAAGGAAAAGCAGGCACAGACATACCTCCGAGGGATGAAGATGCGCCCCGCCCGGTTGACGAAAAAGACAGGGGAAGAGGAAATACAGGAGGAGAGGCGAAACAGCCGAGCTCTCGAAAAACCGGACCACTACAAACGATAGCCCAGAAGGCGTTCGATGATGGTCCGACGGAAAAAGACGAGCCGGGTTTCCTCTACGTCTACTTTGAGCCTGGGGGCACCAAGAACGAGAGGAAGGTGGGCAGGACCACCCAGGATTCGCCGGAGAGGCGAATGCATACTGCCGTGAGGAACAACGGGACTACTTACAAACTCAAGAAGTCCATGCCAGTTCGCGTTTAACGGGTACGCGTAGAGAATCGTTCACGGGGGAGATCACGAGTACGCGGTCCGGAGAAAGCAAAAAGAGGGGGGAGGCGAGTGGGCGGACGGGGATAACGAGTGGTTTGAAGCCGACTACGAAGTTATAGTGTCAAGGGTACTGTTTGTGCGTAGGGAGATCGCCACGCGCTACCCCTAGGGCAACGAGGTAACCGCCGCACCGCTGTACGGCGAGGTTCGCTAAGAGCTTGCGAAGCGTCCCCAGTTGGCCTGCGCACAAAAAGGTCGGGGTTTTGTTTTGTCCGCGAGAGCTGAAACACGAACACATCGCCTCATGCAACGTTTTTTGTTCTGCTGTGCAGGTTTCGTCCGGGAAGGCGTAGGGTATTCGTTTGTGTTTGGGCTGGGGTCAAGGTATTCGAAGTTTTACGAAAACATCAACACAGCGATGGTGCCGTGTTGATCGCCCTTCGTCGAAGTGCATAACCCCCGATCTTCGGCTTGTCTGTTGCACATGGTGCATATACTATTCGACGGTAAGATCAGGTTGTGTTTGGAGCGGAGGGGTCTCGATGTATGTAGCTTCCTGTTGTTTCTCTACTGCGCAGGGTTTTTGCCATTCACCCAGGATTCACTCGAAGTGCCCGCACCCCGCCGCTCGCCGCTGGCAGGTGCTTCGAGGGGGAGCCTTTCTCGTTGTTGGAATACGCAGCGGATTGAAGTGTGTTGGGCAGTCACAGCACAGTTTCAACCAAAAGCGAAACGAAGCTCCTTCGCCTAAAGTCAAGGGCATGTTGGCTTGCGTGACCTTTCTGGTTTACTGCCGCAGTTACACAATGGAACACCACACTCTTACAGCAGAGAGGATACCTTGGCATTCTGTATACACTTGCCGGCAGGATATTCGTTTGTCGTCGTTGTTGCTGTTATTGCGGCTGTTGTTGTTGTTGTTGTTGTGTGTTGTTGTTGTTGTTGTTGTTGTTGTTGTTGTTGTGTTGCTGTTATTGTTGTAATTATTAGGGGCCAGGTATGTACTATTCACGTACGAATAGAGACGATAGTTTACTTATACCTGCCTGTGGTGTCAAGCATGCACATCCGCGCTGAGTACGGGTGATGTTTCATTGGCATTTCAGACCGCGGCTAAATGAAGTCTAGCTCCCTACGAGATTGTACCCGCGGTCGAAACGTGTTCATACAGGTTGATTCAACAAATGACATAAATTGCCATCTGTTTTATTTTTTACCGTGGTTCCGTTTTAAGGCATGGGGATACTCTTGTCCACCTACGATTCCCAGGCTGGCCCAGCGTGTGGCTATGCCTTCCTGTACAATATTTTGTGGTACCGGCACAGGGGGATTTATTGTCTGGAAGGCGTTTCGGCGAAATAAATAGGTATCAAACCCAGGGAGGCGGGACGGGGCAAGGGTCCGTAGAAGAGCGAGGGTACAAGAGCTGCAGTGTTATCGTTGCGCGCAGCACTTGTCGCGGCGGGTAGAAGGGGGGAGGAAGAAAGGAGGAATAGGGAAGGGCATGGGGGGAGATGAGCGTTCTCGCGCTTATCTTTTGTTGTCCTCCAGGCACCTGTGGCTGAGTTCCAAGAGTGCTCCGTATGTACAATCTTATAATTTGTTGTAGTATAACGGGAGGCGTGAAGTTGCACCTTTTGGTTTGGTAGGTGCCAGTGTGTCGAAAGAGATTATGAAATTACCCACCCAGGACTCACGATGGCGGCCTGAGAAAGAATCTGCCAGGGGGCACAGTAGTTATGTTGATGATATCTTTTGGGAGGGGGGTGGGGGGGGTGCAGGGGGGGGGGTGCAATGTAAATTCAACATGGATACGTATGTATAACCTAAGTACCGCTTTTGTTGAGGGAATATTCACGTGCTGGGCTGGTGTGTAGCGGGCTGGCCGCGGCGGACGGCATGCGGTTTGGGGTTTTCCGCTCGATGATAGAGCAAAGCCACACGGTGGAGGTGGTGGAGTTGCTTCTGGATTTTCTCACGTGAGGCCTTTCTAACTAGAAACATGACTTGGGGGAAATTTCGTGGCGCAACCAGTGACAAGTGTACCTGTACGAGTATCATACCAACCGGTATAGTTGCTCACTTGACGAGCTCAACCGCCCATGAAATATTGCCTCAGAAGGAAAAATGAGCGCAAACCCCTGCCGTGGGATTAGTCGATACACAAGTTGTTTGCGGCTCGACAGGGTTGGGTTTGCCGGCGGGGGTGGGCGTGGACGGTGTACTCGATAGGAGAGATGCGCTCGATTTCAGGCATGGCCGTAGTCGTATGACCACAGACCCTCGCATCCCTACAATACCTAAAAGGAGCGTGTCGGGTTTTGATCAACCAGGCAGACATTTCTTGCACCAAGCGCGAAGCGCCGTGAAGTGTCCGGCGAGTCACATGAAGGGTGAGGTGCATCCTACTATGAACCGCATGTCAGGCGGATTCGCATTTGGAGGACAGCTTCAATGAGTTAATTTAATTTCCGGTGTAGCCCCCTTCAGAGACAGCAACGGGAGTACTAAGCAACTGCTGAGGACCAACGCCCCAACGGGTAGGGTGGACCGTAACTGGTCCGAGTCCGGCGGGAAGGCCTCATAGCCTTGGTTTTTGTTGGTGGGTGAGCAAACGCAAGTCCCACACTACCCGGGAGAGATGACTCTCCCGGGTGGCTATCTCCACCGCACCTGCTCCTCTCGGGGGTCAGGTCGGGTCAACGTGCCCAACTGGGCTAAATTGACACACGACACGAATGTGGAAGTGTGGTGAGCTTAAGCTTTATTTTTACCAATCCGTCGGAGGATAAAAAAAAAAAAAAAAGTAGCTGCCTATTGGGTGCCTTACCATGAACACTACGTGACCCGAACAATTCCTTGTGCGGAGTAAAGGTTCTTTACCTCGCACAAATAATCTGACTTAGCCACCAGCTTCGGGCGACCACCAAAATACAAAAACGTACCCTGGTTGTCTATATAACGTAGTGAGCGGTATGTTTTACTGTGTCGTCGCCAACCGATGCCAACCCAACCTATATAAAATAGGGACTGGGGGGGGTTATACTCGATATCATGCATGGCCGTAGTCGTGTGGGCATTGAGGGGGGGTGCTATTGTGAATCAAAGGGGGGAGGCGGGGGAGATGCGTTTGCTCGACGCATGATGGAGGATACCGAGTGGCAGCTCGTAGTACCGAGCCGTCAGCCATGTAGGGCGGGATCTGAGCGAGAGCCCAAACTCGAAATGGTGTCTTCCGTGGAGCATCAAGACCACCCTCATGTAAATGAAGCAATGCGGGATGGCGGAGATGAACACTACAGACGTCCGATCGATGGGGTACACATGCGAACGTTTCCGCGAGGTCCGCCCAGAGTCTTGGCGTTGTGCTGGGGTTGGTGGCACAATCCCCGGGCACAAGCTCGCAGCCACACGGCAGTGACACGACCAGGCAAAGACACTCAGAAGAACAAGTTTGTTTACGGTCCGCATGATTTGCGCGCCCAATCGCGCGCGCAATCGTGTAGCTCATCAACGACGTCTGACAGCGTTGACAAACGTTTATTCCCTGAGTCGTTCTTCCGAACTCCGCCTCCTAAGGGGTACGAGAAACGCTCGCGTCGCGAACGGCGTGATGTCCAGGTCGATATTAAATACGATTATACGTTTGGTATTGTTTCGCGGGGAATTACCAGATCGCGGTATTTTGTTTCGCGTTTCGCGGATTTATGTCAGCGTCGTCATAATACCCCAAAAGTACTTTTCCAGATTGCAGCAACATGTCATATCGTTGCACAACGTGGGGCAGGCGCCCTGTGTGAGCCGTGTACACCGCGTTGCCGCGTAGCACTGTGCAGGATACTTCAGGGTCATGCCCAGGGTCGTTCCCAGGCCGTGACTGGTCGCAAAAAGCGCCGCCCATCACGAGAGCTGTATTCGTCCAGGCGACAAAGCCGACTCACGGGTATAGCCGAGATCAACACACAAGTCGCCAGATATTTTCATGTCTTGGAGGGCTTGGTAGCGTCAGAAGTACATTTACAGCTGACGTACCTGACAACGGGGTATATGTTTGTTTGTAATTTATGTTTGAACAACGCAAGAAAGTGATTTGGTAAGGCTGTTTCTCCGAAAACATCTATAGCCGGGCGGAGAGGCGAGGAAAGATTCGGGTACTTGGTCGGGGAAACAACACGAAGAGCAGCTACTGTAGTGCTCAATCGTAGCACGAAAGTCAAAATGCATGTATACCCGCCCGCTCTCTATAAGTCGCTGTATATTGACATGGAATTACACTTAAAACTGCCCCAGTCGCCGGAAAAATCCAGCGGGTACTCGTCAGCAAGGGCTCTTACAGGCGTACGCTATGCAGAGGTGGCAGAAGGTGCGTGCACGCTCACTCCCCCTCCGAGACTCTCAAGTGGAACGAACAAGACCATGCCACTTTCTGATAAGCGACCACCGCCTTCCATTTGAACATACCAGCGGCGGGGGGTGCATGCCACTTATTCCAGCAAACCCCCGCTACCACGAGCGGGGGGCACGCCACCCTGACCTTTGCCGTAACCACCTGTGTTGGCAGTGAAGCTCCGACCTTGGGCAGCACTGTTAACGGGGGACGGTACGGGAACGTCGGCGAGGGGCCTCGTACACAACTCACGGGGGTAGAGGCGAGCTCCTGCAGAGACGCACTTTATCAACAGTAAGTGATTTGCCGCCAAAAAGAGGGGTCAGAGCACGTTAAGGCTTCCATGAAACCTGCACATATATGCCGCTATGGGCATTTGGGTTGTGCAAGGCGCAGCGCTTCCTTGCGGGTACATAACCGAGATTATTAAGAAGACCCCGTTCACTACGGAATGGTAGTCGGTTTTTGGTTGAGCTGCGCTGCGCAAGATGAAAACATATATGCTGGACAAACGGATACACCAAAACGACAAACAGGCGTCATTAAGGCGAATGTTACGTTCGCCCTTGTATTTCGTTTTGCCTGGGTAGAGCCGGTTGTCGCGGAGCTTGTGGTATCGGTGTCGATCAACGTGCACGTAGCAAGCTGACATTTTTTTCTAAGCCCGATGTATCACTATGTTTCGAAATACAGTGCGTTATTAATGGCATGTTGCGTTTTGGACAGGACAGCAACGTACAGAAGTAGCTGGAAAACGCGTGCCTGGTGCCACGGTAGGGGAGAGGAGCGGGGACAGGGGGTGGGGGGGGGGTACGATGCCAAATGTTTCACTACCGCGTTTATGCCCCTAGGGGGGTTGCCTCTGTACCCAACTCAAGATTGGACAAAGACATATGTTCTCGACGCACAGAGAGAAAGGGACATATTAAAAATATGGCGAATATATATTATGTTACTGTGGTCAAATCACTCGGCTGAGTGGCTCTGAGCGGCGGGGGAAAGAATGAAAGGCGGACCCCGCTACCCCGTAGCACCAGCCGCGTCTTCCCTTACGTACGACTTCTGCTGTAAACGTATCCAGACGTAAACGATGCAAGCGGTGATGGGGGGCACACACTTTTCAGGGAGGGGTAGTGCGGCAGAGGCGTCGTAACACGTTTGAGCAAAACATGTTTGTGGCTGGCGGGGCTCGTCAACAACTAACTGAGAGATCGCTAGGATGGCATTGATGTTTTAAGTTTAGGGTTTTACGTAGCCAAACTAAGGTGTACCTGGCCTCTTTTGGGCCAACGTCAGTTCCATGATATAAACAAGTACAAATCACACGCCTGGGGGGCTGCTATCGGCCAGGCTGGCATCGCGTATCTGATTTCGTCTCGAAAAGGCCAGAGTATACCTGGCTTTGTCTACTCTATATTTTCTCTGCGTATGTGTCTGCGGTCCCTCGGTTGCAATTATTCTGCACCAGGTATGAGTTTTGTACTCGTACTTTGTTGTTTTCTATGGACACAGGTGTCATATCAGAGTACCGTGGGCAAACACAGCAGTTGTTCGTCTACCCCATCCCGTGTCGAGGTGGTCTCACGTTTGATACGGCAACATAATTTCATGCCGAGCAGGCAGTTCCGCGAGGATGGTCAGGAAGCTTCAAAGCTGGCAACGGGGGGGCGCCACATAATAAATACTCTTGGTGCTACCGCCGCCGCGAACCCCCCGAAGCCTGCGGTAACTCTCTTTGCAGGTCCAAAGTGGTGCCTGGCACCTATACCCTGAAGAAAAAACTCGCACACAGATTTTGGAGGTCACACGCTTGATATTCAGGCGCGTTTTCTTTCAAAAAGGGGTTTTCATGAACAAAACACCGCTCGTGTGGCCCGCGTTTTTGCTTGATTTTAGTATATACCTGGTACCTGATTTTGACCCAAACGGATCAGGTACAGGTTGCGAGTTAGGGGATCCCCCCAGAGTTAGGATCCCTTCTGCCTTAGGGGACCCCCTCACATCTTAGGGGGTCCCCTCTCCCCTTACGGGATCCCCTTTACACGTACGGAATCCCTACTAACCTTAGGAGATCCCATCTCGCCTTGGGGGACTACTCACCTTAGGGGACCGGCCCTGGCCTTAGGGGATCCCCAACAGCCTTACGTAGGAGATCCCCAACAACAGTCTTTGGGATCGCCACCATGTGTGTATTGTGTGTGCACCCAACTAACATGTGATTCATTTGTGATATAATGCCTCTATTCAGTTTCTTCTTTCGAAATTATCGTCATCATTGGGGGATCCCCTAACACCATTTGGGGGATATTTTCAATATCACACCATGATGTTGGAAAATCACCGAACAGGCTTAGGAGATCCTTAACCGGAGGAGGGGGTCCCCACCATGTGTGTATTGTGTGTGCACCCAACATGTACGAATCGTGTGTGACATCGCGTCTCTATTCAGTTTCTCTTCTCGAATTATCGTCAGCATTGGGGGATCCCCTAACACCATTAAATTTTGGGGGATACTCCAATATCACACCCTAACCCTAACCCTAACCCTATCACCCAAATGGTGTTGGGGGGTACGCCGATGCTGACGATAATTTCGAAAGAAGAAACTCAATAGAGCCACATAGGATTCGTACAATGTCATGCTGGGTGCACACACAATGCACTCCTGGCGGCGGCCCCCTGAGGCTGTTGGGTATCCCCCGAAGGCTGGTGGGGATCCCCTATAAGCCTGTTGAGGATCCCCTACGTGTTTTCGATGATATATCAATATCATTGATGATATTGGAATATCACCCAAATAGTGATAGGGGATCCCCTAAGGTTGGTAGGGATCCCCTAAGATATATGGGGATCCCCTAAGATATGACGGGATCCCCTAAGATATATGGGGATCCCCTAAGATATGAGGGGGTAGGGACCCCCTAAGATATGAGGGGATCCCCTAAGGCAGAAGGGATCCCCTAACTGAAGAGGATCCCCTAACTCGCGACAGGTACACCTGATTCTGCCCACAGCCCTTCAAAAAATGTACCAGTACCACCTCTCAGGTTCGTACCGGAGTGAACCATGGTGGTACCCGTGCGTATCGTTTGCTGGTAGTTTCCCCTCGACGCCAAGTAAGTACTTGCGGAGGTCAGCACTCTCTGGGAGAGTAGGTGTAGCAATCTGGGAGGTAGGATCTTTAAGGGTATTTTTGACCTGAAAATTGCGTAGCGCGGTCTGCATTTCGGAATCGTCGTCCGCAATTAATTGAAATTCTTCCTGGTTTGATACAAACGCGGCGCAGCTGCGTTTATGGCCAGTTTTGCCCCGTTTTGGCTGCGGTTTGGGGTCAGGGTTAGGGTTAGGTTTAGGGTTAGGGTTAGAGTCAGGGGTCGGGTTTGGTCTTCACCCGTTCCTCGATCCCAACAGGAACCACAACACCTGAACAACCCACCACCCTAAAGATCCTATCTCCCAGATTATTATGGGGACTTCCTCAGGGATGTGTTGGTGTATCACACCAACAACAAACAGCAGTAGTAGTAGCGGCAGCGCTGTTGTACAGGATCGACCAGCAGTTGCGTGTGGCAGTAGCTCTTGTCGTGGTGTGGAATATGTACGAGCAAATCAATCGAAATTAGTCTACAGCAGTATATCATCATACCAGAGTACGTATCATGCGTACGTACGACTCGTGCTGCTGCTGTACTCCTGTACGAGTCTGCGATCTTTACGTTTACCACTACCTGGTACAGTATTAATTATATATCCAATCTTTATCTACTGTAAAACATGAACGTTTCGTTCTTTTCCAAGCGAACCGGAACATTTTTAAGTCCCGCTTCGTCTGTCCTGGCAGGATAGAGCGGTGCGGCGGAAGCTCGATTCTAATCATAGGTCATACCAGGGTACCATAGAGGAGCAGATAGATGATGCGACCGCTGTATGCGCCTGAATGTCGTTTGGAGATGTGACATCCAAACGAAAACTAACGAAAAGCATCCCAACAGAACGAAGCGGAACCTGAGAAAGTTGAAAATTGTGTTTGGTTTTTATAAGGATCATACACCCCGAGGTCCTTCCTCGTTGACCTTCGTAAGGATTGAAGATGCGTCATAGAACGCACTCCGACGGCTGTGCTTCGTGTCACAGGTGTCATGCCGCCACCACCGAGGCCCTCCTCAATGCGGTTGGCTGTAGGTGTTGCTGTCCACGAATGCCGGGTAACCGGCACACACACAATTTCAATGGGAAAGTTTCCGGACACGCCAGCCGCTACCACGGTCGCACAGCCCACGCCACACAGCTGCTGCTCCCCAACCCCTACCCCCATCAAGACGGCACCCATCCTCGGTCCAGGCTACCGTCTACTCTCGCCAGTAACCCTCCTTGCGCAAAGCCATGTGGACCGGGGTGGCGGCGTTCGGCAGGCGCTTTGTGTTGAGGCTGTTTGGTGAGTTCGGTGTGGGGCTGCTTTCAACAAGCGATTGGCAGAGCGGAGTTAAAATCGGCTTTCGGAAGAGCACGGTACATGATCCTGCAACGTGCGAGCATGTTATCGTCAAGCTCCTCCTCAATTTTTGACGAAATCTGAAACACCTAGACGTCGGCTCCCGTGTCTACTGCTGTGCATCGGTGATAGACCCCTCAACGTCCCTCAAAAGCGTTATGACTACTACTGCGAGGAAGTCAGGTGGAGACGAACCCGCGAAGGATGGTGCTGGTGTGTCTGTCTGGCATCTTTTGTTTATACTTTTAAAAACATACTAGAGGTATACGGCCACGGCTTCGCCTGTGGCGCCAGCCCTGCGTTTCTAATTGTACTGTTGCTACGCTCTGTACATACTCATACTAATAATAGCTACGCTGACGACAAATTAGGTACGTATTTTTTAAAATATGTACCAAAATACTATACCAGGTACGTGGTATGCCATATACATGTACGAGTATACAGATGAAGAACCCCGAGGTCCTCGTTCCGCACCATACCGACGAAGATGCGTGAAGCTTGAAGCCGAACGTATTACATACTGAACCGAAGCCACCCCATCTATGGGCGGCGGCGTCCCTTTTGACGCGTTAGTGTGACACGATAACATCCTGTTGTGTGTCCCATTAGTTTTTCAAGAGTCGGGGGTATTGGATGTGCTTGAGTGTTTTCTAGTGATTATGAGCCCAAAGTACCAAAAATAGAAAGGCATAATGGGGGGGGGGGCATATTTCGGGCCACTCTACAACTTTATTCCGCCTTCAAATGAGTTGCATGTCGCTTGAACCGCGCCCCGTCTATTAAGTGCACGTGGTTTCGTTCTTGTATACCTCTGCATCGTGAACTTCGGCCCGGTTTGTTTGCTCCTCCCCGAGAAGACATCGAGCCCGCTGCCAGGAGTTGGACGAGGTATGGCGGCGGCATCCGTGAGCTCACCGTGAAAGGGCTAAACGCGGAGTGCAAGCTGCCCGGGCTGCGCAAGTATTCCATACCCAACAAGGCCGAGCTGACAAGCTTGCTGGAAGGTAAGTGCGCTATTATACGACACGTTTGCTCGAGTGTATATGTATGGGTCTTTACCATACGTGTTAATCGCCGCCTGCTTCAGGATTCGAAGACAGTTTGCATTGAGAAAGGCCGTTTGGCGTTTCCCCCTGTCTGTGGTAGGCTATTGCAACTGAGCAGGTACGCGACGCCACTTACGAGGGAGGTCACCTTTTCCCCATGTGCATGCAACAGGCTCCACTCTGTTGAATACGTACCCGAAAACGGATGATTGGTGTGACGTGGTGTCTCCACAAAGATAAAACAACAACAGTGGAAGGCAATTATTAACAATATGTCAACTATCCCTCCACGTTCCTCGGCTAGTGCACTCCTACTTACTCCGTCTCGCGTACGGACGTGACACTATGGATGCAGTCATGCTGTTTACTCAGGACTGCGTATTTTGCGTGAAGGTTGTCTTAGGAGGGCAGCTCGCGCCAGACAAACGAAGTAATTGAACACGCGTATAGCATAATGTGCAGAAACTACGCCCCGTCGACCTGTCTCGCATTGTGCATACACGTACACGAACCCAAAGGCCGTTCCCTCTAGCGCCCTCGCTGTCAAGAGTTGGTGACAAAATGCGAGCACTTCTGCTGTGCGTCTACTCTATTCACAATATAAGTAGTCGGAGATAGAACGTGAATGTCGAAGGTGAAATCGTACTGCGAGACCTTGGTTATACATGCGTGTTGATGTCTGGCGAAGGCCGCCCTTGCGCATAACACTGTCTCGGGGTTTCCATGGGGTACTACTGTAGCTTCTGGTCGACGCGTCGATAGCTGCAGTAGTTTTTACCGACGCGGGCATACAAGAATCACAATTTTCCGCCGAATTGATGACTCTGTATTTACCTACTACGCATCCCGACTGCTACAGCGCCTACAAGTTGAATTCGTCAAGCATTGCAGCTTGCGGTGGATTGGCAAACAAGCAGCATAGCCGTGTTTTCAGGGGGCAATCATATCGGAAAACTCGTAAAACATACCGCATGGAGTATGTAAAAATCCAGGATAATCATTACATACATACTTGTCGTCTCAAGCTATCGATTCCAGAAGGCGACGGACAGAACTGCCCGTGGGAACTGTTTCCCCGTGTTACATGTCAAAAAGTCGCCCCCTCAGCGAAACGTAGCACCCCATGCAGCGCCACTTCACCATATCAACAGTGTACCATGCTAGTTGAACCGTGCCACGTTTCATATCTTACAGTGCCATACTGTCGTTGGTTTCGTTGAAAGGTGTGTGTGTTATAGCGAGCTGTACCGAAATAATAACACCATTCAGGTCGTTTGAGAGCAACTTCCTCAATTACGGAGGAATGTTGTTGAATCGCGACTGAAACTGCGGTTTCATTTTTTTCTTTGGCCAAATCTCGGTTTTAGTCCTCCTACGAGACCACCTGGGAATATTTCGTCGTTGGTTGCAACAAATACACTGACGCGAAAAACGAGTCAAAATCATGGCTCAAGTAGAGGGCTTGACTGAACGGGGGAGACTGCAGCTTTCATAAGTTGGTGGGTTGATGCCCAATGAACCTTTACCAGATGAAAATGGCTCGAATATATCGTACCAGGGTATCACTTTGCTGAAAGAATAAGTACACTAAAAATGACAGGGAGAGACTCCACGTTTGCCTCACTGTAGACACTCAGTGCCCCGCACTTCGGTGGGGATTGAGGACGCCACGTTACGATAGTCTGAGTCATCTTCATCCCGCCCTCGCGAATGCTTGGCTTTGCGTTTGGGCATGAAACCACCACCGCATGAAAGTTTCACTCTCCGCATTTATTTTAGTCTATTGTAAGGAATTGAACTACTGTAGGCTTAACTTATGTAGGTTGTTTCAACCTGTGATGAATGCTCCTAGATGGGCTACGCACGTAGTACAAATAAGCCAGACGGGATTTAAAAGTCAAATTTATGATATTTTACGCCATGTTCTTTGGCTGGAGTTGACGTTGCACTTCCACCCCCCTTATAGCGCGCATGCATGGGACGATTCTGGTGCAGGATGGGGTTGCGGCGCATGGTGTCGAATAAATACCGCTGTTTGCGTGTCTCAATGTCTTGTTTTGGGCGCTGTACCAGGCATTTCGTTGAGGACGCACCCCCGCGCGAGACTAGCAGAATTTTTAAAGTTATAAAATTGGATGCAAAACCTCGGCGATGTCCAGTAAGCCTGTTTTCCACGATGTACCCGCGGCTACACGAACCAAAGCGCCGCCCCGTCTGCCGCCCTTCCTGAAACGTTGTGACAATACGACGTGAAGAACATAGCACTGCAATCGCAGCAGTAGCCGTCCTTGACAGCTCGTGCATAACAAACGCCAAACCGTACCGCGAAACCTTGATGTACAAAACCCACCAGACGGTGGGCGACGTATCAGGTATACATTTGATGCTTTCAGGCGAGGTTCATGTGTTCCTGGTATAGTTAACGCCTACTGAGGTTTGTTGTGCCTGCCGCTTGACCGGTACACAGCGGCCTCCTCGTAAGGATTCCTTTCGTAATTTTGTAACATGAATTCCGCTTGCTCATTCCGCAGCCGACAGGCCGCCCAGGGGAAGAGACTCGAAGGCCAATGGTATCGGCAACAACGTGCTCGCTGTGAAAGAGCTCAAGGCGAAGTACAAGCCACGAGAACAACGCAACTACTCCGAGCTCGATGAGGCAGAGCTGATCAGCTTGCCAAACGGTGTGTGCCTTGTAGTGTACCTGGTATTCGTTTGCCGTTTATGTGCGAAGTAGCAGTGGGTGCGTATCGTCACTTGCTCCAGAGCATCATCAGGTGTATAGGCGATATTTTCGCAGCAAGCAAGAAGCTGATGTGTGGCGCTTTCTGATGGGTGCGTACGGGTGGTGGCTTACTATCTTGTTAGCTCAGTATCCCTCCAGAAACATGGAGTTCCGAAACCTTTCTTGGTACGAACGGACCAACATTTCCAAGTGCGAGTCCTAAAATAATCACACTGTTTCATAGTGCAGTAGAACTATCATGCTAAACCGTACTTACTTGCCCGCTTGAGAGGAGCTCAACCCGCCAGATCATATTGCCTCAGAAGGCACAAAAGATACAACCCCTACAGCGGGAGATGAGCCGTACAATGTGTGTTACTATACGCTTGATGTGTTGTGGGAATGCGCGCTGCCGAGGACGGGTGTCATCCCTCTGGATGTGTGGGTAGTACGCCCATTTCCGGAGGGTATGTGTGCCTGGTAGAGTATGCTAGGTGCGTTGAGTGAGCGATAGTTAACAACGGGCAACGGCGCTCCTCCTCTAAACGTGTGTACTTCCTATTCCGTCACACGTATATACGTGAGGGGTAACTTACTTCTAAGGCCGAGGCTACTGCGTTTATAGCCAGAAAATCATACCCAACGTATCGTCTGTTGGCTATCTCATCTACCTGACCGCCCCCCCCCCCCCCCGACAACGTTTTGTCCCGTCCTTGGTCCTGGGAACGATAATCCTAGCAACGTTTCGCACCACAGACAAGCCGCGGGGCGGTAAAGATGCGCCCCCCCCGGTTGAACGAGAAAACCGAGAAAAAGAAAAAACAGCATATAAAGAAAAATGGTGGAACTCGCGAAAACACGGTCCGCTACAACCGATAGCCCAGACGGAGATCGACGATGGGCCGACTGACAAAGACAAGCCCGGTTTCATCTACGTCTACTCTGAACCTGGGAGCTCCGAGAACGAGTGGAAGGTGGGCAGGACCACCAAACGTCCACCGGAGAATCGTATGAATACCGCCGCGAGGACCAACGGAACCACATACGAACTGAAGGAATATTGGCCAGTCCCGTTTAACCGGTACGCGGAGAGAGTTGCGCACGCGGAACTTCGTGAATACAATGTCCCGAGGAAGGTAACAGCGGGGAGACGCGGGTGGGCGGACGGGGGAAGCGAGTGGTTCAAGGTGGACTACGAGTTTTTAGAGGCGAGAATACGGGTGGTGCTTGAGGCGACTAGTACACCCTACCAGTAGAGGCAGGCGAGAAACCCGCCGCAAAAGCATCACCGTTCTGCGTCGAGGTTTACGGCGAGCTTCCGAAACGTCACCAGTTATAGGCGTCAGGTTGATCCGCGCCACCCGTAACCTGACCACACAACCGCAAGCGAATTGAATTTTCTCCTTTGACGGGAAGACATCGGAGACCCGTTGTTAGTCAAGTATCCAGGGCGTCGCGCTGCTTGGTGGCTTACAAGACACTCAGTACTGCGGTGGTGACGCGATCTTCAGCCCTGGTCGAAGGGCAGGAAAAACGTCCAAGTCAAATCGTTATGAACGCAGGCGATCCTCGCCGTTAAGACAAGGCGCGTCCGCAAAGCAGAGGTGGCATCCTGTGAATGCTTTACTTGGAAAGACCCGCGCCTTTCAGACTTCAGCGTTCAGAGCTCCCGCCGCTCACCCCCGCCGCTCGCGGCCGTCGGGTACTTGGAGGGCGAGGAAGTTGTTTTCGCTGTTGAAGTAATCAGCGGGTTGACCCACTGTCGGATATTTACCTTATACCCTCGACAAGGGGGGCTCCTTTGTCGATCGTTCCCCACGTTGCGACGCGAATGCCTTCCTCCGGTTGGGTTTCAGTAGCTACACGTAGAGACACTCAACTATACCAGTTGAGAGCTTGAATCGTGAGGTGCTATTGTCGGCATGCAGCCAAACTGTTGGCGTTGTTGCACAGTATCAGATACATACCACCATATTCACCATTTCGCCAGTAGATGCAATGTGTATAGAGACGATAGTAGTCACACGTATTTCTCCCGCAGCCGTTAGCACGTATATCAGTGCGGAGTAAAGGTGATGATTGATTGGCACTTCAGACCGCGATTTGAAGTCCATCCCTCTGCGCGGTCCAAGATCTGCGGTCAGAAAGTGTGCGCGCGAGCTGACTTGCGAGCAACGCATATCATTCGTATACTTCGCCTGAGGTTTACCGGCTATCGGTTTGTGTCATACCAGGTATTCTTACGAGCAACGGGCTGCAGTAAATTGTAGCACTATCACTCAAGTAAGATGGCCACCCCGGGCCAGTGGGTTTGTGTATGACCGTGTGACGTTACGTAGGAATCTTGAGAAGAAAAGGGGGGAGAGGGGGGAACATCGGGGGCATTTTTTCGTAGGCTCTCGCGTATCTTTGTTGTCCTTTAGTTGTTGAGTGATTAGAGGGTTATATGAACAATACTGTAATCAGTTGTAGCTGTGCGCGAGGGAGAATATTGCACTGTTCGGTTTAGTGGGCGTCAGTTGGCTGAAAAAGAGGATGAGCTCACAGATAGATCCACGACATGAATTGTCGGCGGTAGGAGGAGCCTATTTGATGTTAGTTCCGGCGGGGGGGGGGGGGGGGGGGGGGCGATGCAGTTCGTTCAACCAGGATGCATATAGCGCATGTATCGATTATGCCGAGGGAAATCTAACGTGCTGAGTTGGCGTGAGGCTGGCTGCCCACCGTGAGCGTCAGGCGCTATGTATGCGGCCTTGTGCGCTCGGCGACACACGAGTTGTTCGCGGGTCGTTCAGTGTGAGTTTAGTGGAGTTGATATCGTGGCTTGATGGGAGCGAGGAGAAAAAACATTTTTTCGCTGAATGTATGAACGGAGAATGAATGTCGAGTGTTAGGAGCGGGCCGTTAGGCAGGTAGAGCAGGAGGCCCGGCGAGAGCCTGAACTCGAAAAGGCGTTTCCCGGGCAGTCGCAGTGGCTCTGACGAAAGTAAAAACAACGATAGATATGAAAAGTACAGGTATCCGATCGCCGGGTATACCTTCGAGCTTTTTGCGAGCCCCGCTCAAAGTCTCGGCGCTGTGCTGGAGTCGGTCGCACATTCTCTGGACACAAGTTTGCCGCGACAGGGCAGCCAGCGGCAGGGGTACAATCAGACGCAGGCGATGATAACGACACGATAGTCTACCAACTGCATATTATTTGCGCCCACAATCGTATAGGATATCAACGACGTCTACGGTTTAATAGGCAAGCCCCCGCAGGCGTCCTTCCGAGTTCCGCCTCCCATGAGGTAGGGTAAGCCCTCGCGAAAGCCACGATGCCATTTTGAAAGTTCGGGATCAGACAAGCAGGAATCCCGACGATAGCCCGAATGACAACATATTTTGTGTTTCCTGTGCTCTACTCGCTCCTATACATCGGAGTGGAAATGGAACGTAACTGCTCCAATCGATGGAGAATCCGACGGGTGATTGTCAATTGGAGTACCGCTTGTTGACTGGGTTTGCGGGCGGCAACGCAACGCTCGCGACTAGAGGAGAGTGACACCGACCACCAACAACACAGGTACCCACGACATTGGTTCCGTGCACTGTACAAGTATGATGTTTGCGGACCCAGGACGAAAACGGGAAGTCTGAACTTAACAGGGGCCGAAAGCAGGATACGTTTCTGTCTTACCACTTGTCGGATGTTGCTACTGCTGCTACCCTACTTGCGCTGCAGTAGTACGTAATTTCTACACAGTGCGTGCTTCCTTGGTTCTTTGTAGGGGCTACAACCACACAATAAGCATGGCCGCATATTATCTCAACTACGCGCTCCGAAATCCGATGGAACTGCCACTTCGCAGCGGCCCGAACCGCCACCAATAACAGCTAGTTTGATAAAACGAGCACAAAGCGGGTTTTCACTCGAAGGCATCCTCGCAACTCTAGACTCGCTAAAAGCAGATGCATGAGCGAGAGGAGGGTAGGGAGCGCGGCCAAAACGAAAGCGTTTCACAGCTCAAAGCTCTAACCCGCGAACACCCCGCAACCACTGCAACACTCGACTTCGACGCCACCCCTAATCGTCGTACATGTCGCGAGTGCTTACAGTTCGGGCCGGGGGAGTGGAATTTTCGGACCCCAGTTCTGCCCGAAGCACCGTTGAAATATTTAGAGCCGCAACCGCCTATCTTAAGCTATCATCGGATTGGTCGAGCACTCGTATTGCGGCCCACAAGAGCCCCGGTAAACTCTCGAGATATATCTAATTCGCGAACGGCTCCCAGACTTCCCGGGCAATACTGGAGCAATAACAGAAAGCCCCCAAAAACAGTCGTTCGGAGGAAGGAGAGCGCCGCATTAGGCTGCAGAGCGCTGTAAGTGTTGGTCGTAGGGCGGACGACCTCTCTCGGACACATAGTATTTCCTCCGACAATCTCCACCATTAACATTTTTCGGTGGTTTTTAGTTTCACTTGTTTTTAAAGTGCCCCCCCCCGTATCTATCGAGACAAAATTCTAGACGTGTCGTTTTTTTTTCTTTATCGAATCCTCGCTCGTTTGTAAGTGTTTTTTGTACGTGCTCACTAGGGTTTAGAGTACTCTCCGTCCGTGTCTATCGAAACAAACCTCTGTTGCTTGTCATTTGTTATCCTTGGGAAGCCCTTGCTCGTGTGTGATTGATTGTGTTGTACGTGCTCCCTGCTGTAGGTGCTGTGAATAGTCACATATCCCATGATTTTCTCCGAGGTGTCCGGATGTATTTCTGTGCAGCGAAGTCTAGTCAGCCAGGGGCATTGACATGTCGTGCGTCAACGAACCCCCGCTTGAACAAGCCTGTCTACAAGCGGCCGGCTATGGCATCGTCCACAAATAATTGTGGCAACGCGCCCCTTCGTAGCAGGTCACTTCTATTTTCATTTTCGTATGAGTGACTTCACGACCCCGGATGACGACCTTATTGGGCACTGGTCGATCAGCTGCTATATTTTTATCCACCAATATTAGAAGAAAAAAACAAAATCCGAAAATATTTGACCAAAGCAGGGAAACTGCGGGGGAACTATTCGCCCCTCTGTAGCAACTTTATTCAATGAGTTGTGACGAGCCTACCGCCGATCGAGAGGGGTTTTCCGCCTATCATAAATACCTTGGCTGGAAGTATAGGACATTTCCAACATTAATATGAATACGATGGGGGTCTTTACATTTCTGCCCATAACAGACAAATCGGAAAAATGGGAACGAAGCCTAAAATGAGAACCAAGCCGTATCTCCAGAACCATGTGGTGTATCAGAGAACCAAAATGATCCTGCGAAACCCCTTGGCCAGCCCTGTGAGAGGAGCTCGTCAGAACGGTCATGCTCCATCTCGTGCCTTCGGGTGGGCGCAAAAAGCGATATACGCTGGCTCTATTGTGATTTCTCTAGATGCTGGCTACCGCGGCGATGCCGAGAACTTCCAGCCTGAGCGACAGCTCATTCGAAGGCTGCTGTACAGCCCCACAGGACTGTCAATTTTTTTTCTTGGAGTTGTACACAATTGGTTTGCTTTCTAAAAAAAAAACCGTCCGTTCCCATTTTTCCGTTTTGTCTGTTCCATAGTGGTAAATTATACGAAAACCGACCTGTGTAGAGAACTCAAGGCGGAAACGTGAAATACGTTGGTCTCGCTGCACAATCCAAATAGCCCTTACGGCTCTTGGGGTGAAGTTGTCTTCCCGTGGTCATCCCCGTCCTTAAGCCTATGGCACCCACGTTTTTCGGCACCATCTTGACAGGGCAATGGCAGGACAATGCATGTCTCCGCCACCGCGTTGACCTCCGGCATGATTGTATTCTTCCCGATCAAGGTGCGCCCTTCCACTCTCGTTCCGAGACGAGACGAAAGGAATCGACAGATCGAGTGCTGGAAGGTGCTATTCTTACAAAAGCACGTACTTCGTAACGCAGCCGGGCATAGAAACGTACCCTCTGGTACATTGTTTAGCTACCAAAACAAGGCCAGGACGCACGAACGGACCACGAGCTGCTGTATACCGAGCCAAACATCGTGAGCTCGTACTTCGCGCTAAGAGCCGCCCGCTGGAAGCAGCACACTCACGGTACTAAGATGTACCCTCTTGCATACATATTTCCTTACCCACGCGGAGGTGGTGTTCACGACAGGGGGGGGTCCGCTTAACCCTGATGCGCCACCTGTGCATACCCCTTTTACAGCGGTTGCAAGTGTTCGCATGCGCCCGTACATAGCGATGAAAAAAAAACAATTATGGACAGCGCAATAGCGCAGACGGCCGAACTGTTGCTGATGAGGCTGGCACCTATGGAAGCTCAATCGTTCATTCGAAATAACTTGGGGCTTGGAAAAAGTCGCATGGAAATGCGCACACTTAGAAGCATATCCGTATAAATTAGTAGTAGACCTGGTGATACACGCCCCTGCCAGGTTTCCTTCCCAACACGACGCACGGCTACGTATGATACATACCACAGCAGCGACCACGCACACAGCCAATGCTGGCGTGAATTCAGTCACAAATGTCTGGGGGAGGGAGGGAATAGTACCGAACCGTCTGTCCCGGGTGACCAGACGGTCGAAATCACCCACTAGCCCTCGATTCTATGCAAGTACCGATCCAGCTATTTTCATGCACTAGTATATATACATCCTATAAAACGGCATACAACAATAATCGGGGCGCAAGTTGCTGGGGTAAGCGATGGCGGCAGCGAAAAACGACCGTCGACACACACAAAAATAAAATCAAAAGCTCCCCACAGCATCTCGCTCAAAAGCCATCAGCCGACGGTTTCACTCGGCGTCCTTGCAATAATAGGCTGTTGACAAAGAGCCCACCCGTACCGCGAATAGACGTAAACTACCCATGTACACGCCACACAAATATGTATACGAGCAAGGAGGATCAAATACTCCGAGGCAAGGAATGACCACAAACGGCAGTAAGATACCGCATCGCTCTTTCTCCGATTAAAAAGGGCCACACGACAAACAGCGCAAACAAACAAACAAACAAAAAACACGTCGTACACATTCCTGTCTCGATAGCAAACACTTTGTCTAAGTTTCTACGAGAGTAGTTCCGGTCAAGGGGGGACACCAAAAGCATGAAACACCTCCGGAAAGGTTAAAGATGGTCGCCTGCTCTCAGGTGGCGGTCTAAAGTTGCTGCGTTGGTCTATCGTAGCAACACCAGTTTTAGGATAGTAGTATGCGTACAAATACTGCAGGAAGTCACGAAGACCGAACCAACTCACCCGAGCGCGGGCTGGCTGACAAGCGATGCCGACTCCTACCACTCCGATTTGTTGTTACAACAAGGTGCAGCACAGCAGTGCCATCAGGCTCATATCAACCTAAACGGTTACCAACACTCATAGAATACTATATCGTTCTGCCGGCGCCTCAACTCGCACCCACTTCGAGGGGCGGCCGGTTGCAAGCGAGCACACACAGACAGACAATATGTACCATGCCACAAAGTACCGCCATCTCATTCTCCATAAAAGTTTGCAGGTATAGACCAACACGAAACATTCGCATTATTATCCAACAACAACAGTAGACTTAAGGGTCGTGCGTCGCGCCCTGAATACGCGTGAGGCAAACACCCCCCGTAATTATCACTCGTACTCCAAGGCAATACATATAAAGGGGGGATTACAACAGCAGTCGCTCCAATCTACAGGAGTAGCGCCGCGGGGAAGGAGTGTCAAGAGCGAGCGCAAGAACCTTTCCAAGGGTCCAGCGCAAATCTCAAAACAATCCTGACTGAACGACGGCATTATCACGCGGAACCACGGCACCAGCAACGCAACGAGGACAACGAGGACACGAACCACGAGCCGCAACCGCGACAACCACCACTGACCATGTCAACCACCCAGCCAGGCATCGCCCGCTTCACCTACAAGCTGGCTGACACCCGAAAACGAAAACACCCAAACAAATCAAGGCATAAACCCGCTACGAACACGTTGATTCCATGTTGCATACTTTGTCACGTCCCATCGGAGGGGGGCGGGCTGCGAGCGGGTGCTTGGCTGCGGAATCGTCGAAGCCACCGCCGCGGCTGCTGCCTCCCAGCCTCCTCCTGTTTTTTCTCAATCCCATGAAAGGTTCCGACGCATTCCTCTCCGTGGCGCCCCCCCTCCCAGAAATCAAAGAACCGAACTCTTGAACTCGCCTCGTCGCCTGTTTCCTGTTCTTAATACTAACACCGCCGCTCATTATAGCAGTAGCAGATCCAGCAGTTACTATAGGAGCCGTAGCAGCATCAGAAGCCGCCGCAGCATCAGAATGCGCAGCAAGATCCGCCGCATTCCCACCTCCAGTAGCCCGTTGCGTTGCATCACTCGTCATTCTGCCCGAATGTCGCTCGGGCCCACCGTCGTCGCGTGGAAGCTTGCTACCGTTGGCCACGACCTCCGCAGCCACAGCAGTTGTTGCAGCACATAACCCCGGTGCGCAGCCGCCGCTGCTGCTGCTCTCGCTGACCTCAGTTGCCGTCTGCTGCTTGGTATTGTAGTTGATGGTGCCGGTGCGATAAGGAAGACGACGGCCGTGGGCATTGCTGCTGCTGCTTATGCATGATGTGTAACCCTTCCTTCGCACGTTGACCATGCCAGCCTCGGCGTGCTTGCGGCAAAACTCCGCCTTGGTGCTGCCGTTGACGCCGAACTTGGGGTGCTTGCTGCAATCTCGGTGGCCACACCTCTTGCTGCAGACGTTGATCATCCCGTCCTTCCCGTGAAACGCGCAGTACAGCACCTCCTTGCTTCCGCGAACGCCGTAGCTGGGCTGCTTCCTGCAACCCTGCTCGAGGCACCTCTTCCGGCGGACGTCGATCATATCAGCCTCGGCATGCTGCGCGCAGAATATGGTGGCTCTGCTGCCGTCATTCCCGAACGACGGCCACTTCACGCAGCTCTCGTGGCGGCAGGTCTTGCTGCCGGCGTCGACCATACCAGCTTTGGCGTGCTCGGCGCAAAACTCCGCCTGCTTTCTGTGTTGCTGCTGTTGTTGGTATGTGAATCGTGCGCGTTTGGAACAACCTTCGTGACGGCACGTCAGCTTTCGGACGTTCACCATATCATCCTTGGCGTGCCGGGGGCAGAACTCCGTCTTCTTGCTTCCTTCGATTCCATAGGACGCCCTCGTGACGCAGGTCGACTGGCCGCACTTGACCATCTCTCAGCACGTACGTTTCTGTTCTGTCAGTTGTCTTGCTTGCATGCTTGCTGCGGCTGGGGAGGGGACTCTCTGTGTACGGCTTCTTGGTAATGCCTCCCCCCGTCGTCAAACGCCCTAAATTTGTATGGAACTCCCTTCATTCAGTCGATGCAAGGAAGGTTATGTCAAGAACAAGGCAGAGGCGGCTTCCAACCACGTCGTAAGCGTTAGGGCACCCTCTCCCTTCTCAACAGTGCACCGCAAGCTGAAGTTCAGGCATTGCAGTCATAATGGGGAGTGGAGCGAGCAAGGTAGCATTCAAGGACGTGTTGCAAGAACTCGGAGAAAAGGATATATCTCTGGAAGACGCCTCTTTCTGGTCGAAGCTGTGGAGAACGGAGTCGACCCCTCATGTACGTGCGGCACTCACGTGCGCGGTATTTCGGTCGATGCCTCTGCTGCGGATAGTGATTGCGCTTGCTGTCCACTAAGCACACGCCCATGATGCCTCAGGAATATCCGGTCGCACGCACGGATGTTGCTGTCAATGCATAAACATTGCTCGAGAATTCCGGAATCACTATAATACGCACAAGCAGTCTGTGAATAAATGTTGAACGCCAATAAGGCAAGAGTCGGAGAGTTGCGGGGTTTGATGGCCTGTGCCCCAAGGAAGCCGGTTGCCATTGGCCAACCTGGGTTTACCTTGTAGGGCGGCGGCCACCTTTTGTTGTTGCTGCCGTTATTGTTGTGTTTGGTGCTGTGCTAGGTGCACTGCTCCCTGTGTGCAGCAGCAGCAAACGCCCGCGGAACAAATAATCAAGGAACCTAATAATAATATTTGGGGTTAGGGGTACCATCGTACCTAGTGAGGAGATGATCGTAGAACCGCCGCAGTTCGTATCGCTATTAATATTAATACTACTACTGTAACACTAAATGGCAGCGGCTCTGACTGCTGCATTAATGCTTGACCTGTACTGCTGTAGTCACAAACCAAGACAACCATTTGTACGAAGCTAGTCAGAGGTTGGAGGGAGACGAAAGCCGAGCAGAGCCGTGACAGCTGGCAGGCGACTAAGGGCAAGCAATAACCGGTGGCCGCCTGCTGTGGGCACTGGCAACCTGTAGACACAAGAGACGCAATATCGTCAGAGCACCAGTCCCAGTTCCTGCGACTCGGTGATTTTACAGGACCGAATCCGAAGGGTGAAAGCTTGCCCCTAGAGTATGTTACCCCGAACTACTGGTACAACAATAGTGAGCGCCCGCAGTTCAGAAATATTTCGTTACGAAAGTTAGGCTCAGATCGGCACGAACAATCAGAAAGTTGGGTTAAGAAACACAGCTCAACATCGGGGCCAACTCTAAATCCTATACAGTAGATAGAGAAGAGTTCGACCAAGGTCGGAAAAAAATAAGACTTTTGAGCCTGGACACCAAAAAATTGGCGTTTCTTAACACCGGGCGCCCACTATTATACTGTAACTGATTTCTCGCCAGTCCTAAGGGTTGCAGGCGCTGAAATGACTGGATCACTGCGTTGTCGTGAGTCCGAAGGGTACCAGAAGCTGAAGTGATCGAGTCCTCGCATGCTCCCGAGGGTACCAGGAGCCGAAAGAACTGGGTCTTCGCCAGTCCCAAGGTTGACATGAGCTGAAATGACGCAGTCCTCGCCCGCCCCAAGCGGACCAGGAGCAGAAATGATTGGTACGGGCTGGACTGGTACTCTGATGAGCTTTGTAGACTCGGGCAGGCGCCGCGTGAACACGGGAGGCCTGACAACAATATGCCAGGTAGTCGTAGGAGTATAGCTGTCGCCAGGAACTCGCGCATGAGGATGTTGATAACTGTTGTCAACTTGTGTGTTGGTGTATATATAGGTGGTGGACCGAGATGCAAGCCAGCCTCCATAGAACAAATATACCTACAACGTGTGTCGCTAGGAACTCGCGCAGCGATATATTTGTAATTGTCGTCGGTGGTATGTAGTAGTCCTCGTTGTTGTCTCCACAACACTGCAATCAATACCTTGTTGCTGTCGATGCTGATGTTGCTGTTGTCCGGTCGCGAGACAGAAGACATCGGACCAGGCTCCAATACGCTCCTACCTGGTATTACGGGGGGCCATAGTTAACAGGACCAAATATTGTTAGTAAAAATGGTTAAACATATATGTTTTTATGTGTACCATAGGTCCTGTTAACTATGGTCCCCCGTAATAGTTTGTATTGCTGGACCATACCATGTACACAAGACAAGAAGACACCCGGATCAGGGTTTTGGCTCAAATACGCGCTGTCTCGTCTACTGAGTAGGCCGACGTAGTGCCACACAGCAGTGCAGCAGTACTGCTGCATCGTTCTATTACACACACGTACATAAACTGGTTTGTTACGGTATTACTCTGAAGTCTTGACTTGAGTAGGGAAAGACGAAAACCAGGAACTGCGGTAACAGGATAAAAACAGCTTTAAGAAAAATGAAACGAAAAATCAACCCAAGACAAGAGACAGGTCAGGTGTGGCACGGGGATAGGGCAGCATCGGGTGACGAAGGGCGCGTTCGCGCATCTCTTGCGGCCTCGACCTCTTGGTGCCGGGCCACGGGCCTCAAAGTTAGAGCCGCCTTGGCCGTTCGCAGTCATGCCGAGTGTGGGCAGCTCGGTGTGGTATCTGAGAGAAAGAAAGGAACAATTTGGTGTGTCTGAGAGTCGGCTGTAGAACGCATATGGCCTGCTGCTGCAGGTGCGGCATTGCTGCTGCTGCTCTGCAGATTTAATAGGTAGACGTTGCTGTCTGGACCTTGAGTACGTACGCGGAACCCAGCGATACGCGGCAGGGACCCCAGGACCGTTCGTACCCACGAAACTGGGTGCGCTCGGCGTAATCGGCGGCTGTGCTGCCGCCTGTACTGCAGTGTAGATGATCCCTCCGCCGGGACACCTCACCGTTGTCGCTCACCTCTGCTGCTGTGCTGATTGCTGTTATCGTCGCACGCCGCAAGATTTTTCTGCTTCAAGAATGCTCCGCAGCACGACCTGGGATTGTTTCTTGGGAGGTGACCTTTTGGGGAATTGCGTTTGGGAGGTTGCGCCGCGGAATACAGCAACAGTATAGTCAAGTAAAAAAGGGCTTCGGCCATCTCGAGGAGGCAGCCTGTTCTTGGACGGTATGGAAAATAGAAACGCGCTAGCGCTCGTATTAGTAGTAATATTAATATACATAGTGAAAAATATCATATGTACGTGCTGGTATAATATGTGTGTGTTCTCCGCATGAAGTCGATATTTCTACCCGCAGACACCCAGCGCACCCAGAGTCCGTGCCGATCCTTCATCCGAGGGAGATACAAGCTCTGTATGTAGTCACAAAACCACAACACAGAGATGCTACATTGCAATGCAGTAAAGTCATGCAAGACCATGTCATTATGCTGGATGCGACAGGCACGATACACACACGCCAGCAATTCCGATGGATACGTTGAAAGAGAGAAAAACGAAAGAAACATGATTTAATAACAACAGCAATAATACTATTAATAGTAACACAAGTACTTGTATCTATATATATACCTGGTATGTACATATGCACATACGGGAGTTTTTTTTTCTGAACCTGAAAAAGTGCTACACTGATACCAGCAGATTCCAGGTATTCCACGAGTCACGAGTGTAGACGCACGTGTTCGTGGATCAGGAGGCATGAGGACGACAACCATCACGTCACCACCATCACCAAAACGACAACCACCACAACGAACATCACCAATACCGCCATCAGTACCACCAACCGCCACCATCAGAACCAAGGTTCGCATCTAGCCCCGATCCGCAGTCGAGCCTTCTCCGTACTGCTTCGGCCGACGCTGGGTGCGTGTGGGTGGGCGACTACTGTCTGTATCGGTGGTGTTATTCTGATTCTGCTGCTTGATTTACAGCAAGCCGCGAAGACCCGGGAGAAAGAAAGCTGCTGTAGACAGAGGAAGAAACAGGTGCCACGGCCGCGACCACCACCACCACCACCACATTCACCACCCTAGACAACCGCCGCCAGATTCCACGTCTACCCCCTTGTCGCAATCGACCTCCCTCCCTGCTTCGGCCGACGCTGGGTGCGTGTGGGTGGCCGACTGCTGTCCTGCTGCCCTTTTGCTCTTGCTTGACCGAAAGTCTTGAAACCCCAGAAGAAAGAAATCTCGCCGTAGAATAAAGGAGAAGCAGGTGCCACCACCCAGACCACCGCCACCACCAACCACCATCCTCCACCACCGCCACCAGGCCTCGCGTCTGCAGTACGTACCCCGTCCCGTAATGACGCGCCTTTACAAGTCTTTAGCGCACTATTCATACCAGATATAGTGCCAGATATGTTACCAGGTATAAGTTGTTCCGGATTTACGTGCTTTTGGGTGTTTTTTTTGTTGTTCAGAAATCACGAAAAGGTGTGGTGGGCCCCACCCCAACCCTAGTCCAAGTTAAGGCTTCGACCGGAGCGCGGCTGTTTTTGGACTATCTGACAAAAATCTGCGGACCACCACGAAAAAAGGTGATTTTGTGAGTCAATATACATATCACGGTGAAGGACTGCCGCCACCCACACACACCCAGCGTTGGCCGAAGCAGAAAGGGACCTCCTGCCTGCTTCGGCCAACGCCGCGTGCGTCCTCCTTCCTGCTTCGGCCAACGCTGGGTGCGTGTGGGTGATGCGTGTTCACGGTGGGTCAACGCCCCCCGAGACCATCCCAGCGCATTCCTTGACCACGACCGGGGCGATAAAGCGTGGAACCACACCGCGAGGCCACCGAGACAACAGCGGCGGCAACGCCTGCCGACCGTAGCACAGCGTACCCGGATGGTGGCGCATCAGAAACAACCGTGGCGGTCGCACTCCCCACTTTTGAACCAGGTCACGAGAGAGAACCGAGGGATCGACCCAGAAACGAGAGGAGGCCCTCAAGAATGCGGCAGCGGCATCGCCGTCGCTGTCTCACCCGGGGCGTTTTAGGGATCCCTCCACTCACCCGAGACCCCTCGGTAGCGATAGCTTCATATAGCCGGTGCGCCGCCAAAAACGGAAAAGAGCTGAAGGTGGCGCGCACGCGCCAACGCGTGCGTTCGCTCTCCTCGCCCATTCTCGTCAGAGTTTCCCACCTGGGCGTTGTGCCGCTCTTTACGGTATTTTTCGATTTCAAAGATATTCGAACAAATTATTCACCTTGTCCTGATGGGGGCGCGAACACACGTGTTTTTCATGACATAAGTTCCATATCTAAAAACAATTTTTTCCAAGTTGTTTTTATTTGTTTTCCCATGCCCCGTGGACATGAGCCCATATTCGTTTTTTTAGCTCTTGTTCGTGTCGCTGGGCTGTTTTGTCTGTTTTTGCGGCTGGCAGGACGTGTTCTCGGTGATCTCTCCGCGAGAGGTAAGGAGGCTCAAGGCGGAGCGTCCTCGCAATATGGAGGCGTTGCTGAGGAACGCGGTCACCCACCTGGAGAAGGTACGCGGGGGGGGGGGGACGAGACGGTGGTGCAAGGGGGGGACGCACGTGCCATGATTTTTCCTGGGGGACGAACAACAATGGCGATTAGGAGAGGCAAGGGTTAGGGGCGCAGACGAGGTACACACTTTTAAACTCGCCTTGTACTTGGATAACCTCTGGTGGCATGCCGTCGGTCGATCCACCGGCGAATCCGTCGGTCGGTCGGTCGGTCGGTCGGTCGGTCGGCCCATCAGTCAGACTCAATTGGGCGATCTATCGGCCGATATGTTGGTCAAATCGATGAATCGCCCCATCGACCAGTCATCCGGTGGGATGGTCGATCAATCGGTCGGTCCATCGGTCTCTCGTTCGGTCGGTCAGCCCAGCAGACCGACCAGTCTGTCAATCGATTCATATGTCGGTAGGTCGGTAGGTCAATTGGTCGGTCATGAAGCGGCCATTTTATCGATTGGTCAGTCGATCTGTCAATTGTTCGGTAGGTAAGTCTGTCAATCGGTAAATCGACCGGTCGGTCAGTCGGTCGGTCGATGGGTCAGTCGGTCGGTCGGTCAGTCAGTCAATTGGTTGGTCGGTCAGTCAGTCAATCGGTTGGTCGATCTGCCCGTTAGGCACTTGATCAGTCAGTAGATGGATCAATCGGTCGGTCCGTGATTGGATCAAACGACTGGTCATCCGATTGGTCAGACGGCCGGTCGTTCGATTGGTCAGTCGAACGGTCGAACCGGCAGTCAGCCAACCAACCGATCAGTCACCATCCTGTCAATCGATGGATCGCTCCTAATGAGTGTTTCGAGTTGCCTTGTAGCATATCGGGGGAGGCCAGAGCAGAGCCACCGCCTCTTCGGATGACCAGATTCCCCCCTCTCCGCCCCGGAGCTTGTATAGTCTCTTCTACGCTGACACAAATACGCTGCCACCGGGGGGTAGCAGAGTCTTGTCCTTGCATAGGTCGTTTGGTTCCGAAACCGTGCGTGTTAATTACAAGCCACCGCAACACCGGATGTTACTAGTTTTGACTCTTTTGGGAGGGCAGCCGAGAAATAACGAAGTGGCTCGCCGCGTCCCCCTTTCCCCCGCCCCCCCTCCTTCGCCCCTCCGGCAACGAACGCCACCCAGGTGGTGGAAAACCCGGATCCGTATTTGCTGCAGAGCGGGATGACGGCCGTGAGCGTGCTGACGAGAGTGGTGCCCATTTTGCTGGAGTCGTACGCCAATTCGGAGACGGGAGAGGTCGACCCTGTTCTCGAGCGAATGTTCTGGTTTGCGGAGGGGTTGCGTTCCTTCTTGGGGGAGGGGGATGCCGAGGTGCGATGACACTAATAACATACGGTTACCTGGTTCCTGATATGCTGTACCGGGGAGAAAATATTAGTGACGGTACAGTGTAAGAACCAAAAGTCGACGCGGGTTGTTTGGCCCTATTTTTTCAACCTGAATGCCGAGATTAAGTCCATCTAAAATAGAGGACGAGCTACACTTCTTCCTAGACAAGCATACCAAGAGTGGGGACACTTCTGGACGAATCAAGAAAAATGTATTGACAAACAAGAAAAAAGAAGAATCGTTTTCATTTTGTTTTAGTGTGTAACCTCTGCTTGGTACTCGAAACGATGAGTGGTGTGTCGTCCTATTCTTTTCTTTTATTTCGTGCACCCCTGGTGATACCGGTAACGCAATATCGTCACGTGGCATGAATGAACGTTGCTTCGGGCTATCGCTCGTTTGTTGTGCCCGACACGAGAGGGAGAGAGAGAGAGAGAGAGAGAGAGAGAGAGAGAAGGTAGGAGTCGCGTCAAGAACCATTCTGGCCTAAACATACCACAGCAGTAGCTCTAGTGTACGGTACGGTCAGGTCTGTCAAGGGTCAAAACGCGGTCTGCTGTAATATCGTCTTTGACCCTATGTAGCCAAGCAGAAGGCGTTTAAAGCATTCGAGTTACGGTGCGGCGGGTGACTGGCAGCCGTTTCGGCCGATTCCTTGTCCCTAGAGGCCGGGACCCTCTCGGCTAAGAATACTCCGATGTGGGCTGATCGGTAGCCCGTAGTACTCTAGGATAGTTCAGGCGTGTCATGGGGTGCAGCCTGCCGCTTCGTCAACACCCAACCGTGTGATGGGGTGCATGCAGCCTGCTGCTTCGAGGACATTCACCAACCCTTTGACATATGTTTTCAACAAGCTGTGCAAACACCGAGCACACCGCCGTGGCCGCATCGGGAGAGAGAGACCGGGAGAGACCCCCGTACGCTTCTCTTTTAGGAATACTTTGCACGCGTGTATCGAGAGGTAACACCAGGCAACCGCAACCTCGTTGACTGTTGCTGCATGTATTAACCGGGTACGAGCGTGGGCGGAAGTATATGGAGTGTTGAAATGCATACATGTCCGACCAGAGCGACATGCATTCGGAGCTCGTATATACCGTTTATTTCTCTGCTTCCTCTTCTTCTTCTTCTTCTTCTTCTTCTCCTTCTTCTGTTTTTTTCTCTTGGGCCTTATTTTCTCTCTCTCCTACTCCCTCCTGTTGTAGTCGTGAAATCCAAACCCGGAGGCACATGGCAGGCTCTCTTTCCCTCCTCCCTCCCCAGTACGGCTCGTGCCTTCCTTTTTTATCGTCAAACGTTTTCAGCCCTTTCTTCCCTAGTTGACTGGAGTCTTTTTGCTGCGACTGAAGCTGGAAGTATTTTCGCGAAGAACGTTATTGTCATACCTGGTGCACTGAAATGTCATACCAGGTACCTATATATACTGGAGACCTATGGCAAATAAGACCTACGGTACACCCAGAAACATAAATATATTTTCCTGTTTTTATTTGGTCCTATGAGCTAAGGTCCCCCGTAAATAGAACGAGGCACGAGTATGACACCTTTGTAGGAACAGCGTATATGCCTTCATGATCTACCTGGTATATTTGTTTCTACGAGCGAGGTGCGGGGGGTTGGGATGTGCGGGCTGCGCACGCAGTCGGTCTTGTTACCCACGATGATGCCGAGCATGGACTGCTTGTCCTGTCTCGCTGCGTACTGCTGTTGCGCGCGGTCAACGTAGGTCACCCAAAGCTTGCAGACGTGAGCTTGGAGGAAGGTATTGGTCTTGCTGCTCAAGGGTAGTTTATTGTTTTCAAATATGTGTGTTGCCTGACTGTCCGTGATGTGTTGACATTCTGCTACGTGCTGTTCTCCTTGGACTACTCGTGACTTTGTCAATCGCGTGTGGCTTCGTGGCTTGTCCCGCTGCCCTTTTGCCATGTGCGTACGTACTTGCGTTCTTGACTCGCATACCGACCCTACTTGTGACTTTTGTCAATCGCTTGTGGCTTCGTGGCTTGTCCCGCTGCCCTTTTGCCATGTGCGTACGTACTTGCGCTCTTGACTCGCTTACCGACCACCGTGACCCTTGTGGGACTATTGTTGCCATGCATGGGTCAATCGAAATAATCCCTTTCTGTGACTCTTTCTCATAGTGGCTTCTACTGTATCGGCGCCTTGCTGTCAATACGCGCCAGGTGACACGCAGTACGTGTGCTGAAAGCACCAACTTGTGGAATCATGAGACAGATGACAGCCCCTCGGCGGAGGACTCGAAGCCCCCCGTGCCCCTGGGGTCGGCTTTGGTGTCGGCCGCCATGCGCATGCTCTTCACGAGGCAGCTCACGGTGGACGTCTTCTCCTCCTGCCACAACGCACCCGGAGGTGTGTCGCAGTGCGTGCGAAAGCACAGCTTGCAAATGTTATTATCGAGGGAATCCTCGTTCTCACAGCTAACAATGTTTTTGTTTTTGGAGTTTGATAGAGATAAAATGGCGTGCTTTTGGTCGGAGGGGAGGGGGGGGGTTAGGCGGCGCCGTGAAAGGGGCACGGCGGCCACCCCGGCACCCGGTACAGAACCCGGCGACAACGGTTGTAGGCTGGCTGGGGGGCGGGCGGCTGTCTTACGAGTCCGCCAGTTGACTTGACTCGGAGGATGGCTCTACGTAGTGTTACTACGTGCCAGTGTGCTTTGTTAGGCAGGTGCATTGTGTCGTATTTTGTATTATTACGGGGGACCATAGTAAACAGGACCAAATATTGTTAGTAGAAATAGCGAAATATATACCAGGTAGGTTTTTGACTGTGCCGTAGGTCCTATTTACTATGATCCCCCGTAATAGTACTCGGTCGTGAAATCGTTCGCGACGCCTTCCCAAACAACCTTTTCGCGAGGCGATGACGAGAGAAAGGCTCAAATTGTACCGCGATGAAGATAAGACCACGCACCGTATGTAGTAGGGAGGCGTGCGGGGGGCGGGGGCGTGCGGGGGGGGGGGGGGGGGGGGGGGGGGGGGGGCATGCTATGCGTCTCCAGATCTGAGTTGCGGCTGGGAGGGAGCTGGAGAAGTATAGTACGCGACTGGAGTTGATAATATTTTCTCTTACAGCTGAGGCTCGCGGCTTATTGTGCTGCTCCCAACGTTGAGCGTAGGCTCTTTGAAGCTATTATGTACCTGGTAGGATTGAGTGGGGCGTTCCTCTCTGACCGCAAAACCTTGGCTGTGAGTTCTGGAAGAAATAGAAGAAAAAACTCAAGCCTGAAATTTGCTACTCCCGAAATTATCACACATGTCGCTTTGCCGTACATTGGGCAAAAATATAACAGGTTTAGAATGGACACGATACAAAAAAAAACAGAATGGGGCGGCACAATCCGAAGCGAAACGGTCGGTGCGCGTGCGTGCCTTCGCGCTTCGCGTAGGTGCTGTGCGACCAAACGTGACCACCTCCGCCCTCTGGGTGTGGCGCTTAGGCAATGTAAAGTGAACACCGTGTGGTGCTCAAATCGCGCGCGTACTGGGTACGAGCACGGCTTTGACATGACCTCGTTTTTGCCACCGTGTTGCGGTCTGCACAAGTTGACGCGGACAACCCCCTCGCGGTCCACGACTCGGCGTCGCTGTGGTCGGGCGCGTTGGGCGCGGGTAGGAAGGCGAGCATACAGCGGGGGCGAGATCTGGAAGCCAACCGCACGGAGGTGGGTAGACGAAGGGAGGCTTTGGGCTTGACGGGTGTTGGAGTTGAGAGTTGACGGGAGAGGAGGGCAGGGCTATACCCGCCATCATGCGTGGCAGTAGTACTCATGTTATGCGTGGCCCTGCTCGTCTAACCATAGATCCTCGCATCCGTGCAATGTCGGCCCGGAGTACGTCGGGTTTTTACCGACCAGGAAGACATTGCTCGCTCCGAGCGCGAAGCGCCGTGAGACCCGGCGAATGAGAGGCGTACTAAGTTGTTGCTCGCCTTGGATATTTGACCATCGAGCACGCATCCCTTCCGAAACGGAGCAGGGGAGGGCATCGGAGAAGCGGAAAGCCACCTGTGAAAGAATGTTTACGTGTTGCTCCGCACGGACCGCGCTTCGGCTTTAGAAACCACAAATCACCCACTTGCAGCAACACATCGAGTTTTTCGCCACCCCCCAGGGCTGTGCTGTCGTGCTCCAGCTCAATACATGGCAATCAGAAGTGTGTACCGTTGTGACGACACGTCATGTATTACGCCGCATATGCCGTATCTCAGTTTCAGAAGCACTATGACATACCTGGTACCATGCATGGCTTTGCTCCACGACACAATGACCGCGGGATCTGTCCGTAACACGAGGACCGTTTCGTTTTTGGCTGTATACGACGGAATTTACGTCCGGAAATTACCTTTTTTTTTCGTACCAGTGCAAACACTGTTGAGGTCATACAAGTGAACGAAAATGAACCACTCGAGATTCCGTTCGATTTTCGTTCGATTAAGATTGCAGGATTTGTTTTTCGGGAAATAAACTGACCATGTGTGTCTTTGACGAGCGGAAGCGCCAGGACAGCAATGAGCGTTCCCCGCGCTCTGAAAAGTCACCTGACTGCAGTACGTACGACTCGCTCTATTGCTAGCGAAGAAAAATCGATGTTTGAAATATTGCGGCCGTGGCTGCGGTTTTTCGTTTCACCATTTTTTTTTTTTTGGCTTTTTGGATCGGGGAGAAAGTTCCAAATCCGCTTGTTTTTTTTTGCCCTTGTTAAGCATGCCAATCTATCTTCAAAGGGAGAGGAGCATTTCCGGT
Organism: Nereocystis luetkeana; assembly: GCA_031213475.1. Classification (NCBI taxonomy): domain Eukaryota; class Phaeophyceae; order Laminariales; family Laminariaceae; genus Nereocystis; species Nereocystis luetkeana. The sequence continues at coordinate 2,941,727 of JARUPZ010000032.1, forward strand.
GATCTTCCTTCCTGACAGGATACGAAGGTTGTGTTTTGAGTCACTCGGAAACCCTTTTTTCTCTCTGTTTTTCACCGTCATGTCATACTCGGGTACCTGGTAACGGACACGGTAAAGAAAACGACGTCTCGATTGGTGCGTATTGTAACCGAAATATTTACACGGATGCCCAACTGGTCCCTGTGCTATGGACCGGAGTGGTGAGACATGGGCTTATGTGATGAAACGTCCTCTGCCACGCCGCACAATGCCATTCGCCCGTCTCACGTATCAATTTTTTCCTCGCAGGTGATGCGCCTCGTCCTGGCTCTGATGTGTCAGCCTCTCTTCCAGCGGAATGTGGACTTCGATCCCACGGCCTCAAGGTGGTCCCGATTGTTTCGCCCAGCGACAGAAGTTTTGTACCGCTGCTACCGCTGTAGCACGCAACGCTGTGGTAGGCGGGGGGGGGGTGTCGTATTTGTTGTTGGACTGTTGTGGTTGTTGTGATGTTGGTGTATCGGCTGCTGGCTGTTGTTGCTGCTGCTGCTGCTGTCGCCGTCGATGTTGCTGCCCCTGCTGTCGGTTGTCGGTTTCGCCCACGTCATTCTCCCGCCCAGCGCTTTCAGCCCCGCCTCAAGCACCGCTTCGGACCACAATTCATGTCCTTGTTGCCTTGCAGAAGCCCCCCCCCCCCCCCCTCCCTTCTTAGTAGAGGATGCAGCTCACTCTTCATGCGACTCGCCAGACACCTCACGGCGCTTCGCGCTTGGTGCAAGCAATGTCTGCCTGGTCGGTAAAAACCCGACATGCTCCGTCCTGGCATTGCAGGGATGCGAGGGTCTATGGTCATACGACTACGGCCATGCGTGAGATCGAGTACCTCTCTCCTATCGAGCACACACCCCCCTCTGCGTTAGATGCACAGATGTATCATGCACAAGTTTTCCCTTCGGACTTCGGGTGACGCAAGATTGATGATTTTCAACTGACCCGAACCCTAGTGTCGCGTATTGCATGGAGATAGGTTGATGAATAAATGTGGACGATGGAGGGAGCAGCATCGTGTTCTCCGGAAAGAAAAAAACGTGTTTTTTTACAGCAACAGCAGCAGCAGAAGCATCAGCCCACACACAGCAGTCAACAGCCGCAACAAAGAGTACACCAATATTAGCCGACACCGCGCAACTAATAATTGCGTGCTGAACATAACAATAACCGCAGAAGAGTGTTGAGCTTTAAGAACAACGCAGGAAAGAGAGAGATAGAAAGAGAGAGAGAGAGAGAGAGAGAGATAGAGAGAGAGAGAGCAGCAGGACAGCAGCAGTACAGCAGGTGCACCGCCTCCACCGCCGCCGTTGCCGCCGCCGCCGCTGCTGCTGCTGCTGCCGCTGCTGGCTGGTGTTGTCATGGTGTTCTCCTGTGACACTGCACGCCTTGTGTTCCATAACTCACTAAGACTATTATGATGATATGTTTCCCACCTGAAACGTCATGCATCTGTCCCATTGCAAAGATACCCAGTGCCCCCCCCCGTTATATTTATTTAAAACAACAGTCGGCTGTGACGTTTTGATGACGGTGCTGCTGCCGCTGGCTGCTGTTGTTGTGGTACTCTCCTGTGGCACTGCATGCTCCCTGTTCCAAAATTCGACGACTGTATGATGTTCCCCACCTGATCGTGATACATATGTCCCACCGCAAATATATCCAAAGGCAAAGCAGCTGTGACGTTTTGATGACGCGTTAAAAAAAAAACAACGGCCCACCAGATATTGAAGATTTTGAAGTCTACAGCCCCAACACACAATGAAAGGCCCACCAGAAGTTTCATTTTTGAAGTCTATACTGGTACAGGCCAAGAGAACGAGAGGTGTAGCAGCCAATAGGGATATATCTGAAGTTCTATGTATATATCCTTCTCGAAGTATATATGCTTCGTATTGGCTGGGTTGGCGTCGGTCGGCAACGTCGCTGGAGAACACGCCGATCCCCGCGTGCGCTAGACAACCATTGTGCCAGTTTTGTTTTGTTTTGTGTTTGTTTGTTGTGGTCACCATGGATGGTGGTCGGGATGCTGTAATAGGTAGTGCGCGGGGTGGAGAACCCTCATAACCGCCCACACGAAGGGGGGGGGTATCGTAAAAGGTGAACAGTTGTGTGTATTGGCATGTGGTAAGGCAGCCACGAGGCAGTTACGTAGCACAGTATAGGCATTGCTGTCTCTGCTGTCTCCGCAAGGGGTGGCTCCAGAAAAAAAAGCAGGCCGTTCGACGCTGTCATCCGCGCCGAAGAAAGTACGCACGGGGTGCCGAGGTCCGCCACACGAGGGTTTCTCAGCAGGATGCAGCTGCTCGCGCTCCATGGCCTAACGGCGCTGTGCGCTTGGTGGAAGCAAATGTCTGCCTGGTCGGTGAAAACCCGACGTGCTCCGTCCCTGCATTGTAAGCGTGCGAGGGTCTATGGTCACGCAACCATGGCAATGTATGGCATTGAGTAGACCTCTCCCCTCCGCGTTTCTCGTACGTTTTTGGCCAAAACGCCTCCGCGCGGAGCCCCCCCCCCTCCAGTTTATACACTTTTATAGACAGGTTGGGTTTGGCGTCGGTTGGCGACGACGCTGTAAAACACGCCTCTGATTGCGCGAGCTATACAACCAGGATGCCGTGTTTTTTTTTAACGTTTTTCTGTTCGACGGTCACCAGGGCCGGCGTTCAACCTGAACCGTTTTTTTGTGCGGGGAAGACCTTCACTCTGCAGAATGGGGATGATCGTATATCGTAGTGTGTACTCGTATTGCATGGAGATAGGTTGATGAATAAATGTGGACGATGGAGGGAGCAGCATCGTGTTCTCCGGAAAGAAAAAAACGTGTTTTTTTACAGCAACAGCAGCAGCAGAAGCATCAGCCCACACACAGCAGTCAACAGCCGCAACAAAGAGTACACCAATATTAGCCGACACCGCGCAACTAATAATTGCGTGCTGAACATAACAATAACCGCAGAAGAGTGTTGAGCTTTAAGAACAACGCAGGAAAGAGAGAGATAGAAAGAGAGAGAGAGAGAGAGATAGAGAGAGAGAGAGCAGCAGGACAGCAGCAGTACAGCAGGTGCACCGCCTCCACCGCCGCCGTTGCCGCCGCCGCCGCTGCTGCTGCTGCTGCCGCTGCTGGCTGGTGTTGTCGTGGTGTTCTCCTGTGACACTGCACGCCTTGTGTTCCATAACTCACTAAGACTATTATGATGATATGTTTCCCACCTGAAACGTCATGCATCTGTCCCATTGCAAAGATACCCAGTGCCCACCCCTGTTATATTTATTAAAAACAACAGTCGGCTGTGACGTTTTGATGACGGTGCTGCTGCCGCTGGCTGCTGTTGTTGTGGTACTCTCCTGTGGCACTGCATGCTCCCTGTTCCAAAATTCGACGACTGTATGATGTTCCCCACCTGATCGTGATACATATGTCCCACCGCAAATATGTCCAAAGGAAAAACAGCTGTGACGTTTTGATGACGCGTTAAAAAAAAAACAACGGCCCACCAGATATTGAAGATTTTGAAATCTACAGCCCCAACACACAATGAAAGGCCCACCAGAAGTTTCATTTTTGAAGTCTATACTGGTACAGGCCAAGGGAACGAGAGGTGTAGCAACCAATAGGGATATATCTGAAGTTCTATATATATCCTTCTCGAAGTATATATGCTTCGTATTGGCTGGGTTGGCGTCGGTCGGCAACGTCGCTGGAGAACACGCCGATCCCCGCGTGCGCTAGACAACCATTGTGCCAGTTTTGTTTTGTTTTGTGTTTGTTTGTTGTGGTCACCATGGATGGTGGTCGGGATGCTGTAATAGGTAGTGCGCGGGGTGGAGAACCCTCATAACCGCCCACACGAAGGGGGGGGGTATCGTTAAAGGTGAACAGTTGTGTGTATTGACATGTGGTAAGGCAGCCACGAGGCAGTTACGTAGCACAGTATAGGCATTGCTGTCTCTGCTGTCTCCGCAAGGGGTGGCTCCAGAAAAAAAAGCAGGCCGTTCGACGCTGTCATCCGCGCCGAAGAAAGTACGCACGGGGTGCCGAGGTCCGCCACGAGGGTTTCTCAGCAGGATGCAGCTGCTCGCGCTCTATGGCCTAACGGCGCTTTGCGCTTGGTGGAATCAAATGTCTGCCTGGTCGGTGAAAACCCGACGTGCTCCGTCCCTGCATTGTAAGCGTGCGAGGGTTTTTGGTCACACAACCATGGCACTGTATGGCATTGAGTAGACCTCTCACCTCCGCGTTTCTCATACGTTTTTGGCCAAAACGCCTCCGCGCGGAGCCCCCCCCCCCTCCAGTTTATACCTATTTATAGACAGGTTGGGTTTGGCGTCGGTTGGCGACGACGCTGTAAAACACGCCTCTGATTGCGCGAGCTATACAACCAGGATGCCGTGTTCTTTTTTAACGTTTTTCTGTTCGACGGTCACCAGGGCCGGCGTTCAACCTGAACCGTTTTTTTGTGCGGGGAAGACCTTCACTCTGCAGAATGGGGATGATCGTATATCGTAGTGTGTACTCGTATCGTGGAAAGGCACCCACGACGCACTTACCCGGTAAACTCCTCGCGGTCTCTGGAGCGGCCACACCCGTAAACATATCACCACAACCACTTGCAAGAAAATCCGGCTTTGAAACGGTTTTTGGTATTAATAGTATGCAGCTCACCCTTTATGCGACCCGCTATTCACCTCACGTTTCGCTTCGCGCTTGGTGCAAGCAATGCCTGCGTGGTTGGTGGAAACCCGACGTGCTCCGTCCCGGCATTGTAGTTATGCGAGGCTCCATGGTTATTTATTTGACCACGGCAATGCATGACATTGGGTACCCCCCCTCCTCCACCCTCCCGTCTTCGGCATTCCCACCGAAAAAAACGCGAAACCTCTGTGTGTGTTTCCTGCGTTGGAGTCTCACCAGGTACCAGGTATGTTTTTGTTTTGTGTGGCGCCCCGCCCTTCGGCCATGCATGATATCGAGTACGGCACCTCCCGCGAAATTTAAGCCTGGGCATACACCTGGTAACACCCTGTCGGTGAACTTGGGACCGCTTGGGTGTTCTTACGAACACTCGAACGGTTATTTTAGCTATATGGGCAGAGAGAGCAGTGCCGCTTTTGTGTGTGGTGTGTACCGAGGAATATTGTTCCTGATACATTTCTACACAGTCCGCGACACCACGCGAGGAGAAGTTGTGGATCTTCTGCGGGGTCAACTTGTTCTTGCTTGGGGTTTGGTTCTTTATCTCATGGGGGATGGCGGTATTTTCCCTCTGCGGGCTCACATATTTATCCTTGGGCGAGGAAAGCGTCTGCCCTGCGCTGATCTCCGTGGACTCATATTTTCAATCTTGCGAGGAAAGCGTGTGCCCTATACACTAATCTCACTCACTAAAAAAAATGTTCTCGTATCTGCTGGTAGGTTTCCGGCAGAAGTCGAGCGGATTTTTTTTTTTTTTGCCAAACTCCTAGCTAACGTTCTGGAGTGCTGTCGCGTGGTCCCTTATACCTTGTGCGCACGCGCGCGTGTATGGCTGTTGATTTCGGTGCTTGCCGTAGGTTCGCCCAGGAAGTTTGCAAAGCGAGCGTTCCTTTCGCGTCCGAGCTGTTCTTTTCCCTGCTTGCGGTCATCGCCACCTACGACCCCGTCGGGTGGGGGGTCCCTTACGCGGGGTCGTTCACGAGCAACCTGCCCGAGCGTCAGCTCGACATGGCGGTCCAGGTGTGTGCTTGTGTGTGTAGACGTGTGTGTAGACGTGTGTGTAGACGTGTGTGCACACTATTATTGCCCCACCTTGCTGCCCCCCACACGCCGTTAGCGTTGGATTGGGTTGGTGGTGCTCTTGTCGGTGGTGGTGGTGGTGGTGATCGGCGAACTCGAGAGTCACGGAAAGCTAAACGCTGACCGAGCTACTGTAGTAGCCGCGACTGCATGATGTCCGGGATGATGTGAAAACGACGCCGCTGCGTCACTGTAGCCCGCCGCCCCGCTGGTCTACCTGATACTGGTCAGCCTCGAATACTACTGGCAGTATGTATTCATAGCGTACGAGAGCCGGGGTTCAAATCCCGGTGAGTTTTCAATATATATATATATACAATATATATTATATGTATACAGTAGTGTATATATGCTTTATGTGACTCTTCCTCGTCGCGGAAAGTGCGAGAGCGTGAGGCAGAAAAATCGAGGAAAATCGACGGGCCGTGGGAATACTGAACCCTCCACCCTCTGCGCGCCAAAAAATGATGGCCAGTTTTTTTAGCGGGGGAGAATGGAGGACACCTGTGCCCGCGGGTTCTCCAGAGAGGTGGAAAGCAAAAGGGATGATTGGAAAGAAAAGATAACCTGAACATTTCCAAAAGTACAGCCCCGTTTCCCTCGCGGTTAGAGCATGCGGCACCTATTTATGCGGCCATCTTGACGTAAGTTACGGTTCGTTTTCCCTTGTGTTTCTGATTGGACAGCTGCTGGTGGTGCTCCTTGACTACGGGAAGCCGCCCATGCCGGTGGTGACAAGCCCGGCTGGACCGGAAGACGAGTCGGAGGTATGATGGACCGGGATGTTGTCGGTGGTAGTGGTGGTGGTGGTGGTGGTGGTGGGGGTGGTTATGTTGCCGCGAAAAAACGTACAGCATGGTGTAGTATTGTACGGTGCGCCACATGCTGAGCACGGTGCTGTACGGCGCGGTACGATATGTTGACGCTGTACAGTAGACGGTGTCGTACAGTACGATATTGTAAATCGAACAGCACGGTACGGTGCGGTACGGCGTGATACCACACGGCACAGTCGGCCACAGGCTCGGCACGGCGTGGTACGGTACGTTTAGCGCGGTAAAAACTCTACATACGCTGTGCTACAGGATGGCACAGGCTCAGATTGTGTACTGTGTAGTATACTCTTGTTAAATGTGCGGTACGGTTCCATACGGTAAAAAGCGATACGGCACGGTGCTGGGCGACATGGGCGCTGTCTGCGGCGGTGGTCGATGCATCGGACCACGGCTTACAACAAGCAATGGCGTCGGGTTTTTACGATACGCCCCGTTCGTTTTTCCCAGTGGGTGCGTTTGCGGTGGTGATGGTGGTGGTGTTGTCACTGTAGCTGCTCGAGCCTGGCGGGCACGCGTGGAGAAATGTGTGTTCTGGCTGCTGTGATGAGGTGGCCGGGCGTGGTTGGAAATGCCGAGCAACCCTTGGGCACTCTAGATCACGCGTTCGCTGACAATCGTCTTCATTCTTGCAATCGTCACCATCATAGAAGGAAAGAACAATGAGATGCAGGTGGGCAGGCGGGGGTGGGGTCCTCGATGGCGTGCATGGCTGTAGTCGTATGACCATAGACCTTCGCATCCCTACAGTGCCGGGACGGAGGGGGGGGGGTGTTAGCGAAGAAGCACACGCGCGAGGGATGTCCGTCTCAGCAGCCAACGAAACCTCCGACCATAACGCATCTCACATGTACAGTATATAGCCCTGGTAGCAGCTACCCCCCCCCCCCCTCCCCTACTCCGCACAAGTGGGAATGAGCGTATCACTTAGTGTTCAAGGTAAGGCACCCAAGAGGCAGTTACATAGTGCTCCCATTGCTGTCTCTGGAATTGCCTACACCGGAAATTGAATTAACTCATTGAAGCTTTCATCCAAACGCAAGTCCGCCTCACAAGCGGTTCTTAGGTAGGATGCAGCTCACCCTTCATGCGACTCCCCGGACACCTCACGGCGCTTCGCGCTTGGTGCAAGCAATGTCTGCCTGGTCGGTGAAAACCCGACATGCTCCGTCCCGGCATTGTAGGGATGCGAGGGTCTATAGTCATACGACTACGGCCATGCATGATATCTAGTACATCTCTCCTATCGAGTACCCCCCCCCCCCCCCCCTCCCACCCACCCACCCGCACGTCCTCTTGAACCCTTACCTCAACCTCCACTCCCCCGACCCCCACCCCCACGCGGCCACCACCCCTAACCCCCAACTTCCACCCCCATCCCCACCCCAACCATGCAACCACCCCAACCTCCATTCCCGCCCGTACTTTCACCCTTGCACTAAACCTACCCTCACCCCCCCCACCCCCCGCTCCTACCCCCACTCCCACTTCCCCGACCCCCACCCCCACCCAGCCACCGCCACCGCCCCTGCCCCTGTCCCCCAACTTCCTTCCCCATCCCCAACCCTGCCCTGCCACCACCCCTACCCCTACCCCCGTCCCTAACACCACGCCTACCCCCACGCCTATGCCTACTTCTCGCCCCGTCCTGCCATGCCAACCCCCAATGCCTCCCCCTCCCGCGATGCGTGCGCAGCAGGACCACCACCCGGGGGTACGGGAGGACGCGCCGAGCCCAGGCGAGAAGGGCTACAACGTTTTCCGCAACCTGGTGCTGCACGGGCTGAAGGAGGAGGAGGACTTTAGGGTGGTCTTCTTCGGCCTTTCGCGATTGTTGAACAACTTGCACCGCTCAAGAAACACCTACATACCGGGCGCCGCTATGCCGGTGAGCTGTGCAGACGGGAGGTAGGATGGGATGGCATGAGATGGAACGGGATCTGGGATATGGGATGGGATGGGATGGGATGGGATGGGATGGGATGGGATGGGATGGGATAGGATGGGATGGGATGGGATGGGATGGGATGGGATGGGATGGGATGGGATGGGATGGGATGGGATGGGATGGGATGGGATGGGATGGGATGGGATGGGATGGGATGGGATGGGATGGGATGGGATGGGATGGGATGGGATGGGATGGGATGGGATGGGATGGGATGGGATGGGATGGGATGGGATGGGATGGGATGGCATGGCATGGCATGGCATGGCATGGCATGGCATGGCATGGCATGGCATGGCATGGCATGGCATGGCATGGCATATGGGATGGGATGGGATGAGATATGGAATGGGATATGGAATGGGATGGAATGGGATATAGACTGGGATATGAAATGGGATGGGATGGAATATGGGATGGGGGGGGATGAGATGGAATGGGATGGGGTGGGATGGGATGTGCGATAGGATGGAATGGGATGGGATGGGATATGGGATGGGATGGGATGGGATGAGATATGGAATGGGATGTGGAATGGGATATGGAATGGGATATGGAATGGGATCGAATGGAATATGGGATGGAATGGGGTGGGATGGGATATGGGATGGGATGGGTTGGTATGTGGAATGTAATATGGAATGGGATGGAATGGAACATTGAATGGGATGGGAGGGGATGGGATGGGATGGATTGGGGTGGGGTGGGATGGGATGGGATGGGATGGGATGGGGATAGCCGCTCAGCTGCTGTTTGTATTGATTGCATCTGTGCATGTTTCTTGTCTTGTTGGATTGGCTGCGCCGTCGCTTCAAGCTTATCGCCCCGACGTTTGCCCCCCCACCACTGCCGATTAAAGTTTCCGCTCGGGTACCACCTACCCGTACCAGGTACGTCCCTGGTACCATATCACACTGACCCCGCCATGAACGGCGGCAGAGCGTGACATGGCGAGTTTCGTGGTAACGAGCCTACTGTACCGTAGGGTTTTGCCTTATGGGGGCGAAGTTAGTGTCGGCGTATGTCAGGCCCTGAAAATGGGTCGACAACGTTGTTATTAATAGGCGTTCCCGTGGGATTTCTTTGGGGTTGTTGTCTTTTGAGATTCTGCCCTTATCGAATCGGTTCCAGGTTCTCCAAGGCATGTCTTTAGTCCGGTTTGGCGGTAAGTTGGAAAATAACTGACCGCGTCGGACCGATACGAAGTCATCTTTAACCCTTTTTAGAACCGCAGTCCCGTTTTGGGGACAAACTACTTGGAATTTGACTGGTTCGTCCCCAACAACGGGACTGCGGTTCTGAAGGGGTTAAGGCCTAAAGGTCGATTGTATGCTCGGACTCAGTAATTGAGAGGTTTTTATATTTTAGAGGTGACGCTGTCATTTTACGGCATAAATATGGCAGAGGCGACGCAATTTTTGGTGTTTCGTGATCCTGTTTTTTTTTTGTCGGCGTGTTCTGTGAGCCCCTCCCTCCCAAACCGTTAAGGGACGTTTTTTTTTTCATCTTGTTTTTTTCGCGCGGCAGTTCGGGAAGAACGTGAAAAAAGACGAAGCAAAATGTGTGGCGAATCCCCCCCCCCCCCCTCTCTCAAACCTCCTCGCTCATTGGCTATTTTAGGACTGCAGTCCCGTTTCGGGGACAAACTACTTAGAATTTGACTGGTTTGTCCTCAAAACGGGACTGCGGGCCTAAAAAGGGTTGTAACGGGTTGGCAAGAGCTCATAGAACAGGGGTCTCCGTGGAACATTGGCGTGGGCTTCCGACGCGTAAGACGTTTAGGGCAGAAAACCTTGAACCAGCCTTGCCTGCACCTGGGTGTCTCTTTTGTTTGGCCTCAGGTAAAATGTTACCAAGAGGTGCTGGTGCTCCTGTGGAAGTTGATGGAGGAGAACCCGGTGTTCACGCAGTACGTGCTCAAGCATTGCGACGTCAACGAGGTTGGTGCTCCTTTTTTTTCTTTCTTCACATTTGTTTCTGTGACTGCTGGTGGGGGCGAGAGTGGTGGGGGGGGTAGCAGATGCTGTGGCGGTGGCGGCGAAGGTGGCGGTGGTGGTGGTGGTGGTGGTGGTGGTGGTGGTGGTGGTGGCGGTGTTGGTGTTGGTGTCGGTGGTGGTGGTGTTGGTGGTTGTTTTTGGTGTTTTAGGTGGCGTGGGGGGTGTTGGTGGTTGTTTTTGGTGTTTTAGGTGGCGTGGGGGGTGTTGGTGGTTGTTTTTGGTGTTTTAGGTGGCGTGGGGGGTGTTGGTGGTTGTTTTTGGTGTTTTAGGTGGCGTGGGGGGTGTTGGTGCGAGGTGCTGGTGTGCGCGTCGATGTTGGTGTGCGCGTGTTAGGTTCTGGTCCGAGGCGCTGTTGATGCCGAGTCTGCCGGTGCCGGCGATGGTTTCTCTCTTACCTGCGCCGTTCTGCTCTGCCCATTACCTGTTGTACCAACCATTACGCCACCCTCAACTTACCCCCCTCCCCGCTGCTCCGTTTCGAAAGGGATGCGTGATCAATGGTCAAATGGCTAAGGCAAGCAACAAAGGAGTACCCCCCCCGCCCTCCATCCCAGCATTGTAGGGATGCGAGGGTCTATGGTCGTACGACTACGGTCATGCATAATAATGGGTACCCCCCCCCCCCCCCCCCCCTCTCCGTATATGATACCAGGGTACCAGGTATATATTTTTTGTTGGCGTCGTTTGTCAAGGACACGGTAAAACGTGCCGCTCGTCACGTGAGCGAGACAACCAGGGCAACGTTTTCTTTTTTTTGTTTTGTTTTTGTTTTGGAGGTCGGTCGGTTACAGCTGGTATCACGTAGTGTGCATGCAGTAGGGCACTCACCAGGCAGTTACATAGAACTCCCGTTGGTTGCTGTCCCTGGAGGTGGCCACACCGGAAAATATATTAACTCACTGGAGCTTGTCATCCATGCGCGAGTCCGCCTCACAAGCGGTTCTGAGTAGGATGCAGCTCACCCTTCGTGCGACTCGACGAACACCCCACGGTGCTTCGCGCTTGGTGCGAGCAATGACTGCCCGGTCGGTGAAAACCCGACGTGCTCCGTTCCGGCATTGAAAATATGCGAGGGTCTATGGTGGTACGACTACGGCCATGCATGAGATCGACCCCCCCCCCCCCCCCCCCCCCCCCCTCCTCCCCCACCTAGCTGCCACACGCGCATCACCCCCCGACAGGCTCCGTCCCGGCATTGTAGGGATGCGAGGGTCTATGGTCATACGACTACGGCCATGCATGAGATCGAGTACATACCTCCTATCGAGTACACCCCCCCCCCCCCCCCCCCCTCCCCTCCGCCGACCAGTATACCCTCACCGCTCCGCCGGGTCCTCGCCACCCACCCCCTTCAAACCCCGCTACTGTCGGCATTAACCAGCTCCGCTTCCATGAAATGCGTCACCAGAGCTCGGGTGCCGTTTGTCGTGCTCCTGTCGCTGCTACGGACGTCACGAAGGGCTGCACCGATTTTGTTTTCGGTTTCTGAAAACAGACGAGGACCGAACGAACTCGAGGAGCGGCCCTTTAACCATACGCACCCACCCCGAAGCTCTGATGTTCTGTTTTATCCCAACAGAAGGTTGTGCGCCCAACGCGAAGAAGAACAACCACACACCTCGATAGAGGTACAGCACATGTCGGCTATTTTGTTTTCTGAATGATGGGGACTCCTTAACCCGAAATCGTCGCTATGCCGCTCTTGCTTCGAAAAATGACGTTTTTGTATTACTTGGGCCATCATGGGAATATTCGTCGGGATGGGACTTGAATTTTTGCTCGAGTCAGTTTTCGGGTGAGGTATGGAGCTCCTCAAGTGAGGAGCCTAGGAAAATTTAGGGTGAACCACTATCGTAGAACTCCTCCCGGCGGCCTCGTCCTGAGAGAACCGAACGTAAGATTTGTTCTAACGAATATTGGGGGTGTAGTTTTTCGCTTAAGGGGCCGCCCCGGGGCAGACAAGGCTACTGCCGCCGTATCATATACCGCTTTGTCCGGTGATATTGGGATCGTTTTCTGTTCTTTGCTAATACGTTACAGTTTTCGGACAGAGTACGAGTATACCGTGAAGAAAAGCGTCCGGTTTTAGTAGAGGATCGTTTCTATTCCTTGGTGATACTTAAAATGTCCTTACATTTTCGGACGAAGTGGTATACCGTACGTAAGAGAGTGTTCGGTAATATTAGGATCGTTTCCATGTCTTGTTAGTACTTGAAATATTCCTGTATTTTTGGACAGAGCGTTGAGTTCGCACCGGGGTACGATCGTTTTTTTTCTATGAAATAGGCGTTTTCTTGACAACGGGAAAAGGGTGCCAACCAGCGTCGAACTAAATATTTCCGGAAGACTCGCCCTCTCTCTCTCACTCATTCTCTCTCTCTCTCCCACTCTCTCACTCTCTCAACAGAACATCATATTTCCCCCCCGACAGTTTGTTCGGTGTTTGGCAGACGTCGGGGGAACGAAAAATCGAACGTGTCTGTGCGAAGTCAGCGTTCCTGACGGGAAATACTATCGACGGAAGCACTGTCGGAACAGTGCTCACCCTTATCTGGCCGCCAATATAGTCACCGTTCAGTGTTAAACACCAGAGTACAATATTCGCCTATATTTTTGGTCGGAATTTTGTGATTATTTGATTACCCCTTCACGGTTATCACGGGGGGTCGTGCCCGTCATATCCAATTATGGTGGGTAGACGTACGGGAATACCTGCTTTTTTTTTATTCAGGGTACATGCGTTGCTTCTGCTTGTACCATGCCTTCCTTTCCCGGGTACGGCGCGTTGGTTGCTTTGCTCTCGCGCCAGCCGACCCCCCCCCCCCCACCCCCCCCCCCCACCCCCCCCCCTTCCCCTTACCCGCCCCCTTGCTGCCCATCCTCTGATCCTCATGGGGAGGTGGGAGGAGGGGGCGAGGGGGTTGGCATCATCCCCACGTTTTGGGTGGCTAACTGCTTAGAACTGTGCTGTCAATCTTACGCTACGAGCAGTAGGAGAACCGCGTCTCAGGCAGATGATCCATTCCGTTCCCGCTTTATGATCTGATGCCCTTCCACCGTAGATTTTTATGTACGTCCGGGTTTGTACCTTGTATGGTGTAGAGTGATGGGGCCGGGTGGGAGCGGTACAGCCTTGATGATCTACGCTGGAGGGCGGCGTGTGTCCTGCTTGGGCTGGAGGCTGCCCTGTGCAGACCCTGTAGGGCATCCCGTTGTGCGGTAGGTTAGGATCTAGATGATTCATCTGATCTATCTGATCTGTCTGTAGATCATCGTTCTGTTTTATGCTGTGTACCTGGTAACTCTTTGCATTGCTGAAAGAAAAACTGCTCGAGACAAACCACTCGGAATAACCAAGACTCGGATAACACGTACACTATATTGACAGTTGTACTGAGTACAAGTTCATGCTCTGAAGACAAAGCTGGTGCGAATCTCGATAATTGTTCCTGTTGCTCCGCTTACCAACCCCCCCCCCCCCCCCCCCCCTGCAGATTCTTGTGCCGGTGTGCTACCTGCTAGTGGAAAACCGGAAGGATGCTTCCAAGGGGGGGCTGATTCATATCTGCACCTTCTTGTTGCTCAAGCTGTCGGGAGAGAGGCTGTTCGGCGTGGCTATCAACAAGCCTTGCGCCGTGAGGCTTCCGACCGATCTCCCTCTCTTCTCGGGTGAGACCGATCAGAAGGACAGCCCACACCCCCACCCCATCTAAATGTGCGGTCGTCGGCGAGGGTTGGGTCTGTGTCGAGCGTCCCCCCCGCTCTTCGACCGCACGCTCTTTTATGTTGGAAACCCCGTGATTAGATATATCTCCCTGCCTTTCACTGCTCCCTTCCTCGTGCCCCCCCCCCCCCCCCCCCCCTCCCTCCCCCTTCTCTATGCAATGTCTGCCTGGTCGGCGAGAACCCAACCTGCTCCGTCCCGGCATTGTAGGGATGCGAGGGTCTATGGTCATACGACTACGGCCATGCATGATACTGAGTACCCCCCCCCCCCCCCTTCCCCTCCCGCGTGCCTCTCTACACCCTCACCCCTGCCTCTCCTCACACGCCGTGTTCGCAGCCCTTCGGTTCGATGTGCATCCTCTCCCTCACTCCCGCCTGACCCCCCGCCCCCTTCCCTCTCCTTCCTCTCGCTCCCCCCCCCTCCACCCTTTTCCCTTTTCCCTCCTCCTGTGCTCCGTTTGGAGAGGGATGCGTGGGCAATGGTCACATTGATAAGTCAGGCAATAAACAAGGACCCCCCCCCCCCCCACCCCCTCTTTCTGTTCTTCCCCCCCTCCCATCCCACTCCTCAGTTGCTATGTAGTATATATAGGAAACAACGTAGGTGAGCGCCCAACAGTTGGAGGCGTCTCTATTGGGAGTAGGAACGGTGCTCCGTCTCGACAGGGATTCGTGGTCCATTGTCAAACGACTTAAGGCAAGCACCAAGCGAGCACGCCCCCCTCCCCCCTCCCCCCATCCCACTCCCCCATCGGTTAAAACCCGACATGCTCCGTCCCGGCATTGTAGGGATGCGAGGGTCTATGGTCATACGACTACGGCCATGCATGAGATCGAGTACATCTCCTATCGAGTACACCCCCCCCCCCCCCCTCCTTTTTTTGTTTGTCCTGCTGGCGGCGTACGCGACAGGGTCTCACCTGGACCTCCTGGTGCTCACCGTGCACAAGCTTCTCGTGGCGGGGACGGAGAGGCTGTCCACCCTGTACCACTGCTTCCTGACGGTGCTCTGCAACGTGTCTCCGTACGCGAAGAGCTTGAGCCTCGTCTCGTCCGTGAAGCTGGTAAACCTGTTCGAGCTCTTCACCAGCCCCGGGTGAGTGGGTTGCCTCCAGTCATGGCATAGTTGGTTCGTACTCTTTTTTTTTTTTCGGATGCACATCTTAGATACCAGGTATATATATATACAAGGCGCTTCGTTCCGCGGGCGGCCTACGCCGCCCGCTACGCTCGCTCAGGAAGGAAATGTACGCGAAGCGGACAGAAGGTCGATGGTTGAATATATATTTGATAAATTGGCGACTTGATAATGCCAAGAGTCACATGCCGTACGTACGTACATACCCCAGGTAGGGTACTGATTTTCTTCTTTTGAAATTTTGTATGACCTGGTATGTACGAACGAGAAAGCACACAGCTAGCACAGCAGCAGAGCACCGCAAAAACAATGGATGAAAATGAAACCGAAAAATTAAAAATTCAAAAAGAGAAAAAAATCCCCGTCCCCTCTCATGTAATAATTGTCTGCCCCTGGAACACCTTGCACCAGTCAAAGAAGAAAAAGTAAAAAGAATGAACAGCAGAGCTTGTCTCTTAGCCTCGTATGCCGCCCGCCCCTCTCTCGACCACCTCTCCACCGATTCGGTCCGGGTAAAGCTCTCCTCCCTCTCTGTCAGAGTGATCCCCGTTGCCCGCCCCGCGTGAAGCCCGGTACTCACCGTGACCCTCGTTCGCCAGCTCGAGGATGTGCATGGTCAGACGGGCGTTCGTCTCTTTGTATAGTTCATCGTGGTTGCAAAAATAAGCACCGCTTGAATGTTATCTTGCTATCCCGAACGACCCTTATGGACTCGTACATACTCAGTCTAATTTTTTAGATGATGGCAAGGCAGAGCCCATTCATGCTTCCCTTGTGTCTCGAGGCACACACGACGCCTAGACACGAAAACCGCGACCGCGCTCCTTGCAACCCCCCCTCTACCCGCCAGCATCCGCCGACATCCGCGACGGCGCCGGGCTCGCCAGCGTCGCCGTGTTTCGACTACGCACACGCACACGAAACAGAAGAATAAAAAAGAAAAAAAATAATTGAAAATGCAAAAGAAATTTCAACCAGCCGGTGAAGAAAAACGCAAGAGAGCCTCCCAAACCGCTGAAAAAACAAAATCGACGTTTTCTTTTTCCGAGATTTTTCTTCTATTGTTTCGGAAAAAAAGTGTGGCACGAGAAGCAAGCACTCAAAGAAAGCAAAGAACGCGAAGAAAGTTAAGATCGTAGAAGCGACGAATAATCGTGGAAGACTCGCAGAGCGTGAGGCAGGTCCTTACGATCAAATGATTTTAGGAAAAGGGGAAACTTTAAGTATGTGTATATATTATACCGTAGATGTGTCACGAGGTATGTTTCGTCTGGGATGTGTTACGTTTCGCGAGCGATAAAAGGGATGGGATGCCACGGGTCGTTCATCCCGGGCATCGTTCCCTTGCGGACGATTAATAGAGCTGCGGTGCATCTGTGTTTTTTGTGCCGTGGTTTGGTTTCTGCCATCGAAGATGTGTGTGTGTGTGTTTTTTTTTCTTGGCCTGTTTTTGTGCCCACGGGCTAGTACCAGCTATAATATCTACAGTAGTGCGAGGATATCGTCATCATCAGGGAAACGCGCATTCACTTCTGAAGCTCCTTGTTAAACCCCGCCCGGGACCCCGAAGCAGCGATCAGAAGAAATGGTTGGTAAGTTTGGCGATAGCACCCGCCCATGAACCGCGTTCAGTTCAGCGGCCGACGATGCGGGTAGCGCATCATGTCGCGCCTCGAGTGCCGTACATGCAACTCCTAGGATCACATCTCGAACCGCACCCAAGTTCGTACCTGGTACGTACAACCCCGTCCCCCCGCCCCCCCCCTCCCCCGTAAAATCACACGGCGGCCGTCGCTGTAGCCGTTACCAGTGTGGCCCAACATGGAAGGACCGTTTTTATTGGATAATTATATGCTAACGGCCCCTATATTTCGGGTCAGAGTGGTTATTTTTTTCCCCATCGATTCGTTTGTCCCCTTAGAAGTAAGTGCCAGAAGGGTGACATCTCTACAACTCCTCTATCCCGTGGGACCATCTCGAACAGGACCTACGGTACACACAAAAATCTATACATTCCGCTCTTTTTACTATTACGGGGGACCATAGTTAATAGGACCAAATATTGTTAGTAAAAATGGTTAGATATATAGGTTTTTATGTACACCATAGGTCCTATTAACTATGGTCCCCCGTAATATTAATAGCAATATTTGGTCCTATGGTCCCCCGTAACATTGTGGGTGAGAACCACTCGGAATCGGAGGGATGCGTTGGTGTCGGCTCAGTGCAGTAAGGCTTTTGACCCTTTTAAGACGGCAGAGTCCCGTTTTGGGGATATAACTGCTTGCTATAGAGTTTTTGAGTTATTTTGTCCCCGAAAACCGGAGTTCAGTTCTGAAAGGGTTAACCCTTTTAGAACCGCAGTCCCGTTCTGGGGACAAACCAGTCAAATTTCAAGTAGTTTTGTCCCCAAACGGGACTGCGGTTCTAAAGGGGTTAAGGGGCTCTGTACCCCGCGCCGCCCTGAACCTGACTATTGACAAAGCAAAACAAATGAAACCAGAAAAACACACACCACCATGTACCTCATGGCCTGAGAGGTGCGTGCAGCACGAGCATTTTATCGCCAAACCCGAATGGTACGCCAACGGCGTTTTTTTTTTTTTTTTTTTTTTTTAGTTTAGGAGCCCAGCCAGTCCATAAAAAATCAGCGAAAACGTGGCAGTTATATCTCAGCACCCGTCCCTCCCTGGTTGTTGGTGCTGTTGGGGTTAGTGTTTGCGCTGTTGTTGTTGGTGATGGTGGTCTTGGTGGTGATGGTGGTGGTGATGCTGGTGTTGATGTTGTTGGTGATGGTGTTCGGTGATTGTTGTAAGCCCTTTGCTTGGACGTCGCCAAACCTCTAGTCCACCGTCGCGTCAGGCAGACTCGAACGCCCGCCCGCCCTCCCCTCCCCTCCCCCCCCCACAAAAATCGGAAGTAACGTGCGGAAACCACTACCCCAAGCAAAAAAGAGAAGGATTTTGCAACAAGCAATACGAATGCCGAGGGGTGCGCGGGGGGATGGAGTGGGCGTACTCATTTATTGCTTGCCTTACTGGTTTGTACCAACGACTACGCATATCCCTTTTGAGGCGGACGGGGCAGGGGGGGGGGTTACTCATGCCATGCATGTCCGTAGTCGTATGGCCCTAGAGCCTTGCATCCCTACGATGCCGGGACAGAGCACGTCGGGCTTTCACCGGACCGCCAGGGCATTGCTTGCACCGAAGGGAGGGGGGGAGGTATGGGCAATATGATGTTTAAAACGCGTAGAACGTGGATGTGGTGTTCCGCCGTCTGTTGGGTAACGACAAGCGGAAGATGATAACTTGTCACAAATGCTGTGGTTCGCCCCGGGTCACCCGCGACGTGCGTGTTGCCTAAAACGGTGGAGAGACGGTAGTTGTTTGCCCTGAATATGAATATACATCTACTGCATATATGTCTTCTTAAACCAGGACGTACGTCCCGGTAAGGGTGTCTCGATTGACAGTCGAAGGATCGTGTACAACGTGAAACGCAGCAAAAACGCAGCGAAAAAGGGGCGCGTGCAATGTCCTTCTCCTCTTCATATTTTCTTGTGGGTCC
The DNA here is from genome assembly GCA_031213475.1 of Nereocystis luetkeana. NCBI lineage: Eukaryota > Phaeophyceae > Laminariales > Laminariaceae > Nereocystis > Nereocystis luetkeana. The sequence continues at coordinate 2,960,742 of JARUPZ010000032.1, forward strand.
GTCCGTACGCGGTCGGATCGGTCCGACCGTGGGCTTGGCTTGACGTGGATGCCCACGTGCCGCTCGTGTGCCCGCAGGAACCTGTACGCGTCGGAGACGAATCAAACGTACGTATCGCTGCTGCTGGAGATGTTTTCCAACATTATTCAGTATCAGTACGCTGGGAACGCGCGCCTGGTCTACGCGGTCGTGCGGCGGCAAGAGGTATTTTGCGGGTGGTTGACGCCGTGTGTGTGTGTGTGTTTTTTTTTCTCGTTCCGTATCGTTTTGTCTGATTGTTTCCTTTGATTTTTGTTGTTGTTGTTGTTGTTGTGTTGTTATGTTGCGGTTATGTTGTGTGCCACCCTTTTACTGTCTTTTATTACGGGGAAAGGTATTTAATAGGACCTATGGTAAACATAAAAACCTATATATTTAACCATTTTTACCAACAATATTTGGTCCTATTAACTATGGTCCCCCGTAGTATTTATTTTCTTTGTGTTTTTGTTTCCTTTTTTTTTAAATATTGCGAGGAATGAACCCACAGAGAGGGAGATCAATAAAAAAAATTTCCGGGTATTGCTCGGCAACATCTTCGAGAGGGGATATGTGCAGACCCTATTCTAGGAGCAAGGGAAGCCAATGATTGAGTTTCGATGCATTCGTCGCTAAGCGTGGCGTCAACTGTATTACCAGGGGTGAGCGAAGACGGGGGAATATGGGGCCACGCTCGCCCGCACATGACTGTTCTAAAACAGGTTTTGTTTCCGGTTGTGTTGAGCTTGGTTTCAGCTCCCCGCCCCCTGTCTGGGGATCCGAAAACAAAAGTGGGGTGCAGTGTCGATTTTTTGTTTTTCGTGTACCGCTCGCTGGTTTAGCGCTTGTCTTTGCTGGTGTTCAATGTGTTTGTATTGTCGCCCTGTTTTCAGCTCATTCCAACGTCTAGCCAGTACCCACGAAAAGGCTTAACGACGTTTTCGGGTGTGCGCAGTCTGGGGTTTTACTCGTGCACTGCTCGCGCACGTGGTTGGGTGTTCGCAATATTATGCACGTGAACGCGAACCTGCACGAGTCTTTTGATGTGCTCCCTCCCTCTCTGCTTCTCTCTTCCTCATTCCCTTCTTCCCTGCTTCCCTCTTTCCCTGCCTTCCTCCTTCCCTTTCCCGCTCCCCCCTCTCTCTCCCTCCCTCCCTCTAGTTCTCTCCCTACCTTCTTCTGTCCCTCCCTCTCTCCGTCTCTGCTTCTCTCTTCCTCCTTCCCTGCTTCTCTCCCTCCCTCTCCCTCCCTCCTTCCCTCCCACCCTCCCGCCCTGATACAGCAATCCTACCCGCGAGCTAGCCCCGTGCGGGGCTGGCAATACCCCGTTCCCGCCCGCACTCGAACCAGGCAAGGCACCCCCCCCCCCCCCCCCCCCCCTTCCCCCCTCCTCCAGACCTCCAGATGTCATTCTCCCTTAGGGCATCACAACCCCAACTCTACGCTCGCTGTTTACGTTCTCTCCAATCACGCCACCGCCAGGCGTTCGAGGGCCTGTACGAGCTCGATCTGCCCGCAGCCATAGCCGGTGCGTCGAAATTTGCGAGTGCTGCGCAGAAGAAGGTACGCATGACGTCTGTGGCGGCGCCGGCGGGCCCAGCGGAGAGGGACGCGGGCGTGCAGGCGGGGGGCGGGCTAGGGGCGGGGAGTGGCGGGGGTGGGGGGGCAGGGCCGCCGGCGATTGGGTTGAAGGTGCGGGCGTGCTCTGTGGAGGCCTGCTTTGTAGAGGCCTCGCTCAGGCTCGTGATGACGGGTTTTGTATAGAGGCTGGTTCAAACCAGATCAAACAAGTTGCGTCACCCACGAATGCCGCGTGTAATATCCACTACTTGATTGTCACATTTGCCATCATATTGACCGGAATGATCGGTGGAAGAGGGCGACAGAAGTGGCCCGTGGTTTTGTTCGTAGGGCAGGGCTGGCGCCAGCGATGAGACTGCGTCCCATCCAACCCCAGGCCTTCCAGACGGTCGACAAGAGGCAAGCGATTCCGTGTAAAGTTTTTTTTTTTTTTAATGTTTGCTCCTGAACCAAACCGGTTACAGGCGGCTCCGAGGCATGCCCGTGAAAATATTCGCGCAAATATCAGAAGAACTGACTGCGTAGGACCAATATCAAGTCGAAATTCAACGCCCAATGTTGATCCTACACTGAAAATAAATATGACGAGGAACCGATTTTTTTTTTGCGCGCGCGTTTGCCGCACAGAAGCCCAAAAGCCCGTGACGTTGCTTAGAAATTAAACCTGATGGTGTGCGCACTCTTGCTCTTTCCCCCCCTGCCGAGCCGTTGACGTTTTTTTGTTTGTTTTTTTTTTGCCGGAAAATACAATAATGTTCCAAGATACCCAAATTTCCCAGCAATTATAAGAAAATAAATCGTCCACTACAATAGGCAACGAGTGGGCACGGGCTCATGGAACACGTGTGCCAAACATTTACGGTATTTCTCCACGATAACAACGGCGTGGACGGTGGATGCTTGGCCCTTTTATGTTTTGTCTCAAAATGGGTGGGAGAAACTTCGACGGTAAGAGCTTGAACCGGCTTGTATGTACGAAGACACGGACGAGTGCCGGCTGTGCCAGTAGAGGCGAAGAAACTCGTCTGCGGTGGCGAAGTTATTCGGCGTTGCAGGTGATAGGTTTTGGACGAAGGGTCCCCGCTGCAGCGGTGAGGGGTTCCGACATTATAAGTGAAGGGTTCCGACTGTGGTGGTAAAGATATCAGGTATCCGGCAGTGGACGTGAAGTGTTCAGCCTGTAGGGGTGAAGGGTCCCGGCCGTGGCGGTGAAGGGTTCCGACTTTAAAAGTGAAGAGTTCCGACTTTAAAAGTGAAGAGTTATGATTGTGGTGGTCAAGGAATCCGGTTGTGGACGTGAAGTGTTCACCCTGTAGTGTTGAAGGTTTCCGGCTTTTGGAGTGAAGGGTCCCGGCCGTGGCGGTAGAGGGTACTGACTGTAGCGATGAACGGTTCCGGCTGTAGCGGTGAAGGGTTCCGACTTTGGAAGTGAAGGGTTCCGATTGTGGTGGTCAAGGAATCCGGTTGTGGACGTGGAGTGTTCACCCTGTAGTGTTGAAGGTTTCCGGCTTTTGGAGTGAAGGGCCCCGGCCGTGGCGGTAGAGGGTACTGACTGTAGCGATGAAAGGTTCCGGCTGTAGCGGTGAAGGTTTCCGACTTTGGAAGTGAAGGGTTCCGACTGTGATCGATGCGTCCGATTGTGGACGAGAAGTGCTCAGCCTGTAGGGGTGAAAAGTTCCGGCTGTGGCGGTGAAGGGTTCTGACTATGACGATGAAGGATTCCGGCTGTAGCGGTGAAGGGTTTCGACTATATGGGCGAAGAGTTCCGGCTGTAGCTGTGAAGGGTTCCGACTTTAGAAGTGGAAGATTCCAAGTGTGTAGTAGTCGAGGTATCCGTCTGTAGATGTGAAGTGCTCAGCGTGTAGAAGTGAAGGATTCCAACTGTAGGTGCGACGAATTCCAACCGTGGAGGTGAAGGGTTCCGTGTCCGAAGGCGAAGGGTTCCAAGAATGGCTGTAGGGGTCAACGGTTCCGACTACAGAGGTGAGGATCTCCGATCGGCGGAGTGAAGGGTTCCTCGTGTAGGTGTGGAGGGCTCTGGGTGGAGTTGGTTCCAGTTGCGACGGTGAAGGGTTCCGACTGTAGAGATGAAGGGTCCCGGTTGTGGGGTGTCACTGCTCGAGCTAGTCAAAAGCATGATATTTCCCATCTGTAGGGATGCCGGCGTCCCCGGTGGCTCGGTGGCTTGTCCGCGTGCCTAGTAAGATCAATTTCGTGGGTGCAAGTCTCACCGAGTGCCCACTCGTGAGGACTTTTTCTCGCCTAAAAAGTTGATCGGCGGAAAGCGCGAACGCGTTAGTTAGCTGCATTGGATGAAAATCGACGAGCAAAATGGAATGCTGAACCCTATGCGCGGCCACAAAATGAAGGCACGTATCCCGGGGGGAGAAAGGACGACACCTGTGACCACGGCTTGTCCAGAAGAAGACCGCTGAGGGTAAGACCTCCAACGGGTTGAGCTGGAAGGTGGAAGTGATGATTGAAGAACAGAAAAGAGGGATGAAGGGTTCCGACTGTAAAGGTGAAGTGTTCTGACTTTAGAGTTGACGAGTTCCGACCTTATGGGAGTGAAGGGCTCCGGTTGTACTTTTGAAGGGTTCCGGCTTTGTAAGCAAAGGGTTCAGGGTGTGACCGCGAAGGGTCTCCGATATGGCGGTTTCCAATCGTTCCGATAGTGACGCTGAAAGGGTTTGAAGGTGCAATGAACGTGCATTTCGAAGGTCCCGGGTGTAGATGGGGATGGTTCTTACTCTAGAGGTGGAGGAGGGTTTCCGCCGGTAGGCAGGAAGGGTTCCGGGAGAGGGGTCTGAGGGCAGAGCAATGGCGAATAGTTTCCGGCTAGAAAAGTGAAAGAGTCCGCATGTTTTTTGTGAGAGTTCCGGCTGGAATGGTGATGTGTTCTGGCATGAGGTATGAAAGGTTGCCTCTGTTGGGGGTGTTACGGGCGTTCCCGCCGTAAACGTGAAGGGTTCCCGGTGTATTTGTTTTCAGGGTACGACTATGCGAGGAGCCCCGACGATGGGGGTGAAGTGTCCCGAAAGTAAACATGAAGCGTTCCGAGTGTGCGAGGAGCCCCGACGATGGGGTGAAGGGTCCCGAATGTAAACATGAAGCGTTCCGGCTATGCGAGGGGCCCCGACGATGGGGATGAAGGGTCCCGGGTGTAACGTTGAAGCGTTCCGGCTGTATATATGAAGGGTTCCGACTTTTGTGTATGGATACTTCCGGCTTTAAGCATGGAATCCCCTGGATGTGGGGGTGACATGTATCGGTTATGGAGGCGAAGGCTTCCGGCTGTACAAGTGGATACATCGGTTGGCGGCTGTCTGAGGCCGAGGGTTCCGGCTGCGGATGTGAAGAGCCCGGTGAAGCGTTTCAGCGATAAAGGTGAAAGGTCCCGCATGTAGGGTCTAAGCGTTCCGGCCGTAGAGATGAGGGCTCCCGGATGTAGGGGGTGAATGGCTTCAGCTGTACGTGTCAAGCCTCCCGACCGTAGAGGTAAAGGGTCCCGTCGGTAATTTCGAATGGTCCGGGATGCACAGGCGATGGGTTCTGGCTGTATAGGCGAAGCCTTCTAGAACTGCAGTCCCGTTTTTGAGACAAATTACCCATAACTCGAGTAAATTGTCCCCAAAAGGGGGCTGCGGTCCTAAACAATGTTCGCAAGAGTTCCGTCGGTACAAAGTGAACAGTCCCGGCTGTTGAGCCGAACGGATTCCGCTGTATCGGTGAAGAGTCTCCGGTTCTGCAGGCGAAAAGTGCCACCCGTAGCGGGGAACGTTTCGGGTAAGACATGTATACTACTTGAAGTATAAACATAGATGCTGGTAGGGCTTCCGGATGTAGGAATGGAGGGCTCCGACTGCAGAGGTGAATGGCTCCGGCTGTAGTGGCGAATGGAAGCTTCGGCCCGTAGTGGTAAGGTCTTCGGGGGTAAGAAGCGAAGGGTCCCGGATGTTGAGGTGGAGGGTTCCCGAGCGTTGAGGTGAATGGTTCTGCTATTGAGGTCAAAAGGTTTTGCTAGAGGTGAAGGCTGTCGGATTGAAGAGCCCTGGTTCTACGGGGCGGAAGGTCCCGGCCGTAAAGGTGAAGTATTCTAGCGTTATGTACTATGGGTTTAGACTGTACAAGTGGAATGCTTTGGCTGTAGGAATGTGGGAGGATGCGGAGGTGGGGGATTCCAGCTGTAGGAGCGAAGGGCCCGGGCGGTAAAGGTGGGGAGCCCGGGCTGTGTCAGTGGAGGAGGCGAAGGGTTCCGGGTGTTGATGTGCGGCGGTTCCGAGAATGTAGGTGAAAGGTGGTGCTAGTTTAGTTGAAACGTTTAGCTCGGGGCGATAGGTCCCGGCTGCAAGGGTGAGGGCGTGTCTTAACCCCCCCCCCCGAGAGAGCATCGGATTGAACGGAATGTTTTTTTTCGACATATGAATTGGCGCTGATGAGGCACGGAAGACGAATAGATTCAGTGCAGCGCGAGAGTGACAGTACCTGGGATATCTTTGAAAATGGTGAGCATATGTTGTACCCTCTGTTTTGTCTTTTGGGAGGTCCGAACGACCCGACCGAACGGGGAACAACTAGTATATCGTGATGAAGACGGATGGGGACGCCACAACAGCGTGTTGGTGTAGTGGCATTCGCAAACGGTACCGTTCGTACTGATCCGGCTGGCGAGACCCAGTATTCTGCACGAACTCAAAAGCACGTTTTTGTGCATGGGAAAGGAGCGATTTGACCCCGAGCAGCCTCGTCCCGTTCCGCTCGTTCCCATGCTCTCTGGGGGGGGGGTGGTTAAGATACTCACCGTAAGGCCCTGGTTTCACAGGCGGAAGGTCCCGGCTTTAGAGAAGAAGGGTTGCGGCATGATACATTTCGGGTTCCGGATGCACACGTGGAATGTTCCGGTTGCACAGGTGAAGGGGCCTGTACGGGTTAGGAGGTCCGGCTGTAGAAGCGAAGGGTGCCGGCTGTAGCGGCGCAGGCTTCCGGTAGTTTGCGGTTAAGGCCTCGGGCGGAGAAGGTGAAGGGCCCCCGGATGTCGACGTGAAGAGGCCCCTAGCATGCGGGTGAAGCGCTCTGCTCTCGAGGTGAAAGGTTTCGCTCGAAGTTGGCAGGTCCCGGCTGTGGGAGATGAAATGCCCTGTGTAGTTCTGCGGGCGGAAGTCCCTCGGGTGTACAAGCGTGGGGAATTCTGGCAGATTGTTTTACGGGCTCCGGGTGTGCTAGTGGCACTCCGGCCGTAGAGGTGGAGGGGGCTGTTAGAGGTGGGGTGGTTCGTGCTGTATGGGCAAAGGGTCCGACCGTAAAGGTGAGGGCGTTCGGATGTAGGGGTGAAATGTTCTGGCGGAAGAGGCGTTCGGACGGAAGGGACGAAGAGTCCCGAACGCCAGATCTGAAGGAGTCCCGAATATTGAGGTGAAAGGGCTCTGCTGTTTGGAAGACTTCAGCTAGAGGTGCAGGTGTTGCGGCAGCAGAGGGAAATGTCTCTGTCTGTGGCGGTGGGACCGCGGGAAACGTTGGTAAGGCCGGGCCTCGCCCTTCGTCCTTGTTTACCTGACACTGTATCGGCAGTGCAATGTACGCCAAATGCCGTGCTAAGAAAGACGCCGCCGCGACTGACCCTTGCATCTCACGCGTTACATGACACGCTGATTCTGTATGGCTGTTTTGCTCGCAGTGCTGTCAAGCTCTGTTGTTCAACAGGCCTTATCCTCCCCCCAGCTTCAAGAGGTGTATTTTGATGTCTCTCGGGTTGACGTTTGGGTAGTAGGACGGAGATAGCGAGGGGGGGGGGAGGGTGTAGCGCGCGCGCGGGGGGGGGGGGTTGTACCAAGCCCAGTGCGAAAACCTTTCGTGAAGATGATACGCTCTGTTCTTGAAGTATATACGGCATCAAGCCCAGAGAAAAACCATACCTTTAACATCACACGGAAGGTAAATTCTTATATTTTTTACCGTCCGGTTGGAAAGCGCTTGATGGCATGCCTTCCCGCAGTTCCGCCCCACTCCCCCCCCCCCCCCCCCCCTCCTTTGACTTCTCGCCCCCCACTCGTGTGTTAATTTATGTATTTCGTGCCTCCAAATCTGCCGAACCTTTCTACATATACTCCAGGCCGGCCCGGAGGACAGAGGGGGGCGCGTATCCGCTTCGCACGCGATTTTGCAGCAATCTTCCGGTAAGAGAACGAGAAAGAGCGATAGAGCGGGATAGATACGGCGAGTGAGATACAGGCAGAGGGAATGACAAAGGGGGGGCGAGAGAGAGGCGCAGAGAGCGGAAGCTACGAATGTGGTATCACAACGTGCACTATGTGTTGACGCTACCCCCCCCCCCCCCCCCCCCCCTTCCCCTGCCCGCTTCGCTTTCCTGTCGATGGGATTTAGGTCCTGCTCGAGCAGGGACGGAAGTGGAGGGGTCTGCACAAACGGGGGCGGCTGGAGCGTCAGGCGCGGGGGCCGTCGAGCAAGAGGCGCCGGTACTCCTCCGGTATGCGGCCAGCTTTCGTTTTTCTGTTCTTTTGTTTTCGGCGAAGGTTGTAGGGGTGTTGGTGGTGGTCGTTGTGGCGGTGGTGGTGGTGGTGGTGGTGATGGTGCTGGTGATCTGACGAAGGGCATGGTGGTGGTGATGGCGGTTGTATTGCGTTCGAGTGCTCCGTCTACCAGAACCCGCATACGCGAGCTGTTTGGTTTGTGCAGACCTTCTACACCTCAAACTTGGAACCAGAGTTGGGGCGTTGTTTGGAGCATAGTGTGTAGTAGCAAGGTTCGACATGATCCCGCTCGCAACTGCGCGAGTGTTTCGAAGGCGCTCTTGATGCGTGGGGATACATTTTGATGCGTTTCTCCGACGTTGAAAAGGGGCGCTGCTAAGAGATGAGACGGAGGGAATTGAGTGGGATGGCACGTCTCGTGCCCCTCCCTGCATGTCCCGGTAGCCTCTTGTGTAGCCGGCGCCAACATCCGGTGCATCGCGTACACGCTACAGCGGCAGCATGGACGTTTTTAGTCGCTTCCTTCCTCGCCGTCTGCCTTTGATTTTTCTGAGTTGAGTCGACAGAAGCAAGAATAAGCCGGCTCGGTTTGGTGTATCCCCGCGACGTTTATTCTTTACGCGCCCCCACGCATCCTTTCCTCGCATGAGGACGGTGACGTGCACAGTTGTCACTACAGAAGGTGTGTAGACCGGTCCGATCCCAATCCATTTTTTTTGTTTTCCCCTGTGTTTGACTCCTCCCGTCGTGTCTATTCTGCTAAGGGTGTTGTTGCTATTCTGTATACTTTGATACACACAGGAAGTACGCTTTACCTCCTCCGTCGCATTTAACAACCCGACAGCCAAGTGTCCAGCATGAACGTCATAACCACTGTCACCCATACGCAGCTGCAGAAATGTCAACTCTACAGAAAAAAAAGACAAAACAAAAAAAGGTTCCGGGAAAGGCCTCAGTTTGATGTTCACTTTCGTTTTTCTTTTACGTTAAAAGTGTGCTGTTTGTTGCGTGTGTGCTGCGTCTTGGGCAGATTTCGACCAACGCAGGAGTGGCTGGACAACGTCAGATCGGAGGTGCCCTTCAACACCATCATCCGGCTGCTGCGCAACCTCGCTCCACAAGTGAGAATTCCGGCTGGTTTCTTTCTTTTCTCCCCCGTACCCTACATGTTGATACAATTTACGTGCACGCAAGATTCACCCCCCCCCCCCCCCCCCCCCCTCCTATTGTATTCACAGTGGGTTGGGTTGGCGTCGGTTGGGAACGACACTGTAAAACATGTCGCTCACTACGTGAGCTAGACATTTTTGCGGTCGGTCACAGCTGGTATTCGAGTTAGATCGTTTGTGCGAGGTGAACAACCTTTACTCCGCTCAAGTGGGAATGAGCGTATCACGTACCAGGTAGTTTTTATGGTAAGGCACCCAAGGGGCAGTTACATAGTACTCCCATTGCTGTCTCTGGAAGTGCCTACGCCGGGAATTAAATCAACTCATTGAAGCTGTCGTCCATATGCAAGTCCGCATCAAAAGCGGTTCTTCGTACTTCATGCGACTCGCCAGACACCTCACGGCGCTTCGCGCCTGGTCCAAGCAATGTCTGCCTGGTCGGTGAAAACCCGACATGCTCCGTCCCGGCATTGTAGGGATGCGAGGGTCTATGGTCATACGAGTACGGCCATGCATGAGGTCGAGTACATATCTCCTATCGAGCACAACCCCCCCCCCCCCCCCAGCCCCTCCACATGCACCGTCCCGGCATAGTTCTCGTAGGGATGGGAGGGTCTATGGCCATACGACTACGGCAGGCATGCATGAGATCGAGTACATCTCTCCTATCGAGTACCCCCCCCCCCCCCCCCCCCCCCCTCCCTCCTTGGACCGATTCCTGAACCAATTTTTCCCTTGACAATTGGGGGTACACACAACCCTCAGGACATACCAGGTACTACTGTAGGTAACACGCGAGATGACACATCCACGATGCTTGCCACGATATCATACAGGGGTGGCACGTTCTGGCCATTTTGTTTCCTGCTGACGGAGGGGGTTCCCGAATGTCACTGGGAAGTTTTTTGTTTTGTTTTGTTTTTGCGTATTGTTTCGAACAGCACCTACGATATAGGCCGAGCTTAAGCGTCCGCTTGTTTTTCGTCGAAAGCGGTTTATGGGAGAGTTACGGTAGAGCCCCCTCAATCTACGTACGAGCTTCGGGAAAAAACGTGCCATGGAACACCCGATGCTAAACACAAGCAAACGTATCGGTAAGAGTAAAAAACCAAAGCGAGACTCAGACGAGACTGCAAAAATCTAATACGAGACTGGAACCAAGACTGTGACTAGAATGTCGTTTTTGCTGGAAGAATGGTGGGGGCTGAACAAACGACTGTAGAACTGATTATCAAAACTAAACTATGCGGACACCTGGCCCCTTTCCCCTGTATATTGTGCCGCCTCAGGGTGTGTCTTAACCCCCCCCCCCAGAGAGCATTGGAACGAGCCGAATGGAATATTATTTGCCGCATGAATTGGTGTTGATTGGTTGTTGGAAACGAATAGATTCAGTGCAGCCCGAGAAAAACAGTATATCTAGGAAGAGGAAGAAGAAGTGTTGCACACCTTTTTCTTATTTGGGAAGACCGAACGGCCCGACCGAACCGGAACAAATAGCAGATTATTTGATGTAGATGGACACCACCGAAGATTATGTGGATACCAATTGGTCGTGGCATGTGCAAAATATACCGTTCGTGCCGATTCCGCTGGCGAGGCCCAGGATTCTGCGTGGACCCAAACACGTTTTTTTAGATAGGAACGGAACGAATGACCACGAGCAGCCTCGTTCCGTTCCGCTCGTTCCCATGCTCTCTGGGAGGGTTAAGACACACCCTCAGTATACACGAGTTAAACGTCACGCAAGGCCTGTCACTCCGTTCCGTGTAGACCCAATGTACCAACTCACCACACAAGAGAAAGCCTGCTTCGGGCTTCCGCCACCTACATGTATATTGCTCAAACTTTGAGTAGAGTCTTTAGTTGAACTAAACTAGAACAATCTCGAACAAAACCTGTGATGAATGAAAACATAAACAACGGCGACGACGAAACGACAAAACAACAATCAGGTGGAGGAGATGTGCCAGATGGCGAACGCTGTGGACGAGAACACCATGGTTGATTTCGTCACCAACACGTCAATGGTGGGGTGAGTCGCAACGCCCCCGGCGGCTTGGCGGTGCATGGGGAAGTGTTCGCACGTGTCTTTCTCTCTCCAGTGCTTCATGTTGACGCCAGCTGCGAGTTCGAACCAATTTTGTAGATGTTTGGCTTCGCGAGGTGTGTAGTCGCGCGTGGTTTGCGGGAGTTTTGACGTATCATACATCTGGTGGAATCCTGTGGAGTTACAGCAATGTAGCTGCTGCTGCTCCTGCTGCTCCTGCTGTTGCTGCTCTGTTGCTGCTGCTGCTGCTGCTGTTGTTGTTGTTGTTGTTGTTGTTGTTGTTGTTGTTGTTGTTGTTGTTGTTGTTGTTGTTGTTGTTGTTGTTGTTGTTGTTGTTGTTGTTGTTGTTGTTGTTGTTGTTGTTGTTGTTGTTGTTGTTGTTGTTGTTGTTGTTGTTGTCGTTGTTGTTGTTGTTGTTGTTGTTGTTATTGTTGTAAATGTTGTTGTTGTAGATGTTGTTGTCGTTGTTGTTGCGGCCGTTGTTTGTGTTGTTGTGGTTGTTGTTACCGATGTGATCGCTGTTGTTGTTGATGCGGCTGTTGTCGTCTTTCTTGCCGTTGTAGCTGCATCGGTCGTCGTACTAGGCGCTTGAATTTTACCGCCGGTTCTAAACCAAGGCGTACTGCGCATGATACACATAGAGGTTGCATCCCGTAAAAACCGTCGTACGACATACCTGTCCCCGGAGCAGACCATGGCACACGCCCGAACGCTTATTACCGCTGCCTCGCTCAACGATTCAAGCATTCCAGCAATGAACTCCTGTCCTCGCCGCTTCCATCACCCCCGCCCCGGGACGCCCACCCATCAATTCACCCACGCAACCAGTCTGACACGACGTATTGTTTGTGCATTGCTCATGATGATGTCTTTTTTTTTTTTTAATTCCGCAGGCTTCTTCCTGTCCCTCACCCGATAGTTATCCGAAAGTATCACCCGAACCAGCACACGGCCATCTGGTTCACGGCGTTCATGTGGGGGGTCGTGTTCGTTCACAACCAGGAGATGAGCAACCCGGAACTGCCCATGTTCGACCCGCATACGATCCGGCTCTTTAAGGTTACCGCCCACTCGTAATTTGTTGTTGGTGTCGTGCATGTCGTGCGGTCGTTCTTGCTGTCAGTCTGTCGCGGACGGTCTGTCGTTGGCAGTCGTTTGTGCCTCGAGTAGTGTTGTGCCGGATATGTCGTAACAGTCGGTCGTGCCAGTGTGAGGTCTGTGGTGCCAGTCGTTCTTGCCAGTGTGTGCTGATTGGGGGTGCCAGTGTCTTGCGGGTCTTTCGTGCCGGTCTGCGTATTTGCCAGTTTGTCGTGTCGGTTGGTCGTGCCAGTCGTTCGGGCCACTCTGTCGTCAGTCTGTCGGGCTAGTCTGTCGTGCTAGTCTGTCGTGCTAGTCTGTCGTGCTAGTCTGTCGTGCTAGTATGTCGTGCCGGTTTGTCATGCCTGTGGTACCGTGCCTTGACTGCTCACAGACGAGTTCTCAGCTCTCTGCACCGCTTCTCGAAAGCATACCCGTACGAATATTGAAGGTTTGGACGTGGCCCCGGGCGTTCAGTAAAGGCCCCGGCCCCCGCCGCCGCCGCCGCCGCCGCTGTGCTCTTGGTCTGTGAGTTGTCGTCGCGGATGTTTTATCACTACTTTGTTCTGCTTTTGGCGCGGCAGTGCGGTAACGCACGCGAAGGTCCTGAAATGTGCGGGAAAAAATGTGCGGGAAAAAATGTGCGGGAAAGCGCTGGTCGTCGCGAGGATGAGCACCGGAAGCACGGAAGGCGAAATGTTGAGTGCGTAGGTCACGGGGTTGAATTGAGGGGAGTGGTTGGACAGACATACATGAGTCCGATGATTGAAACGCCCGGCGCGAAAGAGGGCCAAACACATATTTGTTTTTGCCGTGCAACGCGTAGCAAATTCGCTTGACAGGTAAGTAGGTTGGAGCGGGCTGGGGCATCAACCTGCATGTGGGTGTTCCGTCCTGCATACACGGGCATGTGGTGGTTCTGTCCTCGCGGCACCTCAGACACCCGAGAGCGCTTGCACTTGATTCTCGAGAGTGCCGTGCCGCTTGTGAACGTGGCTGCTCGGCGTCAAGGGTACGGTGAAGAGAGTTGACGCTGTGGTGGTCGTGTTACGGCGTTTGGACGATGGCACATCAGTAGTCGTCGTCCCACCGGGTATACTATTAGCCGTGCATTGCTTTGGCGGCCACTCGTCCTAGCTTGTCCTAACTGATGTCACACTTTTCGATGATGACCAGGCGGGAATCTTTCCGACATAAAGCGAGGGTCATGGGGTGGGGGTGGGGGGGGTGGGGGGCAGTCTCGTCAAGTTGGTCGGACCGGCATGGTGAAATCAAATATTGTCTCTCACGGTATGTATGTAACTCTACGTATATAAGTACGTGTCGGAGACGCAGGTTTATACGTGTATTACTACGTGGCTATACTCTTAGGGGTACTATATACCTGTCGGTCGTTCTCACGAAGTATCAGCAATGCCACCAGCTGTCTACGCAAAGTTGATCAGCTGAACGTTTTTCCGTCGCTCCCGCGAGAAACGATGCACGATCTAAGTACCATCAGATGCCGATTTAGCAAACAGTCGTAGGTTGCGCCGCGGTCAGATCATCACCTACCAATGCAGTTGAATCTGCTTCGTTCGATGCGGACGAGGGGACGCGCCGCCGATATGGCTGCTCGTAATCTTTTGCGGGTGTTTCTTGCCGCTACGGTACTCTTCCCTATGGGACCCGTACCAACAATGTTGTTTTGTTTATACTCTCACAATAGCACTGTACACCACAATGAATCGTGGGGGGGTTCTCCAAAAGCAAGGGCCCAGCTAAACCCTCTAGTGGCCCAGGTAATAAAACGACGAGTGAGGGTGCTCTTACCAAGGGCCCACGAAGAGATTGAGTACAGCACGTGCCTACGATGATCACGGTCCATCACGAATGCCCATGCCCCTGTAGCAAGCGACACTACCGTGGTCGCCAAACAAGATCCCCCAATCAATGGACCAGGTAGGTACCTGCTCGTACCAGGCATGTTGTTTTCGACGTTCCCCTCCCTTTCAACTGCCAACAGGGTTTTAACGAAACTGGGATTTCATTACTATTGGTGATTAGTAATAGTTGCCCTTCCTTATGAGACGGTGGAGCATGCCCAAAAATGTGACACTTGTTCCTTTTGTTTTAGGGGTGGGGGGTATTCCGATGGAAATGAATGGGGTCATGCACCGGAGATTTACGCACCTCCGGCGGTAAATGTTGAGATGCTTCTGAATGAGTCTGTACGACGCTTTCCCTCGCAGAACGTTTTGCTGAAGGCTTCCTTTGAATTATCCATGCGGGTGTGTGCATGGAAAGACAGCGTGTGGGGGGATGTATGTGATAGCTGGTAGAGCGTAGAAGGGGGGGAGAAAAAAATGGTCTCCCCGATTTCAGGAAAAACAAATACCTGCTCAATATTATTTCTTGCAAGCTATACCTGCTGGTGCGCACCACTCCCTAGGCTCTACATAATATTATGATATGATGCTTCGTACAAGGAGTGTGTCTTTCGGTACGTAGGGACGGGAAGGCTTTCATCGTCGCTCGGAACCGGAGCCATGAGCCGTGGGCTTTTCTTAGAGGTGAGGGGAAACATTCTGCGATATACAGATATCGGCAGACGTGCTTTCCCGTATACACTACCGCCGTATGGACCAGGCAAACCACCACCTATTGATGGCTGTTGGGGGGTTGGGCGTCCTGCTCCCGCCGGGCTATCGTACTGCTGTACTGGCATACCACTCTGTCCTGTAATATGGTAACCGTATTTAACAATGAAGCGCGCGAGCGCGAAGCGCGGGCCTTACGTTCTTGATTTTCCAAGGGAAAAAAAACAGACGTTCAGTCTGAGCCAAATCCCGCCTGCGGGGATGTCGTCTGTGCCGTTGCCGATTGGTCTCTCTCCACAGTCGCACCAACTCCAACTGCGACTTGACAAAAACAAACCACAAGCGAACTGAGAACAGCGCTCGAATGCATTTCATCGAGGGCAACGACAATGTTGAGATGCTTCCGATTTTGTTTGGCTTAAGTTTGATACATATCGTTCAAGGAACGAGACCATTGGCCAGCCCCAATGGAAACGTATCGGCTTTTTAAACGACGAGCTATGCCCCTATGGAACCTATTCGGCTTGATGGGTATTTCGCACGTGTTTTTGTAGGGACAGGACGATACAGCGAATGGAGCAGTAAGACAAGCGCCAACGTGTGTGTTCTTCACATTAAACCGTTCTTTCTACCCGTCGACATCCAGCACAACCAGTGTATTTGCCGATTCTTCAGAGCTAGAGATCTAAATTCTGCGGTCACAAAACTGCGCCACAGAGGCAAACCGAAGGACAAAGCACCCTCCGGGTAGCCTTATTAGTTTGAGGTACGAGTAGCATAGCCAGCTCCTCCCTGCCAGGCGGTCTGGTACCTCGCTATCCTGCAGACCGTCTCCGTCGTGCGTTTGCCAACTATGCCCTCCCCCCGGAGAGGATGATGTCGGACAATACTATACAAGCAAGCAGGCTCGCAATCCACCCTCACCACACGACTCCTTTCGTAGGGACAAGATGAAATAAAAATAAAGTGACTAAATGAAAATCACGGGGGATCAAGCGCGAGATGAGAAACAAGAGATAAAGGAAGACAACGTTCTGACCAGGTGCAACAGTTAAGGCGTTCTACGATAGAGGTTCACCCTAATTTTTCTGGGGCTCCTCACTTAAGGAGCTCCATACCTCACCCGACACTGGCTTGAGCAAAATCAAATTGAATCCCGATGAATAGTCCTATCGCTCAAGTATACAACAACGTCATTTTTCGAAACAAGATTAGTGTTCCAACGATTTTGAGTTAAGGAGCCCCCCGCGGTCCCTCAGAAAACATGTCAGCGGAAATGCGTTATCTCTATCTTAGAACGCGTCAGTTGGCGGCACGAGTAGCATAGCCATGTTCTACTTACTATTAACAGTCAGCCTGGTGCCTTGCTACCCTGTCTGCAATCTTCGTCCGACTTTCGTCCACCGTGGATTCCCTTACTCTCCTCTTGTTCCCCCCCTCTATGCATTGCATCGGTCGGGTTTCTTCCACTCCACCTGTTGCCCCCCCTTCCCCCATTCCCTTGTGCACCACCTTCGGCGGATCTCGGCGCTGCCTGCTCCGCTGTGCCTCAACCTCGTGCTACCTCACCACGAACCGTTCGGCTGCTTCAAGGACTCCCCGGTACCACTTCCCCGCCGGTTTGGCTGCAGTGGACCACAACGCGATTTGTCAACTCCAAAGATCAAGGGAGAGCGTTCCGTTGACCCCACGGTGGCTCGGAGCTCCCTAAGGTCTTCGACTATGCATCTATGCAAATTATTAAACTGTCCGCCAGGTCTCAGATTCTCCCCGCCAGCCATCGTCCCGAACATTGCCCGACTGGATAATCGCCTCTTGCGCTACCGTGCCACCGCCCCCGTGAAGAAAAGCCGCCGTTGATGGATGGTTGTTTTGATGCTCTCGCAACGTGTCATCTTGAGTGCCTTTGCGTGGAAGATGGTAGCGTGGTCAGCACAAAGTCGGTGCTAGAAGCAAATAATTCGCAAGAGGATCGGGAGGTGAGTCGTTCGAAGCTTGGCAAAGTGTTCCGCTCTGAGGGCCCACGTCACTCACCCGTATATCAGCGTCTCAACATTCGTGCTTTCAAGCTCAGCGGGGCAGTCGTCCCATCATACAAATCTGGGCCGAACCGTTTGAGGCATGCCTGCGTGAGACGGACCCGCCCGTCGATTTCGAACGAGAGGTCACCGAGTTCGTGGATGATTCCTCCTTGGTAAAATAACTGGGTCGTCTGTTTATACCTCTGGCCTGCTTCTTCGATGACGAGCGGTGGGGCGAGGGTTGTTCGACCTGGTGTTCGTAGACGCATTGTCTACGTCACATGTTCCGATACTGTTTCGCGAGCTCTTCGGCCGACTTCGAGATGATTCATGCGCCGTCGGGGTACAGCATGCCCCACACCGCCCTTCACACGCATGCCAACGGCGCCTGCTCCTCTGTTCCGACTACTTCGGAATCATTGAGTTCAACCAAATCCTAGATGATGGCTTCGTCTTTGCTGAAGCGTACCAGTACGACGTGTAACACAGCAGCGAAGAACACGTTGAACAGTAACGGCGATAGCACGCAGCCTTGTCGCAGTCCCTGAGTGACTAACAAACCCTTTCGGGTGCTGGGCGTCATCCATACCCACGCGAACCCGCACGCCGTCGCGGAAATTGCGGATAATAGTACCTTCCACAGCAGCGCTCGGTTGGCAGAGTCGTGCGATTTCTGCAGATCGACAAAGCACACGTACAGGGGGGGTTTACTCTATCGTCCGAGCTTTTGCAACCGGTGGACCGGGGTGGCTTGTTTTCCCACGTGTTCAGTTTTATCGAAACTTTACCGGAAGACCCGACTTCTAGGAGGGGGATTGTTGGATAAGGGTTGGTCTAACCACACGTATTCTAGTTCGTTTTCCCCTGAAATTTCGGCATCTCGCTAAATTCAGCGGGGGCGAACATTGCCGAGTACGTGCCTCAGTTGGCTCGTGAGATAATCGTCCCCCCGCACAGAACCGTCTAAACGGCAGCTTCTTCCGCGGAAACCATTAGTGCGGTGGCCTCACTGCCGTCGGCCTGACTCGTAGGCAGGTGTCCGTGGCTTCGGGAGTGAAATCCATCACCAACTCGTCTCGCTACAACGCCCAACACGGAAAAGTCTCAGTTATTGCCCTTACCGAGCTCGGTCGGTCGACCACCTCGGTGCGGTCACCTAGTGAACTCGGCCACGAGAGCCCAAAAAACTGTTGCGCCTTCTGCAGTCGACCATGGCAAACGAATAAACTTGGGAACGACCCTGGTCAGTCTTGTGCTCGCGAGTGACGCCACAGCTCGAGCGGCGGGGCTGCCCGATCCTCTACAGCCTTGTACCTAAATTCCCCGAAGAACCTAAAAAAAAAGGGCAATGACGGCATTATTCGGGGTTGGAGTTTTTCGGCTTTTCCCGAACTAAATCGGGAAAATACGGGAATGAAACTGAACGGCAGTCCTCCTAAAGATTAACCTTAACGTTATTCTGTTGATTTTACTTCAAAGGTAACTGTTCGGCTGTCCTGGACCGGTGGGGTTTGCCTCAAAGGGGATTGTTCATCTCCTTGAAACGGCGGTTTGCGCGCCCATGGCACGGTGTTGGCGTCGGAAGATTGTGGCTCGGTTTGTTTGACAAAGATCGGCCTTGGGCTCAGTGGGGCCCTCCTTTACACTTTGCCCACAGTCA
The DNA here is from genome assembly GCA_031213475.1 of Nereocystis luetkeana. Taxonomy (NCBI): domain Eukaryota; class Phaeophyceae; order Laminariales; family Laminariaceae; genus Nereocystis; species Nereocystis luetkeana. The sequence continues at coordinate 2,979,385 of JARUPZ010000032.1, forward strand.
TGCTCCAGAAAACCCAGCCTGGCCTACAGTACCTCTTCGATACACCTCTTGACCTCCCAACATTGGTAGATACTTGGATAGCTTTACCTGCAGGGTGTAACAGGCAGCATAGATTTGCTGTCAACTTTCGTCTTGACTGAGCGACTGCATATACCCCGGCGTATACAGCAAAGCTGGCGCTGGGCTCAGTGTGGTCGTCCTAGATATTTCGGCCAGAACCATTTTCGGGAAGAGAAAACCGGGCGCTCATCTTGCACCCATGCCTCGGGATTCCCCCGACGTTTGGTAACAACAGCCGGTCATTGGAGCTTTTGGAGTGTAAGGCTTAACAGGCACCAGAGCACCGCTGCGTGTTCCGTATGACTGGGTCATCAACTGACTGAGTGTAGCTGGGTGTCCAGCGACGCCGAACCTGGGCTCAGTGCTTTCGTCCTTCAAGATCTGACCGCGTTCTTCGTACAAAAGAACACGCCAGAACAGCCTATTATTGAGTCTATGCTTCGTCTTCCCGATAACTGTCCAATAACGTCCATACGTCAATTGTCTCCCGATTTCACGTCTGAGCCACTACGACTCAACACGTCCAACGTCACCACGCGACGCCTGCTCTGGTACGAAGGAAACCGGGGCCGGCCATACCACCCACCAGTTTGAGGTATACGTGTCAGACGTCGATGCAACTTGTGACGACGACGGCGCGGGGATGAACACGTAGCGAGCGCCGTCAGTGAAGAGGATCAACCAAGAATCGTAGTGCGTAAACGAATAGTTGCTGTGGTAGTCGACGCAAAAACCTCCTTTCGAGTTGGCGTACCCGTGGCCTCCGAGTAAGCGCTTCGTCTCGCTCCCCCCTTCTGGTCCAACGCTGGCTTCTAACGAGGCGCCTCTCCTGGTAGTTTATACGCTTCTGGACAACTGGTCGAAGTTTTCACCCCTCCCCTGCCCCCCCTTTCTCCCGCAGAACAGCTTTGAAGTCGTCCGCAATCAGCTTGATCAGTCAAACCCACGAGATCGGGGGCTTCTCGACGCCCCCATCTCGCGATCAAATGTGACGGTTGCGAGAAATCAGGTCTTTCTTTGTAGAAATGGGGTCGATGGGGTTTGCGTCTTGTCTGGCGGCAGTGGCTAGGAAACTATGTCTCTCGTGGACACACACATGTCCCGTTGCTGCCGGTCGGAGGTACTGTACATCAATGGCGAAGAGTCGTTGTCGCAGTCTTCAAACACCGGTCTCGCCGAGTTGGGTTCCTTCCATAATGGGCGTTCGCTATGCTTTCTGTAGCCTGCTAGTACTCGTGGCTGCTGATGATGCAGCAGTCCTGACAGTACTAGTAGGCCGAAATTTAGTATATACTTCCCAAATCTCCATGACCGACCTGGTGTATTCACTGCGATTTTCTGTGCACATACTTGCGGGCGACAAAACATCGGCACATACATGCTTGCGGGGTGGTGGTTAAGGGCTTGCACTACTAGTATTATTGTAGTGACCAAACTGCGTGCCTGGTGTTTTGGATAGTGAATAACAAACTTCAAGTTGAATGTTGGGGTTGGCTATCCATAATGGCTACTGATAAAAAACATAAGCGATACCTGGTACCAGGGTATATACTGAGCGGGGTGTACACCCCATGACCCGCAAGCTCCCAGTAAGGGTCATTCTTATCGGAGAGTTTTTTTTCCAAATTTTCGACATTTTTTTTCGCAATTAATTTTTCAATCTACCATATTTTCCTGTTTTTCCCCCCCAAATATTGGAATGTTACCGAACTTGACATTTTTGATTCTGGAGAATTTCACGAATAATAGTGAGAGAACGCCTCCGTAAATCAATACACATCTCCAATTATTTCCAAACTTTGAAATTATGGACAAAACGCTCTCCGATAGGAATGCACCTAAGATGCACGATATATATTATGTAGAAACAAACGAAAACAGATCGAAAAAAGAAGAAAAACAAGCGTGGTTCCACCCCGTAGGAACCGTGGCAGACAATGCGGGGACATACACTATTATAAAACAAGCCAAGCAGGCGCGCCATTCACACACGCCACAAGACTCTTTTCAGAAGGAAGGGCAGGAAAGAACGAGCATATATATATATAGAAAAAAAAAACAAGAGAAAACCACACGGGATCCGAGCGCAACCGAAAAAATCAAAACAAAGGAAGATCACGTTCGAACGAGCTGTAGCAGTTGGCGGGCACGAGTAGCTATCACACACATGTTCCACTCGCTGTAGTCGGCCTGGTGCCTTGCTACCGTGTCCGCGGACTCGCCCCTAATTTCGATCACTGTGGTTTCCCCTTTGGTCTTCCTGTTACCCCCCCCTGACCCCATCCCATTTGCACCAGTACAAGCGCCCCAACAATTTTGTTTTTTTTTCAATTAATTATGTATCTACTGTACGGTAGTAGCTAAGCTTCCACGTCGAGGAACCTTACTGCCTGTGAGTCTTTCAGTACAACGGCGCACAACAAGCTGTTCTTCCGTTTCATAGAATGTGTACGTCGTGCTTGCCGTGCCTGCCGGCCGTATCCAGTACGATGGCATTTCATTGCATTGTCTGATCTGCCTACTACTGCTGCGGAGAATAATGTAGTATCTATACTGCGGCGTGCAGTAGGCCTGAGAGTGTAGTGTCCATACTGTTGTTGCGTAGGTTTGTGACTACGAATACAGAGCTTGTATCTCTTTTACTCTCTACGGTTGGTTGAATAATCGGCAGGCACACTGAGTTGTGCTGGATCCCGACGGGTAGAAATAACGTTTTCACCTGAACACACGCACAAATGTTCATCAATAATAACTAGCTGGTGAGCTTGAACTTGGACCGAATTGTTTCTGCCGGGACTATTACACGTCGTCACGAAGTAAAACGCACTTCTGTAGGTCAATCACACAAAGCTGGGTGGCATGCTTCCGATAACTCGGTATAACGCGATTCTACTACACTGAGTAGTATTATTGGTGATGTACCACGGTTACTCGCAAATATGTTTTAATCTTGCCTTTGTCGTAAAACCTTTGACAAACTGCTGGTCGTGCCGTCAAGGTATTCAGCGTACACGCTTTACCCCGATGACTATACACCTGGCATACTATATAGGCATTGCCCAAAACACATCTCTGTCGAAATACAAACTCTTTGTTTCATATCCTCTCCAAAACAACATTGTTGTACTACTAGGTAGGTGGTTACATGTCGTCTCTCATATATATTGAAGTAAGACGTAGGTTGTTAAGATATACCAGGTATATATAGTCGGTACGGATTGTAATGCTGTCTCACGCGTATTTCCATCACCGTCGCGTGCACGTCTAGCGTCTGCCTGAAATCTCCACTATAATGACCGCGCGCGGAGGCGGCGCATATAGAGTATGTGGGAATTTTGAATTAAGTGCTGAAAATACTACATTATTTTCAAGGTCCAGAGTATTTGCAGAAGAAGTTGGCGGGATATTTGCACCGCGCGAGCGGTCCAGCTTATCAAAAAGAGAGACAATCGCGAGTTTCGCCGGCATATATATCCCTCGCCGCTTTTGATGGGTGTTAGTCGGAACCGATACGTTCGCGCGTGCCGGGTCAATAATTTGATTGCTAAAATGTTCTGCGCATCGCTGCGACATTCTACCGCAATTGTTCGCTGTTATTAACACATGTAACATATTATATACATAGTATTACCTGGTACCCCTGGTACCTATTATTAGGTGTGCATCGTTTAGTTTAACTTTCCCTCCTGAGCCAATCTTATAAACGGCAGAGTAATTGAAACCTCTGTACTGTGACGCCGGGCTGCATCGTAACAACGAAGTGATGCGAGAACAGCAACAACAGCAATAACAACGACAACTACAACAACAGCCCGGAAACGTTTTACTCCATATAATATACAGCAGTAGTAGTAGTAGTAGTAGACTGCACTTCAACAACACCTTTAGCGTTTTAGCGTTCTTGTTCCAACAACTTCGGGATTTTCTCCTGCATACCTTTCATATGGTTTATCTACTACACACAGTACAGGATACACGAGAGTGAAACATTCGAACAGCACAACGTATAGGACGTACTGCAGGGGCAATCATGTTGACCGTTCTACACTTCAACTCTGAGGCAACTCACTCAGCAGTATACGGAGAAAATTTATGTATACCCTGGTACGTACGTTTCAATGTTGGCCTGCCACCTGGATACGACACATACATCCAAAATGGTATTGGTACATTGATATACCGGCTGAGGCCGATCAATGATGTACAGTAGTGATATGTTGGCTCCGATCTCAATGACCGCCCTACATTCGGTTGGCGTTGAGTAAACATATATATATATATATATCGCAATCGATTTAAACGACTACGAAGCCCTGGCGATCGCGGATGCTCCACCAACATTGCAATTTTGCGAAAGTACGGTAAAAACAAAAGCAACTGACGTTTTCATACAACCAGTACCTATCAGATTCTGCAAGGTATTTTATTTCGTTCGAAAGTTCGGGATTCTTGAAAGCAAACCTGGTATCGATAGGGGGCGGCGGGGTAAACGACAATCATCACATTGTCATGCCAACATGAACACTCTCGCATGGTATGGGCGCACGATCGGTGACTGCGGCGTTTCTTTCATTCGCCTTTATTTCGGTTCGACGCATGCTGTTTATATTTTCGCCTAAACTGTTCGGGGCTGATCTGAAGAACTCCACAAATATACAGCCTTCAGCTCTGTGTCAGAACCTGTAGTACCTCTCCGGTACATAACATAATATATTCAGTTTCGCGCCATATCCCGAAGACCGCACCTTCTATCTAGTTCGTCTGGGCGTGATAGGGGATCCCCACCGTTCTATACCATCGCAGTCGGCCGAGAACGACGTATTTCCGTGTGGCGAAGAATCCAAACTCGACTGCGAGCGAGTCGAAGAGCTATTATTGTGCAAACTTGAGGTGAGTTTACGGTCAAACTCGACATTAAACAATTCTGATGGCACGAATCTTCTCGTTAAATAGTTTTGGCGTAGCGGTAAGGGCGCATCGCCCGTTTTTGGGTGGTAGTGTCGAGGTTCACGCTACACGGACTCGTGTGGTTTATGCTCGGAGAATGGCAAACCATCGGCAATAATGCATGAAACGTACGCGAATATAGTTTTTCATTCCCTGCTGCTGTTTGTTGGCTATCCCCGACCCAATAATGTATGTTGCCGCCCAAACATGAGCTTTTCGTTCTCAGGGGTACATCCCGTGAACACCTTGCGGAATTGTTGTAGAGCGCCGCTGGTTTGGCGGTTATCATGGACACGCAACGTAGGCAGCAAGCATTCAACGTAGACCAGCCAGACCAAAATGTTGTGAAACAGGCAGCGTGTGTGTGCAGAACACAATCATCACGCCATGTTGTACCTGTTACGTGACAGACACCAGGCGATTCTTGCAGACACAAACGTTCGATTTTGCCTCCCTATTATTGCGGCCATAGTATTACTGCTGTAGTAGCACATGTATGTCAGGCGCTGCCGAATGGAGAAGCAGGGGATAAGACATACCTGGTACACAGTAATAACTGGAACCCACGCAGTCGATCTACAAACATCTACCTTAGGGTTAGGGTACAACGCCGACTAGAAGAGTATACTGCACGTACGTGCTGGCGGCACAAACGAACACCTCGACGAGGGGACACCTGCCCATTTCCGCTTTACTAGAGGTTCCATGGTCGCCCTTTTCCGTTTGCCATAACCCTCTCCTCGAAGTACGTTCGCCGTCAGGAGGATGTGGCACGAACGAACGCGGATAGGGGTTGACGTACACAACAAAATCTTGATGCTGATCAATTCATGGAATATCCTCCCCACCATAAGGAGGGCAGTTTTTAGTTGTATTTTGGTCGGGTGGCTTTCAGGAGAGGGTCCCACGAACAAGGGTGCTGTGTGGCAGTACATACAGTCAGCCTATGACGCTCGTGGTGAAACGGACAATGTTAGGCCTTACTCACATGCAGTATTATAGGAGCACACAAAACTATCACGACCGCACCAACTCCGTTAACGTTGGGTTGTATTTGTGAAGGTATCGGATATATGCGGCCCACTCGTGAGTTCGCTGTCAGTCCTGCCCGCGGAAATCGTTGAAAGGTCGGGACGCAGGGACTAGGCCCGGGTTGTGCTACATACATGTTGTTGGTGGAATCAGGATACCATACGGTGGTAGCGGAGAGACCAGCGGGGTGCTGAACCCGAACCAAGCGTGTTGCAGAGCATATTAAAACCACGCATGAACGATAGCATCGCTAGTCGGGGAACCTTCCCTCGTGAACGGATACTTGTTTTCCAGCGAGGATGTGTTACACGTTCCCAGAGACACCGGGAAAAGTTTTTGAGGACGTTTCATGCAATCAAGACCCTGCTTGAATTCGCCCTGCAAAATACTGCCGGTGGTTGTCGGGCGTATTTATCGAGTCGTGTTGTTTAGGCTCCCTACTACTTGACCCAGCTTTGTCAACATCGTTGGTGGCTCATGGCTTCATTCCGAGACGGGTTCAGAGGGTCCGGGCGTCAAGCAAGGTTGGGTTTTGGTGGCCACAGCACAGACAGGGGTCGTAATTCAGGAAAACCCGTTCATATGTTAATTGATGCTGCCGATGGTTACCATGAAATACACATAACATGACCGATTTTCACCCGCCACATTTTTCCGGCGATGTGGGGGGTGAGGCGAAAACTTCGATGTCAGGACGGCAAGCAGTTTGTTTACCTCTCGAGTGGTATCCTTACGTTTTTTACTGGTTGTTATGGGTTCGGAATAATAGCCAAGTACAAACAAACGCACCCACTTGCCAACCACTCAGAAAACCGCGGTCTATTTTTGTTTTTTTTTATTTACTCATCCCATTTATTATCTTCTCACATCTTCTTCTCTCTCTCCTTCCAACTCGTAACTCAGATCCGGGGTCACATAGCAGGCTCTTCTACCCCTTTCCTGCTACGGTACGTGCCTCCATTTTTATCGCGAGAATTTTTTTCTGCCTTTTCTTCCCTCGTCGACTCGCATCGAATTGTGCCTACCCACGCTGCAAGGCGCTCTCAACAATTGAATCCTTTTGATTTTTAATTTTGCAAATAAAGTCAAATGTCCTACCCACCTACCTGGGGCTCGAACCCAGGACTCAAACACAAGTAGAATTCGAGGTTAACCACTTGAACCACCGGGGCGACCGGCTTAGACTCTTCTAGACGCTGATATTGTGAGTTAAATGACGGAGATAAGGCAGAGCTAAACCATGGGATCAGCATACAGCTCCTTTCGGTGCAATCAAATAGTTGTTCCCGGTAAGGGAAAACAACACACGAACACACACTCACGGAAAATATTTTTTTGAGCCATCAACAACGAAGATAAATTCATCGAAACAAGTTGTACAATGACCAAAACAACATACCACTCCAAATAAATGTCAGGTACAGAATGTAAATATATCGTCTTGACACTACCACCATGGGGTTGTCTGAGTAGGCAAAATGTACATATCTTGACAATTGGCGACTTGGGATCCTCACCGGGATAGCAAATTTAAGGAAATGACTATTTTTTTATTAAATAAACTGATTTTAAGGCTGATCGATGGAAACAGATTGACCATGCAGGGCAAGGCACCTATGGATGGTCGGCATAGATGGGTTGAAAATTCTCGCATTCTTGGTTGTCCAGTTCCAACGATCGGTTGCTGCAGCTAGAAGCGGAGGTATGATAGAAGGATGTGGATCCCTATGGTTGAAAGTCGCACATGTAATCTATATAACATATATATACCAGGTATATCCTACCAGGTATATATTAGTATCCGGAGCATGGGTGCCGGCAGGAACCCATGCGGAGCCCTTGTATATATATTATTATATGGTATATATTATTATATATATGTGTGTTAACAATAACCCAACACGGCCAGACGTTGATTTCTCCGTCGTACGTATCGATTCTGGTTTTCCAGCTCGCGAAAGTTGTTATCCATCAGTGACTAATTTATTTCGTCCCGCACCACCTTGTTTACGTTGGGTAGCCGCTGTGGCCGACTAGCTACGTCGCTGCGAGCCCTGCTCACGCCAATGGTTAGATTGGAACGCAGGGTTCAGGTCCGTACATTATTATAGTAACTCAGGGGAATCATAATGGCAGGCGAAAGCGGGGTTGCAAGCTACGTGCGGACATCGAAGCAACGGGATGGGAGAACACCTGATCTATCTCGAGATTACACACGAAGTCCAGAAAAACCGGTCGAGTACACATCCCCGGTCATTGGATACTCAGTGTATCTAAGAGAGCGTATTACAAGTTCCAACTTACATGGCGAAACGCCCTGGGAAGGATGCTGACAAACAAAACTCTGCTGGAATTGTCCCTGCGAAATTTGCGGCTGACCGTTGGTAGTAGTTAGTTACTGATTCATATATATTCGTTTGGCTCACTGCGTGACTCAGCGCCGACAACAGAGTTGGTATACAGTACATATATTTATGTTACTGACGTCATGCCGAACTTGTCCTAGAGGGCCTCCATGGGTTTCGGGCGAGGTTGGGTTTCGTGTTGTGAGTGCAGGATGCAGGGGTCCTCGTGTAGAACAACCCGTGCTTTTATGTCGATTCGTGCTGCCGGTTGCTACAATGGAATGACCAAGACCGTAATCCACCAGCCGATTTTTTCCAACGATGTCCGAGGAAAAACTGAAACATCGACTTCAAGAAATTGTGTAGCTTGTTTTGTATAACTTCAGTGATGTTTGGTTTGAACTCCAACTGGGCAACTGTCAAGATACGCACGTCGTGGCAACTCAGCACCCTCTATTGAGAATAGCCTGTTTTGTTCTAGACGTCATTATTTTAGGTTTATTGACCGGTATAATGCGCTGCTGGACTCTACGATCAGCACACAACTTGTTCCAGTGCAGCAAGGAGAGCCTTTGTTTTGGGTGAAGAAAAAATCATATGTTCGGAAGCATTATTATCAGCGCGATCGACCATGATCAGATAATCATTGATATATCGTCAGTGATATTTGGTTTGAACGCCAACAAACTGGGCAACTATCAAGGTACGTACGTCTAGCAACTCAGTAAACCCGATTAATAATAGATTGTTCCAGATGTCAATATTTTAGGTTTACTGGCCGGTAAGGCACCGCTAGACTCTACGCTACGATCAGCGTACAACTTGTTTCAGTGCTGCTGCAAAGCCATTGTTTCAGGTAAAGAAAAAAATCATTGTGTACGGAAGCATTTTCAGCGCGATCAACCATGATCAGAAAATCATTGTTTCACCGAGACAAGCAGTACGGTGATCGGACGTCTAGGACAGCATTGCTCCTAGATAAAATACGAAATTTCGATCTCGACACCATCAAAATGGGGCTTTCTGAGTCGTTGGCATATATATATATATTATATATATATACTATATTGACAATCGGCGAAATAATGGAATCGTAACCGAAAACGAAAACTCAAGGATACCCCCAAATCGATTTCAAAGTAAATCGTCCGCGAAGCAGTTGTTCACGCAGGGCACCGTTGGATCGTTGGCAAAAAAACGGCTGGGTGGGTGGGGGGGGGGGGACAACGTCTTAGTTCTTCCATTCTAACAATCGGTTACAGCTATGATACAACATTTTACACCTACCTCCGAAAAATGAGGGCCCGGGTAAATCCGAGGGGCGAACACATAATCCAGTTGGTCTAAGCTGAACCAAGAACAGGGCTCGATTCGATTGTTCCTTGGTATTGACTACGTCTTTCCAGCCCGCAACAGACGATACCAGTTAGTTGTTACCGGACGTACGTACGTAGTAGATGTGGTCTCCTATCAAGTTGAAACAGTTTGTTTTTAACACTACCAATAATAATAGTAATGGCGCCAGTAAACGTTCAAGGCGATATTATTGACGAACCTCTACCCCACCACCCTATTTATTTGAGAGGGTGAGTTTACCAGATCGTATCGTGTCGTGTGCAAGGTGTGGGGCGTGGGTTGTTGCGCTTCGTCTGTCCGTGGGTCTGCGGGACACAGCGGCCGCACGTGTCTGTCCGTGGGTCTGCGGGACACAGCGGCCGCACGTATCATATCGCTGGACACAATGTTGTTTTACGCAAAAAAATGACAACATCGGCCTACGACAAAACGTCACGACAGCTATTAATAGTGGCGTTCCCGATGTAAATCGGTACTATCTAGGACCCCTACATCGAAGTAAGAGCTCGTCGAAGGCCAGCTGCCACGTATAGGTGGCCCTAGTAGTGCAGACGACGCGCTGCTGCTCTTTCTTGCCGTGTTCCTAGACACGTTGGTGCGTGCGATGGCCTATCGGTGTTCGGCTAGAGACAACGGAGCGGTTGATGTCCCAGCGTCCGGAAGCAATCGCACAATAGTAGAAAGGGCGCGAGGGCAGCACAAAATAGTCATGCGCCTCCGTTTGCAACAACAGCCGAGGTGCACCGGCGCTGCGGCTGGTTGATGCCTCCGGTCTCCTATGTGTTTCTTAACATAGTGTCTCTGCCGCTCGCTCCAATAATTGGTTTGATAAACGTTTGCCGCGTAAACGGATGCAGTTGTTTCAGTAAGCATAACGCATACATACGTTGGCCGTCTCGAAAAGGGTCTGTGTTGTTTCGTGACTTCAGACACCCTATCTATAGGACTTGTTATTCGCCCGACAAAAAATGTTCGAAACGGCACATAAAATCTGATTGGAGCTAGCAGATTCCGTCGACCCTCCGGTTGGCCAGCTGTTTATGATAAGTTAATTCACGTTTACTACAGTACTACGGGTTTTGGTATGACGTCATGAGATACATAAATAAATGCAGTCCGTCTTGAGGCTACCAAGATGCTACACCCACCTGTTGTATGCGAGGGGGGGGGGGGGGTGTACATTTATCACAACGCTATCGTTCGAAAGGGGGACGGGCACGGATTTCCAAACAGTTTGGGTTGCTTTAGATGTGAGGGCTTGAGGGGCGAGGAGAGGAGTACGAAGCATAACGCAGGTTGGTAGGATATCGTGAGTTTCCATGGGATATTGTGGGATCCTATGGGAGAGCCGCTCAAACATACCCTGGGATGCCGTGAGATAGTAAAGAGAGTCGGTTACGGGCGGTGGGAACTCGGTGATATACAGTGATATGCATCGAGATGCACTGGGATACCTTCTTCGGATATTTGTCAGGGCTGGGTGGGATACCGTGAGAAAATGTGACAGTTACGTAGGACGTACGTGGGATTCTATGAGCTGTCGGTGCGATATTGCGTGCACAGTGGGTTACCGTCGTAAGTGTGTGGGACAGTGTCGGATACCTAGGATTTTTTTTACCAAGGATTACGGGGTTACCGCGCGTGGTGAAATAGCAGTCGTTCCCGGCGCCTGCAGCTGGGCGAACTCGTCGTCGATTGTCCGATGACACTGTGACGAGCGAAACCTTATCCGAGATAAAAACCCACCTCTCGCTCAGCACTAGCGTACGCGTCATATATTCCGGGTGACAGTGCGTCAGATCCCACAAATAGCCACTGCACCAGGCCAACAAAACCTAGCACACGAGTGGATGCTGCCAACAAACGACGGAGTAACGAGGGGGCATCCGTCCGACCGCCGAGCTCTAATCACACACCCGCGGACTGAGTTGTTATATCGCTGTTCTTGTGGAGTTGCACGCACATCGAGTAGGTTTTACAAGCTGTGAGCTCGACCCGTTAGGGACGTTTTGTGATTTTCACTATTAATACGAGTAGCGCGATCTGCACTCTCGAAATCGTCGTCGGCAATTAATTGAGGAAATTCTGGGTTCAATGCAAACGACGCGCAGACGCGTTTATGTTCAGTTTTTGCCCTTTTTAGTTGCAGTTTGGGTTCACGGTGAGGCTTAGGGTGGGGAGTTGGGTTGAGTCTTCGCCCGTACTCACCTTGATCCCATAAGTAATTCAAATTATCCGAACAGCGTACCGGCCTGAAGATCCGAGCCGGTAATAGGATTTTTATCAAAGACGAGTATGCACACGTTCGAATTCTCTGAAACACAAGAAGAGTACATTTATTTACTACTGTGTACGTATCAGTATCAACTATGTTTTTGCATGGTGCTCGTACAGCAGTACGGAGGCGAAACAAAAGGCACGTCAACTCGTATGTAGAATGCGCATTGCATAACATCGCGCTTCTCGTATATATATACACAGCAAAGAAAATCAGATGTAAGGGAACATATGTCGCTGAAAGAGTGTTGCTCGCCTCACGGGTGCTATTGATATCTCCTACGAGACGGTTCGACCTGAGAACTGCATTGCGTATCTCTTAGCAATGTTAATCGCATCCTCTCTTCTACTGTCACGTATTGCACATATTTCGACGTTGGTGCCGTAGGCAGAAGAAGCAAACAACAAGCGGTTGGCCTCAACGTCCCTGATTTCTGATTTTGTCCGCTTGGTTGGCTTGTTGTTTGTGTTAGTGCCTTTGTGAGAATACGACATAACGAGCAATCTCAAGCAACACACACTCACAAGAAGCCCCACAACATCGTTAGACGTGTAAATCGTCGGGCATCGTATACATGGCTTCGACGTGTAGCCGCGCATTTTTGCTGGCCACGAGAAGCTCGAATGTCCACCTTTGTGTTTATTTCCCCATCGGCTTGTGAATTTTATTGCCACCCTCTCTCCCCTGCGTCGGGTTCGGCTCATGTTCGCTACAATAGTTGTGTACGCATGGGTCTTCGGTCTGTATCGCTGGTGAGACGGACACTGCTGTGCAGGTCGCCACCCTGAAACGATGCGGCGTTTGCTCGGCATCAAATTGCGCCTTTACAACTAGTAGGGGCCCAATTCTGCCGTATCACCCGGAGTACCTCTGACTGACTCGTTCTTACATTCTACCACTGTGCCAAGCAGGTAACCCTCACCCGACACTGGTGCAGCACTTCCATCGGCTCACGGTCGCTGGAGTGGCTCGACCTGGCGGGCGGCGGTTTTTGACGACCCTGGCCGGGCCGACAGAATTCGTGCGGATCCCTAGCTTGAAGCGATAAGGCGTATTGCGTCCTTAGTTGCCTGCCGCAGCTTCACAGTGAAAACAATGATCAACCGCGGGGGCAAGGGATGGCGTAGGCCGGCCGATACGTCACCTTTAAATGTCGGGAGGATAGCTCCCTTAAGCACTGGGAAGAACCTTGCGCGCACACGCAGTCTCTTCAAAACCTGTTGGACGCTTGCAGTCGCCATGCTGGTGACGACAGCTGCACAACCATTCGATGATGCAGGGGCAGCCGCGGTCGCAGAGGCCTTGCCGACGACGGGGAACATCAGGGGCTCCAGCTCAGCCCTTCAGCAGCGAACACGCGCGGGACTATCGGCGCGGAACCTTGATGAGGGTGTCCTCCGCAGTACTGGCGCTACCGAACGATGCGTTGACCACCCACTGTGGGGGAAAGAGGTGGACCCAGCCAAGTACATGTTCGGATGCAACGAAATCGAGGTACCTAGAGTTTTTTAATGTTACATGCGAAGCGTATACACACATCGTATATGTGCCAGGCTTAGATGCCGGAAACAACCAGTAGGACTGTTGAAATAGGTACTCTTCCAGTTTTCCTTTCGGGGATAATTGGAGCTCTGCCTGCTGCACTGTTGCCTTTTGCGGGGGTCGCCTCTCCTAATGGAACACAATCCGTTTCCTCGACTTTTGTTGTACAAACGCGCGCAAAGCGCCCCCTCGTTTTTCTGCCGTCGACGAAAGAGCATACACCCAGGGGTCCGTTGTTTTCATTGCTGGTTGATTGTGTTTGACTAGTCGGATGCGGGTGTGCCGAGCTACAAGTAATTACACGAGATGTTTGGTAGTGTGACGCCTTACAGCGTCGAATCAGACCCCCTTGTATTCAACAGAAGTCAACAACAGCCAAACATTCCCCTAGCCCCTGTCAGCGAACCTGGCATTTTTTTGTTTGGAAGAAAATCGTGGAGTCTGATGACACTAGTTCTAATTGGCTCGCAGATTGTTGGTGCCCAATCACATGTGCCATCTTTCATTCTTTAAAGAAAATCTAACAAAATGAATACTCTGTTGAATTAGGGCCAGAAATCCTCTTTCCGAAAGAAAACCTCGTGACTCGCATAGGAAAAATGGTGAGATTCGAACCGAAGCATGGCATGGCATGGATTCGTCAGCGGGGCGCTATTAATAATTGGTACTAGGAATATAAACAAGATTTTGTTTTAGATTTTTTTAAAAGTCAACATGACGGAGTAGATACGCTTTGAAAGTTTGGGACAGCCCACACTCCTAATATTACCTAGCGGTGAACCGAAAGTTTCCGATATTTCAAAAAAACTATTGTGTCAAATATAAATAATTTTCAGAACAACTGACAGGACATCTTGTTATTGTTGAAAAATGTCAACATTGCGCCGTCGATGCACTAGACGTGTTCTTATACTTAAGCTCGAATATCACCACTTATCCCATAGGTGTCTCGCGATTGTTTTCGATGCGTAGGAGTTGCTATCTTTCCAATGGCGTCGCACATCTTAAAGCTCCCAGGGTCTAAGGGTTTGATCTTCAACTTTTGGTTTGGCAAGGCGCTTCAGGCCTATAGCGAGGCAGTGGTAGTGTTACTGTTGGCAGACCGGGACTGCCGGGCGATTCGCACCTTTATGGCGGTTACGGGGTACATCTCTGCCGCACAGCGGATTGGGTGGGACTTAACCCGCGGGCTCCGCTTCCCCGTCGTGACGGCAGGAGGTTGCCCGTGTCATCATAGCAAACGATTTTTCCAAAACAAAATAAAACGTGTCAGGTTCGCTGACACGAACTGTAGCTTATTTGGTGTTGTCGAGCGTCATCACCCCGTGGGTACCACGTGCTGTTGTCGTGAAGCGTTTTGAAAACGCTTGTAACCGGAATGGCCCATTCCGTCGGGTTTGGTTCTGTTACAACAGGTCGGTTATTCGAGCACGGAAGAGCTTCATACGTCGAAAACATGAGACAGACCTTGAAACCCCCGGGGATCTCACCTCATACTATAATAGGGAAAAACCGAGAAATACCGAAATTTCCGGGAAACACTGAAAACACTAAAAAACACAGTCCTCGTTAAGATCGACCCATGCTTAGTTTCAGTCTACGATCGTTTGTTGGCCGCCTGGTGGATATTGCCTTGCACGGTCAACTCCCATGGTATGTAGGCGACGAATATTATCGAAGTAAATTCGGGGGGTTTGAACTTCTGTTGGCTGGTACAACTATTGGTGGTTGGTGACAGAAAATCGCCGGCGCGGGCGCCAGTCTTAGACCCGTCTAAATATTATGAATAGATGGTGTCGCCGTCTTCTACGGGGTATGGTGGTCAGTCCATACCATATGCGTGGCCATCGGGAAGCGATTGCGTTCGACATCCGTGAAGGACGCAACTTGTGACGGTCTGCTTTGGCTGGCCTGTGCGAGTGCCTGCCCTAATTCCAGGGATTGGTTCCTGTTGGTATGACGAGACACTCACTGCGAACGTTACGCCCGTCGTCCTGGCTCCCATGCTGCGCAGGAGATGCTACAAGGCAGAAAAACACATGTCGGAAGCGGGCTAGTGCGAGATGTGTATTTGGCGCAATACAGGTCCAACATGGTGGTGCTGAAGGTTTTGCGGGAACAGAAGGACCCCAAGACGCGGAACGCCGTTTTACAGCTACACCACAGGGAAGCACTCGCCCTGGATGCTGTAAGGTTTCATGCCTTGTTGTGCTGTTTGAATTTGTGTCGAAGAGTCGGACGTCGTTAGCATTAACGGTTGGTTTTTGCGAAAGCCGGGTTCAAACCGTAAGAGTACTTTCAAGCGAAACAATTAGACACAACCGATACCCTTGCAGGGGTCGATATTTTCTCGAAAGGAAGGGCATTGTCAACTTGGGTTGACAATGCCAAGGTGTGGACGGTATGCCACTAATGTTGAGAAGTAGACGACAGCAGGCTGTTGCCGTGATCACTGCTCGGCAAAACCGGCTAGACAGCTGCCTATGTACGCGACCAATATTCAGGACAAACTGCCGTGCATGCTCAGAGCGAGTCGTGGGAGCAGTGGGATGTGTAGTAACAGCTACATTTTACGTCCGGTAAAGGGACAGGAGTGGTGTAGTTACTGCCTGTGCACAACAGTAAGTATTGATTCTACATGTTTTGGTAATTCCTTTTTTTTTTTTAACTCCAGAGCTGGCCGATACGGTTCTACACGGTTCAAGCATACTCAAGGCTTCCCTAAATGCGCATTAAAAATCTGGACAACTTAGACATCTCGAGCGAAGGAGTGTTATCGGTGTGAACACAACAAAGGTCGGCACCCTCCGTGACCACACTCTTTTCTCTTACTGTCTTTGATATTCCCGAATCAAGTTCAAACGTCCGTAGTTCACTGGAATCGCCCGGGCCCGGGATTGTCACGTTCAACATCAACATATTTTGGCACTCCTCATCTCCGCAGTCAGGTACTGTGGGCTAACCAGTACGAGGTAAAGCCTGTGATATCAACGCGAAAAGGGTTTACCAGTGCATTATTACCCGAACGGCCAGACACCAGGTTCAGTGACAGGGTTGTTACTAGTGTTAACCCATCAACAACAAACCGACCTCATCTGATGTACATAACCTCGTCCCTTCCTTTTTTTGCTGGGCTGTTCAACTCTGCTTGTGTGTTCTCTTGTCAACTCAACACAGGTGACGGGGCATCCTAATATTGTTGGGATGCTTGGAATTTGCAACACAACTTTGGTAACCGAGTTCTACTCTACTTCATTAGTCCAAGTCATGTGGAACAACCGGGAAACGTTCACTATCGACAAGGTCGTTCCCATGGCCCTTGACGCCGCAAAGGGGCTACAAGCGCTACACGAGGCCGCCAGGGCACCGATAGTGCACTTCGACATGAAGCCGCAGCAGCTCTTAATTGACAAAGATGGACGAGTGATGCTGAACGACTTTAACATGGCACAATTCATGGGTACACACGGGAGTGGAGTACCTTGCCCCTTCGATACAGATGGCGGGTGTTCAGTGGTGGCTTGGCGAGCCCCTGAAAACATCGCCGGCAAGGTAATCGAAGTCAATGGCATCATGTGAACATAGCCGCGGACGGCACCATCATATAATCTTGCATTGAATGTTCGAGGTTCGAATAAGGCAGCGATGTAACCTGATGTCCAGACACTAACACCCGGCTGCCGCAAGATGGCTCCAAAGCAAAACACGTCATGCTCACTACACTCTCTCTCTATATATATATATCCGTCGGGAGGTTTCTTACAATAACCGCTCGTGCTTTTGATATTTCTTGTAGATGTAACGATTGTGAACAAATGGTTCATGTATGTGTTTGATGCGTCGTTAGACACCGACCGAGAAACCCTCACATGTCGATGGCATGCGTGTTGTGCGGCTCACCAAAATGGCCCGGCTGGCCCAAGGACCATGCACACGCGCCTTTTGGAGGTGCGTCAATATACCGTCAATACCCTGGGTTGCTACGTTTGTTTTTTTTTCGGACACTGAAACACGGATGCGATGCATCTCCGTGAGGCTAGGTTTTTGAATATGTTGCTCTTACTAGTACGTAGCAATGCTAAGAGCATACACCAAACCTTACAATTCTCACGAGTTGCACTTTAAGTAAAAGCTGTCGAATATTTCAGTCAGTGATACCATGGTGGGGGCTGGAAGCCTTACGGGTGGATGGAACTCCAACGTATTCATAATTCGAATCAAAGGTCGACAACCAACGGGTGTTCGAAGCACTGTTCGCGTAACCAATCCCGCAAGGGGCCGGTTTATCTACATCCTGTGAAAGCTGAGCCCTTTCATGCGTCCCAATGGCGCTCACAAGGTTTCTCGGATGGATCGGCCTCTGCTATGTAGATGGTTCTCGCTGGGTGACGTTCGAAACCGTAATTAATACGGATGTCATCTGTCCACCTTCCAGCACGCTTTTAAAAGGGTGGGGGTCCTTGTCTATCCGTGAAACAACGGGGCGTTATTACGGGAGACCATAGTAAATAGGACCTATGGTACACATAAACACCTGAATATGTACCTTTTTTTTACTCACAATATTTGGTCTTATATACTATGGTCCCCCGTAATAGTATCAGCTCGCTTCGCGTGTAATTAACCCTTCCATTGTTTGCCTTCCGTCCCCGTAATTGTGGGGTACTCGCTCTTCCCTTGTGTCTCGAATTCCTTGGTACGTAGCCTTTGACGGAGAAGATTGACATCTACAGCATGGGCATGATATTTTTCTCGCTTATTTCTGGAAAACTGCCATTCCCACGCTCGGAGACGGGTAGCCGCATGATACTGCAGGGTGAACGACCGGCGATCGACCCTTCTTTGCACACAGGCTTCATGCAGGTACGTATGCTCTATCAATTTGTCTTCATTGAATCGCTTAGAGTATTTCCTGGTAGACACTGGCAACAACCCGTTCTGCACCGGAGAGCTTACGACCGACCACCCGAGGTTCGCATCCATGGTTGTCCTTTCTGTCACACTAAACCCTAACAAGACACACGCGTGTAACCGATACCAAGATCAAGCTACGCGTATTCCTAGCGGCTGGTGTTACGTAATTCTGTCGAAGGCGGCGCCATTGAGAACGAGGTAATTGAAGGTGATGGCCGTGCGTTTTGGCCCATGGCTGGGTTCTACTAGATCTAGGAACAGGGAGATATGGGCGGAGCCATGCCAAAAGCTGAACATGTGCGTAGTGACTGTAAAAGAGCTGAATGTATGTGACACTCGATTTATAAACATCGGGCTTTTTCGTTTGTTGGTTGCTCGTGAACGTACGATAACTGCTCTACACGGCCCCATGGGTGTGGCTCAACAACGCGCCTCATTGTCTACGACGTCGGTTGACATGTGGTATCGAATGCCCTTTCGGTAGGTTGTCCAGGGTATGTGGCAGCAGGAGCCCACGGACCGACCTTCGGCTAGACAGGTCGTAGCGCGCTTGGAAGGCATACTTGATTCGCTGCCTTCATAGTGCATCGACACGGCAGATGACGAAGGTGATCTATATGTACATTATTTGAAGGTTGAAACACAAAACACGCGTTGCTTACAGTCGAGCGCACGCCGTGTTTGATGTGGGGTCATGTATTGCCCTCACACCAGTACCGCCGGCGAAACGGAAGCGCGCGTAGACTCACGCTTGTCTGAGACATTCTCGGCAGAAACGGCAAACAAACGTGCAAACGACCTTGTCAGAGGTATTTATTTCTGGGGACAGTAATAATTGATCAGTGTTCATGCCACCCCGATTTTAGAAGCATCGATACTTGGGGGCATCTACTCTACACACCACCCAATGCCGGCCATTCTACAACTATTGTATTGCAAGTCATTGCCAATGCACAATACCATAGGCTCGGAACCGAACCACACATTATACATAATGAAACCGTACGCGTCGGACCCTTAAGCACATGGCTGGGTACCTCCGTAGCAGTTTCTGTAGAGAAGTCCCGCCAGTGCGAAGCGCTTGCGCTCACAAGTGGAACTCCTACGTCGGCAGGACTTGCACATGCACGAACGCTGCGGTAATGTTTCGACGGTACAGCATCCATTCGTTGTCCAACCCATATTTTGCCCGCGTCTCCCGAACCGTTTCTACTGTTGTTGTCTGTGACCGCCAGTTCGAGTATTATAGGCAACGGCCTTGACTAACTGGTACCCCCTGTGGTATCGCCGAAGGCTGCGATGCCGTCTCGGCGGCAAGTCTGTGTGAAAGGGAGACACCATCCAAGATATTGTTGGCGGCGATACGGCGGTGGTCGATACTCTTCTACGGACATTTGGTGGTATTCTTGAGGAACAGGCCCAACGAAAGCCTATCGGTCTCATTTGAGCTAAAGCCCAGGTACACACTGAAATCAAGTAAACGGAATACGGCAGGGGCTGTGTGTTGGCTGAGAGAAAGCGCAACCATGATTATCTTCTGCGCCTGAACAGCGAGCGTGCGGCCACCAAGTTTTAGCTTTGCTTTTGTGCTGTGTGATTGTCTTCAGCGTTGCTTTCATACTCACGTCCCACTCGTGTATATGGTACCCACACGTCGATCCCACCTCGACGGGGGGGGGGGGCACAGACGAGCTGCCGTCCGTATCTATCGTACTGTATAGGAGTTGTTGTTCTCACATTGACTCATGTCCAAAGTGTACGTCTGTCGACGTGGGGGGGTCGTCGGGTGGTCATGTGTCTGGATGTTGGCGGACTCTGATTCGGTTTCTTACCTGGATGATGTTTGTTTCAGAGGAAATTTGAATCTGTCACGGTTATTGCGACAATTTAGTATCAGGCATTCGGTTAACGCGTTTCCGTAATATCTGGCAGGGGGCGAGTGCTTGCTGCACTCGGTAACACGACGCAGATCTCCCGCTGCAGGCAGTGAAGCTTACGCGGTGGGCCTATCAAACGTGGTTGCGGACTACTACCGCAAGGAAACCGAGTGAAGCTCTGTATCTGGTGGAGAAATTCTATGCTCTGGTTGCGTGTGCATCCGTTTGCTCGATTTTGTAGGAAGCAAGAATCCGAAGCGTGTTGCTACCAGGGAATCCAAGATTAGTCCCGCATGGTCTGCAAATCATGCCGATTCTCTCGCATAACCGCTACACCCAGAAATGCTTCGTTTTCCAGATCAAACAATGAACTTGTGATGGTTTTAGTTACTTGTTCCTTAGCGGGTATCATCGGGCGTTTAGTTGGGCGGAATACGGGTTTTGGTACCCCTGATTGACTTTTGACAGCCGGGTAGAGTTAGCGTGCGACTGTAAGAGCTACCGTGCGTCGAGTTAGTTCGATACCTTCATAGGGTATGCCGACGGTCTTGACTATTCTTTTGTACACTCTGCCTGTTAATAGTGGTTTCTTGAGCAATCCTACTTGAAGATGAATCGCATACCCTTCTATTTAAGACGCAGCAGTTGGTTGCCCCCTGGAATACATCGGTGGGGAGGGTCTAGCAGTTACGTTTTGATGCGAGTGTTCTCTATCGAAGACACGCTGTTGTTCTGCTCTTATACAATACACGACAGACGGGGCAATGTTATCGGGTGGTATATTATTCATACGAGGATGGGGCTGTTGGTTCAGACGGAATGTTTTCCCGGCACGCTGTCCTTTGTTGGACTACCCTCTTGCTGTACATACCTTTTCACTTGAGGCTGGGTGAACTATACTAAAACCCGTAACAACATAGATAGTTGGTAGATTGCCCGTGTTCGTTGGCTACTGTTCATCATGCTGGACATTGGGATTACCGGTTTACCCTGGTAATGGTTTGTGAGATTTTAGGATGTGCCGTTTTAAAACTGGAAATCAACGTGTACTTGGTCAAGACCTGCCGAAGCGTACAGAGAGTAGCGGGGCTGTAAGTGATACAGCAAGCGGTGAGCGCTATTGCGCTGCGGAGATATGGAGATCTACATCGTGTGGGGAGGCACTATAATTGTGGATGGCTTCCCGCCTGATGAATCCTTCCCCGAGAGTATGCTTGCTCTGCGTTGCAGTCGGATATATGGGATCGTACGGCTTCATTACGTGGCCTCGTGATACGTGACGCAACAAGAGGAGTGTAAGAGAAACCGTGGTGGACGAAAGTAGGAAGGAGACGGCAAACAGGGTAGCAAGGCACATGGACGGGTAGTCAGTGGAACACGTCTTCGCTCCTCGTGCCGCCAATTTCTGCAGCTAGCTCGAACGTGATTTAACCATTGTTTTATTGTACGTTTTTTGTCGCTTTGATCCTCCGTGATTTTGTTGTTGTTGCTTTTATTTGTGTATGCCCTCATTCTTGCCCGTAAGAAAGGAGTCTTGTGGCCTGGGCAGATGACGAGCCTGCTTGCTCTGTTTCCTACCGTTTGACGAAACCTCTACGCGGCTGACGCATGGTTGAGGAAGGCAGGACGGAAACGGCTGACAGGGTAGGGGGATACCAGACCGACATTTTGATATAACTTGTATACGCCA
The DNA here is from genome assembly GCA_031213475.1 of Nereocystis luetkeana. Taxonomy (NCBI): domain Eukaryota; class Phaeophyceae; order Laminariales; family Laminariaceae; genus Nereocystis; species Nereocystis luetkeana. The sequence goes on from JARUPZ010000032.1 coordinate 3,001,426, forward strand.
CTCGTACTAAGAACTGCTGCGACTGCCTGGAGGGTGCTTTGTATGTGGTGATTAGGTTTGCCGTTTTTCCCCCGTGGTCCTTAGACTTACTCTGTTTCTTTAGCCCGTTCTGTTTTGTCTGCCACATTCCCTACGAGGGGACACGACACCTTTTCTTCTTTCGACGTTTGTTGTCGTTTCTTTCGTTTTCTCCCCTCTGTATGTTGCGTTTGTCGTGCCTGTACTATCCAGTACGATGCTATGGCACTGCATTGTCGACTCTGCTCACTGCATAACAATGCAGTATGTCTGTGGCGTAGGGTTGTGACCATATAATTCACATATCTCTAGGATTGGAGAATCGGCACAGTCACTGGTTGTGCTGGATGTCAACGGAGTGAATGAACGGTTTATTGTACAGAGCACAGACACCAAAAATTTGGTTGCATATACCGAGCATCCCAAACAAATACTGTATGCCCTGTCACCTGTGTTGAGGTATGTGAAGAGCACGAGCGAATTTGAACAACTCAGAGGAAGACAGTATTACAGGACGTTGGGTACATCGAACGGCGTTGGGTCTTTGTTGATAAGTTCGTAACGGAAAAATTACTGCCACTGACGCCGGTGTCTGATCGTTCGGTTATTGCGTTGGAACATCCTCGGCAGGTTGGTATCGCATGTTTGCTCTTGTAGTGGTTACACTACGACACCTGGCTGGTGTTTGGAACGTGCCACTCGCGGGTCAGGGCATCTTCGGTGAATTGTGGGATTCCGAACTTCATTCCAGTATGTCAAATATTGTCGGAGAAGGACAAGGGAACCGAGAGGGTGCTGAGCTTTAGTGTCTTGAAGCCGATAGTAAACCTGCGCTCTAGATGCCTAAGACGTGTCGAGACTAGAGCCTATCTGAACCGTTTAGAGCTTTACTATTAAGATCAACATTGTTAGAGCATTTCAAAAATAGGACAATAATTAACGTTTGAACATACAGTAACTACACCGTTGCTGCATGCCCTTTTTACGGGACATCGCTCAAGATTGGCATGCTGCTACGATTCGGGCTGGGCATGTACGGCAGTTTGTCCCGAGCCTTGGACAGGCAAGTAGGCTGCTGTCTTGCCGTTTGTTTTCTTCCTGACACGTAGAGCAAAACGAAAACCGAACCAAGTCCCTGGCCGTTGCCGCCCGACTGAGAGGTGGCCCACCCTGAAGGAGGCTCCCGCCAGTGCCGTTCTGTTAGGAAGAGAACACCAAATAACGGGGGACCGTAAGCCTCGGAGAGCGTTTGAAGACGCCCGAAACAGCGAAATTTATGCGCGCCACTATGTGATGGCTGCCCTTCCCTGCGCGACAGTAAGTAGCCGTTGCCCTTTGGTACGGAAGTCTAAAGCCGAGGGCTCGTACCTCGTCGTCCACAAAGCTGGTGAACCTTGACGGGAAACGGTTGTGGAACACCGTTCCGGGAAATCGGGCGACGTCAAACGGGCCAGCGCTCGACGGACCCCGGTATTCCCTTAGGACAAGATCGTGAAGATCCGCCCCATCGCATGCGTACAACACCAACGTGTCTCGAAGCGTGTGATCTTTAAGGATGATGTCGTGCCAGAAGCCTACATGCCGGCGCACGAACCCCGGCACGAATTGGTTCCCATCCCCCCCCGCATTCCGTATCGGAGCATCCCACGTAGGAGACTCTGCAAGGGGTCACGAGTGACATCCGCCACGGACGGCCACACTCCCGAGGCGGGCCGGGCTCCCGTGCGCGCCCACTCGCGTTCGTCGGTGTCCAAGGGGGGCGTGGGTAGAAGGACGGGCCGCACGTATGCGTGGCGTCGATCGAGGCGTCGGAGCCAACCAGTATCGAGAAAGCGTAATGAGTGAAAAATCACAGCCATACCCGACCCCGTAGCCTCATACTCCCCACTTCCCCTCCAGACCTAGAGAGAATATCGCAGTCTCGAGAGTGGGCAGTGAGTGAACGGGCGCAGTCGTACCCGACATCATATCACGATACACTCCCCTGCAGTCAAACCTCGCCATCCGACACTCGACTCCACAGACAACAGCGAGAGCACATACCGCCGTATCGGGTAACTCGAGTACCCTCCGCGTACGTACGCCAATTAGCAGCGAGTGAAAGGGCATAGCAGTATCGAACACTGCAGCGAATACGTTCCACCCCGCACAATCTCCGATACCCATCTGTTTCACAATATGCCCAATCTCCGATACCGATCTGTTTTATTTTTGTCGGCTCGCCGGCCAGCGAGCACCGCGGCGCTATACAACCCAACCTTGTATACGCGAGTAAGCGCCAAGCACACTCGCACCCCTGGAAGGTACGTGGTTGTATTGAGTCCGATCAGATCCTGATAATATTTGCTCCTTGTTTCCATGGGTGGCTGGACCTGCGGGGCGCAACTTGGACGAGCTCCGATCCCAAGCTCGCTCTAGCTGAGGCATTCTCACCAGCGATCTCGACCGTCTCGGTTTGAGCCGCCGGTCCCTACGTTCCCGCAGCACCTGCCCCGTAGCCTAGCTGACGCGCAGCGCCTTCTCAAGCGCCCCCACCTCGGATGCTCCGAGAAGAAGAACACAGTGCTCCGATTCCAGGAGGATGGCATGGAGCCGGAGGTCCAGAATGTACCAGACCAAAACCCGCGTTGCTTCAAGCTGTTCGGCCGGGAGGCCCCGGCCCGGGCCCGACGCGATAGCGGCAGTCGCGTCCGCCGGAGGGGCTGGTGTTGACCGGGGGGTTCTCGGCATACGTTCAAGAATTTCGCGACCAACTCGTAAAGCTCACGAGGGTTCGGGAGCGAAAGGAAGAAGTGACCTCGACTATATACAAATTCCGAGACATTTCCATATATTCAATGGTTCCATTATTGGTGCCAAACTTGAATCGATGGATTGGATCGCCATTTTACCAAAGGTATTTCGTTATGAGGCTCCGCCTACATACTATCGTACTTGACCTTGTAATACAACCAAGAAAAGCATATCGCCAGTAAACGATCGTGAAGAAAAAATATGGGAAATACATTCATTAAGGCCACTGGGCAAGTTGAAAATTGTATCTACACAACAGCTCAACTATTCACGCCTTCGTGAAGAGATAGGCGATGACATGATGCGCACGCGTTCGGTGGCCCGTGATCGGTCTCCGGCAGTATTGTGTTTTGTACTAGAAGTAGGTGGAAGCTTTCAATGGAAGCTTCCACTACTTCCACCGAAGGTTCCACCACTTCCATGCAAGCGGATAGAAGCTTCCACGAAAGCTAGTGGAAGCCTCCGTGGAAGCGATAGAAGCTTCCATGAAAGCTTCCATGGAAGCACGCGGAAGCTTCCATGAAAGCTTCCGTCGAAGCTGCCACATGTTTCATAGAAGCTTCCCAGAAGCTTCATTTCATGGACGCTTCCATGGAGGTTGTGGAAGCTTCCGCCGGACGTCTGGAGAACAACCACGAAACAAAACCCCTTCACGCTTCGGGCCACTTCCATGGAAGCCGTGATCCTCACTTCCACGGAAATTTTCAAAGTCTTCTCCCATGGAAACTCGTGCGAGCTGCCATTGAAGCGGCGGAAGCTGTGATGGAAGTAGAAAAGCTTCCACTGACGTAATGGAAACATCAGCTTGAGGCAACATTCCACGACCTCCATCAGAGCTTGTGGAAGCTTCCACTGCTCTCACGAAGTCTTTGATGGGCCAGACCCGGCCAGTCCACCTCTTCCCCGCTCGTCTACGCTCTGTCTCCCTCCTCCTTCGTCGTCGAATCCACCCCCCTGCCGGCGCAGTCAGACTGTGCCGTAACTTGGCCTGTGGTGGGCCCTGCGTAAGCCCACGGGCATCGCCATCGAGCGTTGTTGTTCTGCCGCCGCTGCCCAAAACGTCGCGAGCATCGTAGTTTTCCGAGGCCGACGCACCACGTACGACCCAACTTTATTGCCACGACCAAGTGTCGCGGCCACACGCAGCAGCGAGAGGGTATCACTCTTTGAGAGCGGAGTTCGGCCTTGCTCCCGCCAGAAAGACCTACTCCATTAGATATAAGCCTGGTAGAGCATGCCTCGCAAGCATGCAATGCTGAGGCAGTGATTACACCGGAGACGAACTGTTGTAAAATATGTGGCCTTCGGCTATGGACACTCCACGCAATCGCCAAACGGTCCCAGGTGAATCGCCCCCTGTCTTCATGACTATTCTCCAATTGTCGAAGGCCACTCACTCTATTCCCCGGCCTTGTCCGATACGAAGCAAGCTGGCCGTGGGTTGAGTGTTGTCTATAGATCTAAACTCAACCTAACGGTATATCAGACCGATCGTATATCGTGGAGTGTTCCGCACACCTGCCTAGCTGCAAGGGCACCGTCTCGTTTGGTTGATGTCACGGTTAAATGTCCTACTCACCCTTCACCTGCCGAAAAAACACTTGCATACAAAAATCTATTTGTTTCTACGTTTCTACGAAATAAAACTGCGATTTTTTTGTTCTGGTCTACCCCCGCTCTGCTTGTATTATCGAGAGTCCTTCCGTAGCGGACACGCTTCGGATCCCAGCGGGCCTTGCAGTCCCGGTCTGAATGTTTGAGAGTACGCCGGTCAGCCGCGGGCGCACGCGATGCGGACGCCATTTTAAGCCCGAATCGAGGGTCGTCGACACAGGGCAAACCGACGTTTTTTGGGTTGAAAATGTCGTAAGTCGGCCGGAGCATTAGAGTCGTTGGTATATTAATATGAGTAGTATACGATACGATACGTACATCTCTGTCCACCAGAGCGTAAACACGGAAAAAAACGCAGTAGTTGCTCAAATGGTACACCTCAAGCGATCGCCTCAACTCCCCTCATCTCACATCTCACAATATGGGTCAGTTTCAACTCCCCGAGCTTACTTCTTTATACCCAGGCCATGTGTGTCCGCCCTGCTCCACATTGAACCCGCCAGGGCTCAGCCGACGCAGCGCGCGCGCCGTGGAATCTCTTATCCCTATCAGGGTAGACCCACCAGTCAGGAGAGTGGAGTATCGACTTCTCGCGATTTTTTTTTGTCGGATATCCGTTTTCTGTGCCAGGCTTTCAAGCGAGCAAATGTTCCGGATAGCGATTTTCTCGGCGATCGAGGACCAAAAAGTTCAATTATGTATCATTTATATGTATGAGCACCCCGTTGCGCAGGGACGGTATGGACACCCCTAGACCTCAACATCACACGGCACACCAAAAACATATTTTTCACGTTTTGATATAATTGATTTTCCCTGTGGTCTCGTTCTCGCAGCCTTGTGTATAGAAGGTTTAGCGTAGAATATACATGTAGAAATTACGTAGTATGGACTCGTACCCCTACCTGGTGCGTTCAGGATATAATCTAGAAGGAAATTTATGCGTGTGAAAGATACACCGTAAGATATTCCCTTGACGGCACCTGCTTTGTACTGGATTTAGCATGGGCTTGGCACAAGTCGATGGTGTCATGGCATGGTTTGATACCAAGACGATCACACGGAACCCATAAAAAAGTTACCATCTTAGCTGGGTTTAACAAACAAATCCTACGAGACCCGGACAGCGAAGTCTTCGGTTTGTGAATCCTTTTTTCGTATCAAAGCGGCCAAAACCGACCGACACTTTCGGGGTGAACAACGAAGAAACGACTGAGTCACTCCAGGGTTCGTCTCACAACTCAAAGCCAATGCAGGCATGATGGATGTTGTGAATACCTGGCACGCGAGAGTGAATACTGTGTTATATTCGGTTGTGACCTCACTCGTTTTGTTTTCTCACATGCAGTTAATATCAGGTGTGTCGTACCTTTCGAGTCCAGACATGCACGAATCATTGTCACCATCATATCTTAGACAGCTGCAACAGTATTGAAAGCTTCATCTTGGGACCACTCCCTGAAGCACACCAAGCTCGCGCGCGCGGTCTTGTATTGGAGGTCATTCATGCTACTACTACCTACCCCTGCGGGTAGCTGGCGGCGGGTACTCTTTACCTCGTTCCTGATGCACACGATTTACCCTGGGGTCAATAAGAGCCAGGTAAAGTGACCCAAGGACAAAGTGCTCGCCAATGTTGATGGTTTAGGAAAAGCCGTGCTTCGACGTAGATGTACGTGTGCTTCGTTCGTCTACTACATTTCGGTGTGTTGAATTTCGGGTACATCTCGTTGTGTTGCCGATCATACCGATAGTTGACTTCGACAGTTTCCCTCTCTGGAGCCCCTGATGGGTGAATCCGCCGGTGTAGTGATGTTGCCGTCGGTACGTAAGTCAGTCTGTGTTGAGTATGCTCGGAGTACTGCTGTATGTATCGCCCAGTCTTGTGCGGTGGAATACGTATATGGTAGGAAGGCTTGTTTACGCGGGGGGTATTTTGGTACTGGGTGAAATTCGTCACTACGACTTATATATTTCTCGACCCTTACCCATGGCCCCTGAGCCACTACACCGAATGACCGACGTAATAGGGGGGCACGTCTTCTATCTCTGTCTTTCCTCGTTCGTTCGATAATACAACACGAGAGTCCTTCCAAGGACCATCATGAGTTATGTTTACCTCGCGTAACTGCGTAAGGCCTGTCACGCCCCAGATTATCGATCACGCTTGCGGGGATCCGTCGAGACTCTATGGGCTAGGGGCAGCGATTAGAGCGATCCTCTCGTCTCACACGGATGAAGGCAATACTTGAAGCCCAATTGGCTGAAAGGCAATCCAGAACGGACGAGCTTGCGGCTCTGTCGGTGGCACGATCGTCGGCGAAGAAGTCGTTCCAACAATAATGCTCGTAGAGGCGAGAGTGCAGAAGCTGGTTCGCCAGTGGCGAACGTAGAATGGCGGCTGGTGACGATGGGGGGTGAGGGCTGGGGACAGTACCGAAAGAGTGGATGGGGGAACCGAGGACTTGTCCAGGAGGCACAGCCGCAGCAGCGGCAGCAGCGGCAGCAGCAGCAGCAGCAGCAGCAGTACCTACGGCAGAAGTACCTGCAGCAGCATTATCAGTGGCAGTATCTGCGGCAGCGGCGGCGACAGAGGTCCAAGAGGCGGTGACGGCGGCGGCGGCGATGCAGTAGGGGGGGATGCAGCACTCGGTGGCGCGGCAACATACCACACATCCGGCTGTTCCGGTGGCGTCGGCGCAGCAGCGGACGAAGCCGACTCCCCCCCGCTGGTTTCGGCGGCGCCACCAGCGGGGTGCGAGGGTGTGCCCACGTCACGTCGCGCGTGTATCCGATGGTACCGGTTGACGACTTTAACACCTGAAAACAGTCGGATGGGTGATTCTAACCGCCGTTGAGGAAATAGCACGCCACGGCCTGCGGTTGGGATGTCTGGTCCCGCACCACCCGCATGTACCCGGGCTGAAAGAAAGCAAGAAGCTTCAACGCCGCCGCCGCCTCAACCGCCTGTTGGGTCTCTGCCGCCGCCTCGCTACCGCCGCCTCAACCGCCTGTTGGGTCTCCGCCGCCACCGTCGCCGCCGCCGCCGTCGCCTGCCGATTATTCGCCTGCTGCGTCGTCGTCGGGAATGCCGACGATACCACAGCATGTTGTCCGGGAGCTTCGGCATTTCGGGGAGGTGCGGATGCCGGGGCGTACGAGAGGCCAGAGCAGGGCTATCCGCGAGGAAAAGGGCTTACAACCGGGTGAGTCACAGCAGGCTCTAAGTCACTACCTTGGGAGTCTATCGACGATGGCGGAACATGAGGACATCGAAGCGGCACTACGCAACAATCGGCCTCCCCGCGACCCCCCCGATCTGTCGGACTACCAGGCGAGTGATATGCAGACGTCCACGGCCTATGCGGGGGCGATGGCCTCGGGGCAAGCCCCGATCTGGTGCGATTCGATGTCGCGTGAGATCCTTGGTGTCCTGGATGCGGATACCTTCGCGGTGGTGAAGGAATCGCAATCTATCTGTGGGCAACGTCATCGACTCCAAGTGGGTGTTCGACTTGAAAAAGGACGAGCTTGGACATATCGTTAAAGACAAGGCGAGGCTGGTGGCGCGGGGATTTAAACAGCGTGAGGGGATTGACTTCAGCGAGACTTTTGCCCCAACGGTCTCTGGTTCTGGTGTGCGTTTACTGACTGCGATTGCATGTATTCTGGATTTGGATTTGTGTCATTTTGATGTACAGCAGGCGTTCGTTCAGTCCAGCCTGAAAGCGGGTGTTTTCATGCGATTGCCACCGACAGGGCTGTGGGAATTTGTCTGGTAAAGTAGTTCGATTGAATAAGAGTCTGTACGGCTTGAAGCAGGTGACGACATCGTGACATACATGCTCATTTGACTACTTGCTTAAAACAACTGGGCTTCCAGCAGTGCCTCGCGGATGCCTATGTTTTTCATTTGGAGGAGAAGGGGCGTGTCGCTATTACTACAGTAATTCACGTAGATAATATATTTGCTGTAGGACGTGAGAGTAGATGTGACTATTTCTGTGACAATTTGGGCCGGATAATACCCGTGAAAAAATCTCGGTGAGCTGCGTTGGTATGATGGTTTGCAGGTTTCCAGGGACCGGCTGAACGGCTTGCTGAAGATTTCGCAAACGACGTTCGCTGATTCGTTAGTGGAAAAGGTTGGTGTGGTTGACGTGAAGAGCATTCCGATGCCTGTTGGAATAAATCTTGAGGGGTTCAGTCAGGACGAGCCTGTGGGGGCCTGGCCGTTTCGTGAGTTGATTGGTAGCCTGATGTGGCTGGCTACCCAGACACGGTCAGACATTGCGAACGCAGTACGGGCGGTGGCGAGGTATTGCGCTGAGCCCAGAGAGATACACTGGAAAACCGCACTAGGTATTTTAGCATGTTAAGGGCACTAGGTATTTTAGCGTATATTACTTTCCAGAGAAGTTTGATGGACGGGTTGCTGATGCAGGTGTTTGCCGATGCAGATTGCGCGAGCAAAGCAAATGATAGGATATCGGTTTCGGGAGGTTTGATCATGTGTGGTGGTGCTTGTGTGCAGTAGTTATCTAAAACTCATGATGCAGAATACGTTGCAATGGCAGAGACTATGAAGGGAGTGCTATTTCTGCAGAAGGTTTGATGTTTCATGTTGCCGGGAGTGAAGACACCGTGTGTGCCGGTGTTCTAGGATATCGAGGGTGCTGTGCTGCTCGCGCAAAACCCTGTGACCAGCTCGAACTCGAAGCACATCGATGTACGCCGTCACTTCCTGAGGGAGCTGGTTGCGGATGGAACAATTTCCATTACGCACGTGCGGTCAACATGGCAGCATGCCGATTTCTTGATGAAACCGTTGAGCGTGGAGACGTTCCAGTTCCATTTCAACTTTGTTATGAACATGGGATGGGTGTGATGTTATGTTTGGTTGGAATGGAGGAAGAAATTAGGCGTTGAATCAAATTGGATGGATATAGGTGATTAAAAAGGGATCATATTTTTATTGGGGAATGTTTTGAGTAACAGAGAAAATGCTGATTGAAAGAGACGATTAGTATCACGTCCGAGTGAGGAGCATTTGACGTGACAGATGGATAATCTGAACATTATTGACGTAAAGGTGGCAGTGTTTGTGTAATTTGCAGTTTTGAGAGTTTTGGTAATCATTTAAGAGGTATAGTTTGGGGTTTTGGATAGGTGGAATATGTTACTGTTATTGGTTAAAAGACTGTCGTTTTACATTGGCAGTTTAGTAAGTTTTTGTTTGGTTCTGCGATTGTATACCTGAATAATTACCGTTTTACCTGGTAATGGTGACGACATGGTACTGACGTTCTTAAAAAGGGATTATCCAACATGGGGGCTGTTGTAGTTCATGCAAGTTGTTTGATTTTACTTGGCTTTGGTTTATTATATTTTTGTGTTGTCAGAAGGTTTCCCAAGCGGTTTTTCCCTCCTTTATATGTGGATGGCTATAATATGCCGTACACCGAGCAGGGGGGCTGTTGAGTATGCTCGGAGTACTGCAGTATGTATCGCGCAGTCTTGTGCGGTGGAATACGTATATGGTAGGAAAGCTTGTTTATGCCGGGGGTATTTTGGTACTGGGTGAAACCTTCACTACGACGAACGACCGACGTCATAGATGGACACGTCTTCTCTCTCTTTCCTCGTTCGTCTGATATAATACAACACGAGAGTCCTTCCAAAGACCATCATGAGTTCTGTTTACCTCGCCGAACTGCGTAAGGTCTGTCACGCCCCAGAGAATCGATCAGTCTGTAGACTTGGTCTGCCATCAATCTGCTCGAATCGACCATTTATTTGTCGATCCTGATGATGCATACTATATAGGCGAAGTCATGGCTAGACGGTAGCGACCGGATACTAAATTACCACGCCACCGCCCCACCAAACAAGTGACAAAATGCCAGATATCCTCGCGCACGCAAGCCCGAACCCACCAAAAAAGACTCAAAATCCCGGGTTTCACCTCACACGCATGCCGGAAGACACAACAATCTGCTGTACGTTGAGAGATTTTTGTTGTGCCCGCTGTGCGTTCCGTTTCCTCTGCCGCGCTCTACCCTCTGCACGGGTTCTTGCCCCCCGCCAGACGGTCCGCACCTCCCCGACGGCTCCGGGGTTTATTGTCAGGATTCGCTGCCGCAGAACATTGTGGGCGACGCCCAGTTTCACGGGAGCGACGCCATCGAGGAAGGAAGCCCCACCAGGCTGGATAAGCGAGGCTTGAAACAAAAGGACTCGTGGACATGAGGTATCGGTTTACTTGGGCTGTCTGGTCACGGCTGGGGCCCCGCACTTCGCACCCGGGTATTGGGTACAAGTCGCATGGTATTATTGTCGTCATTTGTCGAGCTATTTTTCGTTATGTTCAACATAATTGTGAATCATACAACACTGAAGTATAACTATTACGGGGGGCCATAGTTAACAGGACCAAATATTGTTAGTAAAACTGGTTAAATATCTAGGTTTTTATGTACACCATCGGTCCTGTTAACTAGGGTCCCCCGCAATAGAATGCCAAGACGGCTATAATATGATAGTATCGAAAACGTGTGACAACGAAGCACTCGATGAAGCATAATTGACCAACCAACAGCAGGCGTCTCGATCCTAACGCAGTCATCATCACCCATTCATAAACACAAAGAACCACAATCGAGCTCCTTCTCATGTTACTGAGCGTTGTTTGGGAATATATGGTCGACAATAGCGAACAGAATTCGGCGCCTTAGGCCGAAGGCTTCCATAAGATCAATCCATAGTGCCCACCCTCTGTTCGCAGCAGCCTGAAAAATTATCATGACTTTCGATTCTGAAAATGCGCCTGTATCGCAACAGGCGTACGGGACGGACAGGCGTTCTTTTGCTGCGCTCTGGGCAGTTCAGTGGGGACGAAACTATCTATGCAAAGTTACGGAAATATACCGGATTCACGAGAAAAACACGAATATATAGGTGGAATACTGATATTGTACTCATATGCGAACGACCAACATACATATTCGGATATGTGGGGTCTACTTTGGAAGTTGTATAGGGACTAAATACGATGAGGTCATCGTAGTGTGTGTACGGTTTGGCATATGCGCTTGAGCACGGCCGCGATGGATATCCTTAACACTCCCGGCCACGACCCATTGTAGTGGTATAGCTAAATGCATACGTTTCACAAACAGGATCATACAGATGACGTTTTTCGTGGGCGAGGCAACCATGTACGAGAGGGAAGGGTGTCTTAAATTGCCGAAGCCTCATGAAACTGCAGTAGGGTTCTGGTATCGTGTGCGTGTTAGAAAGGCCGGTTGAAACGAAAGCGGTTGCCAATGCAACAACAGGATTCCGCGATAGAATATGCCCTCCTCGTGTGTTCCGTCTACCCCTAAAGGGGTCTGAAACGATTCTTCCCCACCGAACTGACCGGAGAGCAGCACCAGAAGGACTCTCCGCCTCATACACATGTCGCGATACAAGCCCATTTCAGAGTCGGGAGTCGAGATGACATCGCAGGCTGCTGACAACGAAGGTTGAACACTATGGGTTGATGTTAGGAAACATTTCACCCGAGACACTGAATGTGCATTTTCTACCATCGACAATCGATTTGCGAACAACGCTCAATAGTATGGGGATGGGCGTAGGCGCCATTATTGTAACCCAAGGAGGGGCGATTATCACCGTATTAGGGTTAAGGCCACGCTGACACCCGAAAGTCTCCTGATCCCCGGGTTTCCACTCCAATAACTAGATGTTTTATCGGAACAAAATATATATGCACCGCTAATACGCTGCGTTCAGAACATCGGCTGGTTTGTGCTTGCTGGAGAGCGACCGTGACCCGATAGAGATTCGTCACAGCAGATTGTTGTGTGTTTTATACCGATTGATCTCCCGTAGGTTCTCAGCAGAGGCTTAACAAACCCCAACTGGACGGTTGCACTACACCACAGGAGAGCTACAGCTCCTCACAGGATACTAGAAGAGCCCGCGAAATCGAGGGATGCTCCTGATGGGGTGTGGGAGGGTGTCGGGTGCGTCAGACGGCAGTCGTAGGCAGCCAGAAACGACTCACGAGATATTTTCGCGTACTCGAAGCTGCGAGCGAGTAGCACAGCAAGGTCGTAGAAACGCAAACATGTTTATTTTTTCGTAAGAAAGCATAGCTAAATGGCTCCATCGCCGATGAAGAAATGGCCTACATTAAAACATTTCTGTTCTCCGAGCGGATGGTACATCTCCTTGGTAGTCGTCGAAGATGCCGCGGGAGGCAAACATACGTGCCCATGATGGGTAGCAATGTATTGGGCCTAACACAGGCCAAAAATGGAGCAAAAACTCAGGATTGTATATTTCCATCAACTACAGTACTGAGTATTCTAATACTACGAAAATGCGGACAAATGCCTGCAAGTCCCTTACTATGCTTCCAAGTCGTACGCAAGTATATGTTGCCGAAAGGCCTACTGTCCGTGCGGGCACTTGACCGCGCGTTCCAGACGCTGCTAGCGTTCCCTTAGGACGCACGATATCGGCTCGTCAAGTGTTTGGGATGCACACCAAGGGTTCATCAAGTGCTTTGCTGCCACACATGTGCGTTACCGTTGTACAGTACCCGTCGTAGCTCTTTGATTATTCGTCAGTGTTGTATGAATCATAGTGGTATTACGCATGTCGACTTTTCCTCGAAAAATGACCACATCATCATGTAAACGTGTACGCCATATCTCGGTGAGCGGTGTGTCCCTAAACCGAGAACATATAGCCCATATGTATGAACCGACATCTCGCCTTCACGTGATCGATCTTCCAGCTTTGCTTCCCCAGTCTAGACGTTCGCGTCTGGATAGCGTCACTCCTGTGAAACACTGCGTCACTCAGAGCGTTCAGCGGCGACTACAGTAATAATGCTGTCAACATACTCCACAGTCGTCGGGAGGTTCGGGGCGTCTGGCGGAGGGCCGGATCACGTTCTTTGGGTGGGGTTACTCAAAGGTTAGGGCATCACACCGACCACGATTGTACCACGACCATACAGTGGGTTTTTGTTTCTACGGGCTCGGGTGTGAGGTGAGATCCGGAAGTTTGCTCCTGTGAGAAGGTGGTGCAGTGTATTGATCACCAAGCTGTAACGCGCAGGAACTGTGCCCATGAAAAACCAGGCACGACAGATTAAGGTTCGATTGGGGCGGATTGATGGCAGCACCAATTAATAGTACATGCCGACGGCAACGTTACCACACGGCCGGATTAGCCCACGATAGACTCCAGAGAGGGAACTTGATTAAATCGAAGTGCGATATCATCGGCAACCGAAAGAGATGTACGCGAAATTCATTCCATCGAAAAGCAACGCACCGAAAAGTAGCACACGAACGAAGTGCGTTTGATATATATATCCGAAGTACGCTCTCCCTGAACCGATGATGCTGGCGAGCACTTCGCTCGTTTGGTCGCTTTGGCTGGGTGTTGTTGCCCCGACGTAGGGTAGGTCGGATTGATTGGAGACGATGTACAGGGTACAGTGTACCAGCCGCCAGCTTCTTGCATGGGGTAAGTAGTAGCAGTAATGGCCTCCATTACAACATGATCGGGCGCACGATTTTGGTGTGCCTCAAGGAGCGGGGTCAAGCGAAATCAATCCAACAGTATGATGGTGATAATGATTCGGGCATGTCTGGACTCGAAAGGCGTGGTAAAGCTGATATTAACTTCATGTGAAAAAACGATAAGCGGGTGGTGTCACCACCAGATTTCGAGCACTGCCTACGCTTGCGTTCTCATTACACCCTTCACTCCTCGGTTTATTATGCAGGGGTGCGAACCGAAACCTAAAATGTCTCCATTGGTTTTTCGTGTGTTCACCGAACCTGTCGGTTGGTTACTCGCTCGGTTTCTGCGTGAAACGGGGTAAAGAGTAAACTTTTCGAAGGATTCAGGGTGCACGTGTTGGAATCAAATCTGAGACGACACCATCGAATTGTGCTAAGGGCACACTACACGGATTTGAAACCATGCATGAAAGATGGTATGAATCGAGGGTTAGGTGTCTGTTAAGTAAAATTCGTTCTTCGATAAATGGAATATTCATCAGGTATGCAGGGGTACGGGTCAAAAATAATACCGGTATTCACATGCACGCTGCACGCCAAACCCTACATACAACAGGTAGTAAATATCTAAATGCTACCTGTACCATATACACGTTTTTCGTGAGGGCCGTGTGTTGTTGCGGCCTAGGGCTGTCTGCACTCGATACATAACGTCGTATTCATATAATTGTACCTGTACTGAATAGAATTGGCGATACTGGTGTATAGGTCAGGGAGTATACTGACGGATACAAATCACTCGTCAATGGTGTTTGTACGCTTTTGTGAACAATTAACCCGCCCCCCAACAAGCTCGGTTTCGGTTTGCGAAACCAACGAAGCCACTACAAAAACGAAATGCCTGTGGGTTTCGGTTTACACGCCTACTCATGGATGATAGATTGAAAGCCGTCAATAAATCATCATTTCGTTAACTTTAATGTTGAATCAAATCGTTTTGTTTTCGTCTTTAGGGTAGTATTGCCAGCAAGGAATTTCACCTCTCTCTCAAGGTTTGGGTTTCCCCACGTCTTCATTATTTCCTCCCTGCATTGATAGACAAAATTCAAGTCACTTATCGTCCCCCTACAAGCATGCGGGTGTTCTGTACGTACGGGTATACAAGAAAGACTTGATGTGATGTGATGTACTCATTGGCATCTATCACAATCGTATTCAATGTTTCATTGCGGTAAGGGCACGGAAATGTTTACTTTACTATCTGTGCCTGCTAAGCGAGCTCTCACCGCCTGTCTTAATGGTCGTGTTAGCGTCAAAATAATGGTGTTCAAATCACGGGGGTATCATAGTAGGCTTATCATCGTCCTTTCGACATACATTATTCGTGCTCAAGTCACCGCCGTGTTGACATCGTTGCGGTTAACATCGTCGGGTTGACATCGTTGTCTTCACACAATCGTGTTCACATCATGGTGCTCACACTTGACTGTTCCGATTGCCGTGTTCACACCGCCCTACCAATATCACCACCCAAACTTAGGCGTGTACCCGGCACACCTTCGAGGGAAAACTACTGTCTTTACTGCACCGCGCTCGAGCCTTATGTAGTGCAACTGAAGACTCATGCAGCATACCCCAAGGTCTGGACAGGAAGAAGCGACACACCTAAAAGATACCAGGACGCACAGTTGTAGAAGTGTCACACGAGATTGCTGTTTTCCGACCCTACGATAAATAGGGGGGTTGTGATCGAGAAACACAAAGCATTGCCCAGTCGTACGAAGTGAGCCAAGACCCGAGAACCCGAGGATTCGCAAGTGTCAGACGAAGATCGACAAGTAGCGGGAATACGGCACATCTACGGGCACATCGAAGTACTTTATCATCTTCGCGATCAATGTTAAGGTATGTGATGCAAAAGAGCGGGCGGGAGAACCGCTGAGCGTAAACGTCGTGGCCAGTGGCGCTCGAGCACCAACAACGAAAAGCACGAAACGCTCACGTAGCCGCTGGGTGTGCTTTAGTAGGCCTGCGTCGTGATGAATATACATATATATATATACTTCGTAACTGGTGTTGCCTGAGGTGAGTAGAAACCCTGCTATCCTGTCGAATTGACAGGTGAACGACTACAAGTGCTGGTGCAGAGGTGTCGTGTTGTCTAGAACTAGCTTCATGACATAAGGTACAATCAGTTTGGTGCTCTGGGTACATATTGGGGTATATATCTAGTCAAAGTGTGTTGTTACCCTGCTATCGCACACACATGGATGTGATGCAGACTTCTGATCATAAAATATGTGGCGTGAAAATGACAGAGCATACTGCCACTGATACGCCGTGAGCCCCGACGTTTGCTCAACTTACCTCCTGAAGCTGTATTTCGGAAACCTTGACGACGTCTCATTACACTTGAGAGGGTGTCAAGATCTCCTCTTCCTAATGTTTGGTGCCCGACTCGTCCCCTTCCTTCCCCCCCGCGCTTGGTACAAGAACTGTCTCCCTAGTCGGTGAAACCCCGGCACGCTCCGACCCGGCATTGTTGGGATGCGAGGGTCTAAGGGCATACATCCACGACCATGCATAATGTCGAGTACATATTTTCTATCGAGTACGCCCCCCCGTTCCCCCCTCCTCCTGCTCTTCCACCTGTTATTGCCAGTACTCCTCCGAATACTACTGTACTACTACAGCACCTCTACTAACACATTTACAACTACGACTGCTGCTAGTGGACTACTGGTGGTATTGCTATTCCTACAACCAACCGCTGCTACTACCACTGTTACTACTATAATATTGCTGATACCGTTCCTAACTGCTTAAGAACTACCATGTATGATATTGTTTTTACACTGTGTGTTGATCTCACATGTGTACTGCGTTTCTACTATTAATAGAATTGTCACTCCTTTTGTTTTCTCTCGCGAGACTACTGAGCTATGCCTTTTGCATGACTCTCTGTCCGCCGCCGGTGTTCGGAATCACTTCTACAGTTACTGTCACTGCTACTGCGGAGAAGCCATCGTGCATATACCCTTTGCGGGGCTTGATTCGTCATGTACTCCACAAAAGGCGCCATGTACCTGGTGCGATCTCTCATCTCGCCGTAGGCTGACGCTGAACGAAGACTGTGCACCAAATAAATGATTTGTACGTACTATATCGTGGTGGCTAACTCTTGATCCTTGGTGCAGAGGTCTCTTGCTCCGACGCGATAGGGCCGTGATGAATTGAGGCTCGGTCTCCCATGGCATACGATATATATATATATGGCCGAAAATACGTTGCATAGGACCGAATCGCACCCCGAATACAGGAGTGTAGCCAGCCGTAGCCTGGGTTCATTGTGCCTACAAATTTGGAATCGACCGGCAAGACCAAATCGATTTGTTTTGTGTATGCCATTGCCGTGTACATCATGCATCTTACTCCTGCTGTGGTTGCTATCAGACAATGAGCTCCCACGCCTTCGAGGTCGAGCTTTCATAATGAC
Source organism: Nereocystis luetkeana (assembly GCA_031213475.1). NCBI lineage: Eukaryota > Phaeophyceae > Laminariales > Laminariaceae > Nereocystis > Nereocystis luetkeana. Next base: position 3,018,895 of record JARUPZ010000032.1, read on the forward strand.
AATAAAACAGCCGAAAGAAACAGGAAGCCCGACATTGGCAACCACACGTATCTTCTCTACCTGTCGTTGGATAGGGTAACGGCAAAAATATAGGTGCTGCGACCAGGACCGGAGAAAACTTTGTTAGTGTTTACCGTAAGAACCATAGTACACGTTATACTAAGGGTGAAATAATCTTCCTCGGTTCCTGAAAGCAAGAGAATATGAGCCGTACAGCAGCGACCCACGCCGACAAGCGAAACCAACGGTAAACGCTGTGCGCGAGATAAATTCATTTGATCATGCGACATTCAAGCCAAACGGGACCAGGATGTGGGCGGCGATCCCGCTTTCACCTCCGAGCATAGACCGTCGTATTTAGTTTCATCATTGTGCCGGGATGCGATTCATGCTGAGATGATTTTGTGCTAATAGAGTAACATGCTTCTAAACATACATGTCGGTTTTTCGAATCGTTCCGTTGAACACACAGCATAGCGTTGTAAAGCAAAACATACCAACCGATGTCAAAACCGACGGCACGTGCCATCAAAATACAATTTAGGCTTAATGTTCCATGTGGGCCCAACACGACACACGGAAATTTTAGATCATCACAGCAGTCAACTCATCACCCCACATACATGCTGGTCTTTGGGTGCTAGGGGTTTCAAACCACAACACCACCTCAACTGATTCCCCTGCGTTCTTGTTTCTAGGAGCTTTCGGCTTCAGGAACGGTGCGCATGTGTCACAGAAATAGTTGATTGGGACAAATATTTTTATTCCGGTAGTATCAACATTATCTCAGAGCCACTATGCACGATGACAAACGCGATTCGCCGTTTCTTCATGCCGGTTTTTAAGGGTAGCCCTCCTTCCACGAAATGACAAAGCGGGTGGTCTTCAGGTTAGGTGAGAGTTTTTTTGCTGCGGTGGACAGTAAAGGGGCAACCCGTGCGCCGGGTGGTTCGCCGCTCGACCTTGCTTTGAGGCGCGGGAGCAGAAGTAGAGGTGGTGTACGAGGTATCACTTACTGTAGCGGACATAAGCGCGAGATGGGGCGCCTCACAACGCCTTCACGGACCCCTAGAATCCGCTCACAAATAAAATATATACAATCGGAGAGACTCAACTACAGCATAGTATCTCCAAAGTCTCCCCAGAAGTATTGCAGCTACATGAATAAGCTGTCAATAAAATTACATCAGACATTCGCGCGACTATAAGCAACTGCTATGCCCTATAGCTTCCCCTTTCGCGGCACACTGTCGTACTTACAGCGTCGATGCCGTGCTACTATAGGCCTCCAATCGTGCAATACGTAAGTGCTCTTGTCACGGCACTACAAGTGGTGCTATCAATTCAAAAAAGAAATTGCAAACCTCATCATGACGCAGGACGATACAGCTGCCTGCTTGCGGCGAAATAGAGTTCAAATAGAGTTCAAATCATGGCTCTCATACTCCTCCTGCAAGCCAGTATAGTGCCACCCGAATCTCTCGACGTTCTATCAGTGATCAGTGCAGCTTACAAAAGCTGTGTTCCTTGTTAACCAGCCACTAACAATTCCCGTGGCGTACCACTCAAAATCAAGGCAGTCATCAACAACAGTAGAAAGTTACGCGCACGGGCGGTAGTACCGTAACTTTGTACCTCCTGCCTACCTACGTGACCGTACTTTATGCAGTAACACCAATATCAACGTTCACCAAACATTCCATGACTGGGGGAGGGGGGGGGGGCAAGCCAGACCAGTTACTGCCTACGAGGTCGTTCTATAATATTAACCAACTCCCAATGGCAACAATTAAGCCCCAAGAAGCAGAAACAATATATATTACTGCTTCTCGGGAGGGGGGGGGGGTGTACTCGATAATATAGGAGAGGTGTGCTCGATGTCATGCATGGCCGTAGTCGTATGACCATAGACCCCCACATCCCTACAATGCCAGGACGGAACATGTCGGGTTTCCATCGACCAGGCACACATTGCTTGCACCAAGCGCGAAGCGCCGTGAGATGTCCGGCGAGTCGCATGAAGAGTGGGCTGCATCCTCCTAAGAACCGCTTGTGAGGCGGACTTGCAGATGGATGACAACTTCAATGAGATAATTAAATTTCCGGTGTAGGCAGTAGGCAGGGGGGAGGGGGGTTATCCGAAAATGACCCAGTGTGCGATCGACGCCTTCCATTGGCAAGGTGTCGCCGTCCCGGCTCCGCGCCCCACCCCACGAAGCTGCTGAAGCGCCAAGCAGTACCGATGACGGCTGTTGCCGACGGGCTCTTCTGTTTGACGTCGTCGAGCGCCTACCCTACCGGTAGCCCCCGATGACCCAAAACGTCGTCCTCCTATACTTGCCTGCCCTCGCGCTCAGCTGGCAACAGAGGTGGCCATGGCAAGGGGGAAGGCGAGGCTGGCAATGCCTTCTGATGTTGTTGCTGCTGCGGCTGCGCCTGCTGCTGCTTCTTATGCTACAGACGTTTGTCCATCGCCTCCAGACCATGTTTCTCCTGCTTCACACCGTTTTTCCTGTTCCTCACCCCAAACCCGCTTTACTCCGGGCCCCACCAAACGTTTATTGCTCTGTTAAAACAGTTGTCAAGTTTCTTCAGCCCGGGACTCCTCATATAAGTTTGCCATCTGCTCCTCCTGTTTACTATCGTGAGCATTGACTACCCGCTTTGGCTGCTGGAATGAGAAAAAACGTACCAGGTAGCATTTTTCGCTCGACGAAATCGCAATCAAGGAGTTTTCGCTTGATGGCGAGGCCTTGCTCTCCTGGGCCTTGCTCTCCTGGGCTGATAACCCTTTCCCATCTGCTCGAACTTCAGATTGTTGTGCGTAGCTGACATCGGTCATGTCTCGCCGAAATGACATGCGGTTGCTGCTGTTGTTGTTGCAGCCTCTGCTGCTCCTGCTGCTCCTGCTGCTGCTGGTAGTGGTCGCTGTACTGCTGCTGGTACCGATGATAGTGCGCCTGCCGCTGCTGGTATACGCAATAGCGCCGCTGCTGCTTGTGGCGTTCCGCTATAGCCTAGACATTTTGACACTCCTCAGTGGCCCAATACCCTACCCCGATGTAGGTCCTTTCTATGTCGGTCAGCCCATCGCGCTGTTTGTGCTTTGCGAGTATTGTTCTCATCCAAGGCAGGTCTATTACGTCACCATTTACCACATAATAACCCATCTTGAACGAAACTCTCGCAAGGTCTCCCTCAGCACGAGGCCCAGTAACAGTCCATCAGCGACTCGTGTTCCGGGTGGTGCATCGCTCGACGTGCCTTGAGGCGCGGGGGCATAAGCAAAGAGAGGTAGGGCGCCTCGCATCGCCTTCCCGACCCCTCAGAAGTCGTTCACAAACAAAAAACAAATCCCGTCGGTGAGGCGCAACGTTTATCCCGGAATCCCCATAGATCTCCCTAGCGACATAAATCACACCGATCGGTCAAACATAATACACCAGACGTGTGCGCTACGATGAGCAACTGCTATGCCCTACAGGTTGTGGGTGGACCATCTGTGACTCTCAGAGCGCTCTCATATCAGGCCTAAATTTTGGCATTTTTTTGTGATGGTGTGTCCGTTGGTCGTGTCGTTGGTAGTACCGACTTTGAGACAAGCCACTCCACCGCAGTGGGCAACGGGAAACTAGTACAGTACGTAGTCTCGTGATTTGCTAATTAATTGCCGTAGCTATTCTACAGCAGAGGCAGGTACACCTCGCCTCGCCCGATAAAAAGAAAAAACATGTATTTGGCAAAACCAAGAAATGGAACGAATCTAAAAATAATGTAGATAAATGGCTTGTATTGTTATCAATGCATATAAAAGAAGCAGGAAGTGCGGAGGTCAATGTGGCACCAGCGGTCACCGAGGGTCCCGGTTCAGATTTTACCAACCAATCACAGCGTAACCTGTGCAACAATGTTTAACGAAACAGGGAGGGTTCTAGTAGGAATAGCAGTGTAGGTACAATGCGTTTGTTTAGTCATACGGAGGCTTACTTGAAAGAGGGATGGCTGTATCTGGAATGCTGCAGTACAGTTTTTGGATTCCATAACCGATTGCAATGTTGATTTTGTGACCGATATTGCTAGAGGTTAGGTTTCTCAAAGACCGTATCGCAGTGTAGAATTTCACGATGTTTGTGAAGCCGGCAACCGTTGCCGGCTCTAGGTCATCGACCCCTCTGAATGATACCAGAGTCGACAGGACGATACGTACTGACTGTCAAGGATCTGTGCAACACAGAGTCACCCCAAGATAGGGGTTGCACTTTTTGGGACAAATGTTTCTGACCAATTGAGTTCCTTAAGTTAGGAACGACGAGTTAGAATGAATTTTTTACTCGTGTATTCGTTTTAGGACTATTAATACGTAGCGCATACAAGTGCCGGTCGGGTGGCACGAACGAATTTCTTCCAGCTATTATTGTATCGGGTGATATATTGAGCTCCTAATGAGAGGGGCTCAGGAACGTCTGGCGCACCCCTGGTGTATAATATGCTGAATTCAGCGGTGCCCCGCATCGTATACGGTGCTTTTCCCCCTTCCTTGCGTACGAACACAAGTCGGTACTCAGGCGATATGCGCACCTACACAGTTTTATCTATACTCTAACCCGTAACGGCTCTGTTTATTGTGTGTTGGTTGCTACACCTGAATACCCGATTTTGTCAGTACAATTCTAGTGCGGTGTAATTCGTTTCATAACTGAATGCTCGTCCCGGGTTGCTGGGATTCCCATATCCAGCAATAACCGCATTTTTTACATTCGAATATCTAGTACAGGACACCCAAAAGTAATATGACGCAAGTGAGTCAACCCCCCTCAAGAAATACGCGTATTTTAGTCACTGCCAAGGCTGCTGTAAATCCCATCCACATAATAACCCGAAACGTGCAACACACAAGCAGCAATTTTAATGCGACCCGAAGCGATAGAAGGGCTGGGTTAAGCTCCAAAGCCACAGGAGAAGGGTCCGATAACAGGTTTTACCGTGTTCCGCGTGGATCAAGATCGCTAGGGCGAAACCTTCGTTTCGGTCAGTCAGAAGCGATATACCTGGTATTTGTTGTGTTGTGTGGACGTGGGCATTCGATGTTTCACGATGCCCCAATGGGCACCAATACCTTTCATGACACTCAGCAGCTGTTCGAAATATTGGTAGGCTCCAGAGATGCGGAGTGTCTGCTTGGGACCAACGATGCAACGGGTATGATCTGAAACGGGCACGTCGAAAAGGAAAAAAAGGGCTACTTTGAAGTAAGATTGCACGATAATTTGTCGTTTAGTAACAGACGTATGGTGGTTTCATAGCGCAAGCGTAGGGTTGTCATAGCAGATAAGGCCTTTTAAACTGGCTCGAATATCAGGTTAAAGAACCGTCCCTAATTCCTGCAATCAATGTTGAACACGGTGTTGTGACTACCAATGACATACAGTCCAACTTCCGACCTCAATTGGAAAACACATACGTATTGTCTACGAGAGAACACTGTTGACGTTAGTCTCAGTCAAGCACAACCAGTCTACTGTAGTTCTTCTTCGCCTTCTGAGGCTTGCGGATAGACACTGTTCGTAAATCCATGGCGAGGGGTTGTTCTAGGTCTTGTGCTGTTGCATATGTCCCTCGCAGGGACAATAGTAGGAGTGGCCGCGTGAGATCTTCGAATGCTGTCACAGAGCCATACACGAGAACTTGATCTAGCTCAACACCCCGAACGCGATCAAACTTTTGGTGTGCATCTCTGGTTGATACATTGATTTATATGAATACGGTACTATGCAGACACAACTAAACACAATTATTAGAAAGCTCCGCCGAAGAGTTCGACGCTTTTGCGAAAGTTTGCGGCCTTCGTTCTAAACGTTTTTCGATCTTGACGAGATCCCTGCTATCGGGCGTTGAAGGTGGTCGCAGCTTGCACGGGCATTCGCTCGAAGGCAGGTAGGTTTGGAGCTGGCTCTTGGGGACATTTCTGGTGAACGAGGACGAGGTGTGCCAAGTATTGGCGAGGGAGCTGTGTGGTCAGCCGGAGAGAAGAACCGATTTCGGATAGCAAATCCGAGAGCGAGGAACAACCGAGGTCCAGCGCTCGCTTGTTGTGTGAAAAATGATAGCCCGAATCTAACCAATGACAAATAAATGGTTGCCGCTGTTGTCGTCAAGTTGCAGCTCTAATAATATATCATAAACTATAAGGTCCATCATCATAGTAGAGTGTCAACACAGCTCGCGCGCTGAACGTGTCCATAACCAGCAGGCATTGGTAGCCAATAACGCAAAGAGCCCATCGCTTTGTAAAAGTCACCCCAAACCGTGCAAAACCCCTAACTATATACGACGTATAACAAACAACTTGTCTAAAATCCATATCGTGAGACAGTAGTGGTTGCCTCCAGATAGCGGATCTTCCCGACGTAGTCGATTTACGCGCTCTGATTGGCTAATAAGGGGTGTTTTGTACGCGGCCCAACCAACCTAGAGTTTTTTCGGACCACAGCACATCCCGAGCAGGTCCGATCAGCCTAGGGCCGTTTCAAGCACAGCATCCAAAAGCCGGCCGAATCCACCCAGAGATTTCACAAGCCACAGCATCCAAGCACTGGCCACCGCATAGCATTCGAGTTCGGGTTAGGAGTAGGGTTGGGGTCGGGTGGTCGATTTTAGGCACCACGGCCAGAACCCCCGGGAATAATCACCATCAGGGTGCAACCACGGATTTCGTGGGTCGCGCGTGTGTTCAACAAGCAATCAATGGCAGTACAACAGGTTTCGAACGTTCGCGACGCGTACACATCTATGATATATTGGTCTGTCAATGACGACACATCACAGCCGACTGAACTCCACTTAAAACCACTTGAACCACTGTCGTCCATGCCAGGTTTGTAACGAGCAACGAAAAGTCAACACTGCTTGCTGTCTACAGCTTCGTTAGAAACGCGGTTATAGCATGCGCCACGTATACCCCAGCTTATTATGTAATCTCGCTCATTTCTTCCAGCAGTACGTAAAACAAAGCGAGGTGTGTTCCTGCAACGACCCAACACGGGACATCAGGACCAACGTTATGCGCAAACAGTTTGTCTGTTAGCATATATATTGACGTTGAGATTCCAATGCATCAATTCTGGTTTGCAGCCGACCCAACACGGGACATCAGGACCAACGTTATGCGCAAACAGTTTGTCTGTTAGCATATATATTGACGTTGAGATTCAAATGCATCAATTCTGGTTTGCAGCCACTACACACGGATAAATAAGTGTATACGAATATCTGATATTCGGGAAGGTGCAACATGCGGATAAATTGCGTGTGTCAGTCTTCCTCTTCTTATTAGTACGGTTTATTTTGGATCCGATGCATCAACCATCAGCAATGATGCTGAGAACGTTGCTTGAGCGTTCTCACTGACCGTTCGATGTTGTGGAGAACATCGCGAGGAGTTGTACGGGCTGCGACAGAGGGCACCTGCCCGTAGCATTGCCCCGCAATAATAGTCAAGTGTCGACCACACCCAGTTACTTCATGCTATCCCCTCTCCTCTCTCCTCCACATCTCATCTTCTCGCGATCTCTGAGGCCAACCTTCTTTCTAGAATGGCGACAAAAGCGCCCTTTGCAAAGCAAAGCATCGTCTGTCTTCTTCACCGCAAGTGATCTCCACAGATACTCCGATGTTACCTCTGCCCTGTCTATCAACAGAGACAGAGCTTCGACGCGTGCCTCATTCCTTTAGCGTAACAGCACCGGCTTGACATATATACGTCGACTGGTACCACGGAACGGCGTCTCTATGAGTTCGCCCTGTTCTAATAGAGTTCCGAGTAAAAATCATCCGATTTTCGAGTGCGGAGGAACAGGGTTTTTCCACAACAAACCGCAGAGCAGCATCGACCTGACGGCATAGACATGGAATTTCATGGGATTCGTTCGGGAATAGTTCCTAAACGGAGGAGCCCCTTCGCGCTTTTACGCGCGAAGCAGATGAGGAGACTGCTGGCGGGCATTCACGATCGTAGCACTTACTTACAAGGAAATACTTGTTAGCGTCGTGCTTCTTCTTCATCACAAGCGATCTTGACAGACACCTCGGTGCCGCCTCCGCCATGTCTCTCCACAGAGACAGAGCTTCGACACGTACGTGCCATATTCGTTTAGGTTAACAGCATCGCCTTGATATCTGCACGTCGACTGGCACTGGTATGAAGCGACGTCTCTATGCGTTCGTCCAGTAGTCCTGCTAGAGTTCCGATTAAAATTCGTCAGGCTTTCAAGTGCGGAGAAACAGGGCTTTATCTACAGCAATCGGGAGACCAGCATCGCCCTGACGGCATACGTAGACATCGAATTTCATTCCGTTCGTTCGAGAAAGATTGCCAAACGGAGGACTACCTTCACGCTTTCACGCGCGAAGCAGACATATGAGGAGACTGCTGACGCGCATACAAGCTCGTGGCGCTCACGAATCAAGTATCCGCGGTCTTCACACTCTCACCCGCGAAACTCGTAGTAGTCGTACTCGGGAGTACATTGTTAGTACGCTTCAACCCTTTTAGGGGGGGGCAGTCCCGTCCTGGGGTCAAACCCGCTAAGAAATTGAGTAGCCTATCTCCAAAACGGGGGCCGTCGTTTTAGCAGGATTACGTGCAAAGATACGCCACACGACCATTGTTGTTCGATCGTTCGCAACGCTTCGTTTTCGATATTGCTTTCAAGCTGCACGCGCGAAACACGTCATGCGAGTCTCCCTTCCTTATTGCATACCGGCACGAAGTTAGTTTCAACATTATGCTTGCACGCTGTTACGAACAGAACACGTTTTGCCGGCCGGCTCCAGCGCTATCACACCCCCATTGAGCGAGGAACACGTTGACAAGTCCAACAATCAAGCTTCGACACCGGCCACATCAGCAGCATCCTTCTATCATACGTTTGTGGCAGTATCGGCCGGCTGCAACTCCAGCGGAATTAACGACGCATAGACGACCAGGGCTCAGGTTTTCATAAACACACGCCTTTCCGGGGGTATTGTCTGACATCCCCGGAGAGACGTATTGAATATTAAACGCATCATCATCTGCAACGATAATAGTGCGTTGTAGAAAACGCTACAGGGAAAAGTACGGGCTCGTGGCGTTGGCATTGCCCCGAGATGATCAAGCAATGGCCACGCCCACACATCCACTCCTCTCTACTTTCTTGCCCCCTCTCCTCTCCCCTGTCTCCTCCACTGTTCTTCTCCCTATGACCACTGAGGCCAACTTCCATTTCTTTTTTAACAAGGACATACACGGCTTTTTCAGATCATGGTATTTCTTCTCCGTCATACCTGGTGCTTGATCTCCACAGACTCTCCGGTGCCACCTCTGCATGTTCTGCGTAATAACACAGCCTCGGTGCATACAGCATTCTTTCATGATACTCTTGCAAACCTCTGCCTGCGTTTGACACATCACAAAAATCTATAGTACAACGCCAAACAAACAATAATTAACACCAACTCAAGACATGAATTTGCTGTCATCGACGAGGCACACGATACAGAATATCACGCTGTGCGCACCGTTCAAAAAGCAATTTCTGCCCCATCAAGTAATAGTGGATGTCAGCAGCTAGCTGCTTAACATAAACACGCTCTGGTATCTGTGTATTCCCTGTATCCACCCAGACACGTGGCTGTGTCGCAGAAGCTTCGTGCCTTGACTTGTTTCCTGCGCTGATGTCTAAGTCACTTTAGCAACCGTGCTTGTTGGTATATCATTTACAATCCATCACTTTTGCCGCAAACGACATTTTGCTCCCGCCACCCGTATGCAGGTGGACCTATAGACAGGTGTATCTTCACCGAAACCGACACGCGTGTGAAGCGAACATTCCTTCCGTCGGGATTGAGGCTCGCCATGAAAAGAGTGGAGTACGTTTTTATCGGATCGGTCGTGACGATGTGTATGGCAACGATACTCGCCGCACCCGACCTTTCGATTGGGCCGCCGGGTGGCTCACGTGTCGTCTCAAAGACAATTGTCAGCTCCCGAATGCGTTTCGTCTTCACGGTCGGACTAGAAGGTACCGGACACCATTACATTGGTCAGGTTGAAGACCACTTGTTCCAAACCAATGAAGACCTAGTGCGAATATCCCGTCGTGACAACGTCAATCGTGATTTGTACACCATGGAGCACACGATGGGAGGCAACGCCCAACACTATGGCACAAACCTCAACGCCGCAAGAGAAAACATGCGCAAACTAGCACGGCGTGGCGCGGACCTTCAGGGGCCTGGTACGGTGGTGTTCATGCCTGGAAAAAACTCGTATCCCAATGGCCCTGGGCCGAGGAAGGCACTGAAATACATGGACCTGCGAATGCTGGCGGAGGTGGCGGAAGAAGAAGGGGTGGACTTGCGGGTCCTGTACCTACGGCGACCAGTCGAGGGTACGCTTCTCGCCAACACCATTCATCGGCAATTCCAAAAGTGAGAGTGACAAAAATTGTATCAGGTACGGTCCTTCCTGGTCAGAGATCAGGTTTGCTCATCCACGTGTTACTACGTCATAGGTTAAAAAAAAAAGCAAAAGGTGTGCCATGGGCTAGACTCGAAGTGAAAATATAGGGAATCATGAATTGCTTTGTCCGTCCGCGAACCGGAAGCAAACACAGATCGCCAATAACGCCGTTTTTCAACGACCTGGCGAGAAGCGGGTACACTAAGACGGGGGAAATAAAGTTGAAAGTATGAGATCGCTCGATTCGAAAACAAACCAAACGTCACAGATGGTATTGGTTTTCACGCTGATAGGTACGTCCGTGTTGAATCCGTTTGGTAGTGAAGCGCGTACCCCGGGTGGAGATTTGTTTTTTCAAAACACTAGGGAACGCCACCAATGTATATTTTTCTACTGTGCCCTCAAAACGCACCAACACAACGAAACTATCGTATTCTAGACTAGGCCGTACATCAGATTGATCGGAAATTCTTCGCACGGGAATCTCTTGATGGCCAGTGTTTACGCCCACGAAGTATTTGCTTATCAGAGTGGTCTTAAATACATTCGCCCAGTGTCTCTAGATCGGCCAACTTGTTTTATCCCATTGTCTACTCTCGAGTGTCGACGTGTAGTTGCACTATGCCGCGGTCAATATGTGCTTTGCACTCTGTGTTGAGAGCCTGGGCAAACTCAGATTATCCACAACCGCTGTCGGGATTCCGGTGAATCGCATTTTTGTTCACAGCTGAGGTGGATATAACCTGTAGTTCGTATTGGACGCAGAAATAAGGCTGCGGTTGGGGCAAACAGTCAGTTCGGAGCGCTTCAAACAAGATGTAAACATACTCCTGCACGTTTTGCCTGCTGCCTGTTGGTGCCCCCCGCTACCGAAATGGACTGGATGACATTGCCCTCTATCTGGTAGCACGCTCCATTTGGTATAATTGTTGACCCCATTTTGCCTTCTGCATTTGAGCGTGTGCTACAGTTTGTACCTAGATATGATCTTGTTCGCCGGTTTAGGATACCCTCCAGTATTAGGCTTCATTGTAGCGTTGTTTTGAAGTACAGCCCTACTAGAATATAAATACAAACTCCGGCTGGTTAGTATCAACGGTCAAAACGAATTTCATCTGAACCCTGTGGCTTCCTTGCGCTGCGCAATAACACAATCCGCGTGCCCCTTTCCGTCCAATCGCCCTACAACGAACGGACGTGTTGCTGCATATTGTCGCAGTGGCCTACACAACAAGGGAACATCGCGGCCAGATGAGACTTACATGGAGTACATGCAAATTCTGTTGACCGATATCGCTGTGATGCACTCCTTTCTCGCGGAGCTGGGTTCGGGATTCGTGGTGTGTCACGACTTTGACCGTTTCGGCAGCGTCGACCAGTCAGCAGCAATCTCAGACTTCCTGGCACCGAATAACTATGTGGCTGCGCGTCTGAGTACGTCGTTCATCGAAGTTGGAGGTGCCCCGCGCGCACCGTCGAACGAGTCACTACTCTATGAGGGTGCCGATGTAGTCGCAGGCCGCCTTCAGCGCAAGTTTGACACGTTTGAATCGCAAATATGTCATGGTATGAAGGATGAATAGCGCAGATTCCCTTTCACCTAGAGCTGTCTCGCGTAGCAGTCTGGTTGCAGGGAAGAACAGCCGTCGAACCTATTGCGGTGTTAAGCTGTCGTGGTGTGTGGCATGAGCATATCGAGGCATGGCAGGACTAGGGGGATTTCGGGAGGTTTTAGGGCGTTGCTGCCTACATGAAGGTGTTCGCGTGACAAGATGTTATCCATACCATATGATGGGTCCGAAAATGGAATTGGACTGCACTTTATGGGGGACATAGCAGGGATCACCGGTACGCTATGCATGGCGGACACTGTGCAGTCAGCAGACCCTTGCCACTTACGTTTGTAGGATTTACTCATGCCATAATCAATACTGTATCACTACGGTTGGGGTGTATGGTACGTAGCGCCAAAAGTACGTATACATAAAGCGAACTCGGGAAAATCCGATGTTTACTTTCCGACCGCGTTTCTCGACCGCGTTTATGCCCGATGGCAAGAATTGTCGCTCCGTGGCACGGACGCTTCACACAATACGCCCGAAGAGCGCAGACACTCGCTCAGAATCGGTGCTCGATTTACACCGAGCTTCGTCTCCTGACGGTGCGTGCGTCGACACCACTACGCCTCGATATACCTAAAGTGAAACCGTCCTTCCACACGACGCGTGTGGTAGGAGTAGGGGTTCAATGTTTTGAGAAAACTGCCTCGCCGCTACTATACGCGTGGCGTTGCAGGCGGCGAAAGTTCATGGTGCGCAGAGGCTGGTATTGACCCTGCGAGCGGGTGCTGTGCAACGTGGAAGACGAATTGGCATGCTGGAGTACCGTCTATTTCGTGACCCCGACGTTGCGGCGACTACACTATACCGCTCTCACTAAACCGCTAAAGAAGAAGACATGTACACGCTCGCTTTTGACGCGGTGACGGGGTTCGCTCACCACGGCCTGTCGTTTCCCGATGACCACCAGCACGACCACACAAGGGCCGAACCGCTGTTCGCGGAGATCCCCACAAGGTTCACGAATATCGGAGCGGAGTAGACCGAGACTGCGCGAACAGAACACAATATGTTGGAACGCCGATGCACGTCATTTCTTTGCGCGATACGCCACAAATGACCCGTTGGGGTGAAAACGGCAAACTCTTGTCCTTAAAAAAAGGAAAATTTTACGGTTCCTTTTGGGCACAGTTCCCTTACCCGTCCCTTACCGACGGAGGAAGTACTATTGCACTGTAGACTCACGTGGAGCTCTCGGAGACGCCCCCACCAGCGGCAACGAAGACACACAGGCACACTGGAAGGGGGGACGCGCACATAACAAGACGGCGGGCAAGCACGCTGGTGTGAGACAATCTCAAGATTCAGGAACCATGAGCAGCTGCAAGTAGTAGCTGCCAGTTAAAACAGGCGCTTGTTCTGTTACACGGTAGCTAAAAGCCACAACCTACAGAGAGCGGTATCCCCTCGTTAGAGCCGCTTCTGGTGCTACTGTCGCCGTTTATGTTTCCGCCGCTATTGCAACCGACAGGGCCGCCATTAAGTAACTACGATCACTATCAACGCCGGCACCGATGGTACTGCATTCGATTGATAGTTGCGATGGCGCTGAAACAACGGATTCAGGGATCCACATCACTATCGCCGCTATCCACGCAAACGATATTATAGTCGTTGCCTTTCGTAGTGGCGATGCCGCTACGGCCGTATCTACTGAAATAGAGTCGGGGTCAACCGTCAATGACTGTATTACGCGTATCTTCTCACGCACCCCACCCGGGTCTGCCACCCTTTTCTTCAACGGCTCGAGTCCTCTCGAAGAGAAACCATTCAACACCGGCCCTTGTGGCCCGACGTGATCGTCGGGGCATTATTTTATCCATGGGATTCGCAGCGGGGCCTGGTCTGAGCAGACGAGAAAGTGCTCCCGGAATCTCGTGGGACGAACCCGCACTCTATCGTATGGTCATGTCATATTCGACTAGGCGCAGCGACCAACAGTACGGCTTGGGATTTACGTTGCGGTTACGGAACAGCCATTTCAGCGCGGAGCAGTCAGTAACGAGCGTAAACGGTCTACCCGCTAAATACGAACGAAACTGTGCCACTTCCCGCAGTAACGCCATGCACTCCCGTTCCGTGACCCCCGTCCGCGTATCGGTCGCAGACCACCGGACACTTCCAAAGGCGAGGGGTCGCTCCGCCCCCTCGTTCCCCCGAGGGGTCGCAGCACCCCCGCCCGAGGGGCTGGCATCTGCGCGCAGCACAAACTTCCTGTTCCAACTGTGGAACGATAGGATGGGGAACGACGTTGAGGCGAACGTAAGGGCCAGAAAACCGCATTGGTGCACTTCCAGGTCTAGCCGGTCGCCCCGGTGGTTCAAGTGGTTGACCTCGAATTCTACTTGTTTGAGTCCTGGGTTCGAGCCCCAGGTGGGTCGGACTTTGACTTTATTTGCAAAAATAAAAAAGGATTCAATTGTTGAGAGCGCCTTGCAGCGTGGATAGGCACAATTCGATGCGAGTCTCGACGAGGGAAGAAAAGGCTGAAATCTTCTCGCGATAAAAATGAAGGCACGTACCGTAGCGGGAAGGGGGGAGAAGAGCCTGCTATGTGACCCCGGATCTGAGTTACGAATTGGAAGGAGAGAGAGAAGAAGATGTGCGAAAATAATGAATGGGATGAGAAAAAAAAAACAAAAAACACGGGATCCGGGAGCGTCGGGATCGTTTAGCGGCAAAGCCCTTTCTAGCACCCCTCAACAAATCCCGCAACTTCCACCCGACGCGACAGTCGCAATTCTCACCGCAACGCCCGGTCGTCCTCATATGCTGCCTGGCCCACGGAACACGCCCGCAGCGATGAGGCTGACGCAGTGGCTGAGGCGAGCGTGAGTAAATCATCAGCGGGTTGCATTGCACAGGACCGGTCCCAGAAATGCTTCGTGGCCGCGTCCCGCGGCTGGAACGGCACCTACGAGGCCCCGGTCGACCACTGGAACCCCTTGCCCTCCCCGAACCAAAATGCCGCAGCTGTCCGACCGGAAAAATCTGGCCCTCAAGACAAAAGCGTACGCCAAGTCTCGCACAATCCATACCGAGATGTTCCGGTCTTTATCTTCCCGTTGCAGCTCAATGGGCAACACCGTCGATCCCACGATCTCCATGTTTGGGATATTTCTCCCTTCAGGGCTCGCAGCCTTAATGGACCACCTACCGTGAAGGCTAAGCATACGCCGTCCTGCGCTGCCTCCCCATGCCTAGAAGACCCTGATCCAAACCGCCAACGAAATGTAGTTGCCCCCCCCGGCGCCCGTGTCGATGCGTAGTCCTGCCGAGATGCTCCCCGCCACTCTCCGAAGGTTCAAGAGGCGTGGACCCACGAATGCTTCCCGTTCTGCGTCGCTGTCACCCTATCATCGACACCAGTGCCCGCGGCCGGCGGGGTGAATGGCGTACCCACCTCGTTCCCGGGGGGCGAGTGCTTCCCCCGGGCGCGTCTTTAAGCGCCACGCTGGTCGTCACCCTCGCCGCCAGCCCATTCCACGTCGTCGTCGTATGAGGCCACAGGGTCGACCGGTTCGTCGAGTAGAGCGTACAACCTGCGCTTAGGGCGCGATACCTCGCGTCCTCGTTCGCTCTGGTTCACTGAACGCTTCTTGCTGGGTTGGGCCTTGACGTAGCCTGCGGAGTCAAAGTGTTATGGCTGCTAAACGAACAGTCATGGCGGGAGCAGGGTCCCTGGAATGCAATTTCGAAACGAATCTATTGCCTCGACACGAACGCGGCACGCTCCTGGCGCGGGGCGTCCACGCATGGCAACTCTGATGGCCGCGCTGAACCGGTGCTCCACCCCTTGCCCGTACCTTGGTTACTCCCCCAGGGCGGCCCCTGCGAGCGGGGGGGGGGCGCGGAGGATACCCCCCTGTTTTACGGGCACCCTGTGCTGACCCGGCGTGGAGGGTGTCTGGTTCGTGAGCATCGCGGCGGCTCCGTGGTTCCACTAGTCGAAGCTAATCTCGTATCGGCCCGTTTCGGCGAGCACGTCCTTGCTCTTGCCCTCGGAAGCTTCCCCCCCCCCCCCCCAGAGCGCGGCTATACCGGCGCGCGACCGGCGGAAAAGGTGCTGCGTACTTGTCACCGACTCAGTGCCTATGGATGCGAGGAGCTGTGACGTCCCGAAGCTTCGCCTAAGTGGGTCGCGGAGGGAGTGCTGGTAAACAGAGCGGCGATTGGACACGAGGGCGACCATTCCCACTTAGAATGCCTCAGTCTCCTCGCCTCTAAACACTATTGGTGCACCCAGGGCGTTCATGAAATATATCTGCAGCGGGCGAATCGCTTGGTATATTCGCAGGAATCACTCGTGCACCACCCATTCCAAGCCGGACCCTGTCGAACGAGCTCGGCAACAACAGTTGGACGAGGCGCCTCAGGAGGTCTGTCAGACTGCGTCTCCGTGATATATCTCCAGAGCAATGTCGCTTCTGACATGTGAGTACGGACCGGGCCGGCTGTGGAAAGCCCGGTAAAGCACAACCAGCGGGCGCGCGGCGGCCTTCCACGCCTCAGTGCCACGTACCGTGACGGCGTGCAGCTCCGCTTCTTCTGCTTCCTCCGATCCAGACTGCTGCAACCCCTCTCGCACCAATTTCCTCAATCACTTGGCCGCGGAGCCCTTGCGCCTCGATTCGAGTAAATTTTCCGCCTATAGTCAGTACCTCGGCCAATTCGGCGGACAATAGTTCGTCATACGTGCCCAAATGATCGCCTAGGATGTCCTGCAACAACTCCCTGCGCAGAGGCGTCCTGTGGTCCAATGAGGGACGGTGATGAGCCAAGCCCGAGCTGGAAGGGCAATCTGGCGTGAGAGCCCAGACCCCACCGTCCGTCGTGCTGAGCACCTTCGGTAACTTGTCCTGACACAGGACCGCGTCATTGCGAATCGACAGCGTCTCCTGGGACGCCCCCGGGTAGATGGGCCCCGTGACTTTGCTGTGTTGTTCGCCCCCAATTCACCTCATTGCCGGTTTTGGGATTTTGCAACCACCTTGGCACGTGCATCTCACCTACCCCAATCGGCGCGGCGTGGGTCGCTGGTGCCGCTGGTGCCGCCAATGTCGCTGTCGCTGGTATGCCGTAGTGGACCAAGAGTTGCTGCACCTCTAGACGGACTTGCTAAGGAAGCGGCTGTGCTGCCAGGAGGGGCAAAGGTGGTGGGCCGTGCGGTAGGAGAGGCTGCCACTGCTGCGGCGGGTCCTGCGGTAGGGGAGGCTGCAGCTGCTGCGGGTAAGGTCCCTGTCGCAGCGGGAGCGGCACCTGGCCGGGAGGCGGCCCATAGTAGGGCCCCTGCGGCGGTGGTCCCGGAGGCAGATGGGGCTGCGCAGGGGCCCCTGTCGCTAAATTGGGCGGGACAAGGAACGGCGACGAGGTCAATAACTCCTCACTTGACAACGAATCGTACCCACTAACTGCTGGCGCTCGGCCCAAGTTACTCGGGGGTCGAGGCAGGCCTTCCTCACAGGTATGACCCAGCGGCCATGGCGTGCTTTACGAAGACGACGAGTTGGCTCGACGATAGCTACTCGACGACGACACAGAGAGACAGAGTACAGGGGCAGGGGAACACAACTCTGCCTCACCCAATGGATGCCGAGGTCGACTACGACGGATCCGGCGACGACGCGCTAGCGGAGCCGGCCAGCCACTCTGTCGACCTGGCCCTCCCAACTCCTTCTGCTTCTTCTGAGCAGACCACTGAAGCCCCGGCCGAGATGCTTGCCGGCCTTGTCCCTGCCGCTTACCCGGCAGGGACAGGGCCCGTCCCATGGGTGGCGTTACCCCCGACGATCCGCGGGGATATGATAACGAAGGCCCCCCTGACCGTACAGAACGTCCACGTCATGGACGAGGAGGCACGTATGCTCGAGCAACGCCTGGAGGACGACGCTTCTCGCGAAGCTATCACCGCCGCCACGTCTAGCCGCGCCCCGAGCCGGACGAGGACGGCGACCCTGGAAGCAACGAATGCCAAGCTCCACCAGCAACTGGCGGCCGTCGACCGAGCCTTGGCGCAAGCCCTCTCTTGCACCGAGTCTTCGGACCGGGCATTGGCGGCGGCCGCGGCCAGCCGGCGACGACCCCGGCAGACTGGCCCAGCCCCTCGTCGAGAGACTTTATCGTCCTCCCCAGACCGGGATTGCTCTTCCCCCTCGCCCCGGTCACCTCGTCATGTCCTCCTCCCTTCATGCAAGTGCCGCCATGTCGACTATGCGTGTATGCACACGTCCGCCTGGACTACCTCACCTCACCTGAGCACCACGACCTCGGCGCCACCAGCAAGTACGACATCAGGGCGGCTGCCCAAGCACTTCTGGACACCTTCGAGTCCTTCCCGGGGGCAACCCTCGGGTTGTTGTTCCGCCATATCGACACGGCACCCCCGTCTGCGGAGCTGACTTCAGCAGCTCACGCCCTGGTGGATGTCCTGCAGACAGCCCATACCGTTCCTGGGCGCTGCATGACGTGGCCGGACCGCTCCACCCTCGGCGCAGCCGCCGCCGTTTCTTCACCGCGCCGACAACACGACACCTCCCCACCCCGCCACCGCCGCCGCGACAATGGCCAACAAGGCCGCTCAAACGATGGCCGCAGCAGCTCTTCCCACAGCAAACGGGCGGCACAGCTGGAGGTCCATGTCTCGCTCCGACCCGTTCTACGATAGAGGTAGCACATTTCCGTTAAAATGTTTCCGGATGACGGGTCCCCTTAACCCAAACTCGTCGAAATGGCATTCTGGTTTCGAAAATTGGCGTTTTATTATACTTGGGGCCATGGGAGTATTTATCGGGATGCAATTCGAGTTTTGTTGAAATCAGGTTTCGGGTGAGGTATGGAGGTCCTCGAATGAGGAGCCTCAAAAAAATCTTAGAACGCCTCCTCCCATCTTAGGACGCCTCCTCCCATGAAGGCTGCATTTTTGCAAGCTGCGTGTGACGCTTCTATCCGGCATCCTATGTGTGACATGTTTTTGGCTGTGGCCTAGCCTCATCGTGGAGAAGTCTCCTTTGTTGTGTTCCGTGGATGACGAAGAAAACGCCACCCGCTCGAAAGAGAACCCTGTACGGGGAAGCAGAGTTGGGCACCTTGTCAGAGTCGGAGTATCGGTGCGTTATTTGTAGACTATTGGTTCACGCAGCGTCCGCTAGAACTATAATACATACCCCAAGGCCTGTGGCGCTCTTTGGTGTTTGCTCTTACGTTACTTGAAAGTTACCGGATAAATAATATTGCTCCGTCCGTTTGCGCGTATATCATGCGTCTGCAGGATGTTCGTGTGTCGCGACAGGTACACGTGAACGAGAAGGCACGCGCCGTGGCTAACCCGAACAAGAGTTTGGTTATCGGTATCCACGGTAGTGACCAGTCTTTTTGCGCCAATCCATACGTCAGCCAAGTGACGAAGGAAACTTGCAAGGAGTGGAGGATGAGATTGAAGCTTATCGGAGCCCTCGTCACCGGTCGTCTCCTTCAGTCATTCGTCCTTGCGAGCAATTGTGAGTCCGGTAGGTGCATTTAGTCGCTTATTGCTGGCTGGGTTCTACAGAAAAGTAGTGCGTGTATATCATATGGTTTTTCGTACCAGTGGCGGCCGTGTTGATCGTCTCAGCCGCACGTATGGTTCGTGAACGTACTCATCGTCGTGTATTGTCGAGATCCCAAATGTCGGTCCTGAGTACCATGTCCAAATGCGCCGACCTCTTGTTTCCCCACGGTTTCGATTTTACGCCTTACTGCTGAGTGACAGGTTCGAACTTGACCATCGAGGTCTTGCACAAAACGATAATGAAGGTTATTGAGCTCTAGGCTGAAGGAGTGCTCCTGCCTCGGTTGCCCCATCTCCAAATGGACAACTGTCCCCGCGAGAACACGAACAGGCAAGAAAGCTAGGCTGTTGCTAAGTATTGCACGTTGCTATTAATAAGTCTTGTTAACAAATTATGAATTGGCAATGATGTCGCCTGAGATTATTTCCTGATTCCTACACTCATGATGTCTCGCGCGAGCGGGGCTCTCTTTATTAGAGATTCTTCTTGGCATACCTGCACCTTCTGGTCGAGTTGAAAGTGTTCGGTGTCATCGAGCTGCACTTTGGCCTGATCGGTTACACGCATGATGGTGAGAGCAAAACCTACATGCCTGGGTAGTCTCTGTAGGTCACTTGTGATGTAGCTTGCTTGAAAGACACGAACATGTTGTTGCTCAACTGCACCACGATTGTTTACCTTTCGTGTGGTTTCCTGCATGCATCGTACCATGCCAGTCAGATAAAGACTTCTATTGTACGGTATCATCTACGTTTCGTGAATGTGTGGTAGGATTCCAGTAGTTAGACTACGGCAATGTCGCTGAAAGTACGATACAACACGAGGACTCCAACGCGTGTGACACTACGCCCTCGATTGCCTGCCATGACGGGGTAGACTGGATGGGTGATCCTTGGGAGCGAAGAGATTGGTCGAGTGTTTTGAAGGTGAGCAGGCTCTCTGCGCTTGTGCGTGCTTCAACTCGTATTGTTCGTTTTAAGACTAGCGCATACAAGTGCCGGTCGGGTGACACGGACGAATTTCTTCCAAGAATTGTATCGGGAGAGATATTGAGTTCCTAAAGTGAGGGGCTCAGGAACTTCTGGTGCACCCCTACTGTGGTATGGCTCTTGCTCGAGTGCCCATTACTGATCCATGGGGCCGATCACGTACTGTTTAGGGACCAGCACGACTACGAAATTGTAGCCATGACTTTAAGGTTTGTACTTGCTGTCCTGCTCCTCACTAAACTCGTGTTGCGATGCTGCGTCCACGCGCTGTGATCATTTCGTCCCCCCCCCCCCCCCCCCCACCTTGTGGAACGCTTTCCGTAGCGTACTTCTCGTTTCGCCCCATGCGTGACGCTTTTCCTACTCAGGATTGGCGTTTACCTGAGGCCAAGATGCGCCTGCACTCGCAACCAGCTGGGTGTGCTTGTTGAAGAATCCCACGAGACAACATTCCCGACCGAGTTTTGCCATCTGTACAACGTCGTCAACATCCGTGATAGTATGGCACCCTGCATGTTCGTCATTCCCTACATCTTCAAGCCCCAGGCGTTCCGCGTTTCGAGGGATCTGTTGATTGATCTCGAACGGTACAGACGCAGCCGGCACGGGAACGCGTGGTTGACTAGAGACAATAACACCAAGGAATTCATATAATATTGTATGCAAGCTGCCGAGCTGACTCGCCTCATATGGAGCTATTATACATCTATCGAGTAGCATTGGTGGGCCCACATTACCCCGATATCCCAATACCCTACTACCAGAATACCTTTTGAGCATGGAACTCCTCAACTTACGATGGATCGTATGGATCGTGTTCTTGACTACAATCAACAGGATCCCACGGACAACATGACCAAGATGCAGGTTCAGCACCGCAGCTACAAGGACAAGCGGGGCGCCATTGGCAAGTGCGTCATACTTTATCGTCACTCCTGTTTATCTCCTTGTCGAGGTTCGCAAGGCTCTTTGCGGTTTGCTAGATACTTTACGAGATACGTCATTGCTGGATAAATAATACGGGCGTATTTTGCTCCTCATTCTCGAAATTATTTCCACGTTCATTGGTTACGTATTTTCAGTTGGTATGCGCCCTTCACCCAAGCTTGAATATTAAAAACGAAATTTGTCCTGTACCGTTGGTTAACGTTCGTTTTCCCCGCAATTCAGGAACGGGGTTTACGACCAAGGGTACATGGTGATCACAAAGAGCTTCGCCAACATCGCCGATACTGCCATGCGTCCGAGGAAGGTGGTGCCAGACAACTGCCTAGCACAGCCTCGCCTTTCCATCCAGTCATCGAAAGGACACCTGGAGGCAGCTCTTTTCTCTTGTAAGCTGCAAATAGACATTGCAAACGCACTTACGAATTTTCTACTGCGGAATAGTAGTTTGGATCATTCGGGCAAGTATCGACCGGTTCGCCAAATGGACATAAAGTGGTGTTGAGTAGCTCAATCAAAGGCAACTACGCCTGTTTCAAATTGATAGTTGTTCAAAATGTATCCCCATAGAATATTTAGCGTTGAGGAGCGTTCATTGTGCGGACGTGACATTGTCGACTGTATTAAGAATTGCTGCTGTACGTCGACATGCGTCGCTGGTCAGAAATCGAAATAGCTATCGTTGCGAAGTCTCGCAGCACCAACTTGTCTGTGATACTGGTGGGCGTAGTGGTGCCGGCCGTTGTAGTACCTGTTTCGCTGATATCACAATCTGGTGTGTTTCGTTTTCGACTAAAGGCTGCATAATTTTATTTTAGGCGTCGGTCGTAAATTCAGCGGTCGTCAAACTTTGCCTCGGCCAGTTAGAAATAAGCTCCATGTTTCTCGGTCGCATTTAAGTGAATCTCGCATTCGTTAGGGTTGTAGCCGTTTGTACACCGTCCTGTAGTTCTACTTTTCCATTGGATCGGTAGCATGACCCCGTGCAACGGCGCCGCTCCCCTCCCCCTCCCCATGCAACAGCCGCCATCCCGGTCGAATAGGCGGTTCAAGAGGCCCTTGCTAGTGTGGAGGAGCGAAGTCATTCTTCGCCAAAGGCGCTTGCCTGGGAGACGCCCACCATGTATTACCCAGAACCTAGTCCGGGGGAAGGGGGCAAGGGTGAGGGGGGGGCTGAAGGCGATGGAATGCCTAAGGGGGTGGCGGGTCCGGGCCAAAAAGCGATGGAAGGCCAGAGGGAGAAGGCGGGGAGGGGGATCAGACAGCAGTGGAATGCCGGAGGGAGAAGACGGGGGGAGAGGTGACGGCTCTAATGCCAAGGCCGAGCTGGCCGGGGGCGTCTCGTCGTTCGGGGAGGGAACTGGCCTGGGCTCCGGGGCTTTTCGCTGTGTTCGCGATGGATGCAACCAACTCGGTGTCGGTGCTACTCGGGAAAATAGTCGAAGTGAAGCGGGGTGGGGGCGGAAGCAGGGTTCAACACTATTTGAATTTTGCGTGGCATGGCCATGGTACCACCCATGGGATACCGTGGCATCCCCACGGCATCCCATGGTGTGGCATATAATTTCATGGCACGCCGTGGGGGGTGCTGTGGCATGCTACGGGTGGTACCATGGCAATCCCCGCGGCAACCATCTCGGCACTCCATGGTAACCCCACGGAATGTCATGGCAACCCCCACGGCACCCCAATGTTCACGGCACCTAGGTTGGGGTTCCTATGGGTTAGGGTTGGGCTTAGAGCTACGCTGTAGAGCTCGATGGTGTGTCGTGGGGGTCCATGGAGGATTCGGAGGTATGCGATGGAAGATGCCGAAGAAGGTTTAGCCGCAGGTTGTGCCACGGCATGCGTCGGAATGCCGTGAAAAAGGACAAAAATGTATATCCCCCGGCGGAAGGGAAGGAAGCTCTACTCGAATCGTACTAGCCCGTCCCCAACTCAAAGGTCCGTAGCAAGTACGGCAAGGGTGCCTGGTATCCGGTCTTTAGCTCGAAGAACCCCGGCGGGTTAGACACATCCTTGGCGCTGGTATCACCTTCGGCACCATCTTACTGGGCAATACGTTGCCTAGCGCCGTTTGGGCTACTGTTTCCCCCCTTGCCCCTCCACCCGAAGATATAATGTTGAACGAAAGCGACATGGAAGAAGAGGAAGAGCATGTAGACCCCGTAGAGCTGGGAAAACTCGCAACGCAGCAAACCGCAGGAGCACGGAGCGGTGGGGCGGGAAATAATCACACTTTGCCAGCTAGTGGAGGGGGTAGTGCAGCTAAAATTGATGGACTAAGCGTAAAGAGCCGGGCCATTCAGGTGCCTTTGACAGCCGCATTTAGCAGGCCACGGCGTGGCGGTTCGTCGTCAGCGTGAACCCATGCGTGCGTCTCTTTCATCTGAATCTATCTGCCGTGCCGCTTCGTTGGCGTTTCGTCGACACAATATTCTTGGGTTGGTGTTTAAAAGTTGTGAGCGGCTTGTGTTTTGTTTTTCGGTTTGGCTTCGGGGGGGGGGGTGTACTCGATAGGAGAGATGTACTCGATCTCATGCATGGCCGTAGTCGTACGGCCATAGACCCTCGCATCCCTACAATGCCGGGACGGAGCATGTCGGGTTTTCACCGACCAGGCATACATTGCTTGCACCAAGCGCGAAGCGCCGTGAAGTAAGTGTCTGGCGAGTCGCATGAAGGGTGAGCTGCATCCTACTAAGAACCACTTTTGAGGCGGACTTGGATATGGACGACAGCTTCAATGAGTTGATTGAATTTCCGGTTTAGGCATTTCCAGAGACAGCAATGGGAGTACTATGTAACTGCCTCTTGGGTGCCTTACCTTGAACACTACGTGATACGATCATTCCCGATTGTGCGAACTAAAGGTTATTTACCTCGCAAAAAAGATCTAATTCGACAACCGGCTGTGGGCGACCGCCAAAAAAAAACAAAAACGGTACCCTGGTTGTCTAGCTCACGCAGTGAGCGGCATGTTTTACAGTGTCATTGCCAACCGACCCCAACCCATCCTATATAAACTAGGGGGAGGGGGGGGTTCTTAGTCACGCCGTTGAGGGCCATTGATGAGGACGGCAGTATATGCGATATTAGCCCTTCTTAAAGTGCAGTCCTGCTTTGGGGACAATCCACGCAATATGTAAATAGTTTGCCCCCAAAACGGGACTGCGGTCCTAAAAGGGTTAATGACAACACACAGCACAACACAAAACAAGGTCAGTATGTTTGTTAATACAATATGTCTCTGGTAAATGGCAAGTGTAAAATAACACGGGGCAGTTGATGCCAGCTATCTTCCAATCAAATGTCTGCAATAACGCAAACGACGGGAGCCATTCTCCAATATAATCGCTGTATTAACGGGAACCACAGGAACCGCGCGAAATCACGCCGCACACAAACAAGGTGAAGGAAGACACAGCTCGCAGCTCGCACACCGGCAAGTGCAAAATAACGCGGGGCAGTTGACACCAGCTATCTTCCAATCAGATGGCTGAAATAACGAAAACGACGGGAGCCATATTGCAATGAAATCGCTGTAATAACGGGAACCACGGAAACCACGCGAAATCACGCCGCACACAAACAAGGAGAAGAACTCGCACCTCGCACACCCACAGTCACGCGATGATTGACCTTCGATCTCGATATGTATTCCACCCATGGTCAACGAGGTTCGAACCGGGTAGGGTCAATGAGTGAAGATGATGGCCTCGGAGGTATCATTCGCATCCGTGATCTAGGGGGGGAGAGGTTGGCCGCGGCGTCCTACGCTCTTCATCAAAACTTCAAAAAAAGTTCCGTTCTGTGCCAACGGAGATAAATCGAAAGTTTTTGTCGTCTGTTCTCTACACGCCAGCTTATGTTTCTAGTAGATGCCTGGCCCACCCACGTCACATATCACCGACCGAAGTGTGACAACTGTGGTACTAGTGTGGGTCGGAGCCTCTAATCAGCGCGCTTCATTCAGAGTTCGTGGCGGAATCGTGGCTTTGTCGATCGATATCAAACCTGAAAAATTGTCTATTTCTTGCCATCGGAGAGGGGTCGAGATTTTTAGCCGTCTGTCTTTTATACAGACCAGCGCCAAAATGCGTTTTATCAGACGCCTGGTCAGCCCACGCCACATATCATCGACCAAGGTGTGAGCACTGTGACACTAGGGTGGGTCGGAGACCTTAACCAGCTCATTACGTTCAGATTTCATGACGATGTCGTTGGTTTTGTCGATCGATGTCTGCCGAAGACTCTCGTAAAACTTGGCTTTTGTCAATGGGAATTATTCCAGTGCCCGCCAGAACAGGGGTTTTATATACATTGCGCGGCACCCGTGACTCGCGAGTTTCGTTCACCGCTACCCGTCCGCGTGAGCTACGCCCTAGCGAATAAGGGACGACGAAATCAGGTTAAGGCATGGGCCCTAAAGTGCGCCGAAGGCAAAATAAATCGTGTTAGGCACGCTGTAAGGCATTTGCCTTAAGTGCCATTTCATGCCTTGCATGCCTAATGTGGCTAAGGCAAATGTCTTCAAAACGCCTTAGACGTGCCTTGCAGCCCTTTTTCACCCTAGCGCGCGTTTAATACGTAGAGAAGTGGGCACATAGGTTAGGTACGGTATATGCATCACATACGACAAGAGTCGGGCACGATTGGACTGCAAAGACACCAAAGTAGAATGAAGTGTGCTTGTCTGAGTAGCAGTAGTGAGTTTTTGGGGGCATTGTGCCAGGAACATCACAATCAACGTCACAGCTTGCACTTTCATAGATACCCCAGCACAGCTCAACATCCACCAACCACTGTTCGGATGCGTACATGCGTGCGTACACCGGCGGGAGGGGATATGTACAACAGCAGCACAGCAACAGCGGACTGTACGCGTTCAGCTTGTTCGGGATCCTCACGCACTGGGTGCATGTATTCATGGATAACGGTATTTGGGAGTTCCACACAGGAAATATGCATGTTTCTGTATGGAGTGGTCAACTGGTTGGGACGTGTTTTGTCCACTTCGAATTCTTCTTCTTCATGATGTTACCCCCCTTCTTCCTTGTCGTGTGTGTTCTACGTGGAAAATATATATATATATATATATATATATATACCCTGAGGGGCTTCTATGAACTGACTCAGGCTTGACTCATCATATCAGTGAGTTTACCGAACACGCTAGCGTATGTTCCAATTGGACGGGCTTGCTGGTTAAGGCTACGGCGGGAGATCAACTCCCCACTCGAGGACGAGTGAGAGATTTTCAGTTTTTCGGATGCAGAGGCCAGAGGGACGTCAGCCGAACAGAGGCACTACCGGCATCGAGGTCGACAGGGCAAGGAGTGCTACAAGAGTGGCGATGACAGCGACAGCAGAGGCAGTCGGCACCGCCGCGACAGAGGCCGCGGAAATGGCAAGTAGCGCAGGAGCGCGAAACCCTGTTCCGCCAGAGGGCGGAGCAGAAACGAGCAGAAAGGACGAGGCTTCGCCAGAGGGCGGAGCCGCAGGCCGCGATGATGAGACCGCCCGCCTGAAAAGAGAGATGGCCGAGATTTCGCTCCGATTGGAGATCAGAGAGGAAGAACGAACAAGGATGGAGAGGCTCCCACGAGGGGCCGGAGGAGGAATGCGCCCTCCGGAGCCACATGGTCAGCCGGGCACGATCTTGGTTGGTTTTGGTAAGCCCTCACCAAAACTTGACTGCAGCAAGGAAGGATTTTGTTTTTGGTGGTCGAAACTATTTCTATCGTGGGCTGTCACCAACACCTGCGCTGATGTATTAAAGGAGACTAGCGACCCTATCGTCTTGCAGACGCGTTCTACGATAGAGGTAGCACATTTCCGCCAAAATGTTTCTGAATAACGGGGTTTCTTATCCCAAAATCGTCGGAATCACGATCTTGTTTCGACAAATGACTTGTTTGTATACCTGGGACATGGGATTGTTCATCTAGATTCAATTTGATTTTCGCTGAAGTCAGTTTTCGGGTGAGGTATGGAGCTCCTTAAGTGAGGAGCCTCAGAAAATTCAGGGCTAATCTCTATCGCAGAACGCCTCTGCAGGGCCTGAACAGGAGGAGTCAGCAGGACCTCGACTACCGTTTTGGAACGGCAAGGGTAGCCGCGGCTCGCAGGGCATGCGAGGGCATCACCAACGCACTATCGAATTCATTTCTCCTATACAAAATCTATGATATTGGAAGCCCTAGACTTGCGATGGCCGCGGTATGTCGGCACTACGTCCCAAGCGACGACCTTGACAAGCAGGCATACCAGAGAGAGTACATTAATGCCCATACGAAGGAGGGGGAGGACCCCACCCTTTTTTTCCAGAGGATGAGCATTATTCGAAGTAGGGATTCCGAAAACGGACCAGGACGCCAACCTCCACCTACTGCAATGCCTGACATCCGAGTACGAGGTAGATAAACAAATCCTGCAATACGCCCCGAACCTGGCCCTCAACATGGTCGAGGGTCGGGTACGCATAACGTACCGGGAGTTGGAAGCGAGTAAGAAACAGGTGATTGATGGAGCAGAACAGGTCTTGGTAGCCACGAGCGGAGGTAGATCAGGTGGACCGCGGAGCTTCCCGGTCCTAGCCCTGGCCACTACACGGGCGGCCGAGGTGGCACGGCGAGCGGTGGCGCTACTGGGCAGTGGGAGCAGCAACAGCAGCAACAACAGCAACACCAGCATGATCAGGGCTGGGCAGGCCAGAACTGGGAAGGTGCCCGTTCAGGGAACAAGCACGGAAAACCGAAGAAAAATCGGCAGAGGCAGGATCCACACGCCCTTGGCGACGGCGGACATCAGCCATGGCCGCAATACGCAGACCGTGGCGGGGGTGGAAACCAGTCGTGGCCGCAGGTACGCGACGCGCGCTTCGTTGGGTCCGGAGGACACCCGCCTGGTACCGACCGCATGTACAACGCCGCCGGGTATCCCCCCAACCTACGTCGGCCGCAAGGCACCGAGCCAGCAATGCACGATGCTGACCCCCGCCCAAGGTGTTACATGTGCGGCTTGATCGGCCATTTTCATGCGAGCTGCCGTGCTATCGGGACATTTGTAGATGACCCGAACCCACCTCGCGCGGTTTACGAGAGTCATTTCGCGGCGAACACCGCCCAATCTTCAACACCGCTCCTCCCCACGCCAGACCACATTCCGCAGCAACCGCAGAGCCAGCAGCCGCCGCAGCAGTTCCAGCAGCAGTCACAGTACCACGAACAGCAGCAGCAGCAGCAGCAGTTCCAGCAGCAATCACAGTACCACGAAGAGCAGCAGCAGCCGCAGCCACAGCACCAGACACAGTACCAGCAGCAACAGCAGCTACAGCTACAGCAGCAGCTACAGCAGCAACCGGAGTACCAGCATGAGCAACATCAGTACTTTTTAATACCAGCTTTCCCAGCAGCAGCCACAGCAAGCGCATCAGGCACAGCAGGCACAGCAAGCACAGCAGGCACACCAGTCACAGCAACACTATTCAGCTCCCGAAGAGCCCTCACATTTGCTCACAGCTCGGTCTGCTTTGGTGGGTCAGTACGATGGTTTGGGAAGGGGGATAGAGAGTTGAATTGCGGACAATGGGGCAACGATGCACATGACCCACAACCCGGACCACATGTATAGCAAGCGCCCCCCCTCCCCAGAAAACGCCATAATATTCATTGGTAAATGTACCGAACTGGTAGTCGAGTACGTAGGCAGCGAGGATTTGATTTTTCACAGAACAGAAGACGTGCGAGTAACCTTGGAGAGGGTTTCTTTTATCCCTAGCTTAAAGGTAAACTTGATATCTCTGCACACTATTCAGCCCAAGGAAGCGATCCCTCTCGACGCCACTGGTGCCCACTTAATGGGTGGCCGTTTGTTTTTCCCGAAAGACAGAGCGGGATCTAGACTGAAGGCTACACGTCGCCCCCCCCCCCTCTTCTTTGTTTCATCCCTCACAGAATACCCCGGCTTTGATGGACGTAATGCAACCCCCCCCCTCCCCCCCCCTCCCCCTCCCCCCCCGTGCGCCGATGCCTGCGGTACAACCGGTGAGGACGCCGGGAGTATTTGCTATGCCACCGTCGCCGGGGGTCATGGTAGAAGTAGGAGACGGTGGTAGCTGGTTTCCCCCCTTTCCGCCCTATGCATGGCGTGCCGGGTAACCCCCCCCCCCTCCCCCTCCCCCCCCGTGCTCCGATGCCTGCGGTACAACTGGTGAGGATGCCGGGAGTATCGGCTATGCCAGCGTCGCCAGGTGTGATGGTAGCAGTAGAGGAGACAATGGTAGCTGGTTTCCCCCCTTTCCGCCGTATGCATGGTATCCCGGGTACAACCCCCCCCCTCCCCCCCGTGCGTCGGTGCCTTGTGACGGTACAACTGGTGAGGACACCGGGAGTATCTGCTATGCCACTGTCGCCGGGGGTCATGGTAGCGGTAACCCCGTCCGTAGCGGTAGAACCTGTGATAGCAGTAAACCCCCTCACCCTACACACTGCGGCAGTGCCGGAAACTAGTGAGAGGCATCATCGTCAGCTAATCCCCCGGAAGAATGCCTTCCCCCAATTCCCCCCGAGTTCCACCCGGCGATTGCTGCTGCCGTGCTCGTCCCCAGCGTTAGACGTTTCAAGGTAGTGGACATTAACGCTTTTCAAGTGTGCAACGCCCACACCCACGAGGGCCTTTTGCGCGAGACGGCCAAGAAGCAAGGCGTAAGCTCACCCTGATCGCTTGCAGTGGGTGTGTACAGGCGGAGGGGAGGCGTGTGTCCATACCTACGACTACATCGTCTAGAAAGGCACCCCCCGTACAGCGCGTTTTTGTTGACCTTGCAGGCCCCAGGAAAATCGCGTCTGCTGGTGGGGCCCTGTACCTGGTCCTATTCAAGGATGACGGGACACGCATGGGATGGCTGTACTCCCTCTTTACCAAGAGCGCCGCCGACATGACCGCGGCGACCCGGAAATTCCTGGCTGACGTCGGCGGAGCCGTCGAGTGTTTCCGGACGGACAACGGCTCGGAGTTCGTGAACGCACTTTTCACGAGCTTGTGCGCCAACGAGAAACTCCGACACGAGCACACCGGGGTAGACGGGCCGAAACACAACGGTGTGGTCGAGCGTGGACTCGGTCTCATCGAGGAAGGCGGCATGGTCGCTTGCCTTGAGCCCCCCCGGCTGTTCCCCGGACAGCTCCCGGACCTGGACCGCTACTGGGGGGAAGCAGCTATCTACATGAACGACTGCCTGAACACCACGACGACGACGGCGAACGCTCATTTCAAGTCGCCACACGAGGCATTGTTTGAGACACTGCCGCCGCCCAACACCCTCGCGTTCATGCAGCCCGGATTCCACCGCATCCACCGCACCCACAAGTCTGCTGTCAAGGCCGAGCGGTGTTTTCATCTCAACAGCGGGAGAAACCACCCGCGCGACTGCGTCACGGTGGTCACGGCTTGCGGGCGTACGACCAACTCGAGGGATGTCACCTGGGAGGTAGAGTGCAAGCCGATCATCGAGGCTGCCCCGGAGGCGAGGAGGGACACGGTGCCGAGACCTTGCGAGGCCGACCGGTACGTCAGGTATTTACCGCCGGAGCCGGCGACTGTATCACCGGGGATGCCACCGGTGATGACGTCAGCGCCACCGGGGGTACCGCCACTGCCGCCGCCGGGGGAGCCACTTCAAGCGGGGATGCCGCCGGCGATGACGCCGGCGCCACCGGAGGTGCCGCCGACGCCGGGGGTGATGTCGCCGTCATCCCCACCGGAGGCCGAGAACCCTCAGGTCGAGGACGACGAGGGTCCCCTTGACAACGAGCTCCTTCAGCCGGGACGGACCCGCGCGATGACAAGGGCGATGTCGACCGCGCCACTGCAAGCGGGGATGCCGCTGGCGATGACGCCGGTGATGACGCCGGCGCCACCGGAGGTACCGCCGAGGTCGGGGGTGACGTCGACGTCATCCCCACCGGGGGCCGAGAATCCTCAGGTCGGGGACGACGAGGGCCCCCCGGGCAACGAGCTCCTTCAACCGGGGCGGACGCGCGCGAGGACGAGGGCGTACCATCAGGCACCCACTACGGTGAGGCCAGCTGACCACGCACTTTTCAACCAGCGACAGCCCAACCAGCCCGCCCCTGCTCTGCCATCATCTGACGCGGGACAACTCTCGGAGGCCGCAACATACCAGGAGGCAATGCCTTCGCCATATCATGCCAACTGGTCCCATGCAATGGAGAAGGAGATCACCGGACTCGAGGAAGCTGGAACTTTCGGGGAGGCTTAGCAGCAAAAGGGGGGGGACGTGGTATCGGCCAAGTGGGTGTTCACGTGGAAGGCAGACGAGCATGGTAAGATAGTGAAGGCGAAAGCGCGACTAGTGGCGAGAGGATTTAGCCAACGCCCCGGGGTTGATTATAATGAGACTTTTGCCCCCACCCCCGCCGCGTCTTGTATAGGTATGATGGCTTCGATCGCCTGCGAGTTACAGTTGGATTTATGCCATTTCGATGCCCAACAAGCTTTTGTCTAGCCCGAACTCCAAGAACTCGTTTTGGTGCGGAGGCCACAGGGCTGTGGAGATCTGAGCGGCCAAGTAATGCGCTTGAATCGTAGCCTATACGGCTTGAAACAGGCATCGACATCTTGGCATGGACACCTCGTCACCCGCCTGAAGGATCTTAGTTTTGAACAGAGCCTCGCAGATCCTTGTGTTTTTCGATTAATCGAGGCGGGGTCTGTTTCCATTATTGCTGTGGTTCACGTCGACGACATTTTGGCGGTAGGCCGTAAGCAGAAGTATGACCGTTTTGGCGAGGACCTGAACCGCCTAGTCCCCATCAATAACTTGGAGAGCTGCAATGGCATGCCGGTTGCCACTCCTCCCGAGACAAGGTCGCGGTTTTTTCTGACAATCTCACAGAAGTCTTTCGCGGAGAAGACGGCCAAGCAATTTGGCGTGACCGCTGGTAGGAACACCCCACCTTCGTCTGATATTTTTCTTGAGGTGTTTGACGAGGAGGAGCCCACTGGTGCCTGGCCGTATCGTGAACTGGTAGGCGGTTTGCTGTGGCTTTCTAACCAGACGAGACCTGATATCTCGAACGCCGTGAGGGCAGTCGCAAGGTATATGCATGCCCCCAAGCTGAAGCACTGGCTGGCTACGAGAGAGATTTTGGGGTATCTGAAGGTGACAAGCTACGGCATTACTCTTCAGAGGGGCAGTGGATTAGAGTTGGTGGTTTATGCAGACACAGCTTATGCCCCCTGAGAAACTAGGAGGGAGTCTGTCTCGGGTGCAGCCGTGATGTGTGGGGGTGCGGCCATTCAATGGATCTCAAGGACGCAAAAGACTTCCACACTCTCCACGAGTGAAGCAGAGTACGTTGCGATGGCAGAGGGTTTCAAGGAGGCCCTTTTTCTACGGTCAGTGAGGCGTTTTCGGTTGCCTGATTTTGGGGATCCGTGCATTCAAGTTTTTGATGACAGCAAGGGCGCGATCCAGATAGCGGTCAACCCGGTGACGAATTCTGACTCGAAGCACATAGACGTCCGTCACCACCTCCTGCGAGAACATATCGAGCAGGGAGAGGTTGAGATCACGCATGCGAAGTCGGAATACCAACATGCCGACTTCTTTACGGAACCCCTTCCGAAAGACGCTTCCCGTTTCCACAGGAACTTCATAATGAATATGAGTTGATTTTACTGGATGGAGACTTTCTTGGATTTGGTAATACACTACACAAGAGTTATTTCTGGACGGAGATGATTAGATAGTTGACAGAGTTTTCTGAGTGGAGAATTTCTTGGGTTTATTTATAATTTACTATTGTAATACTAAATTCATGACTTGGATTTTGGGACTGAGAGTGTAATTTCTTTCTTTGAGACCAAAAATCTAGAATTTTGATATTTGATATTCAAGTTTTCTTTGCGGATTTGAGTTTGGACTTCGATTTACCATTCATGAAATTGATTTCAGTTTTAGATTTTTCGGATTACACTGTTGAACTTGACTTTGGTTTGGAGATTTTAGTCTACACTTGTTTCAACCCTAATTCACTCCGCTGATGACCGTTGGACCAACCGCCGCGGGAAGGCTGAGTGTTGATTACCGGGTCGATGTTGAAGTTAAAACCAGCATGGGTCTGGAAATCTGAGATTTGAGATTTCTGTTTGAATCTGAGATTCCGAGGTTTTGGGTAGTATGTAGTTGGGTTTTGGTGGGATATTATAATGATGAGTCGATTTTTGTACTAGTTTTGAGGGTTTGATGATTTCATTTTTACGGGTGGTTCTATTGACTTACCTGCAGGTAAGTGGTTGATGACATGATGGTTGATAGCAGTATATATTTCGCGGGCGTACTGCTGTGTTTTAGAGTTTGAGGGGCTTATTTTGTTGCCGAGATCTGAGGAGTTGATTTTTATTCTAATTCAATTTTTGTTTGAACAGGTGTTTTTGGTCTTTTTTTCCGAAGATTGAGATTATGGTTTGAGGCGTGGGGGATCTTGACATATTATTTTAAGGTACGATATTTTGGACTTGGGTTTCGGGTGATCGTGGTTTATCACCATGATGTTTCATCGTGAGCGATATCTGGTTATTATCCTGTTCAACAAGTAGGGAGCAGAGGGGCTGTTCGGGATGCTCACGTACTTGGTGCATGGATTCATCGCAACGGTATTTATTTGGGAGTTCCACACAGGAAATAGGCGTGTTTCTGTGTGGAGCGGTCAACGGGTCGAGACGTGTTCTGTCCACTTCGATTTCTTCTTCTTCTTGATGTTCCCCCCCTTCTTTCTTGTCGTGTGTGTTCTACGTGGAAAATATATATATATATACCTGGTATACCCTGAGGGGCTTCTATGAAATGACTCAGGCTTGGCTCATCATATCAGTGAGTGTACCGAACACAGCTTACCGCGGTGCTGTGGTCGACGGTAAGGTATTTATTCGTCGGCAGTGTATTATTCGTATTATAAACCGTCTTCTCCGCCCAACTCCAGCATAACCAAGTTGGTTCGTGCTCGTATGATACTTACCAGGTATCTTACAATGACTCGGTTTCCCCCGACGTCATGCTCACGGGCGAACGCCAAACCCAAATCCGGACAGAGAGAAAAAGGAGGAAGCTAAAGAGACAGACAACTCGAAACGTGTACTGGGACGAACTGGCTCAAGCGTTAGCAGACAAAACACAGACTCCTTTCTCCCGCCGCTGCCCCCCTACTACTGTAGTGGCCACCGACTACGCGATGGGTTCAGGTTCGGGAGCATCCTTTCTGGTGCCGCGCTGAATTCCGCGGTTATGGCGCAACATGTCCGTCAGCTCGAACGGATCGTTCAAGATAGTTCACCACCGAGAACGCGCGTTCCATCATCGGCGATGATGGCTGAAAAAGGGTGTTTTTGTCCGTAGACGTAGTAACGGCCTCCGCAAACGAAGTAACGGACAAAGCAGGGTTTATTGGTAGAGATAATATGGCATGTCTTTATCAGGAACTGGGATAGAGCACGTTTGGTTTGGAAGGGAAGGCCTCGACACCTGTGTTGCACTGCCCACAGAAAAAAGCTGATGTTGCCAAAGGTCCCGACAACAAAGCAAATGGAAGCACGTCTGCCGCCGTTTTTTTTCCGAGGACATTTCGTTTTTCTGCTAGCTCGACCGTTCCTTGCGAGCAACACTTTGGCAGACCGGATATGAGCTCTGAAAGATGTACTCATGGCATCACTATCCGTGTGACAGCAGTAATAGTTCTTCGGAGATTTGGTACGGAGATTTGGATATGGTACGGAGATCTGGCGGGACATGGCGGGAATATTGGGAGATACGTGAGGGAACTTGGCTTTGAGTTCTGGGTTCACTTGGCCACGGTGTTTCCCTTTTCGTGTTGGTATGGGCTCGCGCCGAGCCCCCTTTCACTCCCAGAACTATTTCTTCTTCTTCTCTTCAACGTGCACGATAATACACATGAACTAGCAGGCCGATCGAGGCCGCCTGCCTTCATTCCGAGAGCCCCGTCAACTGGGCCGTTCATGATTTACCTATTACACTAGTGTCTCGTGATTGTGGGTGAGTGTTGTGCGAAACCACAGCCTGTGGTTGGCGGTTGGCAGTGATACATGTCTTCTACATACGACTTCTCCGCTGAGTACGAGGGATGGGACGCCATTCCCTCATCGGCACATCAGAAGATTAGGGAGGCGCACCTCGCCAGGGAAGAAGTGAAGGCGAAGCTTTTCCATGTACAACGAGAAAAGGAACAAGAAGAGCAGCAGGAGGCAGCCGCGTCAGCGCGGTCCGACATTTCTGAGCCAGAATTACAACACGGGCCGGACAAGCGAGGAGAGTCATCGGCAGCGCGTGCACGAGATGAACCGCAGCTGACATCCGGTGGACAAGATCTGGCACACAAGCTGGCCCGAGCTATGACACTCGGGGCCAACGCAGGCACGTTAACATATAATTCCATGAAGCCATGGGACGGAAAGATAGGGGTAGGAGATGACGAACAGACAAAAGTACAGGGTTTTTCGAGAATGATGATTGCTGTGTGTGGCCAAAACGGCACTTTGTCTGTGTTGGAGCAGAAAAAGGCAGTGAAGGTTGGACTTCAACATGCTGACAGGGCTGCATTAGTAGCCGAACATTCGGAGCAGACAGTGAGAAAGTCATATGAACTGTGGGGCATGCTCATCCTGAAGATTACATACATCCCCATAATGAGGATGATTGTGTCTGCTGGTAGCCCTCAGGAAGGGTGGGCTTGTTTTAGGAAGTACTATGAAACGTGTGCCGGGATAGAGAAAACAAAACTCCGTAGAGACTGGAGTAATGTAAAGCAGGTAGAAGGTGAAATGCCCAGAGAGTACCTGGTAAGGGCGTCTGTAATTCGGACAAAACTTGAATCGTACGAAACCCCCCTGGACGATGTTAAAGCCGATCATCATATTGCTGCTGGTCTCTTCTCTCTCTATGAGGCTTAGAGCACCATTTTACTTGCCACTCCTTCTTTATCGTTTGCTCAAATGCGCGAGGTGGTGCAGTCCGCTCACGACCGCCGGGAGATGAAGAGAAGGGAGAAGGAGATCGAGTACGGGGGGGTGGCATTCATGGCTGCCGGACCTGGGCGAGGGCACGGTGCCAGGGGCGGCGGAGGATCGAGATCGCGGCAGCGCCATCCCGCAGACGCTGGTGGAGGAGTCAAATGGTGACGTCAACACGGACATTGCAACCACGACGACAGCGAGTGCCACGAGCAGCAGTGCCAGCGAGAGTGGAACAACAGCGAGGCCGAGCGCAGGCACCACGAGGCCTACCGATAACGTCAGCACAACCTTGGGTTCGACGTCGGCCTACCGCGCGGAGAACAGCGGCCGCCAAACGCCGGAGGAGCAGCTTCTTGGAGCTACGCGCCTGCACCCCAGCAGGGTTGCGGTCGTGGCCATTCAGGTCGAGGCGGCGGCCGTGGTGGTCCCGGTGGCCGTGGAGGTCCCGGTTGACGTGCACCTCGCGGAGGCCGTGGAGACGGGGGCAGGGGAAAATGGGCGCGCGGCGGGGCTGGGGGGAGGTGGTCGGCTTACGATGGTCACAACCCTCATCAAAACCAGCCTCGCGCGCAGGACGCCCGCGCATGCATCGCGCAAGACGTTTCCGCCCCGCTCCTGTACGACGAGTACGGAAGCTTATTTTACGACGACACCTACTACCAGCAGCATCAGTACGTGTACGGCGGCACAGGCGGGTCCTGGAGAAATGGAGGCGCAGGGCCCTACACGCCCGACCCAGCCATGGTGAGCAATGCAAAAATTGGTACCCCAGCAGTCGGACAGCAGCAGCAGCAGCAGCAGCTGCCCCCGCCCCAGATTGAACATCAGCCCCAACAGCCCCACCAGCAGCAAATGGTTCCCTACACCGGCAGCCCCGCGCCCACTTCTGCAGCTTACTTTCCTTTTTCTCCTGGATCTGATCCCGCGCCGTCAGGACTGCACGCCCTCGTCATGCACTTTGTGCCAGTAGGCGAGTTTGTTGTGCCTGGTATTCATAATGGTTTGAATGACAGGGATGAGGGGGACGTAGAGAGTGACAGAGTTGGAGATGCGCTTTTGGCACAGGCCAACAAGTTAGGCTTATGCCAGCCGCCTGGTAGCGAGGAAGTACTTGCGGATTCCGGTGCTAGCGGTACCTACCTCAATGGTGACGCGCATAAGTTTGACACTCTCCGCGGCAACGACATCTCTACGAACCGGATATATGTGCAGGTTGGTAGTGGCCAAATGCTTTGTGTTGCCGCGTGTAGAAGGTTGATTTATGACTTTCACCTATGGAACCCTGCCGGTGTGCGAGAAGATGTTAGCGTGTTTTTGCCGAACGTGTCAGCCGTTGATGGATTGAACTTTAATATTTTTTCGCTCCATGAACTCTCCGCGCACATGCCTCTGATGATTGATGTGAAAGGTGTGCACCTGCCCCCCCTTGGTTTGACTTTCCCTCGCAACCAATCTGGGTCATCTTTGTTTGCGACCCGTGTGAATATGTCTGAGATTAAGCCTGCTTTGCCGACTTTTGTAGGACTTCTCCCTGGGTCAAATTCCCCCCCCGAACTCCCCCTTCCCTCCGTTGATGACTCCTGTGTCGACAATGGGTGCGGGGGGGCACCAATGCCTGGATTCCCGCCCGCCAGCCAAGCCGGTGTCGTGTTTTCGAATCCGTTTGGTCTTTGAACTTCGACCGCCGGCCACGCCGGTGTAGTACCTGGCGACATATGCTTCCCGCCCATCGATGACGACGATGTAGTACCATGGTCTACCCCTCCCGATGAACCGTTTTACGGGGCGTCCGAGGGTTGCTTTTCGTCCACCCTTGCAGGCGTGGTACCTTGGACTGGTAGCTTCCCGCCCGCCGATTCAGGTGTCATGACTTCGCCTCCAGGTTTGATTTCCCAGGGCCCCCGGACCCTTGACGGATTGGAGTTGACGTTAAATGTGGTGGCCGTGCTTATGAACGAATCAGAGATGGACGGTATACACGGAAAATATATCCATGCTGTGGGCCCCCCTTTTCTTTCCGATGTGGAGGCTGCGTGTTTCGTGCAAGCGTTTGACGATGAATTTCTGAGTGTGGAAGGAGATTATGTTTTGTGTGGTAGTTTGTGTGGCGCGCTTGCTGCGATTACTCCCAATAATCGCCCCTTTGCGGTTGGTTCCCCGACCAAAACGTTTGACATGAACTTTCACCACCGCTGCACCGGCCACCTATGCGAATTTGTGTTGAGATACACCATTAAGCAACAGGAGCACCAGCTCACCGGGACCCTGGAGACGTGCGAGCCATGCGTGCTGATCATGGGGCGAAACGCTGGTGTACCGCGGACGGGTGAAAGGGCGCGAGAGCCGGGGGTCATGTTCCACCTGGACCTCTGCGGCAAGGTCGCCGTGTCCATCGGTGGCAGCATGTACCTTCTGGCCGTCTTGGACAGCTATTCGCGGTTCGTGCTGGTCTACGGGCTTCGACGCAAGTCGGATGCCCTTGCTGGAGTGAAGGTGGCCATCGCCGACCTCTCCAAGTACCGCCGTGCGAACATCGAATGCTTACGCGTCGACATGCACACCGAGTGGACCAACGCGGAGTTTCGTTTCTTCTGCGCCGACGCCGGCATTCGTCTCGAGTTCACCGCCCCCGACACGCCGCAGCAGAACGCGCCCGTCGAGAGCGCTATCTGGTGCTTGATGAAGGGCGGTACCGTGTGCCGCCGCAGCGCGGCGGAGCAGTTGGGCATCCCCGATTTTTCCGTGATCCCTAGTCTTGACCCTCGCGAGGACGGCTTGTGGTTGGAGTCGGTGCGGTACATCGCGGGGTGCCTCAACCGCTGCAGCACCAAGGCCAACCACGGCAACATCTCCGCACACGAGGCCTTCATGGGCATCAAGCCCGACGCCTTCGTCGTCCAGTTTTTCCAACCGGGGATGATGCGCGTTATACGGAAAACCAAGTTGGACGAACAGTCCGCCAAGTGCTACTTCCTCGGCCATGCACCAACACGGGCGTTCCACGGTGCGGGTGCTCAAGGCCTCCACCGGCCAGGTGTGCCACACCAGGGGCATCGTGTGGATTTCGAGGTCTACCGCTTCGCTACCAACGTCGCTGGCCGCTGCCCCGCCGCCGCCGCCGCCGCCGACTGTCCAGCCTCGGTTCCGGCCTCGGGCGTGCCGCCACCCTTTTTGGTTTGCTGGGCCTGCCGCGTCTGCCGGGGAGGGGGGAGTAGTTGGGATCCCCGCCACGCAGCAGCCCCTGCCGCCATCATCTTCGTCATCCACCCCTGCGCCGCTTATCCCGCCCCCACAGCCTCGGCTGTCTGGGACGGGGCTGCCTATTGCGACGCTGCGTCTCACATCGCCGCCGCCCGCGCCCCCGCAACCGCTCGCGCTGTTGCCTGGGGCCGCCGGGCCGTCCGCGAGTGGGCCGCCACCGGAGGAGACACCGCTACCGCGTCCTGCGTCGGCGATGCCGCCTCTTTCCCGTAGGGCGATCACCGAACTTCGGCCGGGTCGCACGGGAGGTATGGCCGACGTCCGCATCTCGAGC
The DNA here is from genome assembly GCA_031213475.1 of Nereocystis luetkeana. NCBI lineage: Eukaryota > Phaeophyceae > Laminariales > Laminariaceae > Nereocystis > Nereocystis luetkeana. Next base: position 3,059,085 of record JARUPZ010000032.1, read on the forward strand.
CGTACCAGATCAGGGGGGACGCGAGGCGGCGGTGATGCCACCCGCCACAACCACTGTATTCTGTCCCTCTCGGAAAGGGATGTTCTGCTGTCGGATCTTGCCACGCAGGACCTGGTCAACACGCTTCGCGCGGAGCCCGGAGGAGGGATGCCGGGTCAGGGGGAGCAGCATGGTGGGGGGAGCGTGTCGGTCGCCCTTGTGACTCACTTTGCGCGTCGAGGACATCGACATCGCCATTATGAAGCAGCGCCGCCCTCACGACCGTCCGTAACTGCCGCTGTGCCACGGCAGCGACCAGCGCGTGCCGAAGACCTTCGCCGAGGCGACCTCCCCACGCTACCAGTACCACCATCTCTTCGAGGACGCCATGTGCCGGGAGGTACACGGACCGCTCAGCGCTGGGACCTTTACCATAGCCAACTAGCAATCAGTCGAGAAGTGGATTTATGCTCAGTGGGTGGATGACTGGGAGTGTGATCAGTATCGTTGGCCGACGAAAGTCAAGGCGAGGTTGGTAGCTAGGGGTGATCAGCAGGCGCAGTATATAGACTTTGGAGAGGATTTCGCCCCCACTGTTGCGGTGTCGTGTGTGCGTTTGTTGGCCGCTTTCGCTCGCGAGCAGGAACTCGAGATATATCATTTCGACATAGAGCAAGCTTTTGTGACCTCAAGGTTGAAAGACGGGATTGATGTTTACATGCAACTGCCGAAGGGATGTGGTATGATGCCTGGCTTGGTAGTGAAGCTGGCTAAGAGTCTTTACGGCTTGAAGCAAGCTTCTCGGCAGTGGCATGCGTATCTGAAGAGGTGTGAGTTGCTTTTAGGATGTGAGCAGTGTTTGGCTGATGCTTGTGTCTTTAGACTGATTGAGGATGGTATTGTCGTTCTGACGTTGGTAGTACACGTAGACGACGTATTTTCTGCCGGGATGAAGGAGAGATAATATGAGCAGTTTTGCAGGGATCTGGGCGAGATGGTGCCTGTTAAAGACTTGGGCCCTCTCAGCTGGTGTTCGGGTTGTTTTTATGAGAGAGATTGGGAGTCGGGACGTTTTACTATTTCCCAGAAGAACTACGCGTTGGAACTATCGGGGGAGTATAATATTGAGTGGGGAAAGAGTGTGTCGCTTGGTATTGGAGTTGGAGTGAGACTTGGGTTGTTTGATGTTGATGAGGAGGATGTGCGTGAGCCCTTTCGTGAACTGATTGGATCGCTGATGTGGGTGGCGACGATGACGAGGGCGGACATAGCAAATGCAGTGCGTCCCAGTAGCGAGGTACCGTGCCCACCCGAAGCCTAGGCATTGCGAAACAGCGCGAGATGTTTTGGGCTATGTGAAGAGAACGAGTTCGTTGGGGATTTCGTTTGAGCAAGGGATTGCGATGGGGTTGAGTATGCAGTCGTTTGCGGATGCTGACGTTGCGAGTAAGGCCGCCGATCGCCGCAGTGTGAGCGGAGGTGTTGTGATGTGTTGCGGTGGGCCTGTTTCTTGGTTGTCCAGGACTCAAACGTGTGTGATATGTGGCGTTGGGCGATGTAGTGAAGGAAGGGTCATTCCTCAGGCAGGTTTGGCGTTTCTTTCTGCCGGATGCTAGCATGCCGTTAATTCCGGTTTTTGAGGATAATGAAGGGGCTGTTTCTTTTGCTAGCAACCATATCACTACCTCGAACTCGAAGGATATCGATGTGCGCCACCACTTTCTAGGGGAATTGGGGGAGAGGGCCGAGATCAAGGTGATTCATGTGCCCTCGGCGTGCCAGCATGCCGATTTTCTCACAAAAAGAGTCTCGAAATTGTGGTATTTAATCGCAAGTAGTGCCATGTCGTTTGGGATTCCGACTTAATTGTGTGATGATTTGATTATTGCTGGTGCGGTATTCGCCACCGTATCTAACGTGTCTGGTTTTCAGAGTCTTGGGGATTTCTTGTTTTCTATTTTGATGTGATGATATTCGTGAGGAGGAAATATACATGTTTGATGTTTGACTTGGATTCGTGAGGCGGAAAACTTGTGTCGAGGACACTGCACCAGTATGTATGTGCTCGATAGTGGATTTTACGGGGAGGAATTAAGAGAGCCTAGAGAAGGAAAGACATATATATAGAGGAGTGTTGGACATGTCATTTTCTCTGTACGATAACTTGGCGTTACTTCGTGGGTGTGTTTCATGATTGAACAATTTGTGTTTGAAAGTGAGACTGATGGAGACGATAATGGATTGATCACCCGTTATTTGGCGACACTATATTTAATTCGAATTGAGTTTTTTGTGACTTACTTGAGGATGTCCGATATGATAGACACAGGTTGTGTTGAGAAATTTGACATCGTATTAAAAGTGATCGGGGATCTAGCAGAGGCTATAGTTTGAGTATACAATTATCTAGCCTACGGACTATTGTACTTTGTGGTGTATCTAGCCTGTTGGCTACCAGGTATAGTTTTGAGAATGCATGGCTTTATCAAGAGTATAGTACGGAGAATATATTATGGGTTTTTTCCTGTTATTGCATTGAGATAGCGGAAAGTGATGGCACGAGCAGGGGGAGTGAAAGGTGTACTCATGACATCACTATACTTGTGACAGCAGTAACAGTTCTTCGGAGATTTGGTACGGAGATTTGGGTCAGGTACGGAGATCTGGGGGGACATTGCGGGAATGTTGGGAGATACGTGTGGGAATTTGGCTTTGCGTTATGGTTTCACTTGACCAAGGTGTTTCCCTTTTCGTGTTGGCGTGGGCTCGCGCCGAGCCCACTTCGTCATGATCTCGTTCGCTTGAACGTGCACGATAATACATACCAGGTACAAACTAACTAACGTGTACGTCAACTGGGCCGACAGCAACATTCATGATTTACCTACTACGGCTCCTCTCGTACCATCTCTACCCTCGAATATGATACCACATTCATGGTGATGAGTTTGTTCTTTCCCATGCGCTGCTTACTTAATTTATGAAAGATTCATCTTTCCCCCCCCGACATTTTTTGTGACTTTTTATGTCTAAAAATATTTCGCGTAAAAACTACAGTCAGTATCTATCCGGTATACCACAGACCACCACACCGCCCGTGACAAGCACATCACATCAACGGCTGATGCGTTTCGTGACACTGCACGCCAGCCAGCCACAAAGGCAATCGTACCTACTATTGTTGTTGTTACTCCGTCCCGTCGAAAACAGAATGCTTTCCAAAAAGCCCCCCCAAACACCAAACACCACATTCCTGAGGAACGTTACCTTTATTTTTTAATCCGACCAAAAGTCCAAACGCCTGCTTGGTGATTCATTTTCCGACCAATCATGTTTGAAAATCAAATCAAACGAAAAAGAGGTTGGTGGCAGTCCCAGCAGTCTGCCTGGTGTTCCGACACAATATCCCCCCACGAGCGAACCTTGCACCGTGACAAGGCATGGACCACCGACATTGTCCATGCGACCCTACGCCGAAATTCGCTCGGACGTGGATGCGTTGCGTTGCTTCCGCTATTATAGTTGTCGCTATTTCTGGTGGTGTAGTCCTCTCGGTATTTTCTGGGCGGTTCAATGGACACTATTTCCGCGGATTGAGCCTGCATCTTACCTACCTTTTGCCTGGCGTGAACGGGAGTAGTGAGATAGGCGCCTTGGCCTCTGGCAGAGATCGAACTGGTGTTCTCCACACGTCGCGTGGGATGCAAGAACTGGGGTGGGAGCAAACTTCCGGGAACAACAATTTGGTAAGTAAGTCACACAACAACTTCTGCTGCAGTTAGGGGACGCCTATCTATGCTGTACATTTTGCAATGCGATAGCTGGTGCTATTACTCGTAATACGGGGAACCATAGTTAATAATGAGGCGCGTGAGCGAAGCGAATCTTTTTTCCATGGTTTTTAACCAAGAAAAAAAAAGACTCTTCATAGCGGCTCGGATACGCGGGTAAGGTGCCTTGTTTTGAGTTTTTTCTGTATGTGTGTGTGTGTGTGGGTTGGCGTGTGTGATTCGACATTTTTTTGGTCCACCTTTCACCACCGCGCTCGACGCGGATCTCAACAAATCCAGTCCCCGCGGGCTCTGTGCACGCACACACGCAAGACACGTTCTCGTCCTGGTGGGGTGGAAAGTCGTTCACAGTTGGTCGAGCTAGGTGTGGCAACGTGTGTAGGCACATGTCTGCCGTGTTCAAAGTGCAAAATCATGACTTTTTTCTTGTGCCTGCCAACAGCAGGCTGACTGCGCCTGTCCACAGCATGCACACTGTTGTACCTGCCCACAGCAGGCAGACTATGCCTGTCAAACTATGCCTGCCCACAGCAGGCGGACTGTGTCTATCCACAGGAGGCAGACTGCGCATGTCCACAGCAGGCAGAGAGACGGCTTAGTTTTTTAGCTCTTTCTTCTACCTACTACGTAATAAACTAACGAAACCCAACCATGAGTAGTCATAGGCAGACTTCGCCTGTCTGTCCACAGCAATGCTCGGGCCATGTTCTGCAGGTGATATTGTCAGGCCTACCCTCCTACTGACGAGGGGACGGAGAAACAGGAGAAGATATGGTGTAGATGTTGTACAGCAGTCAGTAGTAGTGGCGGCACCTGCTACGAGAACCTCTGTTGGGTACGTGTATGTCATGTATGTCAGGTTGTGAATTTCTCGTCTTCAAATAAATTAGTTTCCCGGATTTCGAGGTGGAAACCAGGATACCAGGTACACACGACCAAATCCAATATTTGTTACCTGGTACAGGTGTGTGCGTACTGCTGCTACGGTACTGTGTTTTCCATATACTATCCCTAGTAATTGGTGGTAATGAGGCGCGACCTCGGTAATACCTGCTGTAGTCATATCTGCGATGCATCATGCTGGGCGCATACGGATAATTTAGTATTGTGCTGAACGAACGAACGCGAAGGAACATCTACTATTAATACGTACGTACCGATACGTGCTACTACTAGTTGTTGTTTGTTGTTGTTCTCACATTAACTCTCTGACGAAGGAGAGGTTGCCGTTTGATTTGTTGATGTTCTTACAAGTTTAGATTTTTTTTTATCCCATTCGTGTGCCGTATGCCTCATTTCGCGATTAAATTTATTCACGTACCGTTGTTGTTAGACGAAAGAGTCCGTGGTTACGTACCAGGTACCGTATTTGTCGGTAGTTTTTATACTCAATTATTATTCTTCTTCTTATTATTATTATTATTATTAATGTTCTTATTATTATTATTATTATTATTATTTTTATTTTTATTATTATTATTATTATTATTATTATTATTATTATTATTATTATCTATTTTACCATCCGACAATGTGCAGCATGATCTTCAACATGGATCACTCATAACTTTCCCGAAATAATTTTTCCCCGTTACTTCATTTTTTTGGGTGTTTAGTTTTTTTACTATTATTACGGGGGACCATAGTTAACAGGACCAAATACTGTTAATAAAAACGGTTGAATATAAAGGTTTTTATGTACACCACAGGTCCTATTAACTATGCCCCCCCGTAATATCGTGTTTTCGCTTTTTGTTTGCGCCTTCTTCGTCTCTTGGAGTAGTAGTAGGTTTTAGGTGATTGAAAGTGTCGTGCTTTTCTCAGCCGAATTTAGACTTTTTAGGGTTGTTCGGATCAAGTACTCCAGATTCAAGTGGCCTTCTACCACACTGCTGCATCCAACCCGATCGATGCTGCAGCCAGTAAACTTTGTTGCACTGGTAAGGGCCCATCTTACCGGGGGAGCGCTATTTTTTGGGAATACAATTTGAATTTATACCAGGGTACCCTGGTATGATTTTAATTTTAATTTTCGAAATAAAAACAAACGTGTTTGTGTCCTAGTTAGTTGTTGTTGATGATGTTGTTGTTGTTGCTGCTGTTGTTGTTGTTGTTGTTGTCGTTGTTGTTGTTGTTGTTGATGTTGTTGTTGTTGTTGTTGTTGTTGTTGTTGTTCTCGCATTAACCCTTTTAGAACCGCAGTCCCGTTTTGGGGACAAATTACTTAGAATTTGAGTCGGTTGTCCCCAAAACGGGACTGCGGTCCTAAAGGGGTTAACTCATCGCCACAATACAATGCACCCGGTGGTCGCACGACAGGCTCCAATGACTCTGGAGCGCAAGAAACAACTCGGTGAAAAAAAAAAAAACAAGCGAAGATTAGTACACACATCTACACTGAAACACATCTTCTACCACCTCACACAAAAAAAATAAAAAGTGAGGCCCGCGCACGTACGTACCAGGTATCAGATGCATGCGGTACGCTGTACAAGTCGCCACAGAAACCGAGAAGACCACATACTACCCAGAATAATAAATAAACTGGATTAAAATAACAAGTCGACGTCGGCAAATCGATATAAAAAAATCAAAATCAAAAGGGAAGGGAGAGAATAACAGTTCAAGTCAGGCAAGGAAGCAATAAAAAGCAAGCAATCAAGAAAGAAACACACTCAAGAGAATGGACATAATTTCGCAGATTGCAGGCTATCACGCTACGCTAGGGGTGTAGAACAGGGGTGATCGAACAAAACGACAAACACACGTACTCCGCTACTAAGAACACCAGGGAAGCACAAAAAGAGACTATTAACAACAGACAAAAAACAAAAACAGAAAGGAAGACGAAGCAAAGCAAAAAGCAAAAGCGGATAGCGAAAAGGCAAAACGGAAGATGCTAACAGAGACATACTATTAGAAGGAGTTACAAACGGGAAATAAGGAATCATCAAAAGCAGGGACAAAAAAAGGGACAAAAACGGCGACAAAAACGGCGGGGGGGAAAGGTAATACGAAAGGCAAGCACTGGTGCCTACACACACGCAAAGTTGCCCGGATGGCACCATGAAGCTGCCCGGGTGGCACAATGATAGTTACTTGGGTCCCGAAGGAGGGAGCGCATCATGTCGATGATGGCCATACCCTGGTTTCAGTCTGTTGGGCAGACCGCGCCCGCCCCCCTCCCCCCCATCCTCCCTCTCCCCAGTCGTCCCCCTTTCTCGATCCCCCCTCTTCCCGGCCATTCTGCGCACGTGCTTTGGCGTCAACGGTTGTAGTCGCGGTTGCAGCCATCCAGTGCCGTTCTGCCAATGCCTCCTTGGCATTCTCGTGTCGTTTCCGCATGAAAACCTCCCCCCCTTCCTCGACCCGTCCGAACCATCTGCCGACTTTCTGTGCTGAGTCCGACCACTCTTCGAGCTTGATGCCAAACTCCTTGAGGCCCTCCTCAAGGTACCTCATCCAGTCCTACTCCTGTCCTCCGGAGTAGCCCTCCCCCCCGACCATCTCCCCAAACGTCACTCTCTTCGGCAGACGCTCCTCTCCCATGCGTGTCACAAAGCCCGCAAACAATAGCCTACGGCTGCGTACCGTCGTCTCAATGCTCTCAGAGTTTGTCCTGATAAGCGCGTTAGCATAGGGTAGAATGTGGTCTTCGCGCATTTCTTTTCGCCAGCCGACGCACCGGAGGAGCAGCACCTTGTGGTGGGCCTCCGTAGCCTACCGTGATCAGTCTTGCTCGGGTTCCAAATAACGCAACCGTAGAGCAACGTTTCGATCATCTCGGCTCTCACAGCCGGGCGGTCATAGATTCCCATTTTTTACCGCCCGAAGCACGCTCATGCCCTCTGGAGTCGTCGCGTTTCCTCGACACTTCTGCTAGTCCAATCTGCGCTGATGTCCTATCCGGAAACGGTGTATTAATTGTTTTTGTCAACAAAAAAATATTTCGGAATAAACTCACCGCGTCACACAACGCCCAGCCAACAAACAACGATAAGCGTACGTACGTAGACGAAAGCGAAGGTTTACATTGTCGCGTGCGCGCCGCCGCCCGCCTGTTTCTCCTTTTTGGTGGCGCAGGGTAGGAAGCTATCAATCTCTGGGTGTCTTGGGTGGGCGGAGGGAGCCCTCAAGCACTACGTGCGGAATAGCAGCCGTAATGCAGCTTTCGAGGTCTCGAGCGTATCCTCCGTTGTTGTTTCGCTCGTTTGCTCGGTTGTCGTGATTGTTGGCCGATCGAGCAGGCCGAAAAGTTGGGCTTGCGGCCGCCATGATTGTTTTTGAGGCGCCACCGCCAGGGTACAATGCGCTATGGTCGTGGGCGCGGCTATTGCTCTGGTCACCTCTCGTTGAGGTTCGCGTTTTATCGGCTCGATCGTGGTCACCGCAGCGGCCAAGAGTCGCCCCAGACTCCACCGAGGGTGTTGACCAACCATAAGCATGCTACATCAAAACGGAGGAACCCTCAAATTCCAATTTGAAATTGAAGAAAACATACGGAAAAAAAAACACTCGGATAGCACTTACTTATTTATCTACGTTAAGGGGCCTAACACAGGAACGTGATAACGCACTACTAACATAGTGTTAGCACTGCAGGAGTGCGCGGTAACACAGTGCTAACTGAAAACCCACGAAAATGCACAGGCCTTAACGTTATGTTACTGCTCGATCTCGTCCAGCACTGGTACAGGAACATTATGTTATGTCGTGATCTGTACTTGAACTAACACCGTAACACAGCGTTTTGACCGAATACGTACTTTATCACTCTACCGAGCCCGGATCGATATAATATGCATACTTACTTACTAACACGAGAATATAATGTTACCGTCGACGCAGCGTTAGCCGTAACATACCATTGCGGGGGTCCTTATTATACAGGACTTACGGTACACACGAAAACCTGAATGTTTCGCATTTTTTTCCAACACTCCTTGGTCCTATTTACTGTGGTTCCCCGTAATAAAATACATAGTGTTGCCCTTACTTAGGAGGAGTGTTATTCATAACACCCTAACATATAGTTACCATCTTCGCCAGCACTACAGTACTAACACTACGTTATCTGGACCCCCCATCTGGCTGCGTTAGGCTAGGACAACGTAACACGTAACGTGCGTTTGATACGGTACAGTCTTAGCCGGCCCATACGTAACATTATTATGTTATTTATGGTGTTAGCCTAAATAAATGCGGAGGTCTCTCTAATATTATGTTACGGCGGTGTTACCGTCAGTAAAGATCTGATGGTAACATTCCGTTACCGTGTTACCATAAAAATCAATCCGCGTCTAACGTTTTGTTACTGAGTTGCTGTTAGGGCCGAAGTCGTTAAAACGTAATGTTCGAACGTTACCCTTTGGATCTTCCCGATATCTAGCATGTGTTACTTGTGTCAGGGGTAAAGAGGCATGTGGGAGTAACATAACGTAGCCGTGCTATCCAAAAATCGCCGACATCCGAGTAAGGGATACCTGCAAAAATATCACCGGGAGGGAGGATAGCATGGCATCCCCGGCAGAAAAACGCCTCAAAATTTCAAACCGCTATACTACAGGGGTTATTTAGGATGGATCGCCGCGAAGAAAGGCTTTGATTTTGGCTGGAAACCCCTCCACTGCGTTTTCCATCTAAAACACAGTACGTTATCAATCTATAACGTTATCTGTGCACTCCCACGTACGAGCTAGCACGGCAGTAATATATTGTTGATGCTAGATTGGGGGTGTACGTTATCTACTAAGGTGTGTCGCGACATACGTTACACATTAACATTATGCTATTAATAGTGTGTTATCGATCATACCTGATGTATGTACGTTATTCGTTTCATGTATGTTTTGTGATAGCAAGATTTCCGTTAACACCCTCACATAACGTCGCTCGATATTACGGACTGTTGCTGCTCTGATAATACGGTAACATTGCGTTGCATTGACCATATACGTCGTCCCTCTAACTTATTTATGCTGCGACAGCCACTCACTAGGAATTTCACTAAAACACTAATAATAACAAGATAGTGTTACGTACGCGCTTATTTCGCCGTGGTGTACGTTATCCATCTAAATGGTATTGCGGTATCAAGTAAGAATCCCACTAACGAACTACTAACAGAACGTTACTCGCTACGGGCTGATGTCTCTACAACACGGTAACATGATGTTAGCGTTCAATTGGCCGTGTGCGTCATCCCTTCAACGTGTGTTACTGTAGCCACAAGGAATTCCGCTAACACGCTAAGAACAGAGTGCTATTCGCTATGGGCTGCATACCCTAACACCGTACCATAATAATATATATACTGCGGTCAGTACGGGATCAAGGTAACACTCTAACGTAATGTTATGCGATCGCCCGCCAATATCGTAGCACACTAAGACCCATGCCAATGGGAAAGCGAAGTATCAAAAAAAAGTTTGAATTTATAAGATACCCTCCAAAAAAAATGAAAACACGCTTCCTTTGGGCGCGCTGAGAAAAAAAAATGCTACTAACTTTTGGAAAAGCCTGAAAAAAGCTCGAAGCGGCGAGATTGCGAGTCCTCGACAGACATCGATCAACAAAACCAGCAATTGCGTCATGAATTCTGAACAGAGTGCGCTCGTTAGGGGCTCCGACCCACCCTAGAGTCAACGTCTTCACACCATGGCCGGTGTCATGTGGCGGGAGCTGACCAGGCGTATGTATGATAAAGAAACACTTGGCCGCTGGTTTGCACAAAACAGAAGAAAAAACTTTTCCATCCGCCTCGAATGGCAAAAACAAAAACACCAAAAACTGGTTTGGGAGGATACCGTAGGACGCCGCCGGCAAGCTCTCGCCCCCTAGACCATGGATCCACCTGATATCTTCGAGGCCGTCTTCTATACGTATATATATTCGTTGGCCTAGCCAGATACCGAGCGGGTTGGCCGTGGGCTGATTCTATGTCGAGATCGAGCGTCGATCGTCGCACTAGCTGGTTTATAACACCGTGTTGACAATTTATTAGCAACCAGAAAAATCAAATTGCGTCGCCTGCAGCCGTTCGTGGGAAAAATACAAACAAGACAAACATTTTTCTCTTTTTCCCCACAGCGGCGGTACGAGGAAATTTTCGGCTGTTCTTTGAAAGGAATATCTTCGAAAGGAAACTTTTGAACTTCGCGTTTCAATTGGCATAGGTCTAACACTAAGTTATCACAAAATCTAGAAAGTAGTAGACGTACAGCACTAACGTAATGTACGGGGTTTTTTCGCTGACGCCTGACATTCTTAAAACGTTAATTAATTGTTATGTTATCCGAGGTGTGGAAACTTAATTTTAAAGGATTCAAATAATGGTATTGAAAAATATATGAACTATACGTCAGTTGTGAGTTCGACTGAGCACATTGCTCATACCAGGTACTCAACTTTTTATCATTGAACTCTTTAAAAAATTCAAGGTTAGGATCTATCTGTAGGGTTTGTGGATCTAGGGATTGGGTATGGGTGTCTTACAGAAATTACAGAAGTTCCGGGTTAGGGTATAAAACCCTTACGGAACTCGCAAAAGTTCCGGGTATTGTGGCTCGGGCGCACATAACTTACGGAAGGTCCGGTCAGGTGTAAAAACGTTGTACCGGTACCCCGGGTAATGTGAAACCGGGCGCACAGAACTTACAGAAGTTCCGGGTACGGGTATGAAAGTCGTACAGAACTCTCAGAAGTTCTGCGTACGGGTATAAAACCCTTGCAGAATTCTCACAGAATTTCCGGGTATTGTGGCACGGGCGAACAGAACTCACAGAAGTTCCAGGTACTTATTGTGGAACGGGCGTACAGAACTCACTGAAGTTCCGATTATGGCCCGGGCGTACAGAACTCAGAAGTACAAATTGTGGCACGGGCGTACAGAACTTACAGAAGTTGCGGGTAAAACCCTGTTAAATATCCACCTCAAGGAGGTAGAAAAAACATAGAATTTACTGGTCAAACAAAAACATAAATACCTTTCGAAAAGTTTTTTTTTCAGGTCTGCGTGGGGCTCGGGTTGGGCGAGCTCTGGTTTTTCGCCAGATCCACTTGATGTCGAGTTGCGCCAAGTTGCACTCCACCAGATGCAAGCACCATCTGCAGCACCCATGGCGCCGGGGTGGTGCCCTCCAGCATGTACTTCTGAAGGTGCACTACTGTCGTCATCCGTACAACGTCAGTCACCAGAAGTGTTTGGGGTCGCTAGGAAGTCCTCGGCGATCCCCGAAAGGTCTGGGTCCGCTGCCGCAGTACCTTCGTCGGGTACAGCGGGCGTTAACTCCTGTTTAGTATCACCCTCCTCGTGCTCGTTGGGGTCCTGATTTTCTTCTTGATCGTCTGCCGTCGCCGCTCCATCGCTAGGCGCCCCAAGTACACTAAAGGAGTTGGCGCTCGCTTGCTACGCTGCCGGCTGTTGTCTTGCCCTAGAGTGAGATTGTTCCGAGCGTGACGCACTGCGAGGCATAAAGCACGTCTTTTGTGGCCACCAATGTTGAGCCGGGGCTCACGGTTAGCCGATGTTGTCGCGGAGGCGTCGCCGGGGAGAGGTCGCGGAGCGAGGGTCCCTTGTAGCCGTCACTACGGCCGACGTGAGCCGAGCAGAGGTGTTTCTCGTATTTAGCAGGGAATTGCCAAATCCAAGACGGTCAAGATTCTTAGAGTAGCACCACAGGCGGTCACAAAGGGCGACCTAGATCCGTTCGATTCTGGAGGTACCCGTAGCAGCCTTGAGGGGAGAGGTCGACCTGGTTCATGCTGCGGGCCTCTAACAACCCGAGATCTGGTCGTAAAGCTTAAAGCAGCGAGAGTACGTATGTTTACAATAAACGACCAGGGTAGAATAGCCCTATTGTTAGTAGCACCAGCCGTAGCCGCCGTAGCCGCCCCCTCTCAAGCCTCCCGGTTTGCGAGCTTGTGCGAGCTTCTTCTGCTGCTGACCTAGTGTGTGCGGGCGTGAATGTTCGTTCGCTGAGCGCTGTGTGCTCGTCGTGGCGATTTGCAAATAGTTGTGTGGGTTTCCACTGGGAATAAGGCACCTTTTTTTGCTGGAACGTTCCGAAACTTCGCCTCCGCAGGCGGTTCTACGGCGGCTGAGTCCGTTGGGAAATTGACTCTATGATTTTGGGAGTTATCGTTTCTTGCATGGGCGTTCCGAGGTTTACGACCGATTCATCTTACCCTGTCATTTGACAGTGTTCATTTTTTTGTTCGGAACGGGGATCGGTTCCAGACCCTCCACGGCATGCCTGTAAAGCGTCGGTGGGAACCTTCCACGAACTGACTGCCTGAGGCCAATATCAAGTTACAGTGAATCAAAAAGTTGATGATATACTAAAGTTATGTAACTGCAGGGAAATACCTGTTCTTGCACTTCGACCGCAACAAAGTCCAAATTTCCACTGCGTTGTTTTACACATCGACCATTGATACTTGGCGCAAACGAGTCTTCTACGTGCCTCTGCGAAGCCGTGGACATGTCATAAATGAGTATGCTTGTGTGTGTTTTCATCTTATTTCTTGTAAGTCTCAACAAGACCCAAATATTCCACGAACTAGATAACCGAGGAAAACACACACGAACAAATCGCATTCGTCTACGGTTCGGCAGGGGTTTATATGTCACGTGTGCTCAATGTCAGGGTCTCGTTGTCAAAAGGGCAAGGGCCTCGCTGAAATCAAATCGTACTATTATGTATTACAAACACTGGTTGGTACGAATTTAATATATAATGGCCTTGATGTTTTGATATCATGATTGTAATATATGCCATCCGTCAAATAAATGCATGGTGAGTTTTTATCCCGCTGGGCCCTGGTCCAACATGTATCTCCAATTTTACAACAGGTGGAATCCTACACCGACCGGTTGAGGTAGCCGCCAGGGTTGATAGAGTATTGCCAGGTGTATATCTAGGTTCGTCCCACAATCATTTTCAAAATGAACAAAAACCAAGGAAAGTAAGCGCAGCGCCGAGTGAGAGCCCAAGACCAAAGATAGAGAGGAGGAAGGACGGAGACCGCTTTCAGTACCTGTGATGACTTGGGCTCTGTGTACGTCTCCTGTGCCATCATACACTTTGTTTTTTATTTCTGCCTTCTGATTCATCACTCTGCCACCCATTTTCTTCCTAACCCGGGCTCATAATATGTGCTTAAAATTAGCTCTAGTAAACGATTACCTCGTATAAACGCGCCTCCGGCAGGGGGGCTCTAGCGGGACCCAAACGGGCGCCTTAGGTACCTCCCCTATAAAAAGTGCACCAGCAGTGCGCTGTTAATGTGATGGCTGGAGCTGCCAGAGCCCAGAACCGAAATTTGATCACTTCATATAAAAACGCATTTCAAGTGGATATCAATCCATCGGTCCGGCATCTACTTTCTTAAACATACGTGATGTTTCACGCTGCGCACATAATATATATAAGCTTTCCATCAAGATATGGATACATGTTGGTGTGGTGCTACAGCGGTAGCCATTACACCTCTCCGCAGTCGCCGGGCTTCCGATTTGACCAGGCCCAAGTGGCGGGCTCTCTGTGTCCCAGCGAGGCCATCCCCATAGCGGAGGGGACGCCATGGAGAACCTGACGACGCTCGTTGGACGGTATCACGACGAACGTTTCGTAAGAAAAATCCTTTCTCCTTTTCCTCTTCCTCCTCCTGCCTCTCCTCCTCCTCCCCCCACTCCTCCTCAATCTTCCCTCCGGCTTGTCTGCGTCTATCGCCGAACCCCGCGGGTGAACGCCGTTGCGTCCCCGTCGCCCACAATCACCAGGCAGGCTTTCGCCTCGCATCTGCAGCGCCTGCTTTAGGTCCCAGCCACAGGGAGCAGTAGAGCGACGAAGCGCTTCCGGCCCTCTCCTGTTGTTGCCTGTTCTGTGCGGTCGATATTGTGTAACGTTTATTACGCACGAGCCATACTCGTCGTGTAGGCATACCTAACATATGTCCTTTAAGGCGTAGCATATACTGCTACGACGCCAAGCTGCCCACACCCCGCAGGGGCGTCGTCATGTTGACTCTTAACTTAGCGCGTGGTAACTTGGTGACACGAGGTCGCGGCCTCGAGAGATACATCAACGAGCCGAGTGTTACGCGACGATACTGCCCGATGCTTGATGCCGCCTGTGTTTTGCCTTGGGTCGATTTTCGTCCCATGTTATTTTCCGAGTTATTTTTGGCTCTGTTCACGATGTTCACGGCGTTCCTGTTTCATTCCTCTTCCACTCGAGTTCGACTCCACACACCAGAACTACAGCAGCACTGCTGTGTTGTCACGAATGACTGAAATAGAAGCGGCCACTCCAAAAACGTTGATTTTTGCGTTGCCTGGAAGCATTACCAAAATGAATTATCTCCCCGCCGGCTTGAACAGGGAGATGGCCTGATGAAGCACTACCGGAGCTTTGCCGAGTACGCGCTCGAGAGCTCTGAGAGCAAAGGATTATCGTCGCTTCCTGTGCCAGTTGTCAAATTCGTCGGGCGAGAGTCTGCTCTGTCTCTTCCGGTCATCACCATCATAGGAGTTCAGGTGCGTGTGAAGTTTGTAGATACAACACAGTACGAGGTGGAGTACCAGGTACACCTGGTATGTATTACGAGAAGAGGTTAGCCGCGGCGGGCTGATAACCACACCTCCTCTGTGTATGCCCGCAATAATAGGCGATACATGGTGTACGGGAGAAATTGCCTTGGGTACCAACAAGCGACGGTACTGCCAGGGGATAAGCACTGAACTGGTCGGAAAGTCGACAGCAGCAGCAGCACGGCAGCAGCAGCACGCTGAATATCATATGTGCTAGATACTTGTACTCGACGTGTGCCATGCATACCACCCAAAAATACGAACCTCCACCACCAGCCTCGCCCTCCCTTATATACTTCGTATCTTGACATCTCTAGACCTAAAACCGCCGTCAATCTACATATATATATATATATATATATATATATATATATATATATATATATATATATATATACATTCACATCATACAAGGCCTTCCTTCGGAGTGGAGTACCATGGCGTCGTTTCTTGTGCATTCGTTTGATTGACTTTGGGCTATTGCGCCTATTACTGCGGAACAACCGTAAGGAAGCCAACTAAACAAAGTTGTGTTATTAATATTGTAACATAACGAAAATAATGTCTTGACTGGTCTAATGTGACCGATGAGCGGGTGATATAAGGTTAAGTTTAAACGCGGCGAACAACAACAGAAATACCAGGTACTCTTTAGTGGGCGCAAGGGTTCAGTGGTGCATTCTTATAAGGCTTACTTATATTGGATAGGCGATCGGTTAACCCTTTACCGCTAACCCAACGGACTAAGACCTTGACAAATGGCGTCGTCGGCAAGACATGGGTCGTTGGTCGTGAGTTCGCATCTCACTCACGTCCACCGTGAAATCGCTTTTGAAAAGAAAAGTGAGTTTCCTCATGTATGTCAAGAATATATATGAAAAATGCTTCCGGATCCCCAGAAATTGGAACCGCGTTTGGTGTCGCGTCGACCCGTAAAATCCGGTCCGTTCCAGGGGGCATCGGCGCCATTTGTGAAGGTCTTAAGTCCGTTAGGCTAAAGGTGAAAGGTAAACCAATCGCCTACCCAATCTAAGCCTCATAGCAGCATGGCATGTGGATGATATATTACGTATATTACTTTGTACCAAATGGACGTTTTTACCGGAAAAAGTTTACTTTTCTCGTTTGGCCGCGGGTCTTTTCTCGTGCTTCCTGCTGCGGGGCCCGCAGGGGGGCGGCGTGGGCAGTGCGGCGCAAGCGTTGGCTCCGGCCGGGCTCTGTGGCCCATGCTCTACATGGTCAAAGTCACGTGACCCAGCAAGCAACCTAGGGCAAGCGTTCACTGCCCTTTGTACAACGTGCCCGTGTCACGCGGTTTGCTTATCATTCTGATACTCCTGTTGTTGCCGCCGCTACTACTGCTACTACACACAATCGCGGTATCGCTGCTACTGCTACTACTGCTGTTGCTGGCACAGGTAGATTTTCTTGCGGCTACCCTCATTTTAGTTTTGCCCGTGCCACGCGGTTGCTTCTCTTGCTGCTCCTGTTCTTGCTAAACATGCACAAACAAGTGTGAAGAATCCAGTTTTTACAGACCCTCCAGATCATATAGATCCTGCCAATTGTACAGACCGCATCCCGGTTGAGATGCACAGATCGTTCAGATCACACAAATTCCACTCACAGGTAGATCATACAGATACAACCCGGTAAAGATGTACATATCACACAGAGAGATACCACTCAGGCACACACCTACCTGTGAAATATTCGCCTCATACAGATCCTTCCCGGCTAAGCATGATGCAAACAAGTGTGAAGTATCCAAATTTTACAGATCCTCCACACCATACAAAAATCCCGTACATCATACAGATCTTTCAGATCATACGGACCCACCCACGCAAAGCTATTCATCAGTTACTCACGGGACATGTTTGTTCGATTAACATGTACGTGTAGTTTCTGCAGATCGTGCAGACCCCACCCATTAGAGGTGTTCAGATCACCGAGGATCACATATACCGATGATACAGAACCCACCCAGGCGAGAAGTACCTGGATGATACAAACCTCTTCACTTTCCTTCTGATTGCTACGCTTTCTTTTGAGCAATACGGTAGTCCATATCTCCTACCAGGTACCTGGTATACGCCAAGACATGCGAGATCATCGAAGACTAGACTACTGCTCTTCGCTGTTAGTTATCAATAGCAATAAATCAGTAGCCCATGTCTCAGTTTCCTCCGAGATCATGTTTACTCAAAACGATAGTAATAAATCAGTAGCCCATGTCTCAGTTTCCTCTGAGATCATGTTTACTCAAAACACAGGTGCAAGGGTTTTACCTGCTGCGTCTCCCTTGTCAACTTGCGATACCCCCCGGATTTCATGCCACCCACATCCCGAAGAGGAACCTTGTAATAATACGTACCTGGTACGAATGTAAGCCTATGTTTCATCGTACCAGATGCATGATATAGTATGATATTCATAGAAAGATCGACCACAAAATAAACACCAAACACAACAACACCAACGACAACAACAACAAATAAATGTGGAAAGCAGCAAAAAGAGTTACGGGCACACCAGTACAGCAACAGCAGACCAGCAGCAGCCGCAGGCAGAGCAGATCAGGACCTTTAGCTATGGATTCCCCTTTCTCCCATACATACTCTTGCTTTCCCGAAACATACAGCAGTATTATGGAGTTTTGCTCTGTCCTCGTATCGTGTTTCAAAAAGAACTGTCGTACCAGGTGTTCATACTATTATTAATAGAACAGCAGTATAATATTTCAATTTACTAGGGAAGATGCATACAGCAGAAGTGTTGCTATTAATAGCAGTAGTACGTACTATTAATACTGGTACGTTATTTGTGTGCTGTCGTCACAGCTGTCAAGACAAAGGAGCTGTCCGTGGTGACGGAATGCGGGCAAATCGTGCCATATTGCTGACTCAGGACTACATAATAAGGGCTCGCAGCCGTGCCGCGCGTACGTCACCTTGTCAATTGAGTTCTAAATAAAGCTAAAGCCCGTCTGATGCAGGCTAGTCGTGGTGTGCATCGCCGCCTGCTTTCAAACGCTGACTGCTGACGCTAGAAAAGCCAGCCTGCTAGGGCTTGTCGTACCGACCGATTGAGATAAAAACCGAAAAGCTAGCACGAGACACCGACTCCAAGTCCTAAAAAAATAGCTATATTTATACGCATTCGTGACCCTATGTAGCCCATGTATTGTTACATCAAAAACAACTAAATATAACGGACATGCCATCGGTTCCCGGAGGGCGATCTCCATACTTACCTGTACGTGCCGGCACGCACTGTAAGAGAAGCCGACGTCCCCGGTGGCTTAGTAGGAGATCCGCGTGCCTATCAAGATCGATTTCGAGTCTCTCCGAGTGCATGCTCGAAGGGACTTTTTTTTCTTCCATAAAAAAATGATTAGCGGAGTGCGTGAGAGCGTGAGTGCATTCGATATGGAAATGTTTCTTTCCAATTGTCCTGGGTGTAGGCACACCGTACATCATCTATCCGATGGCGCTAACTGTTCGTTAACCAAACCACCAAAGTGCGATGTTGCCGACCACTTGTGTCATTAAAAAGCGTTGCCAGCCCAGTGCTGTCGATAACACGTACCCACCGACAAGCACGACTTCGGAAAAAATGCCTTCTTGACGCGATCGCGTATCATATTCTGACTTCGTATTTCGGCAAGTAGGACATAAGAGCCGTCATCGTACGCACCCGGGTTACACACGCGCTGGCTAGAGATCAAACACACACGTACCCATCCGCTGCCAGCTTCAATTATGGTGTCCTACCCGGCAGAAAAATTCCTTGTGCCTGTATACCTGTTGATTGATCTCTAAAGGTATAGACGCAGCTGGCACGGGAACGCGTGGTTGCTCCAGACAATAACACGGAACTCATCTTATATTATACATCCGAGCTGTCGAGCTGACTCGCCTCATATGGAGCTACATCTAACGAGTGGTATTGGTGGGGTACACGTTACCCCGACATCCCAATACCCTACAACCAGAATCCCTGTTCAGCATGGAACTCCTCAATCTACGATGGATCTTACGGATCGTGTTCTTGAGCACAGTCAACAATACCCCTCCCCGTACAAGGTGACGGTGCGCTGTTTAATGCTGATTCTAGAGCGTCAACACCCCTGCCATGCCCCCTCGCCCATTAATCACTACCAATCACAGAAAGGGGGCACTACGAGTTTGCGTGGAAATTTGATAGAGCACCCGATGCTGGACGGGATTCGGGCCGAGGTGCCTTTTTTCGACCAGCCTCCGTTCGGGTGAGAAGACTTAAGTGGTGGCTGTTGCGCTGCTGTTGGAGGCCGTTACATTTGAGCCACGAGGATATCGTGTATGCCCAAAACAATTACAAACGACATCAATCGCCGAGCGTACGATGGCGTGTTGGGACATTCTAGGGCGCGGCAAGCATTTGCGGGTGAAGGAGTGGTTCCTTAGGGGCGTTCGTTCCTTTTCTGCTGTTATTGCAGGAAGCACAATGCACTAGGCTGTCGACGGAGCGTACTCAAGTGTTGCACCACAAGGTACTCTGTGTTACGCGCACCTTGTTCGTGCCGCTGTGCTTGCCTGATTAGATCCGCTCCAACACCATTCAGAGATGGATTGGTCTCGCCCTTTTCTGCAACACCTGATCGAGAGACCAGCAGGGGAAAATGACTGAGAGGCCTGACTTGCAACATCTCACCTTTGCGATGTTTTCTTGGGTAGTGCAATCACCGGTGATTATTTTTGGTAGCTTCGCTTTCCAAACGATATGACGTTCGTCGTCTGGTTGTCCTTGCCGACTTCACACAACCAACCGTTTATATATATATATATACTTCCCTCAGAGAGGGTAAAAGCGCTGTGCCAATCAATGGAATTTCGAGGTTGACCTTGTACCAGGTACCCCACGGTGAAAACCCGTGACGTTACCAACATGCTGCACATGCTTCATCGCCATTCCTCTCGCTTTGTATCATTGATCACATCAAACGCTTGGCAACCTACAGATACCCAATTGTTGACCGCTGGGAGGGAAACGAGGTGTTGTTCAGTTACCCAGAGGTTGGCTCGTGGGAGGGGGACGGCCTAGACCAGGACATGGGCAGCGTGGCTGCTGGGGAGATCCTGTCTGAATACGCTAAAGCCTGTGCGAACAAGGTACGGTACGGATATATGGGTGGACGCACGTATGATAATTGCCCAGACGACTAGTCACAGCATGTGAGCTACCATTCGTCGATATTAAGCAACGGAAACCTCTTGATTGCGTGGGCAATGACTGTGCGCCAGCATTTACTGTGCGCAACTACGAGGATACGCATGTTTCAGGTAGACAGCTGGAGGCATCACGGAGAAGACGCCGTGACTAGCCGGCATTTTTGTGTGGGTTTTAGCTGTCACGTCACGTCTTAGCGCTTGTTGAGGACATTGTATAGTGAACGCTGAGAGCTTGTGGAATATTGCGGTGCAACCGGTGAAGATGTCATGATTATTTTAAGTAAGTATGTACCCCGGTACCGGGTATACAGGGACGGGGGTGCAGCATGAACTTTGAAACTGATGGCGAGCAAGCCGTGGATGCATGGCTCACGTAACCCCCCCCTCCCCTCCCTGCCGTTGCGCGTCCCATATGTGGCATCAAGGGGAGAAGGAACAGCAAAAAAAACTATTTTAAAGGATTTCGGACCGATGGGTTGCACGTAGACTGTAACCCGCAGTACTTTTTCAATCCTATAACGCCGTACCGAATCAAGATGATCCGTCCTGCCGCCAAGTTCCTCGTCATTCTTCGAGATCCTACAGACAGGTATTCACAAGGCGTCTGTGTCCAGGCATCTACTTCTAACTGCGTCTTTGATTGTATGAGAGCGGGTCCGTGCTGGCTGTCCGGTGTCGCCTTCTGCGAAGTATATTTTCGAGATGGGGAAGGGTGTGTTCCTTGGCTCAGATGGCCTGGCGTGTAAACACTTGAGGTAGACAAGAACGACGGGCGATAGTTGTTCTAAACACTTGAGGTAGACAAGAACGACGGACGGTAGTTGTTCGGGTAACGCACTATATGTTTCGTTCAAAGTTACAGTGTATATACTGTATTGCTGCGCCTGAGCCTGGAGCATAATAAACCCTCTGTTGAGGCCGATTGTATCTTCCGTCTAGGCAAAGCGAAACTATCGTAGTCGAACTACGTCGGTAACGACATCACAACGAGCAGCTCTTGCAGAACACAACGTGCAAAAATCGTTTCGATCCCTGCTGCGCTCACGCAATAAATACGCTAATGAAGCACCGCAAACGGAGTTCTCTAGTGCGATGAAGTGACAGTATTTGAATCCTCGCCGGGGGGGTAACATGTTGTGCTCTGGCTCTATAGTGCACCAGGTTGATGTGGCCAAGGACCAAACTCGTTACTGCTGGCAGGTATTTCTCTAATCTGCGGATGGAGATGTGCAGATCAAAGCTCCGCCGAAGGGTTTTGCCGAAGGAGATGCTCTATAGCATTTTTCACTCTCCCGGTGGGGCTAAGGAATACCTAGCTGCGGTGAGAGAAGGAATTGAAAGATCTAGTAAACGTGCGATTTTTCGACGTGCGTCAAGCTTGCTTTGGGGCACACATAATAGCAACTGGCGGCTTCCATTGATTTGTCAGATTCGGTCATCGTTTAGGCTGGCACCGCTGAAGGGCTTACGGCCCAGCTAGCGGAATCGCAATGTGCTCGACGGTATACGCCCGCTCCGCTCCAACGGTAGCACGGAAAATGACCAAGTACCTGAAGCAAAGCCCGGCAACCGTAACCGATCTTCCTAACGTACCAAACAAAATGTATCGGGCTATGATGTAATTACTTTTTAGAGGTCATTCACTCAGCCCGTGCGCCGTCAAACGTTAAATAATCTCAGACCGACTAGAACGGTTGGGGCTGCAATGTGTTTCTGGTCAACACCAACTACCACCCACGAGCTGACAATAATCATTATTCGTTTGGACCAGGCGGTTGAGGACTATGAACCCTACTCAGCAATCTGCCGAGGGGTAAACGCATCCTCGTCCGATTTGTGGAAGTGTCATGAAGCACTGGAAGTCAAGAGCCCGCTCTACAGAGGACTCTACGCCGAACAACTTGAGAGATGGTTTAGGGTCTTCGGCCGTTCCCAGGTACTAATTCTGTTGGGATGGCTGTGCACTACATAGACCACACAACAAGTTGCTGTGGCCAGCCTAGAGTCGCCCTGTTTCCGTGAAAGCTCCGGCACCATGCCAACAGAGCATGTATGTGGCTATACCACACTCGACACTTTCAGCAGAAAATAGCGCTATGGCATGGAAATAAATGCCTTTTTTATTTGCATGGCAAAGTGTACACAGACAGTACGAATAAGGCTCATTCTTATCGGAGAGCGTTTTTTCCATAATTTCCAAAGTTAAGAAATAATTGGAGATATGTAGCAATACACGGAGGCGTTCTGTCGCTACTCGTGAAATTCTCCAGAAGCAAAAACATCCAGCTCGTTAAATTTCACGTATTTTGAAAAAAAAACAGGAAAAATTGGAAGATTGAAAAATTGCGGGAAACAAATAAATGTCGAAATTATGGGGGAAAACTCTCCAATAAGAATGATCCCAAATTCATGGATTTTAATCTCCCTACCACCATGCACCGCGTAAACACCGTATTGTCATACGAGTATCACATCATGCGGCTCATGCCGTGGATCGTAGCGAGCTACTTGGCTGCGGGATTGTTCCCAAGAAAGCAGTAGACAGGCGTGGACTTCAGCTACTCAGCGATCCGCGCACGTTGACGCGTTTGCGATCTCAGGAGGAGAAGACTGTCCCCTCTTCTTGCCGAGAATCATGGCGCCGCCTAGTCCGACAACGACTCATCCTCCCGTTTCCTTCCCTGGAATGCGTCAACTCAGATTATGGTTATCGGCGCGGAAGAGATGTACGCGGACTTCACAACTGTGTTGGCTGCAGCCGCGGAATTCGCTGGCCTTCCCGAAAACCGCTTTGTATACGATGTTCGGCGCGAACACAAGAATGAGGGCTGCGCCGAACAAGACCATCGTGAGGGCAACGACTACTTCGTTGCGGGTGGAAGGTGTGCTCATGATCATACTCAACCCCGAGGCCTGTGATCGTCATTTATTTCTGCGCGGCTCCTAGAGCCAGGTCGAATTGTAGATGGCGGTCTTCCAATGCTTTCCAATGACTACCCTCGATAGGACAGACTAATCGGCGAGGTGCTGCCTGCTTAGGAACTGTGTGTTGGTTACGATTGTGCTCTGGCACTTCAACCCGTGTTCACCAACAACAGCACACTTCTCAGGAAAATAACTCGACGGGTTCCGCAGGTAGGTGGTTCCATGATTTCGCACATCGACGAGGGAACGGGAAAAATAATTTGGGTGCGATTCCTCTGCTTATATCGAACCCTGTAGGGGGGGGTGTATACATAGTGGAGTGACGTGTGAACTGCGATGAGGTCCAGCTTCAGTTGGCAAAAACAGGTCATGTTCGTTTCACTTGGATAGCTTGTGGATTATCCAGGGGGACCACAGTAAATAGGACAAAATATATTGTGAGAAAAAGTATCGAAGTACACAGGTTTTCGTTTGTACCGCAGGTCCTATTCCATATACCCCCCCGTAATAGTGGGCCCGTGTCCACAGGTAGCGGGAGCGTAAAACATGCCCGAAAAATAAATCAGCAATGTCGAGCGGCAACATATGTTCACCTGAGCATGGTTTCGCTCGGCCTCCGCGTATTCTCCGAATTACATGGTCTACATACGCAGGTTCGACACGATGCTCCAAGAGGCTGAACTAATTCGTGAGTGGTATCGGCCGCATAACGAGCGCCTGTACAAGCTCCTCGGACGCGAGCTCATGTGGCGGTAGCTTTCACTCCATGAGGGAGAACCCCCTACGCCACAAACGGTGTGTTCCAGAATGAAGCCGATGGGCTCCAAACGAAGCCGGTATGCTTACAAGCAATCCCTAACATCGTTCGTTTTGGTAGCTAATAAAGGGTGTGTCATAATCCATCCGGCGTACCACGTCATCAGTCAGGGCTACGTTCGTCTAGGCGGAGGTTTGAACGCGGTGGAGGCATTGCTGCGCTGAATTTATGATAAAAGGGTGGGGGGTGTAATTTATTTATGTTGAGGGCAGACGCGGCTCGTGTCGCCTGACGGTTCTTGTGAAACGCTTCTTCTGCCGCGATGTCGTGCGTGGGGTTGAGATCGAACGTTCTGGGAACCAAACCAAGGTCGTTCTGCACCGTTGTACGCAGTATTCCTATTCTCTCTACGAAAAACAGCCCTTTTGTCACCACCGGGATGCGTGCAAAGTGTTTCCGGCATTTAGGGCGGCTGCATTTATTTCCAACACCGCAACGAGTGATTCGGAGCGTTTGGTCACCACGAGGAGTTGAAGGCGGTGTGCTGTGAGTGGGCATGCTTCACACACGGGAGGTATCTTCAACGTGACGGTACATTTGTTTCCGGTGACGTTTAACGTGTGCCGTTTATGCGGAATATATCCATTGATGTACGCCTTACGCAGATCGTGATCATGCCGGATGGGCATAGCGTGTAGTGCACCAGGCACTCATAAAATACCAGATATATATGCGTGTTTACATGACAACCACGTAAGTTGTTAGGGGGAGGGGTGGTCCTTTTTATGCTTCAGTCGCGTTTACGATTTCATGATGCAGGAGCATGAACCCCTCGCTACACGTCATCCCCGATAACCTATTGATGGGTGTCAGCACTTGCCTTCAGTGTCTGGCGACTAAGTCACAATGCCCAACTTTTCCCTGACACTCTGGAAGAAGGGATGCCCCGGGGGCGTTATCATGTTAGGCCGGAGGCGATTTGCAAGTCTTGGGGTAGTGCGGATTCCCCTGCTATGTCAGGTTGAAACAAGGACTACGGTATGGCGGTGATGGTTTGAGCCTCCAAGTTCAACAGCGCAGAGCTTCCCGGTGCGAATGGGCGTCTGTGCTACTTGTGTTCCCTGATATGCATGGCGATAGAGTTGTTTTTTACACTGCGCAAAAACATGAGTTACTGTAGTTCACATACACATTTTTGTGTGACGTACGCAGCCTCGCGCGCGAGTGGGGTACACTAGGCCGGGGAAGTGGGGGACACCACTACGTTGACTTGATAGCGTATTGGTGTGGGCATCGATTGACGTGGTCTTTGTGAGGTCGAAATTGACATGAAGACTACTTATATACAAAGTGTTCTACATCGCGTTCCCCCGAGGTGAGAAATTCCACTTTACATATAAACTAAAGCCTTTAAAGAAAGGCGAGACATTCTAGCTGTACTATCTATCCAAGTGGTATGACATGGCAGGCGGAATACTCGCTTTCTATCAAGAGTCGGGTGGCGATTGAAGCTGGAAACGTTGGAAATAGGGTTTCGAATATATATGGACGTATTTCCGCATAGGAAACCCTACGTATACCAGTGTACAAGTTGGGGATGGCGGACCTACCAGGGTAGTGAGGAATAGGTTCAGGATGAGACAACCAACCCAGGCATGGGGCTAGTTCGCCATGTACTCCAAGGATCACCGTTTACATTTTGCATCAGATAGAACAGGGTCCCAACACATGCCTACGACATGCATAAAACCGAGAATATATCAGACCAACCTCAACTCTGGCGACGATCCGACCGAAAGGAGACATGCACTCGCACGTGTCTCGGCCGCGCTTCTTCTGCTGTAAGGGGGGAGAAACCCGGGTATGTATGTGGATGGTAATATGGTAACTTCGCACAACAGGTCGGGTGCGATGACCGAATGGAAGCGAGGGAGGGCCGAACTGGTGGTTTTCTACATATTGGGGCTGGCCCGTAAATATCGCCGTCCCTGCTGATACGAAAACGCCTGTCGTCGTAACTCCTGAAACGGTGCTAATCCGTAACATACACAATAAACAGCAGCAAAAACCCGGAGACATCGGCCGGTGGTACAGGAGCTATGGGCAACGTTATTTACGTCGCTGAAGTTCAAGAATGTTTGTTTGGTGGCCTCGTGTTTAAAATGCAAGTCGTCTTGGAATACGTGTGTTGTGCACATGATGGGACTGACAGAATAATGAGTTCACATTCAGCTGGCTGACCGATGACCGTCTTCTGAGGCTAACGCAGAGTCGTCGTGAGACGCGCTTGAACAGCACTGATATCGATGTAGACGATAGTAGATCAGTCGAAATGGCCGTTCTTGGGTCAATTAGGGCTTATGGTACGACGAACTGGAGGACGTTCAGATGCGGGTGTGAGGAGTGAACAAGTGGGTGTGCGAACCCTCCGGTTTTGCTCGTCCTGACGACAATATCTACCAGCGTACGGTATCATCTATCCATACGGTAATCATACATTCATTCACACGACACCTCAGTCAAACACGTACGGTAACTTTCGTTACCTCAGTCAATCCGTTACTTTGGTGGAATGTCGTTCCTCACGCATATCCCCTTCGAGTACTTGACCAACTAATCGACGCCAAAAAACGTAGACACCATGCACGACAGTGTAGTCAGTATCCTACGTACCCTTACTTACTTACTTACTTACTTACTTACTTCCTAATGACCTCTACCCCCAAGATCTTAATCTTTGGCACTCCTCCTCAGAGGACATCATCATATCAAAACTATGCTCAACCTTGCCCGCTCTCACGTTACATACTATTTCGTGCCATCCTTTTTCCGCTTAGTACGCGTACGTATGTTTATATGTTCCGAGGTCGTTTTGGCGCCCCCCTTCTCTGAAAGCTAGCTGCTCCTTTAACCCCTTTAGAACCGCAGTCCCGTTCGGGGACAAAACTACTTGAAATTTGACTGGTTTGTCCCCAGAACGGGGCCGCGGTTCTAAAAGGGTTAATACCGATTCTATTTAGGATTTGTCTCTCGGAGTTAAGCTGTTGAATGCTGGGTGTACTAACTTTGGTCCACGCGGTGATCAGAAAGCCAACGTACCACTGAACGCTCACCAAAGGTGGTATGGTCCTTGCTCTCTATCGCTTTCCACACGAACGATCCGAAACACCCATCAGAGTAAGCTTGGATGTAGTGCTCGAGTGCCCAGTTGGAGATTTCCCCCGTTCGCCCCCCCGAGTAGTCCGCTTCGAGGACAGACACATATCCTACAAACAAGCGCGCCGTGCTTCTTCTGTTGTACTTCCGTCGTCAGAGAAGACGTCTCTGGTACTGGCCTCCTCACGCTGCTCTTCATACTGCTGCTTCCGATGATCCACGTGCTGCTGGTCGTTGGACATGCTGTAGGTGTTCCGCTCTTGTTGGTGTTCGTGTGTTGTATTGATGCGTGGCCTCGCAATACTCCCTCTCGTAGCTCCTCCGATCTGTGTCTGTGATTTCCGAATCTCTGTAGAAGTACGTGTGTTATTGCCATGGTACGGTCTCCTTCCAGGTCGATCTTGTATGGTTTTCTTGGTCTCTCTATTCCTCGTTATTTCCCGTATACCCCTTGATGAGTTCCAGTAGGTGCCGATGCGTACTCTTTCGTAGGAAATTGGTCCCCATGCCGGCGAGCTGCCTCGTGGTCGCCACATGATGGATCATGACCCGTCCTTCCTTGACTAGACGAATCGTAGGGCAATGTGTTCCGTGCGTGAGCTGTACGTGCTGTTGCCCGCAATGTGTAGAGCTCCTGTATTGTCGACGAAGAGTGGTACGCTGTGGAAACGGTTTCCTAATCCCAGCTCAGCCAATTGCGTTCGAGAGACAGACCACCTCTTCGCGCGCACGGGCCATGGAGATAAGTTCTGCCTTGATTGTTGATTGCGCTGTGACGCTCGGGGGAGCGGTCTTCAAGCTGAGTCGCCCTCCGGCCGTCATAGACAGGTATCAGGAAGTTGACTTTCCGTTGTCAGGGTTGATTCCCCAGCTTGCATCGCAGAAACAATTCAGAGTCAAGCATCCTGTCCGGTACGTGAGTGCTAGGGACATATTTCCCTTCAGGGATCGGAGACGCTGCTTGGCGGCTGTCATATGGAGCTTGGGTGGCTTGCTGATGACTCGGGCCAACTGGTTGACGGAGTAGATGATGTCGGAACGCGTGCATTGGCTCAGAAACATCAGAGATCCAGTGATGAATTCGTAAAGTTCCGTTCCTGTGAGATCTTGCAGGAGGTCGTCCGGCTGATCCGTAGAAGTTCCGCACCAGACACCGTCGCGTGCATTGGGTTACATACCGCCATACCAAGCCGCGCTAAGATGGACTTGGTGCAGTGTTCTTGGCTGATCGTTAAGGTCACGGCCTCACGATCCCTGGTTATTTGCACGCCTAGAGCCAGTAAAACGTCTCCCATGTCAGTCATGGTGAAGCAATTCATCAGCTTACGTTTGAGTTCCTGGAGTACCGGTGCGTTTCCTCCGAACAGAAGTAGGCCACATCGAGTCAGTATGCTAAACGTTTCGCTTGTGCCAAAGGTGTAGGCACATGGGTCAAACGTGGTTGATGTGAACCCCATGTCCTTAAGCGGATCGTCGATGGTGTTGAACCAGTTGCGGGAACTCTGGCGTTGTCCGTAGGGACTCATTTTGAGTTTCTTTACTTGAGGGAGTCCAGTTGCAGCGTCGACTGACCCGCAGCCAGGCGGGGTCTTCACGTATACGTCTTCTTGGATGTTTGCGTTAAGGAACGCTGTCTGGACGTGGACTTGAAGCACTTCCCAGTTTTCGTCCGTAGCAATGGCGAGTGCCATCCGGATGCGCTGGATACAGCACACCGGAGCGTAGGTGCTACCGCAGTCAATTCTCGGCCCTTCTCCAGCCCTCAACCACGACTCGTCCTATTAGTGTGAGGTCGGTTTTGACCTTCAGCACCCATTTTGTCCCGATGACCTTCTTCTCCGAAGAAACTGAAGCCGAAGACACTAAGTCGACCACGTCGTGTTTTGCGAGGCTGGCCATCTCCCTGTCTGCAGCCACTTTCTGTTCGGCTGCTTGCGGTGTTTCCATCGCCTCCTTCAACGTGTTCGGAGGAGTCATAACGCCCCCATCTCAACGGTGCTCCGAAAGGGGGTTGCTGGTGGCCAAAACGTAGCCGAGAAGGATTTCCATGTTATTGCTTTTGAGCTCCATCTGATCAGTGTTCTGTCCTGACTGTCAAGGCGTACTCCAGCAGGTTTTCCATCTCGTGGGCCGCATCGGTTTCACGCGCCGCTTGGGTAGCAAGCAGTCCCAGGTTACGCAGGTCCCGGTGTTGGTGAGCGTTGAGTTCTTCTTGTGACATGGGTGCATCTGCACCATTTTCCCGTGTTCTCATGTGAATACGAAGCTCCTCCTCGTGCGCTACCTATAACTTGTACTCCCGTTGCAGTCGCGATCGGTGACGGTGTACTCTCGTTGTCTGCGGTCGGTGGGGCTCCGGGTATCGCACCGGTCCCAGGTGTCAACGCCTCTTAAACTCCTAAATCGGCACGTGGCTGCTGCTGCTGCTGCTGCTGCTAGTATTTCTTGACTCCGCCTACGGGCTCCTTCGTAAACGCGGCCCACGTGTTAGTTGTTTGTAGCCTTCCTGTCTTCTGCCCCCGTTGTGCGCACATAACGCGAAGCATGGCTTCGTGGCGATGAACGTCCCAGTACCATAAAAGTTGGTGGCATTGCTTGTACACTACTTTCAATCTTCAAGCTGTGGGAGTCGACAGTTTCAACATCGCACTGCAACACATTGAACTGCCACGCACTTGGCAACGTCGTATCATGCGTATTAATATTAAGATTACGGATAACCATAGTTAATAGGACCTAAGGTATACATAAAAACCTATATGTTTAACCATTTTTACTAACAATATTTGGTCCTGTTAATTTTTTTGGAGTTACTTACCGCGGCGGGCTGGCGCTTGTTTCTGGCTGCGCGCGTGCTCGCAGTGGTCGACAAACCCCCTCTGGGTTCATGCTGTATGCCGAGGCCACCTATACCAGCGAACACAGTGCTGCCAAGTTGATGTACGGTCGTCATATCAACAGCTGTAGTGCGTGGGCAGCACAAAGTTAGCCTGCCAGTGAAGAGTACCTACTTTATAGGAGCCTCAGACTGCCATTCTTTGCTCAAAATGCAAGATGTTTCGTATTTCGGTTTGTTTATATCCTCCGCGAAGTTGGTGAAACGTGATTGGTTTATCGATATTTTCTTCTTGATAGTAGGCTTTCGGGAACCGGTTGTCACTTGCTTCGAGCGCTCTATTGCGCGGTCCGACGCAAGGCAATCAAAAGCGCCCTCCGATATACTTGTTTAGCTATCAGGGCGATACACTCGACCAATCACTGAACCTGACAACGTTTATGACGGCAAGTGATTGCGTGCAGATTTGAGGATTGGGGGGGGAGCGAAGTGGTAGTTGTACGATATCGTTCAGGTGTACGTATGCTGTTCAAGTTACGTCGTCATCGATCGAGTGCGCGAGCTGCAGGGGGCGTTTCAGCCCAGACAGTACAATACGTGGGGTGGAGTGTACTTAATGCAATGTGCTGTCGCCTATACTGAGATAACCGGAATGTAGATCGACGTGTCATTTTTCGAACGAGTTCATTAGTAATGTGTTTCGAACGTATCAGCCGAACCGCACGGTGCAACCTGCCAGCCAGTGTGTGGCAATCAAGGAGGCGTTTCCCTTTCCGCCGTGTTCAGTAATCGCTCCCACAACTTTTTACTGATTATAGAAGCTCCTCACCGAAGTGCAGTAGTCGCACGCACTGGCCTATTGGTGTAAGGAGTCCAGCGAAGGAAACCGCTGATGGGTCACGATCGAACCACCCGAGCCAAGAGTGCAAGAGTTGCACATCCATGTCGAGTTTGAGGCTATGATCGGTACGCACGTAAATGCTTACAGGTTTCTCGCATTGCTCACCCGTCGAGCGCCTTCAAACACCCATCATACAAACGGCACAACCTGCCCACGTCAACTTGCAGTGCATCGTAGTAGTAGTAGTAGTAGCCTACATTGACTCGGCGAATTGTGCTGCTCGTTCTACCCAAGAGAGGGCCTAGGTGGGCTCTCGCAGAAATTTGTACCACATATCCCCCTTTGCCGTGTACGCAGTGCGCAGCCGACATGTACTTGGGTAACAGGATTGCTATTATTCGGTAATTAGTTGAGGGAGGAAGTGTGCTAATTCGTTTGGTTGAAACGTGCTTCCTGTTAAACGTTTTCCAGCCGCGAGTACGTTGCCTGAGAATCAACTACTTTGTAGTATTATGGCTAGGATTTCGACCGATTGTTTAATGGGTTTATTCTGAGGCCTGGTACGGCCTAGCTCTGTGTTTGTCAAAAATCAGATGTTCAATGGGCATTGTTGAGGGCCTATCAATATTCGCATGTTTTTTCGAAAATCAGACATGGCGGGTCTGACCGTATCACCTGAAGGCGTGGCACCAAATCTGGTCATTACACCATGAACACCTTCCCACATCGTACATCACGCGTGTGTATCTTCCAACGACGTAGATGGATCCATGTCTTCCAAATCCAAACTTCTTACAATAGCTGTATGTAAACCAAAATGCGGCACAGAGAGCCCACGACAGATACTGGCTTATTTTGTTGTCCCGCGTCTTCTTATAGATTTCGTCCAAGTTGGTAGTTTTGTTTGGAGAAGAGGTAAAGGCCTCCGCAAATAGAGTACCAAACTAAACAGGGTTTATCGCTAGAGAGAATGAGGCATGTCTGTATCGGGGACTGGGGTAGAGTCTAGCTTCACGTGCGTTCTGAAGGTGACGAACAATCCTTTGGATTAAGGCATCGCGGGCAGGTTAGCGATTCCACACCGGGCACGAGTAAGCACGACGTCCTGCCGATGGTACGAGCAGACGTGTGAGGTAGCCACTGGACTGTCCAGCCACGCCTGGCATTGGTGCCTTATTTTTTCCGGTCCCCTGCAGGACAGCGAGTCTACGGGGATGACCAGCTGACCCGATATAGAGGACAGGGGAAACCTGCTGCTAGGACTGGACCCAGCATGCTCCGAAAACAACAGGGTATGCGTGGGTGCGTAGGGGTTGCCGTCCGACAATAGGCGCTGTCTAACGATAGGGGCAGCCGTGGACTCCAAGTAGGTGTTGCGCTCAAAATTCGAGGCGGGTTGCTATTGTCAGAAGCCCAAACATGGATTGCTGGGGGTGCAGGCACACGTGCGTAGGAGAGTACAAGTAGTGCTCTTGGTGGTGGCGCTGATGCACATAACAGACTACCGACCGAGTGACGCATGTATTCGGAGTACGAACGTCGGTCTCGAGATAAATAGATGCACAACATTACATAAGTCGATACATTTTCGAACGTTGGCAACGGGCGGGCAGACAGGCAGTGTGCGAGGAAAACGACCAGGAAAAATAAGCCACAACGGATATCCGATATGAATATGACACAGAGTTTACATTCCCGGTCAAAGCGGCGAGGTTAGACGCAATACCAGGTACGCGCCCGTATACATCTTGTTAATCAAGTTTGCACGCGGCGTTTTGACCGCTGAGGTGCACTCAACGGGACCGAATGACCACACACCGGTTGCCTCCGGGCACGCACACGCCGGACGGACGACATGTCGAGGTACATGCAGAACGACGACTAAGACGCCCGTAGGCAAATACAGGCCTATCTTCATATATATGGGCTTGCTCACCAACTCTCGCTCTGTGCATAATGGTCAGTGGAAATACGTTGAAATACCGCCACAAGAAGCGTTTTTTAGGTCTGTCCGGCCCGCCGTGGGGACAGCCCCGGCTTGACCTGGGCGAGAATGTGCGACGGAAACTTATCGATACACGACCGCCGAGGCGTGGCCTGCTGCGGAAACCGCCAGGGGGCGGGCTCGCTACGGAGAAACGGATAACTACAACTCGAGGGAGGGGGATCCGCCCCCCCCCCTTCCGCCGCGACCCGGGTGGAATCGTGGGATGACAACATATTGGTACGACCACCCGTGCGAGGGGGTGGGGTACTCCCCTTCGGCTTGATCTGGGCGGGACGGCACGACCACAACATTCGATGCATGACCGCCGTGAAGTCTCTTGTTGTGGAGGCAGCAAAGAAGCGGGCGCGCTACGGGGACGGTGGGGACCACCGCTCGAGGGGGGGGAGTCCCTCCCCCCCCCTCCTTTCTTCTCGAAGTGGGTTGGAAACACACGTTGCAATGTTACCGTCACGATCACCCGCGACAACGAAAGCATTGCCATGAGATGACCAAGATGGCGAACCCCCCACGGTCAGTGATTGGTTGTTATATTTAAAAAACTGGCCCCACGGCTGGAGGAGAGTTGTCCCATCCAGCCCGCCGTTGCGAACGAGTGATGAGAATGTATCGAGGAAACGCAACCTGTGTAGAGAGATGGAAACACACACAAGGATGAGCGGTCGTGGCCCTCGGGGTATTTATGTTTTCCTACGCCTGCCGCCGCAGCCTACCCCTGTTTTCCGAGTCCGTGTAGGGTGAAAATAAGTTTTCTCGCAACGGGGAACACAACCCACACCGACTGGGGTGGCATCGTGCGTACCAATCGGTAAGAACATTTGAGACAGGGATGCGACCGCTGCGGAGACAACCAGCTCAATAGGGGGTTGTAAGCACTGGGGGGGGTAGGGGGGGACAGCGCTGTCACGCATCCCCACACCCTCTCCGTTTCGATCATTTTGGGATGGTATCCCTGCTGTCCTGCTGTACCCGTCCATTGGCTATGCGGTAGAGGCTACACCCACATAGTTGCTGCAGGGGCGGGGGGGGCGGGGGGGGGAGGCAGCGTCTGGGGAGACAGATCCCGGCCACCTCCATCGCCGGTGAGGAAGAAACCTAACTCACGATATTGCCCCCCCCCCACCCGGCATCCATCCACCCCTCTTAGTAGGATGCAGCTCACCCTTCATGGGACTCGCGAGAGACCTCACGGCGCTTCGCGCTTGGTGCAAGCATTGCCTGCCTGGTCGGCGAAAACCCGATATGCTCCGTCCCGGCATTCTAGGGATGCGAGGATTTATGGCCATACGACTACGGCCGTGCATGATATCGAGTACATCTCTTCTATCGAGTAGACCCCCTCCTCCCCAAACCGTCGTCACCCGCCTCCTGGACATGCAGTGGGCAAGCCAGATGCTGCCGGCCGCGAGGAATGGTGGCCGGCGGGGGCCGGGGTCGGCGACCGCTCGCCGCACGGCGACCGGGCGAGGCGGCACCGCCACGGCTGCGCCGCGCGGGCCGTTATCGCCGGCACCCACTGCACGCATGTCGCTCGCGTCACTGGTCGAGCTTGTTCGTGAGCTGTAAACTGGCCGTGACTCGGATTCGTTGTATGTAGCGAGTGGCAAGGTGCGGGAAGAACTCCGTGAGGTCCACCAACAACACGCCTCCACGAAGGAGAAGGTCTCCGCCATGGTCGATACCATAGATCGATCGCCCCGGACCAGAGCAGCATCCTTTTTAAGATTGCTCACGACGTGCCTCGGGCGTGCGTTCGTCTTCCCGCGGGATGCGGCTGACCGTACACCCGGTCTCCGTGTGTCACCCATAGGGATGACTTTGCCCCCGTCGAAGGTCCGGAATATCCACGACTTGACCTTAGAGGCTTCCGTGCCGGGCGTCAGCGCCAACACGGATTACTCGCCAGGTTCCCCCCTGTGAACCAGGACGCGTATTACGAGGCAAAACGTTCACGTATTTTACACTCGCGTCGCCCGTCGGTCGCCCCCACGTGCATCTCACTGAGCAAGATGGACGTGAAGAACGCCTTTCAGCAGATTCCCGTGGAGTGGGGTCACCGCCCCCTGTTCGGGTATGCCTCCGCCGTGATAAGGTCGTAGTCGATAGGCGCCTTCAGTTGAGCTGGCGGATTAGCCCGGGGCTCTGGTGGTTGTTCTCGGCCGCCTTTAACATGCACGCGTAAACACAACATTTAGTAACGCGGAGACCCATCCGTTTGGCCAGTCGGCCACCAGACACGTTACAGTCAGTGAACCGGCCGTAGGGGAACCGGGTACCCCCGGGGCGTGGGAGGAGGGCAGAAAAACTGTTTTTTTACTAGAATGTGGGCAGACGACACCGGTTCGGTAGAGACACGGTGTCCCCTTGTAGGTGACCGATGCTTGCGGGTGTCCCAAAGCATAGGATCCGACCATGGCAGCCCCGTCGGTGACCAGAACTCGGGTGACCCGCCGCTGTTGGCGTCGGCAAAGGTGTCCTCATGACAAACGGGGCTGGAGGTCTGGGGTTGGGTGATCGATGCCATAGCTAAGACGATTTCGCTGCCGCAAGGGAAACTTGGCCAGCTTCGCGAGTTGCTTGCGAAGTGGCCAGGTGACCGCCGCAGCGCTTCGGAATCCGAGTTGCATTGGTCGATGGGGAAGTTGCTGCACGTGTGCGAAGTCGTGCGACCGGGCAACTGTTTCGTGAGGAGCATGCAGAATCAGTTAAGCATGCTCCCCGTACATACCTGGCTCGAAAGCGTCCGGGGCTCGGCGGGGGGCGATCACTTGGAGTCAGGTCGGTCGTACATTCGCCTCGATGGCGAGTCCTGTGCCTATCTCTCCCTTCGGCTGGCTGATGGTAGCTAAGGCGGTTGGTCCGGGAGAGGCAGGCATCCTGTGCGCCCCGTCGCTGACTTGAATATTTGCAAGCTCACCCGCGCACGCTCATCAGCGACGCCTCAGGAGAGGCGATAGCGGGATTTTTCTTGTAGACAGGGCTGTGGTGGAGGGTCGATTTCCATGCCAACACACAGGATCGCCTCCGGTCACACGTGCAGGAGAGATACTTTTTGTCTACTAACGTTTTTCAATTGCTGGCCATGGTGGTCACGGCATGGGCGTTCACAGCAGAGGCCAAGGCATCTGCACAATATGTCGGCGAGAGTGTTCCAATACGGGGCGACGATATGTAGGCCGTTCACCGGGTCGATCAACGCAGGGGCGGACTCGAGCCGAGGGCGGGCGCAACGATACCAATACTAGGTTTCCTAGAGATGCGTAGTGACTGGTGCTTTCGAGTCAAAAACGTACTTGGCATTGCGAATGTTTTGGCGGACGGTAAATCGCGATGCGATCGTCTGACTATCGCCCCCACCCTTCACCCGCTCCGTCCCGAAATCGATTGGCGGGGTGAGAGCCTGGGGAAGACCGGGGTGGCTCGCTGTACTGACATATTGGCTTCAAAAACGTCGGCGGCTCAGTTGCGAGATCGACTAGGTTCACGTATAAGTCTTGTCGCCGATCTTGACGTACGTTACGCAGGTTGATGGGTTGTCCGGAAATTTCGGCGGTGAGTGATTCGGACAGCTACAAGGCCTTGGGCGCTGATTGAGTCTGCCTCGTGGTGTTGCGCGTCAGAAGGCGACCAAACCAATACGATTCCCGGAAAAATCGCGGCGGTGCAGTATTTTCATATATTGCGGGTGGGACTAAGAGCCACCGGTCACGGCTCCCGTGGTTGAGTGTGCGCTCAGAGGTAATCAATCGACCCGTGTCAAATGCGGGAAAATATCACGACGCGTTCGCCTACCGGTATCTTGCGGCATGCTTCTGGCGGGGGAAACCTCATTACGGGGTGGGGCCCGGACGGGAAGGTTTTATGGTTGTGTTTATACCTGCGTTAATTCCTCGTGACGAGGTCGGACGAAATGTTCGCCGCAGGTTCGGGGGCGGTGCATCCCGTGCGCTGCCTGGCGCGGGATGGCGTCGCATTATGCGCTAGCGACACGCAGTTGGGACACGCGCGACGACAACAAGCCGACACGGTAGAGGTGTGAGCGTAGGGGAATGAAGGTGACCAGGAACCGATTTTGAAGCGTACGCGTGCGGACTCGAAATGAAGTGCGGGAGTCAAGGTCGTCCTTTTAGGGTGGACGGCGGGGCCGTTTTCATCGTGTTGGAGCTGATGGCATGCTTTCTTTGTTTTCCCGACCATGCCCATCTCTCCGCGTATCGACGTGTCAAGGCTGTAAGAGCGGTTAGGTACGGTCGTGCTTTCCGAGCAACCAACGAGGTAGTGAAGAAGTCAGGTCGGAATCCCGAGGAGTTCGCCCTGCACTCGTGGCGTGTCGGAGGAGCGGCCACGCTCGCGACAGGGGGAGCAATGTCGGAACGAGTGATCCAGGGAGAGGGGAGGTGGAAGTCCGACGCCTACAAAGCGTACAGGCGGAATAACATAAGAGACTCCACAAGGGCGTCGCGTAAGCTTGCGGCGGCAAAGGTATCAAAGGAGCGACAACCGGGGGAGGGAACAATTTGGGGAGGAAATAAACGCCATCAAAAGTGCGGTAATCAGCAGTCTCACGCTACCTCGGTGTTGAAGGAGTCGAATGGCAGGGTACCATCCGGAGGCTTGGTCATCCGAGACGACTGTGAGCCGTACTGTTAGTACCCGTCATCAGGAACGCGGCTGGTATCAGGTTAGGAAAACGAGGCTGTAAAGCAGAGTGGTCGAGATACTCCGAGCATTGCAGGAAGCTGCGGCACAGGTATCTGGCCGAGGGGATGAGTCTCTCTCCCACGACTCAGAAAACGACAATGGCAATGCAATTCGAAAGATGTACAACAAAGGGTCGGTCGAGACGAATCAACGGTCTCCGCGAACAGAGTACCGAACGAAACAGGGCTTATTGGTGGAGAAAATGAGGCACGTCTGTATCACGGACCAGGGTAGAGCCTAGATTGGCGTGCGTTCTGAACGTGGCGAACATTCCCTTGGAGAAAGGCATCGCGTGCAGGTCAGCAATTCCACACCGGGCACGAGTAGACACGGGGTCCAGCTGCGAGTACGAGCGGACGGGTGAGGTCGTCGCTGGACTGTCCAGCCACGCCAGGCATTTATGCTCTCTCTTACTGCAGTCTCTTGTTTATTTCGAAGGGGGGTGGGGGGGGGGCTTGTTTCTCGTTTTGATTATGTTTGGGATACATAGAGGTCGGAGGAGTCCAATGGCACGGTGCCATTCGGAGGCTTGGTCATCCGAGACAACTGCAGGCCGTACTATTTTTAGTTTGGAACCCAGATGGTATCATAGTCGGGACAGAGGGTGGCAAACTAGGGTGTACGAGAAACTCGTGGTATTGCAGGAAGCTGCGATACAGGTATTTGGCAGGAGGGAAGGGGTCTCCTTCCCCCACGATTAAAAAAACGATAAGGGCAGTGCACTTCGAAAGATACGCAGTTAAAATTGTATAATGCCAGTAGGAACGCTGTACTGCGTTGGCACTACGTCGTGCTACTCGCAGACGACCCAGTGGTACGTATTTGAGCCTGATCCCTGATCCGGAGGCCTTCTGTCTTGTGTGTGGCACGACAGTGCAGCAATACAGTAGGCGTGTATGGATGGAGCCTGATCCGATGTCTTCTGTCTTGTAACCTAACAACAACGGTCTAGCAGATAGCAGTGTCGACGAGGCAACAACGACGAATATACTACAACAAGGGGTACCACCGACTAGATACCACCGAAACACATATTTTGCTGCACGAGTTCCTAGCAACAGCTATATTCCGTACTATCCTACTATATTGATGATAGTCGAGTCACCCCACGGTAGGTGTTGCACTTTTTGGGCCGAAGGTTTCTGACCGATTGAGTTCCCGAAGTGAGGAACCAGCAGTTAGGACGAAACATTTACTCGTATATTAGTTTTAGGACTAGCTCACACAAGTTCTGGTCGGGTGGCGCGTACAATTTTCTTTCGAGTATTGTATCGGGTGAGATATTGAGCTCTTACTGTGAGGGGCTCAGGAACGCCTGGTGCACCCCTACCGCGGGATGGCTCAATCCCAGGAACCAGGAAGAAAACACAACTATACGGGTACGTGACGCTAGAGGCGACGACCACGACCCCCCACGACTGACGCCACTACCGTCAGGCTTCTCGCCTAGCTCCGCTCCGCAGCCAGATCTTCTCCTTCCCTGCTTCGGCTCGTCGTTGGCTGACGGCAAAGCCCGCCCCTTCCTGCCTGGGCTCGTCCTGGCCTCGGTCCAGCAACGCACTGCTGCTACTGTGGGCCGAAAACGTAGAACAAGGAAAAGAGAGATACAAGTCACAGCCATCATGACCACAACAACGGCCACCAGGATTCGCGTCTAGCCCCGTTCGGCAGCCCACCCTCCCGCATCTTGCTCCGGCCGACGCTGGGCCTGCGTATACGGGCGCGGCCGTTGGGCTGTTTTCTTGCCCACGTTTTTAAATGTACCCGGGGGCGCGAAAAACCCAGTCTAACACTTGGTAAACGCCCGTGACCCGTATAGAGGTGATGCAAAACTCCCTGAACGGCTTCATAACAAAAGGCTTCAAGACTAAAAAAAAGCATACGCTCGTAGCAAAACCCCCTCTCTCAAGGTGCTATGCCCAGCTTTTCCAGGAGCACAGGGGGCAACCACACGCGCACCACGGCGTCGGCAACCTCCAGGACGTCCGGGGCAACCTGGTCCTCGAACCGACGCCCACCCGTCCCTGCGGTTGCAGGGTCTTCGTCCGGGCGCATGTCTATTCGCTTGTGAGGGAAGTTGAATTCACCGGCCGACGCGGCCTTTGCGGTGGCTTCGACAACACGAAACGGAAGCTGCAGCCCGACTGCATCAAACCAGCTGTAGTGCCATCCCACGGGATCGCTCATCACGTCGTCGTACCAAAACTGAACAGACCGATGGGGCGGTAAACCAGAGAAAAGGATGGACCGGATGGCCAGCCACTGGCACATTATCGGCAGCTCCCTGGCGACAAAGGCTTCCACGGTCCCAAGGCTCTCATTGCGGTTAAGCCGTAGGTGGAAGTACGCGCTCACAACGGCCGGTCTCGGGTCCCTAAAGACGACCATCTGGAGCCAGTCGTCGGTGATATCGCATTGGGCTTCGTGCATGCATCGCCACAAGTCGGCATGATT
This sequence comes from Nereocystis luetkeana, assembly GCA_031213475.1. NCBI lineage: Eukaryota > Phaeophyceae > Laminariales > Laminariaceae > Nereocystis > Nereocystis luetkeana. Next base: position 3,099,336 of record JARUPZ010000032.1, read on the forward strand.
TGTTACTGGCGTGCCATTCGCGAACTTGCAGGCGGCGCTGCCGGGTTGCCCATTGCCTTGATTGCGAGCAAACTCGATGCCGTGGTTATGAGTATAGGCGCAACTGCTGCTCACCGGGAGGGCATGTTTGTCGTCCCTGGAGAGGACGATCGATACGCTGGAGAAAGGGCAGGAGAAGAGTACGAGAAACGACAAAAACGGCGCACGAGTGTTGAAAAGCCAAAATAGGGCAATGACACTTCCACCTCCTAATGTGTGAGATAATGGCCCTTTTCCCTTAGGTTGATACGCTGCATGTGAGACGGAAGGTGCGGTCGGTGGTTTTCGCAAAATCATTTCGCCAAATCCGGTTTGCTATTGAGGGCAGGATATGTTTGTTTGCTACTTGAGCAGGGTGCGATTAGTTAAATAGAGCGGCACGAGGTGCGCTTAAGCGCCTTTCGGGAGATGCACACCCTGGAAGGCATCACGAGCCATCGAGTGGCGCACACCCCGGAAGGCATCACGAGACGAGCAAATCTTTGTTACACGTACTCTCACGAGCCCGACGCTACAGATGGATTGAAACCCGTACTCCAAGACAACCAGGGAGCGCTCAATCTATGTAAACAATCGGTCGAAACATGTTTGGGCTCATTTGCTCACGTTAGGGAAAACAAGGGACAGAAAAAGGGGGGGTCAGGGTCGAGTGCTATACAACATACTTAATAATAGCCAGTACCAGATTGTGCTTGAAGGTGGCGAGAACAAAAATAATTTTGACACAAAACTGACCTCATATTTACACGTGTGGGTGGAACCTTCTGTACACATCAAACATGTACCGTAGCGGGTCGTTGCAACCCCATCCCGGGCGCTGTCAGCGCAGTAGGTGTTCACGTACACTTGTAAAAAGTGTACCTACAGGGGTGAAAATGATCTCGGGATTGTTTGTCTGGTTTGACCTCACAGCGACACCCGCCATTCATACTCTTAAGAGAATGCACAGCAAACGTTCAACGATTGTTCTCGTCTCCATTGCCTACCAGTAGCCCCCCGAAATGCTCAACATGAACCGGTAGCACCTACTGAAGCACTGACCACGGAGCAATTTCTCGAGGCTCACTGCTCCGACATGATACTGAAACCGTTCAACACGTTCCAAGAAGCAAAGAAAATACACACCATATATACAGGGTTGCCTTGCAAGCCCGTTCCCGACGTACCGATAGCGCAACACAGGTATATACCCAACAAAGATGAAGTGGTGAAAAATCCTGTACTGTTAACAGTAGTGTTTAATGCCATACATAGTGTTGACCAATCTAGTCCGAACGTTGTACAATGCACGGATCCTCTCGACGAAACAAAAAAGTGGTTCGCGTGAGCAACGCGTTTCCGACTCTCATCAGGCTGTAGTGGAGGCATCAATGTCCCTAGAACGCGTGTCCCCAACGCAGGTCGGTCATCACAGTTGGGCGTGATCTTCAAATACCTCAGAATAAGCGCTTTACGGTGGCTGACCTGTTTTTAATCGTTTCCTCACTTTTGCCCTCGCTTTTGGGTAGCATAATATACCCCACCCCACAGCTTACGCTTGGGTAAAAAGTGTAAGTTCATCTCATACGAGCTACATAACGATTTAACGATCGCCAGGTATTTGTTCAAAAATGCATACATGCGTCGGATACAAAACCAAATGCGCGAAAGCCAAAAAGAAGGTTTACCTACGCTTTTTGAGCCATTTACAGGTATACCACATACTTCAGTCGGCTATATAAAAGACTCTTCTTACACCTCTCTTTGTCTACTGAAGTTGGGCTTCGCTTATTTTTTGGCTTTAACTGTACCACACCTCAGACAGATCAGGTCACGCGGTAGCTCGAGCTAGCTCTCCATGGAGCTAGCTTACCCGTGAGTTACGCAAGCTACATGAGCTACACATGTTTCCCCTGCCGTGATCTAGAGGCGGTAGCTCGTGTGCACATGTTTCCAACGCTTGAGCAATACCGGTAGGAAATAGCTCATCTGCTCACGGTTTCAAGGGTTGAGCTATTGTAGGGGATAGATGAGCTAACTCGAGCTGTATAAGTGACCCAACACACATACGCAAAATGGAACAACATTAATACGAACAACCATATTTATTTTGCACGTACCAGGTACAGTACCTGGTACCTGGTATGTGATATCATGACTGCCACTGATATACAAAGATAAACGCTAAAAACCCAAAACAATGGGAAAGGGGTAGCAGAGACACTCCACGTACCATCAATGGTGGAAACCAATCGTTCCAAATAGCTATGAGAAACAACGACAAATAAGCGAAAAGGTGATCTGGGCCCATCTTGACAAAGACTGCAATAAATCCAACAATGAAAAATATCGAACGAGTTTGAATTTGATTTCATGAAAGATACGAGTTTTGGGTCTCCTATCGGGAAACGACGTACTAAAATTGTTTAAAAAACAAATAAATCGGATTAACCTGGAATAGCCCATCACGTAACACAATGCCTGACCCGACAAAAGGCGACGAGCGTGGACGACAGCGAAAGCCTTGCGTTGCCGCGTACGCGCCGCAGCCAGCCTCTTTTCCTATTGGTGACGCCGGAAAGGACGCCACGAGTATCACTTTAAAGGTCTCTCGGGTGGGCGGAGGGATCCCACAAGCGCCACGCGTAAAACAGCAACGGCGATGCCGCCATCAAGGTCTCGAGCGTATCCTCTGTTTTTTTGCTTGTTTGCTCGGTTTTTGTTATGGTTGGGCAGGCTGAAAAAATGGGCTTGCGGCCGCCGCGTTTTTTCGAGGCGCCACCGCCGGGGTACAATATGCTATGGCCTGTGGGCGTGGGTGCGTCTATTACTCCGGTCGCCTCTCGTTGAGGTTCGCGTTTTATCGACTCGGTCGTGGTCACCGAAGCGGCCAACAACTACACCAGACTCCACCGGGTGTTTTGACCCACTATGAACAAGCCACAACAAGGGAGATCAACTCCCGAATTGGAAATTGGAATAAAACAAATACACGAAAAAAGTCCTAACAACGTAGGACTTCTCACTGTTTTTTTTGTTGTTTGCCTCGAGAATGCCTGCTTGGTGATTCACTCGTTCATTCAATCGAACGCGAACTGAATCAACTGTAGTTGGAAAAAAAAAGCGTCCTCGATAAGATATGCCCTAAAGAAAGATATTCGTACATGGATCTCGGCAACACCTATCCTTGTCTGCTTGTTTGCGTCGTCGCACTCAGGTCGGCACGAACGAATTTTCTGGCCGTGTATTCGGCTACTCTATATGTCGGATTGGTTGCAGGCCGTGCAGGTAATGTGCTTGCGGTACGTAGATACCAGCACGGCTATCGGAGCTTGGTCTGTGCCTTCCAAAAACAAGCGAGAACGAAAACGATACCAATTACGCGAAGAAAGCAAAGAAAATGAAGAAACTATAGCAAGGTTCCTCAACAAAAATATTTTTGCCGGTGATTTCAGGCTGAACGTGGCTGAGGAAGTGGGAGAACATACCGAGGATATCCTCCGAGATAGCGAGATCTCGGCGAGGTAGGTTATTTCTATTATTTATCTTGCCATCCGACAATGTGCATAATTATCTTCAACATTGATAGGCTATCGTAGGGTCACGGGTAGGTTTGTAAGGAATTTGCTACGACAATTATTCGTTCATCTGACGACCGGTGTATACATGTATTATTGTCATACTCTCGCGTACATGCGTACAAGGCAGTGGCGTACTCGTACCCGCATCATACAGCAGTCACTCCTGCTCGTACCGAACTATTACGGGGGACCATAGTTAATAGGACCTGTTGTACACATAAAAACCTATATATTTAACCATTTCTACTAACAATATTTGGTCCTATTAACTATGGTCCCCCGTAATAGACGACGGTTGGTACATATGTCACCACCACTTTGAGTATTTGGAGGCTCGTGCCGATAGTAGTTGTACAAACAAGGTTTGCATTCCGATGCAAGCGTTTCCATACCGGGAGCAATTCCTACAACAACAAACGTTCCGCAAATTCTGCCGCTTAGCTGTAATTTCACCACAACAGTACGTTTCACTCGGCCTGGCCGCGTTTGCCTTATTTTTCTTGATATCACGGGGGACCATAGTTAATAGGACCAAATATTGTTAGTAAAAATTGGTAAATATGTAGATTTTTATGTACACCATAGGTCCTATTAACTATGGTCCCCCGTAATAGGATACCACCCTAATCTCTGAAGTCGCCACCATCATTGTCTTCACTTTTTACCTATTACGGGGGACCATAGTTAATAGGACCAAATATTGTAGGTAAAAACAGCGAGATATATAGGTTTTTGTGTATACCGCAGGTCCTATTAACTATGGTCCCCCGTAATAGCAATGGTCGCGTCCTTTCATTGCTCATTGTACTCGCAGCAAAGCGGTTCCATCCTGTTCTCCGACCGCGACGTCCGGGAGTACCTTATCCCGTTTACAATAATACGTGGTATACACTAGCTTAGACTATTGCCCTTTTGCCTATGTACTATATTTGCGCCCTGTATTATCTTCTACAAGTACCAGAACATAATGTTTTTCTTCGTCCTCTTTCGGCAGTTCAAAGACCAATTACAGTATAAGTTGTTTCGCGCTTCTTCCGGGAGAGCTGTCGAATTCAAAGTATGGCCGGTCAGCCATCGCAGCGCGGAGCAGCAAGCTGCAATCACCGTTCACAGGCTGCACAATTGCAGCCGAAACCATGCGAAGCGCAACAAGTTCAGACACGGTACGGTAGTGGGGTGTACCTGGCACCTTTCAGCTAATGATGTAGGTACGATCCGGCGCTGGACAATCAGAGGAAGGGCCAGGAAGCCCTTTCCTGAGTGCACAGTCTAGTGTGCCGATAAATGGCTCAAAGGGCAAAGGTGCTCCTATCTTGGTCTTTTGCGGTTTATTTTTTTGGGTAGCTCCTCAGATGACGAGCTTCGGCCGTGATACAAGTTTGGGCGATTCAAAAACCTGTGCTGCAGTAGGGGTGGGACTGGCCCTCACCCACCAACCATTTCCGAATGACGGAGCTCTTCAATCGCAAGCTCTCCAAACGCTCTGGATCCGATGATCTACGACTTCATGAGAAGAATCCTTAAATACCCACGTAGCGCGCATAGCGTAGCTTTTTACGCCGATTTTGGTGTTTGGGTCAGGCCCACGGGGAGCGTCAGAAAAAAACGATGCTACATACCCCTGCCACACCCGCCAAACGTGCAGCCCGTACACACCATAGCACGGCTCTCGGCTCTAGCGACTTCTCACCGGCCAACAGTCTCGCAGGAACACCTCGCGTCACTTCCGCCTAGTGTTGGATCGAAGACCATCCTCCTCTCGACGAACCGATCCACGGGCGGACCATCGATGTCGTCGGTATGCACGAGGTCTACTCTGCAGCTGGATTGGCCTGGTGACGAAAAAGCAAGTCCCCGCACGGCGAAAAAAACGTAAGGCACACGCATCAACACCAGTGTCAATTACTATCTAGGGTAGGCCACGGCGTAGCAGGACCGCTACCGCGTTTCGTGTACAGAAGACACGCTCGGATGGTCGTCGAACATGCTGTTTCTCTACCATGTGATACCTACCTGGTGTCTGGCATTTTTGTGGTATTTTCCGGGGAGTTGCGTACCCGCCAACAGCGCGTCAAGCAGTGGCGTGGTGCGCATATATTTCGCGTGTAATCCTCACACCTACGAACCTGACCGGAGGACGCGAAATCGTCCGATCAGCGAGCACGGGTTGCCTGTTTTCTTAACGGCAAACCCAATATCACACAATAATTGACGGCAGGGACGCACCCAACGCTTCATTGTTACAGAAACGCCATTATTCACCAGCCCGCCGCCGACGGCTATAGCTCATTGCGCATTGTTGTGTCGATAAGTATGAATCAAGCATCATGCCCGCGGGGCATTCCTGAAGGATGCGTGCATACGAAAAAGTAGGTAGCATTTGTTCGGCCGAAACAAATGTGACTGGCGGGTTCTAAAACAATACTCCAAGACCGTGAATCCTATTTATGTAGACAGCAGTGTTGCTGCGTGAACAAACATACACTATACTCACCCGCAATGAGGCACTGAGATGGAGAGCGCCAGAAAAAACGTGGAACTCGTATATATACCTGTACCATAGCACCCGACTTCGGCTTTATTCGCCAATATGGCGTATATCTGCAGTACCATTTTGAGGTTCTTGATATAAACATGCAAGGAGCTTGACATTCGGCCACAAGCCGCCCGAACCCTTTTAGGACCTCAGTCCCGTTTTGGGGACAAACTACTCAAAATTGGAGTGGGTTACCCCCAAAACGGGACTGCATTTCTAAAAGGGTTAAAAGACTCTACTGAACGCTCTACCCGACGAGTAGTCCCACGGCTTTTTAGTTAACACAAATACTATCCCAACGATAGGTTTGTCTTCCTCGTCAGTCAAAATGCTCAATGTTGTTCGATTCGGAAGACATGCCATGTCCTTTGGCACTGGTGACAATACGTCAAATGCACAACAGGGGCGATCATATCACCGGCGGCCTACAAACGTTTTCGTTCGTGCCAGTATCATAATTACGCGCGGCGCATGACGCGGAGGCCCTCACACTGTGCAACTCGAACACGTCGCCCACCCCCGGCACCCCAGTCTGTTTGGTCCGTCAGATATTGTAACCATTGACTTACTTTTGTCCAAGTTCTTTCTCAACGTTTCTCTAGCAACGTCCCAACCGGTCATCACGGACGTTTTCTTACCGAAGAAATGCTTGAGGTAGTCGCAGGTGCGTATCAATGCTCCTGTTGCCCAGTCAAACACCATGCCCGTGCCGCTCTTTGGCTCTCCGCGCTCCTGCACTTTAACCACTTGGGTCAGCTTGCCATCGCTACGAGTCCGTTCTAGATTTCGGAAGAGGAGTTCACAAGGTGGACACGCCTCCTCTGTAAGAAACCCTTCTCTTACAGTCGACGTATCGCCTGGCGTCAAAGAGAGCCCACCCAAAGCTAGGCAGGCGATTGACAACGTCATGGACACCATCCTCGGCTGAAGCCGGAGCAGCCCCATGTTCACTCTGTTTGCCTAGGGCGTCTTCGTTCAGGTTTGAACTTTCCTGGATTGGGGATCATGTGGGGACGGTAATGAGGAATGATATTTCCATTAGTATTCAACACGGGGACATGGAGGTAAAAGTGCAATGCGGCTATCAATAGGCAACGAAACTACTTTGGACGTTGTAAAACGATAACCTCCGGTACTGCCACCAAAGCATATCGTAGAGACGGTAGACGCAGTGTGGTTCATACGGTTGTGCACAGCCACGAGCAATGAAAATAGGGAATAGCATTCCAATGAACAGAAGCAGAACACGCAACATTGTGTGAGCGATATACACACACGTAAGGACACCAAACTACTATGCCAGCAGTTTTTTTTTCGTATCACGTACACACAGACCTGCTACAGTATATGAGGCTTCAGCTTCGGACATCTGGGCATCGCAGTGACTCTGCTGTAAATGGCGGGTGATGACCAAACGCGATCACTGGTATTCATCACAGGGAAATGGTTCTTGAGGTAAAACTCATCACAGTCAAGATTATGTCACCAATAATAACCTTGGCTATCATACCAAATACAAAAATCAGAGAGTCCTAACTTGCTGTCTTGAAAACAAGAGATTGTGTTCTCAACGAAATGATCTACGCTCTTCGCCGACGCGGGCTGGGATTCAACACAGAACTCACCAGACAGAATTTAAAATACTTCTGGGGCAGTAGCGTTTGATATGTGTGAGTCCACAGCCCCTACTTGAAGCACGTTTCTCTGCATTTCTTGACCAGGTATTCATCACAATCGGCAGTAAAACGCATCACGGTGAAAAAAACACGGTCAAGAGAAGATACTCGGTTTTGTTTAACAAAAGATAAACCAAGACCTGAGGGTGTGGAGTTATGCAAGATGTTTTTAAGTTGAAAACGGGCAATCTTCGCGAAAGGCAAAGTAATATATATCCGTACGCGCAGCCCAAGACGTGGCAGTTTCATCACACAAAGGTCTGAACTCCAGTTGGACACGGCCACCCTGAGCATTCTGAGCTTCAATTTGACCAAGGCTATACAATATTCATTTAAGCTTCGGATTTGAGTCATGACATAGGTTGTATGTGTATATACTCACTTTTTTAGAGTACTGCAGTTATAGTACTGCAGTACTTGAATCACGCATCTAAACGGCACACCAGTACAAGTGCTGCACATACATGAAGCAGTCGCGTTAAAGCCCACACTTCCCCAGTCCTCAGCCAGGAACCCTCGCTACTACGGTCGGTATCGGGAAGGAACGATGCGAGGGGTATCAGCCATCGTTAGGAGGCTTTGTCGACAAACGATCGCTGGCTGGGCAGCTCCTACATACTCGTACCACTGCTGTTGCTGCGTGCCTGTGTTTTATCCCAAAAAAGCCGACACGATGCTCATGACTCGCCGAGCAAGCTCGACATCTAGGTGCCTTCGCCGCTTGATTCTGGTGGAAAGAGCTGCGCGCGCAGAGGCAGCACGTACTGGCTCGAACGTCGTACACCTGTCGCCTGTCGCCGGCGTTTCAACTCGGCCTTCGTCTATTTATGCATTCAAGTGCAGTTCTATACATCTCCGCCGATCTCGTTTCTGGCGGCTTAGGTACGGTCAGTCCGTCAGGCCTGTCACCTAGGCAACCCGAGCTGGCAACACAAGGAACACAAAAATAGTTTCGTATATATTCGTGCGCGGGAGGGGAACTCAACCGCAGGAAGGACGCAGGTACCCAGGGAAAAGCAAGACCGCCGTTGTCCCAGACCATACTTCCTAGCTGGTACTTGGGAAAGAGAGCATTCCTGAGCAGTCAACCTTATCTGTATGGGGTCTCGTGCAAATGTCAGACCGCGGTTCTCAATACACACCTGGTACCGCGTGCCACGAGGGGGTGATGAACGTTTTCGCCGAAATACTTCTGGTTGGCCCTCAATCGAAATGTTGGCCAATATCGCTGTAACAGCATTCGGCCTTTACACAAGGTTTCGACATGTAGCCACAGAGTAGGCCATGCTCCATCGGGTTTGCGGCTTCAATTTTTTTCGAGTTCAGCGTTCGGGTGGCGGGGTTCAGACCTCCTCAGGTCAGGATCTCCGGGAAGGTATTGTTACGAGGGAACATAGTCATCTGAACCAAATATGCTCAGAAAAAACAGTGGAATGTATAAGTTCTTGGCTACATGATGGGTCCTGGTTACTGCTGTGGTCCCTGTTATAGGTGCACCCGTATCGTAGCATGCACCAACTGCTGCCCTGAGAGCCGATCATATCCCTGTGTATACCGCTACTACTCGTGAAAAAACGGGCTAAACAAACCGCCACCTCGTGAGCCTCAAATGCACCACGCGCCGTGACGCCCCGGTTCAAGTTTCCACGACTGTCACACCTCAAGACAAACGAGCGCGCCAAACCAAGCACCTCGCCCACAAGCGTCTCGCGAAGCACACCCCGCGCACGGCGTCTATGATACATAGAGATGTAAGATACAGATATGATTCGCATATGGCGAATTCCGTTGCTGTATATTTCATATCCGCATTGTTTTCGGTACAGGGGTCATGGTTAATTTACCTCAGACCTTGATAACGTATGATACGGATACGTATACCAGAGTATATTGTATTGCTCAGCCAGTCGTACTCTGGCATGACGTGTAACGCTTGTTTACCACGGGTGTTACCTACGCACGCAATATCAACTGGATGCTCTGCAATGTGCACGCAATTGATAGACTTCATATGCTCAAACTTATCGAAACAGGGGCAGATTTTACCGCAATACCGGTTGGAAAAAGTACGCCGGCGTACGGTAGGGGTCCCACGCACTGCGCGTGGGCCGAGTGGCTCTACACGTGTATGTAACACAATTCATTTACAGTATGAAGTATTATTTCCGGGAAAAAGCGAGCTCGAAGGCAAAGTATCCGAAGTCGCTGAACAATACGGCTACGGACGCGGTGGGGCGCGTGCGCTTCGCAATGTACTTGGTGTCGAGGCCCTTGGTTGGGCCCGCGCGTGGTTGGAGGCGTCGTGAAACCTGCAGCAGTAGGACTGGGTTCTCACGACGCCTCGTGTATGTGAGGAGTACGGGGTGCGGTATGATCGTCTCGCTGTTCGGGAGTAGCTCTAGGTACGAGTGGGGGAGGGGGTGTGCTCGTGGGAGGGGGCGGGGGGGGGGGTACTCGAGGAGAGATGTACTCGATCTCATGCATGGCTGTAGTCATCTGACCATAGACCCTTGCATCCCTACAATGCCGGGACGGAGCATGTCGGGTTTTCACCGACCAGGCAGACATTAGGGGGCGGAGAGGGGTAGAAAACAGTGCACGGGATTATCAACTCACAGGGAATTCTTCTTGTCGTATGTACTAAGAAACGCGGCTTGAGATTCGCACAACATTTCAAAACACTAAATTGATTTTATTGACAGAATGCTCTATTTCCTGTATAAGTAGCGTACTCTCGGCCAACCGTTGTGCTCGTTACCGGGTGCCCATGCTAATACTGACGTTTTCAGTACCTCCCGACAAGTCCTCTCCTACTGCAGTATCCTCGTGTCCTGAGGATAAAAGCTCGAGTCGCCTGGCTGGCAGTCTCGACGGCCCTGGGCGCATTTACAGCTACCAGAATAGGGGTCGGCCGAGCCATTTATAGGCACTCTACAAGACCTAAATGGGTGACGGCCAAAATGAAAAGCTGGTGACAGGTGTGCCTTGGGGGTTTGAGCCACTTGTAGGTACGGTGGACCGTTGGCCAGTTACAGACGGGGCCAGGAGGTTTTCTGGGGTGCATGATATCGTGTGCCTTGGGTGCAAAGTATGTACATACTCGTACATATTTTGGGTTTTTGCCCAACGCATGTATGCTACATCCCATGCTTTACACCTGGTAGTTGCCCGATATATCTCTTCATCTCTTTCGTTTTCCTAACTCCGTGCGGTGCAAAACCCGATTCCCGGGATCGCAAATAGTTCCGTTGGGGTTTCCAAAGAGATCAATACGTTATCCCGACCCCTGAGCAGGGGCTTCTTGTACTCTAATAATAGCAGCCTTGCATGATTTGCAGAACAAAACAGACGTCTCCCCCTTGTTGATGCGATCATATCATTAGGTCTAGAGTCGGACGTATCTACTGGTTTATGGCCTAAATAAGAGTCATTCGGGTTCATGAATTGACCGCTTAAATCCCTACGACGTCTCTGCCAGCAATACCAACGATTCACATATCTCACGGACTACATACAGCTCGAACGCCGAAACCAGGCACACCGTTGTGTTGCCCATGTTGATGCGGTCACCTGGGTCATGCTTTCGGTTGTGAGTTTCAGCTTTTTATTGTGTAACATTGCCCGAACGTGAAGTGTTACGCTTCTTTCTGGAACCAGCTTGTACTGTAGTTTCGACTTTCAGAACCGCACCACTCTTCACGGGAAACGACTTTGAATTAATGTGGGATATATTTAAGTTACAGGGCCTAACACACATTTATACCTAATGCCTCTGCGCCTTTGACTTGCTTCAGGCTTGTCGTGGCAGAGAATGGCAAACGCAATTTTTTCGAGTTGTACTGTTTTGATGAGGCTGTGGTGCATTTAGTTTGTTCTATTTTTTTCTGTAGTCCTACCTTGAACTTCTGGGGGTATGCGAGTTTCCGGTCTTCTTCTCATCAGAAAAAGCCTCACAAGAAAGTCAAATTATATTCTCGGGGGATTGAGAGGTTCGGGAGCAAATTCTAGAGTTGGTGCGTAACACAGCGTTCTTCCGAATACGAAAGCTAGCCTGGGCGCGTAGGGAGATGTTGGCAGACAAGGTCAGGGAGCTAACCCACTCCAGCGACTGGCGCGAACAATCCATTGGTCCGCGGGGGTCGGGGATTTTTTATACTGTACTCCAGACAAAGAACATCCTCACAAAGCACGACGACGTTTTATGGACGCTCATGATGACCGATAAAGAAGAACTCGCTTGCCTCGTGCGCTCGTTATGATGCATGCTTCGCTCAACTCATGGCATACATACTGTACACGCACGTTATCACAGGAACAGGGACAACGGAGGAGGAAACAAGGAAGAGGTTGCAAGATTGGTCGAAACGCTCGCACCTGGTTCGGTAGGGAAGATTACTCAGAAATACTACTTAGCAAAATGAACACCTGGGTGAAAGAGAAAAGCGCAGGGTAATGCATACTGTCGACGATCCCAATGAAGCGCTGACCGAACTGCTCGAATTCATGACGTCTCGCTGTTTTGTGCACAATAATCAGCAATCGACCGTCAGAGGGTACTTAGCAGCGATTAACTTTTTCACAACATGTTCGCAGGATGGGAGCCACCTTTGTCGCATTGCATGATCGTCGCAGTGGGAAAGAGGATAGACAGGGCGCACGGCATGTATACCAAGGAAACAACATGTTACATAGCCCTTGACGTGGGCAAATGCTTGCGCAAAGGCGACAGGCAGTCGGGAGTACGGAGGGGAGGGGGTACGTCATGTGGTTTGGACTCGCCGTGTAAAATTTTCTCTCGTGCCGAGCGTCGGAGACGTGCGCGTGCGCCAATGGACACATACATCCCGAGTTATGGCTGACACGGAAATGCACCACTTTCTTCCACGAAGGAGTGCAGGTGGCGCTGGAGAATAGAGCGATCCCTACAGCAGTGCGGGTAAAGTATTTGGAGTCGAGGTGTGGAGAAAAAACAAAAACAAAAAAACGGGCAGGTTGCACCATAACGCGAACGCGCCTCGCGCAGAAGAAGGAGACGGGGGCGGCGTCAATGGGAGCGTTCGAAGCTCTGTTGGAACTGCTGGATGTATACCCACTTCTTCCAGCGGAAGCACCCCTGACTGTTAGGAGCACCCCGCTTGGGTGGTAAGTGTTTACTAGAATAGAAGCGGTCGCGGTTTGAGATTTATGGTAGGTAGCATCGGTAGAAATCCCATGCAGTTCGCGTTGCACTCTGGAAGAGTCGGGGGGGCACCCAGCTAGAGTCCCGAGGAATCTCGGAGTTGCAAAATTCAGCGCGCAGGACGGTGTAAGTCGCGGGCGTTCATGACGTACGTGAAGGACGCAGGGGAAGGGCGAGCTCCGTTTCTGCTGCTCTCGCAAAAACGTAGAATAATATTCGTGACAGAATGGAAAAGACGTTCAAGTGACCAGGCTGCTTTATGGTGTGAGTGGTAGCTAGCCTCGCAGAGATTGCAGCGGGGCCATCAGAGTTCGGCTTAGCCTGATTCATTAAACGCAGGAGGGTTTTCCATAAGAGGTAGAAGGGGGAATAAGAACGGGACATATGAAGGAGTGGTCGTTCGGTCGTTCGCATTATAGTTTCGGAGGTATCAAATCTGCACAACAGAGGTCTACATGTGAAATCTTAACCCATAATTCTTGTGCCATAACAAATGTCTACTCTGCGTACTACGTCAAGATGTGTGCTGTGTGCTCATCCCATTCATTACCTTCGACACATCTTCTTCTCTCTCTCCTTCCCACTCGTAACTCAGATCCGGGGTCGCATAGCAGGCTCTTCTCCCCCCTTCCCGCTACGGTACGTGCCGTCATTTTTATCACGAGAAGATTTCAGCCTGTTCTTCCCTCGTCGACTCGCATCGAATTGTGCCTATTATACCCACGCTGCAAGGCGCTCTCAACGATTGAATCCTTTTTTATTTTTAGTTTTGCAAATAAAGTCAAGTCCGACCCACCTGGGGCTCGAACCCAGGACTCAAACAAGTAGATTGAACCACCGGGGCGACCGGCTGTACCAGATATTAATTAAGGCGTAATTTTGTGACCACAACAAATGTACAGCACTATCTCTATGATACGAGTAATAGACAGTAGATTAGGATTGAAGAATCGACACGGACACTGGTTGTGCTGGATGTCGACGGGTAGAAAGAACGGTTTAATGTCAATAAAACACATACCTGGTACATATTTAGTGGCATAGTTTTGTGACCACAACACTTTTGTGTGTTGTTGACATTGAACCGATATTTCTACCCGTCGACATCCAGCACAACCAGTGTTCGTGCCGATTTTTTTTTTCTTTTTTTGCTCATCTCATTTATTATCTTCGCACGTCTTCTTCTCTCTCTCCTTTCAACTCGTAACTCAGATCCGGGGTCACATAGCAGGCTCTTCTACCCCCTTCCCGCTACGGTACGTGCCTTCATTTTTATCGCGAGAAGATTTCAGCCTTTTCTTCCCTCGTCGACTCGCATCGAATTGTGCCTACCCACGCTGCAAGGCGCTCTCAACAATTGAATCATTTTTATTTTTATTTTTGCAAATAAAGTCAAATGTCCGACCCACCTGGGGCTCGAACCCAGGACTCAAACACAAGCAGAATTTGAGGTCAACTACTTGAACCACCGGGGCGATCCATTCCTATTATTACTATTTCAATAGAGATCCAAGTTCTGCGGTCACAAAACTACGCCACAGAGATACTACAACTGTCAAAAGTACGTTGCCACGTGCGGATGCACTAAGCACAGCAGTCGACAATGCATATCTCTACGGTTGGAGAATCGGCTCGGAAACTGGTTGTGCTGGATGTCGACAGAAAGAACGGTTGTATGCGAAGAAAACACACAGCACCCGCAAGAAGAGTACAGAAGTACCTGGTACATACGAGTGACCTGGTGTGTCGAGAAAAAATGACCGAATTAAAATGGGACCCCGCACTAACTTGTGATAGTGCGGTGACGCATTAGAATTCCAGTCCCGCTTCGGGGACAAACCACTCAAATTCCAAGTAATTTGTCCCCAAAATGGGACTGCGGTCCTAAAAGGGTTATTAATAGCATGGCTACAAAAATAATGCAGTACCTATAGATGTATTCGTGCACCATCACGGGATGATGTGTTGGTGTTTTCTGTGGATTGCAGCTATTATACCTGTGTGTGTTCTTCACATTAACCCCTTTAGAACCGCAGTCCCGTTTGGGGACAAAACTACTTGAAATTTGACTGGTTTGTCCCCACATATGGGACTGCGGTTCTAAAAGGGTTAAACCGTTCTTTCTACCCGTCCACATCCAGCACAACCTGAGTCCGTGCCGATACTTCAATCCTAGAAGAGATATAAATACAAGTTCTGTGGTCACAAAGCTACGCCACAGAGATACTACGTTGCCACGTACCAGGTACCTGGTACCTGGTGTGCAGTACGGACAGCAGTAGTGGGCAATGCAATGCCATGTCGTCATACTAGTCTAGATACGACAGGCACGACATACGACATATTATAGTATTACATAAAGAAACCAAAGGAAACAATCCAAGAGAAAAACAAAAACAAAGAAGAGAAATCGAAACAGAAAAATAAAAATAAAAAATGACAAAACAAATGGAAGAAACCATCGGTCGTGGTCAGCCCCCCCCCCCGCAGGCGAGAGATAGGGTGTGTGTGTTCTTCACATTAAACCGTTCTTTCTACCCGTCGACATCCAGCACAACCAGTGTCCGTGCCGATTCTTCAATCCTAGAAGAGCTACAAGTTATGTGGTCACAAAGCTACGCCACAGCGTTGCCACGTGTGCAGTACGCCATACGCAATCTACCAGGTATGAAATAGTGAAACGAAAAGAAACAATCAAAGAGAAAACAAAAACAAGGTACACAAATCGAAAGAGAAAAAGAATAAAAATGAAAGCAAAATCTAAGAGAAACAATCTGTCGTGCCCCCCCCCCTGCAGGCGAGGTGGCCAACACTTGAAGAAGAACAAGCTGGAGAAAAGAAATAAAAAAAAAAAAAAATAAGAAAAAAAAAACACCACTGCTTGTAAGCAGAGTAAGACAAAGAACCAAGGAAAAAAGTAACAAGGAAAAATAACAAAGGGGAAATAACAGGCAGACCAAAGCCCAAAGCACCTTCCAGGTGGCGGCAGCAGCTTGTGGTACGAGTAGTATAGCCAGGTTCTCCTTGCTAATCCGCCTGGTACCTTGCTACCCAGACTGCCGTCTCCGCCCTGCGTTTGTCAACTATGCCCAGCCCCTTGGCGTCAGACAATACGAAACGAGCAGAGCAGGTTCGTCTTCCAACCACGCCACACGGCTCCTTCAGTACGGTAGGCACCACAGTTCTATACCAGCGTCTACCAGTGTCTACAGGATTGGAGTGACTATCGCGAGCAGGCTGCGCGACATACAGAACTCTGTAGCAGTGTCGTTGGAGAAGCAAAATACCAATACAATACCGAAATTTCGGGAAAACACCGAACAAGAACTAAAAAAAAAACACTCCTCGTTGAGATCGACCCTTAGTGTTTTATTTTATTACACGCTTTTTATTTTAATTTATTTTCATTTTTTTCTGAACTCAAGTGTTCCTGACTGATTGACAGCGCTGCGCTGAGAATACGGTGAGCTGGTGGCGGCCGTGCTGCTGCCGTTGCGCCGGTGCATGTACTACTGTTGCTGCACTGCTGACTGCTATCCTCTCTACGTATACGTCGTGGCGTGGAGGCTGAACGCCTCGCAACACGAGTAGAGCGGGGGCCCGCACTACTGACAGAAAAGTCTCTGACATAATCACTGCATTTAACCCCTTTAGCACCGCAGTCCCGTTTTGGGGACAAACTACTCAAAATTTGACGGGTTGTCCCCAAAACGAGACTGCGGTTTTAAAGGGGTGGAAGTAAAACCGCGCACTGATGCAGACCGCCCTATGGCGGGACCACAACGTGTACCTGCATTTTAGGACTGACTGCACTCCCCTTCCGTCTTGTGAACAGACTATGGCGGGACCACAACGTGTACCTGCATTTTAGGACTGACTGCACTCCCCTTCCGTCTTGTGAACAGACTACATTTTCTGACTTCAAGAGGAGTGTCCCCAAAAACGGGACTGCATTTCAAAATTCTCAAAAGCTTACCAAAAAAGTGGTACTGCTGCTGTTGGGCCCCTGATGATTCGATACCCCTTTTCGGACCGCAGTCCCGTTTTGGGGACAAACCATTCGAAATTTGAGCAGTTTGCCCCCAAAACGGGACTGCGGTTCTACGAGGGTTTAGGACAGAACTTTGAATGGGTTGTTGTAAGTAGATACCCCCAGCAGTTGCTGCGATTGGTACGCCTCACGTGTTATGATGCCGATCTACAGGAGTCGTGTGGCGTGGTTGGATGCCGAATCTGCTCTGCTCGTTACGTATTGTCTGACGCCAAGGGGTTGGGCATAGTTGACAAACGCAGGGCGGAGACGGCAGTCTGGGTAGCAAGGTACCAGGCGGATTCGCAGGGAGAACCTGGCTGTACTACTCGCACCACAAACTCCTGCCGCCACCTGGAGGGTGCTTTGGGCTTTGGTCTGCGTGTTATTTTCCCTTTGTTATTTTTTCCTTGGTTATTGGTCCTGCCTACCCTGTTTACAAGCAGTGGTGTTTTTGTTATTTTTATCTTTTTGTTTCCAGCTCGTTATTTTTCAAGTGTTGGCCACCTCGCCTGCGGGGTGGGGGCATGACAGATTGTTTCTTTTAGTTTTTGCTTTCATTTTTTTTTCCTTTCTTTATTTTTCTTTTTCTTCTTCTCTTTTGATTTGTCCTCTTTGTTTTTGATTGTTGTTTCCTTTCGTTTCTCTCTTTCATAGAATGTGTATGTCGTGTCGGTCGTATATATGTTTGTTGTTGTTGTTGTTGTTGTTGTTGTTGTTGTTGTTGTTGTTGTTGTTGTTGTTGTTGTTGTTGTTGTTGTTGTTGTTGTTGTTGTTGTTGTTGTTGTTGTTGTTGTTGTTGTTTGTACAATACAATGCAGTCCGTGGTCGCAGGATAGGGTTCAATAACTCTGGAGTGGAAGAAATACCTCCGTAGTAAAACAGAGGCAAAAACAAAAAAAAAACAAGCATACGCACTCCACCACTGCGGACACCAGGGAAGCAAGAAGGAGACACTATTAATAGAATACAAAAACCTAAAAATAAAGATGAAGCGAAGCAAAAAAAAACAGAAAACAAAAAACAGAAGCAGGTAGCGAAACGCAAAAAACGCAAAACGGACCATGCTAACAGAGACACAAAGAGGTACAAACGGGAATGAAAGAAAGATATGATGACATATCATCGCATTGCCCACTGCTGTGCTTACTGCGTACCAGGTACGTGGCAACGTAGTATCTCTGTGGCGCAGCTTTGTGAGCACATAACTTGTATCTCTTCTAGGATTGAAGAATCGGCACGGACACTGGCTGTGCTGGATGTCGACGGGTAGAAAGAACACACACAGCATTACCAGTATTTGGTATTGAATGAGTACATAAGTCACGAACCCAGGCGTACCTTGTCGTATTCGCCAAAACCGATTGGTACCTCGGGTAAAAAAAAAACATTATCAACCCGTTTCCTACGATCGATGCCCGACCCGTTCTCGCCGCCGAACCGCCTCGCAAAAACCTGCGTGCGCGTCCCCTGTATCCAACCGGCGCCACACTACTGTACTTACCAGTGGCCAAAACACCAATGTGACCCCCCCAGTCAGGCAAATTATTTGCTACTACTGCTGCTGTGGATCAATTCATCCGACTGAAGGCATGGGGCAAGCTTCCTGAGTTTGCTTGTCGAGGGGTTGCAGTTCTCGAACGTTTTTTTACTCTACGGTAGTTGGTGGTAAAGATAATGTGTACCAGGTATTACAGCAGTAATAGTGGCTGATTGTGTTTTACTGGATGCTCGAACAATAATAGTCACTGCAAGCCGCCTCACCTCCGGTAGAGGTAGGCGAAGAGCGTATAGAGGGTATGTATGCTCCAAGCCGGAAAGACAGCTCCAGTGCAGGTGGAGAAGACGGGCCTATACAACCGAGCTCTCCCTCAACCACCGTGTCGTTGTTGGTTTTAACTCATTACCAACCTGTATATTCCCTCGTGGTCACGTGATCTCACGACAGGCTTCGTGTATACTTGTACGCTTGTACGCGTAGTCCTGAGTGGTTCCGTGTCCGGGCCGTCCGTAAGAAGACCAGAGCAAACGACACACCACACCTCTAGAGGTTAGGATGCATAAATAACCAATCGGGGCGTTGCGATGTCCACAAAACGAAATATGAAATATAAAAAACACACAAACACGTAAGAAACCAATCGGGGAGTTGTGATGTCAACAAGCAGCAAGACGAAATATGAAATATGCAAAAAAAAAAACTTTTTATTTTTTTTCTGATTTATATCTTCTCTGGGTCTTATTATATGCAAATTGTTTTGAGTGATTGAAAAAGGTAGGAAGTCGGATTTCCCCACCGGCAAAAACCCACACCAGATCGGTGCGCCATCATGTGCCGTCTTGTCGTGATGTTGGTTTTATTTCATGGGAGAAGTAAAGAAGTAAAAAAAAAGAACAGAACCGATATTTTGAGCTCCACGTGGACCACGACACGAGCGAGAGTCGCTCACGCCGGGTTGGACGATGAACCTTCACTCCGGGCTCCTCGAAGGAAGCAGCGGAATGTGGAACCCCCTGGGGAGCTGCGTAAGAGGTTTGCTAGCCACTAGACCAGCAAGGAGCTCTCGCCCTCGCGGAGCACGATGAGCTGCTTGCGGCGGTCGTACTCAGCAAAAAAACGTTAGATTGTTTTGATACTGGTGCTGTAGTCTCTCCTCCCATTCGTTTCCAAAGTTGTTTTGCCTAGAGCAGCTGCTGCAGTTGGGCGGCCGCAAGGGACACGATGGTGGCCAAGGTACTGATGCCCTCACTCTCCGTGGTGGCCGATGCACAAGTGTTGGAGCCCAGCTGAGTACAAGCAAGCGTAACCAAACATGTATCGTCGTGACCCGGCATGAATCCAGTCTATAATCTAAACAAAATTGTACAATGCCACCGAGGTCTTGTGCACGAGCAAATTTTATCACTTTCGGAGTTGATCAGAAAAAGCTGCCAAAAAAAAACATTTCATTGAATTTCAGGGGTTATAAAATCTCGGAGGAACATTTTTCCAACAAACAGGCCTCATAAGGCGTGATTTTGATAAAATCTGATCAGATATAAAACCAGATACCCCGAAGCCTCCGTAAACAGTCATACAATCATCTTAAAAAAAAATGCGCAAGATCCGGCCTAATACTTCATACCAGGTACCTCGTACGAATTTACAAGAGTCCTGATATCCTGATATTTTTTTCGCCTATTTTTGCAAGGCTTATTACAGTAGTGACTGACAATCGTGGCGGGACGGGACGGGACAAATTTTTTCTTGTTTGGCGTGAAAAAAAAAAACCAACGGGGCGGGACGGGACGGTAAAACGAAGACATAACAAGTTGGCGGGACGGGACGGCGGATGCACAATTTCTCCACGGGACGGGGCGGTAAAATTCAACGGGACAGATTTTCACGACGGGACGGGACGGTAAAATTATTTTTCTCCGGCAGGACGGGACGGTAATTTGTTTTTTCCTCGGCGGAACGGGACGGTAGATATTTTTCTCACGGCGGGACGGGACGGTAATTTTATTTTTATCGACGGGGCGGGACGTTTTTTTTCCCCCCTCGGCTGAACGGGACGGTAAATATCTATTCCTTCATTCCTGCTGCAAGGTCGGCGTGGTTGTACGTGAAGACTTTCCCGCACTGCTGATTGCGCGAAGGGAGCCGGCATGACGCAGGCGTTGTTTTTCTCGACCCGCGGCCCACAAGCAAACTCCGAGAAGTTCTACCACTACACGGGCGACGTTTTTTCAGAATTTTTTCCACCCCTGCCCCAAGTACTCTTCTTGTTGCGGTGCCATCTCATCATGGTGGCTGTTCTGATTAGTATTGTGCTTGGGCTGTGTTGCTGGTGGTTGTTGTGGAGGTAGGTGGAGATAGGAAGTGGTGGAGGTGGTGGCGGCGGCGGTGATTCTAGTGCCGCTCCCTGCTGATCGATCGACTCCGCCCATGAGATAGGCATCCATGGCGTCCGTACCGGTCATACCAAAGATGCTACAGCAGTAGGAGACAGCATTTTTACCCCTTGACAGACAGCAAGTTTGCCTTTGTTTTTTTTTTGTTGTTGTTCTCACATTAACTCACAATTCAATGCAGTCCGTGGTCGCCTTGTGACATACCAGGTACCAGGTACCAGGTACACATCCCAGGTACATGTGTTACGGTTCGGTTGACCGTCTCAGGAGTTATGATGACATAGAGGCGTTTTCATATTGTAGCTCCGTTCCGGACGGAAGGTTTCATCCCCCTTCCGTCTCACTCAGTTCCCGCGACCATCACCACGGTCACGGAACAAGCAATCACTTACCATCTAGCCATCTCCAGTTGGAGCCTCTTCACAGAAGAACCACAAGCTCGCCCTACTCTCCTGGAGACCTAGGAGCGCACCTCTCGACTCGGTCGGACTCAAGCTCTGCTCTGTCACTGAGGTCGGTCATTCATGTCTCGTGTTTATGTGCCCCTTTTGGGTTATGCCCCTCTGAGTGGTAACCTGGGGTCCCCAGCTGCCACTCCTACCAACTATTGCAGAACCCTACATGTGTTGCCTTGTGACAATGACTTAAGACCTCAGCCCAGGCTGCCAGCTTTCCGTTTCATGGTGTTCAGTCCCTGTACATGCTGCGCGCTTACTGCACGGGTTTGCATTTCCCGTGCCGGAACGAGCGGCGGCCTTCGCGCCTCCGACCTGTTCCTTTCGATTTTATTTTTTATCTTGAGTAACTTTTTTGGTAGCTGCGGGTGGCTGCGTTTTATTGTTTTTTTTTTGTGTGTTGCACCTCGCCTTTCCTTTGCCTCTACGGGGGGTACACGCGCTGATAGCGCTCTTCCTGCAAGCAACTCTGACCCACCGCTGACCACATGCAACCATGGACCACGTGGAAACTCAACCCCACTGGTACCTACTACGGGGTAGGCTGTATCACGGATACAGCAGCAGCAGTACTGCGCGTCCCGCGCGTACGATAACACCCATGACTCTGAACGGGTGCTCATTATTTAGGGGGTCTGTACTCAATTAATTATTTTATTTCGGTGGGGAATGCCTGAGTACCTGGTATAATTCATGATGCATGACACAACCAGGAAGCGACTTGCTCCCTGGCGCGTGTCCACATCGTTGATTCTCACTCTGGTACCCTGAGTTTGCGTGCTTGGCTCGACGTGTATTGAACAAATGGCGCAGGTGGGAGCCGGCAGCGCACTTGTCAGACCCCCATCACCTTTTCCACACAGCAGCCAAAATAAAGAATGAATGAAAAATAAGCGTAAGCCTGACGATGATGCGGGGTTTGAGAGCGCGAGTGTCCAAGTGCGCTCGCTGAGACTCTCAGGCTCGTGTTCCACAAGCCAGCTGCTGTCACGTACGTCGTTACTGCCGTCGCTTGCCGTCACGTGCTTGTGTGCTGCCCTTACCACGTGCGTGTATGTTGCCGCTGCCGTCGCCGCCTCGCCACGTTTCGTTGCTGCTGTTATCTGTGAAATAAAAATGCCTCACGGCTAACGCAACATACTAATTTAACGCACGTCCTTTTCCATCCCCCTTTCTTAGTTATTGTTCTGGCAAGTTAGAGGTCGATAAGCATCCCTGCAAACCTTGCAAGCCACGTTTTTCATTTTTATGTGTCTTGGTAATAACGTTATAACTGTGAGTCAGATCATTTTTAATAGACTACAGCAGTAGGCAAAATTACGTACGTACGAGTATACACTGTGGTATTGCATGTCGACCTCTCTATCTCTCTCTTCAGTAGGTTCACGGTACCGGCCTACCGCTGTTGTACGGCGATGTTACTGCTGTACTGCGTTTTGGCCACCACAACCGCGGCTGTACTGCGATTTTGCGGCTGTACTGCGATTTTGCTTTTTCGTTTGCCGCCGTTGTTATTTTTTTTTACTCTGATCATTATTTTTTTTTGTTCACTTTTGCTATTCATTTTAATTGTCTTAACAAAACCGTGTGCGCTGCTGTACTGCGATTTTGCTGCTGTACTGCGATTTTGCTACCGCCCGACTGACTACTGCTGTGCCGTGATTTCGCGCCACTGCCTTACCTTAGTACGGTTATGCGTGGTTTTCTCGCTGATCCTATGCTAATTTCCTGTTCTGCTGTACTGCGGCGTGTCTGTTAACGGTATTTTCTTTCGTCTTCTGCACGTTTTGCCGCTGTTGTTATTTTTTTTTACTCTGATCATTGTTTATTTTTGTTCACTTTTGCTATTCATTTTAATGTCTTAACAAAACCGTGTGCGCTGCTGTACTGCGATTTTGCTGCTGTACTGCGATTTTGCTACCGCCCGACTGACTACTGATGTGCCGTGATTTCGCGCCACTGCCTTGGTACGGTTATGCGTGGTTTTCTCGTTGATCCTATGCTAATTTCCTGTACTGCTGTACTGCGGTGTGTCTGTTAATGGTATGTTCTTTCGTCTTCTGCACGTTTTGCCGCTGTTGTTATTTTTTTACTCTGATCATTGTTTATTTTTGTTCACTTTTGCTATTCATTTTAATGTCTTAACAACACCGTGTGCGCTGCTGTACTGCGATTTTGCTGCTGTACTGCGATTTTGCTACCGCCCGACTGACTACTGCTGTGCCGTGATTTCGCGCCACTGCCTTATGCGTGGTTTTCTCGCTGATCCTATACTAATTCCCTGTACTGCTGTACTGCGGTGTGTCTGTTAACGGTATGTTCTTTCGTCTTCTGCACGTTTTGCCGCTGTTGTTATTTTTTTACTCTGATCATTATTATTTTTGTTTACTATTATTATATTTTCACTTTTGATTTTTCGCCACTGTACTACTGTGCCGTGATTTCACGCCACGGTAGTACGGTTATGCGGAGATTTCTCGCTGAGCCAATGCTAATTTCCTCACTCTTGTCGTAATAAATGGGTCTGCACTTGAACGACCTCCAAGTCTATTGAGTCTGCGCCTGTCCTGGTTACATTACTGTACTACTGTGCCGTGATTTTACGCCACTGTCGTAATAACCGGATGGTCTGCGGTCGAAGGACGACCACGTCTTTTGAGTCTGCGCCTTTCCCGGATGCATTACGTTACTGCTGTGCCGTTATGGTCTTGAACCGAGCCTTCACAAGGTCTGCCCCTATCCTACCTACTACCTAGCATGCGATCTGTTTTATTGGAGATGGGTCTGTGCCTTGTGGGGACGTGGTTACGGTCTCTGATCCGAGCCTCCATAGGGTCTGTGCCTCCCCTACCTGTATTTGTCAAATATAGTATAGAAGAGATAGATATGTGCCTCGTGGGAGCGGTGTTGTCTCTTCACCCGTCGTGGAAGACAGAGACGAAGTTCCACGAGGTCTGTGCCTGTCCTACCTACACGGTCTGTTAGTATGCTGACTACAATTTTACTTCGTTTATTTTGTGGGCGTACAGCTGCTGAGCGTATCCAGTGTATGCACTTGCCACCTGGAATACAATTCGTTGTCGATCCGCTTATTCATTACAGGTGTGAGTCGCACTCAACATCTTACTCTGCTTCAGTTGGTTATACTGATTTTCACGCTTGTATCGGTGCTGACATCTGCGCTTATCTCATTATGCTGCTCTGCTGCTGGTTGTACTGATTTTCCCGCTTTTATTGGAGTTGATATTTGTACTATTTTCTATGCTCCGTCATCGCAACATGTTCCTGCAACGAAGGGCGAGCGGGAGACAGAAACGGCCGGATGCATTATGATTTTCCTATCTCACCTTGTTGGCGCATGCATAACATATATATGGGTTTGTCTGAGCCTGAGAGGACCATTGTTGCCGTCTCCATCCGGCAGAGAGATAACAACGAGGTCTCTCTGGAATACTAATATGTTCGGCTGATCTGTACCGCCGATTTCAACACGCTGTGCGGGCAGCAGGAGATTAACACACTCTCGTATACCGCGTACATGTATATATGTGCTTACCGGCAGCTATTCTGCTGACGTCCCGTGTTCCACTGCTGCTGTACTCGTCCTATATCTTATCTTGACATTCGCTTATCATTTGCCTGTCTGCGTATCGGCTGCCCTCGCCGTACGCCGCTCGTCAAACCCGCGACGCTTTGCTCCGCGTCGCTGGGAACGCAGCACATCTTGTTGTATGTTTTGTGTTCGTTGTGTTCGCTTCATTTCTCGGATAGAGAGTGGATGCCCAGATTGGTTGGGTCTGCGCCTATTGGGACCGTTGTTGCTGCCTCCCATGCTGAAGGGAGACGGCAACCAGGCCCCTCTAGGCCTGTGCCTTAGCCACGAGGCTTATACCTGTTTTCTTTTATTTTGGTTTCTTTTTATCCGCCTTCTTTTGTTTGTCCGCTCGTTGTTTGTTTATTTAGACGGGGTGAATGAACAGAATGGTCGGGTCTGTACCTATTGGGACCTTTGTTGCTGTCGCCCATGCTGAAGGGAGACAGCAACCAGGCCCCTCTAGGTCCGAGCCTTGCCACGGGGCTTGCTGCCTGTTTTTATTTAGTCCTTTGTCGTTCGTCCGTTTTGTGGCTGTCATGTTTGATCTTGTTGTTTATTCTGTTCGCTAAAGTGGATAGTTCGGTCGTTTGTTTGCTGGTGTGTTTGTTGCAAACCCGCATGCCCGTGCACCCGACTGCGCTGGCTATGACCTTTACTGACACCCGTACTCTGTCGCATGTGTCCAGCAGTTTACCTGCGTCCCGTGTTCGCTGTGTATGTTCGTGTTCATCGTAGTTACTTTGTTCCTTACCGCTTTGTTGTTTTCTCTTTAAATGTTGGCCGTGAAAAGGACACATCAAGGAGGATCTTGCACTGACATGTATGTGTCTTTTTGCCTTTGCTTGACTGTTAGGCTCTCCAGTTCTCTTCCTCCCCTTCGCCTCGTTTTTCGCTTCCATTCTGGTTGACGGGGGGAGGGCGACGCGTTCGTCGGAAGCCTGCGACGGCATGACATCTCCCATGTCCCGGTGTCTTGCTCGTCCACAGCTTGCTGCACCGCTCCCTTGCTCCGACGCGGTGCGTTCCCTCGCTCCGGTGTCTTGCCTGTCCGCCGCTCGCTGCGCCGCTCTCTCGCTCCGACGCCGTGCGTTAGCCCGTTCCAGTGTCTTGTTCGCCCGCCGCCCGCGGTGTCGTTCCCCCGCTACGACGCCGTGCATTTCCTCGCTCCGGCGTCTTGCTCGTCCGTCGTTTGCTCGCTCGGAAGCCGTGTCCGTGCTCTGCTCTATCGCCCCGATGCCTTGATCGTACTGCCCAACGACCAGATCTTGAAGGAGTCGACCAGCCGCTATATGGAGCTGTTGAAAGAGGTGCTTTCAGCAGGGGGGCAGGTTCCGCTGTCGTCGGGTAGGAGGACGCCGGTCATCCACCGGGCGGTCGAGGTACTCACCAATCCGGCATCCCTCGCGAGAAGGCAACGGAACGACGCTCATCTGGGTCAGGAGTCGACCAGCCGCTATATGGAGCTGTTGAAAGAGGTGCTTTCAGCAGGGGGGCAGGTTCCGCTGTCGTCGGGTAGGAGGACGCCGGTCATCCATCGGGCGGTCGAGGTACTCACCAATCCGGCATCCCTCGCGAGAAGGCAACGGAACGACGCTCATCCGGGTCAGGTTAGCAAGCGTCTGCGGGAGGATAACAATGCGAACGCCGCGGAAGTAGATGAGACTGGGTGTAGTCTAGACGAGAACGATGTAATCAGGTTTGCCGACGGAAAAGGTAGGAACCTGCCAGCCATACCCGAATCCATGGTTGCCGATGTACTCGCGTTGGTACACACTCTGCATGGTCACTCTGGAGTAGGAGCCACGTTAGCGCTAGTCTTAAGAGCACTTTCACTGGCCTTCAGTCATTCGCGACACGCGACAATACGTGTTGTCATGCGGGTGCAGGAGACGTAAACGACCCAACAGCAGACGCGTCGCAATGTTTCCCGGACGCGCACTAGAACCGTGGGATGAACTACAGATGGATATCCCGAAAATAGACACGCCTTCCCTTTCAGGTAACAAGTACGTTCTGCTGGTAGTCGATCGAGCCTCCAAGTTCCCTTTCGGTATCCCTCTTGAAACTAAGCAAGCAATAGGCGTAGCACGAGCGCTTACCAAGCTGTGCCTAACGTTCGGTGTACCCAAGACAGTACGTTGCGACGGCGGCAGAGAGTTCAGAGCAGAAGTAGTGACACACTTATGCCGTTGGATGAATGCGGACATAAAGTTCGGCCCAGCCGACCACCCGCGAGGACAGGGTTCTGTAGAGAGACTAGGAGGTTGGTTGCAGGAGCTATGCAGAGCTATGTAGATCGTGGCCCGAGAGGTGGGACGAGTATATGGATCAAACGCACTCTACCAGACGTGTCACTGCCTTCTAACATGACACCTTTCGAGTTGTTGTTCGGTCGCAAGCCTCGCACGTCTTTAGACTCTTTGGTACCCCTGTCAGAAGAGACAGATCAGAGCGGCGGCCTGGACAACTTCGTGGAGCGCCGCAGACAGAACCTCCGAGAAGTCCGCCTGGCGCTCGAGAAGCGCGACAGCCAAAGAGTAACGGCGCGGGCCCGAGCCAACGCTGCCATCTCGAGACCATCAGCCGGAGTTATCGCTGAGAAGGGTAGCCTCGTGCTGGTGCGCGAGTCCGATAGCAGCAAACACCGCGACAGCAGAGGGAAGAAGCTGCAGCACGACCACTACACAGGCCCTTGGAGGGTCACGGAAGTATTACAGACAGGCCTAAGCGTACAAGTAACGATGCGAGGCAGAAAACAACGTACCCGAAATGTATCCACCGCAGATGTGAAGCCGTACCACCTCTGACCTCTGACACTAAGACACTCGATAGCAGACGAGTTTGCACAGTATGCGTGCGGCGCGGATTTCAAACTGCCAGTTGAAGGAGTCAATTCGCCAGTGTTAGACTCGCTCGTGACCTGCCGCAGATCGACCACTGCCTCCGGCACCACTAGATGGGAGTACAAGGGGAGATCGAGAGAGGGAGTAGAGACAGGATGGCGAACTGGGAATGACGTGTTACAGAGTTTTACACCCTTGCAGTTGGACGGTTTCATCGCACTCTGGCACTTGTACAACCCCGACCCTACTAAAGACACGACCCCAGTCTCAGTCACCCCTCGTACACCCGCCCTTCGTCGTCGCGAAGCCTTGACGCTGTTTCCGATAGGGTTTACCATCTGGAAGGACTTTGGCGGTGGGTTGCGACTGCAGGGGCAAGTGTACGATTACAGAGACCGCTACTGGCGAGTGCGCTACACCGATAACAACTGGGAAGAACTGACCCGTCGCGAGATGGAACGGCTGCAGGACTGAAACGATCCACGCTCTGCATGGACGAAGATCTGCTCCTTCATCCGGCAATTCCGGCGAGGATCCTCCCCTGCGAAGACCTTCCCCTGCGAAGATCTTCCCCTGCAAACATCTCTCTAATTCATCTAGTGTTTCTGCTTGCTTTTGGTGTGTCGTGTTTCAACCGAAGAGGCCGTGTTGGTTCTTTTCCGTTTAATTCTCGTGGTTGTTGATTTTATTTAGCTAGTGTTTCTGCTTACTTTTGGTGTGTCGTGTTTCAACCGAAGAGGCCGTGTTGGTTCTTTTCCGTTTAGTTCTCGTGGTTTTCGATTTTATTATTCATCTCGTGTTTCAACCGAAGAGGCCGTGTTGGTTTTTTTCCGTTTAGTTCTCGTGGTTTTCGATTTAATTTAGCTAGTGTTTCAACCGAAGAGGCCGTGTTGGTTCTTTTCCGTTTTGTTCTCGTGGTTTTCGATTTTATTTATCTCGTGTTTCAACCGAAGAGGCCGTGTTGGTTCTTTTCCGTTTAGTTCTCGTGGTTTTCGATTTTATTTAGCTAGTGTTTCAACCGAAGAGGCCGTGTTGGTTCTTTTCCGTTTTGTTCTCGTGGTTTTCGATTTTATTTATCTCGTGTTTCAACCGAAGAGGCCGTGTTGATTCTTTTCCGTTTAGTTCTCGTGGTTTTCGATTTTATCTATCCAGTGTTTCAACCGAAGAGGCCGTGTTGGTTCTTTTCCGTTTTGTTCTCGTGGTTTTCGATTTCATTTATCCAGTGTTTCAACCGAAGAGGCCGTGTTGGTTCTTTTCCGTTTTGTTCTCGTGGTTTTCGATTTTATGTATCCAGTGTTTCAACCGAAGAGGCCGTGTTGGTTCTTTTCCGTTTTGTTCTCGTGGTTTTCGATTTTATTTATCCAGTGTTTCAACCGAAGAGGCCGTGTTGGTTCTTTTCCGTTTTGTTCTCGTGGTTTTCGATTTTATTTATCCAGTGTTTCAACCGAAGAGGCCGTGTTGGTTCTTTTCCGTTTTGTTCTCATGGTTTTCGACTTTATTTATCCAGTGTTTCAACCGAAGAGGCCGTGTTGGTTCTTTTCCGTTTTGTTCTCGTGGTTTTCGATTTTATTTATCCAGTGTTTCAACCGAAGAGGCCGTGTTGGTTCTTTTCCGTTTTGTTCTCATGGTTTTCGATTTTATTTATCTCGTGTTTCAACCGAAGAGGCCGTGTTGATTCTTTTCCGTTTAGTTCTCGTGGTTTTCGATTTTATCTATCCAGTGTTTCAACCGAGGAGGCCGTGTTGGTTCTTTTCCGTTTTGTTCTCGTGGTTTTCGATTTCATTTATCCAGTGTTTCAACCGAAGAGGCCGTGTTGGTTCTTTTCCGTTTTGTTCTCGTGGTTTTCGATTTTATGTATCCAGTGTTTCAACCGAAGAGGCCGTGTTGGTTCTTTTCCGTTTTGTTCTCGTGGTTTTCGATTTTATTTATCCAGTGTTTCAACCGAAGAGGCCGTGTTGGTTCTTTTCCGTTTTGTTCTCGTGGTTTTCGATTTTATTTATCCAGTGTTTCAACCGAAGAGGCCGTGTTGGTTCTTTTCCGTTTTGTTCTCATGGTTTTCGATTTTATTTATCCAGTGTTTCAACCGAAGAGGCCGTGTTGGTTCTTTTCCGTTTTGTTCTCGTGGTTTTCGATTTTATTTATCCAGTGTTTCAACCGAAGAGGCCGTGTTGGTTCTTTTCCGTTTTGTTCTCATGGTTTTCGATTTTATTTATCCAGTGTTTCAACCGAAGAGGCCGTGTTGGTTCTTTTCCGTTTTGTTCTCGTGGTTTTCGATTTTATTTATCCAGTGTTTCAACCGAAGAGGCCGTGTTGGTTCTTTTCCGTTTTGTTCTCGTGGTTTTCGATTTAGTCTTGCCGTGTAGGCTAGCCTACAGTTTTAACCGAGGAGGCGGAGTTGCCTTCTCTGTTGTGTTCGATTTTCGTTGAATTGTTGAGGACGCAATAGAAGCGATTTATATGCTTAGGCGTTAGGGGACACTGCGCTTATTTCATCGCTGAATGAGCGTGGGGGGACTTTAGCCATGGAATAGTGGTCGGGCAACCAAACACGCAGTGAAAAAGCAAGGGTAGGGGTTTTTCTCGGGGATTTCCCTTTGATGGCCTTTGCGATTTCGGTTTGGTTGTTTATCCCTGAGGCCGTTATTTGTGTTAAAGGGCTTTGCGGCTCTTTAAACTTGGTTATAGTCACAAGATTGCGATAGCATAATGCTCATTCCGTCATTCGCATTATGCTAGGGGGCATGTTACGGTTCGGTTGACCGTCTCAGGAGTTATGATGACATAGAGGCGTTTTCATATTGTAGCTCCGTTCCGGACGGAAGGTTTCATCCCCCTTCCGTCTCACTCAGTTCCCGCGACCATCACCACGGTCACGGAACAAGCAATCACTTACCATCTAGCCATCTCCAGTTGGAGCCTCTTCACAGAAGAACCACAAGCTCGCCCTACTCTCCTGGAGACCTAGGAGCGCACCTCTCGACTCGGTCGGACTCAAGCTCTGCTCTGTCACTGAGGTCGGTCATTCATGTCTCGTGTTTATGTGCCCCTTTTGGGTTATGCCCCTCTGAGTGGTAACCTGGGGTCCCCAGCTGCCACTCCTACCAACTATTGCAGAACCCTACATGTGTTGCCTTGTGACAATGACTTAAGACCTCAGCCCAGGCTGCCAGCTTTCCGTTTCACATGTTTTGACTGACACCAAACTACTAGGTTTAATGTGGAACCCCCGGCCCTACATCGTTGACAGCGCAGGTTTTGCGTCTCGCTTCATGACAGGCCACCTGACATCTTTTTGGGCCACTCCAGTATATATTGGTGGTGTGGCCGTGAGTTGAGTGGTCTCTGTGTTCTATTCGTGTGTAGTAGTGGCGAGCTTGCGGCTACCACTGCTGTGGCAGTACTTCCTTTCATTTCAACATAATATCAAAATAAAGTCCACCCATACAGCAGCTATTCAGCTGATAACAGCTGCTGATCATCAACCTGCAACGCCAGCACCGTCTGCCTCCTGTGCTAAAAAATAAACTAATTTATAAAGGTGGTGCGGAGCAATTTCATATTTTCCAAGATTAAAGTGATGAAAATACGAAAATAAATACGTCTGCAGCATCAGCTGTGAGTTCGACTGCTTATTAATTCTATAGTACCTGGTAGTTGATAAACTCAATTTTCAATTTTGGAAGCTGCGTAACACCCCGGTCGCCCCGGTGGTTCCAGTGGTTATAACCTCGAATTCCGCTTGTGTTTGAGTCCTGGGTTCGAGCCCCAGGTGGGTCGGACATTTGACTTTGTTTGCAAAAATAAAAATAAAAAGGATTCAATTGTTGAGATCGCCTTGCAGCGTGGGTAGGCACAATTCGATGCGAGTCGACGAGGGAAGGAAAGGCTGAAATATTCTCGCGATAAAAATGAAGGCACGTACCGTAGCGGGAAGGGGGGAGAAGAGCCTGCTATGTGACCTCGGATCTGAGTTACGAGTGGGAAGGAGAGAGAGAAGAAGATGTGCGAAGATAATGAATGTGGGATGAGAAAAAAAAAAAAAAAAACGATATTATTTTATAAATTTCGTGATTCGTGGTGGGAATGGCACGTTATTTATTTATTTATTTTTTATTTTTATTTTATTTTCTCATCCCATTTATTATCTTCGCCCGTCTTCTTCTCTCTCTCCTTCCAACTCGTAACTCAGATCCGGGGTCACATAGCAGGCTCTTCTCCCCCCTTCCCGCTACGGTACGTGCCTTCATTTTTATCGCGAGAAGATTTCAGCCTTTTCTTCCCTCGTCGACTCGCATCGAATTGTGCCTACCCACGCTGCAAGGCGCTCTCAACAATTGAATCCTTTTTTATTTTTATTTTTGCAAATAAAGTCAAAGTCCGACCCCCCTGGGGCTCGAACCCAGGACTCAAACCAGTAGAATTCGAGGTTAACCACTTGAACCACCGGGGCGACCGGTTTCATGGCCTGGATGGGAACAGATCACCACGATTGAATGTATCTCGCAGGGGAAGAGGCACGTTATGTCCGCCGGAGGGCAAAATTTCGCGGGAGAGATTTTATCGGCGGGACGGGAGGTTAATGTTTTGGTGTCACGGCGGGACGGGACGGTAATTGTCCGGTGTTACGGCGGGACGGGACGGTATTTGTTCGGTGTCACGGCGGGACGGCACGGTAATTTTAAACGGGAGAGATATATTATAGGTGGGACGAGACGGTATGTGACGACGGTCAGGGAATTTGTCGGCGGGACGGGACGGGACGGCGGGAGCATTTTGACGGCGGTTTTACCGTCCCGTCCCGCCGAAATACCGTGATAATAAGCCTTGTTTTTTTGGGTCCAAGAACCTACTACGTACTGGTACCCATCATGGAAACGAAGTTTTCCCTCCCGGCCCATCTTCGACGACGACTCTCTTGAGACATATCATCCGCCTGGAGTGTAAATCCGAGATAGATGCTCGCAGTGAGAGCCGATGATGTCGCGGAGGAGTCGCCGTGGAGAGGTCGCGAAGCGAGGGTCCCTTGTAGCCGTCCTTACGGCCGACGTCCTTACGGCCGACGTAAGCCGAGCGGAGTTCTTTCTCGTAATTAGTAAGGAATTGCCAGACCCAAGAGGGGCAAGGTTTACTAGAGTCACACCGGGTTGACTTCTCCCCTCAAGGTTCTGGAGGTCCTCGTAGTCAGCTTGAGTGGGGAGGCCAACCCGGTCCATGCTGCGGACCTCTAGCAACCCGATATTTAGGCTTGTGGGATATTTCATGCATGACTTTGAGAGGTATGACATCCTTCCTTGCATCCGTATTCCGAGGTCTGTGTGTGTGTTCTATACATTGAACCGTTCTTTCTGTCTGTGTTCTTTCCGTGCCGATTCTTCAATCCTAGAAGAGATACA
This sequence comes from Nereocystis luetkeana, assembly GCA_031213475.1. NCBI lineage: Eukaryota > Phaeophyceae > Laminariales > Laminariaceae > Nereocystis > Nereocystis luetkeana. The sequence continues at coordinate 3,132,536 of JARUPZ010000032.1, forward strand.
AGTTCTGTGTGGTCACAAAGCTACTATGCTTCAGAGATCTAACTTCCGTTCTCCTCGCTGCCTCGACAAGGAATGCTGCGAGGCATGCCCTATTAGGCTTATAGCGAATGGGGTAGGTCTTTCTGGCGGGTGTAAGGCCGGACTCACCCTCAAGGAGTGATACCTTCTTGCTGCTGCCTGTGGCCGCGAGGCTCAGGCGGCAGTAGAGTTGGGTCGTACGTGGTGCGTCAGGCACGGAGATCTACGATTCGCGCGTTTTTTGTTTGGCAGCTGCGGCAGAGCAGCAATGCTCAATCGGGGTGTCCGGGCGCGGAGGCAGGCGCCACCACAGGCCACACTACGGCACAGTCTATTGCGCCGGTCGGAGGCTGGATTCGACGACGAGGGAGGAGGGAGACTGAGTGTCGGTGTGCGGGGAAGAGACGGATTGACCTCCCCCTGCGCGAGAATGTAATTTTTTTAGATCAGAACCGCCAGTGCGAGGAGCATTTTGTTTTTCAGGATGGCGGAGAAAGGGAATCGACTGGAAGGGAATGGGAACGAGAGAGCACGTTCAAAGGAGCGGGCGGATTGGGCCAAGGCTATGAGGCGGCCATAAAGAGCGGCAGGAAGACGGTGCACGGAGATCCATGATGACCTGCGCGCTCACTATCATTACGAGAGAAGCAGTCATAGTGTGTATTTTCCTGGTATTGTTTTTCACGATGCAGAATAGTATCTACTTGTTATTAACGTCACTGGTCTTTGTAAGCGAACAATCCACAGCAGGCGGATTGAGCCTGTCCGCAGCACTCCACAGCAGGCAGACTGGCCTGTCCACAGCAGGCAGACGGCTTTGATTTTTTTGCTTTTCTTTTACCTACGTAATAACTATTTTTAACAAAAACTACGAATAGTCATGGGCAGATCCTACTGATGATGAGGGGACGGAGAAACAGCAGTAGATCTGCTGTAGTTGTACAGCAGTCAGTAGTAGTGGTGGCACCTGCTACGAGAACCTCTGTTGGATACATGTATGTCATATCAGAGGTTGTACGTAGATATTTCGCCTACAAATTATGGGGGGGATACAGGAACCACAGACACAACATCGAGTACGGTGTACAAAGGGCTCAAGGGTTAAACCGACACAGGCCGAGCGTACTGCGACGCTGACCCTGGCCTCGTGGATCCTACTGCTACTGCTGCTGCTGTTTTGCTGCTGGAGAGGCTCTGATGTAGATGTTGCACAGCAGCAGTAGTTGTGGCACCTGCTACGAGAAGCTCTTGTTGGGCATGCCATGTTCGTGTTGTCTCGAAAATATAATGCCGACTTTCGAAGTGGGGAGCAGGAAACATATTAAAAAACGAGTGCAGGATACGTAATACAGTACGTATGTGTATATGTACGCGTACAAAGGGTGTAAGGGTTAGACCGACAAGCCGAGCGTACTGCGACGCTGACCCTGGTCTCGTGTGACCTACTGCTACTGCTGCTGCTGTTATTGTGCGGGAGGCGCACTGCTGCTGTAGATAGACGTCGTTCATCAGTCCAAGTAAAGTTTTGGTGGCACCTGTTACGAAAAATAAGCTCTTTCTGTTGGACAAAACTTGTGAGATGCAGATTTTTTTTTAGTAGGTTTAGCAGTCTGGGAGAAGGGATCTTTAGGGGTGTTTTTCACTTGAAAAATGTGTAGCGTGGTCTGCACTTCGGAATCGTCGTCCGCATCTATATCTATCTGAGAAAGTTCCTGGTTCGATGCAAACTCGGCGTAGCCTCGTTTATGGCGAGTTTTGGCCCGTTTCGGCTGCGGTTTGGGATCAGGGTTAGGGTTAGGGTTAGAGTCAGGGGTTGGGTTGGGTCTCCGCCCGTGCCTTGATCCTAACTGGAACCAAAACATCCGAACAGCCTACCAACCTAAAGATCCCTTCTCCCAGATTGTTAAAGGTCCTCTTTTTTTTGTGCTGAATTTCAACCAGAAAACACTCTGCTGGACAAAACATGTCGAGTGTTGTGTGTTCTTGACTCTTTCTACCCGTCGACATCCAGCACCACAGCAGTGTTCGTGCCGATTCCTCAATCCCGATCATGCTGCACATTGTCGGATGGCAAGAGAAACAAAAATGCCCTAGAGAGATCAGGAGTTAATAAGACAAAATATTGTTGGTAAAAACTGGAGAGATACAAGTTCTGTGGTCACACACAGCAGTGCAGATTTCGTATTCAAATTATTATGCCGGATTTCGAGGTGGAAACCAGGATACAGACGACCAAACCCAGTACTTTTTCATATCAAGAGCCAGAAGAGGCCAAAAACATTTTTTATGAAAATTATTGAGATGCACCCACACGACGGCGTACAGGGCGAAAGGGGGGCGAGGGGGAATGGGGGGGGAGAGGGGGGGGAGGCGGTCTGCCCAACAGACTGAAGCCTGGTTCTGGCCATCATCGTCATGATGCACTCCCTCCTTTGGGACCCAAGTAACTAGCATGGTGCCACCTGGGCAACTTTGCGTGTCTGTATGCTCCAGTGCCTGCCTGGAGGACAGCAAAATATTAACCCTTGTAGAACTGCAGGCCTGTTTTGGGGACAAACGACTTAAATTTCTACTAGTTTGTCCCCAAAACGGGACTGCGGTTTTAAACAATGTGGTTTGCGTGTGTCAGCTCGAAGCTGGTATACGCGTAGCGTGTGTCAGCTCGAAGCTGGTATACGCGTAGCGTGTGTCAGCTCGTGGCTGGTATACGCTCAGATCCGCTTATCGATGGCCGATAAGACACAATCTGGAGAGGGCAAACGCTTAAGCTGCCGTTAAGCAAACTTGTATGTGTAAGCTTCTCTTGTAAGATAAAGAGATGTTGTTGGCGACTCCTGGCCAGTGTTGATTGATTGCTCAGCTGGAAGCTGATGATGATGAGCAGATGTAGAGCAAAAGTAGAGTGAGCTCAAAGGGGAGGGCGGTGCGCGTGTGCGCTCGCAGCTCGCAACAAAGGACGACCCTTGCACTTCGGTCAAACAAAAACAAAATGAGGGAATACCCTCGTATTCCGTTCAAAATAAAAACAACGAAGAGAACCCCCAGATTTACTGTAAAGAACAATATATCTTGGGGTACATATCCATGACCCCAGTGTAGCCTATGTTGTTCCTCCAACCAGAACTACATTGTAACAGTAAAACTATGCTACCGGTCTCGGAGGGATACTGAAGATATCCTTTCCATTATTTACCAATGATAGCACGTACTAAATGTGCTGTCTACCGTAGATCATGTACGTACGTACCACAACAACAGTAGATCCATGGCACTACTCGTCATTGGGACTTTATTCTGTGCGTACGGGTGCACAGCAGTATATGCGTAAAAAGACAGCTGCTGCTATCCTACTATACAGTATAACTCAGACTGGAAAACTGTCTGTTGTACATATAATGCGTAAATGTATACCAGATGATGTAAGTGTAATCGAGTAACGAATATGATGGTTACTGACAAGTAAGTATCATCTCTAATACCTCCTCCCGTTGAGCGTACACTTTCTTACTCTGCGTTACATGCTAAAACTTCTTAAAAAGAAACACACATGCAACATCAAGGAGTGATATTGTTTTGGGAACACTTACTTGTACATAATGTACCTGTATGATGGTTCCAAGGATATTCAGGTGTACATGATGTACCTACCGGATGAGATCCAAGGAGTGAATTCAACACATGAAAGGGCAATAAAATAACCGAACATAGAATCGTTCTGTTCTATACCTGGTATCATACTACTGCAACACCTGCTTGTATGAGGTGGGTGTGTATACCTAAACTACATACGAGGGTTGCTACAGGAGTACCTGGTAGTCTTTATAAAGTGAAAATGGTTTGTCGATCCGCTACAATCACAGGAAAGAATAAACCTGGTCGAAAGTTCCTGCCGCCCCAAAAATAAACAAAGGAACAATGTGGACGATCACTGCAAGTGGTTTACTGCTTGCTCAAAAGACTACCAGATACAGTAAGTAGTACATTACCAGAGTTCCCTGCTGTATCCCCCAGGTGCGTCCCCGGGTAAAAAAGAAGATGCACACGATGATACATCCTGATGATGATGACACTCCAGCTTGTGGCGGTGGTAGTGTTCCATTCTGTGATGATGACGTTCCGGTCCCTGATGAGGAATATTTTGTTAAATATTGTAGTTCTTGGTGAGGTGATCTCGTACGATACTACAACAACACCAGTAGTACCGTATACCAGGTACCTGGTATACAGCAGTATTTCTTGGAGTAGCTGCCGCACGATGCTCGGGGATCCCGAGGCTTTATATTTGCCGTATGTATATTACAGCAGTCGGCAGTGTACTGCTGTAGTATCATCCAGATGAAGGTGATGATACAACAGTACACGGGTTCCTTCTTGATGATACAAGAAGCAGAGCTCAGTCACCACAGGCAGCGATGGCCGGGAGATGCTTCCTATAATAGATTTTGCTCGTGATTCACGAGGCTGACAAATCCACACCAGTAGTGGATGGCGCCTAGCAATGCCTCTAATCTACAGGAGTACTGTGATTGTCTTTGGGGTAGCTATTGAAACAGCACCAAGCTACGTAAGTACTCGACGCGATGCACTATCGAGATTTGAGTTATTTTCAGGGGCTTCTCCTTGATGATCCCGCGGGGAGGTCCCTGTTGGAAATTTGTGAAGTCAGGGTCCCTTTTTACAGACGGTGGTACCGCCGGGAGTTACTTCTATACAACTGCAGCTCGGATTGCCCGAGGCTGACGATCCACGATGTGGACTACACTAGGCAGAGCTCCTTAACCCCAGCGGTGCTGTGAGTTGTGGCGAAGTTGTCCTTGACAGCGTACAGCAGTATAATAATACTCGACGTTGAGTCAAGATTTTTCGAGTCCACACTTCGTATGAGAAATATGGCCGGAGGTGAGATGCACACAGTAGATAGCAGTACTGCTCTGTGCTGTGTGATCAAGACACGAAACTAAACTGTTGTCGTACGTATCCTCCTCGGAGAAACTATTTGCTATTATTATAGTTCTTGTTTCAACGGTCGTGTGGGGTCACGGATCCACGTGGAGTCCAATGACGACTGTCGAAACAAAATCTCTCTGGGGCCGATGGCCCTCTTGGAGAAAGAAAATCTCTCTGGGGCCGAAGGCCCTCTTGGAAATGTATCGAAATAAGTTCAGAGACAGCAGAACGCTTGTCGGGAGATAACTTCAATGTCGCTGTTGCTCAGAGTAACTGAGGCTTACGATCCACGAGATGGACTACGCTCAGCAGAGCTCCTAACCTTCAGATTTACTGGGTTGTAATTTGGAGTTGCTGTTGGGCAGCGTACAGCGGGTTAATTTATTTATCGAAGTTCAGCGCTCCTTTAACAGACAGCAGAAATGCTTGTCGGCAGTTGACTTAAATGTCGCTGTTGCTCAGAGTAACTGAGGCTTACGATCCACGAGATGGACTACGCTCAGCAGAGCTCCTAACCTCAGGTTTGCTGGGTTGTAAAGTGGAGTTGCTGTTGTTCAGCGTACAGCAGCAGGTACACTCAAGGTTTTCTCGAGATTATTGGTCCTCGTCTATGGAAAGACAAAGCGGAGAAGGTGAGATTGTCACAACTCCTACGCGGTGGTACTCTGTAGGTGTCTCTATCGTAGTTACAGCAACTAGACTACAGCAGCAGTGAACTACAGCAGTACAGCAGTAGTGAACTACAGCAGTAATATAATGCCCTACGCAGGACCCTCGTACAAGCACGCGGTATATGTACCACGTGACACTCACGTTTCAACGAAGTACGTGGGTCTTCGATGTTTCGTTCCTCTCGTCGCAGAAGAAGCTTCCTTTTCGTCGTACGTAGCAGCAGGTTTCTTGATCTTGAAAAAGTCCAGTCCTCCTCCTGCTGTATGTATAGCGAGCCAGTAGCAGTCCAGGGTGGCAGTCTTGGGCCACCGCTGCTAGTAGCTTGCCGCGTTTACGCGTTTCGAGGCTACTCAACCTATTAAACAATGTGGTTTGCGTGTGTCAGCTCGAAGCTGGTATACGCGTAGCGTGTGTCAGCTCGAAGCTGGTATACGCGTAGCGTGTGTCAGCTCGTGGCTGGTATACGCTCAGATCCGCTTATCGATGGCCGATAAGACACAATCTGGAGAGGGCAAACGCTTAAGCTGCCGTTAAGCAAACTTGTATGTGTAAGCTTCTCTTGTAAGATAAAGAGATGTTGTTGGCGACTCCTGGCCAGTGTTGATTGATTGCTCAGCTGGAAGCTGATGATGATGAGCAGATGTAGAGCAAAAGTAGAGTGAGCTCAAAGGGGAGGGCGGTGCGCGTGTGCGCTCGCAGCTCGCAACAAAGGACGACCCTTGCACTTCGGTCAAACAAAAACAAAATGAGGGAATACCCTCGTATTCCGTTCAAAATAAAAACAACGAAGAGAACCCCCAGATTTACTGTAAAGAACAATATATCTTGGGGTACATATCCATGACCCCAGTGTAGCCTATGTTGTTCCTCCAACCGGAACTACATTGTAACAGTAAAACTATGCTACCGGTCTCGGAGGGATACTGAAGATATCCTTTCCATTATTTACCAATGATAGCACGTACTAAATGTGCTGTCTACCGTAGATCATGTACGTACGTACCACAACAACAGTAGATCCATGGCACTACTCGTCATTGGGACTTTATTCTGTGCGTACGGGTGCACAGCAGTATATGCGTAAAAAGACAGCTGCTGCTATCCTACTATACAGTATAACTCAGACTGGAAAACTGTCTGTTGTACATATAATGCGTAAATGTATACCAGATGATGTAAGTGTAATCGAGTAACGAATATGATGGTTACTGACAAGTAAGTATCATCTCTAATATGCGGCTCTAAAGGCCATTGCTTCGTCGGTGATGTAAAGCCATTGTGCTCTGCTCCCGTTACAAGTTGTTAGCGTTTTCACAAGCTTTGTGTCGCTCGCAACTAACTTCGAGTATACACGTAAACACCTCGTGAGTCTCTTCTGGGTGCATACGACTGCCGTCTGGCGCACGCGATACCCTCACTCATCCCACCAAGAAGAGCATCCCTCGACTTCGCTGGCTGTACAGCAGTAGTAGTATCCTGTGAGGAGCTGTTGTTGTAGCTGTCCGCAAGTGAGGTGTGAACGTTCAGAGGGGGGTTGTTTTTGTCTCATTTTATTATGCACCCCAATTTTCGACCACTCAATTTTGTTCGCTGCGGCACGCATGAAATGAGCCGACATGTAGGCCTCTGTTGCTGAGAACGGGCGGGAGATCAATCTTCGAGAGAAACACGAGATATTTGTTTGAGGTGTAGATGTGCTTCGGTGATAGGTTATATCATCATGCCTAAATTTCTCAGCCTGATTTTTTCCCCGAGCGAGATGTTCTATATCCTTCCACTCCAGAGTTATCGGAGCTATACTGTTATGGGGGGCCATATTATTATGTAGAACCTACGGTCCATACAAAAACGTATATATTTCGCTATTTTTACCAGCAATATTTGGTCCTATTTACGGTGGTCCCCCGTAATGATAATAGCTGTTGTTGTAGTAGATGTCCTGCGACCACAGACTGTATTGTATTTTGGCGACGAGCTGATGATTTGAACAACCACAACAACAACGAACAACAACAACAACAACAACAACAACAACAACAACAACAACAACAACAACAACAACAACAACAACAACAACAAACAACAACAATATTGAAAAATATTTCTTCGTACCATACTAAAATAAATGCTGCTGTGCAAGCTACCCGCGGGTGAAGTTTTCGTTATATTATTATGCTTCGGTTTGCCCGTCATTTCCCTTGGTTCCACAGAGTATGTTGTTGTTGTTGTTGTTGTTGTTCTCACATTAACTCACAATTCAATGCAGTCCGTGGTCGCAGGACAGGCTCCAATAACTCTGGAGTGGAAGAAATACCTCAAGTAAAAACAGAGGCAAAAAACAAAAAACAAGCATACGCACTCCACCACTGCACTGCGGACACCAGGGAAGCAAAAAGGAGACTATCAATAGCAGACAAAAAAAACTAAAAAAAAAAAGATGAAGCTAAGCAAAACAAAAACAAAAACTAAACTAAAACAGACGCAGATAGCAAAACGCAAAAAAAAAGGCAAAACGGACCATACTAACAAAGACACAAAGAGGTACAAACGGGAATGAAAGAAAAATGAAAGGGATAAAAAAGCGATAATCACGGGCGGGGGGGAAAGAAAATACCAAAGGCAGGCACTGGAGCATACAGACACGCAAAGAAAGTTGCCCAGATGGCACCATGCTAGTTACTTGGGTCCCAAAGAAAGGAGTGCATCATGACGATGATGGCCATAACCAGGCTTCAGTCTGTTGGGCAGACCGCCTCCCCTCCCCCCCCCGGCCATTCCCCCTCGTCCCCCTTTCGCCCCCCCCCCTCTTCCCTGCCATTCTGCACACACACTCGCGTTGGCGTCAACGGCTGTGGTCGTGGTTGCAGCTATTCTATGCCGTTCTGCCGATGCCTCCTTCTCATCTATCTGTATGCCATTTCCGCATGAAGGCCTCCGCCCCTTCCTCGACCCGTCGGAACCATCTGCCGGCTTTCTGTACTGCCTCGCGCCACCCTTCGAGCTTGATGCCGAACTCCTTGAGGTCCTCCTCAAGGTACCTATGTATGTAGAGGGCAGTAGAAGAAGTAGCAGTACTTCGAATTGTTTCTTCTATGTTTCTCTTTTTTTCTTCACTTTACTTGCCGATCAATGCCGTTCGTGCATTATTTGACACCCCGGACAATTACTATAATAATATTTTAATAGTCTATTGTGTCTACAATTAATTGATTGAGGAGGATGTATGTGTCTTAATTGGATTTGTTATGACAATTGTTTTTGCCGGCCGTCTATTAATCAAAATTGTCCATACAATTGATTTCGGCGATTGCCCATTATTAATTGGAATTGGCCAGACAATTTTCCGACGATTATCTATCGACTGGAATTGTCCAGGCGATTGATTTCGAAGACCATGTATGTGCTAGTTGGAATTGCGTGGGTAACATGTTTTGAGTGTTTCCTATGAAATGGAATAGTCCAAACAATTGGTTGCGGAGACTGCTAATTAATTGGGTTTCTTCAGTAAATTGAGTTCGGGTGCTGATCCAATAATTGGAATTGTCCTGACAATTTATTTCGGGCGTTTGTCCACTACTAACTGAAATTGGTCAAAAAAATATTTTCGATAGCTGTCTATTAATTGGATTTGTCTGAACATTTCATTTCGGCTGCCATGCTACTTATTATTATTAGCTGAAATTGTCCGCACAATTGAGTTCGGGTGCAGTCAATTACATGGCATTGTCCAAACGGTCTTCGGTGATTGGAAAGTAGTTGGAACTACTGTGTCCGCACAATTTATTTCAGATGCCGCGCAAGAAATCAATTAATTGCTCGATAAAAGTCATGGCCGTGTACCTACTACATACAGTAGTTTATTGTATTGTGATAGACACTCCCCATTGAATTGATACTACTTGTAATATGAAACAGTAAAGGACCTTGCAAAAAATGTGATTGCTTCTTATCTAGAGGAAAGTTCCCGATCCAGTTGTTGTAGAGGCAACACTAGCATGGCTGTACTGTTGTGTACTGTCCAAATGAACTGTAGTTCTGCAAGTAGCTGCCAGCTTTCAAATAACAGAGCCCATAGTCATAATAATTCCAATTATATTAGTAGATCGCTTCCGACACCTTATGTCCAGACAATTCCAATTAATGGAAGGTCTCTCAAAGCAGTTGTTGCCCCGACAAGTCCACGTCATATAAATCCCGAAATCGATTGTTCAAGCAGTTCCAATTAATAACCCCCCCCTCTGGAGCGGTCTACTTTCATCGTCCGCCCGCGCGGCCACCCTTAGCGTTGTGCCCGAGTGGTTAAGGATAGAACGTAATGAGAAGGAAGGAGCAAATACAGCAAATAAATAGAGTAGACAAGCTGAAAGTTGGCACGGAAGGGAGGTAGACTTGGTGCATGGGTTTCTTTTTGTTTCCGAGGTTTTCTTCTTTCGGGAAAGTTATGAGTGATCCATGTTGAAGATCATGCTGCACATTGTCAGATGGCAAGAGGAATAATAATTGTTGCCAGGTAGACAGTAGTAGTACCCGATGTCAAATGTCCGAATAAATCCAAGTAATAGACCATATATATCCAAGATCAATTAATTGTCCAAACAATTTCAATTGCTAGACAGTCTATGACATCACTTACTTGATAGACAACTTCGTGACTCTGCTGTAGGGGCAATATAGTCTATGGATAAGTCTATTGTCCAAGGCATATTATATTATTAAGCAGAAAAGGGCGGGACACCTCAACTTTAGCTTTGTATTTTATGTCCGAACGTACTGTAGTCACTGTATTATTGGTGAGTTTTGAGTGAAACCACGCTTATTATTCGAAAGACAGGTTTTTGTGGTGCTGCAGCCAGCCGTGTGTGTGTGTGCACGAGCTGTACTTGCGCCGTAATCGTATGATACTTGTGCAGTAGTACCAATATTTGTTCGACGTTTAATTTTTTTTTAAAACGACAAAAAATATTACTACAATCAACCACCCTCCGTAGTAGAGAGTATTGATACCGCCTAGCCCATGTGGTCCATGTGTAAATCATACTGGTAAAAAAGGTTTTACGAAACAAAATAATCCGTATGTATGCACAGACATTTTTAAACGCACGGGCAGTTGACTTGAGAGACTGTCCACCAACGGCATTGTCTGAAGTAGTTTGGGGGATTTTTTATTATTATTAGTCGAAATCGTCGGGATAATTGATTTTCGACACCGTCTATTTATTTATTGGAATTATAATTATTGCCGGGACAAATAATTTGAAGGCTCTCTGCTAATAATTGAGATTGCCCAGACAATTGATTTGGAGACTGTGTATAAATTGGAATTGTCGGGCCAATTGATCTGGGAGACTTTCTATTAGTTGGAGTTGTCGGGACAATTGGTTTTGGCGCCAATCTATTAATTGAGAGTATCCGGACAACTATTACGGGGGGCCGACTATTAGTTGGAATTGTCGGGATCATTGATTCGGGAGACAGTCTGTCAATTGGAATTGGCCGGACAATTTATCTACTAGGAGAAATCCATTATTAGTTGGAATTGTCCGGACCAATGATTACGGAGGCTGCCTATCAAGTGAAATTGTCTGGACAATAGGGCCAGGGACGGGTCTCTAGATAGAAATTGTCTGGATAGTAGAGCCCGACGCCTTTCACTTAATAACTGGAATTAGGGACCACAATAGACAGTCAATTGCAATAGGCAGCTATTAATAATAGACTATTATTATTGGAGTATTGTCTATTTTCCAGGGTGTGGTCATTTACTACGTGTTCTGGGCGGGCGGAGACAGCCAGGCGCCAGGCGTGGAATCAAGGTAGTAGGATCTCGGGGTTTCCACTGATTTGGATGTTCGGGGGTTGGTTTATTTTTAAACAATTGGCCAAAATAGGGTATACCCGATACGATTATGGTCAAACTCGGGTACCATTATATTTCAATGACCGCGAAAGCCCCAGGGCGCCATCTCATTGATTGGTCAACGCCGGTCCCCACCCGATCGATCCTGGTTACTTTTGAGCCGGGTAGACCCGATTTTGTCTACTTACCCCCCAACAGATACCCGATTATTGCATCCACCTACCCGAGAATGTCCAGACTATTCGACCAGAACGACCAACCACCATCTCGGGGTCCATGTCTCTCGCCCCGTCGAAGACGGGTCATGAACCATCTACTATTAAATCAGATTATTTTCCCTCTGTTTTCTCTAAAAAACGGAAAAATGGGAACGAAACAAAAAATGGGAACGGACGCTTTTTTTTAGAAAGCAAACCAATTGTGTACAACTCCAAGAAAAAAAGTTGACAGTCCTGTGGGGCTGTACAGCAGCCTTCGAATGAGCTGCCGCTCAGGCTGGAAGTCCTCGGCATCGCCGCGGTAGCCAGCATCTAGAGAAATCACAATAGAGCCAGCGTATATCGCTTTTTGCGTCCACCCGAAGGCACGAGATGGAGCATGACCGTTCTGACGAGCTCCTCTCACAGGGCTGGCCAAGGGGTTTCGCAGGATCATTTTGGTTCTCTGATACACCACATGGTTCTGGAGATACGGCTTGGTTCTCATTTTAGGCTTCGTTCCCATTTTTCCGATTTGTCTGTATCTGCGTGATCTCTCCAAGACCAAAAATTGAGCACTATCCTCTCTCTCCCCTTATCCCGAACTAAAAGCAACCAAAAGCGGCCTACTAAGCACAGCAGCAGTAGTAGTAGTGACGGATCAGAGCGACGCTACCAACTTCGTGACAAATAAGAGGTGTTCTCCAGCGACACCAAGAGTGCTCGTCAAGTTAAGTGCTCATATGCACCATCTATCTCTTCTTCTTATTTCTGGCCACACACTATAGAATTCTTAAGGTTCATTCTTATCGGAGAGCGTTTTTTCCAGAATATCCTAAGTTTGGAAATAATTGGAGATATATATCAATATACGGAGGCGTTCTGTCACTATTATTGGTGAAATTCTCCTGAAGAATCAAAAATATCAAGTTCGTTAACATTCCAATATTTGGAAAAAAAAACAGGAAAAATTGGAAGATTGAAAAATTGCGGGATAAAAATATAAAATTTGTGAAATAAATGTCGAAAAATGGGGAAAAAAAGCTCTCCGATAAGCATGACCCTAAGACAGGGTGTACCAATTATTATGTCATTTTCTCATTTTCGTCCAGCCCTCGAGCCTGAAATCCTCCGCAGCCAAATTCATACGGGTAATTAATTGCTGTCACGTTGCATTATTAGTCATCATGCATCGGGGTTCGTTCGGTTATTAGGAGTATACGTACATCATGGAATAAAAACATTCTTATACGAGCAACATGTCATGTTTCCTATTTGCATCGTGCATGGTCGAGTAAGTTATCGTGGCGATTCGATACGGTAGTCATGATGAGATCACGCCTCGGAAAATAATACAAAGAATATTTCCCGCAAGGCAAAGGTACCGAAATGTTGGACGATGACCGACGAAGTATACTTGTTGTTTGTGCAAGGGGTACGTAAGAAGAGCGATGAATGACTTCGTTGCGAATCTTCAAATATTTTCAGCAGCGTTGCGGTGAAAACGAGGTCGACACCCGGTACCAGCCATTATTTCGGATCTCGATACTCGGGGTATTGGCAGGTACCCCACATATTTTCCAACTTTAAGTACTCTCCCGGTACTACTCAGTGTTTTTCGGACAAAGCGAACGAAGTAGTCTAGAATGAACGACTCGTTCTACGGTTTTCATCTTTCGGGAAAGTTATGAGTGATCCATGTAACATTGTTGAAGATCATCATGCTGCACATTGTCGGATGGCAAGATAAAAAAAAATAATACACCTACTACCTGGTTGGTATAGAGGTAGCACATCTCCGCTAACATGATTTCTAAATGACGGGAAACTCGTCGGAATGTCAATCATGTTCGAAGAAAGACGGGGATTTTTATACTCGGCTCGTCATGGAATTATTCCTCATCATCAGGATGCAATTTGATTTTTGCTGAAGGTATTTTTCGGGTGAGGTATGGCGCTGTGCAAGTGAGGAGCCCCAGCAAAATTGGGGTGAAGCCCAACTATATATCGCAGAAGGCCACGAACTTAGTCATTGATACTACTACGCAAATAGATGGCTCTTGTCCGTCTTCGTCAAGGCGAGAGGACGAGAGGCATGAGCCCCGAGGTGGTGGTTAATCGATGTGGTCGAATAGTAGTCTGGCCATTCTTTCGGGACAATAATCGGGTACCTCTTGGAGGGAAAGTAGACGAAATCGGGTCTACCCGGCCCAAAAGTGGCCAGCATCGGGTATGATGTAGGGAATGTAGACTAAAAATGTTACGTAACAAACGCTACTCGAATTTAAGGCTTCGAAACTCGCTTTCCACCACAAACAATCTCCCTCACTAAACCTGACTTATCTCTCCTTGCGAGTAAGTCAGGAACCCCGATGAGACTCTGAGTATCCAAGTTTTACCTCCGACTTTTCGGTACCGGACTCAGTATGCAATGATCGCATTGCTCTCATCGTTCCTTCCTGGGTGTTTTCTAAGTCAAGTGAGTGAGTTTTACAGGTTCTTGAATAATATGAGATATTCCCCTTTTTTTCCTTTTTTTTCGGGGGATGAAGGCGAGGATCGAACCACGGACCTCGCTCTTCAGAATCTCACACCCTGCCGGCGACGCCATTGTAGGGAATGTAGACTAAAAATGTTACGTAACAAACGCTACTCGAATTTAAGGCTTCTAAACTCGCTTTCCACCACAGGTAGGGGCCGGAGTTGTGACCAAGGAGATGGCGTTCTGGGGCCTTCGCGGTCATCGAAATAAAAAGGTACCCTATTTTGGCCTTAAAGGTATCGGGTATACCCTATTTTGGCCGATGCTCTTTTATTTCGGTAGTAGGAAAGTAGTAATTCAACGACAAAAAAAAACAGCCCTGGAGGAGGTGGGGACCGTTGATATTTTTATGTGGTTGTTTTTGGTTCGATTGCCCCTTTTTCGCTGAATGTCCACGAACGAGTCGTCACTCTAACAACATCCCAGACAGCAAGCGTGTTCCTCTCTGTGTTTACGACTAACCCCGTGCGTCTCGTACGGTGCAGGCAGCACTCCAGACAGCAACCGCTCGCTGTAGTCAGTACGGTGTAGTCAGTAGTGTGTGTGTGTGTGTTCTTCACATTAAACCGTTCTTTCTACCCGTCGACATCCAGCACAACCAGTGTCCGTGCCGATTCTTCAATCCTAGAAGAGATACAAGTTCTGTGGTCACAAAGCTACGCCACGGACTTTGACTTTATTTGCAAAAATAAAAAAAGGATTCAATTGTTGAGAGCGCCTTGCAGCGTGGGTAGGCACAATTCGATGCGAGTCGACGAGGGAAGAAAATCCTGAAATCTTCTCGCGATAAAAAATGAAGGCACGTACCGTAGCGGGAAGGGGGGAAAAGAGCCTGCTATGTGACCCCGGATCTGAGTTACGAGTTGGAAGGAGAGAGAGAAGAAGATGTGCGAAGACAATAAATGGGATGGAAAAAAAAAAAAAAAAAAAAAAAAAAAAACAGAGATACTACGTTGCCACGTGTGCAGTGTGAACTGCAGTGGGCAATGCAAAGCCATGTCATCATACTAGATACGACAGGCACGACATACGCAATCTATGAAATAGTGAAACGAAAAGAAACAATCAAAGAGAAAACAAAAACAAGGTAGACAAATCGAAAAAGAAAAAGAAGAAAAATGAAAGCAAAATCTAAGAGAAACAATCTGTCGTGCCCCCCCCCCCGCAGGCGAGGTGGCCAACACTTGAAAAAGAACGAGCTGGAAAAAAGAAGAAATAACAAAAAAACAAAAAACACCACTGCTTGTGAACAGAGTAAGACAAAGAACCAAGGAGAAAGTAACAAGGAAAAATAACAAAGGGGAAATAACAGGCAGACCAAAGCCCAAAGCACCTTCCAGGTGGCGGCAGCAGCTTGTGGTACGAGTAGTATAGCCAGGTTCTCCCTGCTAATCCGCCTGGTAGCTTGCTACCCAGACTGCCGTCTCCGCCCTGCGTTCGTCAACTATGCCCAGCCCCTTGGCGTCAGACAATACGAGCCGAGCAGAGCAGGTTCGTCTTCCAACCACGCCACACGGCTCCTTGAGTACGGCCTATCAATCAGAAAAGGAAGAGGAAGAGAAAAAATGAAATGAAAATCACGGAGAGTCAGCGCAAGAAAGAAAAAAAACAAAACTAAAAGAGAAGACAAGGGAAGACCACGTTCGAGCCAGCTGCACCAGTTGGTAGCACTAGTAGTATGGTCATATTCTACTTCCTAGTCGACTTGGTGCCTTGCTACCCTGTCTGCCATCTCCTTCCTACTTTCGTCTACCGCCGTTTCCCTTCTACCCCTCCTGTTCCCCCCCCTCTCCGCATTCCCTCGGTCGGGCTTTATGCCACTTCTCCTGTTGCCCCCTCCCCCCCCGTTCCCTTGGGCACCATCCACGGCGGATGCGCGGCGCTGTCTACTCATCTCAGCCTCAGCCTCGTGCCACCTCACCATGAACCGTTCGGCTGCTTCAAGGATCCCCCGGTACCACTTCCCCACCTTTTTGGCTGCAGTGGGCCACAACGCGGTCTCAACTCCAAACACCAAGGGGGCAACTTCCGTTGACCCTTCGGTGGCTCGGAACTCCCTAAGGTCTTCGACTATGCATCTATGCCAAGTCTTACACTGTCCGCCTGGTCTCGGGTTCTCCCCACCAGCTATCATCCCGAGCATTACCCGATTGGGTAATCGCTCCTTGCTTTGCCGTGCCACGCCCCCCGCAAAGAAGAGCCGCCGTTTACGAATGGTCGTTTCGATGCTCTCGCAACGTGTCATCTTGAGGGCCTTCGCGTACGAGAGGGTGGCATGGTCAGTATGAAGTCGGCGCTGGAAGCCAATGACTCGCAACAGGACTTGGTGGTGAGCCGTTCGGAGCTTGGCAAAGTGTTCCGCTCTGAGTCAAGAGTTCTGATTATTGATAGTTGTGGGAACGGCGCCATGACTTGTATGTATGTGCTGTGTACGTAGAGGTCTCACCCTGGGCAATAATAGACAATGGCCCCTGCAATAATAGCAATAGAATATATATGGTGCAATGGGCGGGTCTATATTGTCGTCGGCAAAGTCTATCGATTGGCACGTTCCTCGATCCATTGTCGTCGGTAATGTCTATCGATAGGTTACGCCCCCCAACATGTTGTTCAGGCAGGAGTGTTCTGAAGTAGTGAAACGGAAAGCTGGCAGCCTGGGCTGAGGTCTTAAGTCATTGTCACAAGGCAACACATGTAGGGTTCTGCAATAGTTGGTAGGAGTGGCAGCTGGGGACCCCAGGTTACCACTCAGAGGGGCATAACCCAAAAGGGGCACACAAACACGAGACATGAATGACCGACCTCAGTGACAGAGCAGAGCTTGAGTCCGACCGAGTCGAGAGGTGCGCTCCTAGGTCTCCAGGAGAGTAGGGCGAGCTTGTGGTTCTTCTGTGAAGAGGCTCCAACTGGAGATGGCTAGATGGTAAGTGATAGCTTGTTCCGTGACCGTGGTGATGGTCGCGGGAACTGAGTGAGACGGAAGGGGGATGAAACCTTCCGTCCGGAACGGAGCTACAATATGAAAACGCCTCTATGTCATCATAACTCCTGA
This sequence comes from Nereocystis luetkeana, assembly GCA_031213475.1. Taxonomy (NCBI): domain Eukaryota; class Phaeophyceae; order Laminariales; family Laminariaceae; genus Nereocystis; species Nereocystis luetkeana. The sequence goes on from JARUPZ010000032.1 coordinate 3,149,821, forward strand.
GACGGTCAACCGAACCGTAACAGTAGTGCCTGGGTTGAAAGCTGTTGTCACCGGCAATGGCTATCGACGGATAGCTTGCAAAATCTATTGCGGTCGACAGTGGCTATCGAAAACAACACGTACGTCTTGATCTGTTATTATTATTGTTGCCGGCAATGGCTATCGATAGATGAACTTTTTTCCCTATTATTATTATTATTTATCTTGCCATCCATCCGACAATATGCAGCATGATCTTCAACATGGATCACTCATAACTTTCCCGAAAGAAGAAAACCTCGTAAACAAAAGGAAACCTATGCACCAATGAATGGCTGTCGATATATATCTATGTTTCTGAATATAGTGTAACCAGCAATCATTATGGCTATCGACAGATACATTTCTAATATATCGTGGCCAGCAATAATTGCTATCGATAAACACCGATGAGAATCTGTTGTGGTGGGCATTGTCTATCGATAGGCATCATCTGTCATAGACGAACGAGCGGTGCGCGTGCCCTGCGTGCTAGAGTATCATCACCGGCCTCGCCAGGCCACATGTATATCATTCATGATCGAGGCCATTGCCTCTTCTGGCCTCTGGCCTCCACTCATTTGTATCACAGTGATCACGCATACTCTACAACACAGTGTATTTATCGTTTCCCTTCGCAGGCCGGGTCCCTCCAACCCCATGGCCCTGCTTTCGCAACACACTCAAGCTTCGTTCGAGTTCATAGGCAAGACTGACACCTGCAATCCCGTTGTTCCACCCATCCTGCTGTGCGTACGGCTGAGCCATCTCTTAGCTGTCTCGGCCGGTACTTCTTCTTAGCAGGGGAACACCGAGGATATGGAGCGATCTAGATGGAGCTAGCGGCGCCGGAGGTTCTGGACGCAGGAGCGCCCAAACCTCTCCGACCCTCATAGGAAGGCATACGCCTTCGGGGTCAGGGGACTAATTCACATTGTCCCCTTTTGACTCCACGCCATGAACTCTACTGGAAACCCCTCGGATCCTTGGTACACCACCGCAACATCCTCCCCAGCTGGTTTAAGCCGGGCAAGGCAAAGCCACGCGATATACCGGACGGTGGATCCAAGGTTATCTATGCCAAGAAAGACTGAGGAGAGAAAACCCGGCCGTATTTTTCCGTAAGGAAAAGCCCTCCCCAGCACGCACACTACATGCGCCGCCTTACTCACAAACGCGGCGAACAGAATACTCCCACTACGTGGAACATTCCTTCACGCTCACCCCGCGACACTCCTACGCCCATAAGTATCCGGCACGTTCGCCTGACTTCGGAATCCCGACGTCGCTTTACGATTGTACGCGAAGGGCCTCGAGCCTGGTGCAGTAGCAGCGGCACGCCGGAGGCAATCGACCCCCTACGGCCGGACACAAGGACAAGACAAAAACAAATCAACCCCGAACCCCCCCTCTCGGGTGTTTCCGCCTGGCTGCATGGCCAGAGCGGAGAACCGCGGAACCCGCTTTCTATAGAACACCGCTATGCTACCACACAAACACCCCGAACCCCTCAACCCCGAAGCACCGACCTACGGTGCTGCACTGCAGGCTGGCCGGGTGGCCAGAAACACCCTTTAAAAGCCGAACCCTGGAACCCACTCTGGCGCGCATCGCTGTGAGACAGCTTCGACGCTTCCTGACCGTAGCACCATATATGGTGCTGCACAGTACAGTCGGCCTCATAGGCTGCCCTTGTTAAATTACAACTGGCACGAACCTGGGTTCCCCCCATCCCTCTTAAAAACAAAAAAAAACGAAACAAAACGAAAACAAATGAAAACATAAAAAAAAACCACAAACAAAAAAAAAAAAAAACAATAAAACCGCGCAACAAAACGAAAACAACGATCCCCCTCAAGAAAAAAAAAATACACCAAAACCCCACGACACAAAAAACCCTAAAAAAAAAACAAAAAAAAACACAACACAACCCAGAAACCCCTAAAAAAAAACACAACCCAGAAACCCCTAAAAAAACCCCTAAAAAAAAAACCCATGAAACCCAACAAACCTCCTTGACCGTGCCCTAAGGTATGGTGCTGCACCGTACCGTCGGCACAATAGGCCGCCCATGTTACATCACAAGCGACACGCGCCTGGGTTCACCCCCAACGGAAAAAAAACGGAAGACAAAGCACAAAAACGAACAACAAAACCAAACAAAAATAAACCAAAACAAAGCAAAACAAAAACAAAAAAACAAAACAAAAAAAACAAAACAAAAAAAACAAAACAAAAAAAAAACAAACCCCAACCAAAACAAAACAAAAACAAAACGAAAAAAAAACAACACAAAACCAACAAAACAAAACAAAAAGAAACAAGAACAACAAACCCCCCCCCCCCAAAAACAACTAAAAATCAAAACAAAACCCAAAAAAAATAAAAATAAAAACCACAACCCCAACCCGGATTCGAGACACAAAAACCCCAAACAAAAACAACGACCAAAAGGCCCAGAAACAAAAGCGCATCACGGACTCCCCCCCTGGTGCCCAAACAAAAACAACGACCAAAAGGCCCAGAAACAAAAGCGCCTCACGGACTCCCCCCCTGGTGCCCGCTTCTTCCTTCGATGGCGGATTTCTTCATCTCCGAGGCCGTTAGCTCCTCCCAGTCGTTGTCGGAGAACCGGACTCGCCAGTACGGCGAGTAGAAGTCGTAGACCTGCCCCAACCGGCTTGCCTTCCCGTTGCCGTCCTCGTACGACCTGGATATCTTCGTGCCGATCGGGAACCTTGCCAACGCTTGCTGTCTAGTCAGCGTCGGCCGTCCCTTCCCCCCCATGTCTTGGGCCGGGCGACGGGTCGCCTCGCTTCTCGGAGCGTGTAAGTTCCATAGCGCGTGAAACGTGTCCAGCTGCAACGGGGTAAAGCTATCCAAAGACTCTGCTTCGGAGACCCAATCTGATGCGACCCCGTCCAAGTACCTGCCGCGGTATTCCCACCGCGCGACCCCGGACGCGCTGATCACCCGCCTTCTGTCCAGCAGCGTGTACATCGGCGCCGCCGTGGTCGAGTCCCCCGCGAGTCCCAAGTCCGCCCCCCATGCCATCTGTGCGAACTCGTCCTCCATCGGGTGACGCAAGTCTGCCGGCCTCACGTAGAACGGCTTCAGCGACGTGGTGGAAACCGTCCTGGAGCGTGGTGTCCGGCCCTCCATCTCAATGACGACGCTCAGGCCCTCGATCACCACCTCCACCACCTTCCACGGACCGGTCCACCTCTCGTGGACCAGTTTCGGCCCCATCCCCTGCCGGTGGAGCGAGCTGTCGCTCTCCCGGGCGAGAACGAGGTCGCCCTTTGCCACGCGGGTGCCCGCCGACGGCCTCTGAATCGCCGCGTTGTGGCGCTGGCGCGCCCTCTCCCTGCGCTCGTGCATCCTCTCTAGTGCCTCCCGAACCTCCCTTAAATTGTGCCGTCGGCCCTCAATAAAGTTCTCGAAGCCTCCCGTTGACTCCGTGTCATCCATCTGCGGCACTAACATGTCAAGGGCCGTGCGAGGGCTGCGGCCGAACAAGAGCTGGAAGGGCGTCATAGCGGAAGGCAGGGCTGGGTCTGGCATGGTGCGTTTAATCCAACATGCCAGCGCTACGTACTCGTCCCATCGGGTTGGCCACGCCTTACATAACTCGGAAAGCACATCCAGCATCCACGCTCCTACTCGCTCTACACTGCCTTGGCCTCTCGGGTGGTCGGCCGGCCCGAAGTCTATCGGTACCTTGAGCCACCGACACAGGTGTTCCATTACAGTGGCTGTGAACTCTCCTCCCCCGTCCGCGCGGATAAACGAGGGCACTCCAAACGTCAGACACAGGTCGAGTAGCAAGCGCGCAACCGCATGAGCCTCCTTCGAGGGGAGGGGGTATGCAAAGAGAAACCGAGATGCTTTGTCCACTACCAGTAGCAAGTACTCGTTACCTGCTTCGGATGTGTTGGGGATCCGTAGCAAGTCTATTTCCAAAACTTCCCACGGCTCCAGGTACCTTGCAGGGAGCATAGCTATGCGTTGGCTTCGCGAGCGTTTCCTACGCCGGCACCCGCACGACAAGACATACTCCCTCGCATCCCTGCACATACCTGGCCAGTGGAAGCGGTCGCGCAGTAGCGCAAGCGTCCTGCCGACGCCGGGGTGCCCATGCTGGCAGTGCACCAAGGCAAGCAAGTCGGCTACCATCACGCGCGGGACGGCCAGGACCGACGTGCGCCTCTCCAGCATTCCGCGCTGCTCTAGGTCGTACCACACCAAGTTCTGATCGTCAAGGAGATACCGTGCTACCTCTCTATCTCGCGCGCGCTCGCCCCCCACCGTTCCTCCCTCACCCCCCAGGGCCTCCCTAATCCTACCGAGTAGGGGGTCGTCCATCTGCCGCCTCACCAGCCCTGGCACGTCGCGCAGCGCCTCGATGGCTCGTTCTATCACCGATCGCTCCGGCGCCCGTTCGCTGCGCGGCACCCCCCCCCCGCTCGTGGAGGGCCCGCCCAGGCCGCCTGGTACTGGCGCCGCGCCCGCGTGGCGTGTACCCGGCCCTCCCGATGGGGACTGCTGTCCGTCGCCGCCGCCCCTACCACCGCCCCGCTGTGTCGTAGTTGTCGACGGCGAGCCTGACGCGGCTGGGGGAACCGGCAGTGCAGTCTCCCGAGGCACGTGTACCGCCCTAGCCGTGTGATCGGGGAGTGGACGCAGCCGAACCGACGGCTTGTGCGAGCGAGCCGACCGCCGCAGCGCCGGTGACGCACCGGCCCCCACCGCTGCCAGCCTGTCGTGAAGTGCGAGGGTGAGCAGCTGCTTGTCTCTCGGGGCTTCCTCCCCCGACTCTCGGAGTCCGGCGCTGCTGGGGTCAGTCTGCGGGATGCTGGTGAGACAAGCCCGCCCGCCATCGCATGATTATGTCGAACTCGGCAAGACGCAGCGACCAGCGGTACAGCTTGGGGTCTAGGTCGCGGCTACGAAACAGCCAGGTGAGCGCGGAGCAGTCAGTAAACAGCGTGAACGGACTACCAGCTAAATACGGCCGAAAGTGCACCACTGCCCACAGTACCGCCATACACTCCCTTTCCGTCGCCCCCCTGCGTGCATCGGTTGCCGACCAACGGTGGCTCGCGTAGGCGAGGACTCTCTCCTTGCCGTCGATTTCTTGCGTCAGGGCGGCGCCAGCCCCCGCGGCGCTCGCATCTGTGTGAAGAGCGAACGGCTTGTCCCAAACGGGGAACGCGAGAATGGGGAACGACGTCAGGGCCGCCTTAAGGGACAGGAAGGCGTGCTGTTGATGTTCGGTCCACGGAATCAGGGTGCGCCGGGAGCGCTTAGAGGCAAAGGCTTTGTCCCGCAAAATGTCAGTAAGCGGCGCGGCTAGTATGCTGTATCGCTCGACGAACTGCCTCAGGTATCCCGTCATGCCAAGAAACGCGCGCAACTCCTCAACCGTTCCCGGTGGGGAGAGTTCCGCTACCGCCGCTATTTTGGACTCTGCCGGTCGCACGCCCTGCCGGTCAACGACCATGCCGACAAACTCCAAGCTCGCACAACACCATCTAGACTTTGCAAAGTTCACCGAAAGCCCTCCCGCTTGCAAACTATGGAGTACCTTTTCCACGAGGGTCAGGTGCCCCTCAAAGTCCGCGCTGTAGATCAAAATGTCGTCAAGATAGTTCTCTACCCCGTTCGCTTTCAAGTCTCCCAGCAAGTCCGTTACCATGCTCGCGAACGCCGGCGGTAATATCTTCAAGCCGAAGCCACACCGCTCATACTCCCACAGCTGCCCGAAGGCGTCCCGGAACGCCGTTTTGTGGCGATCCGGCTCTGCGATAGGAAGCTGGAAAAACCCCGACGCCAAATCAATCGACGTGAACCATGCGCTACCGGCCAACCTCTGGAAAATTGTCTGAATATTCCCCACCCCACCGCTGTGATTCAACATGCAACCGTTGAGGCCACGGTAGTCCTGGCACAAGCGCAACGTACCGTCTTTCTTACGAACCGTTACGCATCGAGCGGCCCAGGCGGATGTGGATTTACGGATAATTCCTGCTTCGGCTAGTTTCTTCACCTCTCTCTGGATAGCGTCTGCCTGCTCCGGCGAGAAGCGCTGTTGCTTCGCTGCGATCGGCGCGCACTCTTCGTCAATCAGGGGAATTCGCAACTCTCTTACCGTGCACGCCCGGACTCTCTTCGTGTCCTCCGGGAATAATCCTGCCACATTCTGGGGCCTCAGGGTATTCATCAGCTGATTCTTCTGAGCCACGCTGAGTTGCCCGATGTTGGCGTCGGACAACTCCACCCCTCGCGTCGGGGTCTCGGTGCAGCCCGCGTCGGGGACAGACGGGGGGTCGTCAGGGGGCTCCGGGACGGGGTCAGGGGGCGGTGAACGTTGCATTTTTTTCCGAGAGTCACGCCTGACCCCTATTGATACGACACGTAAGTGAGCGAAGTTGACAGCCGAACACGTACACGACTCCAAATTGCCTTTGTCTACCGGTTTAGCATCCTGATATACGTGAATGCTGCATTTTTGTCGAGAGTCACGCCTGACCCCTATCAATACGACACATGAGTGAGCGAACACGCAAGGAGCGGAAGCGTTGTATTGACGATCGGCCCGACCCAAAATTGCATCAATCTACTGGTATCGTATCGTAATGTACGTGAACGTTGCATTTTTTTCGAGAGTCACGCCTGACCCCTATTGATACGACACATAAGCGAGCGAAGTTGACAGCCGAGCAAGTACACGACTCCAAATTGCCTTTGTCTACCGGTTTAGCATCCTGATATACGTGAATGCTGCATTTTTCTCGAGAGTCACGCCTGGCCCCTATCAATACGACACATGAGTGAGCGAACACGCAAGGAACGGAAGCGTTGTATTGACGATCGGCCCGACCCAAAATTGCATCAATCTACTGGTATCGTATCGTAATGTACGTGAATGTTGCATTTTTTTCGAGAGTCACGCCTGACCCCTATTGATACGACACATAAGTGAGCGAAGTTGACAGTCGAACACGGTACACGTGCGAGCGGGCTTCTCACCTACATGTGTCCTGCGCTAGTCCTAGTAAGCATGCCACTGATAGTACAGCGGCCTATGCGAACATATGAAAGCTCGTGGGGTTGTGTCGGTTGCGTCATCAGCACCATGTTATCTCCCCTCTTTCCTTCATCAATATCCAACTCTCTCACCTCCCTGACTCCCTGTTGTGTGCGCGAGTGCTGTCTCGCCTCTGTTGATGGTTGGTGTATTATGTATGGTGTCTCTATGTTGCTATATTTTACTCGTCCTCCAACATTATTTGTACTGCTGTACGGTTGGTCATATGTTGCTTGCGTAAAACATAATGCACTGCTTCGCGTTTGGTCCTGTCTGTGTGTGTATTGTTGTGTTTATGATTTATTATTGCACGTATGGGTGCGACAAGCCTGTGTACGTCTAGCGGTGAAACACGACTAGACACCACCCCTCGTCTGGACTTGCAAGGCTCAGACGGCGAGGGGTAGGCGCTGCGCACTAGAAAGATATTATGTGTCGCGGCCGGCCCCAGGATACGTCCATCCTTCCAAAAGACCGGCGTTGAACACATGAGTGGAGTGTGTGGGGCTACCACTTCTCGCGCATTATGAACCCCCCGAGTCCAGGATCTGTTGAGTGGGATCGGGGTGGCACTCCGACAGATCCTGAGCCTCGGGACCGCTGTTCTGCTGAGTGAGGCGTACCGCGCAACCCCTATCGGGGTGGCGGACTCCCCCTCACTCACCCACACTAAACCACCCACAGTGTACAGCACCAGGACCCCTTGGCGTCTGCCCTCGGTCCCACGTGGGGACCGAGGAGCAGACCAATCATCACCTACCGAAGGTTCTCTCGAACGACGGACTCAGTGATGACCTCCTCGCTGTACATACTGTTGCAATCTTTCAGAAAATCTATGTTTCACTACCTAGTCTATGGCGTAGTGATCGCAGATCTATATGTTTTTTAGTCTAGACTGCAATAAGTGGAACACAGAGAGACCTCCCCCCCAGTGAGCCATCAAAGGGAGGTCGGCCGTCTGAGCATGGGCCAGAAGTGTGGTGCAGCACCGGGTCTGAAAGCAGACTCCCGCGTGCTGCATGAGAGAGGTGCGAGCGACTATCCTAGTCGTGCATACCGAATCTCCGTCGAGCTCGGACTCTGCTGAACGGTACCTACCGCAAAACCTTCTCGGGGGCGGACTCAGTAACCGTTCACTCGCGCTACCTCTCTCACAGCATAGCTTACGGATTCGGGGCTGGCCGTCGCTTCGTCTCTACGAAAACCGACGACCACCCTCCGTGAGGGTATGCTGACACATCTTCTGAGAACTCCGGGGACCGCAGCACTACGGGCGCGCGAAGGGTAGCAACCCCCCCGCGCGCCCGAGGCAACTGCGGCCTATGTCCCGCTCTACCATGCCTCGTTCATAAGTGGTGTCGGCCCTGTAGCCCTACCTACCAAGAGAAACTGTGCTGTGCTGTGTAGTGTGGTGTACGAGGATGAGGTTGCAGCAAAACAGACACACAATCAGAGAAACAAAAGAGCCGAAACAAAAAAACAAAAAAAAACAGCAGTCCACGAGTCTACGTGTGCACACCAAAAACAAGACAAAAGAAACCCGGAAAATAAGCTCACGCTAAAGCCGTTCGCCTCCAACCCAAAACTCGGCGCCAAAGCTTGGTTGCCTCGCCCCTGCCTGGGTGCCTCGCAGCAGCAATGCCTCACCCTGGAACCGAGACCAGGCCTGGCAGCAGGCCTGCGAGGTGACCGCTGACTGAGCCCTGTCCCGCCTGACCGGCCGGCGGCCAGGCTGAGCTGGGTACCATCTTGGCTACCTGGCTTACGTGATGTTTGTACGAGTACCTATATTTTGCTCTTCGCTATTCTGCCGATTTGTGCTTTTTGTATTTTCTCAGTTGTTTTTCTTACTGCCAACCGAGCGGCCGACGGTGCCTCCGCCAGCCCCTGGTCGCCTACAGGTTCAGGCTTGCTATCGGACCGGACACCATGTCAACCCGAGTTCGATTCTCGGATTGGACACCATGTCATAGACGAACGAGCGGTGCGCGTGCCCTGCGTGCTAGAGTATCATCACCGGCCTCGCCAGGCCACATGTATATCATTCATGATCGAGGCCATTGCCTCTTCTGGCCTCTGGCCTCCACTCATTTGTATCACAGTGATCACGCATACTCTACAACACAGTGTATTTATCGTTTCCCTTCGCAGGCCGGGTCCCTCCAACCCCATGGCCCTGCTTTCGCAACACACTCAAGCTTCGTTCGAGTTCATAGGCAAGACTGACACCTGCAATCCCGTTGTTCCACCCATCCTGCTGTGCGTACGGCTGAGCCATCTCTTAGCTGTCTCGGCCGGTACTTCTTCTTAGCAGGGGAACACCGAGGATATGGAGCGATCTAGATGGAGCTAGCGGCGCCGGAGGTTCTGGACGCAGGAGCGCCCAAACCTCTCCGACCCTCATAGGAAGGCATACGCCTTCGGGGTCAGGGGACTAATTCACATTGTCCCCTTTTGACTCCACGCCATGAACTCTACTGGAAACCCCTCGGATCCTTGGTACACCACCGCAACACATCACCCGCCTATTTCCACACCTATAATGTACTCTGATTTATTAAGAACTGCAGAATATTGTGCAGCAGCAATGCCATAATTTGATCTCGTGATCACCACCACCACCAGTCAGTATGGAATGAGTGCATGGTGTATGGTGATGAGCAGCAATGTGGGTGCATGACATAGCGTGAAGGAGGGCTGCAACGTTGTGTGTCTCAACTAGACAGTGGGCATCATGGGGGTTAAGTGTGTTGCATTGTCGGCTGTGATGTTGTGGTTTGTAGTCGGTGTTATGAATGGGGATTCCTTGGGATAAATGAGGTAGTAACGTGCATATATATACATTGTCAGGGAACCATATATTTTCGGCTATCTATGGACACAATTTATATTCCTTTGCCCTAATCATGGTGTCACAGGGTTGTTCATAGATGGCCATTCATTGTCCTGAACAAAAAAAGATGTTGGGAAAGCAACCGCGATATATATTGTTTGAACGATAGACTAAAACGTTTGTCTATCGATGGTTTTTGCCGCCAATAAAAAACACGCAATTAATTGCATCCATCAATAATAATAGCCATCGTCACCCACAATAGACTACTAGTAACTGTTGATGGGCGTGATCTCGCAATAGACTATTATTATTGCCTAAACCTGATGCATATCGACGGCCATTCTTGACGACCGCAGAAGCTTCTATTTATTGCCGTCAACAATAGGGACGCGTTTGTGCCCAACAATAGCCATCGCCACCCACACTAGATTGTTGGCCGGGCCCCGAAAAACATGAATCTGACTTGCTCCATTTATTTGAGGCACATGAGCACTCAAAGTAAGAAACGGAAAGCTGAGGACTTTCTTGTAGAGTTGACCGGCACCCAAAACAAAAATCTGGCTTCTTAATCGATTTCAGTATGTATGTATGTGACGAAAAACTCGAGGTGAGAAACGGAAAGATGATAATTTTCAGCATATATATATAAGGTGATTTTAGTTTTATGGCCCACGTTTCTTTTCAAAGTGGAGTTAATATAGGACAAAGTAAGGGTATTCAGTCGAATCAATTTGCGAAACTACCAGCGCACACAAGTTGACGACAGTTACCAATATCCTTGTGGGCGAGTTCCTAGCGACGTCCATATACAATGTCTTCTTTAAATGAGTGTGAGAGGGTATGTATGGCCTCCACAACATGATGACGTCAGTCCATATTACCACAAACGTACAGAACATGATATATATACCTGATACATATTTGAGAACTTGGTGTGTTCCAAAAAAAAAAAAAAATCTCATGGTCATCGGAAAGGCAATTATTAAATAAATAGGAAAATCGTGTACGCGGTTGTGTCCAACAGTACACCATCGCCATCCACGATAGATTTTAGGACGATAATCCAAAATAGACGATTGACTCGCGTATATCGCGAGATGGCTGTCGATGGATAGCTTGTACAATTAATTGGTTGTGGCCGGCAATGAATGACCATCGATAGACATCTTACACATTCTATTGTGACCGGCAATGGCCGTCGATAGACCTCTCGCACAATCTATTGTGGCCAGCAATCATTCAATTTGGCTATCGATAGACATCTCGCACAATCTTCTGGCGACCAATGAATGGCTATCGATAGGCATCTCGCACAATATATATTGTGGCCTGCAATGGCCATCGATGGACGCGGTTCACCATCCATTCATTGTGTTCGACAAGTCAATCGATCGACAACGTCACCAGTCTATTGACGCCGACAATATTGTGGCCGGCAATGGCCATCGATAGACGTCTTACACAATCTGTTGTGGCCAGCAATGTAATGGCTATTATTGATAGACATCTCGCACATCTCGCACAATCTATTGTGGCGACCAATGGCTATCGATAGGCATCTCGCACAATCTATTTTGTGGCCTGCAATGGCCATCGATGGACGCGGTTCACCATCCATTATGTTCGACTCCTTGTTACTTTCTCCTTGGTTCTTTGTCTTACTCTGTTCACAAGCAGTGGTGTTTTTTGTTATTTCTTCTTTTTTCCAGCTCGTTCTTTTTCAAGTGTAGGCCACCTCGCCTGCGGGGGGGGGGGCACGACAGATTGTTTCTCTTAGATTTTGCTTTCATTTTTCTTCTTTTTCTTTTTCGACTTGTCTACCTTGTTTTTGTTTTCTCTTTGATTGTTTCTTTTCGTTTCACTATTTCATAGATTGCGTATGTCGTGCCTGTCGTATCTAGTTGTTGTTGTTGTTGTTGTTGTTGTTCTCACATTAAATCTCTGACGAAGGAGACCGTGGTCACACAAAGGTGCTGGAGCCCTAGGAAGATCCGAAAAACGAAAAAAATCGAAAATTCGGCTGCCTCAAAATACACGAGACGAAAAAAGCGCACGCAAGATAAAACCAATGTGCAAAACTGAACTAACATGGCCGCGGGTATATCCTCTCAACTACCAGGTATAACATAGATAGAAGAGTACCCCCGTTCCCACCACTAACCAACTCGTGGCTGCTGACTACAGCGGATGCTGTCTGAAGTGCTGCCTGCACCCTACGAAACGCACGGTAGTCGTGAAAACGAAAGAGGAACACACCTGCCTGCTATCTGGAGTGCTGTCAGAGTGAAGACTCGCGGATATGCAGTGAAAAAAGGAGCAATCGAACCTTACTACCACACGAATATCAACGATCGCCATCTCTTCCTGGACTGTCTGACACAAAAAGGTGCAGCACAGTTATGATACCACGTCCCTGATAATTGCGTAGGTTATTCCCCATGAAGGGTATACAACTCGTTAAACTACAAAAACCAGTGACGAGTACCGGTAGATACTATTCTGCCTCGTGAAAAACAAAACCAGGAAAAAACAAACTATGACTGCTTCTCTCGTGATGATAGTGTGCGCGCAAATCATGGGTCTCCATGCACCGTCTTCCTGCCGCTCTTCATGGCCGCATCATCGCCTTGGCCCAATCCACCCGCTCCTTTGCGCGTGCACTCGTTGCCATTCCCTTCCAGTCGTTTCCCTTTCTCCGTCATCCTGAAAAACAAAACGCTCCTCGCACTTGCGGTTCTGATCTGGGAAATAAAAATTCTCGCGCAGGGGGAGGTCAATCCGTCTCTTCCCCGCACGTCGACGCTCAGTCTCCCTCCTCCCTCGTCGTCGAATCCAGCCTCCTACCGGCGCAATAGACTGTGCCGTAGTGTGGCCTGTGGTGGCGCCTGCCTCCGCGCATGGACACCCCGATTGAGCATTGCTGCTCTGCCGCAGCTGCCTAAAAAGACGCGCGAATCGTAGGTCTCCGTGCCTGACGCACCACGTACGACCCAACTCTACTGCCGCCTGAGCCTCGCGGCCACAGGCAGCAGCAAGAAGGTATCACTCCTTGAGGGTGAGTCCGGCCTTACACCCGCCAGAAAGACCTACCCCACTCGCTATTAGCCTGATAGGGCATGCCTCGCAGCATTCCTTGCCGAGGCAGCGAGGGGAACGGATAGTGGCTTTGCATTGCCCACTGCAGTTCACACTGCACACGTGGCAACGTAGTATCTCTGTGGCGTAGCTTTGTGACCACAGAACTTGTATCTCTTCTAGGATGGAAGAATCGGCACGGACACTGGTTGTGCTGGATGTCGACGGGTAGAAAGAACGGTTTAATGTGAAGAACACACACACACACACACAATCAATGTCAATCGATCGACAATATCACTAGATAGATTACCAGTCTATTGACGCCGACAATATATGTGTCGATATATATATTTATATATATATATATATATTATATATACCTATATATACCTTTTACATTCTATTGTCGCAGACAATACACACCGATATGTTCCCCCCCTCGTTGTCTCATTGTTGAGGCAATAGACTATTATTGTTGGCTCCATTGTCCAGAGGGTGGTCTACGTACTGCGGTTGAGAGGAAATATCCGCGGCCCCTTTAGAACCGCAGTCGTGTTTTGGGGACAAACTACTTGAAAATTAACTGGTTTGTCCTCACAACGGGACTGCGGTGTAATTTTGCACATTACTGATTTTTTTTCGCGTGGGCCTTCTTCGTCTCGACTACGAGTTTTTTTAGGAAGCCGGCGGATCTTGGTTTTTTATGGTGTTTCTATTTCCCATGTGTGTTATGTTTGCATTAAACCGTTCTTTCTACCCGTCGACATCCAGCACAACCAGTGTCCGTGCCGATTCTTCAATCCTAGAACAGATACAAGTTCTGTGGTCACAAAGCTACGGCACAGAGATACTACGTTGCCACGTATGCAGTAGATACGACAGACACGACATACGCATTCTATGAAATAGGGAAACGAAAGGAAACAAGCAAAGAGAAATCAAAAACAAAGTAGGCAAATCGAAAGAGAAAGAGAAAAAAAAGCATGCCTTGGTGGACCACGACCACACAATCAAATACAACAACACAACAATTTGGCACGTTTTGTGAGTCAAGAGAAATTTATAGAATAATCACTCAATTTGGTTAATTACCGAAATTTCAGGAAAAAACGAAATATTATACGATCAACCCTCGCGACCCTATGAACCCCTTTAGAACTCCCAGTCCCGTTTTGTGGACAATGTCCTCAAATTCCTAGTAATCCATCCCCAATTGTCCCCAACACGAAACTGATGTCCCAAAAGGGTTCATAGAAGGGCGAAGAAAAGGATTTAGTGTCTTTTCCGGTCAAAGCCATCAAAGTAGTAACAATGGAAGTTCGGAGAAAAGCACACGCACGGCCGCTCCAGTAGCTCGGTCACAGATGGACCTTCTCCTGCTGGACTGAGACCTGCCGTTCTAACTAGGAGAGCACCCTCGATATATACGCTCCTTGTATTATCGACGAAGGTAAGACGGAGTGTGATAGTTTGTCCTCGAGCAACTACTTGTAGCACCACAAAATCTGGTGAACAAACGTGGGGCACTCGATAAGTGCAACACAGCCAGTTGTGGTTGTTGTTGTTGTTGTTGTTGTGTTGTTGTTGTTCTCACATTAACCCTTTTAGTATCCCAGTCCCGTTTCGGGGACAAGTCACTTGGAATTAGACTGGTTTGTCCCCAAATCGGTACTGCGGTACTAAAAAAGGGGTTAACTCACCGCCACAAGACGGTCCAGGCTGTGGTCGCAGGACAGTGTCCAAAAACTCTGGAGTGGAAGAAATATCAGTACAAACTACTGCCCTCGAGTCGCAAGCTGAAGACACTTCTTGATTATCCCATACCTCTGACCTGGTAAAGGTATGTAATACCAGGTATGTCGTATCAAGAATTGAGTCGAACGAACCCAAGCGTCCAGCCGGGGCTGGACCTCTGCTGACCCCGCTGCAACACCTATATTTTGTTTTTATAGTCATCACTTTTACTTTCCAGCCAGACCTGCAATAATTGGTGAACGACTCTGAAAACCTCCAACCTACAAGTACGGGTACCAGCAATAGGAAAATTGTATACGCATACGCGTATACCTGGTACGTCCTTTTTTTGTCCGTTTTTTTCCTCTTTTTTTCTCCTCTTTCCGTTTTTCCCGTTTCCCGTTCGACGGGCTTTATGTCTCTGTACGTATCTTCATTTTTGCTTCTTGATATTATATCCATATTATCGATATCTGCTTTTCATTTTTCCTTTGCTACGTCGTCTTCTTTTTCGGCTTTTGTCCACGAGGTATTCGTTTCATTTTTGCTTCCCTGGTGTTCTTAATAGCGGAGTGTGTGTACGAAGTATGTGTTCTTGACATCGAACCGTAGCAACGGCAGCCTGTGCTATTAATAATATACCAGGATATGTTGCAACGGGAGCTATAGGTTAAATGGACACACTACACGACACTACCAGGTACACGAGAACATGGAAGTGTGATGAGCTTGAGCGATATTTTACCCCAATCCGCCGGAGGTTGAAAAATAAAATAAAAACCAAACATACACAAGTAAATATTTCGAACGTTCTTCTCTACCCGTCTACATCCAGCACAACCAAGTGTCCGTTCCCATTCTTTCAATCCTAGAGAGAGGGAGATACGAGCTTCGAGATGTGCGTCACGAAACTACGCCACAGACATTCGCTTAGAGTTTGCTATCTTGTGACCCCCGCTTTCTGTCGCTCAATTTAAAGCGACACAAATGTGACAAGAGCCGTGGGGTTAAGAGGCACTCAAGTCAGGTGTCGATTGTTTTTTCATAATTGGCCACTTTCGAGAAAATTTGGCCGGTATTTTGGGGGAAAATGAATAAATATTTACAAGAAACTCGACTTTTTGCCCTTGTTTTCTTCCCTGTATGTAGTAAAATAGAGTATCGGCCTGGCATGTATCGTACTTGGTGTCGTCCTCTCCAGCATGACCAGGTTGCTGCGCACTTCCAGGGGGGGGGACCGCCCGCCAGCTAATCTGCCGCGCTCAGCCTTGGCGCCCCGAGGACGCCCTGCCCTCTTCGTTGGCTCGTGTTTGTGCGTGGGTGTGTTCTCGTTTGTGTCTATGTGTCCGTCTCGAGAACCCAATCGAGTGGCAAAACATTAAAATTGATTTGATTTGAATAAAATGTCGTAATAAAAAATATGCCTTTTGGGTCCTATCGAGGAATAGCGTTTTCGAAAACTAATCCAATAACGCTCAAGGGCCAACGAACACCCGAGGGGCAACCGACGAGGCGAGCGACGGCCCGCGTCCTCCCCGGGGCGCCACGGTCAGCGGCCGACTGAATCTGCCGGCACCGCCGAAGAGGATGTCGCTCTTAAAAAGAACGAGCGAAAGAAAATGAAATTAAAAACAAAATACACCACTACGTAGTGATGTACAGAGTAAAAGGGACATTTCTAACGACGCATATTTGGCAAAATATTTGCCAAAATAGCAAATTTTGGAAATTTGGATTTGCCCAAATAGCAAGTTTTTTGGCAAACTTTTTTTTGGATATTCCCCAAGCCCTTCGTTGGCAAGTTTTGGAAATTTGGACTTGCTATTTTGTTCGGCAAGTTTTTGGCAAGACTTCAAAGCCCAAAATTCCAAAACCTTGCTATTTTGGCAAGTTTTCACAGCCGTGTCGTTAGAAATGACCCTAAGACTAGGAACCAAGGGAATAACAGGCAAAACAAACACAAAACACTCTCCAGGTAGCCGCAGCAGTTTGTAGTACGAGGAGCATAGCCAGGTTCTCCCTGCTATTAATAGTCCGCCTGGTACCTTGCTACCTTGTGTGGCGTCTCCGTCCGTCCTGCGTTCGTCAACTTTCCCCCGCCCCTCGGCGTCAGACAATACGGAACAAGCACAAAGCAGGCTCGTCATCCACCCACGCCACACGACTCCTTTCATGAGGCCTTTCAATAGAAGAAAGGAAAAAAAAGAAATGTAACGCAAACCGCAGAGGTCCAATCGCATGAAAGAATATAGAAGACGAAGGAAGACCACGTACGAACCTGCTGAACCAGTTGGCGGCACGAGTGTGTGTGTGTGTGTGTGTGTGTTCTTCACATTAAACCGTTCTTTCTACCCGTCGACATCCAGCACAACCAGTGTCCGTGCCGATTCTTCCATCCTAGAAGAGATACAAGTTCTGTGGTCACAAAGCTACGCCACAGAGATACTACGTTGCCACGTGTGCAGTGTGAACTGCAGTGGGCAATGCAAAGCCATGTCATCATACTAGATACGACAGGCACGACATACGCAATCTATGAAATAGTGAAACGAAAAGAAACAATCAAAGAGAAAACAAAAACAAGGTAGACAAGTCGAAAAAGAAAAAGAAGAAAAAAAATGAAAGCAAAATCTAAGAGAAACAATCTGTCGTGCCCCCCCCCCCGCAGGCGAGGTGGCCTACACTTGAAAAAGAACGAGCTGGAAAAAAGAAGAAATAACAAAAGACACCACTGCTTGTGAACAGAGTAAGACAAAGAACCAAGGAGAAAGTAACAAGGAAAAATAACAAAGGGGAAATAACAGGCAGACCAAAGCCCAAAGCACCTTCTAGGTGGCGGCAGCAGCTTGTGGTACGAGTAGTATAGCCAGGTTCTCCCTGCTAATCCGCCTGGTACCTTGCTACCCAGACTGCCGTCTCCGCCCTGCGTTCGTCAACTATGCCCAGCCCCTTGGCGTCAGACAATACGAGCCGAGCAGAGCAGGTTCGTCTTCCTACCACGCCACACAGCTCCTTGAGTACGGCTTATCAATCAGAAAAGGAAGAGGAAGAGAAAAAATGAAATGAAAAATCACGGAGAGTCAGCGCAAGAAAGAAAAAAAAAAAAAAAAAAAAAAAAAAAAAAACTAAAAGAGAAGACAAGGGAAGACCACGTTCGAGCCAGCTGCACCAGTTGGTAGCACTAGTAGTATGGTCATATTCTACTTCCTAGTCGACTTGGTGCCTTGCTACCCTGTCTGCCATCTCCTTCCTACTTTCGTCTACCGCCGTTTCCCTTCTACCCCTCCTGTTCCCCCCCCTCTCCGCATTCACTCGGTCGGGCTTTATGCCACTTCTCCTGTTGCCCCCTCCCCCCCCGTTCCTTTGGGCACCATCCACGGCGGATGCGCGGCGCTGTCTACTCATCTCAGCCTCAGCCTCGTGCCACCTCACCATGAACCGTTCGGCTGCTTCAAGGATCCCCCGGTACCACTTCCCCACCTTTTTGGCTGCAGTGGACCACAACGCGGTCTCAACTCCAAACACCAAGGGGGCAACTTCCGTTGACCCTTCGGTGGCTCGGAACTCCCTAAGGTCTTCGACTATGCATCTATGCCAAGTCTTACACTGTCCGCCTGGTCTCGGGTTCTCCCCACCAGCTATCGTCCCGAGCATTACCCGATTGGGTAATCGCTCCTTGCTTTGCCGTGCCACGCCCCCCGCAAAGAAGAGCCGCCGTTTGCGAATGGTCGTTTCGATGCTCTCGCAACGTGTCATCTTGAGGGCCTTCGCGTACGAGAGGGTGGCATGGTCAGTACGAAGTCGGCGCTGGAAGCCAATGACTCGCAACAGGACTTGGTGGTGAGCCGTTCGAAGCTTGGCAAAGTGTTCCGCTCTGAGGGTCCACGTCACACACCCGTACAGCAGGGTCTCAATCACCTCGGCCTTCAGCATTCGGACTTTAAGGCTAAGGGGGGCGGTCGTCCTATCATACAACTCCGGGCCGAACCGTTTGAAGCATGCTCGCATGAGGCGGATCCGTCGGTCGATTTCGAGCGAGAGGTCAGCGTTTTCGTGGATAACGCCGCCTAGGTATAAGAACTGGGTCGTCTGCTTATACCTCTGACCTGCCGCTTCGATGACGAGCGGTGGTGCGAGGGTTGTCCGGTCTGGTGTTTGTAGGACCATTGTCTCAGTCTTCTTTTCCGACACCGTGAGGCCTGCTGCTTCGAAGACAGTCACGATGACTGTCATCATTTTTGCGAGCCCTTCAGCCGACTTCGAGACAATTCCTGCATCGTCGGCGTACAACATGCCCCATACAGACCTTCGCACGCACGCCAATGGCTCCTCCTTCCCTGTTCGAACTACTCCAGCTTCCAAGAGTTGGACCAAATCCCTTACAATGGCTTCGTCTTGGCTGAAGCGTACTAGTACGGCGTGTAACGCAGCAGCGAAGAACACGTTGAACAGTAACGGTGACAGTACACAGCCTTGCCGTAGCCCCTGCGTGACATCAAACCATTCCGAGAGCTCGCCGTCATCAGTACGCACGCGAGCCCGCATGCCATCGTGGAAATTACGGATAATTCTCAGCATCTTGGTTGGTACGCCAAAGCGTGTGAGTACCTTCCATAACAGCTCTCGGTCGACAGAGTCGTACGCTTTCTGCAGATCGATGAAGCACACGTATAAGGGGATTTTCCTCTGTCGTCCGAGCTCTTGCAGCCGGCGCACGACGAACAACATATCAATCGTTGATCGTGCGGGGCGGAAGCCGCACTGTTCCTCGGGGAGTAGTTCCTCGGTCTCGCAGTAGTTGCTGAGGCGGGACGCGACGATTTTCAACAACACTTTGCCTGCGTGGGCAACAAGCGAGATCCCTCTATAGTTGTTGCAGTCAGTTCGATCCTTCTTTTTGTGAAGGACCTTGATGATCGCATCTTTCCATTGCTGAGGGACTTCTCCTGTTAACCAAACATTGACAAGGATGTTGTGAAAGCGCTGGGCGAATGCCGGGTGGTCGATTTTTAGGAGTTCGACCGGGAGACCATCTGGCCCGACAGCTTTCCAATTCGACATCCCCTTCAGTGCTTCGGTCATCTCGTCTATGGATGGTTCATCTTCAAGCGACAGTTTAGGCGGTCGCGGTGGCACGAGCTCGATGATCGTGGGATCGAGTTTCAGCGACTAGCATAGATAAGCTCTAGCTCCTAGTCGGCTTGATTCCCTTGCTACCCTGTCTGCCATCTCCTTCCTACTTGCGTTCACCGGGGTTTCTCTTCTACTCCTCCTGTTGACCCCCACTCCCCACATTCCCTTGGTCGGGTTTCCCTCCACTCCTCCTGTTGCCCCCCCTTCCCTCATTCCCTTCGACACCACCCGCGGCGGATGCGCGGCGCTGCCCACTCTCAGCTGTGCCTCATCCTCGTGCCACCCTACCTTGGATCGTTCGGCTGCTTCGAGGACCCCCCGGTACTCCTTCCCCGCCTTTTTTGCTGCAGTGGACCACAGCGCGGTCTCAACTCCAAGCATCAAGGGGGCAAGTTCCGTTGACCCTTCGGTGACTCAGAAACCCCTAAGGTCTCCGACTACGCATCTATGCCAAGTCTTAAACAGTCCGCCAGTTCTTGGGTTCTCCCCACCAGCCATCGTCCCGAACATAACTCGACTTGGTAATAGCTTCTTGCTCTGCCGTACCACGCCCCCGCAAAGAAGAGCCGCCGTTTACGGGCGGTCGTGTCGATGCTCTTGCAACGTGTCATATTGAGGGCCTTTGCGTACGAGAGGGCGTTTTGGTCAGTACGAAGTGGGTGCTGGAAGCCTATGAGTCGCAAGAGGACTTGGTGGTGAGCCGTTCGAAGCTAGGCAAAGTCTTACGCTCTGAGGGTCCACGTCTCACACCCGTACAGCAGGGTCTCTATCACCCCGGCCTTCATCATTCGGACTTTCAGGCTAAGGGGGGCGGTCGTCCTTATTATACAACTCCGGACCGACCCGTCTGAGGCATGCCCGCATGAGACGGATCCGTCGGTCGATTTCGAGCGAGAGGTCAGCGTTTTCGTGGATAATGCCGCTTAGGTATAAGAACTGGGTCGTCTGTTATACCTCCGGCCTGCTGCTTCGATGACCAGCGGTGGTGCGAGGGTTGTCTGGTCTGGTGTTTGTAGAAGCATCCCCTCTGTCTTCTGTTCCGATACCGTAAGGCCTGCGACTAGTCTACTATTAATACAGCAGTGGATGGTCTTCTTCCTCACTGCTCCAACCCTTCGGAGCCTCTATCTTCCCAGTTCAACCAACTGCACCAGTCATCAAGCCTATGACCCACTTGACGTATCCCCTCTATTCAACCATGCCAACGATTCAATACCTCTCCACAACCCCCAGATTTCCTCCGTTCAATCTTCCCCCGCTTTGTTTTACTCGTGAATCTGGATTTAACCCCTTTAGAATCGCGGTCCCGTTTGGGGACAAAACTACTTGAAATTTGACTGGTTTGTCCCCAGAACGGGACTGCGGTTCTAAAAGGGTTAATATCAATAAGAAGTGCTGGACCTTATTCACATTCACTCACTCCACCCGCTCCCCATTAGTCCCCTGTCCTGGCGGAATCCCCCCAGTCGCTGCATGAGGAGCTAAACTCTCGAAAGCTTATACTCTCCCTCTCTTGTCACTCTCCCGTAATCATAAATGCATCGCTCTTCCACCTCCCATGACGTTGGAATCCAATATCGATACTCCTCCTGCTGCAAGTCTCGTTGCTTCCCCAATCCTTGCCTTCCTACTAAACCTGTTATTAATAGTGGCACTGGCTGTCGCCTGGATACCTGCCCACACTCTCCATCTATATATTCCAGTCTGCTTATGTGTCGAGACAACGTACGTCCAAGCTAGCATACAGCAGCATCAATTCGAGCATCACCTCAAACCCGCCGGCCTCCCCCTCCAGATGTGAAACAGACGGTGGCATACTATCCTAACTGAAATTCGCCCGCACCAACCACTGTTTGTATGCGTGAAACCACCTCTCCGTATCTCTTCTGGTCTCCTTTTGATCCTTTCGACAAACCTTCCACCCGACGCTTCCACCCGACGAACACACCGCCACAATTCAGGCGCTGGCAACTGAACCATGCCACCATAAAAACGGGCACATCTCCCCTCTCGCCACTCCAGTTTTTTTGTGGACATTTACCGCCATAGTCATTGTCTGCAAACATCTCAGACGCACGACCCCAAAAAAATACCAGGTACGAAACCGCTACTCATTCTTATCGGAGAGTTTTCCCCCAAATTTTCGACATTTTTTTCGCGCAATTTTTCAATCTTCCATATTTTTCCGTTTTTTTTTTCCAAATATTGGAATGTTAACGAACTTGATATTTTTGCTTCTGGAGAATTTCACGAATAGTGGCAGAACGCCTCCGTATCGATGCATATCTCCAATTATTTCCAAACTTTGGAAATTCTGCAAAAAACGATCTCCGATAAGAGTGAGCCTAATAGCGTCCACATCCTTGGCCCCCTGACCCCCACTCCGTAACAATTGGCAATCCCTGCGTCAACATGACCCAAGAAATTGGACGCCGAATCCGTCGAGGTACCCCCTTCAGTTCACTCTCCCTCGCCTGCCTTCCCGGATTTTAGAATAAACGGTTCATCGGCAACTCTATTCCCACTCGTCGATGATTTGCTGTACATCTACCAATTTCCGTTCAACCGTGGACGCCTTGGTTCCGAGAGAAATACAGATGCGCCGTACACTTCGCGATCTCTGTCGCCGCCGCCTCCTCTCCCAACTCCTTGTCCGAAAATCTTCTTTCAACTCGCTGACCTCCTACCGAATGCCAAACCCCCTGCTCGTACACACCTACCAGTAGACTACTACAGCAGTAGATGGGCTTCTCCCTCGCTGTTGCAACCCTTCGAAGCCTCTGTCTTCCCAGTTCAATCAACTGAACCCGTCATCAACGTTATGACCCTCTTCCCGTATCCCCTCTGTTCAAGCATGCCAACGATTCAATACCTCTAAACTAAACAAACCCCAGATTTCCTCCGTTCAATCGTCCACTTTTTTCTCTCTCTTCCCTTTTTGATTTTTTATTTTTTTCGATTTCTTTTTCGATTTTTCGACGTCGATTTGTTTCTTCGTCCTCTCTATTTATTTTGGGTAGTATCCGGTCCTCTCGGTGTCTTTGGCGACGCGTACAGTGTACAGCATGTACCTGAAACGCACGTGTGCGGTCGAACTATCACACCAAAGCTTGCAAAGCTGAGGGTTCGCCTTTTTTTTATGTCACGATCTCATCACAGCTTCGGTTTTTTCATTTTTCGATATTTTGTACCAGGTAGTCCACACGAAGTTGCCCACGAACCTCACGTCGAATTGTTCAACTTGGGCCCTCACGACACGGGAGGGGGGGTACCTGCTACCGTCCCCCTCGTTACGCCAATACAATATCTACCTGCAGTACGACACACCTCGTGAAACGCGCGATCCAACTATCACTAGGCTGAGCCTCCGTGGGGTCGCTTTTTTACAGATTTCAGGGCTAAGAAAAAAAACCCTGGACCCGCCTTTTAAAAAGAAAACCTATTGTACGGCTCTTGGGCTCGGTTCAAAAAAAACAAAAATAGGCGTACTAAAATAAATAAAAAGTTTTTTTTGGTATTTTCTGCTCGGATTTTGAAAAATCAGCGAGATTTCAAGGAAATGGGTTTGCTGGCGGGAAGCAGGCTCAATCAGCGCTAATCGTGACAACAGCGCTGCTGCGCTAGTCAGAGGCCAGCAAATGAGGCATCCCCGTAGTGATTGGCAACGCATATGACGTCCTGGTCAATACTTGGTATTACCTTCAGCCTCCGACAAAGTGCAGCCTGAGACACTATTACGGGGGACCATAGTTAATAGGACCCATTATGGTATACATAAAAGCCTACAGTCTGCGCCGAAATATAAGCCTGTTTTGAAATGACCAGAATATAAGCCTGATTTTAAACCAAACTATAATCAAGTGAAACAGTCGAATTAAAGGAAGGAAAGCATTGAAGAGGACTTTTGGGGGGGGGATGGGTGAAAAAAAACCCGGGGTGGCCAGGGGATGCCTGGATACCATCCCCGGGTTTTTCACATAATTTATCATTTTTTGCCATGAGGCGACTTTTTTTTTTGTTTTTTTCATTGACCTTAGCGTTGCCCTCACCCGCGCGGCACCGCTAACACGCGCGGCACCGCGAAATCATTGCAGACATTCCACTACCAGTATCGGTTCAGCAGCACCAACACCATCTACAGCAGCAGCGGCGCACAACAGCAGTGTAGAAAACACTCGTCGCCCCCACCAGTACGAGAAGCCGAGCAACCCCCCCCCCCCTTCCCCGCGTCACTCGGTAGCCGCAAGCCATGCCTCCTTACTGACTGGCATGGACGCAGGGATCGCCACACCACGACGCTCAGCAGTCCGCTTGTGAAGGTGAGGGAGCTTGAACGTGTTGTCGCCCTCAGCCAGCATGATCTCCTGAAGAAGGGGCCTGGTAGGTCGTCCAGACCCTTCCAAGGACAGCCGATTCCTGCGCGGCGAACACCCTCCGGACCTCCTCGATGAGTTCGTCCACCGTGCGCAGCGTCGTGCGGTCCTGCAGGGACGGGATGGAGTTGAAAAAAAAAAACAGGTCGATGATGTTGGTGTCAGGGCTGTTGGGTGGCTGGTTGATGAGCCTGATGTTCCAGCCGTCAGCGGTACCCGCCGCCCCGATGTCCGGGTCGTCGGTAATCCTGTGGGCCGGCGCGTTGTCCTGTTGCACGCCGACGTCTGATGGACCACCTGGCCACGTGCGCTTGATGGCGGGAAACACATCGTTTTTTGTTTTTTTTTTTCTGCCCTGGAGAGCGAGAGGAAACCCCTGTCCACACTTGTTTCTCAATTTTTCGTGTACCGGTTCGAACCCGGTTCGTTTCTTCCACCTTGATCGGGCCTGCCTGTGGCCGTCATGAAAGTGTGGTTTACTCCGAGGATGTAGGTAGGCACCTGAGTCTAGATATTCTCTCTCCCGAAGAAACACATCGTTCAGAATCTTCTCCTTGTAGACCGCCTTCGTCACCTCGACCGTCTTCGTCTCCATGGTGCCGGCAGCCCTGTTCCCGCTGTTGCGTTGGGCAGGCACCTGCCTCGTCAACGGGAAGATGCCGATTTTCCCGTCGAAGTCGCGGTTGGCGACGGTTTTCCCTACGCGGCCGCGCGACGACTGTCAGAAACATGACCTTCTGGATGTGGGACCTGTGCTGGACCTTGTGAATGGGTGCTTCTTCACCCTCCCCAACGCAATACTTCTGGCCCTGCTTTAACGCGTAGAAGCACTTCTCGTCCACCATGACGACGCTGTGATAGTGCATGTTGTCGAAATGACGGGCACCACCGTGGCCTTCCCTGACCGGATGTGGGACCTGTGCTGGACCTTGTGAACGGGTACTTCTTCACCCTCCCCAACGCAGTACTTCTGGCCCTGCTTTAACGCGTAGAATCACTTTCGTCCACCATGACGACGCTGTGATAGTGCATGCTGGCGAAATGACGGGCACCACCGTGGCCTTCCCTCACCCGACTCTTGGCCCACTCCAGCCTCCGTTCCTTGCCAGCGTCAGTGAGGCACGGCTTCAGGAATCGAGAAGCCGCGCGCAAGCCAGGGTTAGAGAGATTTCGCTTCAGCGTGCTGTTGGCCATGCCCAGCTGCGACGCAAGGGCTCTGATCGTGGTGCGATTCTTCATGGGGATGTCCTTGAGGGCCTCTTTGGCACTTTCGACGTCCGTACCCCGTCTGCCGGAGTGCCCGAAGCGTCCGTTGCGCAGGTGGACATCGACGCCGTCTTCCTTCTGCTGCTGGTACGGCTTCCACACACCCGTGACTTGCTCGTAAGAGCAGGAGAAGTGTGCCGCAGCATTCTTCAGTTCGCCCCGAGCGAGTTTCCCTTTGTTGCTGCCTTCCAGCAGATGCTCCACGAGTCGGTGCCTCGTTTTTTCGCTTAGATTATTTCCAGTTGTCTTCGGGGCAGCACTTCCATAGCCGGGCATCTCAAACACAAGATGGGATTGCCTTCAACCGGCGATTCCCGCGAGAGAGGTCTGTTGCCTGGGACTTGCGGTGGCGCTGAGGAGGGAGTGCCTTCGACACTTTTCGGAAAATACGGTTTTGGGGGTTACAGTGAAATACACACGAATCCGATGCAAAAAGCGGGGTTGCAAAAAACGTAAAACGGCACACGATATGCCGCAAGAAGCCCAAAACAGGCTTATATTTCGGCACAGGTATATATTTAACCATTTTTACTGAAAATAGTCGGTCCGATTATTTATGGTCCCCCGTAATACAAGGTCGATAACTGATGAAACACCCACACAGCAGTATTTTTTAGCGCTACATTATTCTTCGTTGATCCAATGTCATCAATTTCTATTTTTATAGTACGTGATATATAGATATTCTTCACCTCAGCCTCCAACTATCCGGTGTCGGTGTTTCAATCCCCTCTCCACTCGAGACCATCCCTGTCCCTCGCGCGGTTGTACATGAGCATTACGGAACCACACATATATATGGGGTCCCTCGTACGCCTGCTTAGTGTTTGGGTTAGGGTTAGGGACCTGTTCCGCGTTTTTGTGCGCTAGCCGCGGCCCGTCGCTCGGCACCTTCGCGAGCTTAATTGGCCCCGCGGATCAACAGCCTCGCCGGAGAAGCTCGGTATGCTAGATTGGACCGCCGCTGCCAGAGGAACTGCGCAGCCGACGGCACCGCCACCTGCACCCGCAGCAGCGGGGCTGGTGGAAACGCAGCCGGCAGCACCAGCACCCGCAGCAGCAGGAGCTGGAGAAGCACTGGCACCAGTATCGGCACGGCGATCAGGAGGATCCAGCACCTAACTGCCATCATCATCCTCCTCGCCTCATCTAGATCTTGAGCGTTTTTGTCCCTTTTCCTCTTCTACTCAATCGTCAAGGTATTCCGCTACCCCCGGGGATATGTTTTAGTATCGTCGCCGGTTGGCGTGCGTGTGTGGACTCTGTACGCCGTACTGCTGACTGCTTGTGGGCACTGCTGTTGAGGTGGGTTCTGGGTTGCGGTGTTGCAGTACTGCTGTGCACTCCAAAAAACAGGGTTGGTGTCTCATCTATTGGAGTGCTATTACAGAGGGATCGAGGGGTCGTATAAAAAAAGGCTATTACGGGGGGCCATAGTTAACAGGACCAAATATTGTTAGTAAAAATGGTTAAACATATAGGTTTTATGTATACCATAGGTCCTGTTAACTATGGTCCCCCGTAATAGTTTATTTCTGCCTAGGTTGAAACAAAATAAGTCCCGTCCCCGAAAAATAGGCTATTTGTTTTCTCTTCTGAATTTCATAGAGTGTGTGTGTCGTTCCAAGTATCATGGCATGGCATTCCACAAACAGTCTACCCTCATTAGTACACAACAATCAATGTCGTTGGCATTAATCAGTTCTTTCTACCCGTCGACATCCAGAACAACCAGTGTCCGTGCCCATTCATGAATTTTAGAGATATGCATGCCAGTACAAGTCTGTGGTCACAGATCTACGCCGCCGTCCGGCGTAGTTTTGTGGCCACAGAAGTTGTACGTGTCCCTCTTGGATTGAAGAATTGTCACGGACACTGGCTGTGCTGGATGACGGGTAGAAAAAACGGATTAATGTGAAGAACACACAGTTTTTTTTTTGTAGGAACCTGTTCGGTCATCTGATCGCAACGGTCCTGTGGCCCTATTTCAGTTTTGCCAGTAAAGTACTACGTATATCGTACGTTGAGTTTATGCATAAAACTATGTACACTATGATACACACTTGCGTCTCGACGAAGCACGCGAACTCCGAGTCCTCTGCGCGCTTTGAGGCCCTTTTCTCGACGCAATGTGGACCTTTTCGTATGCTTCTTCCTCCACCGTGCCCACCTGCCTCCACGCCGCTCGGGCAAGCCTGCTCGAGCGCTCTAGTGACCAGCATAAGCGCAGAAGTATGTTGAAATGGGAAAACGTCGGTATGTATGCCCCCTCATTACATCCGTTTCAAAACGTGAAAAAAAAAAAAAAATCTGGACAAGTGGCGAAACGGGCGCTGGCGGGATTTTTTTGCTGCGCGCTCAACGCAAATAAATGGCTTCCGAGAGACAGAGAGGAAGAGTTTCTTGAACCGGTCGGCCGGTCGGATTAGATTTGGCCCGGAAGAGTTTTCAAGCGCTTTTAGCACGACGTTCGCGACTCGCTGCCGGATATGACATTAAGCAGCCGTACGAGAGACCTTTTGTGCGTGTAGCGGCTCCCTGACGATATCGGTCGATCGATGGGGATGTGCAGCATGTCTTGAGAAATCGATATCGGTCGCCGGGTACACGAGTGTGTAAGTGGGGCGCAACGTCTTAACCCATCATCTTGTGTTCGTTGACGACGGCATACTCTAGTAGCTCCGTTCCAACGCATACTGTGCGCAACCTCCTGGCCAAGGGTGTTGAACTACAGTACTGCTGTACATCAATATACTTGCTCACCCCGGCGGTACGAGTCGCCGAACAACGTCCACCCCTAGCTCTGCGGCAAATAACGTGGCTGGTACCAACGATACGCGTCCGTCCGCTGCTGTACAACTTGCGGGATAGTCCTACCCCCCACACCCCAAGCCATGCAACGTGCTTCGATCACAATAAGAGGCCACTGCAGCTGTCACCGTCTGGCCCATATCGGGTTTCAGTAGGTTGTTTTGAAGTCACGTATAAGGACATTAAAC
Source organism: Nereocystis luetkeana (assembly GCA_031213475.1). Lineage (NCBI taxonomy): Eukaryota > Phaeophyceae > Laminariales > Laminariaceae > Nereocystis > Nereocystis luetkeana. Next base: position 3,178,348 of record JARUPZ010000032.1, read on the forward strand.
GACCAAAATGATGGTATCGCAATGCTCCGCCCCAGCATCTGACTGGGGATATCTTATACTATTATTCGTGCCGCTTCGTCTACACTTATTCAGCTGAAATGCGGCATGTACTAAGCCTTACCCGTTTCGAGTATTCTCCTATTTTTACCGTGTTTGCCGATCAGTGCACACGTCGTTGTACCCCACTGATAAGTTCCTTGTTAAAGTCCTTGCATTTGTTGGAGATCGATCCGCAACTATTGAATCAGCTTTCAAGAAGAACGTGCGATTTGATAAAATGCTTCCCGTACGCCTGGTAAATATAACGTGAAGCCAAAACCTCCTAGCGATTGGTCGCTTTCGTTGGCGAATGTCACTGACGTTGATCATCCATCCGTTCCCACCCGCGTGCAGCAGTGTCTGGCAATGGCGTCACTCGTATCGCTGTTCGTCCTGTGGTCGACAGTCTCGGCGAGCCATGCCTCGGAAGGCCGACGTGGACAGCACCCTCTTTGCCGCGAACTGGACAGCAGGAAACACCAGCAACCAGCTTTTTATCCGTTCGCATACACCTGCCATGGTGACGGTGGTGACGCGATCTGCATGTTGCGGGACACAGACACCCAAGAGGCTAGAGCCAGCAAGGTCAGCGCGTTGATGTGGTAGACAGCAGGTAGTTGTCAGTACGGAAAACAAAATATGTCATACACTCGAAGTTTTGGTACTGGCATCATTTAGAATATCCCAGTAATTCCAGGCACACGCTGCCTGCTTGAATACGCAGTTGGTGCTTTGGTAAGATCGCCCGACGTTGCGGCTCTTCAAACTAGGCAATGCTGCAGCTACCCCGTGCGTTGTTTAGGCCGATTACGAATAACTCGTTGCTACTTGCTGTTGACGATGACAGGGGTACGGTAGAGCTACTGTTGTCAATGACATATTTTCTGGAGGACGGAGCTCCTTCGCCCTTAGAGGATTGCTGTCCCATTTTGGGGCCAAACTACTTGGAAATTGACTGGTTTGTCCCCTACCAGTACACTGGACTGCAGTCCTAAATATTGTTGTATACACCCAATATCGTCGGAACGTCATCCTTCCTTTTGTTCTAAAAGATTATTTTTTTTCACTATCTGCTCAGTAGGCCCCAGGATTGTTCATCGAGCACCTCTATTTGTCTTTCGCTCAACTTGTGTTTTTGGGTCTGGTGGAGAGCTCCTCGAGTGAGCATGCATCCGATTCGTGTGCTTTTCGCACAGTGCACGGTGTGTTTTGATGCGCGCACTAACGTCTCCTCTTGCGCACAAACGTCCGATACATTTTTTGTTTTAATGTTCGTGAGACGAAGAACGAGCTTGAAGCCGAAACATGGTGGGTGTACGAAGGTCGACGCGGACAGGCTTCACGTTCGGCTGGGGACCTGAGCGATGATGCGTGGGTTGACTGTACCGACTGTGAGTGCTCCTTTCCGTGCTTCGGATAAATTAATTGGCGTCATCCTACGGTGGATGGGGGCTTTAAGGGCTCAAATGTTTCTCGCCACGGTGCTCCTCAAAGCGAGGTTTGGGCTGCCCATCACACGTGCAGTCTCTTCTGAATTACAAAAGTAATCGTCGTGATATGGGTAACTGATGGGACGGTTCCTTGGGTTACGCGTACGTACATATGTTTTCGGGGAACAGGCATAGACTTCTTCGTGTTCGTTGCTTTAGCTAAAGTTTTCGTCCCAGCCCGACCGTAGCGTAACTCCTCCGCCCCCCTCGTTGTAACGGATATATGTTGGGGGGGGGGCGTGTATCAGCCTTTACTACGGTAAAACCTAGACACGCAGTTCACTCGTGTCATATAAAGCGGGTCGTATATCGTTATGCCACCTCTCGTGCAGATTATGCTCACAGCGACTCCGCTCTTGGCCCCCGCGAGCATGTCGAGGATGATCCCAGACCACCAGATGAGATAGCAAGCGAACAGCACAGCACAACGACTGGAGGGCGTAAAAGAGAACCAAGACCAAGCGCAGGTGACGGTGTTGCGACCCAACAGGTACAGCTGTGTGTCGCTGCTCCAATGTACGCGAGCTTTGCATGTGTCGCTTCTCCAAGGTACGCGAGCTTTGCATATAAAAAGCGGCATCCTATAATAGTCGGCCCGAGATACGGGGAGCGCGCCCTCTGGGACGTTCCAAATCGAGCTGAGATACAAAAAAGAATGCCCTCTAAAAGATAAGCCTTGGACGCTTCGTGCCACGATCGGCTATACATGTCCAGGTACGCCCCCTCTCTCTGCGTGCCATTGTTTAAGTGAATATACGACGTTCTGAACGGATCTGAGGTACAAGTAGCTACAGTAGGTTCCAATCCTCGGGATCTTGATGGCATGACGCAACGTGCAGGCCCACGTACTTCCCATCTGTCTGCATGTCGGTTTTGCAGCGATGGAGCCCCCACGAACTCCTCCGCTTTCGCAAAGCCCGAGGACCCTTCAAGAATATGATACCCGTAGGTGAGATATTTTTATCAAAACGGTTGACACGTATGACGTACGACGTGCTTTTGGTCCTCAACGTGTAAAATGCGACCAACTTCCACGGTGTTTCATCGCTATCGGTACTTGACCCTCTGTATGCTACAGTGGGAATGCTTGGCGTCAGTTTTTGCAAGCGTGGTCTAGTGGCATGCCTCGAAACTACTCACGCAGATTCTGTGAGTTCGAGCCCCCCTGAGATGTTTTTGTTGGTCAGAAATCGATGTAGAAATCACCGGGCATGTGTACGCGCCGTGCAACCTGAGTGAGGGAGACGAACGAGCCGGAGTCCCCGGTGGCGTTGTGAGTTGTCCTCGTATCTACAGGAAGAAGGCCGATTTCGGGAATTCGGAACTCACCGAGTGGGCCTTCTTTCTACTCAACTGGACATGGCAGGCCAAAGGCGCATACAGCAGAGTGTGTACGCCCAAATCGACGTCCGCCGAGTAGAGAATAAAATGCTAAACGTACCTCACGACAAACGTGACGCACACCCCGCAGCGGGGAGGGGAGAGGAGTGCCTGTTTTGTTTGCCACGGGAGGGAGTTGGGCGGGGGAAGTAGTGTAAACAGAGGAGTCAGTTGCTGTAGCCGGTACAGTGTTTTCGGGGGTTAGTGCTTTGCTAGCGGTGCGGAGAAACGCCGCCACCTTCAGGGGCCGTTCGCGTCGTGCACTCACGCAAACAGATAACCGTCCATCCACCGACAAGATGCACGCAATTTTTGTTTACGACATGTATTCTGCAAACCTTGCACTCATACACGCAGCTCTGCCCGAGTTGACACCAACTCAAGTCCGTCAAGCCCCATCGGAAGGGAGGAGAACGGGCGAATGGACTCGAACGGACGAACAACGAGCCTCGTGTATGCGCCGAACGCGCGCTGTGACGACATCTGGTTGTCGTGGCCGGCAATGCATGACAAAGCTATCGCCGATGGCACCTACATACAGTTTTATGTCGGTAGCTCAGTTGGCAACCTCTTCATCGTCTTCGACACAGTGATGAAGGTTCGGGAAACATGTAACCGTATATAGCTTTCGCTAGGATCTTGACCAGCAGGATGCTAATGATCGTCAACGTGTGTGCGCAGGTGGATGGTGGAAAGCATTTGTCGTAGTCGTCTCATCGCCACACAATACTCCGCGGTCTAAAGACAGACTCCAATTATACTAGTCCGCGGTCAGAAGACAGACCAATTATGCCATGACATGATTCCAACCACATCGAAGTCCAGAATATGACACACAGCAGCGGTGCCCCCTAGGTTTCCTGTTCAACGGCGTTCAGCGAGACCCTTATGGGTGTTGTTCAGCGCTAGTGCCGTGACCCTGTTTATTGTTTGTGCTCGATTGATAAACTTCGTAGAAAATCCGCTTCAGACAGCTGAAAACAGGTCCCTGTAAAATCACCAACACAGCTCAAGAAGTGCGTAGCACGGCAGCACCGCGGCAGCACCCTTAGCCGTCCCGTGCAACGGCGTACAGCTGGATCCTCTAGGTGTTGCCATGCTGTTCTGCTGTACTATATAGGGAATCGTTTTTTATCTGCGTTGGTTTGATTCTCGTCGTCGGGATTCAGCTTCAGGCAGCTCGAAACGGATCCCAATTGAAAAACTACAAAACAGAAGCATCGCCTTAGCAGTCAAAGCAGCAAGCAACAACAGCAGTAGCGGTCACTCGTCTCGTCCTTGTTGAAGGGGGTAATGCTAGGCGCTCTTGGAGTTGTTTAGCACTCGCACTGCACTGCTGTTTGTTGTCTATGTGTGATTGCAATGTGTTCGCAACGCGTCGCAAGTTTTTTTGCCGCGGCACTACCTAATAATTGTTGTTGTGAAGGTTGCGCTGCGGAAAAAAACACACTTTCATCCAAGTACGAAAGGCCTTCAATCATCTCTTCAGGCTGCTTTCTTTTCTTGCCGTGTCAAACTTAGAAACTCGTGCATCAGTTGACAAACCTCTTCCTGATATTTGGGCACGCTGATGACAGACAAGGTCAGTAAATATCGAAAGCGAGAGTTGAATCTTCCTCTTGTCCTGGGAGTCGCTGTTGGCGCCTCAACGAAAAGTGTGCGACTTTTCACGTGGCTTGAATATCCATTGTTCGACGTCCTGCTTAACTGGAAGACGCGCCGTTTGCCCACTGTCACATTCCTGGTCGAGACCCGCCCCTTTGCCAGATGCAGACGCATTTAAAACGTACCGTCGTTGCGCGCAGCAACGATTGCAGGCCACTACCTAACCCCCCCCCCACACACACACCCCCGTCCCCGATCACAAACGGAAAACTCTTCCCCCGTCGAACGCAGTTCGTACGTTTTCTTGATGTCGGGCTGATTCTGAATTGGGCCGCTGTCCCAGGGTTTCGAGCAGCGTTTGAGCCTGGTGCGATCAACTGGGACGTGGACGTGTCGCAGTTGAAGCAACCGACGGTTGTAGCGGAAGGTGCGTTGATTGTCAATTTACCTTATCCGCCCAAACGACGTTTGGTCCATGTTCCATGTGTCGACATTTCCAGATGCTTCTGCAGGATGGCGGAAACACTGTAGAATATCACGCACCCTATTTGCCATACAGAACTGCGGAAACCTTGGGGATGTTGAATATCAATCCCTAGGCTTCCGGGGTCAACCGGTGGGGTATACAAATCGCTGACTAGAGTCGAGGTCACTTTCGCAACCCGGTGTTACTGCTGCGCACCCTGCTTCAACTGTACAGCCCTGTTGAGCGGCGGATTTCGATGTTGAGCGTTGTCCTCTCCGATGCAAAGGAGTTAGGAGGCGGCACGTTCCCCCTTGACTGAGGGCAAATTTCCAACTATGTCCCTTGACTGACGCCAAACTACTATCTGGTATTTAATAGCAGGTGTGTTTTCAGCGTGGAACGCTTGGATGCATACCCTTGGCTGATGCACGCTTTCCCTCGACTGACTGTCTCCGGGCATATTTGCTCCTGTACCTTATATTCAAACGGGTGTGCGTATTCTCGTGGCCGTTTCATGTCAGAACCTTCAACTTGTATATATATGTTAACTATATAACCTTCTGCTGACTGGGGTGAAGCTGTATTGATGAACCAGTACCCAGGATATCATTTGGAAGTCGGATAGCTATGTATTGTAGAGAGTTGAAAAAAACAAAAATTGATTGTTTCTTCGAACGATAAAAATTGATTGCTTCTTCGGTACCTGGTCCACCGTTACGGTAATGTGTAGGGTTGAGGGTCAAGTTGTGGTTTGAGAAATTTCTTCAATACTTTGTTCATAATGCTGGAACCACACGCGGCTTGTTCAAACTCTCGCCTGCCCGGTATGTGCTAATCCAGCGGAGTGATAGAAGCGGCTCCCGTAAGTACATACCTGGTACCTTGTGGTGTTGAATCTGACCGATTCTTTTGTTTCATGTTTTGGTTCTAGAAGGTGACAGTTCTACGAGGCTTCATTCGCTGGAATTCTCCGACTTCGCCATGGTTCTCTCCGACCCCCAACTTCAGTTGTTGGCGTTCACGCTCGGCGTTCCGGAAGAAAATACCGACAAGCTAGCTACCCGTATGAGGGCAAGCCTCCCTCGTCGTATAAACCTTTTCATGCGCCTGATGCGTCAAACCGCGGGAAGGAAAATGGCGCTCGAGGTACAACCCTGCAGTTGGAACATGCTGTTCAGCCGCAGGTGCGTGTTTTTCATCGAGTTGAATGGTGAAACGCACCTAGTGAATCGCGTCATTACCTGGTTGCAGGCTGATTGCCCCAACAGTGATGATGCAGGCGTACCAGTGTAGCTCCGGTTCAAAGAGGCTCCACGCTTATATCGTGTATGGCATGTCCTGCCTCTTAGACTCCACGCACAACTACGACGGTAGCCCAGGTGCGTAGAAACTCGCGTCTGGTGATTATTACGGTAGAACCTGTCGTCAACTGTGTGTCCTGGGAGACGTTCGGACCGACGAGTCAGGTCGGCGGTTTCGCCTAGCGCAAACATGGCCGCTTTTCTATGTGGAACCCTTGTAAGTACGTCAACTCATCGGTCGCAGTGCCTAGTAGGAAGCGTCGCCGGCAATCCGCGAGTATAGGTGTTGCAGTAGCGCCTGTTGTGATGTATGTGCGATGGTGGAACGTACAGGAAAACAGAGTGTTTTACAAGGGATGGTCGGTCGCACAGCTCAGATCTCCGGGTTCCCCCAGCTTATAACAGGCCGCTGTGTGGCCCATGAAAGAAAGCAAGTCGTCGCTTGAGAAGGCCTAGTTTGCTCGACTAACACAACGCCCCCAGCATCCTACCTTGTACCGTGAGTGGGATTATCCGGTTCAAGGAACGCCCAAGGGAATGCTTCATATATTCCAATACGAGCGTAGTTCTTAAACTACGGCGCTTGTACTGCAGCTTCGATTCCCCCTTTAATTTCCGCTCTCAACACGTATAGGATGCACGCGGTGCTGAGTGAGCTGTACCGCAGTACAGATGAAGCCTACTTCTTGAGGCGGGAATCATTCTAGAAACGATGGGGTACTACCCCCGTGTCTCGCTGTCGAAGTCATCATCCCCTACGAATATAACGAAACCACTCGAGCCTCGCTGTGCACGTTGTTGATCTTCCCGGTGGAACAGTGCATCGATGATCGCCAGTTTGGAGCAGTACAGCCCCTGGGGAGCGGCGAGTGATGCGGCGCAACACCGCCATCAAAATGTGGAGTATATCGCTTGGCATATCCGGACTGCTGACGGAGAAACAGCTAAATCCTACGAACCAACCATACACAAATACGTGATCCAAGAGCCATCTTCAGATGTGTGCCCCACGTTTCTCGCGGCCCAGGAAGCGGCCTTGCATCTCGTCGAGACTTGCCGTGCGTCACTCTCCGTCCCTGCCGACGACGAGTTGGTGTACATATCATCCAACAGGTGAACAACGCATGCATGTATGTACCAGGTACCTGGTAGGCGTTACGCATGCTAGGGGGGCGTTGTACCTACGACGGTATGTTGTGGTATGGGGGTGCACCCATGTTTTTTTAGGTTTTGATACTCGCTTGGGAAGCTTTATCACTGGCTCCACGGTCGATTTTGGGAAAACGTGTATGCGTAAGGCCGCGGGTCGGGGCGTTTTCTTCGCCACCGGCTGCTTTGTTTCGATCGAGGTAATATGTTCTATACTATCACGATTACGGGGGACCACAGTTAATAGGACCAAATATTGTTGGTAAAAATGGCTAAATGTATGGGTGTTTATGTATACCGTAGGTCCTATTAACTATGTTCCCCCGTAGTAAGCCTCTTCAGCCTGGATCCCCGGTACATGTATGGAGTGGTTATAGAATAGAGTGGACTGTGTTTCTCGGAGTAAACCATCTGTCGTAGAGGAGTCACCACTATCGTGTAAGGACCTTGTGGTCCATGCGCGTGCGCGAGAACCTCCGTGGTGGCTAGTGACCTGGGACTTTGTGGCTCGAGGTCGGTCGTTCGGCACATCGGAAGAATGAGAAGCCGAGGTATTCAGAAACGTAAGGCTGTTTGAAAGCGATATTATATCACCCGAAGCTGGTATGCCCCTAATGTAGAACGCGTTCATTTTTTGTTTCGACAGACAGGCTTCCGCAACTTAGGAAGTAATAGGAATTACCCAGTCGCGTTGGGACCTCATATATTTTCGACAATACTACGTGCTAAAAACCTATATATCATGACATTGCCCATCGGCTGAAGGCCGCGGGAATTTCAGACATGGCGAGGCTTGTTTCGGTTTTGAGAAGATGCGTCGTGCGCACGACGAGGCGATAATAGAATAAACCACAGCTTCCGCTCGTGGTTCTAGGCCGTGTCAGAAGTAAGGTCACGCGGCATCGAAGTAAACTCGACATGTTCCAGGCGTGATCCCCATAGAAACCCGCTGTTGTGTTGCATCGTGCCGCGAAGAAGCCCACCCACCTCTGTATGGGGTGTGAGATGAGTGCTGCGCTCGGATCGTCCGTCGTCGGCAGGCAGAAACGGTCGAATCCCTCTTTTCGGGGGCGTGGGGGTTCGACGTTTTTTTGTCGCAAAGCTGAAAACAACACCCCGAAAATAATGGCTGGCCTCTGCGACGTACCATCAGGGAGGCCTGCAGCTCCTAGAGAGAAGGCAATGGCAGGAACGGTCGGCAAAATCTGAATGAATGACTGGTCTCCTTGACCCTTTTAGAACCGCAGTCCCATTTTGGGGACAAACTACTTGGAATTTGACTGGTTTGTCCCCGAAACGGGACTGCGGTTCTAAAAGGGATAACCCGGAATCTTGGGGATGCCATATATTTTTTCATATTTTTTTGTATTACTTCGAAAGACTTTTTATGAACCTATCACGGGGGATCGTAGTCAATAGGACCAAATATTGTTAGTAAAAATAGGAAAATACATACCTGATAGCTTGTTGTGTGCTGGGGTAGGGGATAGGAGATGTGTCCGAAGTGAAAAACGTAGGGAGGCGTACAGCATTAGTAGGACACCGGGCAGTCGCAGGCAGCATGATTATATTGCTCGTATAATACTGCTGTGCACGCTCCACCTACAGCACAGCAGCAGGCTGCCAGATCGTGTCGTCGAGGAACATAGTACCGTAGGTCCTATTTACTATGGTCCCCCGTAATAGAGGCCACCATGGGACTTTTTCGGATTGCACTTGACACCCGTCTTTGGGTGAGGTGTATGGAGCTCCTCAAGTCAGGGGCCTCGGGAAAAAAACTAAACGTGCACCTCTACGCTAGAACGTGTCTTGTGGCGAGAAAAAAAAGCTACCCCTTCTGTCTGCACGCGTCGCATGTACGTGCTGGACGAAAACATGACCTGTGCCGTAAGGCCATGGTTCTGTCTCAACGCCAGGGAACTTGTGCAACTGCGGCATTCATTCGCACCGCACATGCTTCTCTTGTTGATGCAGGCACCCATTTAGTCACACACACCCTTACGCGCCATCGTTAGCACGGTCTCTCCTTCCACGGGTCGGCGTTACAGCTTCGGCTAGGGTTTGTCCCATGGAATGCACCTCTAACGCGCGGCCGTCGGACGTCAGCTGTAGTCCAACCGTCCTCAAAATGCGCGTGGTCTTCACCCGAGCTACGAGTATACGTTTCCTGTTGGTCGGGTCGAGTTGTTTTCGAGCTCAAGATGGTGGCGTCGACATCATAACAATATGTAATCGCATGCGTCCGTGTTGCACCGGCGGACGGGTTATCCCCTCGAATAAACTACCATCGCGCGGCAGCGAGGCCAAAGCTTTCGAACCGGCTACAGAAGGGGTTGGTCCTCGCTCAAGATGTGCACACATGTTCGGGGCTCATTCTTGCTCGAGTATTCTCCCTAAATATATAATCATGCCGGGTTTGCGCACTGTCGGCGTTTCTCTTGTGCAGCAAATCAATGGCGAAGAACTGCACCGTGGAAGCCGCGAAACACGATATGGTCATGGGTCACGTGGACCTGGGCCTCAGCCCCCGTGACGCCCATACGGCGCACAGCAGAAAACCGCTCGAAACGGCCTTGGGGGCGCTACTCGATTTCTTCTTTCTCCTGGACGCCACGGTGATCGTGCGCACAGGATCTTCCTTCTCAGGCACCGTCTGCAAGGTCAAGGGACTCACGTGCAACAAGGTGAAATTCAATACCTTGCCCAAACGGAAAATGATGGTGTGCGTACCCTCGGACTGCTGATCATGCTTTTCAGGGTGTTGCTTGGAAGCTCGATCCCGTGCGTTGCCTATGTCGCTTTCAGGCATTGTAAGTGGAAACGTGCGCTCCAACGTATTTATAAGTACCCGTGCGCAAATCGGTTTTTGCTTGTTTCGCTGAGTGCAGAAACAGTATCGAATACAGTCACAAATATAAGCTGGCTGTACGTCTTAGTGTTTAGGTCGAGTCCACCGTAGGTGGAAGGTTGTAAGCACCCCGTTTTACTTTGGGTGGCATTACGCAAGGATGGGGCAGGGGGGTCGAGCGCTAGGGTTGTGCATGTAGTGTTAGCTTGATTTCCCTTTCAAGATTTTCCCCACGTGCCCGTCAGTTATCAAGATCCTGGGGGGGTTCACTCGGAGTTCTACACGGATGCGGGCCGGGAGCGTGCTGCTAATCGAGAGTTTGATATTGCCCACGTACCGTCGACAGAGCAGCATGCTGGTTTTGGCACTAGTCTGCTGCACACGGGAGGCGGATCGTATTCACCGCAATTATGTTATGAACTTGTGGAGGTTATGTTTACCCGGGGATTTTGCGGCATTTGGTGGAGGTATACTTAAAGTAGGGATGCCGGTTTGCACGGAATGGTTTTGGAAAGTACTTGAAGAATGAACGTACGACTTGAGGGAATCGTAGAGGTATTGGGAGGTACCCATGCGTCGACTGGAGTTATGCGGACGGTCTCAATGAATTGCGTCCTGCCCTTCGGTCTATTGGGGTTTCGACAGAATAGCCAATCACTCTTAGTATTATACTTCGAAGTAGTACTTTTGAAATCGGATGCAGTACCACCAGTCGTTGGCTGTCCTTGTGTACATTTCCGCCGGACATGTCTGGCAGGGGGGGCTGCGGTACAGTAGTTCGATCGTATCCACCTTCTATCTGAGATGCTCTGTTGTTCTGCTCTCACAGAGTACGCATCAGGTGGCCGATGTTGTCGGGCGGTACGGTTTGTTTGTGAACCTGAAGTTTTCGATTTTGTCTGAGGGCTTTCTCAACATGCTCGAGCTTGTTGGATTATTCCTTGGCCGAAATCTATGTCGCGCTTCAGTAGGATATGGCCAAGACTTTGACCGATTTTGTCAACGGTGGTTTGCTATTCAATGGGACACGGTTTGATCAGCACACCCCGAATGAGAGTGATACAGGACACCGCGAGCAACAGCAGTGTCGCCGGCGTAGGTTCAGCTTTGTCTCGATCGACTATCTTTGGGCTTGCCGGTTTGTATCGAGGACCGTCGCGCAAATATTCATATAGACCTGTCTGCTCTGTGAAAAAAACGATGTGTACTGGTTTTGCACCGGTCAAAATCCCCAGCAACCTGTAGGCCGAAATTGATCGTGTAAGCATTCATGTTAGCTTACGTTGCTGTCGCACGTGCCCTACGTATTCACGCGGCGTGACGCTATGCCATACAGAAGAAGATAGCACACGACCTTATACACGCAGCCGACTTGGTTGTCACAGGAATAAGCCGCACCTTTGTGTCACCTGTCGCTCCCACACATACACCACAAAAGGTTAGCCGCAGCTAGGTGTAACCGACTACACCTCTCACATTCATACAAGTGGCATCGTTGTGTCTACTCACCCGGATCGTACTCATTGCGTATTAGCGCCTCCAACTGCTCCCGAGTTGGAGGCAGCACCCAATTTCCAAGTATTTAAGTATCATCTCAGATCATGATGCCTCGCCGCACATGATAAACCCGACTTTCCGTACACCTGCATGAACGCGCCAAATACTACCAACAGCCTCCCTAATCGGTGCGCCATACAAAAGGTCCTGAACAACGTATCACAAAAACCCAGGTAAAAAGGCAATCCCAAATCCCATCATGGAGACCTTCCGAAAAGATGGTCCTACGTACATTCCCGTCATAAATGAAGCAAACTTCATTATCAAGGAAAGAGTTGCCTTTTTTTCAATCATCACTTATACTTTCCAGCCAAACTCGTAGGAGGTTTGTCCTCAGCGATCTTCTAGACAAGCAGTGGTCACAGGTATCGTCCCGTCTACCCACCGGTACGTGCCTTCATCGTTTGTCGCGCATAGGGTTCAGCATTCATTCCCACTGCTCATCAACTTTTTATGCAAGAAAAAGCCCCTAAGAACTGCACTCGGTGAGACTTAAACCCACGAAATTGATCTTGATAGACACGCGGACCACCTACCAAGCCCCTGGTGACGCCGGCCGCGTGTGAAACGTAAATCCCAACTTCCATCGTAAAAAACTGCCAACGTAAAGGGCAATCCCAAAACCAAACCCCTCCATTTTGATTCCAGTATTGGTCTCCCAAATATATAACGAGACAAATTGTATAACTGAGTCTCAGCTGCGGTAATTGCAAACTTGGCTGTCTATCCGCATGGCTTATACTTTCGAACACTCTCCCATGATCGATTTATAAGGTCGTTACAGATGATATTCGTACGATGTATTCGACCGTTACGGACCTTATATGCTGAAACATACAATCCTATCAGGCATGGTATGTTTCAGTACGTGAAACATACCATACCATCAGGCAAGGTTACACATATAATGCATCTACCTCGTCCTACCATCGTATCATACCGCCAACATACCATACCACATACATACGATTTTTTTCCCGTGCCATACCGCCAACATACCATATGATACCACATACGGTGGTTTTCCCTTTGTCAGCGTACATACACGTACGCACCCGCATTTTTCGTGCGTGTTACAGCTGTGTCTCTGCTGTGTCATCGTGTGTGATTCACCATTGGTTTCGGCCACGTTCGTCCTCCACTCTCAACGCACGCACGGCACCAATGTCAGTCCCGGCGGCCTCTGTGCACGCACACACTCGAAACGGTCTCGCGGTGTAGGCACACATAGCTGGGCGAAATAGAACCGGACAACATCAAACGGTTATGTTTTTCGAGTTCTACCCTCGTAGGAAGACTGTGCCTGTCTGTCCACATCAGCAACGTGCGGGCCGTGTCCTAAGACATGCTGCAGGTGGCGTTGTCAGACCCATCGTCCTACTTCGTATACTACTGATGAGGGGACGGAGAAGTAGGAGAAGATCTGCTGTAGATCGGTACAGCACAGTAGTAGTAGTAGTAGTAGTACCTGTCGTAACGGTGTTGTTTTTTAGTTCTACCTAACGAAACCTAACTCTACGAGTACCCGTCGGCAGAATGTGCCTGCCCACGAAATACGTCAGAAAAAATGATGTTGCGGAACTGTTTGTTGGGGATCACGGTGTCGACTGATCGCTCTCGTCACACTCTCACCAACTACAACTGTGGCTTCCCAAAAAAAAAAAACTGAGGACAGCGCTTGAACGCATTTTTTCGAGGGCAATAGCAATTAAATACGGGAAGGAAAAAGTCCAATAAACGTGAGCATGCTATTCAGTAAACTCTTCAAACACAATTAATATCACCATCCTCACATGAATATATAACAGCACCGTAGTTCCGCCTCCCCTGCTGTGTATCGATGTTGTTGTCTCCACATTAAATAGTCCTTTTTACCCAGCTTCATCAGTACACCCAGTGTCCGTCCTGATTCCTTATCCTAGCGAGATACTGATTCTGTGGTCGCAGACTGTGAGACAGAGGAAGACCAAAGAATAAAAACAAAAAATAATCATAAATGCGAAATACCAGCGTACCGGGTACGATAACACAACAACACAAGCAAGACCAGAAAAATAGGAAGAAAAAGACAATAAAAACCAAAAACAACAGTCTGAAATGAAACATAATACAAACGACGCAGAGACTTCAGAAAGGTTGCAAGACGGAAAGCATACGTACTCAGGAAGGACAGGTATCTGCTGCGCGGACGAAGCAACACGAAGGAGAGGGAAATACAGGCAAAAGTCTAGCCACCCGATATATCACTTCGTTTCTGCATTCGTCGACAGTTGTATCAGTACGGCTGCCCTTTCCCCCCCCCCCCCTCCCCTTGTCGCCGTTCTTGGCGTCCTCAGCTGCGTGGCACAGCCGGCTCCTCTGTGCGTCGTTCCTGTGCCACCTCGCTATGAAACAGCCCGTTGCTTCGGCGACCTCCCGGTAGCACTTCTCGCTTTTCGTAGCCGCCCTCGGCCATAACACCGTCTCTACTCCGACCAGCGGAGGGGAGCTTTCCTTGGACCCCTCAGTGGCTTGAAAACCCCTGAGGTCGTCTGCTAGACAATGGGCCCAGTTCTTTTCCGGTCGGCCTGGTCCTGAGCCCACCGGCCATCGTCCCGAACATCATCCGGGGGGTCAGCCGCTAATTGGTCGCCCGCTGTACGACCCCCGCAAAGAGGAGGCGTCGCTTGCGGATGATCGTCTCAACGCTTTCGCATTGTGCCTTTATGAGGGCCTTGGCGTACGACATGAGGTCGTCAGTGCGCTGTCAGCGCTGGAAGCTAATGACCCGTAGGAGGAGTTTGTGGTGTGCCTTTTGGAGCTCAGCGAAGTGCTCCTGACATAGAGTCCACGTCACGCACCCGTGCAGCAGGGTGTCCCACCTCGCCCCTCAGCATGTGCACTCTTAGAGTAAACAGGACACCCTCCATAGCATTTACAGTTCCCGTCTGAACCGACTGTAGCCTGCCCATGCAAGTCGGATCCGTCGTGCAACCTCTGGCATATTGTCAGCGCTTGCGACGACAAGACCGCCCAGGTACAAAACCTGCATCGACTGCCTACATCCCTGTCCCGCTGCTTCCAAGACGAGTGGTGAGGTCAGGGGTGCCTGATTCGGTGTCCGCAGCAGCATGGTCTCCGCTTTCTTTTCGGATACGGTGAGGCCTGCCGCTTCGAAAACGGTCACAATAACGGTCATCATCTTCGCAAGGCCTTCCGCCGACTTAGACACAATGCCTGCATCGTCCGCGTACAGCATTCACCATATTATTGCCCTCCGTACGCAAGTTAGTGGGTCAACCTTCACCCCGTCCTCGCCGAGGTCCTCCTCGAGGTGAACCAAGTCCCTCGAAATGTCTGGGTCTTCACTGAAGCGATTCAGCACGGCGTGTATCACAGCAGCGAAGAAGATATTGAACAGAAGTGGTGGCAAACATATCCTTGCCGCAGCCCCTGTGTGACGCCAAACCTTTCCGAGTGCTCGCCGTCATCCGTACACATGCGGGCTCGCATGCCCTCGCGGAACTGGCGGGAAACGGTAAGCATCTTTCTCTGGTACGCTTTCTGCGGTTCGATGACGCACATGTACAGGGGATTTTTCTAGCTTGTCGGAGTTCCTGCAGCCGACGCACGACGAACAGCATGTCGACCGTTTATCGTGCTGGGCGAAAGCCGCACTGTTCTTCGGGGAGTATCCCTTTGGCCTCGCAGTAGTTACTGAGGCGGGACGCGACGATTTTCAGCAAAACCTTGCCTGGATGGGCAAGAAGCGAAATACCTCGGTAGTGTTTGCAATCAGAGCGATCCTTCTTTTTACGAAGGACCTCAATCGTCGCATTTTTCCATTGATGGGGGACGTTACCCGTTCTCCACACGTTGACAAGTAAGTTGTGAAAGTACCGGATGAACTCGGGGTGGTCAATTTTTAGTAACTCGGCCGGAAGGGAGTCTGGTCCCACCGCTTTCCAATTTGGCATACCCCGAATTACCGCCGTCATATCATCCATGGTCGGTTCATCTCCAGGCAATGGTGCCAACGGCCGTTGTGGAAATAGGGCGCTGATGGTTGGGTCAAGCTGAGACGATTTCGTGGTCAGGGGGGTGCCGAAAATCCTCGCCCACCGTTCAAGAATGCGCACCTTGTCTCATACCTGGTAGTAGCGTGCCATCCTCGTCCCGGATGAACTGTTCGCTTCTCGCCTTTCGACCGTCCAACCCCACCGTGCCCTTCAAGTGTTTGTAGAAACCCCGCTGATCGTTGTCGGCGAGGAGTCTCTCCGTTTCGGCAAGACACTCTTCGAAGTAGGTGTTCAACGCTGCATCAATCGCCTTTCGCAGATTCGCGCACGCCGTCCTCAGCGTCTTCCACGCGGTGTTGTCCTTCTTGATGCGCATGACTCGTCGGGCATCCTCCCTCGCATCCCATGCTAGTTGTATGGCGGCTGAGGTTTCCACGGTCTCGCACCACCCGGGTTTGTGTGAGTGCCGTGGTGGGGGGGGGGCGTATTTCGCTACTGCATCAAGAATAGCATCAGGAAAGGATTCAGTCACCTGAGGGATACTGTTCGGTTGCGAGGGAAGGAAGGGCAGCTTTGAAAGGATCCGCGCCACGGCTCGCTGCCTGCCATCTCCGTCGGATCGAGATTTCTGCCGGTCGAAAGGCCTAATTTTGTTTTTCGTTCGTACGTGTCTGTTGGGTGCGAAACGACCGCTGAGGCGGACCATCGTATGTACCAGGTACGATGTTATGGTATGAATCGGCCTTGGCTGGGGGCAGAGGCCGGAGGTGGACCTTAACATCATGCACGCGAGGACCGTGTAAGAATATGTCAAAAGCACGTATCTGCTATATACCTCGAAAGGAAGTATAGCTGCCCCCATGCTAGACACTTGCGACAAACACCTACGTACGACTACTACATGTTTTCGAGAGTGTGTGTTCTTCACTGCAAACCGTTCTCTCTACCCGTCGACATCCAGTACAACCAGTGTCCGTGCCGATTCTTCAATCCTAGAGACAAATCAGTTCTACGGTCACAAAGCTACGCCACACAGATACTACGTTGCCAGGTATACAGTAAGCACATTAGACAATGCAATGCCATGTCATCATAGTTAATACGATAGACATGGCATACACATTCTATGAAATGGAGAACGAAAAAACAAAAACAAAAACAAAAACAAAGAAAAACAAATCAAAAGATGACCAGAAAAAAGCATATATATACCTGGTATATTATATATATATACAAGTTCTCCCTTCGGAGTGGCATGAGCGTAGCGTGTAAGAAGACTCTTGCCGGAATGCGTATTCGGTGGGTATGTTTGAACTATTCCACCAATTGCAGTTATGCGCTGCAATTGGGGCAATAGCTCAAATGTACCTGTTAACAACCAAACCTGTACTTAGTATAAGGAAAATAGTAGTGGAACATACAGATGAGGGTGACGCAAGAGGGCAGTTCTACTGACCGAAAAGCAGATAGAAATTATGTATTACAGCTGTTATGAGATATGAAGGCGACATGAGCGTGATATGCAATTACGACAGTAAGCATTTCTTCAACGAACCGGAGCAGCAATAAACACATGTCCTGCGACACCTAAGGATTCGACAACGAAAGAAACGTTTGGCGGACGCCCAAACCAACTACGACAGTACTTCCTCAAGGAAAAACGTCTTCAACGAAGCGTAGCAGTGGGCCCAGGGCCGGCATGAAACGCAAAAAAACTCGAAGCGACGGGAGGAGTAGCAGAAATTCCCTCGCAAACGCGAATGCCACTACTTAACAACGGAATCAGCACCCTGGCAAACACCCAAGGTAGATCGAACAAAACAGGATCCTTCGCTGTCCACAGTCCCCAAAAAAGATGCTGAAAAGTCATTTAGACCTTGGCACTCGCCAAGGCACTAGCTTGATGAAGGCGATGCAAAACCTGTCACTTTTCGTACGTGAAGAAACCCCCACCCAACAAAATGAACCAGTCCGCTCGCCACGCTTGAACTCAAAGCACCCGCTGGCAGACGTGCAAGTACACGCACTACGGATGTTTGCCGAAAGTATTAAAATATTATAGACGCAGGCGCGCACGCTGCAACGAAACGCCCGCGAACACCTACCTCTAAATTCAGACGCCAGGCGCAGACCAAAGGCAGATGAACTGTGTATGGTGCTCTACCGGAAGATCATGACAGACACGAGAACAGACTCTTGAAGTACGAAGATCTATTCCGAGTCCGAACAGAGGAGATCGACCGACACAGCCTTCCCGCTTGGCGGCGCTCCTCTCCAGTTCCACCCGAGCCTTTTCGCTGAACTTCTCGTGGCGTCCGCCCTGAACTTGCTCGACGAGGGCGATGAACAACCTCCTAGAGCGCTTGGAGCACCAGAAGTGCATGGGGGGCTTGCACAGGTCGATCAAGATGTCATTGTCCTTAATAGTTCCTTTGCAGTAGACACAATCCTTCCTGACCTGCAAATATAGATCATAGAAAACAAACCGACAGCACAAAAGAATCATGTACGAAGACGTGTTGAACACAAAGATTTCAGTGGGTATGAGTATAGTTCAACAACAACTTGAAAAACAGTTTAGAATATACGCGCTGGCGTGAGCTGTAGAGGCAGGAATCACGAAAGGCAAATAGGAATGGGATGCGATGAATGATGTTGGCAAACCCTTACGTCTTTTTTCGCGGCATAGACGGCGACGGCAGAGTCGGAGGGGCAGCCCGAGACGACGTCATTAACTAAGATGGTTGTAAAAATGGGCGTTGGCATGCGCTGTACAGGAAGAAAACAGGAAAGGTAAACAGGAATGGGAGGGGAACAACAACAGCAACAACGCCAATGGCGGTAGCAAGCGTAAGTAGTAGTAGTAGTAGTAGTAGTAGTAGTAGTAGTAGTAGTAGTAGTAGTAGTAGTAGTAGTAGTAGTAGTAGTAGTAGTAGTAGTAGTAGTAGTAGTAGTAGTAGTAGTAGTAGTAGTAGTAGTAGTAGTAGTAGTAGTAGTAGTAGTAGTAGTAGTAGTAGTAGTAGTAGTAGTAGTAGTAGTAGTAGTAGTAGTAGTAGTAGTAGTAGTAGTAGTAGTAGTAGTAGTAGTAGTAGTAGTAGTAGTAGTAGTAGTAGTAGTAGTAGTAGTAGTAGTAGTAGTAGTAGTAGTAGTAGTAGTAGTAGTAGTAGTAGTAGTAGTAGTAGTAGTAGTAGTAGTAGTAGTAGTAGTAGTAGTAGTAGTAGTAGTAGTAGTAGTAGTAGTAGTAGTAGTAGTAGTAGTAGTAGTAGTAGTAGTAGTAGTAGTAGTAGTAGTAGTAGTAGTAGTAGTAGTAGTAGTAGTAGTAGTAGTAGTAGTAGTAGTAGTAGTAGTAGTAGTAGTAGTAGTAGTAGTAGTAGTAGTAGTAGTAGTAGTAGTAGTAGTAGTAGTAGTAGTAGTAGTAGGAGGAGGAGGAGGAGGAGGAGGAGGAGGAGGAGGAGGAGGAGGAGGAGGAGGAGGAGGAGGAGGAGGAGGAGGAGGAGGAGGAGGAGGAGGAGGAGGAGGAGGAGGAGGAGGAGGAGGAGGAGGAGGAGGAGTAGTAGTAGTAGGAGTAGTAGGAGTAGTTGTTGTTGTTGTAGAGGCAGTACTGGTATCACAAACAAATAGTTGAAGTAGACTTCTATGCGCAAAATAACAAAAGCATAAGCAAGGAGGAGCACCAGCCTAAACCATGGGAACGTGTTAGTGTACTCGCCGCCTGTATGTTATCATGTCTGAACAACAACAGCAGCAGCGGCGGTAGACAACTGCCTCGGTGTGGAAAGAAACGCAGGCTGTAAACAACAACGGCAACTGTTCGGAAAATAAAACTTGGCTTCAGTGTTCGAAAAAACAACAACGACAGCAGCAACGCATATACAAATCGCAGTACGCGTACTATACCCCTGTCTCGATGTGAGCTCGTATCAAGAAAACAAAAATCCCCAAAATGTTCAGTGCAAAACAAATATCGAAATTAGTACCTGGTACCTGGTATATACGTATGTATTTGTGTCTTGTATTTGGTGCTGAAGGTCGACAACATGCGGGAACAGCAACAACGCCAACATCAATATAGATTACAGCTGCAGCAGCGGCGGCAGACACCGACTCGAAGCTGCCTACAACAGCAACAAAGCGAACAATGACTGCGTACACAAAATCAGCATCAGGGACGATAGACGCGTGAGGTTAGAGCAGCAGGAAAAGGAGCAGCAGCAGCAGCTATGCTGCAGCAGCCGCAGTAACAGCAGCAGCAATGGGCTGCGCCACCAAGTCGTGTTCTCACGTGCGGGAGCAGCAACAACGCCAACAACAACAGCATGAACAACAACAGCAGCAGCGGCGGTAGACACCTACTACAGCAACACGACGACTACATACACAACGAATGCAGCATCTGGGGCGGTAGACCCGCGGGGTTACAGTAGCAGGGGGAAGAGCAACAGCAGCAGCAGCAGCAGCAGCAGCAGTGGACTGCGCCTTCAAGTCGTGTCTCGTATCACAAATAAAAATGGCAAATGTAGAAAAAAATCAGCAACAAGAGCAGCCGCGGGAACGGCAGCAACGCCAACAGTGTCAGCAGAAACAGTACCAGCAGCAGCGGCGGTAGACACTGTTGCGGAAACGAACGCAGGCTGTAAACAACAACGGCAGCAGCAGCGGCAGCAGCAGCACAAAAGCAAATGGCAGTAGGCGCAGTAGTACGTAAACAAATAAATGGCATTGTGGAAATTAGTACGTTTTTATCTTGGATTTAGTGTTAAAAGGTCGACTACGTGCGGGAACAGCAACAACACCACCACCAACAGCATACCAGGTAAACAACAAACAGCAGCAACAGCGAAGGTAGAGACCTGTCTCGGTGTGGAAAGGAATGCAGGCTGTACAGAACAACGGCAGCAGCAGCAGCGGCAGCAGCAGCGCATACGCGTACTATACTCATATCTCGGTGTGAGCTCGTATGAAAACAACAATGGCAAAAACATCTTGGTTGTAGATTCAGTGCTGGAGGTCGACAACGTGCGGAAACAGCAACAACGTCAACAAAAACAGCATAAACAACACCAGCAGCAGCGGCGGTAGACACTGACTCAAAGGTGCCTACAACAGCAACAACGCGAACGACGGCTACATAAAGCAACCTGAAAAAAGCAGCACAGGGACGGTAGGCGCGCGGGATAACAACAGCAGCAGGAAAAGGAGCAGCAGCAGCTAGCAACAGTAGCAACAGCAGCATCAAAGGGCTGCGCCATCAAGTCGCGTTCTCATACAAATAAAAATGGCAAGTACCAGGGTAGTGTGGAAAAAACTCAACATCAGCCGCGACATTTGTTTTTTTTAATCCTCCGGCGGATTGGTAAAAATAAAGCTTAAGCTCACCACACGGTAGACATAGAAGACAAACAAGAACAAGAACAACAACAACACCAACAAACAACAACAACAACATCAACAACAACAACAACAACAACAACAACAACAACAACAACAACAACAACAACAACAACAACAACAACAACAACAACAACGACAGAGAAGCACAGAACACAACTCACCGCTACCTCCTGTCTCGACCGTGAAGAACACGGTGCAGACGTCGATAGGCCTGTTCGAAACGGGCTTCCGAAATCCGCCAGAAGAGGGAGAGGCAGAGTAGCCTAGGGGAGTTTCGTAGGTGTATTGAAGGCAGCACCATAGCGGCAGCAGGAAAAAGTGCTGCCCACTCTGTAGAAGCAGCACCACCAGGAGCAGGCGATGCCGTCTACCAGGTAGGAGCAGCACCAGCGGGAGGAGTACCCGGTACCAGCAGGAGCAACGAAAGCAAAAGCAGCACCTGGTACCAGCAGGAGCGGCACCAGAAGGAGCGGCACGAGCAGGAGCGGCACGAGCAGGAGCAAAGCCAGGAGGAGGCCCAGCGGTATACGAAGAGGCAGCACCAGCGTGACGCGCGTCGTAGGCAGTCTACATGTATGTATGTGTCCACGCACGGAAATAATCCAATGACCCGCGTCGTATGCCGTCTCATAGCCGGTCTCTTCACGCCAAAGCAACTGAGATCAACGTTCAATTGGCCAGAAAACTGACAGTCCTGTTGAAACAATTTCCAAAAAAAAAAAAAACGTCTTCTCGCAAAAAGTTCAAAGCTCTCGCGAATCATGGTCCACAATCTTGCGAAAGGCTACCGAAACGCCCTCACAGTAACCGACCAGAGCAAACGAGTTTATAGTTTATACCTGGTATATATATAAGAAAACCTCTCGTGCTCCCCCGCAGGGGATGTGGCAGCCACTTGAAAAGGACGAGCTAAAGAAAAAAGACAAACAAAAAACACCACTACTGATAAACAGAGTTAAGACTAAGAACCAAGAGAAACTAACAGGCAAGCCAAAGCACAAAGCACCCTCCAGGTAGCCGAAGCAGTTTGTGGTACGAGTAGTATAACCAGGTTCTCTCTGCTAGTCTGCCTGGTACCTTGCTGCCCTGCCTGCCGTCTCCGTTTTTTGTTCGTCAATTATGCCCCGCCCCTCGGCGTCGGACAACACGAAACAAGTAAAGCAGGCTCGTCATCTACCCACGCTACACAGCTCTTTTCATAAGGCTTACAAATAAAAGAAAGGAAGAGAAAGAAATAAAACGAAAATCACCGAGAATCAAGCGCAAGAAAGACAAAGGAAGACCACGTTGGAATCAGCTGCACCTAACTTGGTGGCGGCACGAGTAGCATGGGCATGTTTTACTTTCTAGTCGGTCTGGTGTATTGCTGCCCTGTCTGCCATCTCCTTCCTACTTTCGTCCACCGCACTTTCCCTTCCACTCCTCTTGTTGCCCCTCCCCCCGCATTTTTTCCTTGGTCGGTTTTTTTGCACTCCTCCTATTGCCCCCCCTCCCCCCATTCCCTCGGACACCGCCCACGGCGGATGCGCGGCGCGGCCTACCCAGCTCAGCCCCATCCTCGTGCCACCTCACCATGAAACGTTCGGCTTCTTCGAGGACCCCCCGGTACCACTTGTTAAGAACGTATTGAATACACACTCAGATGGGTAGCCGGAGGTGGTCTTCAAAGGCTAGCGCAGAGCCGTTGTTGGACAAGCTCGGGCATCACTGAAAGTAAGTGTAGAAGATGCATGTTGAGTAGAAAGTGGCGCTCGATGGGCTAACAGGAGCTTAAGGAACGATGAACTATAAGGCGTTCAGATGCGTTTGAGAAGAGTGAAGGTGGGGGGGGTGCAAAGACTCCATTTCATTAATCTCGAAGTCCTCTTACAGCAACGTCTATCGACGGTTTGTCGCTGCAACTCGTCGACCACAAGAAGTGCTGAAAGGTCTTCTAAATATCCCGTCACTCATAATACGGTGTCATACATTCAAACCGCAACTTGTGAACCGCAACTTACGAAGCATTGACTCAATAGGCTATGTATTTACTGCCTATTTCTTAACACTCCCCCTCAATGCAGGCCGTAAAAATAGAAAGATGAACGTCTCAGGGCTATTGAACATTGCTAAAGTGCTGATCATGGCTAACGATCACGAGCACTTACTGGAGGCGATAGAAACACTACTAAAGTGCCGATCACGGGGTAACGATCACCAGCACGTGTTCGAAGCAACGCTAATTCAGTAGAACACTAATCATGACTAAAAAACCATAAAGCTTGTGCAATGGAATGTCATTCGAAACGTCTTTCGCACTGCGTGAGTCGTTAACAGCAATGATATTCCAAACAATACGAAAATAACTCACGTTACAACATATCTCTCCTGAAGGGTATGTTCTACTGAAGCAAGACGGCGTAGCGCAAGTAGTAAAGGTACCACCGCAGCTGAATCAAAAATGATATAGCGCGTATTTCCCTCATTCCCGCGAAAATAGCAAGTAAGGTTGAATAAAATGGACCCAATGATTTCCTTGCTCCACCGCTCTTTTTTTATGCCAGATGAACTTGAACAGACCGTCCTTAACAACCCAGTTAGCTGCTTACTGCTGCACTCGATACTGAAAACGAACAGGCTACCTACATAGCTTATATTTGCACAAAACCACTCCCCCTGAACGGAAATTCAAGTTTACTAAATACTGATCATTCATGGCTAACGATAAGCAGTATTTGATGTGCTCGATTGAAACGTGACTAAAACGACGGTCATGGCTAACGATCACCAGATGGAAGCGAACACTATTTCCCGGAAAAAAAAAGAGATCGCGTAGTGGCCACCGATCTTCAGTGCTTGGGGGTGACACTTACATTAACAGACCGCTTGTGTGATCTTTTCACGCTGCTGCTTCGGTACGTGTACTCATGTAACGCTATCCTTCCGGGCCCAGCTTCTTCTACATCGGTATTCTGTGTGGATTCTATCCAACTTGTGTCCTGTATTGCAAGCAATCAATTGAAACAGCAACTTTCGCAACAAAATTATGCTTGATCTGTGCGATACCAGTGCATCCAATCTCTATCCTGTATCTCAAGCAATCAATCAAAACAGTACTTTCCGCGACAAAACTATGCTGGGTCTGGGTGATGTCTGCGCGGGTGGTACCGCTGCTGCATTTCAAACAGAGTATACTGCTGTTGTAGGACCAAAAGTTTAATTAAAGCACTATCATGTGTCGACATCTCCATTTACTTACTTCTGCACTCGAAACAGAGTGGGACTGAATGCTAATTGAAGCACGCACGCTGTGTGTCGACATCTTCACTTACTTCACGTCTCACTATTAAGAAAACTGATAAAATGTTCGAATCAAAAGCATCATGTGTCGACATCTTCACTTCTGGTCTTAAGACAGACTGGGGCTGAATGCTTATTGAAGCACTCAGTGTGTCGACATCTCTACTTCACTTCTCACTAAAAAAAACTCAAATGATACCGATAAAACGGTTCCTGTGCCAAGTCTGCAGGGACGCTAGTAGTATAGATCTAGACCTCGCAATGGAAACATAGAACGAATGACTGACTGGTACTCGATAACATCTGGTGGATATGTCACGTGAGTGATTGCTGTGCTAGCCGATCAAAGAGATGAACGATATCGTCTAGAGACTTTGTGCTCGGTTTATGGAAAATATCTGGCTCCCCTACGTAGCTGAAAACTATCGCTCTATGAACATATGCGTATTCATGAGCACAAAGTCCAAACCATACCTTACGAACAGTCAAGTGATGAATGCCAACGATTTGCAACACGTAAAGACATTCAAAAGCTACCAGGTATAAAATAGCCATAAAACTGTACATATATAGAGGAGCCGCTTGTACTGCAGTAGTGGAACTCTGAGCCATTTTTAGCTCATGTACCGACATTATGTTGAAGCGCACTAAATATAGTATGCGTCACTCCCCTAGCCAAACATAAGTGCTCCCGTGAGTATTCGCACTACGTCTATTTCACGTTCTACCGACAGAAGGTTTACAGTACAGTGCTTCTCCCTGATGTTGCCCCCGGGTGGAGTACGAATACAGGAGGCGAGGAGCATTGCTCAGTGATCTAGGTGTCAGTGCCCTAGTACCTGTTTGAGGATAACCAGACGGAGCACGTAGATCGAAGCTACCAGCGGCAAGACCCCCAAGATGTACTTATTGGTGTCTGATGCGTCACGGCAGAAGACTATGTGCGGCGTAACCTGAGCCAACGAGCTTTTTACCTCATCATGTAGAGAATATGCTGTAGCGGAATATATAACCCCCCCTTGCTCGACATAAATCGCGGGATGGGTAGACTAATCACAACACGTATGCTGAGCATAAGACGGAACGTGACCTGAGCCAATGAGCTTCAACTCATGTAGCATCATGTTAAAGCGGGCTGTATTACTCTGCCTTAGCTCGACCAAATCGAATCATGGGTAGACTAATAATCGCAACACGTATGCAGCACACAAACGGAGTCTGGGCAGCAGTAGACTTGAAGAAAACAAAACATATGAAAACAATGAACAGAACCAAAGGTTTCAGCTAGTGATAACCTACGAAATCACCAGTCATGATGGCCACCAAACACACTGCATGAATGGCTAGAAGCATTCAGAACACCTGTTACAACTTCAGAAACTCTAATGTCACTCTCTGTACGCAACCAGGGCATACATACTTGGTTCTCCAGCAGTGCTCTTCGATTGCTAAAGGGACCAGCAGCTACGTCTGGAGCCCATCTTCCCTTCCAATCTCAACTTCAAATCTGGCACGCACAGCCTAAACGTTTGACCGCAATCAATCGAAAATCTAAATCCTAAACCAAAATAGTGTAACGTGCCTGGTACGACAGAAATAAATGGTTTGCTCGCAACAAATCTCAAATCCAAAATCAAAATCAAGCGGATACTCGTAGCTTTGTTTGTTGTTTCTGCTGATGACACTCACGATTTCTTGAGCGCCTCTCTTTTCTTTCTCCGTCGCCTGCTCGCTTCATGTGTGCCATGCGCGGGGGTCGTCCGATCCATAGTTAGTTGTTGAACTCCTCGTGTCTAGCGTGGCGTATCCTCTTGTACAAAAACTCGGCCGCTGCTGGGATCAGATGCAAATCGTATTTCTATGTAGTCGTCCGGATCCAGGCTGGGCTCCATCTTCGTGTTGGCCAGCTCCTCGTGGCGTACCCCTCTAGCTTCCTTGGGTGTAAGAAACATCGTCTCTGTCTTCCTTTCCGGTACCGTGATGCCTGCTTCTTCGAAGAGTCACGATGACACCGCCATCATTTTCGTGATCCCTCCAGCCGACGTCGAGACAATTCCTGCGTCATCGGCGTGCAACATGCCCCATACAGCCCTTCGCACGCACGCCAACAGGCTCCCGCTCCTCTGTTCCGACTACTCCAGCATCACCGAGTTGGACCAAATCCCTTACGAAACTTCCCCCCTTCCAAGCAACCCAACCACAGTACCCGAAAACACCCGGAACAAATAAGCTACTGAATGAGATCACCACAAGCTCATAAAAAAACAAATGAGTGAAAACGAAACGCCTCCGTGGACGACGGTTTGGTGAATAAATCAACATGCCGCTCTGCCCACCGTGAGTGGACAAGCTTGAACTCCCCGTTAGCAACACGCTCCCGAATTAAGTGATGACGGAAAGCAACTCACTTACAGTTCTTTCATCGGATTGCTCGCCAAATGTGGCATCCCCTTGATACCCCCCTTCACCTTGGTACAACTAGCATCGCGGTCCAGGAAAATAAAACTCCAGAGACATCGCATGAAAATCGCCTCGCGAAATCCCGTGGCCATGGCAGCGTAGTCAACCTCCGAGAATCGAAAGCGAAATGGATTTCTGCGTCCTAGACTAAAACGTTACACAAGTTAACAACGCACATCACAAGTCAACCCGAGGCAGATCTCTGGGCACTAGCCCTGGGTGCATATCCTGCATCCACGTAGAACTCAATAGATTCCTTTACTCTGACCCCTCTGAAAAGTAATGCCGTGAGTACCCACTGACTCAAGGTACATCACGACGTGCAGCGCTGCCTGCCAATGCGACAGCTTCGGCGCTGCAGATACCTTGTAACGGCTCGAACCGCGTTGGGGAGCTCAGGGCGAGTCTGGTTCGCCAACCACGTCAAGCTCCCTACCGACGATCGAAAAAGACTCATGAACATCTGACTCATCCTCGCCAAAACAGGATGGAATTTCACGTTACCTCCCGCTGGAGCGCTCATGCCGCGAGGGACACCGAACTTCGCTACGGAGCCCTCAGCGAGAGCCTGCTGTGATATCATCGAAACGTCCCGACATCTCAGTCTCGCGAGACAATCAGCGGCCTTCATACCACCGCGACTACCTCAGGTTGTTGATAGGAACGAACTGGTTCAGGTCCTCACACAACTATGTGCAGCTATTCTTTATGCCCCATCACAAATACGCCATCCCCGTGTACTACTACCGCGATATACACGGCCCCCGCATCCACAAAAAGCACAACAAACGTATCAGCCTCGCACAGCTCTAACTCCAAGCCCTTTCATGCTGCGTGCCAAGTTGTGGTGCCTTTGTCGCGACGCCGACTCCAAACCATACAGACTGCGACACACTTAACCACCTTACCGGACATCGCCTCGCGCCCTTTGCAGAGACGCATGCAGGCGTCCTCACGTACCTCTGAGTACGCCCGCTCGGCATCGAAAAGGTATAAACGCAATGCCAACTCGAACGCGATGGCAGCCAGAAAAACGAACACTCAACAACTGATGCGCGCGGGTAAAACGTGTCAAATAAATCAACGCCCTGCACACTGCCTAAATCCCCTCGCCACCAATTTGGCGATTGCTCACAGAAAGGTGCCAAATTCGTTATCCTTTCAATAATAAATCCATTTAGATAAGATCGCGTTGAGCTGTTTCGCTGCTACGTGCCACGGCCTCCCTGGTCCACCACAGCACTGAAAGTCCCCACGCGGTATAGACCGCCGAGCTCAACGCCCATGGAATGCTTCCACACCTCTGCAAATCCGTCCACGTATTCTTGGACATACGTGTGGGCCACATCCAACTCACTCGCAGGGCGTGAGGGCAGCTCAGGGGCGGGCATGTGCGGCGTGGACTGGCCAACAACCTCCATGCCGATATCCTCCCGGGAAACTAGCACCGAGATGAAGCCATATCGCTGGCCCAGCCCCCCCTGCTGCCGCGACACCGACCGCGTCACCGCTGGCGCTTACGCCGATGTTGCTGCTGCCGCCGCTGCTGCTGCTGCTGCTGCTGCTGCACCGGCACCTCTACAGAGGGCAAAAACGGGAGCGAGAAATCCGGCTGTGCACGGGTCTCTCGCGGCGCGGATGACGGCTGCTGTTGGTACGGTACGGACGACGCAGCGGGCAGGGGCGTGGGCGACGACTCCGGCGATGCGCCGGTCACTGATGACGACGGCTCCTGCTTCTGCGGTGCGGACGTCACAGTAGGCAAGGGTGCGGGCGAAGACTCTGACGTTACACCGGTCAATGGCGGCAACGGCTGGTACCGCAACTGGATTCCCCCTTGCGCTTGCGGTTGCTGGGCCGGTGCACTGACACTCCTCTCCTTAGCCCGCGAAAGAGACCCGGCCATCGCGGCTCTCCCGTTGCCCGTGATCCATTCCCTCGTGAACGGCGCGCGCCGGTAGCCCCCCATCGCATCGGTCAAATAGCTCGCGACGCCTGATGGCGACAGCATGATCTTGCTGTAGTCAGAGGCGTAGTCGTTCCCGGGATTCGGGTAAAAATAGGGTCTCCCTTTCGGCTCCTACTTGGACGTCGTATATAACCGTGTCGCGTCCCGGCATCATGTACGGGAGTGTGGGGGCCCTGTAAGGCCTCCCGTGGAAGTCCTCGACCGACCACGTTATGCCGGGTTTTTTATCCGCCCGCGTCATGAGGTTGAGCGCGTTGCGTTTCCACGTCCATGTTTCCGGCCACGTGCGCCCATAGTTGGGTGCCTTGACCGCAAACTCCACGCCATCAAATACGGTCCGAAACTCCATGAACGCGGCCTTCCCCACCTCGCCAACAAGAGCCAGCTTCCACTCCACCCGCCCGTTGGGCTTCGGACCGTCGACGGTAGTGCACTCGCAGCGGATGCTGGTATCGGTTATCAGCCTTCGGAACTCGTTCTTAGTGAGTTCGGAGGTGTTTTCCGCGTGAAGGCATGCCGACTTCCCGGAGGCGTTGACTGTCGCCAAGAAAATGCGGAAACCGTGTGTAACAATGCCCGTGCTCTTGTCCGGCAGAACGACCAGCCAGTCCATTTTGGGGTCGTCGACGATCGTCAACCAGCACTGAATGCCGCCCGTTGACGCCGGCATAGGTCCTGCGAGGTCGGCATACAAGAGCTGCAGCCGCTTCTCGGCGAGGCACGATGTGGCGTTTGCGACGTCTTTGCGTATCCCCTCCCCCACCTACGCACCCGTCGCAGTAACGCAAACGCCCCGTCACATTGATGCCCATATGACGAACAGTCTCACATACCACGGCATGGTGGGTGTGGCCAAGGGAGGAGTTCAAGCCGTTGACGTCCATCCATATTTTCTTACCAGGCCTTACCACTGCTGTGGCAAGCGCTGGGGGGTTCTCGTGCGTCGCTATCCGAGTGGCCTCAACGTAGTCGCCGAGCTTCTCCTAGAGGAAAAACACACGCCTATCGCGTCTATGCACTCCTTTGCGATGAGGAGTAGTAAGGTACTCCTCCTGGGTCACGTTGAAGAAGCAAAGGTCAAAGGGTCCCCGAGGCACAGAAGCCAAACCCGTCAGGGTCGCTGCTACTCCCTCAGCACAATCCATGAACACGTCGATGCACCCGAAACCCCTACCTCCATTTCCTTCTCGTCGACGAGAATCAGATACTGTTCATGACGCGTTCTACGATAGAGGTAGCACATTTCCGCTTTCTTGTTTCTGAATGACGGGCTTCCTTAACCCAACATCGTTGGAATGCCGTATCTTGTTTCGAAAAATGGCGTTTTGTGTATACTTGGGCCATGGGATTCTTCACAGGGATGCGACTTAATTTTTGCTGAACTCAGTTTTCCGGTGACGTACGGGACTTCTTAATTGAGGAGCCTCAGAAAAAAATTAGGGTCAACCACCATCATCGTAGAACGCCTCTCATGCAAAATCAAGGAGCCTCTCGTTGTAAATAGAATCAAAAGCAGTGCCTGCCGTGGATTGAGGCAGCACTATTCCCTGCCAGGATCTTACTCCCAGGGCGTCTAGGCCTCACGAGACAACCCCCAAACGCGAGAGCATGTCACTTGCCTAAAGACCCAAGGGGGTGGGCCCCTTGACCTGATCGTTGCCAGTCGCCGCTGATTGGGAGTCAATTTGTCGTGGAAAGCGGTCCACCCTCCTCGTAGGCTCCTTCACCTCCTGGCAATGGCCGCCCCTGCACTCCACCGCCTCCCTGGTGTTCTCCGCCGCCCATTCGTCACTCCCCACATACATCGTGTTCAAATCAAATGCGCTGCTGTCGCACATGCCCTGTGTAACCACGCGGTGTGCCACTACGCCCGTCCGTACAGAAAAAGAGAACACAGGATACGAGTAGTACACACGGAGCCCCATCTGGTTGTCGCTGGCTCTCGTACGAACGCAGAACACAAGGGTGACCTTTGTTCTTACCGGCCGCGCCCACACATACACCAGGCAGGTTAGGGTTTTCTTATCGTGGAGTTTTGTTGGCGATAATTTCCATATATATATACCGGGTATTGTATTTTCGCTAAAAACAAGCACCAGGTAAGTATCTTTTTTCTTGATGGTTTTTTCGCTATTTTTGCGTTATAAGCGGTTCACGAAAGGTGACAGAACTCCTCCGTGTCTGTCTAGATCAATTTTCCAAAAAAATCCAAACTTTGAACGTTCGGGCAAAAAAAGGCTCTCCGAAAAAGAAAGGCCCTTCACCGCACCTGGTGGTGGTCACCGGCTGCACCTCTCGCGTGCATACAGGTGGTAGAGTTGTACCATCACACTGCCGGGTCGTATCGAATTACAGTAGTATCTCCAACTGCAACACCCATGTATGTATACACTCGAGATGAGGTTCACCTCTCGGTGCGCTGTTTTCTCGAGATGCGTAACCTTGCTCCCCCCTCCCGACCCTGCCACGGGCGGCGTCGGGCGTGCTCGCATCGCATCCCGGGGGCG
The DNA here is from genome assembly GCA_031213475.1 of Nereocystis luetkeana. Taxonomy (NCBI): domain Eukaryota; class Phaeophyceae; order Laminariales; family Laminariaceae; genus Nereocystis; species Nereocystis luetkeana. The sequence continues at coordinate 3,209,787 of JARUPZ010000032.1, forward strand.
AGTGCTAGTTTGGATGTGCTTGCCCAAGCATTGTTCCGGTTTCAACTGTCTTGCCTGTGTGGCCACGAAACAGGCCGTAACAAAAATGCACTCGATCAGAGACAACAAAACAGACAGGTACAAATAGTGCGCACGATAGTATCATACCAGTCCGTGAGGGAAACGTACGACGACGAGCTGTTGGATATCATGCCGTACCATTTACAACCAAAATAACACCAGGAACATATACATGGTATTATATGTACACTCGAAAAAAGGTAAGGTTTTTGTTTTTTTTTAACGAAGAAAAGGGGACGGAAGGAAGAAAGGAAGGAAAAAGAAAGCATGAAATGAGAGAAAGAAAAACTAAGCAAACAAGCGCTCAAGGCGCAGGGCGAGTCTCGAAAACAAAGTTGTTGTTTGGCGGTCTGATCAGTCCTCCTATGATATATGCCCACCTGATTTGTTTTTTTTTGTTTTTTTTTGTTTCTCATCATTCATTATCTTCGCACATCTTCTTCTCTCTCTCCTTCCAACTCGTAACTCAGATCCGGGGTCACATAGCAGGCTCTTCTCCCGCCTTCCCGCTACGGTACGTGTCTTCCTTTTTATCGCGAGAAGATTTCAGCCTTTTCTTCCCTCGTCGACTCGCATCGAATTGTGATGGGCCAACATGACGAAGTCATCGGAAGATCAGATGGAAGGAAACGAGACAAGAACGGGGTGGAGACGAAGAACGAACAACAACCTAAAAAAACGAGCGCGGCTCAAGGACGACACAACCGACACGCGCAAAGAAAACAGAGACAGCCGGATCAAGGGGGTAAAGGGAATATCCTCGGTGTGGGACGATATGGAAACGGAAGAACACCTACGATATCATAGGCACGTACGTGCAGAAGAACAAGAAAAAAATGTATTCTTAAACCACGGTGAACATGACGGTCCCGTTTCGAAAGAGGGGAGGAAGAAAAAAGACGAAGAGGACAGGACGAGAAGAAGAAGAAGAGGTGAAGTGAAATAAGTGAGAGGGGTGGGCCCCTCTCTACCCTCCTCCCTTGCTCGTCCCAACGCCCACAAAAACACAGGGGAACCAAGACAACCACGCTTGACCTTATCGTACGGAACCTTTCCCTCGCAGTCCACAAATACGTTTTGTCCACCGATTCATCGTCTTTAATGCCCACCTGTATCCCCGCTGGCAATTCGAGGAATTCTCATCTGCGAAGGATCTTCCGCGATACATACACACTACCAATGAAAAGGCTCTCACGTCCGACACCACGGCGGTAATCTCTCGTCCCACATGTTGATAATCTTGCCATAATAGTGCTAGACTCACGTACCACATTATTACTCTGTCTGTGATGGTCTCTCGTCCCCAAATACACGTAGCATACCAACACAATACTATCACCATTGCAAAGGGAAAATTGTGCCGTCATGTGCTATAATATAATACCACAATCTGTCCCTCCTGTCCTATCAATATATTACCTATAATGAAGAGAAATACCGACACTTTCATCACAGCAGTACACAAAGTGACTGATATGCCACATCTAATATATTCCGATACTCGTACCAATTATGTACCATACAACTGGAAAACGTACTTTCACTAATTTCCCGTGCTGCCGAAACAGAAAACCTGATATTACGGGGGGACATAGTTAATAGGACCAAATATTGTTCGTACAAATATGTAAATGTATAGGTTTTTGTCCGTATCGTAGGTCCTATTAACTGTGGTTCCCCGTAACAGCATCCTCTATAAACCCCGTTAGTACCGCAGTCCCGATTTGGGGACAAACCACCCTAATTCCAAGTGAGTTGTCCCCAAAACGGGATTGGGGTCCTAAAAGGGTTAATGCCAGTCTTACCATCAGGGGCCAACAATGAATGATCCACTAACTATACGTAGATGAATACACGTATTGAACCGAGATACTTGGCAAAGCGAGATGTGTTTGTGTGTGTGTTCTTCACATCCAACCGTTCTTTCTACCCGTCGACATCCAGCACAACCAGTGTCCGTGCCGATTCTTCAATAATCCTGTTAGTAGGAGAGCTACAAGTTATGTGGTCACAAAGCTACGCCACAGAGATACTACGTTGTCACGTAGGCAGTAAGCACAGCAGTGGGCAATGCGATGTCATGTCATCATACTAGATACGACAGGCACGACATACACATTCTATCAAATAGAGAAACGAAATGAAACAATCAAAGAGAAAAACCAAAACGAAGACAAATCGAAAGAGAAAAAAAAAATGAAGGAGAAAAAGAAAAAAAATGAAAAAAAAAAAAAAAAAAAACTGTCGTGCCCCCCCCCCCGCAGGCGAGGTGGCAAACACTTAGAAAAGAACGAGCTGGGGAAAAAAAGAAAAAATAACAAAAACACCACCCTCCAGGTAGCGGCAGCAGTTTGTGGTACGAGTAGGGTACGAGTAGCATAATAATCAGGTTCTCCCTGCTAATCCGCCTGGTACCTTGCTACCCAGACTGCCGTCTCCGCCCTGCGTTGGTCAACTATGCCCAGCCCCTTGGCGTCAGACAATACGAAACGAGCAGAGCAGGTTCGTCTTCCAACCACGCCACACGGCTCCTTCAGTACGGCTTATCGATCAGAAAAAAAAAGAGAAAGACATAAAATGACAATCACGGAGAATCAGCGTAAGAAAGAAAAAACTAAACAAAAAGAGAAGACAAGGGAAGACCACGCTCGAATCAGCTGCACCAGTTGGTGGCACTATTAATAGTAGTATGGTCGTATTCTACTTCCTAGTCGGCCTGGTGCTTCGCTACCCTGTCTGCCATCTCCTTCCTACTTTCGTCTACCGCACCGCAGTTTCCCTTCTACACCTCCTGTCCCCCCCCCCCCCTCTGCATTCCCTTGGTCGGGGGTTTTCTGCCACTTCTCCTATCCCCCCCCCCCCCCCCCCATTCCCTTGGACATCATCCACGGCGGATGCGCGGCGCTGCCTATTCATCTCAGCCTCAGCCTCGTGCCACCTCACCATGAACGAGTACAAGCATTAAACAAGTAGTGTGATACTCTCACAGGGGGGGGGGGCAAAAAACAAAGAACGAAAAAACGTCAACAGGATCGCGAAAAAGGAAAAACAGCAAAGAAAGGGTCACACAAATCTAACAAGAAGGTGACGCAGTCGACGCAGAATGGCGAGGGTACGGGTGGGGGGGGGGGGGGGGGGGGGAGGGGTACCATCGACTTGGCGGGAACAAGGCATCACAGCAACCTAAACTAAACTAAGCTAAAAACAAAAAACAAAAAACAAGAAAAACAGGGATTGTAACATATCATTAGGCAAGTAGTCACTGGGCGTCTCAACCAGAAAGATGGTCAGTGCCAAGTTTCGGCGGATGCCTTCGCTTTCTCAACCAGTCTATTACGGCGGACCATAGTTAATAGGACCTATGATATACATAGAAACCTATATACTACTTGACCATTTTTGCTAACAAAATTTGGTCCTATTAACTATGGTCCCCCGTAATAGCTCCTGTTCCTTCTGCCGTTGCTACGCCTCCTTCAACGCGGCTCCTCTTCCCTCCCCCTCCGCGCCTTGAGCCCAACGGCGTCTGAAGTTGCTGCGCGTTTTGTACCTGAAGTGCTCGTCGTTTAGCTGCATTCTTCTTCTCTTTCACGAACCAGCGCTTCACGTATACTGCTCTGGCGCTTTTATCAATACGTCTGAACCACTTGCTCGATTTCTTCGCTGCCAGCGCCTATTGTTTCTCTTCAACGAGCGAGCAGAAAATACGATAGGTCGCGTTCAAGACAACCCATCCAGCCCTGCTCTTGCTCTCCTGAGTAACCCCTTTCCCCCCTCCAAATCCCCAACCATCACTCGTTTGAGTAGTCTCTCGTTACCCGTACGAGCCACGAACCCCGCAAAACGTATCCTCCGCTTTCGCACCGTCGTCTCGACGTTCTCACAGCCAGTCTTGGTCAGTGCGTCCTCGTGTGACAACATGCGGTAGCCGTCGCGAGGTTTTTCCTTCCGCCCGATGCAGCGGAAGAGCAATCGGTGGTGATTTGTCCGCAAAATGGTGAGGTGAGACACCGTGGGGATCCACACGACGCACGCGTATGACATGGTCTCCATTACCTCGGCTTCGAGCATCCGTATTTCGAGCCGGAGCTGTGCGGTGGGCTGGTCGTCGTACGGTGGCAAACAATGCCGTCTGAAACGCAGGTTGGCCAGCAGCACGCGCCGGTTTGATTTCGGCGGTACGGTCGGCGTCTTCGCACACGGTCGCCCCCAGGTGCACAAAGTTGATGTGTTTGTTTGTACACCTGGCTGTCTGTCTGCCACAGTAACGAAAGTGATCCTGTTCATGCGTTTCGTCATCGAGCACATGGCATCCGCCTCGACTTCCTACACTGTCAATCCGAACAAACCACACAACGAACGGCAAAGATAGCTGTCATCACCTTCGCAAGGCTGTTTCTCGATTTCAAAACGATGCGCGCGTCGTCTGCATACAGCATTCCCCAGGTCGGTTGCGCGGCTCTGCCACAGTCTCCCGGGGGTATATCACGCCCTTTCTCCGGCTTCCCTTGCTCCCCGCCCCGCGCCTTCTCATCCCTCACCTTCGATCACATAATATCCTTCATCACATCTACGCTGGCACTAAACCGCTCCACCGCCACACGCAGTACGGCAGTAAAGAACATGTTGAACAACAATGGTGCGAGCACGTATCCTTGCCGTAGGCCCTGCCCCACGCCGAGCCAGTCTGAGTATTCGCTATCGTCCATCCGGATGCGCTCGCCATTCCGTCGTGGGCGTGGCGAAGAACTGCGAGCATCTTTGGGGGTACGCCGAACCGAGCGAGCACGGCCCACAAGAGAGTCAGGCCGACTGAATCGTAGGCCTTGGCGAGGTCGACCAAGGACATCTAAAGAGGGGTGCTCTTCTTTCGTGCCAATTAGTGAAGTCGTCGAACCACGAAGATCATATCAGTCGTTGACCGTTGCGGTCTCAAGCCGCACTGCTCCTCTTGTAAGGTATCCTCCCGTTCGCAATGATTGCTGAGGCGATATGCGATCATCTTGAGGAGAGCCTTGCCAACGTGTACCACGAGCGAGATGCCTCGGTGGCTACCGCACTCAGTACGGTCCTTCTTGTGCTGCACAATAATCGTGGCATATTTCCACTCCTGCGGTACGCCCCCGCCCTGCCATATGACCATCACAATGGCATAGAACTGTTCTATTACGGGGGACCATAGTAAATAGAACCAAATACTGTGAGTAAAACTAGGTGAATATATAGGTTTTTGTGAATACCATAGGTCCTACTAACTATGGTCCCCCGTAATAGTACACGGCGGTTACCATCGCGGTCTCCATCTGAGGCGAGTTGAGCAGTTCAGCGGGAAGCTCATCGTGTCCAACAACCTTTCGGTTTGGCATGCTCTTGATGGTTTGCTCCACCTCAAAGAAAGGTCGAAAGTAAAGCATCGAGAGGTGCGCACGGGGGGGCATACCTTGAGCTCTTCGGCGACATTCGGATCGAGCGTTGCGTTGTTGGAGCTTAAGTGGTGAACAAAAAGGTGAAACACTGTACCCACTGACCGCAGATGAGCCCCCATGTCACGAAGCAGACTTCCCTCTTCGTCCTTGAAGAGAGCTGCAGTTTTTGTTCCCGTCAAAATCCATTCCCTTGTTGAGGCGCTTGTAGAAACCACATTGATTGGTCGTCATCTCTGATGCGCAAGCCCCAACTTAGATGACATATTCCTCGAAGAACTCCTGCACAGCCTCGATCCTCGCGCGCTTAATAAGGCGTATCCAAGCTTCTTTCAGAAACTAAACTCCCTTGATTGCTTGAATCCACGCGCAGCAGTTCTCACGCGGCTTCCCTCTCTCTGCACGCCGCAAGCATTTCCGCCTCCGTTTCCTTGCTAGCACACCACCCCGCCGGTCCCTGACTCCGCTTTATTACACGTGGCGCGATGTTTAGCGGCAGTCGGCAGCATCGGTTCAGCGAACACCGTTGCCATGCCATCCACATCTGTGCCAGGGGGTAGGGGGGGTGAATCTCTCGGTGAAGGCTCTTCGCAGTTAGGGGCTTGCCATCAATTTTTGGAGGCCGTTTGCCCGTCTGACCTTCATCTCTCGCTTGCGGTGGTTGGGGGCAAAACGTCAAAGCAGCCGGATGTCTGCCGTTACCAGGTAGGTTGTGACCTGATTCAGGTTGCACCGGAGGAGGTCGAGGCGCAGTGACATTTTGTACGAGTCGTCCGTCTGGCTGTCGCGTGAGGATAAAATTCAGGCGGTAGCGACCTTTCCCACGATTTTGGACTTCGGCATGTGTATGAGATTCCACGATCGGGTCCGCTGAAAGAAAGGCGTACGGACGAATGCAAGTTGATTTTCTGCTGAGAAGGCCAGCAGACGCCGTGCGTTATCATTAACCAATAGCGTATCCCGCCCGTATGCACCCAGCACCTTGCCATCGACGCTACCTTGCCCCCTTGCGTCAGTGCGAGCGTCAATATCGAACATGATGAGTAGTTGTTCTCCTTCAAGAACTTTAGCGACTGTGCTGCCTAGTGTGGCCCAAAAACGGTATTTGCCGCGGACGGATTTGTGACAATCATCAGCAAAAATCAGCAACCACAGCGGAAATCCCATTTGATTTCCCCTTCAAGTTTAGTCGCACCTTCATTAGTCGAGCACTGCTGCTGTACTCGACAGCCAAGCCCATCCTTCTCGACTTCCTGCAAGATAGCCTACTCCGGGTTGACCCTTGATCTCTGTACTACCTTAGCGCAGTACACAGTGAAACCCGCTGCTGCTGTGAACCCATCGTGCCCATCCCGTCTCATCGCCTACAACCCAACATCACCACGCTGTCTTTGCCTGCAGACCTCCATGTTGTCCTCGGCATGGCCAAAACCGTTTTGGCCGTTGATGGCCAGAGTACGGACGTTGAATGTGCCCACGGTCAATTCGCCCTCTCGATCTAGCAATCCTTCGTACCGCTCGATTAACTCGAGGCGTTTTTCGGACCCTCCTTCTCTTTTCGAGTAGCTTTCGACCATCGAACGTTTCGCGTCCTTCGGCCACGTAGGATCTCCTGACGTTTCTACTTTCCATAGTACGGAGCTCACGCTCTCCGCGACAGAGTCCTACAGTTAGTTGCCGCAGGCTTGAAAGGCCGCGGGTAACCTAATCCACGATTGTTGGGGTGCAATCCCCGTCAGCGTGACAGTACACAGACGAGGTCAGCGCCCCGGGTAAACCAGGTAACAGTACCATGCACGAGGTATCAGGTACCGGTACTCTCCTCTGTCTGGTCGGATCGAGAAGGCCAAGGAGGAGGAGGAGGAGGAGGAGGTGTTGTTGGAGCCGAATGATTCGAGCCCCTCCGCATAAAACAAAATTGACCTATATGTGTGTAGTTTGTTTTCCTCGTCTGCTATAATAGCATCGTGTATTCGTACGGTACGCTGCTGCGGTTCGTTGTTGGCAGCTGGCAACCACGAGTGTTCGCGGATCATGACCCGAGCCGCCAGCCGGGTTAGAACGCCTTCAAATTGTCACGGGCCGGGTTGGGTCGGGTCAAGAAGGGCTTCAAAAATCGCGGGTCGGGTCGGGTCAAGAGTTTTTCGAATGTATCGCGGGTCGGGTGGGGTCTCGGGTAATTTATTTTCCGACCCTCACAGAGGTGGGGTCGGGTCGGGTAAAGAGTTTTTCAGATCTCACGGGTCGAGTCAAGACGTTTTCAAAACTCACGGGTCGGGTCCGGTCGTGCCAAGAGGTTATTGAAATCCCGCGGGCCGGGTCAAGTCGATACCCGCGAGAAACAGGTCTACTCGCGGGTTGGGCTAGCACAACCCGGGAGTTGATTCCAGCTGACCCACGGGTCTGACCCGCGCATCCGGCCAGCGGATCCGACACTCCAAAGCTTCCCTTTTCCTGCCCATAGGTTTCTATCGCATCAATAGTCAAGAGTACTCCTTTGGCATCATATTCTAGCATTAAAACACCGCCAAATATATATACGCATGTATGTCCGCATCTATTTGTATCCACTGCAGCAAGGCCACATATTACTACGGGGTTCGAAAATAAAGACAGATGTTTTTCGTAGGCCAACGGATCGGATCCGCGGATCGAACCCGCGAGTCGAGAAAACATACCGCGGGTGAGGTGACCTGACGTGCGAATTGACCCCTATTTTACGGGGCAATCGGAATCTATCTGGCGGATTGGGTCGGATCTGGTCAGGAGGTGTCCAAATCTCACGGATCATCAAAATCTCACGGATCAGATCGGGTTGGATCGGGTCAGGAGGTTTTCAAATCTCACGCGTCGGGTTGGGTCGGGTCAGGAGGTTGTCATATGTCACGGGTCGGGTCGGCTTTATTCCGGCCTCTCTCGTGGTTTAAAAGGGTCTCTGGGGTCGGGTCGGGTCAGGTCGAAGCACCCCAAACATTTCGTCGGTCAGGTCGTGTCAGCAGACCCGTCCCGACCACCGACCTGACCCGTGCGGTTCGACCTGATCCGCGAACAGCCGTGCTGACAGCAACGTTGTTTGGTCACGCTGTATAGATCACGTCGTATAATATCAATCGAGCAAGTGCGCATGCTGTGTAGAATACCGGTGTATAGGTACTGCATACGAACGTACAAGTTTTTTATCAATATTACGGGGGGGAGCATAGTGAGGGTCATTCTTATCGGAGAGCTTTTTGTCCAAATTTTTGACATTTTTTTCGCGCAATTTTTCAATCTTCCGTATTTTCCTGTTTTTTATTTCCAAATAATACTGGAATGTTAACGAACTTGATATGTTTGCTTCTTCTGGAGAATTTCACGAATAGTGACAGAACGCCTCCGTATATTGATACATATCTCGAATTCTTTCCAAACTTTGGAAAAAAAAACTCGGAGAGGAAAGCAACCTTGACCTCACCCGTCTGGAGGCTGTTGTTGTTGTTGTTGATGTTGATGTTGTTGTTGAGATTCCTCTGGAGGGTTGTTGGATGATCTATGACCCTCTGAAGGATTTCAAAGAACAGAGAACAACAGAGAAAAGAGAAAAGTATACTCAAAGCGGTGATGATAACATGGATGGGCTCCCGATCTGGGGGCCTTGCTACACCCTCTGCCGCCTCCTTCCTTCCCACTTGCTTCCCAATTATAATTCCCGTTGCGGGCATGGCTTCTCCCATTCCCCTTCCCATTGTGGGCACGGCTTCTATTACGGGGGGGCATAGTTAATAGGACCTACCTGTGGTATACATAAAAACCTATATTTAACCATTTCTACTAACAACATTTGGTCCTATTGACTATATTCCCCCGTAATACCCCCCCCATCATCATCCACGTTGAGGGCACGGCTTCTCGCCCTAAAATAACTGGCACCATTCTCGATCTTGGATCGGATGACTGAGGCGTTCTACGATAGAGGTTCACCCTAATATTTCTGAGGTTCCTCACTTACTTACTTAAGGAGCTCCATACCTCTTCCGAAAACTAACATCAGCAAAAAACAAAAATGCATCGCGGCGAATAATCCCATGGCCCGAGTCTACACAACGTTTCTTTTCGAAATGAAGATTTTTCATTCCGACGATTTTGGGATCAAGGAACCCCGTCTTTCAGAAAAAAAATAGCGGGAATGTGCTACCTCTATCGTAGAACGGTTCGACAAGAAGAACCAGAAGAGTGCTCCCGTCGTTCTTCCAGAGAACCTTCCGGTGGCACGCCCACACAACATGTTTTTTTCCGAGCTCAACAGGCGCCGTATTCCCGGGCCTAGGGCAGGTAGGTAGTGACAAGGGAGTTGGATGGTTCGAGGGACTAGCGCAAATCAAACGTCGAGGCAGCAGTTAGTTGCCGCTAAGAATTATGCGGCCGGCAAAATTTTAAACAGATGCTTCGGCGATTGCGGTGTAGTAGTGCTGAGAACGACGAAAGTAAAGAGGAGGGGGTGTTTTTCGCGCTTTGTTTCTGTATTTTTTAGTGTTTTCTTCTGATGATGTTGTTGTTGTTGTGTTTTTTCCTTCGTTGTTTTCTTTCTTTCTTCCCAGTCAGTGGCGTTTCGATTGATCCGCAGAGAAAACACCGCATACACCAAGCTTAAGGGGCTACGTTAATTTTCTTCGAGGGGGTCGAGAGGGCGTCCACTTAATAAGTCTGCTTACCCCAAAAAGGTTTTTTCCCCCGGTTTTGGGCGGTTTCAGTTGGCGCCTACGTACGGTCTCTATCGAACAGTTGCCACAACAGGACATGACAACGTCAATGACAACCTTCCCACTGATTATTATGTGACAACCTTCAGCATCCGGTCTGAGAAAAGCGTTCCAGGTTAGGTGGGACGTTTGCTCGTTCCTGCCTCCGAAATTCAGATTTCCACAGATAGTTCAGTCGTAAACATCACCAACAACAATGCATGCATCAGATCTGAATCATCTCAAGAAATTCCAAGCGACGCATGTATGTAGTACGTATGCCTCGGTTTCCGATTCGGGGGCGTGTGCCTCCCGTTTTCCGTTGAGCAGTCCCATGTATTCCCCATTATTGTCGTTTCCCGTTGTATTGTGCCTCCATATGTGTTCTCACATACATGTTACACTGTTGTTTCCCACCTTCTCTATACGGCACGCTAAATCCGTCCCATCCCGTTGGCGTCACGATCGACTCCCATACCGCCACATGAACTAAACATACGCGAGCTTCCCGTCCCATTTTTCCCATCCCAAGTAAGAAGTAAGTGGGCGTTTCCCGTTCCCATGACAACGGGAGACAACAATTTGACGATGAGATTCCCATGCCCATCACGATGGAGGGCAAAACAAATCCCGCCTGCTGCGAGAGAAAGAAGACGACCGTCCCGTCCCACACGGGCCTCGTCTCCCGTGAAAACCCTTGGCAAAGCTTATCACGGGAGACAATGGGACGGTAATTAATTCCCAAACAGATGGGATGGGACGGGAATGGGAATGGGCCGGGAAAATCCCACCGTGGATTTGGAGCTCCCCATTCCCGTCCTGCTCATCCCACGACGAATTTATCAACCACTCGCTCCCCAAATGGTCGATCTAGCATCGCCCCCTCCCACTTGCCTGTTGCTTCCCATTCCCATTCCCATTGTGGGCACGGCTTCTCCCATCCACATTCCCATTGTGGGCACGGCTTCTCCCATCCACATTCAATTCCCGTTGAGGGCACGGTCTCTCCCATCCCCACACTCCCACCTTTTGCCCCCTAACCTCCCGGTGGCAAGCCCACACAATACGTGATGTACCGTACCATAATATCTGGCATTGTTCCGAAGCTTTGGTTGGATGACGGGAAGAACCAGAAGAGTTCTCCCGTCGAATTTTCAGAGAACTTTCTATTTTATTAGTAGTAGTGGTACGCCCACACACACGTAGTATCTCTGTGGCGTAGCTTTGTGACCACAGAACTTGTATCTCTTCTAGGATTGAAGAATCGGCACGGACACTGGTTGTGCTGGATGTCGACGGGTAGAAAGAACGGTTTAATGTGAAGAACACACACACACCTGTACCAATACCATAACTGGCATTATATTCTGAATCTTGGATTGGATGACGGGAACAACAAGAAGAGCTCGAGAGTTCTCCCGTGGTTCTTTCAGAGAGAGAACGCGCTCGCTACCCACACAGCTACCCGGCCAACAAGGGCGATGGTGGACCCAACTACAGTTACTGGTGGCTCTGCTGCTGCCAAAATGCTGCTACCCAAAACAGGTACCAGGGTAGACGTCAGGAAAATTCTACAGGTGGATAGTTGAGTCGTAAATATCAACAACAACAACAACAATAACAACAACACCAACAACAACACCAACAACAATAACAACAACGACAACAACAACAATAACAACAACAATAACAACAATAACACCAACAACAACGACAACAACTACAATAACAACAACAACGACAACAACAACAGCAACAACAACAAAAACAACAACAACAATAACAACAACAATAACAACAACAATAATAACAATAACAACAACAACAACAACAACAACAACAACAACAACAACAACAACAACAACAACAACAACAACAACAACAACAACAACAACAACAACAACAACAACAACAACAGTGCATCTGATCTCTCTCAAGCGATTCCAAGCGACGTGTGTAAAATGTCAAAATGTACCGGTAGGTATGTAAATAGTACGTGTGCCTCGGTTTCTGATTTGGGGGCGTGTACCTCCCGTGTTCCGTTGGGCAGTCCCATACTTCGTCTATTCCCCATTCATTCATTGCCGTTTCCAGCTGTGCCCCCATAGTGTTCCCCACATTTCTCCACTCTTTCACACCTACCTCTATACCACACGCTAGTTCCGTCCCATCCCGTTGGCACCACATTCATTCGGCTCTCATACCGCCATATATATGAATGATAAATACCCCAGCTTCCCGTCCCATTCCCATCCCAAGTAAGAAGTAGTAAGTGGGCGTTTCCCGTTCCCTTCCCGTTCCCATCACAACGGGAGCACAAACAAACAGAAATAAAAAAAAGCCCCAGAAGAAGAGTTTTCGCTGAAACTATTTGTTTTTTTCATGGTATTTGCCGTGAGAATGCTTGCTTGGTGATGTAATCTTCGTCCAATCAGATAGATGCAAATTCAATTAAAACAAATAATGAAGAAAAAGGGAAGATAGGCCCTTGATAATAAACAAAAGCAAAACCACGATTCGTGATGTTTGTCGTGTGTGTCTCGATATATATACGTCTGATCAAGGAACACTACGCAACCAACGCGCACCAACGGTATCCGAAGGCCGGTACAGCGGCATGACAGGCTCTCTGCTCCGTACGCTGCTTGCGGGCAACGGGCGGCCACCCGAAGACACCGCTGGGCTCGCGCTAACGAGCACATACATTGTGGCCTCGACATTTATTTCGAGGAGGAAGAGCCATACCTGGTACCTGGTATATATTTCGAAGAAAAAACGAAAGTGACCTGAGGATGTCACAGGTCAGGCCGGGCAGACGGACCGGCCTTGGCCGACCGTCGGGGAGATTGGAATCTCGCAGGCTGGGCCAGGCTTTGGTCCCGTGATTCGAGTATATCACGGGCCGGGCCAGGCGAGGTCGGCCCAGCCCGGCCTGGCCGTACGCCCCACTCGCGAGAGCTGACTCCATCCGCAAAAATCGTTGGGTTTACAATATACCAGGGTATATGACTAATCGTCCCGTCCCGACTCAGCAATTACTGCAAGGCCTAGGGATTACAGTCACTCCTGGAGAAACAATGCGGCTTCCGCCCCGCACGATCAACGATCAATATGTTGTTCGTCGTGCGCCGGTTGCAAGAAGAGCTCGGACGACAAAGAAACAAAAAACCCTGTAGGTAGGTGTGCTTTGTCGATCCGCAGAAAACGCACTGCTCTGTCGACCAGCAGTGGCTGCCATGATGGGAGGTACTCGTCACACGCTTCGGCGTACCCACCAAGATGCTGAGAATTATCCGTATTTTCCAGGAAGGCATGCGGGCTCGCGTGCCTACGGATGACGGCGAGCACTCGGAATGGTTTGATGTCACCCATGGGGCTGCGGCAAGGCTGCGTGCTATCACCGTTACTGTTCAACGTGCTCTTCGCTGCTGCGTTACACGTCGTGGTGGTGCGCGTCAGCCAGTACGAGGCCATCGTACGGGACTTGGCCTAACTCGGTGATGCTGGAGTAGTCGGAACAGAGGAGCAGGAGCCCTTGGCGTGCGTGCGAAGGGCTGTAGGGGGCATGTTGTACGCTGAAAACGCAAGAATTGTCTCGAATTCGGCTGAAGGGCTCGCGGAAGTGATGACAGTCATCGTGACTGTCTTCGAATCAACAGGACCCACCGTATGTATCAGAAAAGGAGACAAAAACAATGCTTCTATAAACACCAGACCCGACAACCCTCGCACCACCGCTCGTCATCGAAGCAGCAGGTCAGAGGTATAGACAGACGGTCAAGTTCTTATACCTAGTAGGCGGCATTGTCCATGAAAACGCTGACCTCTCGCTCGAAATCGACCGACGGATCCCTCTCATTCATGCGGGCATGCCTCAAACGGTTCGGCGCGGAATTGTGTGGTAGGACGACCGCCCCCCTCAGCCTGAAAGTCCGAATGTTGAAGGCCGAGGTGATTGAGACCCTGGTGTGACGTGGACCCTCAGGGCGGAACACGTTGCCAAGATTCGAACGGCTCACCACCAAGTCCTTTCGCGAGGTATTGGCCTCCAGCGCCGACCTTGTATTGACCACACCCCACCCCCCTCTCCTGCGCGAAGGCCCTCAAAATGGCACGTTGCGAGAGCATCGAAACGACCATCCGTGAACGGCGCGCCTCTTTGTTGCGGGGAGCGTGGCTCGGCAAATAAAGAAGTGATTACCCAGTCGGGTAATGTTCGGGACTATGGCTGGCGGGGAGAACCCGAGACCTGACGGACAGTTTATTACTTGGCGTAGATGCATGGTCGAAGACCTTGGGGAGTTCCGAGCCACCGAAAGGTCAACGGAACTTGCCCCTTTGGTGTTTGGAGTTGAGACCGCGCTGTGGCCCACTGAAGTGAAGCAAAAAAGGCCGGGAAGTGGTACCGGGGGATCCTTGAAGCAGCCCAACGGTTCATTGTGAGGTGGCACGAGGCTGAGGCTGAGATGAGTAGGCAGCGCTGCGCATCCGCCGTGGGTGGTGTCGAAGGGAATGGGGGGAGGGGGGGCAACAGGAGGAGCGGAGGGAAACCCGACCAAGGGAATATATATGGGGAGGGGGGAGAACAGGAGGAGTAGAAGGGAAATCACGGTGGACGAAAGTAGGGAGGAGATGGCAGACAGAGTAGCAAGGCACCAGGCCGACTAGAAAGTAGAACAAGTCTATGCTACTCGTGCCGCCAGCTGGTGCAGCTGATTCGGACGTGGTCTTCGTTTGTATTCTTTTTTTATTTCATTTGCGCCTGATCCTCGGTGATTTTCATTTTCTTTCTTTCTCGTCCGTTCTTCTATTAATAAGCGCTTCGAAAGGAGTCGAGTGGCGTGGTGGGTGGATGACGATCCTGCTTTGCTTGTTTCGTATTGTCTGACGCCGCGGGGCGGGGCATAGTTGACGAACGCAGGACGGAGACGGCAGTCTGGGTAGCAAGGTACCAGGTGCACTTTTCATAGTAGGGATAATCTGGCTATGCTATTCGCACCACAAACTGCTGCGGCTACTCGGAGGGTGCTTCATGCTTCGGGTGCCTGCTACCAGGGTATTTCCCTTGGTTCTGTCGTTGTCGTTACTCAGTTTATCATGCCTCGTAAGTATCAATAAAATAGTAGCGTTTTTATTTTATTTTTTTTAGCTCGTTATTTTAATCAAGTGTTTGCCATACCCTGTGCGGGGAGGCACGACAGTAGTAGTAGTTCTGTTTTTCTTTGTCTTCGACCCGTTATATCGCCCCGGTGGTTCAAGTGGTTAACCTCGAATTAATTCTACTTGTTTGAGTCCTGGGTTCAAGCCCCAGGTGGGTCGGACCTTTGACTTTATTTGCAAATAAAAAAATAAAAAGGATTCAATTAATTGTTGAGAGCGCCTTGCAGCGTGGGTAGGCACAATTCGATGCGAGTCGACGAGGGAAGAAAAGGCTGAAATCTTCTCGCGATAAAAATGAAGGCACGTACCGTAGCGGGAAGGGAGCGGGAAGAGCCTGCTATGTGACCCCGGATCTGAGTTACGAGTTGGAAGGAGAAAGAGAAGACGATATGCAAAGATAATAAATGGGATGAGCAATATATATATATATTTATATACCATAGAGGTAGGACACTTCCGCTATTATTTTGTTTCTGAAAGACGGGGTTCCTTGACCCCCAAATCGTCGGAATGTCAATCTTCATTTCGAAAAAAAATGTTTTTGTAGACTCGGGCCATGGGATTATTCGCCGCGATGCATTTTGATTTTTTGCTGAAGTCAACTTCGGGTGAGGTATGGAGCTCCTTAACCCCTTTAGAACCGCAGTCCCGTTTGGGGGACAAACTACTTAAAATTTAAGGGGTTTGTCCCCACATATGGGACTGCGGTTCTAAAGGGGTTAAGTGAGGAGCCCTCAGAAAAAAATCGGTGAACCTCTATCGTGCAACGCCTCTTTATCTCGTTTTTTCTCTTTAATATATTTTGTTTTTTAATGCCTGCTCGTATCCAGTAAGAGCACGGTATGATGGCATGGCATTGCATTGCATTGTCTACAGGTACCGCTACGTAGTATGTATGCGTACTGCATACGTATAAACGTAGTTAGTATCTTGTTGCTGTTGTTCTAACATTAACTCACGATACAATGCAGTCCGTGTGGTCGCAGGACAGGCTCCAATAACTCTGAAGTGGAAGAAATATCTCAAGTAAAACAGAGGCAAAAACCTGCAAAAACAAAAAAACAAGCATACTTCGCACTCCACCACTGCGGACACCAGGGAAGCAAAAAGGAGACTATTATTAATAGCAGACAAAAAAAGCCTAAAAAAGAAGATGAAGCGAAGCAAAAAAACAAAACAAAACAAAAACAGAAGCAGATAGCAGAACGCAAAAAAAGGCAAAACGGACCATACTAACAAAGACACAGAGAGGTACAAACGGGAATGAATGAAAGAAAAATGAAAAAAAGGGACAAAAAAGCGATAATCACGGGCGGGGGGAAAAGAAAAGACGAAAGGCAGGCACTGGAGCATACAGCAGGGGGAACCTGGCTATACTACTCGTACCACAAAGTGCTGCCGCCACCTCCTGGAGGGTGCTTTGGGCTTTGGTCTGCCTGTTATTTTCCCTTGGTTATTTTCCCTTTGTTATTTTTTTCCCTTGGTTCTTTGTCTTACTCTGTTTACAAGCAGTGGTGTTTTTGATATATACCTGGTATATTTTTTTTCCAGCTCGTTTTTTTTCAAGCAAGTGTTGGCCACCTCGCCTGCGGAGGGGGGCACGACAGATTGTTTCTCCTATTATTATAATCTGTTATAATATTAATAGTCATTTTTTTCTTTTTCTCTTTCGATCTGTCTACTTTGTTTTTGTTTTCTCTTTGATTGTTTCTTTTCGTTTCTCTATTTCATAGAATGTGTATGTCGTGCCCGTCGTATCTAGTTGTTGTTGTTGTTGTTGTTGTTCTCACATTAACTCTCTGACGAAGGAGTCCGTGGTCACACAAAGGTGCTGGAGCCCTAGGAAGATCCGAAAAAAGTATGATGACATGGCATTGCATTGCCCACTGCTGTGTGGCAACGTAGTCTCCCAGTAGCGTATAGCTTTGTGACCACAGAACTTGTATCTCTTCTATTAATAGGATTGAAGAATCGGCACGGACACTGGTTATTATGCTGGATGTCGACGGGTAGAAAGAACGGTTTAATGTGAAGAACACCCACACGCATCTACTCTCATAAATGAACATACGAGTATAGAACAAGTGAGTTAAGAATCAACTATTTCATCACAACAAAAGTCGAACTCACAGCTGACGGCGTATTTCATAATTATATCTACAGTAGTAACATCGAAAAAATTAGAATTTGAAAATATCACGAAGCGTGACGTTTTTCGGCTGTTTTTTCGCTAGTAATCAGTAACAGAAAGAACTGAAATGTCACGGATCGTGATATTTTATCATGCCAAAAAGTCACGGATCGCGATTTTTTATAAATAGTACCCTGGTAGGTTAACAATCTGGGAGAAGGGATCTTTACGGATGTTTTTGACTTGAAAATTGAATATTAATTGCGCGGTCTGCACTTCGGAATCGTTGTCCGCAATTACGAAATTTCCTCGTTCGATGCAAAAACGGCAGCCGCGTGTATGGCCAGTTTTGGCCCGTTTTGGCTGCGGTTTGGGGTCAGGGTTGGGGTTAGGGTTAGGGTTAGGGTTAGAGTCAGGGGTCGGGTTGGGTCTTTGCCCGTACCTTGATCCCAGCAGAAGAAGCCAAAATACCTGAACAGCCTATCAACCTCAAGATCCTTTCTCCCAGATTTTAATGGGGGCAGTGCACCAGGGAAGATATGATATCCGGGTAGGTTTAGCAGGTTGGGAGAAGGGATCTTTAGGGATGTTTTTGACTTGAAAAATGTGGAGCGTGGTCTGCACTTCGGAATCGTCGTCCGCAACTGAGAAATTTCCTGATTCGATGCAAACTCGGCGCAGAGCCGCGTTTATGGCGAGTTTTGGCCCGTTTTGGCTGCGGTTTGGGGTCAGGGTTAGGGTTAGGGTTAGGGTTAGGGTTAGAGTCAGGGGTGGGGTTGGGTCTTCGCCCGTATCTTGATCCCAACAGGAACCAAAACACCCGAACAGCCTGCCAACCTAGAGATCCCTTCTCCCAGATTGTTAAAGGTCTGCTAAATTTTGGCTCGACGGAAACGTTCGAAGCTAGAAGAGCAGAAAAACGAAACGTCCTCTCAGGGAAAAAACGGCGGCAAACAAACGTGCTCCCAGTGTCTTTGCGTCCTGGCTGTCGGGATTTTTTTTTTTTTTCAAGAAGTTCTCTAATATTACCCCGCACCAAACATCCCATTTTTCTCGTTTATAAACCTCATGAAATCTCGTATTATAAAATGTACCACAGGTATCCTAAAAATAGTACCATAGTACCAGGTACATACTGTTTTCATCGTCGTAACTTCTGGTGCGCAGATTATATTTACCTACTCGGAGCCCCACAAATACCAGGTGGCCCCTACGACAACCTTCTTCCTTATCAACGGACTCTGCTGTGGGAGCCTTGGTGGCAGACGTTTGCCCTGGCTTGTCGGTGAGCTGTGCAGTGGGGGGCTTTGCAGCAGCAGGAGGCTCAGTACAGGTATAGGTAGGTGTGTTGTTTGCCGCTAAAAACACACGTAATCGAGCCTTTGTTGAGTACCGGTAGCAGCAGTCACAGACAGACGCCGCACAAGATTTTCGAGCAGTGCTGGGATGCTGGGCGTGGCAAGAGTCAAGGTTGATACGGCCGGCTTGGATGCTGTGCTTGGAAGAAGGCTCTATGGGTGTATTCGGCCCGCTCGGGATGTTGTTTGTGCCTTGCTACTAATATACGGGGGACCGTAGTTAATAAGACAAAATATTGTTGGTAAAATAAATAGAGTGTTTGCGATAGAGGTGAAAAAAAAAAAAAAACTTTACTTGCGCCTGCTTGCGCTAAAAAAAGTGAATTTCCTTCCCTTCCTGAATTCGGTGTGTTTGGGAGTGAGGTAAATCAAATCCTGCAGGCGACGCCTCCGAAAATAAGAAGGGAAGGGGGGAGGTGAGGCAAACGCGCCAAAAAAAAGAACGAAAAACTAAAAAACAGCTTGGGAGTAGCAACGGCGGCCCAGCAACGTTTCGGCGGTAGAGTTGACAGCGGTGCCACCACTGCCAGCCCACGACTGCAAGCAGCAGCACAGCAAGCGGCAGTTAGCAAGCGCTAGCCGCAGCTAGAGGCAGCTTGAGCAACAAAAATAAACAGCGTCAGCACCAGCACCAGCAAGCACCAGCACCAGCACCACCAGCCAGCTTCTCTTTTTGGATTGCCTGCTGCTGCTGCTGCTGCTGCTGCTGCTGCTGCTGCTGCTGCTGCTGCTGCTGCAGTGTGGTGGAATCGAAATGATACACGAGCTGTCGCGCTCTGTACGAGCACGAGTACGAGTACGAGTGTGATGTGAGTCCTATTTTGGAACGAAGCATCCTCCACGTCGTCACCAAGTAGGCGAAAGCGTGTACCCTACGTAGCAGCGGCGGCGGGCCGCTGGCACAATCCAACGCCGCTCGTGCGCACTATTCTCAAGCTACACCTCTCGAGCCTCTGCGCTCCCAGCGGTTGTCGTGATGCGTACAGCAAGCAGCATGGTGGCATGAAAGATGCTCGGTGTTTTGGTCCTTCGAGAGTTGAGATGATGCGTTTTGCGTCGGGATGATGCTCGGTGCGTGTAGGCCAATGAGACAGAGAGCCAAAAGTTACCGTAACTTCCGTAACTTTTGATGAAATCCTGACTTCGCTGAAGTACTTTTTCGCGTTTTTTTCAGAAATTTACCTCAAAAAGTTACCTCGGGAGAATTTTTGGAGAAGTAAAAGTAAAAAAAAAAAATCGCAACACTCTAATATATACCAGGTTTTTTATGCACACCATAGGTCCTATGGTCCCCCGTAATACCAATACTGGTATACTGCCGCTTGATAATTCATGGTAGGTAGATGGAGTATTACTGCTGCTGCTGTTGTTGTCACATTAACTCTCTGATGCCGTGGTCACACACTACAGCAGTAGTATGATACCAGGTATGCTCCCTTCGACATACTTACGGGGGGCCAAGGTAAATAAATAGTACCTGGTAGGACCTACGGTAGAGATAAAAACCTACCAGGTATCTACTTCGACGAAGAATATCTGGTCCTATTTGCTAAGGCCCTCCATAATATGTCAATCAAATTGATGCGAAACGGGAAACGTTTCGAAAAATAAAAAGTTGGATTCAAAACGCTAAAAAAAACGCACTACCGGGTACGGCAGCAACAGTAAGCGTAAGTACCTCATGACCTACTGCAACATTTACAGCAATAAATACCTGTCAATAGAATGGCGTTCATCATACAGACTGCTGTGCCCACCCAGTGTGTTGTGCGCCGGCCTGCACGTGCGAACTGCTATAAATACTATCACGAGATAGATGCTGCTATTCCGGTGCACGAAATGGTACTCACCGAAATCAATGGGAAATTGTGCCTACGCGACAAGTAATATCGTCTCGTCGACCCTGCTGGTATAGCATCCACGAGAGTCACCGGCCAGTACTCAACACTTTGCCAAGCTTCGAACGGCTCACCACCAAGTCCTGCTGCGAGTCATTGGCTTCCAGCGCCGACTTCATACTGATCATGCCACCCTCTCGTACGCGAAGGCCCTCAAGATGACACGTTGCGAGAGCATCGAAACGACCATTCGTAAACGGCGGCTCTTCTTTGCGGGGGGCGTGGCACGGCAAAGCAAGGAGCGATTACCCAGTCGGGTAATGTTCGGGGCGATAGCTGGTGGGGAGAACCCGAGACCAGGCGGACATCAGTGTAAGGCTTGGCATAGATGCATAGTCGAAGACCTTAGGGAGTTCCGAGCCACCGAAGGGTCAACGGAAGTTGCCCCCTTGGTGTTTGGAGTTGAGACCGCGTTGTGGTCCACTGCAGCCAAAAAGGCGGGGAAGTGGTACCGGGGGATCCTTGAAGCAGCCGAACGGTTCATGGTGAGGTGGCACGAGGCTGAGGCTGAGATGAGTAGGCAGCGCCGCGCATCCGCCGTGGATGGTGCCCAAGGGAACGGGGGGGGAGGGGGCAACAGGAGAAGTGGCAGAAAGCCCGACCGAGGGAATGCGGAGAGGGGGGGGAACAGGAGGGGTAGAAAGGAAACGGCGGTACACGAAAGTAGGAAGGAGATGGCAGACAGGGAGGCAAGGCACCAAGTCGACTAGAAAGTAGAACATGACCATACTACTAGTAGTGCTACCAACCGGTGCAGCTGGTTCGAACGTGGTCTTCCCTTGTCTTCTCTTCTTGTTTTTTTTTTTTTCTTTCTTTCTTGCGCTGACTCTCCGTGATTTTCATATTATTTTTTCTCTTCCTCTTCCTTTTCTGATTGATAAGCCGTACTGAAGGAGCCGTGTGGCGTGGTTGGAAGACGAACCTGCTCTGCTCGTTTCGTATTGTCTGACGCCATGGGGCTGGGCATAGTTGACGAACGCAGGGCGGAGACGGCAGTCTGGGTAGCAAGGTACCAGGCGGATTAGCAAGGAGAACCTGGCTATACTACTCGTACCACAAGCTGCTGCCGCCACCTGGAAGGTGCTTTGGGCTTTGGTCTGCCTGTTATTTCCCCTTTGTTATTTTTCCTTGTTACTTTTTTCCTTGGTTCTTTGTCTTGCTCTGTTTACAAGCAGTGGTGTTTTTTTCTTATTTTATTTTATTTTTCATTCTTTTCTCCAGCTCGTTCTTTTTCAAGTGTTGGCCACCTCGCCTGCGGGGGGGGGGCACGACAGATTGTTTCTCTTAGATTTTGCTTTCATCTTTCTTCTTTTTCTCTTTCGATTTGTCTACCTTGTTTTTGTTTATCTTTGATTGTTTCTTTTCGTTTCACTATTTCATAGATTGCGTATGTCGTGCCTGTCGTATCTAGTATGATGACATGGCTTTGCATTGCCCACTGCAGTGCACACTGCACACGTGGCAACGTAGTATCTCTGTGGCGTAGCTTTGTGACCACAGAACTTGTATCTCTTCTAGGATTGAAGAATCGGCACGGACACTGGTTGTGCTGGATGTCGACGGGTAGAAAGAACGGTTTAATGTGAAGAACACACACACACACACAATCGCGAACGGTAATCAGTTATCATCCATTCCAAAGCCGAGTATCGACCGATCGGTTGAACTCACAGCTGGCCTTTTTTTTTACTAGATACCTGGCAGTTTTTTCATTGTTTCATAAAGTAGGTTTCATTCACCAACACAATATTGGAAAGGCATAAAAAATGAAAGTACTAGTATTAATACAACAAGCACGCGCGATAACGTGTCTCGCGTATTGCGTATCATGCAGTCAATCGGTCGTACTCTCAGCTGACGACGTATTAATTTGCACATTTCCTGAAAAGACATCCACCCGAAATTTCACAACAAGCTTTCTATGGGCACGATTGTTGAAACGAAAAATTCCAAACTTCTTCAGCAAAGCCCGGATAAAAAAAAATCCGAGGTTTTCTTCTTTCGGGAAAGTTATAAGTGATCCATTTTGAAGATCATGCTGCACATTGTCGGATGGCAAGAGAAATAATATTAAAAGAATTATAGGGCGGATGCTCGGCCACCATCGGCTTCAGAAAAACTCTGGCGAATGTTTTGCGTCCGAAGCGGCGAGATTCCGAGTCCTCGACAGACATCGATCGACAAAACAAACGACTGCACCCATTGTTGTTCGACACTGCCCTCGTTGGCCTTGCCCTACATCAACCGGTTTGGCCTTGGGCTGAGTCATATCGAGTTCGAAGGTCTTGTATCGTCTATCGTCGCACGAGCTGATTCTTATCAACGTGTTGACAATTTCCAATGAGCAAAAACAAGTTGCGCCGCCTGCAGCTGTTTGAAACACCTCCGAGACATCTTACGCAGCTTGCAAAGTTGAGTATCACCTATATAAGCCGGTCGCCCCGGTGGTTCAAGTGGTTAACCTCGAATTCTACTTGTTTGAGTCCTGGGTTCGAGCCCCAGGTGGGTCGCACTTTGACTTTATTTGCAAAAATAAAAAAGGATTCAATTGTTGAGAGCGCCTTGCAGCGTGGGTAGGCACAATTCGATGCGAGTCGACGAGGGAAGAAAAGGCTGAAATCTTCTCGCGATAAAAATGAAGGCACGTACCGTAGCGGGAAGGGGGGAGAAGAGCCTGCTATGTGACCCCGGATCTGAGTTACGAGTTGGAAGGAGAGAGAAGAAGATGTGCGAAGATAATGAATGGGATGAAAAAAATATATATATATTTATATATAATCAGTCGAACTCACAGCTGACGTATTTCATCATTTTATAAAAACACCTCCTTCTGAACAAACAATGCCCTGCACGTACTTGTAGTCGGAAGGCAAAATGTACAACGTGGAGATGACGCAGTGGCGACTTGTCAAGTTGGCCTACCTAGGGGGGGCACTGACCTACATACACCCTCAACAAGGAATTACATACCGGCACCTGGTACCAGGTATATAATACGCGCGAACGGCTTATCATTTACCAGGTACCAGGTATCACACACCTTGTAAAATTCAGTAAAAATGGGGTACAGACGAAACGTATTACGCAGCTGGCAAGGTTGGGTATCAAATATTGAATCTGTCGAACTCACAGCAACTTCGGCTGTTCCTTGAAAGCAATATTTCCGGGGCTTCCCCGGGATTAATCTCGGGGGCCGTGGAATCGCGGGGAATCAACCATGATAAGAGATTGACGAATGAGGGGTAAGCAATGACGAAGCACCATGAAGAAAGACAAAATCACGGCGAATCGGATGACAGTGTTGTTGTGTTGTTGGGGAGGGGGGGGGGGGGGTTACGACGTAGGAAGCGCGGTATGACGACGGCATTTTTACCACGGGATTTCGAAAAATAAATCCCGCGGTAAAAATGTCTTCGTCACACCGTGCATCCTACTTCGAAAAAAAAAAACGGTCGTCTTTCGATTCGCCGTGATTTTTTCTTTCTTATGGTGCTTTGTCAGGCCCTATTTTCCCAAGAAAACTTTCGAACTTCGCGGGCCCATTGTCAATACCAGGTACGGTAGGTATTTTAGCCAATTGGCACACCCGGTATTTTTTATCAGCAGATAGATGTCCACGCTACTTCTGATCTTTGGAGAGGGCGAGAGGCGGTTAACGTGTTGCATTGCTTTGCGGGCTAGAAAGAGCACTTCCGGGTGAGAACGAGGTATGATACCGGGGTACCGGACACGAAACTGGACCAGAAACGGGCGAGAAACGAGCCTGCGCCGCTTTCGCATCTGGCGAAAAAATTGCGACAACATTTCGAACGCGGATGACGATTCCGAAATGCTGACCGCACACGCAACCAACTTTCAAGGCAAAAACTTTCCCCACAGGCCAAAGACCCTCCCTTGCTGCTATAACGGGTGGTAAGATCTACTCGGAGTCGACCTACTGACTGCGGTAGAGTTTTAACAAGGACGGCATCAAACAGTGGCCACTGGCATAGCCTTCCGGGCTAGGGTTAGGGTCGCAGGGTCGGCGTTAACCCTTTTAGAACCACAGCAGTCCCGTTTTGAGGACAAACCAGTAAAATTATAAGTAGTTTTCCCGAACACGGGACTGCAGTCCTAGAAGGGTTAAGCGCCAAGCTCAAAATCTCCGCAAATATTAATTACCAACAAGGTGTTGACCCCCCCTCGCACCCGCGGGTGATATCTTGGGGATGTCATCATGATTATGACGGCATGGCACCGCGGGGGGTGGGGTGTACAACGTACTCCGGTGATGATGGCATAGCGTGCAGAGGGGTTGCTCTGTACGCGGGGTCCCAGTGACACTTCTTCGAGTTTTGCTGGCCCACTACGCATACTGTCGTTTTCGTTCAATCAATAATCCACGGAGTAGGGCGATTGTGGTTGCCCCCAGATAGGGGATCTTCCCAAGGTAGGCTATTTACGCACTCTGATTGGCTAAGGGGGGTTTTGTGAACGGCCCAACCAACCTAGAGTTTTTCCAAGCCACAGCATCCCGAGCCGGCCCAATCAGCCTAGCTAGGGCCTTTCCAAGCACAGCATCCGAAAGCCGGCCGAATCAACCTAGAGATCTCACAAGCCACAGCATCCAAGCACTGGTCACGCCATAGCGTTTGGGTTCGGGTTAGAGTTAGGGTTCGGGTCGGGTGGTCGACTTTAGGCACCACGGGCAAAAACCCAGGAAAGATTCACTATCAGGGTGCATCCACGGCTCGAGTAACGCCATCCTTGACTCGCACACGGGGTTTGTCGGCCACGCGGGGACGGGTCGGGGGTGCGCCCCGACTCGCTCCCCGTCTCCCAATTTGCTGTAAAGTTTGGTGACCAAGACATTCACTCGAAATCAATCGCAGAACTCTACTGCTGCTGTGTGTGATGTGTGTCAGCAGAGTCTGCCCGATCGTCCTGCTCCATTTTATGCTATTAATAAATACCAAAAGAACAACGTAATCTAGTAACGGCGCGTTTACTCAGTCCTGTTGTCGTCCAATCTCAAGAAAATCTCGAGCGGCGCTGCTTGTTATATTTTCTTCGTGTTTGGCGTTACTTTTCACATCATCAATCGGATTGACGAACGACCGGCTGACCTATTCCGCTCTCCTGGCGATTCCATTCAAGCAGTATAACCCACGGAGTCTGAGAGGCCACCCTTCGCATGCACTTCGCCAGCTGAGCGGGGCACGGGTAGGGTAGGGGCTGCGCTCCCAACCCGCTGGTCCCCGCCGCCTCGCTTGTGATGTCCCGAGCTTGTTTTGGGTGGTCTCGAATATTAACCCTTTTAGGACCGCAGTCCCGTTTTGGGGACAAACTACTTGGAATTTGATTGGTTTGTCCCCAAAAACGGGACTGCGGTTCTAAAAGGGTTAAGGGGCGGGGTAAAAAGCAGGAGCGGCTGCGAGTGCGAGCCCCGAGCGTGTGTTCGGTCGTCGTAAATACCAGGTACGTGGCAAGGTACACGGCAGGAAGGCGAGGCTGTAGCGTGTGGACTGGTCGGGATGAGGAATTCGCGTCTCGCTATTTTTCCTTGCAAACAAGGGGAAGAGCTGGCCCGAGCTTGCCGCTACCTCTACTGCTGCCGTGCGCCTTACCAGGTATTCACGACGACGGAACAGACGCTCCTGGCTCATAGCCGCTGCTGCTGTGTGCCGTATCGCTATTTGTTCCGGACAATTGAACACACGCTATAAATAGGGCCTCGTGGCTGCAAGCTCGGGCCAGCTCTTCATCTTGTTTGCAAACACAAAAAGGTTGAGAGACGCGAAATCCTCATCCCGACCAGTCTATGCGCTCCAGCCTCGCCCAGCTGCTGTATACCTTTCCAGTTAAAATTACGACGATCGAACACACGCTCGGGGCTGCTGCTGTGGGCCTTGTATCGGTCGCGACGGGGAGAGAGTTAGCTAGAGAGGCAACTATCTGTGTAAGAAGTCGCCTACGCTCCGACGAAAGCTACTCGTACAGGGACGAAATATGACGGCACGAAGTGCTCGAGCACAGCGATGCCGGTCAAAAAGACAGAGAGCCATGAGAAAAAAAAAAACGGATGAAGCGTTGAATTTGTGCGTGACTAGCGACGGATTATCCAAGTGCCGTTTGGAGCCTTTAGGGCCGAATTCTGTATGTCAGATCAAATATCAAATCGATGGTTGATGGAGACAGATCCATAGTTCGCTTGAAGTTGGAAGTTTAGGGAGGGGATTGCAAAAAATCGATAGACTTCGAAACATGAATTATCGAAAAGCATGGGATTTTGGGGGGAGGAGGGGGGGAAATTGTCGGGACATAGCCCAGTAGTAGGTAACTAAAGCCAATGGAAAGGCGGGTACTTGTCTGGGATCTAAATTGTTTTGATCACTCGATCGAGTGGTATACTGACTTGTGGGGGTGGTGTGGTATACAACGTTTCGAGTGATGTACACCGCCGTGGTATATGGTATACGGTTTGCCAACACGTACACGCACATCGAAACGTTGACCATTCGACTGGGTGCAAACCGGCAAATACGTACGTACCTGGTGCCTGGTATAGACCTTCCGTTCCCCTCGCTGCCTCGGCAAGGAATGCTGCGAGGCATGCCCTATCAGGCTAATAGCGAGTGGGGTAGGTCTTTCTGGCGGGTGTAAGGCCGGACTCACCCTCAAGGAGTGATACCTTCTTGCTGCTGTCTGTGGCCGCGAGGCTGAGGCAACAGTAGAGTTGGGTCGTACGTGGTGCGTCAGGCACGGAGACTACGATTCGCGCGTCTTTTTTAGGCAGCTGCGGCAGAGCAGCAATGATCAGTCGGGGTGTCCGTGCGCGGAGGCAGGCGCCACCACAGGCCACACTACGGCACAGTCTATTGCGCCGGTCGGAGGCTGGATTCGACGACGAGGGAGGAGGGAGACTGAGCGTCGACGTGCGGGGAAGAGACGGATTGACCTCCCCCTGCGCGAGAATTTTTATTTTTCAGATCAGAACCGCAAGTGCGAGGAGCATTTTGTTTTTCAGGATGACGGAGAAAGGGAATCGACTGGAAGGGAATGGCAACGAGTGCACGCGCAAAGGAGCGGGTGGATTGGGCCAAGGCTATGAGGCGGCCATGAAGAGCGGCAGGAAGACGGTGCACGGAGACCCATGATCTGCGCGCACACTATCATCAGGAGAGAAGCAATCATAGTTTGTTTTTTCCTGGTACTGTTTTTCACGAGGCAGAATAGTATCTACCGGTACTTGTTAACGTCGTCACTGGTATTTGTAGTTCAACGAGTTGTATACCCTTCATGGGGAATAAACTACGCAATTATCAGGGACGTTGAATCATAACTGTGCTGCACCTTTTTGTGTCAGACAGTCCAGGAAGAGATGGCGATCGTTGATATTCGTGTGGCAGTAAGGTTCGATTGCTCCTTTTTTCACTGCATATCCGCGAGTCTTCACTCTGACAGCACTCCAGATAGCAGTCCTCTTTCGTTTTCACGGCTACCGTGCGTTTCGTACGGTGCAGGCAGCACTTCAGACAGCAGCCGCTGTAGTCAGCAGCCACGAGTTGGTTAGTGGTGGGAACGGGGGTACTCTATGTTATAGTTGAGAGGATATACCCGCGGCCATGTTAGTTCAGTTTGCACATTGGTTTTAGCTCGTGTGCGCTTTCTTCGTCTCGTGTATTTTGAGGCAGCCGAATTTTCGTTTTTTTGTTTTTCGGATCTTCCTAGGGCAACAGCACCTTTGTGTGACCACGGACTCCTTCGTCAGAGAGTTATGTGAGAACAACAGCAACAACAACAACAACAACAACAACAACAACAACAACAACAACAACAACAACAACAACAACAATATATATATCAGGTTTTTGCGGCTGATTCCGCCCGCTCAATGAAGCGGGTCCAAAACCTTGCCAAATGGCCCCAATGGGCAACATTACACTATGCGACGTACGTAGCGTATGTATGTTGCTGCCTGTCGGTCACCACAAAAACAGGTACTACCTGGTACCTGGTAGTCAGTATTAGGTGCTGCTGTACGAGTATTAATAGTTCCATAGGTTGAAAAAGGGCGGTGTGGCGTAGACCCGTTATACGATGGAGGTACAGCACATTTCCGCTATTTTGTTTCTGAAAGACGGGGTTCCTTGATCCCAAAATCGTCGGAATGCCAATCTTGATTTCGAAAAAACTTTTTCTAGACTTGGGCCATGGGATTATTCGCCGCGATGCATGTCGTTTTTTGCTGAAGTCAGTTTTCGGGTGAGGTATGGAGCTCCTCAAGTGAGGAACGTCAGAAACGTTTAGGTGAACCTCTATCGTAGAACGGCTCCTGTACAACATCGTAAAGTTACGAAACCACCGAGCCAGAACCCGACGCACAACCCCTAGAATGGCAGCCGAGAACACAGAACAAGCCACTAACGTACGAATGCAGCAGCGCTTGAAGTTGAAAGTTTGCGATAAATGTGGTTGATCAAATGGCACTGGGCACTGAGAGGCAGGGAAGGGTTGGGAGAGGAGCGAAGAAAACCATCTACCTGGTATTCAGCCGTCAGTAAGACGGGACTCTATTAATAGTCGTGGGTGTGCTAGCGACCTAACCCGAAATATTTGGTCCTATTTACTATGGTCCGGCGTAATATTAGTACTGTGTACCTGGTCTAAGGTTATTTGGTACTATATCCTAACGCGATGACTGTAGTGAATGGAATACGTACACAGAGCGAGAGCGGCAGGCCACCAGGAAGGAGAAAAGGGATTGGGTGACGGTTAGTGGTGGTATTGGGTGTGTTATGTTGGTCATCTTCATAGTACTACTCGTACTACTGGCTGTACACGGCTACTCGTACTACAGACTGTGCACGGCTCGGAGGACGACCGATCTTGGGTGGATAGAAGAGATGGTTTTGACGAGTTGTACACATCGTGCTGTTTTACGCGGGACCATAGTTAATAGGACTTATGGTATACATGGAGACCTATATAATACTAACTATATAACCCTTTTGAGGTGTTGCTAATTCCAGCTCCAGCATTGCAAGCGTCAGAAACGGAGCAAAAGTGCACGTGGAGAGAGTTGTGCTTTTGTGGCATCGTGTTGTATGTTGGCGTATGTGCACGCCGTAGCCCTAAATGACCCTTTTGTTGACAGGAGCGATGCCCGGGAGAACCTTTCGTCTGGAGGGAACCCGCAACAGCAAGCCTGGTATCATGGTGTGCGCGTGTCGAAGGCCTCCGTGGATTGCAGTCCGTTCACTGTACATCTCCTTTGAAATACCTCGGGAGGCGAATCGTCACCCTTGTTTACGTCATGCACGTACGTAACACACGCTGTGTTTAGTTTACGAGGTATCATGCAGAGTAAACCTCGCGTTGAAACATGCGCGCAACAGCAGTTATAAACCAGCCATTTTGATAGACAGCGGGTTTTTTGTAGATGATTCTTCGGGAGTGCTTGGGAAGGAAGGTGAGCCCTTGCGGTTGGAGGCGGCAGGGTCAGGGGTACTGAAAGTAGCAGTTGTGGTAGTGGTATTAGGGGGGACCATAGTTGATAGGATCAAATATTGTTAGTAAAAATGGTTGAATATATACCAGGTAGGTTTTATGTATGCCATTGGTCCTACTAACTATGGCCCCCCGTAACAGTAGTATGGTGAAGGTAAAAGAGATACAGGGAGAACAATACAACAGGGGCTCTCTTCTAGGTACTGTCGATAGCAGTGCAGACCAGGAACGCCGCACGGCCTTCAGCGCGTCGAAACATGCGCGTAGCAGTTATAAACCAACGCTTTTGATAGACAGCGGGTTTTTCGTAGATGATTCTTAGGGAGTTCCTGGAGGAGGAGAGTGGTCGTTTTTGGTGGATGAGGTGGAGGGGTGTTGGTTATGGCAGTCTTCATGCGCGTCACGTCCGCTCTGATGTGTCGTGTGATACTGCTGCGCTTTTGTTCTGGAGAGTTCTTCCTTACCCCTTTTTGGGAACAACACTACACATTGTCGGATGGCAAGCATAATAATAAGAAACCTAGCTTCACCATACTTTAGACAGTTCACATCTGCTACCTGGTATAACGTTGAAGGCACGCATGGTAGTGGGGAGGGGAGAGGAGCAACCCGCTATAAATGACCCCGAATCTGAGCTTCTCTTGAATCTCAGATGCGGGGTCACATAGAAAAAGATTAGATGAAGCCCACGTACGTACGTGTACCATGGGAGGGAACATATACATATTAGAAGAGTGAAGTAGCATGTACCTGATACCTGGCATGTCTTTGACCACCAGGCCGCTAGAGAGAAGATGGTGTCGATAATCTGAAGAAAAAAAACGGACACCTCGCGTAGTAGTGGTGTAGTAGCGTAGTCGCGTAGTGGGGGGGGTGGGGGGGGGGGGGGGGTACTCATTTGTTGCTTGCCTCAGTCATTTGACCATTGACTACGCATCCCTTTCGAGACGGAGCAGGGGGGGGGGCGGTTATTTGAGACCAGGTCTGAGCTACGAAAGAGAGACATGAAATGTAGATACAGTAGTAGTACCAAAGCTGCCTGTAGTTTATCTCTCTCGCTTCCTGCGTCGATCGCGTCTTGTGCTGCCTCGAAACCTCCGAAGGGAAAGAAATAATACTTTTCTCCAGAGATAAAAAGTGCACCCGCCCCGCCCCGCGCCCCGTCGCGTCGGCTAAATGAAAGCGCAGACCCGCTGGCCCGTCGATCATATATTTACGGGGGACCATAATAAATAGGAGCAACTATTGTTAGTACACATAGGTAAATATAAAGGAGCGGGCGGATCGAGCCAAGGAGATGAGGCGGCCATGGAGAGCGGCAGGAAGACGGTGCACGGAGACCCATCACCTGCGCGCACACTATCATCACGAGAGAAGCAGTCATACTTTGTGTTTTGCTGGTATTTTTTTACGAGGCAGAATAGTATCTACTTGTTATTAACGTCACTGGTCTTTGTGTAGTTTAACGAGTTGTATACCCATGCCCTACGTGGTATCATAGTTGCTGTGCTGCACCTTTTTTGTGTCAGACAGCCCAGGAAGAGATGGCGATCGTTGATATTCGTGTGGTAGTAAGGTTCGATTGCTCCTTTTTCACTGCATATCCGCGAGTCTTCACTCTGACAGCACTCCAGATAGCAGGCAGGTACGTTCCTCTTTCGTGTTCACGACTACCGTGCGTTTCGTACGGTGCAGGCAGCATCCCAGACAGCAGCCGCTGTAGTCAACAGCCACAACTTGGTTAGTGGTGGGGACGGGGATACTCTGTTATGTTATAGTTGAGAGGATATACCCGCGGCCACGTTAGTTCAGTTTACACGTGGGTTTTATCTTGTGTGCGCTTTCTTCGCCTCGTGTATTTTTAGGCAGCCGAATTTCGTTTTTTTTTGTGATTTTTCGGGTCTTCCTAGGGCTCCAGCACCTTTGTGTGACCACGGACTCCTTCGTCAGAGAGTTAATGTGAGAACAACAACAACAACAACAACAACAACAACAACAACAACAACAACAACAACAACAAATATATATATATATATATTATATATAGGTCCTTGTGCGTACCATAGGTCCTATTTACTATGGTCCCCCGTAAAAGTACACGGATATTGGGCTATTGGGCGCAAGCCAACGAGGGAAGAAAGGGCTAAACAAGTCTTGCCGCGATAAAAAAAAAAAAAACACAAGACGAGAACCGTCCGGAGTGGCGAGGAGGGGAAAAAAAGCCTCATTTTTTTACCCCGGATCTGAGATACGAGTATTAACCCCTTTAGAACCGCAGTCCCGTTTTGGGGACAAACTACTTGAAATTTGACTGGTTTGTCCCCAAAACGGGACTGCGGTTCTAAAAGGGTTAATAGGAGGGAGGGAGAAAAGAAGGCCACCAATACAAGGAAGGGGATGGCGAAACAAAAAGTAGACGGAAAAAAAATGGACTCTTAGCAGATCGCTCGGCGAAAGGAACCCAGGACTGTCAGAGATTGAAACGAAATATATATGCAAAACCAGTACGACAAGAGATGCCAAGAGGAAATACTCGACACAAAGTATTTAGCAGGGTGATATAAAGGGCTGTGGACGAAATCGGGTATGCCTGATCCATTAGGGTCAAAATCAGGTACATGCTAAACTAAAACCAAGTAAAAAATGCGGGATACGTACGAGCGGTGTGTTGTCCACGAAAATCCATTGAAAAAAAAAAGGGACTGCTATGGCCTATAAATCGGGTGTACCTGTTCCGTTTGGGTCAAAATCGAGTACATACTAAAACCAAGTGAAAAGCGCGCGGCCACGAGCGGTGTCTTGTTCATGAAAACACAGTTTAAAGAACTGCGCCTGAACATCAAAAGCGTGTGGCCTCCAAAATCTGAACCGTTTTCTCTTCTTTGGGGTATAGGCCCTAGCTTGATAGAAAACAACAGAGTACACATCATAACAGCGGATGAGGCATAGTATGTATATCTGATTTTGGCCCAAAAGTGGCCAAGTATAGCTGATTTTGGCCAAAGCCCAACAAAAACTTATGTACATATATCAAGGTGGGCGATCCCATGGCCTGAGTATATTTATACAACGGATATTTTTGTATAACGTTAAATGTCATTCCAACGGCATTATTGGATGTATTTAATTTAATCCCTTGGTGCCCTTGAGGAGCCCCGTCAGACAGAAATGGTTTGGCCAAGAGGTGTGGGCTCTCGGCTCTCCCGTGGCACGAGTCCACACGTACCTCCCGATGATGTCAGGCTGACGGCTCGTAGAGCCCCTCTGGTTCATAGATTG
Source organism: Nereocystis luetkeana (assembly GCA_031213475.1). Lineage (NCBI taxonomy): Eukaryota > Phaeophyceae > Laminariales > Laminariaceae > Nereocystis > Nereocystis luetkeana. The sequence continues at coordinate 3,243,303 of JARUPZ010000032.1, forward strand.
TCCGTCTGAGTAAGCCACGAGTGCCATGGGAGTGGTTTTTATAATGTACTGCTCACTTCTCAAGCGCCTCAAAGTCGGAACACCCAGCATAGTGACCAAGAGACGCCGCACGAGTGAAACGTGCTTATATTGCGGGGGGGCATAGTAAATAGGACCCACGGTTCATACAAAAACCTACATATTTCTCTATTTTTACGAACGGTATTTGGTCCTACTTACTGCAGTCCCCGGTAGTAGTGGTCCAGAACTCGCCATGGAAGTACCATGCGTTCTTCGGTTGGGCTCCAACGGAAGTTGAGCTAAACAAATATTGAAAATGTGAACTATTACGGGGGACCATAGTTAATAGGACCAAAAATGATTAATATAAAGGTTTTTATGTATACCATACCTGGTAAGTCCTATTAACTATGGCCCCCCGTAATAATACGCTTTTACCCTCGGGCAATAGAAAGCTTCAACTCTCAGTAGGCAAACGTAGAAACAACAAAATGCAATCGGCCGAGACCCAGATATATAGACAAAAGAGATAAGAGGTAGATGTTTATCCAACCGTGAAGCAGAAAACGAACCGAGAGTAAAAAGTATAGCATACCAGGAATGCATGTACGTGCAGGGGAGAGGGAAAGTCGACGAGAACCACGCGTGCGGGAAAGGCGAAACAATGAAGAGGACGAACGAAAACAAACAAATGCACTCGAACGCCTGTCTACTGCGCTCTGGGGACAAGGCGCGTATGGTTCATGTGGGACTATGTCGGCAGCAGCGAAAAGGCTAAACCTTTTAGAACCGCAGTCCGCTTTTTGGGGACAAACTACTCAAATTTCAAGTCGTTTATCCCCAAAACGGGACTGCGGTTCTAAAGGGATTAAGAGCAGTAGGGGCAACCTTTCGGCGACATCATGTACAGGGTTCCGTCCCCGAATTTTATGCGCGGGGCATTTCCCCGTCGTTCGTCGTCGTATGTTGTCGAGGCAGGTTACCCGTAGAGAGGGTCCCTTGCTTCTAAGGTTCCTAACATGAGAACCTCCGTCAATCATCCCACAAGAAACAATGTTGAGCAACAAGCTACGCACAACCCGATTAACAAACACCCCATCGGCGAGTAAAACAATCACGCGACGTCGGGGCCAAAAAGCCCCCCCCTCCCTCCCTATTACATATAGGTTGGGTTGGCGTCGGTTGGCAACGACACTGCAAAACATGCCGCCCACTACGTGAGCTAGACAACCAGGGTACCGTTTTTTGTTTTTGTTTTTGGCGGTCGGTCGGTCGTAGCTGGTTGTCGAGTTAGATCGTTTGTGCAAGGTGAACAACCTTTACTCCGCACAAGTGGGAATGATCGTATCACGTAGTGCTTATGATAATGCACCCAAGAGGCAGTTAGATAGTTTTCCCATTGCTGTTTCTGAGAATGCCTACACCGGAAAATAAACTAACTCGTTGAAGCTGTCGTACATATGCAAGTCCGCCTCAAAAGCGGTTCTTAGTAGGATGCAGCTCACCCTTCATGCGACTCGCCAGACACCTCACGGCGCTTCGCGCTTAATGCAAGCAATAAATGGCCTGGTCGGTGAAAACCCAACATGCTCCGTCCCGGCATTGTAGGGATGCGAGGGTCTATGGTCATACGACTACGGCCATGCATGAGATCGAGAACATAGAACTTAGAACTACATACTTAGATCACAACCCCTGAGCGTGCTCGGTTGGTGCATCCCTGGCTTCTCAGAGCTCCCACTTCCAAACCGCCTCATTTCGTTACTTGCCGGACCTTTCCAGCAGTTCTTTGTTTTCTCGGTCATTTCTTCCGTTTATTCTTCTTTCGTTTCGTGTGCGTGTTCTCCGAGCACGGCATCGCCGGAGGACCCGGCACCGTCGCGAGTGCCAGCGGGTGCTGGCGGGTAGAGGGGGGGTTGCAAGGAGCGCGATCGCCGCTTTCGTGCCTAGGCGTCGCGTGTGCCTCGAGACACGAGGGATGCATGAACGGGCTTTGTCTGGCTTCGATTTATGATTGTTGATAGAGTATGTGCGAGTTTATAAAGGTCGTTCGGGATGGCAAGATAATATTTGAGCGGTGCTTATTTTTTCGACCACGCTGAAGTTGAAAGAGGGAGGTGTGCAGGTTGAACACCGACGTTATCGAGCTGGCGAACGACGGCCACGGTGAGCACCGGGCTTCACGCGGGGCGGGCGACGGGGCTGATTGTGGCAGAGAGTGATAAAAGCTTTACCCAGACCGAATCAGTAGCGAGGTGGTCGCGAGAGGGGCGGGCGGCGTACGAGGCTGAGAGAGAAGCTCTTCTGTGCGATTTTTTCTTTTCTTGTTTTCGACCGGGTGTAAGGAGTTCCAATCACGCAGAAAAAAATTACACGAGAGGGGACGGGGATTTTTTTCCTTTCCGAGTACTCGGTTTCATTTTCATTGTTTTTGCTGCTGTGCCGTGCTGTGCTTTCGCTTTCTTCGTACAAACCGTACAGACATAGAGCATATCGAAAGAAGAAAATAAGTAGAGACAGTAGTACCCTACCTGGGGTGTGTACGTACGTACGACATCCGCGCCGCGAAGCGTATATGTGGCATCCAAGCTGACGTCGGAGCTGTTTTTTCCCGAAGCATGGCGGCGGGACTCTTGGCATTATCAAGTCGCCGGTTTGCAATTTATTACGATCCTTGAAAACACTAAACTCAATCGTGGACCTCTGTTCGCTTCGCATAATTTGATGTACTTTTTTTCCTTCCTGAGCGAGCGTAGCGGGCGGCGTAGGCCGCCCGCGGAGCGAAGCGCCTTGTATCTCCTATCGAGTACCCCCCACACGCACCCCTGAGTGCACCCACTCAAGACAAACAGTTATGTGAGAAAGTTGAAATGGCAATATAAAGTAAAGAAACATGCCAAAAAAGAGGTTGCCGACCATAGTTGATAGAGCTGTATGGGAGAAAGTATCGAAAGGGCGAGCTGGAACAAGGTGGGATAGCGTAGTTGAGAAAGTATGGAAGGATACAGGAGGAAACCAAGAAGCAGTGATGTCGGCCGGGAAGTTTGATAAGTACAAGGCAGAAGTAGAAGAAAGGATAAAAAGAAGGGAAAGGCTAGCGCTACGAAACAAGGTGGTATCAGAAAAACGCCTAGAGATATACGGGGGATTGAGGGAAGGAATAGGAATGAAAACGTATCTGCATGGCCCAATGGACTTCGCAAAAACGCTAAAGCTGCGCTTTCGTGTAGGAGACCTGGACCTGCCAGAAAGAAGAAAGAGGTATACCAGTAGCCGGGAGGAGGAAATAGATGCACAGATGTGCCGTTGTGGTAAAGCAATAGAGTAGAACTCACATAGTAGGAGAATGTGAAATATACAAGGAGGAACGGGATGTATTAGGAGAGATAAGGGAAATAGACGGAAGTGACATGGAGGAGTTTGACACACTAGATAGCAGCGAGAAAACGATCGCTATCCTAGGAGATAGATCGTGGGCCCGGCCGGCCAAACAGGAAGTGGATAAGATTAGCAAAACACTTCTACGTAATATATGGAAACAACGTAATGAGCGCCCAATTGTTGGAGGGGTCTCTATTAGGAGTAGGAACGGTGCTCCGTCTCGAAAAAGATGCGTGGTAAATGGTCAATTGACTAAGGCAAGCAACAAATGAGTACGCCCCCCCCCCACCCGGGACGTCAAAGGCCCCCATTCTCCTGTTGAATTGTCTCTCACGTTTAGTACACCCTGTCTCTCCCTGCCCATCTCGTTATCTTGTTTCCGTGGTTGCGCTAGCGGACCGTCCCGTCAGCGAAAAACAAACGCAACGCAGGTTGAACCTAAGCCGAGTAACCCCTCTCGCTGTCTGAAACTCGCAAGGAAGCTGTTGTCAAACGGCGAAGAAGCCAATGGTGAGCTTGAAACTGTTGTCCTGGAGTATTTCAGCTGGAGTGGTGCTGATAGGAGTGGTGCTGGTGGCCACGTGGACGGCTGGGACTGCATCTGGCTCTCCCGGCCTCAATGTTTCGGACACAGAGGAGACCTCCTCACCACTACCCAAAGCCGCCGCGAGCTCAAAAATGCGCTTGATTCTCGCGGTAGGGATCGAGGGCACCGGGCACGACTACGTCCTGAATGTAGACGACAACCTCTTCCAGAAGAACGATAACCTAACCCGGCTAGATGGGCATGCAGCTTCCCAGGTCGGGAGGTACCACGTAAAGCGATCCATGGGACAGAGTGCTCATCACTACAGCAGCGTCATCAACTCAGGAAGGGCCCAGATGCGGAAGTTGGCCGAGCGAGAGGCGAAGCTTCCGTTCCCGGGAACCGTGGTGATCGTCCACGCGAAGTACTCTTATCCCGACGGGCATGGCCCGGATAAGGCCATGCGGTATCTCGACCTGCGGCTGCTGGCCGAGGCGGCGGAGGCGGAGGGAGTGGACTTCCGAGTCCTGTACCTGCAGCGATCTGCCAAGGATATTGTGGTGGCCAATACAATGCACCGCCGCTTCCAAGAGTGAGTTAGCTAACCATAAACGCTCGTACGGCCCTCTGTTTCCATTGTGTTACACCTGCTGGGTTCTTTATTTATTTTTCTTTGGTGGAGAAATTTTGTACGAGTGTACGACACGCCCCAGAGGCTTCGCGCACGAGTGCCGGCGTTGTTGCTCACGAGCCCCCTGCACTTTTCCTAGGGCTTGACAGCAACTTTTGTTTTTTTCGTTTGTGCGATTTTGTCGAGAGGGCACCGCGTGTCTCAGGGCCTCTGAGAGAGTGCGGGTATGTATTGTGGTCTTGTTGCCCACGGCCCTGCTTCCAGTCCGTTGACTGCTGTGACGTGTTTTTGAGGTGAATTTTAACCAGTGTGTGGCGGTTTCAACGGGCTCTACAAAGAGCGTTGGAGCTGGTGTTGTTGCTTTGCGGAATGGCAAAATTCCTGAGAAATGGCGAATTCGGCGTTGTAGAGACGCGACTACAGAGTTTGAAGGCCTCTTCGGCTGTGCTTTCCTCTAGGTATCGAAAGTGGGAATCAAGACAGAAAGAAACAGGGATCGCGTGGGAGCCAGACGCCGCCTGGTATCGAGGTACAAACCTCGATGACACGGCGGTCGTGACGGGTGGATACCGAGCCAGCTGAATGAACACGCATGCCTCGGTAGGAAACAGTACGTGATTTGTTTTGTGAGGCTTCTCGTATTACAGTAGGAGCTGCTGTTGTGTATGCTTCGCCAAATGACCGTCTTTGGCGAACGCTGTAAGCCAAGCCCGATGCGAATGTTTAGCCAACTGCAGTGCGCAGCGGGCCCTAAGGGATTGGGGAGCTCCTCGATTCGGCAGTCCTCTTAGCAAGAAAGTCTTGGGCCCAAGCATTCAACTCCTACCGTACGAGCACGGCTCACTGACTGAATACCGGTACCGGCTAAATGAAAGACAGATACGTATATACTGAGGTTTTTTTTTAGTTCACGCGCAAGACTTCAGGGAAGAAAGCTCCACGTATCGCAGCAACGTCAACCAACACCATGACACACTTCACAAACATTGGGCCGTGCCTCGCCGTATTGTGTTGTTGTCACAAACGATGCAGCTTTCTCGGTGCGGCAGTATCGGCACTGGCAGTAAATGCATCCGTGATTATGTCCTGTATGTAGGCCTAGCCATGCTGATCGCGAAGTTTCTCTCTTTGTGTCGGTCGTGTGTTTGTAGCGGTACGTCGGCGGCAGAGCTACCCACACAGTGGGGTAGGTATTTTCGGCACACCGGACTAAAACAGAGACGCATGAAAGACTGCAGGCACGGTAAAAGGGTTGAGAGCTAAGGTATGATATCTACCTGGCACATATTTCTCAGGTTGCTAACATGTCGAGCTCAATACTACTTCAATGCTCGATCTAGCGCATCGCCCAGGAAACGGCTTTCTCGCTGACAAGTAGATATCTTCGCACACCCTGCGCACAGCGAACACATCAACAAGACTCATGTTGTATGGGATTGCTGTTGCATTGAATAGTTCGCTGACGCCGGGGAGGAATCAATGTCAGTCAGACTAATGTCGGGCAACAAGTACCTCCTCTATTACGGGGGGCCATAGTAAATAGAACCTGCGGTACGTACAAAAACATATACCTGGCATATATTTACCTATTCTTACTTACCAGGTACAATTTTTGGCCCTATTTATATACTATGATCCCCCGTATTAGTTGCATTCCGAAGTAGTGGTGTGGCTGCGCAGGTATGTGTGGAAGTCAAACCTTCGAGAGTAGGATTCTCGCGAAGAATTCGATCAGATTGGGGGCTCTTGTCGTGGCCTGTTTCCTCTGTAACAGCAATTCCAACCAACGAAGAACGAGTTGCCGTAGGAAAAAAAAAACAAACAGTCAAAAGACCAAATTGGCGTTCATCGTCTTTCGAGTATTTTCGAGTCGGGTAACTCTGCCGGGGTTGGTTACCAAACGGAGCAACAGTACGCTTCACCTTGATTACTAACCCATATCAGCCCCTCATGTCCTCATGACATGTCGTTTTTAACTATTTTTTTTAACCCCAACCAGATAAGATTGCCGCAAACACCCTAATATCTCGGAGGCATGTTACGATCGGGGTCGTTTTGATAGCACGTTAGATCTAGTGTGATTCTGGCTGACGCCCCTCCCTTCCCCCCCCCCGAGCTGAAGAACTAGCGAGCGCCGTTTTTCTTCAACAAGGCCCCGTCTATGATAACTAGGCGATGGAATCGGTCATCGAGTTGTCATTTCATCCTTCTCCTGAGGTCTGTCTCTGGGGCGGGCGTATAGACGGCTTCCTCGCGTGACGTGACGAGCCTCAAAAAAAAAATACTTACGTACGTGCTGCCCCTGTCGCACGTAGCACGCGTCTTCGTTCCTCCCTCCCTCCCTCCCTCCCTCCATCCCTCCCTCCCTCCTTCCTGTCCATCTCTCCATTTCTCACGTGCACGGTGCCGATGTCGGTTCGTGCTTGGCCGCGAAGGAATCCATGCCGCCGAAGACGTGTCCATACTCGCTGTCTACCGGTAGTGGAGATCCCTCTCTGTCAAAAAGGCCTTACACTGTACGGAGGGTACTCGTGGGTCTTTCTCCGCGATTGAGACATCATACGGTGTTGGGGGGGAACGGGGGTGCTTTTGTGCGCCAGTATTTACCGGTATGACCGATGAGGCTCCTCAGCCACCCAGTATGTTTGGGATCCAATGTTGATTCGCGTAGGATCATCGTATGGTCAAATCCATGATTGGGCTTGTGCATCGAATTGGGCGGACAAGGTCTCTCCAAGTTTGGATGTGAGGTGAATGAAAGGTACGCAGAGATCCTCCGGCGATTTCAGAAAGTGCAGGACCGGTGCTAAGGGAGGGGGGGGGGGGGGGGGGGGGGGAGGGGGTACCCCCTTTTGTACTACCGCGATTACGCCACCAGGTAGAGTGACTCTGTACCCTGGCTCAAAATTGGACGCAAACATTCCTTGTTTATCGCGGAGTAAGTAGCAAGTAATCCCATGGCCGAGGGTGCATATCGCATCGCGGGAAAACAAAAAGGATAAATACTTGTTGACTCTGGCCGAAAAGAAGGCGGCGGCCACTCACTCTCTTACCGAGCGAGAGGCTGTCATCGGCTGAGAAATGTGGGATTTCGAAAAAGGTCCTCGTGCCGTAGCACCAGTCTTTGGCGCGCCTCTAGCTCTACCATAGCTGCATGCCGCACGCGTCTTGTGATTCGGCTGTTTTGATTTGGCCGCGCGCACCTTCGGTCGGGGGGCATTTAAACACTGGCAAGCTGGCCGTCAGGTATCCTCATGTTCCACTCAAACCTTGCGACGAAATTTCCCTAGCTAGACAAGTCACCGTCAGTGCTGCATGTTCCACTCACGAACGAGAATCACGACGGAGCTTCCCTCGCTGGCATCGCGCCGTACCCGCGTACGAATGTTTCCCGTCCGGTCGACTGACCTTCGGCTATCCTGCCTGCTGTTCCTGCGTCACGGTGTTTGCCTTGGCAGCAAGCTGGGTGGCGTGTATGATCCAGACCCCGAGTCGCGCTACATGGAGTACATGCGGATTATGATTACCGACATCGCCGTCATGCACTCCTTCCTCAACGAATTGGATCCGGCCTTCGTGATCTGCCACGACTTCGAGCGCGTCGGCGAAGTCGAGCAGTCGTCATCGATCGCAAACTTTCTCGCACCCAACGAGGACGTCGCTGAGGCGCTGAAACGGTCCTTCATCGACGTGGCAAGAGCTCACGGCCCATCCACCGACACGGTACAATACCGAGGAGCAGAGGTGATCACCTCACGCCTACAGCGCAAGTTAGACACCGTCGAAAACGCACTTTGTACAAGAAAGAACTAGGAGGGCTGAGTCGAAGACGGATCTACCAGCAGAGATACCGTACGGTCGCGAAAGTTGCGTCGTGTTCGTATGTATGCATTATAGGTTCTTATGTATTTGGTTACATACTGTGAATGCAGGAGGGGGGGGGGGGGGGGGCTGCGATTGTTTGGGGCTATCTAAGCACGCGCGGTGATCAAAACACTAGTGAGCGGGCGGCAGGGGGGCGGGGGGGGTGCCAATTGGCTCCCGCAATGGGTACTGGCCGTCTGCTTCGTGTCATTCGTTGGGTCACGAGCGTGAAACTGGTGCGATGGGGGGCTTAGGACGCCAGCGGAGGCATGGCTAGCCATTTGAACTACGAATGGTTCTGGCCAACATCTGACATCCTGAGTTGAGATCCTGACCAGTCTGGTTAGAATCCCGATCGTCTTTCACTACCATACTGCTCGTTGTATTGCTGGGTCATACGTGAAATTTTGTACGTGTCGAGGCTATGTCCCTGTGAAGAGGGACGCAAGGTGGCACCGAGTGTCTGTGAAGAACGCTGGTGATGAAGAAGGGATTAGAACATTCGGAAACGGCGCTCAGGGGCCAAAATAACAAAAGAAAGGGAGACCAAAACGACCAAAACTTGGTCTCAAGAGGAGATGGCAAGGGAAGAGGAAGGGGAAAAGGGAGGCAAAGAAGAGGGATGATGATGATGATGAGTGAAGTGATCGAGGTGGGCGGGACCGTCACTTGATCATCACGGGGCAGCGCCCATGCTACGTGCAGGTGTACTCTACGACAACCCGTCCTGCTAACTGTAGCATCCCCTGCGGCGTTCTAGAACAGTTGTCGGTATCGTTCTACGGTAGACCGACCTACGAGTAGGAAGAAATTTGTAATCTCACCGCATGTTGCATTTACCTGAATATCCAAACTAAGGTGATCGTACTCGTGCGTAGTGACTGCACGTCGACATAGATGTGGACATTACCGTCCGCATTTCAATGCGCCCCCACGTCGAAAGTCAACAGCTGGAGTGACACTCACGGTGTTGAAACCTGAAGATATATAAAACCAAATGCGAAAGGGGCATATTCAGGCCTGCGCGATGGTGGCGGTAGAATGAAAAGTAGCACAAGTTTTACAAAGTCCAGGGAGACCGGAAAATGGAATCTCCCGTTGGCATTCCGACGGAAGCTTCTGGTATGCTGTATTTACTTTCACTGGCTTCCATCGACTCCCAGTTACGTCTACTAACTGCAGTACCTCCAATAGGAAATGGCGTGTACTTCACCCCTGTACTTTCCCTCTGACGTCCACCTACCCCATTTACTTCCACAAAGTCTCCATGTCGTTACATGAGCTTCCCCGAGCTTCACTGTAGCCCTACCGCTGTGGGAGTGGGAGGGGCGCTTATTCCTTAGTATGATTTATAGACTGATTTGCTTCGGTCAAATAGTCGAATTCCACTTAAATTATATTGTTTTGGTCGAATAATGGGCAATAACTACAACTTGAATCGAGCCCAAAACACGTCCCACGAGCTATCACGTAATTGATTGGCCTCATGCATAACTGCTGGTGGCTTCAGCGGTTCTACAATTCGACGCATCCGTGTTCGATTTGGAGGGCTGCGGTCCGAATGGGAGCAGGCTTTAGATGGGATCAGCATGACTAGCGGGAGCAGGGTGTTCAGAAGCAGCCAGTTGATTTGGGGGCAATTATTTCGTGGACCCAGCATGCACCTGTTTTTGCTCGATGATATAGTGTGATGATAGTCATAAGGGGGACTGCTAGGTGTGGCGTGTAGGCAAGATGGTGATCCACAGAAGATTGGACACATAGCTATGTCTGCTGCTCGGTCGCAGCTCAGACCCTGTACTTAAGAAAGACGGTGTATTTACTATTCGTGCGGAGCTTGTTTGAGGGTTAAACTTCACGACTATGGAGGGGAGGGAGGGGGCAAGCAAGCTGTCAGCTTGCTTGTGGCTCCTAAATGCTGACGAGGCACTACAGCAACTTCGCCCAAGTTTTCTCACCTGATTCCCTTTGAATACCGGCATACCAATACAACGATAGGCTCGTCCAGAACTTGCTACGCAACTCGTGCCTACGGCTCCGTGTATGTACGAAGTACCTTAGAATACGAGCATCCGTTAGACTGGAAGTCCTGCGTATTGGATACATTCCAACGACAAGATACGATATGATGTATCCTACGTACATATGCGGTTACTGTATTGTACATATATATATATTGTTACACCGTATTGACTTACCCTGAATAGTCGTAGATTTGCACATCACACGACGATAAAGAGATGGCTCCCCAAGGCATCAGAGAGTCGAGAAAAGGGGATTGAACATACTGCTGTTTAAAACAACGGCGACCAACTGAGACTATAGACCAACCCACCCCTCGCAAATGGGGACCCCTCTGGTTTTAGCTGAACCCTTTGATTTACTGTTGTCAAGGAAAGGCTGGCAGGGGGGGGGGGGGGGAGTTACCGACGCAAAAAAAAAGCAGGCAATGCGAAAATCGCACGTTCTGGGATAATATCAAGCAAGAAACCCGAAGGAGGGGTCGACTACGGTGGATCCGAAAGAGATAATCGTGACTAGTCGTGGCGCAAGCTGACGAGGGAAGCGGGAAATCCCAAACAGTAAGAAACGATTGAGGAAGCGAAGAAAAAGGGGGGCACTGAAGTACGCCGTCGGTAAGCGTATGGCAGTGCGTCCGAAACAGACGGTCGAGCCGAGAGGGAAAAGGAAGTAAGATACGGACGGATAGCCTTCAACAGCGTACAGTGTCTGAGATCGGGGAGCGTGCTGGAGACAGACCTAAGGTAAAATGAAACGCGAGACTGCACTGAAGCGAGGAAGGAAGGACGCTAGGAAAAACCCGATAAGAGCTTGCCTATTGCGTATCCCAGGAAGAAGTCCACATCAACCCGATGTGGGGAACGACATTCTGAGGTCCTGTGTGTTCAACTCCGACAAAAATAGGAACAAAACGTCACCGAGAAAAAGAAGTCGGGCAGACCTGTGCAATCGAGTCCGAAAAGGGAAACAACACGATAACAGAACTGGAGGAACACACTGATGTCCGGTGTGTTATAGTCTGAAAAAAGAAAACAAAAGACCGTACCGAAGGAATCAAAAGGAACGCCATAAAGGCAAGCCCTGTAGGTATCATGAGGCGTTCTACGATAGGTTTTCACCCTAATTTTTCTGAGGCTCCTCGCTTGAAGAGCTCCATACCTCGCACACGAAAACTGACTTCAGCGGAAATCAAATCGCATCGCGATGAATAATCCCACGGCCCAAGTATACAAAAACACGTCATCAGATTCTATCGAAACAAGATTCGCATTCCGACGGTTTTGGGTTAAGGAGCCCCGTCATTGAGAAAAAGTATCGTAGAATGCATCCCATCACCCGTTTAAGTTGTCGGCTCGCGGTCCGAACGAAGCAAGCGAAGCATAAGGTGTCAGGTTGAATTGAAACACAACAGCGAGAGAAGATCGAAAATAGCGGACGCGAATGTTATTGGGGTCCGCTAAACGAAACACTGCAGTCAACACACATCCGCTAGTTGTCAGATTTTGTTGACTTGTCGAGGCGGGCAGGGAGAACTAAGGGGGGTAGGAGGGGGGGGAGGGGGAGGGAGGGGGGGGGTCCACGGGGTCCATCAGCATTCCGTAGCACATCGCGAGCCAGTCCTCCGGCCTGATGACGCTGAAGATACCAGAACCCTAGGACGGCGCACCGTGAAGTAGTGTAGAACGACGGGATGAGATCTGTTTTAATCGGCCCGGGTTGCCAAGGAAGCGGACGGTGTAGGAGTTGTCCGAGTAGTGGTCGGTCGAGGTGCGAGGATCTACTTTGCCCCAACCACCAGAGACCGTTGTGGGCCTTGCACCACGGATGTGCCCCGGCGGGAAGGCCTGACGAGCTGAAGAGGCGTTTCTACGATAGAGGTTCACCCTAATTTGTTTGAGGCTCCTCGCTCGAGGAGCTCCATGCCAATAGTAAGTCACCCGAAAATTCTTGACTTCAGCTAAAACCCAACTGCATACCGCTGAACAATCCCATGGCCCGAGCAGACAACAAGCGTCACGTTTCGAAACAAGAGTGGCCTTCCGACCAGTTTGGGTCAAGGAGCCCCGTCCTTCAACACATATGTTAGCGGAGATGTGCCACCTCCATCGCAGAACGCGTCTGAAGCGGCGAAGCCGAAGGGTGCGCGGGACGAGGCTGTGCCCGCGGGAGCTAGGGAGATTTCGCCCCGGGGCCACGCGGTGAGCGGCCTCGATGCGCATCTGGAGGTATATACAGCATTTCTGGCGGTGCGGCGCAGGGGTGCCCGACCAATAGCGGAGCATGTGAAGCCGGCGGTGGCGTTGTAGGTCCCCTTCGTGTTCCCCAAGAAAGGGGTGAGGAGTCCGGCCCAGTGGGTTTCGTTCATGGCGGTGAGAGCGCCTACCTGGCCGTGAACGAGAGTGGTGTGTCGAGGTCTGATCGACCTCGAGGCGTTCCGCCGGCGGAGAGATGTCGTCGAGGGCGGCGTGGAAGGGCGGAGACTAGGTGAAAAGGGAGCTGAGCACGTACATGGTGAGGTCGGCCGGGAGGTGCTATGGCAGGTCGTGTAGGTCGTTGGGGTTCCGGCAAGGCTTGCATCGAAGAAAGGAGATGCGGAGTTTCGAGTCGCGTCTAGGAGGGGTGGTCGAGTACCTGATCCTGTCGTAAACCGGCCGTCCATCCGGAATGGCGGAGGCCAGTGCAGGGCCCACGGCAAGGACCTTGGACGGGCCCGATCCAGTTGAAGGAGATTCTGGTCTTGAGAATGGTGGCGTCGGTGCCTTCCCTGACACCATGGCGAATGGTAACAGCTGTGTTGTAGAACCACGCCCAACCGCCGACGGAGAACAGAGGGGAAAGGCGAAGGGCGTCCATGATGGAGGCGTTACGGTGGTTAAGACGCGATGCGTAGATGGCGTGGAGCTCCCGGGCGGCGCGGTAGTTGTCTTGCTGGCGGGTGGGGGCGAGGTCGATGTAAGATAGCTGGTCCTCGTTGAGGCTTCGATGCACATCAATGTTCGGCGGGTCGAAAAGGGTGAGGGGGGGGGGCGAGGAAAGCGGTCCCTGAGTGCTTCATTGAGGTGCAGCCCAGTGGCGGCGCTGACGGAGTTGGTATATAGGCGCTCTCGACGTGCGGGAGTTGCGTGTCTCGATCGTTTGATGATCGTCGCCCACCATGGCGAGCACTATGGTCATGGAGTGGTTGAGGCGTTCGGCGCCGCCGTTGGTGAAGGGGGGGTAGGGGCCCGTGATTACCTTTCTCGTGTAGAGGCGCCAGCCGCCCAGGCCCATCGCCGCCCGCAGCCGTCACAAGGAGTGTTTCTGCTCCCCAAGTTCATAGCTAGTGCTCGAGCGTGGAGTAACAGGGGAGGTGCACTCATTTCCACGCGTGACCGTAGCCGTACTAAAGTATGATCATAGGCCCTCGCATCTCTACAATGCTGGGACGTAGCGCACGTCGGGTTTTCACCGACCAGGCAGACACGCCTTGCACCAAGCACGAAGCGCCCAGAGGAGTTGGGCGAGTCGCATGAAGGGGGGGCTGCATCTTACGAAGAAGGGCTTGTGAGGCGGATTGTTCTTGCATACGGATGACAGCATCAATGAATTGGTTTATTTTCTGGTGAGGCAACTTCAAGAGGCAGCAATGGGTCTACGATGTAACTGCCTCGGGGATGCCTTACCGTATACACACTGCGTGATACGGTCATCCTCCTTGTGCGGAGTTAAAGTTCTCCCGGCAATGAAATGGCCTAGCTCGACCGCCAACCGTGGTGACCCCAAAAAACTAGAACGATACCCTGGCTGTCTATCTCACGCAGTGAGAGGCGCGTTTTACAGCGTCGTCGCCAACCGATGCCAAATCAACCGATACATACACCAGGGGTGTATAATTGGGGGAGGGCAAGCTCGTGATTAGTAGTAGGATATCGAGCCAGAAACAAGTTGTGTGAGAGTCACGGATTGCCAAGAACTGTTAAATGTGCTGGGAGGGGAACCGCACCGCGACGAAGCCCTTCACCTTTATAGTAGGAAAGAGGATACGTCCCTGTCTCGCCACCCTAGGCCGGGTCTCGGTATGCTGTTCGATTCACCGGAGGTATGGAGTGGAATCGGGGAAAGAGGACGATGCCTTCCCACGCCAGAAGAGGCCACTGGGGTAACACAGCGTCCATGGAAAACGGTAGGGCGAGCGGTGGACTCTCCCACCCCCTTCCGATAACAAGGGGGGAATCCCAGGCACTAAAACATCTCGCTATCCTGCCTGAAGCTTCGCCCAAGCCGGGGAGAGTTCGAGCAGACCCACGCCAGAGAGGTATCCGCAGGATTCCGGTCGGTGACAGTGCTCACGACTGGGCAAGGCCTTCTTGTCTAAGCCCACGGCAGAGGTCGCGTTTGATCGCTTAACGTTATCTGGCCGTTCAGCTCCCCCAGCATCTACCGGTCGGCGCGATATGTTGTACCTAGCGTATTGGTTTTAGGACTATTTACGGGGGGCCGTAGTAAATAGGACCTACGGTGAACGCAATGACCTATACATTTTCCTCTTTTTACGAACAATATTTGGTCCTATATACTAAGGTCCCCTGTAATAGAGTAAAGAAATATTGGTCGGGTAGGGCAAACAAACTTCTTCGGAAGCCATCTTTATGGCCAGCTATCGAACTTGCCATGTGATGAGCTCAGAATATAAGTCATCACCCCTCTAAGGTGGCATTGCTCTCTTCGCAGGGGCCGCCGGAGGCATCACCCCACGAGGAATCAGTTGGGGTGCCGTGTACCTCCCGTCGGCGGCGGGGCTCAAAGTGGGATAAGGTCTTCTCACTACCGCCGCGTGCGACACCGGGTTGCCGGGGCTTGAAGCCGAGGCCTCAAGACGCTGGCCTTTTGCAGCGGAGATATTTATTCAGAGGGGGCCCCTGAGGGGGGGCACACCTGCGAGGAGTCAACATGGGTTAAGGGTAGCCCTCAACGCGGGTGGAGCTCACATCTGGGTATGGCTTCCCTCCCCCGGTGACGCCGGGGGTGACCCTGACCTCTCAGGACTCCAGAGCAGTCTGCCTTGCCCCCCCCCCGTCAGAGATCAGCAGGTGGCCAGCGACATCAAGAACGCAGCGACATCATGGAACCTGAACCTGTTCAAGGGGAGAGCTGGCGTAGGGGCGAGAGGGGGTGAGACAGCGCCGATGGAAAACGGAAGGGCGAACGATAGACTCGGGGAATCTTCGCGAACCCGAGGATTTCGAGGGGATCCACGCCGGCGGAGCGTCAACAGGGGTAATGCCCCACTCCTCGTCAACGACGGTGCCCATACTAGGGTAAGGACTTCTCCGCAGCAGATGCCGTCGGGAGCGGCATCGGGCTCTCTGGACTCGAGTTTGGCGTCATTGGCGGATAAGATGTTGGACCGAGGGACCTAATGTCGGGGCGAGGGGGGGTCCCACCACCCCGCAAGCAGTGTACTATGGTGGGAATAAATTTCCACTGGGCGGCGGTGTCACTCGGATCCTCCGTAGGGGCGGGAACAGCAACTGAAGAACGGCGGCGAACCACGACGACGGTATGTGTAGAGGCCCTTATATCCACCAGGACAAGAGCAGGAACTCGGATAGTTGCTAAGGCCGGCGCGCGATCATCGGGTAAGGGGGAAGCAAGACGAATTCCCGGCAAGTCGCGCTTCGCGGAGCCTCCCGTCAGGAGCCACAACGACTGCATCCGTCGATCCGGTAGTTCCACCGCCTGAAACCATGTCCCGATACGCCCCGTCTACCATAGCAGGTGCAGGAGCACTAGCCGTTGTCGGTGAGAATGAACTCATGGCCGCTCTTGACGAGTAATCTCCCGCTTGGGGGGTCAAGGACACCCGTCATAGAATGTTCGTGGCTGTCGCCACCACCGCCGCCACTACAGAAATCAAATTTTGCCACCCCTCGACAGGGACGCCACTCGTGATGCCGACTATGGTGCTTGAGCCCGAATCATCAACGCAGTCAGCGGCTAGGCCGGCGTAGTATGCGCTACAAAGGCCGTCACAGCGGACATTCATGTTGACGCTGGATGGGAGGAGTTCGGGGTCGTCGGGACCACAACCGTCGCAATCACGGCCACCGCCCCACACACCACCAGAAAGAGAGCAGCTCCGGGAAACATCTTCGACGGAGTGCTGCGCGTGCTACAAGACCTTGTTGGCACCTATGGCGCATCTAAGGAACTGCGCCCACCGACTCCACCTGCCGTGCTACGCCGCACCCCGAGTCGGGGTGAGGGCTGACCTGCGCTTCCAGTCGTGTCGGGCGACCGTAACAGAATAGCGAGGCCAATAGGAAAAGCGTCCCGTTAGCGCAGCGACAAGATTACTGTAGAGGCACTACCGGTCGCGCTGTAGGAGACGCCTGCTGAGGGGAGAAGAGGGGCATCCGCAAGGACCAATTCCGATAATGGGGGGGGGGGGTGATGCGCAGCTTTTTCCACGGGCTGGTAGAGGAGACTGACCACGCGCAAGTGCCCTGCATGTGCGGCGTCCATCGCTGCTGAACCCCAGGGTTTTGTGAGGACGCAATCCGTCGATTAAGGCTCATCGGCGGGGCGGGGGGCACGCCATGTCACGTGCCCAAACCCGGCTCTACACCAGGTAAAAATCTACAGGCTCTTCCGCAACAAGTTCGCACTATCGGCAGGGTGGCGGACACGTGAGACAAAACGCGCCATGAAAAACAGGGTTACCCCAGCCGAGATTCGCCTCCGGAGAAAGAACCCACATTGCGCCGGACAAAGTGGGCTTGTTGAGTGAAGTGCCACAAAGGCGAGGCGAGGGGGGCCCCCGACGACAATGGCGCGGCACGACCCTTCGGTCACAAGCGCAAGTGCCGTGTGGGGTCTACAACATGCACATAGAGGACTAGCAAGAGGTTCGCTTTGGCCGGTTGGATCTTTCACAAGAGGCGTGCCGTGGAAAGTGCAGGGGGGGGGTAACCAGCAGGGCAGACCATCGGTTCGAGGGGGTCATTGGAGGAGGGGCAGGGCCACACCGTGGGAGAACGTTCCTCCTTGACGCAAATGCCGAGGGTCCAAGTGCGGTGCGACCGCGCTACCGTCCAGGACACAACACCAGTTGGAAATTCTTTGGCGATCACTGAATTCGGGTGTCAAGGAGGTCGTAAGCCAAGACGAAGGCGGGGCCGGACCCATAGATGACTCTGCTGGGAAATCCGGAGAAAGCCACGTACTTGTGCCCATATCGTCCGCCCGCGAAGGGTTTGTGCACGCACGCTGCATGTCGGACCGTGTGGATCGCAACACGGGAGATACTTTCGATCCGAGGTTTTGCCTATCTTGCCAGTAGGCATGGCCGGAGAGGGAGGTCGATCTCTCCACCGGGTGAAAATGGTTAAAGGGGTGCTCATGACGGGGCAGAGGAGGTGGGGAGCGGCGGTGGGGAGTGCCCTACCGTTCGTCGCCCTCCTCCGGTGGGGTGCCCTCAGAATGGAGCCAACCAGCTAAGTGGTTGCCGGAGGTCACAACACGCTCGAGCTCACGGTGAGCTAGCTCCCTTGGGAGCAGTTCGACCTTCTCGTTCATGCTGTGCTCCATTTGCAGTGATGCGATGGACCTACCTCTAGAGACCTACTTCGATCTCCCCCGTGAGAGGGGGTGGAAGGCGGCTACCGTCCACTACCGCACGCGTTTCGACGCGTGCGACAACCGACCGCAAGACATTTCACTCCGAAGCCCAAATCGGAGGCTCTACATTCGGCCCTACACCCAAACGTATTCAGCGGGGTTTGACACCAAATGGGAGGAACGACGGACCAGGCGGGACCTCCGCGTCCTATGCGTGTTGGGGGCAGGTGGTGCGCTGCCTCGTTTTCCGACGGCGCCAACGCCAGAGTAAACGGACCCGGAGCTGGAGAACCACCGGTTAGCAAGGGTGAAGCTTGAACAGGGAGGCATCACTCTGCATCCCACAGAGATCTGTCAGACCGCGAGTGGCAGGAATACCACCCTAAGATATGTGTATGTCTATACAAGGCGCTTCGCTCCGCGGGCGGCCTACGCCGCCCGCTACGCTCGCTCAGGAAGGAAAAAAGTATATCAAAGTTAAGCGAAGCGAACAGAGGTCCACGATTGAATTTAGTTTTTTGAAGGATCGTAATTGCAAACCGGCGACCTGATAATGCCAAGAGTCCCACCGCCATGCTTCAGGAAAAAACAGCTCCGATGTCAGCTCGGACGCCACATAATACTGCTGTACTTATCTTCTTAGTTTGATATGCTCTACCAGGTATGTCTGTACTCGTATGTACGAAGAAAGCGAAAGCACAGCACGGCACAGCAGCAAAAACAATGAAAATGAAACCGAAAATTCGGAAAGAAAAACAAATCCCCATCCCCTCTCGTGCAATAATGTTCTGCCTGATTGGAACACCTTACACCCGGTCGAAAAGAAGAAAAGAAAAAATCGCAGAGAAGAGCTTCTCTCTCAGCCTCGTACGCCGCCCGCCCCTCTCGCGACCAGCTCGCCACCCATTCGGTCCGGGTAAAGCTTTTATCACTATCTGCCATAATCAGCCCCGTCGCCCGCCTCGCGTGAAGCCCGGCGCTCACCGTGGCCGTCGTTCGCCAGCTCTTTAACGTTGGTGTTCAAACTGCCCAGCTCCCTCTTTCAACTTCAGCGTGATCGCAAAAATAAGCACCGCTTGAACATTATCTTGCCATCCCTGACGACCTTTATCACTCGTACATACTCTGTCAAAAATCACAAACGGAAGCCAGACAAAGCCCGTTCATGCATCCCTCGTGTCTCGAGGCACACGCGACGCCTGGGCACGAAAGCGGCGACCGCGCTCCTTGCAACCCCCCTTCTACCCGCCAGCACCCACTGACATCCGCGACGGTGCCGGGCTTTCCCGCGGTGCCCTACTTGGAGTACACGCACGCACATGAAACGAAAGAAGAAAAAAGGAAGAAAGGGCCGAGAGTGCCAAGATAAATGGAGAAAACAAAGAACTGCTGGAAAGGTCCGGCAAGTAATGAAAGGAGGCGGTTTGGAAGTGGGAGCTCTGAGAGGCCAGGGATGCACCAACGGAGCACGCCTAGGGGTTGTGATCTAAGTATGTAGTTATATTGCGGTCGGGCTCCACAGACCTCTGGTGGGGATTCGTGATCGAAATTCTGTGTGGGTAATAATTCCTTGCGCCCACGGACATATCACTCACGCCTGCTGCATGCTGGATCGTGCGGAACGCCCCGCGTGTGGGTAGGCACACAGACCCACGGCCGTGCGTTGCGTGTCGCTCTGAATGGACGGTGAGAAGATGTCCTCCCCGTCCGGCAGAGCTGGCTGAGGATCTACCCAAATCCCCGGCCGGGGGGAAGGGTGGTCGCTGGTGGGAGTTTCTCTGCCGTTCGCCGCATTCTTTACAGAACGGCCCCCGGCTGGCGCCGGCCAGTTTTGTAACGACCGGCTCTCACCACACGTTCGAGCACATGATGAGGGTCCGTGGGAAGAGCCCAATCTCTCCATTCCTGTTTTTCTCCATGCTCAGCGATGTTGTGAGCCTGCCTCAAGAGGTCTACCTCAATGTTCCCCCCGCAACGAGGAGGAAGAGGAGGCGGCCGCCGCCCACTGCCGTGATTTTTTCGCCGCGTACGTCATTCTACCACGGTGCGCCTCGCCTCGACTCCCACATCGGAGGCTCTATCAGACCTCACGTCCCGAGAGTTCATGGCCGGCCTCGACGTCGAAATTGAAGGGACGCCTGACTAGGTGGACCCTCGGGATTCGACCTGTGTCGAAGGCAGGCGACGCGCTGCCTCTTTTTCCGACGGCGTCGGTAGACACGATAGGGGCCTCGGGCCCGGCGCAGGCAGGTGGGCCGACAATAAAGGGGCAGACCGACCAGGGAGGCACTGTTAGAGGTCCCATAGAGAACCGTCTGAACGCGGGGACCAGGAATGCCCCGTCAGCGGCACCAGTGGGGACCCCCCGGACAACATCCGGCGCCTTCACTACAACAATCGCGGCGGCAACGTCTTCACCTACTATTACGGGGGACCATAGTAAATACGAACAAATGTTGTGTAAAAAGGGGGAATATATATATATATTTTTGTGTGTACCGTAGGTCCTATTTGGTATGGTCCCCCGTAATATAGCTCCGTGGGAGAGGGTGAATCGGCCGCAAGGGGGAGAGGGTCTGGGGAAAGAGCCACGAGCGGCCAGTGCGGGACGAGGAGACGTCACGAGCAGGGGGCGATGCCCTAGACCAGGGTGCGGCGAACCTCACGCGTCCGAGGACGGCCAAGGTGGAAGGGCGGCGAGCACCGGAGCTACCTGCACATACATACTGGAGTTGAGGATCTACACTACTCCGCCGGAGATATAGGCGGCAGCCAAGCGCCTGCACCCGCTACGTGCTCTCACGGAGAATGTTTACACGCCCGCTGCCTGTGGGACCGCGCAGAACGCCTACCAAACGGTCGTGCTGACCCGTAGCCCTGCTTCATAAACAGCGCTGAGAGGCTGGTAAGAACCCGGCCTCCCCACCCGGCGGAATTGGCTCAGACGTTGCCCAGGTCCCAGCCGGCAGGAGGAGTGGACGGCAGGTGGGAGCACCCTGTAGTTCGCCGAACTCGAGGAGGAGGGTCCCCCCCGGCTGGATCCAGACGGTTAGGTGACGACTGATTCCTACAACACGTTCGAGATGATGATGAGGGCCCCACTGAAGGAGGCCAAACTCCCCGCTCCTTACATGCCCCCTGTTTAGCGACGCCCAGGGCCTTCCTTCGCCGACGTACATAGATTTCCCCACTGATAGCAGCGGTCAACCACTGGAGACCTCGAACGCTGTGAACAGCGTTCGAGATCTGACCGTAGGACGTCTTGCTTCCGTTAACCGCTGGCTCTACGTTGGACCGCACGCCCAGGAAGTACTTGGTGGGACCCCGATTACGGGTGGCAGAAACACCTGACTAGGTGGGTCATCGGGGTCCAAAGCGAAAGGGTGTGCAGGTGCCGCGCTGCCCCCTTTTACCGGGAGTGGAGCCGACGTCCCCTGAAGGAGAAGCTCGGGCGTCGGAAAGCAACCCGTGGGAGAGGGGTCAAATACTTGCTGGAGATGCTGCTGGCCGAGCCAAGGCTAACCCCTAGAACGCTGGAGGCAGGGATATCACGCTACTGGGATGCTCGGGAATTCCCCGGACGCATCCCAGCGCCGCCTCAGCTGCACCCGCAGCAACCGCGTCTGTGCTCACTGGTACGGAAAGGAGGGCGCCGACTACAAGAGGCAGACGAGGCCGACCGCGCGGATTTGGGAGGGGATGACAAGCGACCAGTACCGGGAGAGGAGCCGCCACGAGCCGGGGGCGAACCTCTCCGCCCGAGGAGAACGAGCTCCAACCGACCTCTGGCTAGAGTGGTGGGCACCGGTGGGGAGAGGGAACTTAGCAGGTAAAGAAGAGGAGGTGAAGGAAAAGGGTGCAGCACCAGAGAGCAGCAAGGTGGCTCCGCGCTCCCATGGGTGACAACCAAGGTGCCACAACCTGGGGGGATCGTCGCAGGCGACAGTAGCTCGGGGACAACATGTGGTGAGGCTACCGTGTGGACACCACACCGGCTTGATATGCATGTGTGGAGGTGCGTGGGAAATGTAGTCAGGAGAGGTTGGACGCAGGCGCCGCTTCCCTGCGGCGCTAGAGGTTACGCAGTCTGCCATGGGATACAGGAAGCACTTGAGGCGGCAGTTCAGGCCGATCCTGGTCTGCGCGCTACGACTGACTGGGGGACTCGGAATGATACCCGACCATGGCGGTGATGGGCGGCTGTCTGAAGCGGTGGATATTCACCGCATCGGCGCGGGGCCGATGGTTTGCGCTAGTGCTGGCACTCTGTACGTCGCCAGCAACCCCTCCTACGGCACAAGGATCAATTACCCCGTACGTCGCTCCTTCTCCCTCCGCGAGCTGGCCAAGAGCGGCAGAATACGGATCCACCACGCGGGCATGCATGACAAGCTTCGCGGCATCGTGACCAAGGGCTTCGCCTAGAACGGATCCGCTTCGACCATCCAGCGGATCAAGGCGTTTCGTATAGAAGGAATAGCAGCTATCCGACGGGAGAAAGGGGCTATAAGTACGACACCTCAAAGCTCATGAATGCCCTCTCACCATTGCCCGGTGTTCCTGGGTCATTAGTTGGTGAATATCTGGAAGCTTCCACTAGACGTCCATTTGACTTCCGAAACTTCAATTCGACTTCCATTTGATTTCCAAAACTTCCATTATATTTCCAAAATGGAACTTTTGGAAGTCAAAATAAATGGAAGTTTTGGGAGTCAACATGGAAGTTTTGGAAGTCAAAATAGAAGTCAAATGGAAGTTTTGGGAGTCAAACGGAAGTCGAGTGAAGTTTTGTAAGCCCAATGGAAGTAGTTGGAAGTGGATTGGCAGTAGATGGAAAACTTCCATTCACTTCCATGGAAGTTTTCACTTCGGACGCTAGTGCAAGCCAGCGGAATTTTCCTATATACATGTGGAAGCAAAGTGGAAGCAAAGGGAAAGCTTTCACGGCCATGCCCGGTGGAAGCTTCGTCCGGCTTCCACTAAGCTTCCAATCACCTTGATGTACTTCCACCTACTTCCATCCACTTCCACCTTCTTCCACCTACCTACTGTACTTGTACCTACGGCCACCCACTCCCAACCACTTCCATTGAATTTCCAAAACCTCGTGAACTTCCACAACTTCCACAACTTCCACCTGACTTCTACTACGGGGGGCTATAGTTAATAGGATATATGGTATACATAAAAACCTATATATTTGATAATTTTTACTAACAAAATTTGGTCCTATTAACTATGGCCCCCCGTGACATAACTTCTCTTCGACTTCTACCTTCAGAGAAACTTCCATCGGCGTCCGCAGAAGCATCTGCCTACTCCCATACTCCACCCGGACCTGATCCCACCCGGATGTGATCTCATTTGGCACCTTGCTCGCACCCACAAGATGCAGAAATACAATCCGGAGGCCGTGAGCGCGAAGCGCGAACCGTAAACGGTCAGAAATCGTCGAACGGTCAAAAGTCGTCGGATGAGAGTAAAAAGGAGTTTTTTGCGGACGTAGATGGAAGTTTCCGTGAAAATAAAAGCTAAATGGAGGTACTGGAAGCTTAATTGAAAAGAAATTGAAGGGGGCGGAAGTAGTTTAAAGGGAGTATATTGGAGCACATGAGAGTGAATGGAAGTTTCTGCGGACATAAATGGCAGATTCCGTGAAAGTAGACGAAAAATGGAAGCACTGGAAGCTCATTGGAAAGACTGGGAGTCGGGGGAAGTAGATGAAAGTTATGTTTGCGCAAAGAAGTGGGTGGAAGCTTCTACGGGCGCAATAGATGGAAGTTTACCGCAGGACGCATGGAAGTTTGAGTCCCATGGAGTTCCATTATACTTACATGGGCGCTTCCATTTGGAAGCTCCCACTCGACTTCAATTCGACTTCCATTCAACTTATATTCTAGTTTATTAGGCATCCAAAACGGGGAAGTTGATTGGAAGTCGAACGGAAGTCAAGTGGAAGCTTCTACCCATTAAATAAATTTATCGAATAATGAGGTGGACCCCCATTGCCTGGGGATGTTTTCACGTTTTCGCCAGGGGTCGCCATTACTTTTCTTCGACCTCTGGCGTATCATCTCCTGGGGTCCCGGTCATTTCTCCTGGGACCACCGGAGAGCCATCGCCTCTTGGGGCGTTATCACCGCTTACATACCACCGGAACACCTTCGCCTGCGGGGTCATTGCTTATTTACCCGGGGGTCGCAATGCATCCTCGCCTAGGGTCGGTACTGAGCCTTCCGCAGACTACCCGCTACAAGATAGGCTGTGCCGTCATCCGAACTACGTGGGCAGGGGGCAAGCCATTGACGATATGCATGGTTCCTGCCCGGCACCAGCGTCTTTATCCCGAAAGCCCACATGGTCATCACACACGAGAGGGCAGGGGAGCAGTTCAGTGCCAAGCTCCGCGTGGGACTTACCACCGACAAAGTGTTATGCAATGTACACATCAGTCATGTAGTACATATACGCCAGCAGGAACCAGTACGTTTTTTTAGGACGCAAGGGACCACTTCCTCCTTGGGCGCTAGCCCTCCCCGTCCTGAAGGAACATTTGCTTGACCACCTATCATGTCCCTCTTTTGTTTCCCCTGAAAGCATGAGGCGGCTTGACCACCCAACGTTAGTTTGTTGTGTACCATCGTTTATGGGTAGTGGGGAACAACAGGGGGGTGTGAGGCTGCTCCGATAACGTGTCGTTGTTCAAGTCGACGGTACTTCTCATATTTTCTTTCTCGTGTACGTATTTTGGCGGAGGCTCATGGAGGCCAGCAGATCGCCGGTAGGGGTACTCACGGAGGACTGACCAGCGTGTTCCTCTTGAGGTTAATTTTCAGCGTAAGATGACGAGTCTTGCGACGCCCACAAGGCCGCTGTTTGGCGCATCCGCGGGTAAGTATGACAATACTGTGTGGGTATACTATCTGCCATTCCTGACATTTTCCGGCTTGCATGCTGTAGTCAGGGCAATGTGGTCTGGCGAAACCACCCAACAGCACCACATCCAAGGTAGACCCTGTTCCATGTTATGAAACACCCTGCCTCTTTGATATCTCCCGTGGAATAGGTTAGTCGCCCGCAGATTCAACGCACTCGAAACCGCGAAATTGTCATGTTGACCCGTGTAGCATCCAGGGGAGTCACTGGCCATTATCCTTGACAAGTAAATACATACCAGTATAGAGTACGCGCGAACGGGTAATCATACAATCTGTTAAATTCAGTAAAAAAATGGGATATAGACCAGACGTATTACTACGCAGCTAGCTTGCAAAACTGAGTACCAGGGTATCATTTATTTAATCAGTCGAACTCACAGCTGACGTAAATCATAATTTTATAAAACCGCGACCAGCATTGCAGCATTATCACCACTACTGATCGGTCTCCACTTTAGTGCGAGGTACTCAAATTGGTCCACCTACCTGCACCTCTAACCTCCTCACGCTTACTTACTACGAATGAAGGGGGGGTTTCGAGCGGTACCAACGACAGGCAATGGCCTGCTGCATACTCCGAATGTAGAAGACGAGGACACGAGCGACTCCCCATGACTCTCAGCAACAACAGATTTATACTCGTGTGTCAATCAAGTGAGATTGGCGGACGGCACCGTACCGCCTGGTGGCGGTGCATAACTCATATTGCTACTATGTGCTGCTAGATTTGATTCGTTGGAGCATTGTTACCTAGGGTCATTCTTATCGGAGAGTTTTTTCCCAAATTTTCGACATTCTTTTCGCGCAAATTTTCAATCTCCCAAAATTTCCTACCAGTATTTTTTTTTCTTCCCAAGTAAGTAAGTGTGTGAAATTTAACGAACTTGATTTGTTTTGCTTCTAGAGAATTTCACGAATAGTGACCGAACGCCTCCGTTTATTGATACATATCTCCAAATATTTTCAATCTTTGGAAAATATTTTTAAAAAACGCTCTCCGATAAGAATGAGCCTTAGCTGGTACTCCGTTTGGATTGAGTTCCTACCATTCTTAGGGTCTGGCGCCGCGAAGAGACGCGCCAAGTGCGCTGCACGATATGTAGGGCCCAAGCACCCGAGCCCACGCTGACTGCCTCTGGTCTAGCAGCGAAGAGACGTTCCGAGTGCGCTAAGAGTTACCTTGAGTTACCCTGACCTACTATTTTGTATTTCGGCGCTGTGACACTGACTGCTGCTGCTGCTGCTGTAGTCTATACGTGTACGTATCCATGGAGAGGTGCGCGCCGACGGCGCCTCTCCTTGGTCTGTAGGTCCGAGCTCGCGCCAGCCGGCTGCAGTCTGGCCACGGAGAGACACGCCGCCCACCGACTGCGCCGGGCGCGATGCGACGTCGCTATAAAGCTGTGTCTCCATCCGACGCATCGACTGTTCTGCTGCTGCATGCTGTCGTTGATAACATCTTGAACTTAGAAACCACCCCATTTTTCGATTTGAACAAATCTGACGTCGGATTTCGGGCCAAAACCTGACGACTTGGGCCATCGGATTCTCAGTCAAACAAAAATCCGGTCGGATGTTGCATTCTCCGACCGCATAAGCAGATGCCTTCATTTTGAGGATCGAAAACTACAAATCTGAAGCTTCGAAATTAGACCGCATAGGAAACAGTCTCAAGGCCTTTCATATCGAAGAGATTTTTTTCCCAGATTTTTCAGAGTGGGCAAATTTTGGGGGAAAAAATATCAAGATACACACGCGTTCTGTCACAATCGTGAAATTCTTCAGAAGCAAAAATACCAGGAAAGCTAAATTTAATACATACATTTTGGAATAAAAAAAAAACAGTAAAATCTAGAACAATGAAAAATTGCGCGAAAAAAAGGAGAATATTGGGGGGGGGGACTCTCCGTCCGATAAGAAAGGCCGTTACTATCAATTTATTTTTCGGGCACATACATGTCATTCGAACAAACTGTGCGATTTCCGGACGGACGGACGGGCAATGAAACTGTAGTAATAGTGTGACGAACAGAAACCCTGCGTGAACTCCTATACGGATGATTAGGCGCCTCTTGCGCGGTTTTTGCGGTTGCGGCTTGCCGTGTCGCGTACGACAAATACCACACGTCTGTATGGCGCGCGGGCCTCTCACAGCAAGCGCTTCGACGATAACCGGAGCGATTAAGACGGGGGTCGTGAACTTTGCGTTGTGGGTGGTGGTAAAAAAGCACCATCAGCGTTATCATCGATTAGCTCGAGATACTACCCAGAGATCAAAACCTCGCCCTGCTCCAAGGCACCGGGACGCTGACACCGCTACAAAACAGTGCGACTGCCCGTCAGCCACGCCAACGGACCACCGCCATGTCTCCCAACCCAACGACCGCTATCGCAACACAAACGTTGGTCGGCGACGCCGCAGAGCTACTTCGACCGCCCCAACGCCCACCCCACCCATCCGCTTATCCCCCCAGTGCTCGCAGCAGTCCCTTGCGGGTCTTCCATTTCCGGATCCTTCTCTACCCCTGCTCGCTCGTCAAGATCAGGGAACTCCAGGTCGTCAAAAGCGAGGTCTAGCAGTCGCGGCTTGCACGGCACCGTCTGCAGCGATGGCGGGAAGTCTGCAATACGATACCCCCTCTTCTTGCCACTTGTCGTGCCCCTCCCAGGGACATCGAACTCCTTCAGTCTCTCCTGTAGGGACTGCCCAGGTCCCGCGAGCCCCGCCCCCGCCCCCGCGCCCCCAGAGTTGATCGCAATACCCTCCACGCCAGCGGAGAGCGCGGCGTCTTGCTTGGCCTTGAGGAGGAGGGCGTGAGCAGCGGTGCGGTGCCACGCCCCCTGCACCATTTCGTCCAGTTTTGCGAGGCTCTCCGAGCGAGGGTCGCTGTCGTCGTCGAGCATGTCCGCCGCCTCTTGGCAGAGGGAGCGCGCGTGCCCGAACAAAGCCGATGCCTCCGCCCACTAGGCATCCACAGGGCAGGACAAACAGCGACGGCGTGGGAGTCCGAGGTACACACAGCAGGCGAAGCAAAGGACAGGGAAAAGGAAAGGCCAACCAACTGGTGAAACGACGGCTGGCAGCAGCGGCGGCTGGTCAACCATCCGAACCCGTGCGATCGGACCCTCCCGGCGCACGGCGAAACTCGGGGCAGCCGAGAGCCTTGACCCATGCCACCGAAAGAGTCCTGCCTGACCCTGGCTGGCGCGGCTCATGAACCGGCAAACTACCCCATAGCTTCGCAATGCATTTTTGAGTTCTGCAATGTTATTCGCTACTTGATCTGCTCGTTCACGGCGGTCGTCCATCAGGTCCAGCGCGATACGTCCCTCAAACTCGGTTTTAGGGTGAGGTACAGAGACAACCCACGGGAGAAAAAAAAAACGGTACCTCCTTCACCAAATGGCACGACTCTCAAGCTACGAGCAAATCTCTCTCAAGGCCCTTGGCGTACGTCTCATACGACCACCCTGTGCCGTCGTCTTTTTCTGGGCAACGCCACCCGGGTTCAGTTTTCCACGATGCCACATGGGTTTGGTCTAGGCAACGCAACCGGAAAGCAACTATTATACGTACAACGGCGAGTCCGCGCGTACCTTTTCCCCTGCCGAGAACGCCTCGATGACGAAGAAGCAGCGGAACGCCCTGAACCTCGCCTCGTCCGCCCTGGCGCTCTCCAGCAGCTCGTCCTCCTCCTCCTCGGCCATGCCGTCTGAAAAAGCGAACCCGACGTCAACAAAGTACAACCGTCAGACGTAAAAGCAGTGCATCAAGGACCGCGACGAATGGTTAAAACACACGCAAAAACACGGCGAATCGTACTGAATGGCGTTCTGCGCCATGCTGCCCGAAAACAAGGTGTGTAGCACTGGTGTTTGATGCTGCCATGACCAGGTATGGTCGACGCTTCCGCCGAAAACTCGAGCTGTCGCCGGTCTGGCCGCTGCTCTGAGCGGCTGCAACAATCTAGCACTACGCGGTGGGACGAGATCGACAACCACAGAGGCGAAAAGGAACGACACAAACACTCGTACTTGATTGGAAGGCGAGCAGAGTGCACTCGTACTCGACTGGAAGGTGAGCAGGGCGCATGTGCATGGTGGCCATCGCTAACGGTAGAATATCACGAGTATGCGATTCCATCGCCGCCTTCGTGGTCCAAAGCCTACTGGACTAATCCGA
The DNA here is from genome assembly GCA_031213475.1 of Nereocystis luetkeana. Lineage (NCBI taxonomy): Eukaryota > Phaeophyceae > Laminariales > Laminariaceae > Nereocystis > Nereocystis luetkeana. The sequence continues at coordinate 3,272,447 of JARUPZ010000032.1, forward strand.
CTAGTCACAGCACAAAAAAAAAAAGCATGTACACACGTGCGTGAATATGTATTTGGAGTGTGGCTTCTGGCCCCTTACCGCCGGCGTCCTCCCCTCCCCCGAGGTTGGTCATCATGCCCCTGACGCTCTGCAGCAGGGCGTCGTATATGTGCACGATGTCTGCCACCTCCGCAGCAGGGTCCCGCTCGCCCCCGTCCCCCACCCCCGCCGCGTTCCTGCTGTCTTGCAACTCCTGCACGAGGCGTTCGTTCCTCTCGACCATGAGCCGCAGCTTGTGGTGCCGCGCGTACGCACGCAGCGCTTCCAGCTCCGCCCTGTTCGCATCCATCTTAACCCCTCCCCCCTTGCCCTGAAGACGCGCCGCCTCATGAGAAACAGCCGCCAGCGCATCGTCGTAAGCGCCGAACACCTTAAGGTACTGTCCGGGTTTGGGATCGCTGCCTCCCTCTGCGGCTCCACCTCCCCCCCCACCCGCCCCGTCTCTTGCCTGGTAGAGCCGCCGCGCCAGCTCGTCGGCCTTTACCAGCGCCACGCGAAGGGCCTCCGAGCGCACCGCCACCTTCTCGCCTCTCCACCCCACGCTGTCCAAAGCGCTCGCCTGCTTCTTGCGGGCTTCGGCGACGACGGACTCGAGCTTCGCCGCCAGTAAGTCACCGCCCGCGCTCGAACCTTCTCGTCCCATCTCGACCAGCTGCTCCTCGGCGGCGGCGGCGTCGCCCGCCGAGCCCGAAGTCGTGTCGAGGTTGTAGCGGCAGTAGCGCAAGATGGGCTCGATTTCCTCCACCCTGCGTGTAAACAAGTCTTGGTCTTCGATCCTGCCGACCTGTGTGGCGCACGCGCGTGTCCGGTCGACACGAGGATAGCGGCGAGGACGGGATGGGGTGGGGCAAAGCGTGTGCGGGGCAGCGGTGGGGTACGTTCGTGGTGTCGGGCGCTTGGGCGACGTTAGGCCCTCTGGCACTGCTCTGCCCATGTTCTAGGGGGGAAATTACTTGATAATAGTCTAGGATCCTATTTGCAACAGTGGATTATCACGGGGGACCATACCTGGTAGTAAATAGGACCTACGGTAAAACACAAAAACCTATATACTTGGCCATTTTTACTGTCAATATTTGGTCCTATTTACTATGGCCCCCCGTACTAGTTGAGCAGCAGCAGTACAAGGGTTGAATACGCGGTAAAGGACGAATGCGTGTGTTCACTGCTGCATCAAAACGGTCTGCAGCAATCGAGCAAAAAAAAAATACCAGCATTCACAACGTTCGAATGCAAACTCAAAGGCGAAGACAGACAGAACGCCAAGCAGCCGCTCGAACTCCTTTAAATTTCACCACGTACGCAGGGGGGGAAATCCAGGGCGTACACTACGAGCCTCAAACGAGCACATCGTCCGTTTTCCACCCAGGACAACACTAGAAAACTGAGAAGGTCTACAGTAGCTAGGCCTGCCACCTTTCCCAGCTCCTGGCAGATGCGGTGGGCGGTGGAATACCGGTCCAGCGCTTCCCGCCACTCCTCCTTCTCCAGCAACAGGTTGCCGGACATCCAGGCGGAGTAGGACGTAGCCTCGAGGCAGGTGCGTTCGTCAGCCGTTTCGAGGCACAGGGCCTCTAATTTCGCTGCCCACTGTTTTTTTAACGGGACCGTGAGAAAATGAGAATCATGAGGGCAGGCGAAATCGGCGCGAAACTTCAAATCAGGCACATGGCAAGGCGGTTACGAGACACCGGGTGGGTGGGCGAAAACGATAGATGTGCGGACGACAGTCGAGACAGCCGAGGGGATCAGAAGGGGAAGGGCGGAGCGAATATCGACGGCCGAAAACCCTTCGAAAATCACAGTGAGAGCAACCTTAACGGTTACAAACTGTGTAATACCACTATGTCCCAAAAGATATTGACCATTTTGATTCATTGGTAGTATTCACATGTCCCTTATATTTTGGTACAGAGTGCTATCAAGCATCAGGGTATATATTCTACCAGGTATTGAGCGTAGGTTCGTGCGTTCGCTCGCAGTTTGGGCACTGACACTTACTGGTATTTTTCTACCTCCCTCCACCGCGCTGCCTATACTGATCGTCGTATAGTTTTCTTGTGCGGGCAACGTCTTTACCTTGGAAGCCTTGTCGAGGCGTGTCACGACGTGACGCTTCACTCGGTAGGGGGCGTCGGTCGCCTCCTGCTTGCGCTGCATCGCGTAGGCCCAGGCTCTTTCGGCCGTCATCAAGGGAATCTCAAGGTAGCCGGGCGAGGTGACCATGTCCGGGGTAAGCTCCTGAGGCGCAAACAATCGTATCGCGCATGCAGAAGGAAGAGGCAGCTCGGGGGGGTTGGCATTGGGTATCACGTACGGTACGTCACAGCTTTCAAGTAAACATGCAATATTGAAATCTCGATATATCGGAATGTCGCTATATCGAAGCATCGATATATCAAAATATGGAATACCGACCTATCGACCGTCTAGTCGCCTAAAGGCGTTGTGTACAGAAATTTTGCTTATTTTCATCCTCAGGCGGATTGGTAAAGAAACCATTGGGCGCGAAGACACGGGTCGATGGCGTGCTTGCACGGCGCACACGAGCCTAAATCGAAAAAAATATTCGTTTCCCCATCCACATAAGAAGTACATACCATACATATCGGCATGACAAATTTGGCGTAGAAGAGAACGTGATAGCAGGCACACAACACACGCTCCTGCGCGCGGCTGCGGGATGCGCGTTCAGGGTTCTGAACCATCAGAGCTCCTTGCTGCGAGTACAGCAATTACAAGTAAGGTTCGCCAGCTGTGTCTGCCCCTGCAGAAGATGTGCAGACACCGGTACATCACCCATACACAGCAGTGCAGGAGGGCCAACCCCCGGCCATGTACCACGCACCGGTAAGAACGTGTACCTGGTATGCCAGGAGTTTGCAAGATGGACGAGGCCCACGGCGATTTACCGAAAAATCTACCCTCATGAGCTTGCCACAACTCCTTCACGCCTGTGTGCCGCGGCAAGTTTACCGTGACCGTAGCAGCTGTATAGGCGACTGTGATCGCAACCACCCAAGGGTCGAGGCCCGCCACCGCCGCCGCAGCCGCCGCCACAGCCGTGGTGGTAGCAGCGGGGGTCACGTCTGCTGCGGTGGCCATCCGGCATCCTCTTTCCTCCGACGGTTGCTTGCCATCACGGGACCCTTTTGCGCTTTCACGTCCGTTGCAATACGCACGTACGTACGTACGTACGTACGTACGTACGTGCGTGCGTACCGCCGACGGTCGCTGGGGGCTGTGTGAGCGGCTACCGCACGACTGCGGTCAAGGTACAGGGCTAGCTAGACACAAGGCAGTGTACCTGGTATGTACTTGTGTGCATGCCTGGTGCGTGATACGAACAACCATGCTCCCTCTAGGGATCCACCCTGGGGTGCGTGACCCTGCTGCTGTGAAACCACAGCCGTCACCATCTTCGTTGGCTCAGGGGTTCATCTTGGGTGTAAGGCAGCATGGACCTAAGGACCGACCATTGCTATCAATAGCAGGTGTGCCTATCTATATATGGCTCTGATTTTGGCCACTCACGCAAGGTACTTGACGATGTAATTAACTCTTTAAGAACTGCAGTCTCATTGCGGGGACAAAGTACCCAAATTTCAAGTAGTTTGTCCTCAAAACGGGTCTGCGATCCTAAAAGGGATAATAGGATGAGGGGGTACCATATAGCTATAACATGATAATACAGCAGCAACATTCAGGGGATTCACTACGAACACAGGTGGTCGATTCTGTTGCGCTTACTCCGGGCGAAACGAACGCAAAGCAAACTATTAACACTACTTGTAGTACGTACGTACGTACGCATGTATGATAAAGAGGTGTTTTGACACGACCTCCGCCAACCCACCAGGTACTGGTCGTAGAGAACGTTGGAGGTGCCAACACCAATTGCAAGGGGAGGTCGTATATACCACCAGCGGAACATTACGCAACAGCACGCAGCACGCAGCACGCAGCAGCGGCATCTCACGATTGCTGGCCTTGCCATGTGTACTCGTACGATACTTCGGCACAACATCGCCGACGATGGGGTGCACCGCCCTCTTCTTCTCTCGGTATCGGCGCTTCCGTCCGGCCGAGACAGCAGGGGTGTCTCCTCGATATCCACCGCCGGCTTGTCTAGTGGGTGCGATCGCAGCGGAATCGTCTCTCCATGGAACGTTCCGTTTGGTCGGCGGAGCGATGCCGGGACTAACGGTGCCGGTGATGGTGCCGCTCCCGGCTCCGGTGCTCGGTGCCGCTCATTATACGGATGGAACAAACTACGTTTCGTGATTCGTGCGCGCCCGATTTATCGTGTCGATGCTAAAACAAGAGACGAGGTATCTGCGCTCAAGCACTGACGCTTCGATCTAGGGGCTTACCTTCTGCACGAAGCTCTTTCCCTTGCCGAACATGAAGCGCACATCGCGCGAAGAGCGCACACGCTTTAGCCTCCTCGTGCAATACTGTCGGTATTGATGGTAGTCGCCATGTCGCAACCCATTCTGGTTCTGGCAGTCCTTTGCGATTTCTAGCACTTTCAGCGATAGCTTGCCAGCAACTGGCGCCACCGCTTCCACTGAAAGCTCTACGCCTTGAGCGTTGATTTCGTTGTCTGTCCCCATGGTCAAAACGATACTCTGCAGAAGTGGAAGGGACCGTAGCACGCAATGGCGATGACGAGTAGCACGCGGATGGCCGGATGGCTTCCTGAATCGATTGACGGGAGTTCGAAGTCTTGAGAGGCCGATTTAAGAAGGGGAAAATCCACAGGTGCATTTTGCTGTGTTTTTTTTATTTTTGTCCGCAGTTTTTTCGTGCACAACACGGGCATAGAGCAAGCAGTTGGGTGGCTTTCGCGGACAAGCTTGTGTTCAGGCGTCCTAGAGGAGCACACGCAGTCGTCGCGCTGGGAGGAGTGCGCACGAGGTGTTGCACGCCGCCAACCTTCGTGGTTTTCCACGACCTCTCGCGGGGAAGCCGGACTGTAGGCCTCGCCAGCAACATCGAATCGGAGAATCTCATCTCATTTCGTAGAATCGAGAAAGTCCAGCAGAACAAGGCAGGACCAGGATTGTTCTGTGCGAAGCTCTTGGATCCTACTGCTGTAGCTCCGACGTGGGGGGCGTTTCTTGTGGGCTCGGGCAGGAGATTGCTTGTTGCCGGTGAAGGGCCAAAGGATGCAGGCCGACTCGGATCTCCACATGTTCTTCACCAAGGTGCGTGCCGCGCAACGCTGGAAAGGGTGTCTGCGAGGAGCACTCGTGCGTATGGAGATTATAGGAAGAGCACCAGACAGCAGTAGTGGGAGGAAGAGACCCAAACCTCACGGGGCTGCTCGCAGGACCACGTCCGGAGGTCCGGGCGCGCGACAGACAAGGGGTAGGAACCGCACGCAACGATGATAAACCAGCGGCACTTCGTAAGTGTCCGCCAGCTCCGCGCTATGCATGCCATGCAACATGCTATCGAATGTATCAACTGTTTATATAATATTAATAGTGGCGCCTTTCACTGGTACACCGGCACAACACTCACCAGTAATAATAAAAGATAAGCGAACTCGACCCATCAAAACGTTGTCGTTTGCCTTCCCCTTCCCTCCTTCGTCCTTCCCCGTCAGGTTTTGATGACTGCCTTATGCATGATGGCACCAAGCCCGCACAATCCCAACCGTCTGCTGTCGGCCACGTGCGCTCTGTGTTCCCATCGGTGCCCCCCCCCCTTGCGTTCGCACGCGATGAATGAGCAGGTGGACGGCTCTTTCCCGGGACGACACCAAGATCTGCAGCCGATTATCACGTGGAAGTCGAGCACGACGCCAGTCTCGACCGCCTTTCGTCTCCCTATTCCAGTGGAACACAGCGGTAGTGTCGTCGATTACAGGTATGTACCAGTATCTATCTATGTTGTACCTGGTACATAAGTTACGTACGTACACCAAGCTCAGCAGCAGGGGATTGATTGGGGATTATTCGTCGTGCGTGGGTCTTCGTCGTGGGGAATTGTCGCGCGATGTTATGCATGATGCACTCTGCGGTGGTCCCTTTTGCGGTTTGTCCAAAGTAGATGATGATTAACTGCTGTTGTTCAAGTAGCGCCCGGTGCGACACAGACCCGGTCGTCCGATCCTGGTACGGGCAGTTGTTGTACGATGCTTGTACGAGGTACTCGTATGGTGTATTTATTTGCATAGAGTGACAATGTGTGATGGGCACTGCTGCTGCTGCTGCTGCTTCTGCTGCTGCTGCTGGCGTGTTTGTCCGCACGAGATATTCTGCGAATGAGTTATGAGCCTGCCATACAAATGACCGCTTGTAGAACATACGGAGCAGTTGGCAAGCACTCGTACACACCACGTGTATGCATGATATAATATTCAGCAGTGAGTACCCGATGACGATCACAAGCCTTCAACAGGCGCTCTTAACTACACAGCGCTTTTATCTGTAGTGGGCCATATAAAGCTTTCAGTGCAGGCGGGGCGTGCCGATTTGACCGGGCGCTGTTGAATCGGGGTACCCACTACCGGTATACCAGTAGTCTACGCTGCAGGCTACGCGTACACTCTGTGTACCTGGTACCTGGTAGTCTACCCCAGTGCCTGGTAGTTGTTGCCGCGATCAGAGACCAGAACTCCGGCGTGTTCCGTTGTCGCCCATGGGTTGCTGTTTTTTTTCAAACACTCCGTCGACCATTGCCTCTGGTAGTCTCTTCTTCTATGGAAACAGAACTACTGGCATCGCCCCCACCTACTATAACTACTAATAATAATAATAATAATAATAATAATAATAATAATAATAATAATAATAATAATAATAATAATAATAATAATAATAATAATAATAATAATAATAATAATAATAATAATAATAATAATAATAATAATAATAATAATAATAATAATAATAAAAAAGGGTGAACTGCTGTGGGAAAACGCCCTCGGGCATGCCCACGTTTTTTTAATGATTATATGCGAGCCTGTTACGGGTACATCGCGAGCAACGCCTGTCCTTGTGTATTTACTCGTCCTTGTGTATTTACTCGGCGAGTCTGCTGGTAGGCCCTGACCCATCTGGCGGGCATAGCGGTTGTGCTGCTTGTGTTGTGTTCTCGTACCCGGTACGCTGGCCTTTCACTTGCTTGACCCATGAATTTGCGTTTATTTTTTGTTTTTGGTCTTGTTCTGTCTCACAGCCTGTGGCCACAAAATTAGCATATATTTGCGTTTATTTTTTGTGTTCGGTCTTGTTCTGTCTCACAGCCTGTGGCCACAAAATTAGCATATCTCTGGGATAAGGAACCGGGACGGACACTGGGTGTGATGTGGTACTGATGAAGCTGGGTAGAAAGGGCGACTTAGTGTGAAGACTACACACTCAGCGATTGACATAATTGGTTGTAGAAGCCATCAAAGAAAGCCATGAGCACGAGGGGGGCAGGTGCCATTTGGATGGGTTGTGCACGGGGGGTGGTGCAACGAGCGGAAATACCGTGCTTGTGCCGCGTCTACTTTTGGGGTTTGCGTGTGTTTACCAGACCGGGTAAGATGCGCAGTCGACATTGGGAACCGCGCCAACAGCATCAAAATCGGTTGACTTGATACAGCACTTCAGCTATTTATAGTCAGATACCCCGCTCGTGTGTTCGAATACGCCCCAGTTATATAGCATTAATAGTATTAAACGCGTATATACTCACGGAATGGCGTGTGTACCGGTAACTTGCTGGCATGGTTCGCTCTTTTCTGCGAAACCGACCAAAAAAAGAAGAAAAAAAAAACACCAACGGCCTATGAAAAGGATGTCAACGGGTAGGAGGAACGGTTCTTCAAAGAACACACCCTATACTCGTATGGCAAAACGACCCAAAAAAATGGCCTAAGGGTCCATCTTAACGAGAAAGTTTATTCCGCCAACATTTTTTTGCGTGATTTGATATGCATCTGAGTGGGCGAAAAGTGAATCACCAAGGTGGCGTTTTGACTTTGGACATATTTCGCTCTTCGAGTTATTCAATTTGGGGAGTTTGTCCAACTCGACGTAGCATGTTCGTGACACCGAAGCAACCACACAAACTTGAGCCGTGTCGTCGACTGCTTCACGGGTGAGATCCACCATTGCCGAGAGACAGGGCCACCGGAGCAGTCGCAGCGGGAGGTCCGACGGGCCCTAGCACAGAGTAGACCATCCGCGGCGCCTCGAAAAAATACAAGGCCGTCGCAAACCCAGTTGTTGTCCCTCTTTGCCTCGCAAACCACACGAGCACCGACCAGGTCACGACTTCGCCCAGAAGTTCGATTGCTGTATCCCCGTCGCTGCTGCCTGCGTGGGGCTTCGGGGCTGACCCAGCCACCCAAGACATGCGGAGAGCGATAGCCTCTTCGGCAGTGCCGGCAGAAACAATCGGCCACTGACCGCGGCGCCCCGGGGAGGACGCGGGCCGTCGCTCGCCTCGTCGGTTGCCCTCGGGTGTTCGTTGGCCCTTGTGCGTTGTTCGGTTTTTAGCAAAATACGCTCTTCCTCGATAGGAATATTTTTCACGATATTTATTTCACATCAATCAAATTATTTTTTCCTGCTCGATTATCATGAACGAAGGTTTTCTCGCGAAGACGGGCCATAAACCCTGGCGCCATCTTTTTGGACTCGTGCCATTGCGAAAAAGTGGGTAGGAAAAAAAAAAAAAAAAACTTTTGAATGAGTCAGGCCCTATCTGCTGGTGGGTTTTGCCGATAAACATATCGAGTGACGAGCCGCCGGGCCGGTCGTGCGCGGCTTTGAATCAAAATAGAGGAACAAATCACGTGTCGTCAAATGTTGCGCCGCATATGTATGATTCCTGGCGTGCACAGATTTAGTTTTTATTTTATTTTCCTCTGTCTCACAGTATGTGACCACAGAATCAGTACGTACCAGGTATCTCTCTAGGATAGGGAATCAGAACGGACACTGAGTGTACTGATGAAAGCTGGGTAGAAAGGACGATTTAACCCCTTTAGAACCGCAGTCCCGTTTTGGGGACAAACTACTTGAAATTTGGCTGGTTTGTCCCCAAAACGGGATTGCGGTTCTAAAAGGGTTAAGGTGAAGACAACAACAACAACAACAACAACAACAACAGATTTGTAAGCTGGTGTACCAGTATGAAACGGCAGAGGTATTATACCACTGGTGCACTGGTGTGTCAAGGCTGGTTTTTCCTGTCAGCTGGCCCCACTGCGTCACACGAAGAGTCGCCGTGACTGCAGGAGTACCGGTGCGTCCCTTCCAAGCGACGCAGCTATGGTGGCCTGACCGCGTCGTAGCCTCTAGAGCCGATACATTGGCTTTGCCGACGATGCCTCCTTGCCAGGAAGATAGTTCAGTTTTCACTATTACGGGGGACCCTAGTTAATAGGACTAAAAACTGTCGGTAAAAATGGTTGAATATATAAGGTTTTTATGGATACCATAGGTCCTATTAACTATGGTCCCCCGTCATAGGAGCTTGCCCCCGGGCAGGGTATTTATAACTACCCGTCGACCTGTGTACGTTGTCGGTAGAAGCGTTACGACGGAGAGACGAATGCCTCCCAGGCAGCTCGATAGGGCTCTCTGGTTTTTGGCGGTGTCGAAAAATGAAACTATTACGGGGGGCCATAGTTAACAGGACCTATGGTATACATAAAAACCTACCAGGTATATATTTAACATTTTTTACTAACAATATTTGGTCCTATTAACTATGGTTCCCCGTAAAAAGCGCTCGCTCGTAGTACGACAGAAGCGGTATGTTTGCTTGAGAGACACGCGCTTAACCCTTTTAGGACCGCAGTCCCGTTTTGGGGGCAAACTACTTGAAATTTGAGTGGTCTGTCCCCAAAACGGGACTGCGGTTCTAAAGGGGTTAACCGGAACAAGCAGGTCGAGCTTTTGTTGCGGGCATAGTTTCATAGTTTCGTGTGTTCGAAAAAATGTTTCAATTTGAAATGTTTCGTAATATGGGCACTGGCTGTACTGGTGAAGCTGGGTAGGAAGGACGACGTAATGTGAAGACAACAGACACGTGGAACGTGAGAAAGTGGGAGGGAGGAGAGTGCGAGGGGCGAGTATCATTAATACCAAGTACAAGCGCTGTCGCCTTAACCCCTCTACATAGTACTGCAGTCCCGTTTTGGGGACAAACCGGTCAAAGTCCAAGTAGTTTGTCCCCAAAACGGGACTGCGGTCCTAAAGGGGGAAAAGACTTGTGTTTAGTTTTTGCAAGGCGCCGGACGCATTTGAAGCGGTCGGCGCGAAACCTCGCCCTTATTGAGCCCATACGATTATCACAGCGCGCTGCTGCCCTACGGAGACCTTCCGCGAATGCCTGTCCACGTACCGACATGTACCTGGTATTTGTTCTGTACGCGGCATCGGTGCACCGCGTTTCGTCTGGATGTCTTGCACCGCACGTCTTTTGACTCGGCGCCCGCTACTACGTACGCTCTGCTCTTCATTCACGCTTCTTCGCCTTCTCCACTGCTGCTGCTGCGCTAAACTATACCGCCGTGTTACACGGGTCATAGGATATAACACATTCCCTGCGACGGATTCCGCAGCGGATTTTCTCCGAGTGATGTCTTGAGGGGGGGGGGGGGGGGTGTAATCGATAGGAGATATGTACTCGATCTCATGCATGGCCGTAGTCGTATGACCATCTCGAGACGGAGAGGGGGGGGGGGCAACGAACATGGTGGCGTTGGGGAGATCGCGTCGAGACACTTCCATAGACGCGTCGCTCGGCGTACACAAGTCTATCCGTTGTCCGAAACACCGACCTCAGCCTTTCTAACAAGACCGCAGCCCTCAAAAGGGTTGAACTCGTCCGAGAACGTGTGATATCTTCCTTGGTATGTATCAGGTATACGGTACCTGTAAATGCGCTATATACTCGCATTAATAGAAATCGTGCTTTTGGTGGTGTGAATGAATGAATAAATAAGGTGAGCTCTGCACGCTGGTTCTGAGTCGAACGGCGGAAAAATATTCCCCTCGGCCAAATTCCACGCCGTTTTTTTCGATTCATACCGGGAATTATTTCGCGTCTTCGACATACGAGGCCTCGCACACACCTCTGACCGGACGGGGTGGGTTCTGTTCTGGTTTGTTTTTTTGTCCGCCATAGTTGCCATTGTTTTGTTTAGCAAATGACCAACTAACACGAAAAGAATAAAATTAGACCCCCCCCCCCCTCCCCCCCCCCCCGGAAGTTAGTTCTCGGGAAGGACGTAAAGAACACGAGGGCAAAGTTTCAGGGTCTGCATCTAAAAATCGACGTGGACATTTCGATTTTTGTGTGAAGAAAGTGCAAGCGAAATAAAGCATCGCCTCGTGATTGCTCAGTTTCAGTATAGGATCGTTTTTCGGCGGGTGTGTTTTGCTCAATGTTGCCCGCGTGACACCCAAAAAAATTTGCCGGTCGAGTAGATGCTGCTGCCGGCACTCGTGGGGGGGAGAGATTTTCCGTGTTTTACCTCGGACTAGCTCGTTGCGTATTGGCGGATGACCTAACGCAAGGTCGAACCCGTTTCCCTTGTTATGATGACGCGTCGCAGCTTTGAAACCCTCCGCGACGACATCCAGTTCTGCGTTCTGTTTGAACCTGCCGAGGGCAAGGAGGCTGGGACTTTCTCGGGGGAGTTGGCGGATGAGGAGAGCGAGGAGGCGATCATCGTGCGGCAAAAATGCGACAGCCATCTCGGTCCGGAGACTGGCACCATCCCTCTCACCAGACCCGGCCGCCTCACCTTAGTTTGGGATAACGGGTGAGTATCTTCTAGATGAATGTCCTGTGTGTATGTGTTGTTTGTAGGCGCGCTGTTGTTCCGCACTTCATGTATGTAGCTCTCTGGTTTTGGGAGAGCGCGTGTGATTTGTGGGCGATTGTGTCGGCGTTCTTTTTTGGAGGCGCGCTGTCCTTGCCGCTCTGTGCTGTTGCCCGCTTTCTGTTTCGGCCTTCGTGAAGTCTCGTCTCTCGGGTCCCTCAGTGTTGTCCTTCAAAAGACTCGAACTTTCAAAGAGGTGCCAGGCTCCCATAGCATATATATACCAGGTACCGGTTTTAGTTTTTACTTACTAATACGAGTAGTAGAGTCCGATGCCAAAGACGCCTCCGCGAGCTCCACGTATATATATACCAGGTAATATATATATATATATTATATTGCAATATCCCTTGTATACGTGTGTGAGAGTCAATGCCACCGCTGTTTCGTTGTGCTTGATGCCTCCGCTTGTTTTCGTAAAAATGACGTTGTTGAGCTGATCGGGAGTCCCTGGGCAACAGCACATACCAGGCACCGGTACCTGATAGTGCCGGTGTGGCCCTCGTCTCGCGACCTCGTTAGTTGTTCGTCGGCACGGACACAACTTTCACCACCCTGCAGTATGTGACGCTTGGGCGACCCAAGCGTGATGAAACATCGCAGCACTCGACAACAATTTCGTCAACTTCAAAATCGCTCGCGACGTGGACCTTTCGGACGGTTGCTTTTGAGTAAAAGACCTCCTGCTCGTCGAGGATATTCCACCGTATGGGAACTTTGAGACGCGCCTTCGAATTTTGTTTTTTTGTGTTGGAACGTTTTTTGTTTTTGGCGCGGAAGCCGAAGAAACCGCCAAAGTGAAGGGGGAGAAAAGACTGTTGCATGCTCACGGAACCCTGCCTGGGGTACCAGTACTGCTGTGTGCAAACGTGTAGGTGGTGCAGTTTGTAGGTCGAACGTTCTCGGTGCGAGCACGGGGGGGGGGGGGGCACGCTGGAGCCACAGAGACCTGTAGACTTCCTCGTGGGGTGGCTTGGTCAATCCGAGCCTCTTAGGGCGATGGTGGTCGAGCAAGAGCACGCCTACTTTCCGTTGAAGCCTTGTACCTGGTACGTTTGTCGCCAGATGTATACTGCTTTCGACCGGCAAAACAACCGTAATTTTATGACCGCCGGTTCTTGGTCTTGCAGCCCTCACGAAAATGGCCACGGGAAACGAAATGGGCAGTCAGCCGAAAGACTGGAACCACATCTGCCCGCAAATTATTTCCCAGAGGAAATGTCCCGGCTCTGAAGCACATACATGCCGATCTCGGGCAGACCCGAATTATTGCAGGGTGCAGCCGTGCACCTTTTGGTGCAACCGCTATGAGCTCACTAAAACAGCAAATATTTTTTATTTGAATGTCGGTTTACGGATGCGATACATGGCGCTGAACGTTATAGATTATGCGCTTCCAGGATTGGATTTTGCGCCGCTCTTTTTGTAATTTTTGCAGTAGGCCTATGATAACGATCTGTTGGCGCAGAAAAATCTACCAGGTAGTGATTTTGGTTTTTTTTTTCTTCATAACTCGTAGCCAGGCGTGGCCCGCAGTCCGGAATCGTGGTCCGCAGGTCAGATTTGTCCTCGCTCTATGTGAAAGCGGCGCAGCTGCGTTTCTGGCCGGATAGGGTCCGCTTTGGCTGGGGGTTGGGGTCGGGGTGAGGGGTTGGGTAGGGTCTACGCGCGTACGTTGATCCCACGAGGAAGGTGCTTCCTAGCCGGCGGAATTGTGTAACACGTAGACAGCCTACCCCCCCCCCCCCCCCTGGAAATCCGCGCTATCAGACTGCAAGAGGACCTCAAATCTCGTTCCGGGAATGCCAGTATGATCGTTGGGTGTCGAAAAGCGATGTTCACGCGAGTGGTCGCGTCCCTAAGTCTGCTTGAAGCTATAGGCGAATCCGTGGCGATGTAGAGGAAAGGAAACGGGGGAAACGGTGCCATGGGCAATGTGGGGTCGGCACTACAGGTTCCGTAAACTGCAGTGACACAATCAGCCTGTATAAAATCAGAGTACGCCCGAAAGAGACGAGTTTTTATTTATTTATTTTACGTTTAGCGTAAAGAGTGTTAAAAACTGTCGAATGATATTTCACGTAAAAGCTGGTCTCCTTTGGACGGACTTTTGTATACATGTGGCCTTGTGGGGTAGGCCCATGTTGCAAGCAAGGGTCGGGGCGTCTGCCGTGCCGCCTTGCCTCTAGACGGCCAAAATTTTCCCGCGATTCCACTCAGATGTAGACTACCGCTCGACGAAGATTGACCCTGATTCAGGTGGGCTCCTGGCTTCCAGCTTCAGAAAAGTTGCAAGTGCCGATCGTTCACCAGGCTAGCCTATGAGTTCCCCCCCCCCCTTGTTGCGCTGTTCCGGAGCACGACCCGACGAGCGTTCGATGGGGGGGGGGGGGTCGAGCCAGGGAGGGCTACTAATGTCGCGTAGATACTTATACAGTAGCATTCTCCCGCCCAAGTCAGAACACCTGCAATTTTAGAGGCCCGTTTTTTTTTGTGAGGGGTGAAGCACCAGTGTGAACGGGCGGACCGAACCTTTGCACGGTGAACCATGAAAACCCCCGTTCGTTCAGGGTATGCCGTCCACGCCATGTAAAACAGAAGACGACGTAATCAAAGCAATGCATAGTGCGGAGCGCGGGTCGGCAGCTAGGCACCAGGGCATGGCTGTAGTACCGGCCTGCGGCGGTCTGACGTGCCGTATGTCTGACTGCGGGTTGGCCTATACCTCGCCGTTTGCTGTCTGCGGCGGGTGTGCTGTGTTCGTGATGTCCTTGTGCGATTCCATCCTCGTGTTTCGTGCGCAAAGGGCTAAATGGATTGTCGTGCGTATTGATATACCCTCACTGTGCGAAACCATTCGCAATAAGTGGCCCCCGCTTCGAGCAATGCGAATGTCAAAAGTCGTCAACAGCCTCATCAAGCGTTGACCCCAAAGCACACGTGTGGATGAAGGCTGCTCGCTTCGTCACGTTTGTAGACACCGCGTGAATTGCTCTACAGATAAAAAGAATTGCTGACGGTTTGAGAACGCGGGGGAAATATCAAGATCAAGTATGGCATCTACTACTGCGAGGTCTTGTCACCTCCACCCTTCATATTTGCTCCGTACCGCTGGAAAGTAGCTGGCCATACTTACAGTCTAGCTTGGCCGATTCCTCGCCGCACCCACAGGCACTCTTGGTTCAGGCACAAGATTCTGTCCTACTCGGTGACTCTCCACGTTCCCAGCCTCCTAGCAACGGAGACCGCCAAGTGCAGCCGCGCAGTCAACGCGCTCCGCACGTGCGCACGTGACAGGGATCGCGCGCGTGTCCGGGGGCAACAAGCAGCAGAGGAGGAGAAAGAGGCCAATGACACCGTTGAGGTGCGTCCACGAGCGCTTGCAGCGGGCGCGGTGATGGGGAATCTGGGACGGGAGGACGTGTCGCGGTTGGTCTACGTAGTGCGTTGGTGAAGTGCTTATCGGGGGGGTGGCATGGCTGGCGCAGTTGCCACCCACGTGGGGATTTCGCTCTGTGTGTGTGTGTTTTTTTTTATCGGGGGCCTCTGCGGGACATCGCCGGTGCGGTAAGAGTTCGTGTGGCACCACCTCGCCTTGACCTGCCAGGCGCAGTGTTTTTTTTCTTGGTATGGTCACTTTCGCGTGCGTTATATCTACGGTGTAACGGTAGGAGCCATCCTTTCTGTACTCGGAAACCGTGCTGAGTCGAAAGAGCGGTTCACGGCTCGGTTCTCTTGCGGGCTGTTCGTTGCGCCTTGTGCCCGTCGACAGCGTTTGCAGGAGGAGCTGCGGGAGCTGCAGATCAGGCTTGACGGCGCGAACATGCTGGCCGGGCAACTCGAGAGAGAAATCAGCGATTGCCAACAAAGGTGATGCTGCCTGTTTTCAGCTGCCGAAGTGGGGCGGGGGGGCGGGGGGAGGCAAGCACGTACTAACCGCGAGCTGGGGTAAAAGTAGAAGCCGGTTTGTCAAAATGTGCACTTTGCGGCGAACAGGATCACCTTGCCCTGCGGAAAAACAGCGCACTTTTTCGAGGTGCGCCGGGTTCCGCTCGCGTCGATTGGTGCCTTCGGTGCTTGCTCGATTGAGCCACGAATAAAACCGCGCGCAGCTGGGGTCGCACCCAGCCTAGCCGACCGCACCCACCACGTGCGTCTATGGGAGGACAGCAAAGGTAACACCGCCGAATGACGCTCCGAATGTCCACTGTTTATTCGGAACGTTATTTTCACTTGCGACCCCTATCTCTTACGACATATCTCTACGCGCAGGGAGTTCCTCGAAGCTCGCAAGATCGATGGGCTGACCTTCCGCCTCATGCCGGAGACGATCCTGATTCGCACTCTGTCCTTCGGCTCGGAAGAGGACGAGTGGTTGAACGTGTGCAAAGATTGGCTCGAGGCCTTGTCGCCGAGCCCAGGGGGGGGCGAGCCTACTGCCCAGGATTGATGGCGGACGGGAAGAAGCTACTGCGACACATTTTTCGCCGCGGGCCGCAACGAGACGATAAACAAGAAAAAATCCGAGGACACCGAGGCCTGCGTGCGTGGGAGCGCGTCTTTCACAACACGCCGTGTTGCCAGAGGATAAATCTGTTGGTGTTGCGGGAGGTGGAGGTGGCGGTGGCGGTGGCGATGGCTTCTCCCTTTGCGCAGCCGCCATTATGAATACCTTGCCGTTGCGAGCAAACACGTTGTTGAGGGACCTGCGACGCTCCGGAGGAAATATGTCGGTCACTTTGTTTCTTTTTCAAAAGTTTTTTAGACTACCATGTACGCTCACTTTGTAGTGGTGGGTATCATAGGTTAATAACACGTTTTTTTGCGGAGGGGCATCGCACGGCACCAGCAGGAAGAGGCGGTCGTGGGGTCTCCTTGAAATGTGGCGTTACTTTCAGGGCGGCAGTACCGGCTCTCGTGCCCACGTTCGTTTTTTGTTTTCGTGTTCGTCTACTGAGTCTCTTTACAGACACCATCACCCCATGAGGGTGCCCCTCCCTTTTGCACCTGTGTTGTTTTTTTGTGGAGGCGTTCAAAGCGGGGTTTCTCTGTGTGTTTTTGTGGAGGCGTGCAAAGCAGCGTTTTTCTATCTCTCTCCCTCTCGGATGCCTTTTTTTCCCCCCAATGGCGAGACAAAGGAGAGACAACCGCTGATGCAGAGGGGGGGGCTGCGATCCCAAATAATACCTTACCATTCTGCTGATAACAGTATTCCGGAGGCTACGAGACGAGCAGCAGTGGTACGCGCGCAACGCTGATTCTTGCGAAATGGGCTCTGTCGAGTATGTCTGGCTATAAGGAATTTGTTGAAGTGTCCCGGGCGAATCTCCCTGATGGGCTTGTGTTCATTTTCGCGGTGGCTCGCATCTCAGGCGAGGCCTTTCCTTGATGGCGGAAACGTCAGCATTGAGCTTTCAGTTCCCCACGCACCGGTATGGCAGGAGAGAACGACGTGCTGTAAACGTTTCCTCCACTCCCAACTGTTCAAAGCTAACCCACCGAATCTACGTTCAGCCGACACTCTCTCAACGACCGGCATCGTGGGCGACCAATGAAGACTGCCGCCAGAAGCTTTAGCCAATCAAAAATGACGCCCGGGGGCTTCCTTTCTATCCAGCACCGGAAACTAATGAAACAAATCTCTAGAAACCCAGGAAACAGAACACACAAGACTAACCGACCAACTGTGGGCCAACGGCGGCGTAAATCGTCGCAGTGATCCTTGCGGCGAAGTATTACTATTACGGGGGGCCATAGTTAACAGGACCAAATATTGTTGGTAAAAATGGTTAAACATATAGGTTTTTATGTATACCATAGGTCCTGTTAACTATGGTCCCCCGTACTAAATCACAGCACCACTCTTGCAAAGCCGCACCCATCGCACGAGCTCCAAAGCACATCCATGCCCAGCTCGCCCTCCACCATGAATCTGGGTTCCGCGCTGCACACACCACTGCGCGAATGAAGGCAACAAATAAGCGGTGAAGCATAGGAAGACGGGGGCGCGAAAGGATGACACGAGCGGCGTGGGGGCAAATCAAACATCAGCCGGGACTCAGGGCGGCCTAGCTTGCGGGGGGGGGGGGGGGGGGGTGTACTCGATAGGAGAGATGTTCTCGGTCTCATGCATGGGCGTAGTCGTATGAACATAGACCCTCGCATCCCGACTTTGCCGGGACGGAGCATGTCGGGTGTTCACCGACCAGGCAGGCATTGCTTGCACCAAGCGCGAAGCGCCGTGAGGTGTCCGGCGAGTCGCATGAAGGGTGAGCTGCATCCTACTAAGAACCGCTTGTGAGGCGGACTTGCCTATGGATGAGACGACAGCGTCAATGATTTAGTTTCATTTCCGGCGTAGGCATTTCCAGAGACAGCAATGGGAGTACTACCTACGTAACTGCCTCTTTTGGGTGCCTTAGCATAAACACTGCGTGATATGATCATTCGGGGGGGAGGGGGCACCACTCAATGCTTCTCTGGTTATGTTTTGCGTTCAAGACCGATATCACCAGGTTTTTCGCTCAAGCCAAACACGCGCCCAAAATATGTTTGCCAACGCTCTGCTCGTGAGGGGTGACGAGGAAACGTAGAGATTGCGGGTGTATCACAAGACCTTCGGCGGGTGTCCATCTCACCTGTGCTGGTCGTACGTTTCCGCTAATTGAGTTCGAAGGTGTTCCAGGCCGAGGCGGTCGCCGGCGGTGTCCAATCGGAAGCCGCAAGCGCAGACTATGGAAGCCGAAGGCGGACCAGCCTGTAGGAGGTAGTCCCGCTTGCACACGGGGCATAGCACCGCGTTGTTCTGCTAAAGCCACGTTGTGCGCGGCATTCGAGAACCAGAACAGCGGGTGGGGTCATGATATTAGCGTGTGTACCGTCTCATCCACTCGCCTCGAAGAAGCTGCCCACGATGTGAACGGTTCTTGCGGGTAAGCACAAGATGTTGCGTCAGTTCCGAAGGCTGTCTGCCGGGGATGAGACCAGTCATTTGATAGTCGATGGCATCTTAGCACTGAACCTCAAGCCCCACCTACTCGTATTAACATTAAAATCAAAATCAAATACAGTCACGCATTTTCGTGCGTACGGCTCAATGGAGTTCCACTTTCCTGGGCCTGGCTTCCGAATCTTCAGCTGCGCTCTAATTTTCTTGCGCTGCTGCTGCTGCTGCATTACCCTATCGCGCTTCGTTTGGTTGGTCTCGATTGTTATTACTACAGTAACATTTCGGCTATGATTTCAACCAAGTTGAGAGTAACTCAACTTTCCATACGGCAACCGACGGTTTCACACAGCAGTGGGTGTCCACAAAAAATGGCGGATTCACAATTCACACAGCAGTAGTTGGTTATTGGTTTCCATAGACCTGGTGGTTTCATAGTTTTCATAGTTCACGGAGCGGATTTGGAAGAAAAACAGCTTCACTTTGTCGCCACCGTCTTAAGCATCGCGCCGGCTTCAAAACGGAGCGCTGACCTGGCCGTTCTCGTCGTAATCGAGGCCCGACAATATCGCAGACTCCATCGCCTCCTCCTCCATCTTCTTGGTGAGTTCGTATTCCTGAAGGATCTTTCCACCCAAAGCGGGGCCGCGAATATGATTGCCCGGTTCAATCCACATGTTGACGAACGGCAAGCAAACAGACCGTGATTGTTATCCAACGAAAGAAGCATAATATTCAGCCGCCGGGCGAAGACCAATGGCCGGTTCTATGCACATGTTGACGCACGGCAAGCAACCAGACGGTGATTTTTATTTGACGGAAGACGCATCATCAGCCGCAGACGCAACGAGAGACAGAAGCAACGGTTATTCCCGACAATCGCGTGTAATATAAACACCGCCAGATCCCAGCATGTGCCAAGTTAGCAACTCCCCAAGGGAAACGATCTAGGCTCAACAGAAGAACAACGGTTGACCTGTGTGATGAAAGTGAAACTATTAATACTGGGCATTCACGGTTGCGGGTTAGCACTCAGCAGTGACATTGCCGACGAAGAAGAAACCGACGGAGCAACAGCATATAACGCGTGCTTCATTGGCAGCACAGTCGTGATTTATTCCTTGTCGGGCCTGCCGCCGCCCGCCAACACCCAGTGGCGGGTATGCGAAACAAGCCGACTCGGACACGAAACCCCATGCACTGAACCCGCAACAGCGAACATAAAGATGAAGATAAGAACATACATCCTGGGGATTCGGGGCTCTTAGCTGGTTAGTTCGGGTCCGTCCAGGTATCGGGAACAACTGCTTTGAGATCGGATCATATCCATCTGTCAAACGGATATTATAGGACGCGTGACCCGTGTCCAGGCGTACCCGCCGAGTAAAGTTGCCAATAGGGTCCGATCTCTATTAATCGCCAGGTGGTCTTTTCACGTGCCAACCTACCAGTGGTCAACGTAGTGTCTATCAATAGTCTACCCATTTGTTTATCACCAGGTACAGTGCAAGGTTCGGTCCACTACCTATCTTATGTATATACCTGGTATGGCCACGTACGCCGTTTCGGGCGTTCCCACGGTAACACATTATTTTTTCACCAACATGTAGGATGTGATAACATTTGCTCTATAGAGCATATGCGCATGGACCGTTTTTGGCGACTCCCCGACGAAAATATGTGTTCAACAAACGGGTTTGGTCCAGCTACGTATTTACTGGAGGGGCGGGGTGCAGTAGAATAGAGGTGCAAGGTGCAAGTACGTAGACCAAACGAAACTGCTGAAAACCAAAAAAAAATACTCTGAGGCTGTTCCCTATGCGGTTCAGATTTTGAGCTTGAGATTTTGAGCCGATCGAGTTTTCAGCTGTGAACTTCGCAAATCAAAACAGTCTTCCTATGCGAAAAAAACAGGTATATTGTGCGTGCAGCGATTCGAGCAAACGCCGAGACCAACTGCTGTTGTCGTGGTCTGGCGCCGCGAAATACGCGCGGAGCGCGCTGTGCCGCGCGTAGGACCCAAGCGTCCGAGCCCACGGTGAATGCCTCTGGTCTGGTGGCGAAGAGGCGTGCGGATTGCGCTCGAGTCAACCTGTCTTGGCATTTTGGTATTTTGACACAATGAAGCATCCGAGCCCAGCCCGCTGACTGACTGGCTATTGCTGCTATAGTCTACGTGCACGTTTCCCTGTAGAGGTGTGCGCCGAGTGCGAATCTCTTGGTCTCTGGGCCCGACGCCAGCCGACTGTAGTCTGGCCACGGGGAGACGCGCCGACCGCAGACTGCGCGTCGGGCGCGAAGGAACGTCACTAGAGAGCTGTGTCCCCATCCAACTCATCGATCGTTCTGCTGCTGCTTGCTTGCGTGGTCAACACTTTGAATTTAGAGACTAGGCCATTATTCGATTTATAAATCTGATGGCCCAACTCGTCGGGGTATTCTCAAGCCGAAAACAACCCATCCGATTTTGCACATTCGGATTGCATGAGCAGATGATGTCATTTTTTGGATCGAAAAATATAAATCTGACGCTCGAAATCGAACCGCATAGGAAACAGCCTCACCATCCAACAACACCTACCACTACTGCTGCTGTAGATGATCTCTGATGAAGGCGCAGGTGGATACATACATACATACATACATACATACATACATACATACATACATACATACATACATACATACATACATACATACATACATACATACATACATACATACATACATACATACATACATACATACATACATACATACATACATACATACATACATACATACATACATACATACATACATACATACATACATACATACCGCAGGCGCAAGAAAACGGATGTAACTATTACGGGGGGGCATAGTTAATAGGACCTATGGTGCACATAAAACCCTATATATGTAACCCTTTTTACTAACACTATTTGGTCCTATTAACTATGGTCCCCCGTAATATCATATCCCAGGTACGTCACGCAACCCTCCACGTGAGCAAGAACAGCAGCAACAAAGACTCAAATTGCTATTATTAATACGTTCGTTCCAAGAGCGTGAGCCGAACAGGGTCAACTTTCTAGGCATAGTTTTTGCCCACGTGATGGTGGCATGGTGGCAGCTGCCTGCTGTAGGTGCATCCATTATTTTGTGAAGAGACCTTTTGACGCCTCAAAACTAGACCACCAACCCACATCAGCTCCGTACTCCGTCTCCGCAGTTCCTGGTACCAGGTATTACCCAGTACCAGAAACCTCACCTGGACTCATACCAGACACCAGGCACGTACGAGTATACGGGTATCTCAACCGTAGGACGGCGGTAACGCAAGCGTGAAAACGTAAAACCTTCAAAGCGCCCAGAGCCGGCGCAGAGAGCCGAACATTGATAGACCATGCGTAGCTCACCTCCGCCTCCGCTCGCAAATCTTCCTCCCTGCAAAGCCCCTCAATGTACTGCATCATCTCAAGGTATTCGTCGGGCGACAGCAGGCGCGCCTCGTCAGAGACATCGCTGCTGTCATCCCACCCGTCGTCCCCATCCGCCATGGGTGTCGGCCGCCACTCCTCCCCCACCCCACCGCCCTTGTCAGAAGTGCGCTGGGCGCCTGCTACTCCCGCGAAGAGTTGGTATTCCCCGTCCAAGTTCCCCGACCCTGGCATAAAGGGGGAGTGGCCCGCGGCGCTAGCGGGGGTGCCAGCCCTTCCGCCCCCGGCTGCTGCTGCTGCGGCTACGGAAGCGGTGGAGGCGCGTTGGGGTGTACCAGTGCATCGTCCGCCCGAGCAGGCGTTAAAGTAGGCGGTTTCTTCATCAAACGCCATTAGGTGCGACTGCGACTGCGACTGCGACTCGCTCTGAGACTCCCCCCAGGGCTCTTCCTGGGGCGCGGGGAGCGCGCCTATTTGTGGGTTGGAAATCCGTGATATCCTCCACGAGGGATTCTCCTCGCCGGTCTGGCCCGAGCCTGCCGCCGCCGCCTCGTCCTCCGGGGAGGGCTGTTCGTGAGTACGTTGATTGCCTGCCGCAATCTCGTTCAACCCATGTTTCAGTATCTCTCTCGCAGACGAGAGCGAGTAGCCTAGCGGTAATGAGGGATTTCCTGCGCCGGCGGAGGCACCAGCCGCTTCGAGTGGATTCACCGCGGTAGTCTCGGCATTCGCGAATTCGTCCTCTCCCAGTGCTCGACGTTCTCTCATGCGTGCCATGAGGCGTCTCCTTTCGCTGCGCACTCTCTCGAGACATCTCTGCTTCAAGTGGTCCTTGTCAAGCGGAGATAGGCTCTTCTCTCTGTCCTGTGTTTTCACGTCCCGCCTTCGCCTCGAGTTCGCTGACGTCATCAGCCTTGTTCTCCTTTATACATCAGCCTGATAAAAATGTGCGAGTTCCTGTCACCGGGGATGGTCGCGCCAGCCGGCCGGATATATACCTTCTCCGAGCTCGAGAGGTGGTGTTGGTTCAAAATGGAAAGTTTTTATAGTAGTCCATGAGGCCGAAATATTTGAAAATATACCCGGGATCCGGGGGTGTTTCCAACTTTTATTTCCAGTGCCAGTGCGCAGGAGCCAGCAGGCGGCACGTCGCACCCAGTGTAAATTGTTTACAGCAGTTGAACGGGCCACTTGCTCTGAGCTTGCCCCAACACCTGCCGTGGCCGGGTAAGATGACCGACACGGGCCGGCGACGATGTCGTAGCAGTGTTTTCACACAACCTACGCAGGACGCAACAGCTACATCGAGGTGTGCTGCGACGTTGCCGCGCCGGGCTAGCGACCCACTTTGGAGGTGCGCGTGGCTTGGAGTCAGCGCTGCTGCTGCCGTAACGTCCTTTCTCTCCTCGAACGCCGAAGCTTTTGTGCACCCTGCTATCGGGAGAGCACAAAGGGTTGAGGCGCATAGCGGGGGACAGAGGAAGGCGGGAGGAACAATTATGATGAGCGAGAGGCGGGGGCTGTGGCCGCAGCGATCGACCATTGACCTCAGGAGCGACACGGTCACTCAACCGACGGGAGGCATGCGCAAGGCCATGCATAAGGTGCTGAAATGAGTGAAGTCATTTCTTTGAAACAGCAGTTGCTTTACTCGAATCGCTCAAGCGCACGGTCAATAACGCTACAAGCAGTATTGTGCTCGTGTTGTGTGTTGGCAGACTCTGGATGCTCGTGCGAATGTGTGTCCTGTGAAACAGCGGGTAGGACGGCGCACGGATCCGACTCGTTTTTGTCTCCTTGCAAAGGTTTTGCGGAAATGGCCACACTGCCTTTGCTACGAGTACACAGCAGTGCGTGTATACGAGTACCTCCGTTTGACTTGTTCAACTGACTGAGGTGGGGTCTGACAGGCGAGGTAAAGCCAGGCTCACAGCGTTAGTAGGCCTAGGTATATAGCCCTTGCTTCCCGTTGTCCCCATTTTCGCTCTCGACCGTGCCGATGCTGCTACCGCTGCCGCTTGCTGTGGTATAATACATCGCTGCTACACGTCGCTTGTCTGATCCCCGTCGCGTCCCAGCTCTACATCTTACGAGTGCCTAGCTTCGAGCCTGGCACCTGCTCTGTGTGTGAATGCATACGTAGAGCAGCAGCAGTAGTACAGCAGTAGTTTCTCTGGCGAGTTGCGGTTGGACAAGAGGACAAGTTGCTCAGTCCGCCACGTAAGCCCGCAACAGACAAGAGTAAATATGAGAAGTGTGTACTACAGCAGCAGCAGTAGTGCCGTGTGTGCACTGCTGTACGCATATACGAACCTAGTACCAGTTGGCAGGTGTGGTATGTTTCTTCATCTCCTTGGTCGTTGATGTTGACGGGAGCGTGGCCACATCCTCTCGATGGTTCGGCCGAGCGCTGCTGTGTACATTGTAATAAAGACTACCAGTACCAGGTAGCAGTCGTCCCCTTATACTCATACATGGCCGGTTTCGCCCACGCGTGTTATTTGCTTCATTCAGATGCGCGCATTCCTCGAGCGGCGTTTTTTTACTATTAATAATACAAGGGACCATAGTTAATAGGACCTATGGTATTGATAGAAACCTATATATTTCACCATTTTTACTAACAATATTTGGTCCTATTAACTATGGTCCCCCGTAATAGCACTTTCGTTTCGTCATGCCATGCAACGGGCGGTATTTACCAGGATACCAGGAGTAGGGTCCGTACTCGTGCGTAGGAGGCACTTGATATTTGGTACCATTGCTATCGACTCTACTCCGAAATATAAAGATTTTTGTATTGAATATTAGTATGCAATAATGTTCTTATTTTCTGGGACACAGAGGTAGGTGCCATGACACCATCCACGCGTATTATAGGTCACGCACGAGCATGTGGGGAGAACGTACCAGGGGTATAAATACCTACAAGCTGTGGAGCACACTTTTTTCTTTTTTCATGGGAGATTTTTCTAGGTTCCTGTAGATTGGAGACTCGAGACACATCACCCGATGACGTCATGCGACGCGGGAACACAGAGCCACAGGGCGCAACTACTATTAATAATATTTTATTTATAGAATTTGTAGGCACGAGCCTGCACTGGGACGGGTCGACGGGTCAGACATCTACATACTAGTTTTAGTTTTGTTCCCGTTTTGGTGTGGCCCTTCTGTTGGAAACCTCGATTTTGGTGGATGAGGTCAAGGAGTTGAGGACGCTGTTGGGCCCTGCTGGGAGCTATCAGTAGTTAAATACCGAGTACATGGAACCCAGGGTGAGTGCGGAGGGCTCAGGTCCGGGTGGGATGATGTCGGCGCGGGATTGAGACACAAGCAAAAATTATCCCACTCTAATTCCAAGTAATTTGTCCCTTGAAGCATGCATCAGTTAGTTCTCGTACGTGAAGGGGTTATAACCTTTTAGGACCGCAGTCCCGTTTTGGGGACAAACTACTTAAAATTTGAGTTGTTTGTCCCCAAAGTGAGACTGCAGTTCTAAAAGGGTTAATTTAACCCCTATTAGGGCGAACTCTCAGTCCCGTTTGGGAGACAAACTGCTTTGAATTTAAGTGGTTTGTCCGCCAAACGGGACTGCGGTTCTCCAGTCCTGCTGTGCCTGCTAGTATATAAAGGGATACCCGGTGAGTTGCGTGTGTGTGGTGGCTTCAAGACGAGTCAAAAGCATGAATCACACGTACCGATATCGGTTGATCATACAGAAGCTTCGGCACAGCAACGACGCACATACCTGCAGCGTTCGCGCTTCGGGCATGAATCCTACGCCTGTCAGACTTTCTTCAGCGCGTAGCCCGAAGCACAGGCTGTGGACTCCGCATTCCACCCTATAGCCTCGCAACACCCTAGACTTTTAACTCTTGCGTTGGATCTTCTGATGGAGCTTCCGGCCATTTTCCGTCGGAAAAGTAGAGACTTCCATCTACAGATCAGATTTCACGGCGGTATGTTTTTCTCGGTACAGCCTGCGTACGAGTATGATAGAGGTTGGCGGCGTGCGCGCATGTGTGCGTGTGTGTGCGCGCGTGTGCTGATCACGAGCTGGGCTGACCAAACTCGAGCTCGTCATTGTTTGGCTTGTTAGCGCGAACTCTCGAGATACATTGGGACCCCCACGCTGCGGCGACGTCTGGAATACCAGGGTCCCCCATCTCTCACGTGTTGTTGCGGTGATGCGCGGGCCTTTGTTCTGGTCGATGGTGTCATGTATCATAACCCTCGATCGTCCCTGTGGGCACGCACCGGGGGGGGGGGGGTACTCGATAGGAGAGATATATTCGATCCCATGCATGGCCGTAGTCGTATGACCCTAGACCCTCGCATCCCTACAATGCCGGGACGGAGCATGCCGGGTTTTCACCGACCAGACAGACATTGCACCAATCGCGAAGCGCCGTGAGGTGTCCGGCGTGTCGCATGAAGGGTGAGCTGCATCGTACTAAGAACCGCTTGCGAGGCGGACTTGCATGTGGGTGACAGCTTCAATGAGTTAATTTAATTTCCGGTGTAGCCAAAGGCAGCAATGGGGGGGGGGGAGAAGAGTTGGCACATGTGACCACGGGACGACAAAGCAGTCACGTGCTCATTTGTGGCGTTGCCGGATAGTGGGTGACGGACGACGGATGGTGTTCATGGCGGCAGGCGAACTTTCAACCATCGGCGACTTGTCATCCGTTACCCGCTTATAGCGAGTGGCGGCGTGTCGGAGGCAGGGGCAGGCTTTTGTCACGTCGAAGTCTTATTGTGATACATACGTAACACAATTCGAACCATATGTACGCATGCATGCGCACATGAATGAGCGTGACCGACCGATCGTGTTTTCTGGCGGCCCGGCCCAGGCACGATCCCACCTTGTCTGAGCCCTTTTTTCAGCATGGAAAAATTCGGCTCATAACCTGTTGCATCAATATTCGTCAACCCTAAACTGCTTCGGAGCTCTGATTCAGAGTTGCATGAGTGTTTAAGTGTATAACAAGCATAGGTAAGAGGCTATAGTATACTCCTGGCACCATTCACGCCATATACGAGTATACTGCTTTGGACTGAAGTACTCCCTTTGGACTGGCAGCCACGTTTCGGGGATCGAAATGTACTTGGAATCAGAGTAGGGCGTCTATCTGGGGTATAAATTGTCACGTAGGGCCGCATTATATAACGCGAGACGCTGCTTCTTTGTGCTCGGCGTCGGATGGCCAGGCGGAGGTGGGCGACGACGTGCTCGGCGAAGACCCGACAATCAAGCGGCTGGAGGCGGAGACGGCGGAACTGCTGGGCAAGGAAGCGGCGCTCTTTGTGCCCTCCGGCACCATGGCTAACCTCATCGCCCACCTAGTCTGGTGCTCCCAGAGAGGCTCGGAGATGATCTTGGGCGACCAGTGAGTACCCGAAAACCAGACTCGAAGGGCGAGGCGTTTTTTTGTGGCGGGTTTGTTGTTGCTGTTGGCCCCTGTGGGTTTTTTGTTTGCATGTTTGGTTCAGATTCTTGGTTTAGTGCTTGTTTTTTTCTGGGGTTTTTTTGTTTTTTGTTTTTTTGCTTTGCTTTTGACGGCTGCTTTGCTGCTTGCTCCTTGCTGTTGCTATTTTGTGTGGGTTTGTTGTAATGCTTGCTTTGCTGCTTGTTTCGGTGCTTGCTGTGGTACTTGCTCTATTGCGTGTATTGCTGCTTGCTTCGGTCCTTGTGTTGCTTCTTCTATTTGCTTCCTTGCTTCGCTGCTTGCGTTTGCTTCTTGCCTTTGTTTTTTGTTTTCTTGTTTTTCCTAGAACGCTGCTTGCTTTGGCGTTTTTTCGAGGGTGGCGTGTTTGTCTTCTATTTTTCTTTGGCGCAGTGCTTCATCAGCCCTGCTCACGCTCCCCCTTTTCGATTAGTATCTATTAAATACTCGAAATATGGGCGTGGTTTATGTATATGTTGTCGGGCTGCGCTTGGTGCTTGCTTGCTTGCTTGCTTGCTTGCTTGCTTGCTTGCTTGCTTGCTTGCTTGCTTGCTTGCTTGCTTGCTTGCTTGCTTGCTTGCTTGCTTGCTTGCTTGCTTGCTTGCTTGCTTGCTTGCTTGCTTGCTTGCTTGCTTGCTTGCTTGCTTGCTTGCTTGCTTGCTTGCTTGCTTGCTTGCTTGCTTGCTTGCTTGCTTGCTTGCTTGCTTGCTTGCTTGCTTGCTTGCTTGCTTGCTTGCTTGCTTGCTTGCTTGCTTGCTTGCTTGCTTGCTTGCTTGCTTGCTTGCTTGCTTGCTTGCTTGCTTGCTTGCTTGCTTGCTTGCTTGCTTGCTTGCTTGCTTGCTTGCTTGCTTGCTTGCTTGCTTGCTTGCTTGCTTGCTTGCTTGCTTGCTTGCTTGCTTGCTTGCTTGCTTGCTTGCTTGCTTGCTGATTTTGTCTCATCCACTGAAATATCCCCCCTCCATCCAATACGAACACCCATAGCCTGCACACCTCGCAGAAGGCGCGATCGACTTATCAGTAGTATCGCACCAAGCTTGCTAGGATGAGTGTTGAATGAATTTTCGATCTCACAGCTTCGTTTTTTTTTTTTTCAGCGTGACTATTCATATCTTGCTTCTGGAACATTGGTGTACCCCTCTGCTCCTGGATAGAAAGACCGTTTTGATTGAATGTTCTAAATAGCATACATACAAACGCTCCCTCATGGTTAGGTACAGAGTACGTGCCTGGTATATTATCATGGTAGCGAAGCGCTACACGCACAACTTCTGATCGCAAGTTCTCGTCTTTCCCTACGTCACGCGGACGTGCTGTAGGGCTCACGCGTTTCTCTGGGAACAGGCGAACGCGGCGCAATTCGGAGGCGTCGGGTACAGATCTCTCCCGAACCTTCCCGACGGCACCATCGATCTCGCAGAGGTGAGAGGCGTTTTCTTCCTTCTGTCGCAATTTCCGCTCTTTGTGCCTACCTGCAAGTACTGTAGTATTAACCCCCTTAGGACTGCAGTCCCGTTTTCGGTACAAACTACTTGGAATTAGAGTGGTTTGTCCCCAGATCGGGACTGCAACACTCAAAAGCGTTGAATAGATACCAGGTACACGGTACGTATTGTGAGATTGGTTGCTGTGCTGTACCCAGTACCTTGTACCAAGTAGCTGTACCGAGTAGCTGTCCGCCTGTGGGATGACCCTGCGATGGATTCGATTTGTGCGTGTATTCTATGGTTTTCTTTGTCCTGTCCAATTGTCTTGTCCGTCTTATGCTCTCTATACGTCTATTGTTAGTCGTATATCCTGGTGTATACATCGCATATGTACGGGCAGCGTATATAGTATTTCGGTGGTATTATTTTTTTCTTGATATCTAGATACCTGGTACCTGGTATATTTTTATATATAGTAGACATAGATATTTACTTTCTACATATAAATATCTAGATCACGTTTCTAGATTTAGATATATCGATGTATTTACAGACCTATACAGTAGTGGATACCTGTCACTGCCTCCCGACCCGCTCCCCTTGTGGCGACTGAAGAAAAACCATTGCATGTGTCCGTCATCCTCCCCCCCCCCCCCCGCACGCCTCCTGCATGTGCACCCTCGTGGTGCGGCCTTCTCGAGGGCCCAACTGGGCGTCCTTTAGTTTCCTGTGTAGTCACTTCCTGAGACAGCAAGGGGAGTACTATTACTATGTATCTGCCTCTTGATACCGTGAACACTACGTGATACGATCATTCCCACTTGTGCGGAGTAAAGGTTGTTCCCCTCGCTGTCGGCCCACTCGCTTTTTTTTTTTGCTTGCACGAACTCGACGAAACAGATCGCAGCGGCAGTGAGGGGAAACAACCCTTGCTTCCCCGTGTCTCGCCTGGTCTCGATAGAGAACACCCAAGCGCAGTGCGGGGGCAAGGTGCTTCCGATCGAGTACCTCGACAGTCTCGCCAACCTGGCGCAGGTGCGTGCGACCGGAGTGTCGCTATCTGTAGAGGGAGTGTATTGTTCGTGTTGATAGTGTCGCTCTCTGTGTGGTGTGTATATGGGGTATAGTGTGCCGGTAGTACGTAGTCGTCCACCAATGCTTGCCGTGGTGTGTGTCGGTTTGAGCGCCACGCATCCCCCCCCCCCCCCCCCCCCCAGCCAAGGAGGGTCTATGGTCATACGACTACGGCCATGCATGAGATCGACTACATCTCTCCTATCGAGTACACCCCCCCCCCGCCAAGGAACGGTGCCCCGTCTCGAAGGGGATGCGTAGTCAAGGGTCAAATGACTAAGGCAAGCAACAAATGAGTACGCCCCCCCCCTCCCTCCGCCCGTCTTCCTATTGTTGTCGAGGCTGTAGTGGGTTAGTTTCGTCTCCGACGCAAGGAACAAATAGTACCTATAAGGAGGCAGCCGAATACTGTGTTCAACACTCGATACGGAGTGACTCGTATTGGCAAAACCTGTCCGTTTGCGGGAAGGGAAGGCGTTTTTTTGTCGATGTTGTTATCGATATCGATATGTTATACCTGGTATACTGTTGTCGATATCGATATGTTATACCTGGTATACTGTTATCGATATTTTTATCGATATCGATATGTTATACCTGGTATACTGTTATCGATATTTTTATCGATATCGATATGTTACATCCTGTTATCGATATTTTTTTCGATGGTGATATTGTTATCGGTTTTTGTTATCGATATTTGTTATCGAGATCGATATTGTTATCGATGCCGATATTGTTATCGATATTTGTCACTGATTTCGATAGTTATCGATATCGATACTACACTGTTGTCGACATCGATACCGCTACCGCTACTACGTCGATGTCGTGTGCGCTGCCGCTTCGCTCTCGCTATAGCCCTCTATTCTGCAGCAGGTAGTCTATTACCGCTACGCGTACGCATCGTTTGTCCGTACCGTTATCGCTATGGTTTCCCACATTTGTTCTCACCGCCAAAAATGTAACGTGTGTGTGTGTGTACCCGTACCGCATTTGTTTTTTTTTGTGTTTTTTTCAACACCAGGAGGAAGGCCTAAGGGTGCACATGGACGGCGCGCGAATATGGAACGCGGCGGCTTCCTCCAATCTGCCGCTGTCCCGGATTGCGGCCGGCGTGGACAGCGTCTCCGTTTGCTACTCCAAGGGTGAGTTGGGCCAGGCGAGACGGAAGCCCCCATT
The DNA here is from genome assembly GCA_031213475.1 of Nereocystis luetkeana. Classification (NCBI taxonomy): domain Eukaryota; class Phaeophyceae; order Laminariales; family Laminariaceae; genus Nereocystis; species Nereocystis luetkeana. The sequence continues at coordinate 3,303,829 of JARUPZ010000032.1, forward strand.
CCCCCACCGCTCGTGCTGGTGGAGCCTCCCTGCCGCGCGCGAGTCGCCTGGCGGGGGCAAGTAAGCGAGTAAGCCACTGTAGCCGAAAGCCCGAGCCCTGGGGCTGCCGCCGCAAAGCCGTGCGGTGAACCCTTTCAGGACCGCAGTCCCGTTTTGGGGACAAACCAGTCGAATTATAGGTAGTTTGTCCCCCAAAACGGGACTGCGGTTCTGAAGGGGTTAACAGAGCGATGGCCCCGACACCATTAAAAAAAAAAATGTTAGAAAAGAGAACGTGCATTCTCTTTTGGTCCGTGCATGTTCCTTGACCGTATTGTTACGGAGCTGTGTGTCTGGTAGGTACCTAAATATAACGACCTTTTTTATTGACGATTAGTATATAAATGCTCCCTATATTTCGGGACGGAGTGGAGTGTCTCTATTATTTTCTTCAATTTTTTTCATCCTGTACAAACCTCCGCACGCCCCCCCCCCCCCCCCCTCCCCCCCGCGCCACCGCCCCCTCACGCCTGCCCTTTCATCAAGACACACACGTGCGCCACCAAACACGCCCACTTATCACTTCCCCCCCCCCCCGTATGGTCATTGGCCATACGACTACGGCCATGCATGAAATCGAGTGCATCTCTCCTATCGAGTACACCCCCCCCCCCCCCCCCCCCCCCTCCGCCTCCCGCTTTTGCTGCGCCTGGTATTTTGTCGATCGGTGTGCGGATCAGGGCTGGGCGCACCCGTGGGCTCGGCGGTGGTTGGATCATCGGACTTCATCAGCCGGGCGACTCGTGTCCGAAAGGCTCTCGGTGGAGGCATGCGGCAGTCGGGGGTGGTGGCGGCGGCGGCCTTGGAGGGGCTCCGGAAGCAGCTACCCCGGATAGGGGAAGACCACGCAAACGCCGGACGGCTGGCGCAGGTGCGGGGGGACCCAGGGGAAGGTCGTTGCTGGTACAAGCCGCAGCAGTCAGTACGCAGGGCAGCAGGGCGGTGGTTTGGTGTGTAGGTATCTCGTCTCCCCGAATTCAGAAATTAAATCATCACAATTGTTCATCATTATCATTGTTATTATTATTATTGTTGTTGGTTTTTTTTCAAAAGTTTTTAATGTTTTCTCTTTCTGAATTCGGGGAGGCAAAATGCGAATGACAGGCTACTTTTTTTCCGTCTTATCAGCGCTTTGTCATTAGTCCCGTGAAATTTGGGCAAATTCCGTTCTTCAGGGAGATGAGCCGTTGATTCTCAGAGTAAACCCCATTCAATTCAGAGTACCGGCACGCATGTAGCAGTATATATAGCGCCTATTGAAACATTTTCCTTTAATATACATCGCCCATTATTAATGCCTGTGTTGGGTGTATATCTACCAGTGCAGTACTTCTCTTTTGTTTACTCAGTCCACTCGTGTACAGGTGTTTCTCACTGTTTTTTTTTTAATCGTTTTATTCGTTTTGTTCGTATAGCAGAGAATAATCGGGTGTGCCAATCAAACCTTGATCGAACGGGGGCCTGCAGAGAGGCAGGAACACAGGGAGTGAAGCCCGAGGGTGACCATCCAGTGGCACACGCTTCTGCTGAGCGCTTTTTGCCCTCGATTGTTTTCGCTCTTGAAAAAAAAGAATCCCTGACCCTCGTTTTTGGTGTCAACGTGCTTTCCCCAATGCCCCGCCACCACCGCGACCGAAAACGCCTCCAAACAAGGGTTTGCACGACCTGGGGATGCCGGACGCGGTCAGGGTGGACCCTTCCTCGGTACAGACAAACATCGTCCTGGTGACCATCGGGCCAGACCTGACGGACGAGGGCATGACGGCGTCCGTGGTTTGCGACCGGCTCCGCGAAAAGGGCGTCCTGGCCATGGCTATCATGCAAGGCGTCATCCGTTTCGTCACCCATTCTCAGGTGGGCCTTGGCGGAGTAAGGGGGGTAAGCGCGTGGGGGAGGGGTTGTGTTTTTTGTGTACATATGAGGCATAGCTGTATGACATTTTACGTGTTTTGGGTACGAGTAGGGTTTTGTTTTTTTTTGTGTCCTGTTTTGTTGCCTCGGCGCGGCAGAATTTCACCCCCCCCCCCCCCCCCCCCCCCCCCGCCCGCCCCCCGCGCGCGCCCGTTTTATTGCCCCGCTTGGGCGGCGTCTAATTTATTATACGTGCCGGCGACGCCAACGTGCACTGGCACATGGTGTGATCGAGCCGGCTATTACGGGGGGCCATAGTTAACAGGACCAAATATTGTTAGTAAAAATTGGTAAACATATAGGTTTTTATGCATACCATCGGTCCTGTTAACTATGGCCCCCCGTTATAGCTATTACTAGATGTCGGACTCTGTTCGCCGTCGCCCCCCTCATCCCGCTCGGATAACGCCATTTTAACGCCCGTAAACCCCAAGGAGGGAACCCGTTGTCCTTTTGAAAATGCACATGGAGACGCTGCAGCGAAAGGATACAGGTCAGCAGCGTTAATGCCTGTCTCCCGCGTGGTGGCGAAATGGGCAATGGTTGAGCTCGCCACCCACCTCTCCGGTCGTTTCCGTTTCCGTCATTTTTTATTTTTTATTTTCCTGCTTTTGTTTCTCGCTTTTCTGTTTTTTTCCCCCCTGTTTTTTTTTTGTATTACGGGGGATCATAGTAAATAGGACCAAAATAATGTTAGTAAAAAATGGAGAAATATATAGGTTTTTGTGTTTGCCGTAGGTCCTATTTACTATGGTCCCCCGTAGTAGTTGCTTTTTACGCGGTTTCTCGCTCTTTTTTCCGCCCTGTTTTAGCGGTCCCTTGTTTCTCTCTTGGCTGTTTTCTGTTCACTTTCTTGCTCTTTTTTTCCCCTGTTCTAGCGGTCCCTTGTTTCTCTCTTGGCTGTTTTCTGTTCGCTTTCTTGCTTTTTTTTCCCCCTGTTTTAGCAGTCGCTTGTTTCTCTCTTGGCTGTTTTCTGTTTACTTTCTTGCACTAGTACGTCTGACCTCGTCCGGTACGCATTTCGTTCGTTCGTGTGTTCGGCTGCCGGCAGGTGACCAGCACCGACATCCAGCGGACTGTGTCGATGATGAAGGAGGTGCTCGAGGAAGCCGGCCTCAGGCCCCAAGGAGTCAACCGCTCGCCGCGCGCCGCCCCCATCGAGGTGCATCCCTGGCCTTGTGTCTTGCCTTGTGTCCTGCCTTGGCTCGCCTGGCCCTGCCTTGCCTTGTGTCTTGCCTTGCCTCGCCTGGCCCTGCCTTGCCTTGTGTCTTGCCTTGCCTTGTCTTGTCTTGCTTTGCGCCTGTGTGCGGAAACCCCACGTGTTGAGCCACATTAAAAGCGTTGGGGCACGAGATTTGAAAGGTAAAGCGACGAGGGTTTTGCGCTCACCGCGTATGCGTGGGTTTTCTGCATAAATGTATTGCTCTAGCGATGTCGGTCCTCGTAAGTAGGAAACAGGTTGGCCTGTGCTCACTGTGCTCCCTCCGCCTTTCCCCGCCCCCGCCCCCGTCCCCCGAAGTAGGAACGGTACTCCGTCTCGAAAGGGATGCGTTCAAGCAACAAATAAGTACTACCCTCCCTCCCTCCCTCCCTCCCTCCCTCCCTCCCTCCCTCCCTCCCTCTCTCCCTCTCTCCCTCCCTCCCTGCCTCCCTCCCCTCCTTCCCCCTCCCTCCGCCCGCACGCACTTCGTTTTTTCACTGTTTGTCGACGGTGATCCCCAATCCCCGAACAAACGAAAACCGGCGCATTTTCTATGGAACACCCTTCCATACTTATGATATGGACCCCCCACCCCCCCCCTCCCCCTCCATTATACCTGGCATATATACAGGAGCCTGTCGTTGACGAGCTCGAGTGGCGCTCAGACGAACAGCCCGGACCCACCGCGGACGCCACCACCACCACCACCGCCCAGCGCCTCAGCCTGTCCGGCGTCGCCGACGGCCCTGTCGGCCAGCAGGCGCTGCGCGAGGTGTACACGGGGCCGGACTCCCTTCTCGACGGAGAGTCATCCCCGGTCTCGGACGCCGGGGAAGAGGCGGCCACGGTCGCAGCGGGGGCGGTGGCTGAGTCGTCGCGGACGGGTGACGCCGCGGTGACGGTGGCGGGCGCGGCCGAATTCGGCGGTGAGGGCGAGGCTGGCGTGTCCTCCCCTGGGGCGTCGGCGGCGGTAGGCGGCGGGAAGGGTGCGGGCGCTGGCGGCGTCGGGGAGGTGTTGGAGGGCGAGGAGGACAAGGCTGACGCGCCGCCGTTCGTGGAACAGTTCGAGGAGGTCGAGCTTCAGGTAAGGGCATCAGGTGGCGTTGGCGGTGATGTCGGTCGGTGGTCTCGTATCGCCGAAGGCGAAGGCGGGGAAGACGACGGCCGGGATTTTGCTTTATTTTTTTCGTCTGGTGGGCTAGATGAGGGGGGGGGGGGGGGGGGGGAGGGGAGAGGAGGTTGTTGAGTCAGAGCGCTGTCTGTGGTGTTTGCTGCTGCTGCTGCTGCTGCTGCTATGTGTTTCTGGTACTGTTACTAGTGACTTACCTGGTGGTGTTTCTTTTTCCTTTGGGGGGGATGGAATAACACGCGCAAGGACAGGACAGCCTCCCCGAGAGTGCAACTCCCGTTTATGGTGTGTTGGAATAATATGGTGATGGTGTCGTAGACAGTCGTTCCGCCCTGACCGGCTGGCCGGTGGTGACGTGGAACCCCATGCAACCCATGCCAGGCAGTAGTGTTTTGTTCCGTCGCTTCCCCCCGCCCCCCTCCCCCCGTCGCGCGCGCGGGCGCAGCCATGGTACCCGCCACCCCTTCTGGGTCGCTGGCCGCTGGTGACTCGGTGTTGTGGAGAAGAGGTGTCCATGGTTTCGATCAGTCGATGGTAATGAAACAGCTCAGAGAGCTTCCGAGGACGGGCGTTGGAGTTGTGTTGGGGAGCCCACCAACAGAAATAGTATTTTTGAATATCTTCCCTCCTTCGCGGCGCGCTCCGCCGAAACCGGAACGATCCCAACCGAAACCGAAAATGAAACGGAATCTGAGTCGAATCGGAGTCAAATCTGAAACCGAAACCGATTCGAAACTAGAACCGAATCGAAACCCAATCCAAAGCCGAAACCAAGATCGAAATCGGGTCTGACACTGAAACTGATACCGAGACTAGAACTAAATCGAAAGCGAAACGAAACTCCGAAGTAGTTTTTTTGCGGAATTACAACCGAGACCGAATCTGAAGCGAATCTGAAATTGAACCGAAACCAAGACGAAAAACGAACCAAAAACGAACTCAAAACCGAAACCGAGTCTGAAACTGTAACTGCTACCGAAACTAAAACCGAACCGAAAGCAAAACCGAAACTAAAAGTATTCCGATCTTATAATCAGAACCGAATCCCGAAACCGGAACCCAAACCTGCTCCGAAACCCAAGCACAAACCGAAACCCAAAACCGAAACCCAAAACCGAATCCCAAGCCCAAACCGAGACCGAAGCTAACACCGAAAACCGAAACCGAAACGTTGCTCCGTCCGTTTTTAGGGAATGGCGGTTAGCAGCGAGGGCTTCGTTGCCATCATGACGAGCAAGGAGTCGCCGCGAGCCCTTAAGCTGGTCGTGACGCCTGACGACCCAATGTCTGGGGGGTTGGACGTGGAGCAGGCGGAGACCTCCGAGGCGCGGACGCTGCTGCAGCTCATGCAGGTGCCCGACGTTGGTCACTTTGCTGCAGCTGTTTCGCGATAGTAATACGTAGCGCATGCAGATGCCCTCGTTGCTTGCTCTCCTTGGTGAGGTTTTGCTAATGGTTTTGTTGGCGTTTTTTTTGTTTTTATTTTTTCATGCGGTATGTTCGTACTTCGTATATATACAACCGTACAAATAGTGCTGCATGTGCTGTATACACGTCCGTCTTTTTCTTTTCTTTTTTCTGCGCAGCCGATTTGGAACCAACCCTTCATTGCGTTTCGCCAATGCGATAATTATCCCTCACTAAATCCACGTATTACGAGGGACCATAGTAAGTAGGACCAAATATTGTTAGTAAAAATAGCGAAATTGATAGGTTTTTGTGTATATCCTAGGTCCTATTTAATGCGGTTCTAGTGGGGTGAATAGGATGTAGCACCCGACGCCCTCCCCTCCCTTCCCTCCTTTTTCCCTCCCTCCCTCACCCCCTTTTTCCCTCCCTCCCTCCCTCCCTCCCCCCCCCCCTCCGAGGGTCTATGGTCATACGACTACGGCCATGCATGAGGTCGAGTACATATCTCCTATCGAGTACACCCCGTCCCTAAAAAAATGTTTGGTGCAGTTGCCTTGGGCCAAGGGTGGACTGCAGTGACGTATATGCGTTGATTGCGCGGTATTACGGGGGGGCATAGTTAATAGGACCAAATATGGTAGGTAAAAATAGGGGAATATATAGGGTTTTGTGTCTGCCGTAGGTCCTATTTAATATGGTCCTTTTCTAGGCTCCTCGAGTTTCATATGGGTTTCGTGCAGCGTGTCGGTGTCGATATATCTGGTGCGTTTTGGCAGTCACCCTTCTCCGATCACCCAGCGTGTTGTTTCCTCGCGGGTGTTCCTTTCTGATGGGTTGTCGGGGGGGGGGGGGGGGAGGGGATTGACCCCTTCAGTTTCAACCGCATGACTGCGCTGCACATAGCCCTTACAGATACACCGTATCGTTTCGTACCGCACATCTCTTGTCGAAACCCAGAGCCACCGCGTGAGGTGGGTGGTTTCGTCCGGCGCGCGGAATGCGACGTATCTAAAGCTCCAAGTCCGACATCACAACCCCGCCACGCGGGTAGAAAACCGCGCGTGCTTTTTTACTCAGCAGGCGGGACGCACTGTTATCTATAGCGTAAGCGATGCTCTCGAAAACCTCGAACCCGCCGTACCCCTCTCGCGCAATAGCATGTATGTTTATGTGTCAGGATAGGCGGAAAGTGTACGGCGGGTTCTTCGAAGAGTTCGAGAGCGTCGCTTCTCTATTACGGGGCAACCACAGTGTACAGGACCAAATATTATTAGTAGAAAATAGTAAAGATTTTAGGCTTTTGTGTGTACCATAGGTCCCCTATTTACGATGGTCCCCCCTGGTAGCAGCTACCGGTATGTAGTGAGTACGCTCCATAACCCCGCCCAGGGCGTGTAAAACCACGCTTCCCATTATTTGGCAGGCGGGATATATATATATATATATATATATATACGAAGTATATATTTATCTGCTGGAGGGAGACTCTATTACGGGGGACCCTAGTTAACAGGACCTATGGTATACATAAAAACCTATATATTTAACCATTTTTACTCACACTATTTGGTCCTGTTAACTACGGCCCCCCGTAATAGTAGTCCATTAGAGCGGCACCTCAACATATTACCAGGTAGACCCTTCATGAGGCCATACACGGCCGGCCCGTACAGCAGTGGCGCAGCTGAGAAGTATTTTCAAGGTGTCTCAAGGTGAAAAGTGTGTGTGTGTGTTTTTTTTTTTTTATAGTTATTCTAAAAACCCCTTTTCAAGCCGGCCGCCGAAAATTCATACCGGTACACCCCCTCTCCCTCCGCCACAAACTTCTCAGGGCATCGACGTGGCCCGCCACCTCCCCGGCGACGCTCTGAGCGACCTCATGGACCTCTCCCTCAACAGCGGCGTGCAGCTCAGCACCGTCTACGTCAGCCGCGTCGACCCCTTCTCCGCCACCCTCATGGCCAAGGTTCCCCAGCGAGACAGCGAGACCCTCCCGTCCCCCGCCGCCGCCGCCGCCGCCGCCGCCGCCACCGCCGCCACCGCCACCGCCACCGCCGCTGCCAGCGAAGCGGCGTTGGCGTCAGCTAGAGCGGCTGTGGGGCCGGAAGAGGCTTGGATAGACGGCGGGGCGGCGGCGGCGGCCGCCGCCGCCGCGGCCGCCACCGCGGCAGATGGGGGGGGCTTTGACGATTGTCTAGAGGAAGGGTCGGAGCGGGAGACGGTGGTGTCGCCGTCTGTCCCGGGCACCACCATGGGCTCCGGGTACGGCCGGCCGCGGCTGGGGGTGTCCAAGATTGCGGAGACGGCGAACTCCTTCGAGGCGCTCGGGTTGGCGCTGCGGTACCCGTCGACGAGGATTTTCGTGAGGGCGGACCTTTTGGCGAGTGGGGGCGGGGGCGGCGGGGGGGGCGGGGGCGGGGCGGGGGGCGGGGGAGGGGCAGGGAAGAAGGTGGAGTCTTCGGCGTCTTGCTTCGACTCGGCGGATCTGGCGGAGCTGTACCCTAACTTGATGAAGCTTGTGGACGCGAGGACGAGGCGGTCGGCATCGGATGACATGAACACGCAGTTCGAGGTGCAGAAGATTCGCCAGCAGCTGGAGAGCGCGGTGAGCATGTTGTTTTTTTTAATCTTTTGTTGTTTCGGGATTTGTTCTGTTTCGTATTTTCCTCTTATTTTTATTTTTTATTTTTTTTGTTTCATTTTTTTTTGCTTCCGTTTATTGTATGGTCCGCTTTTTTTGTTTCTCCACTCTTTTGGTTCGGTTTCCCGTCATGTTTTGTTTGTCGTGCGTTTTTTTTTTCCTTGTGTTTCGCTTTCCGCTTGCTCGAGCGTCATACCCGTATACAATAGGGAGCACTGGTTTGTATCAGGTGGGTCCCGGTAGGGTACGCGCCGGAGCATATCGGGGGGGGGTATGTGAATGGCAATTACCCTCTACACAAGTCTTCGGTGAGGTTCAGAACGGCCCCAATACCACACCGAACACTCCGGCATGGTTCGGTACGAGCTAACGACCGGCACGTGGCACTCACGGAAAATTCGGTACGTACCCACCCGGAAGTACCCGGGGCGCCTGTAGTTGCCTTACCGTTTCCAATTTCAAGGAAGAATTGAGAGGACTGACGGGAAACGCGAGAGTAAACGCCGCAACAAATCTGCTTTCGTATTTCTCCGAACCCCCGACTAGAGCGGATGAAGCACGAAACAGGCCCTTCCAAAGGCAGCCGCGTCAACTGAATGCAAAGCCGTGAAACCTACTTGAAGCGAAAGTGACACGATTGTGACTCCAACCGCACACCAACGTCTCGGTGGTGTATATGGTCGTCGTCCCGACGTGAAAAGCGCTCAACGTGGCAAGAGAACCGTAACAAAATAAAACGAGACCCTTTAAAACCCCCCGCGCCCGTTAGATGGCTAGCTAGTCACGCTCGCGCAATCCCCTCCACGTCCGATAGGGGGCTAGCTGATTACGGTCGGTGGATCGCCTGTATGGAGGCGGACCAGACCCCAATCGTTTGCTGTGCGGCAGTAAATCGCACGTAGCACTCTCAGCATTGACGCTCAGGAGAAGGTGTGCGTGTCCTATCATGCCGTGCAGGATTTCGAACAGACGTCAGTTGCTGTTTCTTGAGGCACAATTGCGACCGCCTCTTCCTTGGTTCGAGACGGGGCTTACAGAAGCTGTACGGTGCTCCTCTTTTATCTAGGGAGAACGATTCGGCCAAACGCATCCCGCAATGTCCGCCTTCGCGAAACCCCGCAGTTCCTGGTACCAAACACCTCCCTGCTCCCCCCCCCCCCCTCCCCCTCCACTCCACACCTCCCCTCCCTCTCTCGACTGTCCTCCCTTCCTTCCTTCCTTCCTTCCTTCCTTCCTTCCGGGCTTTCCAGATGAACGCGGGAGATTCGGACAGAATTTCTGTCCTTCAAGAGGAGCTGAACTCGCTTGTAGTTCCCGACTCGAACACGGCTCAGGTGTCCTGACCTGTCATGCTCTCGCCTGACCTAGCTTGACCTGGCCTGTCTTTAATTGGCGTGATCAAAGTTGGCTTGCTTGCTTTGCTTTGCTTTGCATTGCTTTTGCTCTGCTTTTGCTTTGCCTTGCCTTGCTTGGCTTCGCTGGCTGGCTTGCTGGTTTGCTTGTGTCGTTGCTTGCTTGCTTTGCTTTTGCTTTGCCTTGCTTTGCTTTGCTGGCTGGCTGGCTTGCTTGTGTCCTTGCTTGCTTTGCTTTTGCTTTGCCTTGCCTTGCCTTGCCTTGCTTTGCTTTGCTTTGCTTTGCTTTGCTTTGCTTTGCTTTGCTTTGCTTTGCTTTGCTTTGCTTTGCTTTGCTTTGCTTTGCTTGCTTGCTTGCTTGCTCGCTCGCTTGCTTGCTTGCTTGCTTGCTTGCTTGCTTGCTTGCTTGCTTGCTTGCTTGCTTGCTTGCTTGCTTGCTTGCTTGCTTGCTTGCTTGCTTGCTTGCTTGCTTGCTTGCTTGCTTGCTTGCTTGCTTGCTTGCTTGCTTGCTTGCTTGCTTGCTTGCTTGCTTGCTTGCTTGCTTGCTTGCTTGCTTGCTTGCTTGCTTGCTTGCTTGCTTGCTTGCTTGCTTGCTTGCTTGCTTGCTTGCTTGCTTGCTTGCTTGCTTGCTTGCTTGCTTGCTTGCTTGCTTGCTTGCTTGCTTGCTTGCTTGCTTGCTTGCTTGCTTGCTTGCTTGCTTGCTTGCTTGCTTGCTTGCTTGCTTAACCCCTGTTATTAGGAGAAGGAGGAGGAGGAGGAGGAGGAGGAGGAGGAGGTGACGCGATGGGCGCGGGCCTGACAAGGGCGCGACGTCAGACGGGAGAAGAGGAAGCGCTAGTGTCGCTGACCCTTGCTCGCGCGGAAACGGGGAGGGGCGATTGGGAGCGGTGGAGGCCGCGGAGGTCGCCGATACGTGTTGAGAATCCCGAGGAGGTGCCCAGAAGCCGAGGAAGAGCAGAACGGGGAGGGGGGAGACAGGGTCAAAAATTTTGCATACGTATACCACACGATACATATGTCACACGCCATCAGGACGGAGCGATGGGGTCGGGAGGGAGGAGGAAGAACGAAAGAGAGAAAGAAAGAAAAAAGCTTTGGAAGTGTGGCGGTGAGAAATTTTGACGGGCTCGGTGAGGCCTTCCCTGTCCCGTGCAGGACGGAGGGGCGAGGGCTCCTGGGGACAAGCCGAAGGGGCGGGCTGGAACGCCGCCCGGCGTTTTTTATTGTTGCGGTGTCGCGGTGGCATGGCGTGTGCAGACGATAAGGCATTCATCGTTGGCGTGGGGGGTGCCGTCGGACGAACGCACGAAGGGTTGCAGGCGGGTTGCGGTTTTCTTGTTTTATGCTTCGTTTGTTGCGCTGATTATTCATCTTGTTCATCTGAGGCTCCTGAGAAACGAACTACCGCTTTGCCTGGCAAAGGTCGTTGCAGGCGTGTGTGCTTTAGTTGATCGGGACGGGGTTGGGTAGTTTTTGGGGGGAGGTGCTCGCGCTCGATTTTGGTGTGTGTCTCTTTCCTGGGGCGGGGGGGGCAGGCGGGTTGCGGTTTTCTTGTTTTATGCTTCGTTTGTTGCGCTGATTATTCATCTTGTGCATCTGAGGCTCCTGAGAAACGAACTACCGCTTTGCCTGGCAAAGGTCGTTGCAGGCGTGTGTGCTTTAGTTGATCGGGACGGGGTTGGGTAGTTTTTGGGGGGAGGTGCTCGCGCTCGATTTTGGTGTGTCTCTTTCCTGGGGCGGGGGGGGGGGGGCAGGCAAGCTATTTGTATGCGCGGCGGGGTTGAACGATAGTTGCCCGGCCGCGCCTCACTCAGCCCGTAGTTGGTTTTGGTTTTAGTACCTTCTGGCAGGCGTTTCGGTGCTTGGGAGCTGTGAGACAACGGAAGGGCCTTTTTATTTTGTTTCCGGGTTTTGCTTTGGTACGGTACGTTTTATGGGGGAAAATGTTTCAATGTTTACGCGGGCGGCGAGAGTCGGGGGTGGGGGGTGGGGGGGGCAGGTGGGGGGGGTATTTGCTGTCACATACATGAGTGGTTGGCCTTAAGGTTCTGTTTCTGGTTGTTGTTTTTCCTCGCGTACCGTGGCGGGCTGTGGTGATGGTAGATGTTGGAAGGGAGTACAGTAGTACCCTGAACGAACGCTGCTTGTCTCTTCGCTCGTTGATTACCCTGGGATTTTATTTTATTATTTTCATGTCACCCTCCCGGATATATTGGAGTGGGGGTCGGGGTTGGGGGGGAAGGGGGGCTAGATGGATTCCGCAAGGTGCGGAATGGTTCAAGACAAGAAAAAAAATGCAACGTTTCAACACGAGGATAAATGCCTCGCCTAAAGGCAAGAAGAAAGGTGTGAGTCTTCGAGGCGAAAGAAAAGTGTACCGATTCAAAACAAGAAACGTGTACGTACGTACGATACGTGAATCGGTTTTAAGAAATGGCTTCACCGCCGTCTTGCTATAAGGGTACGGCGTATTACGAACGGGCCTTCTATGTCTGCTTGCTGTGGGTGGAAGGAGCGCGCGGGGGGGGGGGGGAGTGTCCTCGATAGGAGAGATGTACTCGATCTCATGCATGGCCGTAGTCGTATATGACCATAGACGCTCGCATCCCTACATTGCCGGGACGGAGCATGTCGGGTTTTCACTGACCAGGCAGACATTGCTTGCACCAAGCACGAAGCGCCGTGAGGTGGAGGGCGAGTCGCATGAGGGGTGCATCCTACTAAGAAGAAGGAGGGGGGGGGGGGTTACAGTGTCCGTGGATAGTGCGCGCGCCGAGACAGTCACGGACTACGGCCGGCGTGGTCTTACTGCATTGGTGATACCGCGCCCCGGTTACACAGAAGGCGGTGCATACGCTGTGCCTCCGCCCTCCCAGCCCTGCCTCCCTCCCTTCGTCCCACGCTGATTTAGCTGGCAGGTGAGAGGGACTGTGGCAAAGGGAGAGCAGGTGCGACTACTACTGCCGTGCGTTTACTCTTTTGAGCGTGAACGAACAGCCTCGGTCAGAGTGTAGACAGCCGGCGCTTTTTGTGTGTGTTTCGGCCGCGGCCTGGTAGTATGCTTCCTGCAAGTATGAGCGTGAAGTGAAGTATTGTCGAACATCCACATCATAAATGAATGAATCATGAATGTATCGTGAAATGGGTCCCTCTCTTTTTCGTTCCTACGATTGGGTCAGTGTTTTTTTGTTGGTAGCCCCTGCTGCCGGTTTTGCACGCCATGGATATCGCTCGGTGTCTTGCGGGTGCCGCCCGTCGGCGGAAAACGTACTACAACAGCAGTAGTGCTTGCGCGCTGCATCCTTTCCCCTCACGCTGTGTTGGAGGTGGCTTCACGTTTTCGTGGAAGACGCCCTCGGCTGGGCGCTCTTTCGCTGCAGATGAACCCGTCTATATACCCGTACGTGTGTTTGTCATTGCTGATTTGAGGATCACGCCTCGATACGCGTCATACATCGCTTGGGAGATGTATGTGTATATATGGGGGTGGACGTGTTTCCAGAATCGTGTTCGGCCGCGAAGAAGCTGGAATGCTATACACGGCCACTATTAATAGACGACGCTAACATGAGCGTTGGGACATCAACATGCGGAAGGGAAAAAGGAAAAAATGGGCGGAAGAATCCTACTACTACTGCCGCGGTCGCTATATATATATATATATATACATATATTTTCAGCTAGCCTGCACCTGACCTGTTTTTTTGCTGCAAGCGGATGTTCGAGCAATTGTATGATCGTGCTCATGTAAGGCATTCGTGTAACTACTGTAGTAGTAGAGGCTAACGCTCGCGGTTTCGGCGCAACGAGAGCAAGCAGGCGAGCGTGTATACCAGTTGTACCAGTAGCGAGCGTTTTGTCGAGATGCTATCTACATCAGGAATATAATTTTCTCTGCGGTACTACTATTACGGGGGGGCCTAGTAAATAGGACCAAATATTGTCAGAAAAAAATAGGGAAATATGTGTCAGTAGGTTTTTGTGTTACTATGGTCCCCCGTAATATTAATAATCTATATACGCCAAGGGGATGGCGCTCCCTCACATGGAACACGCCGTACTCATGTCGGGAGCTCTAACACCTCAAGGAGGGCCAGGGCAAGGCTCTGCATTCATCCCCCCCCGCCCCCCCCCCCCCCCCTCGAAACGTTCTCCCAAGCAAATCAACAAAGAAAGGTTAGAAGAAGAAAAAAAAAAAACGCGCGAAAGGAAAGAGGTAGCACACTTCTGCTGAAAAAAAAAAAAACTGAAATGACGGGGCGCTCCGCATAACCCGAAATCGTCGGAATAATGCCATCCTTGTTTAGGGAAAAAATGACTTTTTGTCGTAGGACTTGGGCCATGCAGTTTGATTTTTGGTGACGACAGTGTTTGGGTAAAGGTGTAGAGCTCGTTAACCCTTTTAGGACGGCAGTCCCGTTCTGGGCACAAATCACTCAGAATTTGAGTGGTTTGTCCCCAAAACGGAACTGCGGTTCTGAAAGGGTCGAGTGAGGAGCCTCAGAAATAGTACACCTGTACTGTTTTAGCATGCGCCTTGGGCAACTACCACTCGGGCGCAACGCGTCTACGAATTATAGGTACTGTTTGGACCAGCTACTATTACGGGGGACCATAGTAAATAGAACCTATGGTACACACAAAAGCCAATATATTACCCTATTTTTAGGGACAATATTTGGTCCTATTGGCCATGGTCCCCCGTAATAACACACGAACGGTACCTAGATTTTGGGACAGAGTGGTTAATACTTTGCGGACGGTCGGCTTGGAGAAAAAAACATTCCGTTTTTCGTTGACCTCACATAGGCATGTCGTGCCCGTTTGCCAGGTGTGCGCTTCTTTCGTTACCTTCCGCACCTTGCCAAACCTGCAGGTGAATTCAAAACCCTATACCTTTGATGACCCGGGTATGGGTGGGTCTACTGCTGTGTGGAGCAGTCTGCGCTTAAACTTGTAGAAAGAGGCCGCACACCCCTAGAAGCAGTGTTGTTTTTTTGTGGCAAGATAACTCCGGGCCGGGAAAGTCTAACTCGCAGCTATGTTACTGCCGTAGTTAGGTACGCACTGCATGGCATGTGTGGCGTGGCGTGGCAAGGCATGGCGTGGCATGGCAAGCCCCGAGAACGTTTGTTTCCCCTTTAAGCTATTAATAATACACCAAATACACAAATTGCTCGTAAAATATTATGGGGGATCGTAGTAAATAGGACCTACGGTACACACCAAAACCTATCTATTTCCATACTTTTACCATTACGGGGGACCATAGTTAACAGGACCAAATATTGTTAGTAAAAATTGTTAAACATATAGGTTTTTATGTATACCATAGGTCCTGTTATCTATGGCCCCCCGTAATAACAATATTTGGTCCTATTTACTATGGTCCCCCGTAGTAGTGTGAAATCAGGTTTTTGGTTCGGCGTTGGTATACTCAAGTTACACCAACCTGAACAAAAACAAAACGAAAAACACAAATTTAATTTAACCCTTTTAGAACCGGAGTCCCGTTTTGGGGACAAACCATTCAAATTTCAAGTAGTTTGTCCCCAAAACGGAACTGCGGTCCTAAAAGGGTTAAGAACGAGATTTTTCAGCTTGCAGAGCCCACTTTAAATCCTGGCATGTACTGGAACTATATATTTTTGGACAAAAAACATACGGAAAAAACACACCGTACAATCCTCCACGAAGAGAAAAAATCGGCACAGAGCGAGAGCTGTTCGATGAACCAACAACAAACAAACACTGCCATCCACCGTGTGCCGCCACCGAGTGCTATTACGGGGGACAATAGTTAATAGGACCCATATTGTTAGTAAAAATGGTTAAATGTACCTGGTATACGTTTTTATGTTTACGATAGGTCCTATTAACTATGGTCCCCCGTGATAGTACGATGTAGGAAGAAGCCCCAGTACGCACGCAGGTGATGGCATCACTTCTTGGACCGAGACGGGTCTCGAGCCTTGGCTTCCGCGTAGTCGGAGAAGTGGTCCCGCGCTCGGAAATATGTCCTGTCCCTGCTCTCCACATACCGCTGGAAACTCTTCGTGAACACTGCGACAAAAGGTACCACAGTAAAAATCGGCGGGGTAGAAACATGAACGGCGGGAGGGGGAGGCGGGGGGGGGGGGGGGGGGGTGCCCTCGATGTCATGCATGGCCGTAGTCGTAGGACCACAGACCCTCGCATCCCTACAATGCCGGGACGCAGCACGTCGGGTTTTCCCCGACCAGGCGGGCATTGCTTGCACCAAGCGCGAAGCGCCGTGAGGTGTCTGGCGAGTCGCATGAAGGGTGAGCTGAAATCCTACTATTAATAAGAACCGCTTTTGAAGCGGATTCGACGCTCGCATCTCTACAATGCCGAGACGCAGCATGTCGGGTTTTCATCGAACAGGCAGACATTGCTTGTCTATATGCTTGCATCCGATGACGTTGTGTTTGTTTGTATGGAAAGTGATTGTGGGAGGTCTGGCACGGAACCAAGAGAAATCCGTGGCTGATTGCGAGAGATAAATAGGCCAATTTAGGCCATTTTCTGGAATCGAAGAGCTAATCTTGATGGCAGCACCCGGACATTGTTCGATGCACCCCGTGAGTGTAGCAATCACTACCACGTGGATGCAAGCACAGGACTGTGCTGGCTGATTCCTCTTGCTCTAGAGCTTAAGTCCCTCGCTGCACATAGTCGTATCGCGGCACCCCCTTGTTGCTACCAGGTAGCACCTTAACGATGAGTTTGTCCACAGACGCGGTAACGAACTCCGCTAGCACAGTGTTACGGAGGACCATATTAAATAGGACCTACGGTGCACACAAAAAAACTATATATTTCGCTATTTTTACCAACAACATTTGGTTCTATTAACAATGGTCCCCCGTAATAGTTGACAGAACGCGGTTTATTGGTGGTATATATGTTGGGGATCAGGATCAGAGTGAAGAGGGTGTACACGAGGGCTCTGGGGCATGTCTTGAAATGAGTCGTCAGGTGTAGGCCGGCAAACCCACGCCGAACGCGAGCGAGCCGGGGGTTCTCGCTAAGACCGAGAGCAGGCATGAGGAAGTCGGTGGGTGGGTCAACCAAACCTACGCTTCGTACCAGGTATAGGTTTTACATTAATTCTGCTCAAAATGTATCAAGAAGTAGGTTTTCTTTTTATTCTGCATCAAGATTTCTTACTACTAATATGTGTTCGCCGAGTCTAGTTAGACCTGTTAAACTCCCAGAAAATCTAACTATACTCGTACTACTTCAATGCCTGAAGAGCCCAAAGTATGCTACTCTATGGTCTACTACGCTGAATGCTTCCAGGTATGCCAGCATAAAGGGCACAAGCCTAACCAAACCAGATGTGTATGTCTTTTTTTTCGTTTCCGCCCACCCCCCCTCTATTTTTTCGCCAGATACTTATGCAAGGAAAATTCATTTCACCACCAAAAACAAGGTGTTTTCGATACGTAGCATAAGGCCACGCTTCTTATGCAGTCGGATTTTCGGTCAGTTGGAAATGGTGCTATTAATATCAGAGCACGTTCGCCCGAGATTTTGCCCTGAAAATGTGCGAAACTACTGTTTTCTCGCCTCGGAATGAGTTGGGCCTTTCTCCAAAAACCTATCTAGAGCTGTTTCCCGCTTCTCCAGGTACCCAGTTGCTGGAAATAACCTCCGGTACTTTTCCCGTTCAACAGGGTCAAATACGATTACCATCTCGATTGGATCGGAAAAAAGTGTTTTTTTCCAATCCGATCCCTGGTCGTAATCGTATTTGACCCAGTTGAATCGGAAAAGTACCGGAGGTGGTTTCCTGCAACTGGGCACTTACTTGGAGAAGCGGGAAACCGCTCTACACAGGTCTAGGAGAAAATTCCAATTCATTCTAAGGCGAGAAACAGCAGTTGTTTCGCACATTTTCGGGGCAAAAGCTCGGGTGAACATGCCGGTGGCACTATTTCCAACTGACTGCAAACCCGACTGCATAAGAAGTGGCCTAAAGTTCTGCAAGTGGTGGGGGGTGTTTAGTTCACCCAAAAACTAGTACCAGATACAACTCTATTATCGAACACTTTTCCCCCCAGAATTTCCTATAGATAGATATGGTTTTGCTTTGGAAATTTGTATCAAGACACGAAGGCGTTTCTGACTCTTCAGAAGGAAAACATATCAGGAAAGTTAAATTTGACATACTTAGAAAAAGCTAGTCAACAAAAATCTAGAAGATTATAATACAAAATGCGCGAAAAAGAAACCCTGGGAATTCTGGAATTCTGAGGGGGGGGGGGGTAAAGTCTCCGACAAATGACGACCCTCAGCACCATTTGGTCTTCATACCTATAAGGATACCCCCAAAACGTCCTTACATTTTCCGTCCAAAGGTGTAGCTAGCGACAGGAAGTGGCTACGCAGGTCTCACCGTGACTTTCTTGGCTCTCCGTGGAGAGCCGCCCAGCCACCGGACCTTGAAAGCCTATCATCGACGCCTAATCAAAACGGTAACACCGAGAGGGTACGAAATGAAAAATAATGAGGATGATGTCTCCGTTTGTACGTTGACAGCTACACGGGTAGTTTGGACGAAATCTCCCGGGTCGCAAGTCCACAGCGAGGAAAGAATGTGCCTTGTTTGTTGAAAGCTTTGGGGACGAAATGATTTACGGAACGTGATTTCACAGGCAGAACTGTGCGCGCAGGCAGCGTTCTGCCGCTCGTTGGTAGGGCATTATATTTGGAGCGGGGTAGGGCGGGAAGGCGGGCCGGGAGGGAAAGTTTCCGATGCCATCAACATACGTACTCAAGACGGTACAATATGCGGCCACGCAAATCGTCACAATCTATCAGCGTTCAATCTACTCTGCGCAGACAGGCGCTTCCTACTCGTATTGCTATGCGAGGAGACGCTACGTGTGCGATGATGATAATTTATAACCAGGACTCTTGCACTCCTGTCGAGCACGAACTAACCATCCAGCAGTCGAAACACGCCTCCTTTAGTGCGCCGAGTGTTCCTCTGATGGTATCTACAGTTTTTTTTTGTCGCCACACCAGAACGGGCAGGGCGGGGTACACGGTGCAGTTCGTCTCGACAAGACCACAGCGAAGTGTTGACTGCTCGTTTTATGTATCAGCAGCGAAGTGTTGACTGCTCGTTTTATGTATCAGCTCTGTGTACACTGTACGGCCTCCGCCCTTCGACGCCTAAAAAGTAACCGACCAAAACAATAGCAACGCAGGAGCGTCCTTACGAGGGGACAAGGGACTAGGCACGCCATCAGCTTTCTATTTTAATGGTTCAATGTTTCATCTGGCAATGTGCAGCCCTTATTCCGATCGTATCATCCACATACAAAAGCGTAAGCAATGGTAGAATCCAATGACTCTACACATGGAAGGTGCTACCAAATCAGACCTCAATACTTGGGGTGGGGGTTACTATATCACGCCCACAGAAGATTGTCTGTTCGTTTGCGACGCTGAACACACTACTCCTCCTTATCGAGCGGATGCCTATATGTGGTGCATCGGTGCACGGATGGACCATTGGACTACAGGTCAACGCCGCAAGACTATAATCCCCTACGCCAGCCATAGCCTTGATCGAATGAAGCTCACCATGTCGGTCGTGGTGCATCGGTGCACGGATGGACTATTGGACTACAGGTCAACGCCGCAAGACTATAATCCCCTACGCCAGCCATAGCCTTGATCGAATGAAGCTCACCATGTCGGTCGTGGTGCATCGGTGCACGGATGGACTATTGGACTACAGGTCTACGCCGCAAGACTATAACCCCCTACGCCAGTCATAGCCTTGATCGAATGAAGCTCACCATGTCGGTCTTCTTCTTGACCACGACCGGCGTCATATCCTGACTCCCTCCTGCGAAGTCACCACCCCGAGCAGCCACAAACGAAAGGCAAAAAGCAGTTGTGTAGTCGCAAACGGTGACCAGGTAAGTTGATTCCACCGAGCGGCGCATGGGGAGCGAGCACCAAAACAAGGAAGAGCAGTGTCGAAAAACGAAAATCACCAAGCCAGATGCCGGGTACCCGGTACTGATGCTCTACCAGCACCCACAGCGTTTATTTGCGAGTTAAGAATTTCATGTTCAAGCTTTGAACGAAGATAAGAACGTGGCCATTGCTATACCGAAAAAAGAGTGGGACACACCCTCCCTTACAATACAAATCGAGCCTGCGGCGCAGAGTAAGAGATCCTTAGGGGGGCGGAATATGCGTCGTCAAGTAGGCGCGCGTAGGCCTTTTGACTACTGTACATACACCTACAACTTGGAAATAGAAGAGGCGATTAGCAACCAAGATCCGTATTTCGAAGGTTCAGAATAATGGAAGCAGATAAAGAAGAGGCCAGACATGTTGAGCCCTTGTTGGGTCTTTTTGGGGGCCCGATAACTTGCTACAGTAGTACCTATAATGGAAACGCAGTTTTCTTTCCGCAGCATCTTAGGCGTCGACCCAAGAAGATATGTAACATCCTCCTGGATAACAGCAATATTTTAGTGAAGGCCATTTCTTCGCCGGTGATAAAGCCGTTGCACTATACTCCCGCGTCGGAAATGAAACATTCAGCGATTTTGGGAGCTTTTTCGTTGCTACTGGCTCGCAAGTTCGGGTTGCACGAAAACACCTCGTGCGTCGTTTCCGGCTGCCTCCGACTGCTATCTGGCCCACCCGACGCCCTCACACACTCCATCAGGAGCATCCCTAAATTTCTCTCGCTGCTAGTGTCCTGTGAGGAGCTGTAGCTGTCCGCGAGTAAGCGGAGGGCAAACGTTCAGTTAAGGGTAGTCTCATTTTGTACCCGCCAGACGTGCACCCCAGTTTCCGAGAAAATTCGACCACCGCAGCACGTACGTCTCTAAGTCGAGGTGGAGGCCTCTGCTGAGAACCTGCGGAAGAGAAACCCCGAGAGGGCCACAAGCTGCTGTGATGAAACTCTCTTGGGATCACGGCCGCTCTCAGGTAGGCACGGACCAGCCGAAGATGCAAACTCAGCGTGTCAAACATCGTGGCGCCGGTTCGTATTCTGATAAACCATATACTACCAATATGTCCCCAAATATAAGAATCGTTTATACCTAATAATATAATACAAACGATCCTTATATAGGGACATATTGTTAGATATTAGAGTCACCCGGAAACCCGGGGATAGGGGACGCTATAGAGCCTGCGTGGCCTTGACGCTTGTGGGACCCCGAGATAGTGACAAAAACGATGGTTGGTGACTTTGATGTGATCAACCATCCAAGAGCAGGGTCAGTGCCCAGCAGTAGGGGGAGGATCATGGTGCTCAAGTGCCGTACGACACCTTGGGGTGTCACTACTCGGACTTTGGGCATTACTACGGGGGATCATATTAAATAGGACCAAATATTGTTAGTAAAAACAGGTAAACGTATACCTGGTAGGTTTTTGTGTGTACCATAGGTCCTATTCACTACGGTCCCCCGTAAATATTAGTATTAACAATAATTGTACCATCCTCCAAGTGGTCGTCCATGAGTACGTGTTGCTACTTTTCCTCTCTGAGGTTAAGTTCGTACCGGTAAGTGTTGTCGCATACCGTCCTACTGTACCAGGTATAAGTCAACCCCACCCCCTTGGCTTGAAAAGGGAGTGCGCAGCCTCGAGCTTCGTAGTTATGGTAGGATTTTAGAGGTTGGCGTTACTTGGCGTGTACCTGGTATCTCTACGGCATGCAGACCTCGTACGAGTACTACTACGTGTTCGAACGTAACGAAGACACATACTCGTGTCGTACGAACTTGTACGCAGAGTACCTGGTGAGGAGCAGCTACGAGTACGATGTACCAGGTATGAAGCTGTTGACGTTCTGGATTCTGGAGAGATTTCGTAAAGAGTGGAGAGACTACAACCGGGTACAACAGTATGATGGTGCGCACGGCATGGGATGGATATACTTGCTTCCGCGCACCTTGCTTCATGTGGTCGATGTAAGCCTGCTGGGTGTTGCTGAGCCACACGTTGTTGTCTTCCGTGGGAGTCACGGAGTAGGGAGTGAGGAAGGTGGCTGAAAGGTGGAGCTCTCGGAGATCGTCAGCTTCCGTCTCGGGCACGACCAGGTGTTTGTGCTGGTGCTGGTGCCCAACGTCAACAACACCATCCTGTCCCTTCTGCTGCTTCTCCCCGGGCATCGGTTCCTGTCCGAAATTCGAGATTGTCCGTGATCGACGAGAGCGCGACAGAAAGACACCGATCTAGCGTCAGATACGTAGATAGCTCAAAAGGACGCAAGCTACCTCCTCCCCCCAAGCGTGATGTTTCGTGTGCAAATTGTCCCGAGCGTCCCAAATGGTCCCGGATCCCGAACGGCGGTGTAACACCGCTGCGGCTAACGATGTACGATGCGCGAACAGGCACCAATCTCGCCGCATTTTTGCAGTTGGAGGTTGGAGCATTGGAGCAACAGATAAGAAGGGTCGGAGGCCCGAGCGTCCGAGCTCTCAGCGAGCCTAGCGTAGAGCACAGAGAACGCATCTTGGCTACTATCTGATGGTGCGTCGGATGTCTGATAATAAACTGGCGAAGCGGAAATGGTGTTTCAACTGACTTTCACTTTATCAACAAGAAAGAGCTTTTTTTATCAACCAACGAAACCATGATTCATTGATATTTTATTTATTGATCGTATCTATCGCTGGTAGCGGCCACCCGAATCGCCGGATTCCAAGCCCTACCGCTACGTAAGTACTCCGTGGCTGCCTCACACTCAATTGTCTCGAGTGGCTGAAGCACCAGGCGGACACGTGGGTATTCGTAGCTCAACTGGTACATGGGTGGACGAAACCTCCTCCTCTTGGTACCACGTCAAAATCACACCATACATCATTGATACCTACGTCGAGAATCATACCTGGTATATTATTGACGACATATGTATGTACAGCTGTAGGGTATGTGGTCAAGCCGGGTCACAGTAGTAGGGTGTCGTCGGCGTCAATGCACGTGCTGCATACATACCCACACATGTTCAAAAAAACATACCTGTGGTAGACGAGTATCATATTTAGCGCGTTAAGCAAAGCTGACGCTGCGGGGATATGTCAAGCGCAACAGCGTGCGCTTAGCGTATATGGTATGTTGTATTGTGTGCAGGAATGCATACAGCAAGCAGTGAGCGCTGTGTACTTGTAGGTTCTCCACGTACGATGCGATTTTGTCCCCAAGGCTTCACACGCGGCACGTCGGCAGTCGTCAATGTATTATTATCATGCTCGCCTTCAGGCAATAGTAGATGCCGTCCCAATATAAACCGAATATCCTTTCGTAAATCAGCGGTATCCCTCATACGCTTCGCATCGCGCCAATGAGCAGAGAGTCCTGAGTCCATGCACACCAGGTACAGTAGTACAGTACAACACGGGTGATACTGATAAATTAATTAACCCCCAAGTTGGTGATATATAATGTGCTCGTGCGGCGAAGTCGGCCGTTAGCAAACAAACCGTGCGAACGTCGAAACAACACATCATCGGTGTGTACCTGGCATCCTGGCACAAACAGTTAGTTGTAGTACCTTGCACGTTCTACCTGGTACATTATAAGCATACCTGGTGTACTAAACAGTAAAGTAAAGCACCCGCCGACTAGGCATAGTTCAAAACCGATTGAGCCCAGGGGTATTTCAGCCGATCGGTTTCATTGCGAGGGCGGGCGGACGAGAACACGAAAAAAACGCCCCGCAGGGTTTTTCGGAGGGTCTTTCGCAGTCCCAAAATATAAGAACCGTTTGGATTGAATGTTCATCGTATCCATGCGGCCCTTAACCTTGGCGGCAGAGAGGGCAGAGTGATACTACGAGCAGGTGGTTTACAGTACGTATAGCGGCTGGTGTGATGGTCAAAGAAACTGAAACGTAACAGAGTAATATAGCACGCCCGACGAGCGTGCGTCTGACGTGTCGCGCAGCTTGCAAAATCAAGTTTCAACCACCACTGTAAACAATCGAAAGTTAGTTACTCACTGCTGAAGTATTGCAACAATTCGATACAAACGTTCGCCAACACCGCCGGCGTGAGCGCAGCTATACGCTACTCACTGCTGACGTATTGCAACAATTCGATAAAAACGTTCGCCACCAGCCGCCGGCGTGAGCTCAACTATACAGCATCGACCAACTGCACAGACGGATTTTCCGACTGCTGCTGAATAAATCGGGGACGGGGTTGTTTGATCGGGACAAACAGCTTATTATCTGTGTGACACACCTCGCACACCGCACGCGTAGGCTGTTTGAACATTTGAGTCACATGAGTACATTTATTGTTATTGCCCTCGATGAAAAGCGCATTCGAGCGCTGTTCTCAGTTTGCTAGTGTGTTTTTTTGTGAAGTCGCAGTTGGAGTTGGTGCGACTGTGGAGAGAGACCAGTCGGCACCCCGGCATAGACGGCACTCCAGCAGGCGCGGTTTGGCTCAGACTGAACGTCTGTTTTTTTTTCCTCGGAAAACCAAGAACAAAATGCTCGCGCTTCGCGCTCGCGCGCCTCATTGCTAAATACGGTTACTATATTACGGGGCAAAGTGGTATTCCAGTAAAGCAGAACTTTAGCACGGCGGGAGCAGGGCGCCCCACCCTCCAACAACAGTCATCAAGAGGTTGTGGTTTGCCTGGCCCATACGGCGGGAATGTATACGGGAAAGCACGTCTGCCGATATCTGTATATCGCAGAATGTCTCCCTTCGCCTCTAAGAAAAGCCCACGGCTCACCGCTCCGGTTCCGAGCGACGATGGAAGCCGGAAGCCTCCCGTCCCTACGTACGGAAAGACACACGGAAAGACACACTTCTAATAACAAGCATGCCATCATGACGTCATATAGTCCAGGCAGTGGTGGATCAGTCGGCACAGCTTGCAAGTTATTGAGCAGGTAGGTATTTATTTTCTGAAATCGGGGAGACGAAATATACGACGGGAATAGAGTGATCGACAGACGATTAAAGACAGACAGACAGACAGACAGACAGACAAGTTTGCAATTACCGCAGCTGGCACTCAATTTCACTAACTGAGGATTGTTTGGGGCGCGCTGGAAACGGGAATCATGCAGCGCTAATCCCTTTTAGGACCGCAGTCCCGTTTGGGGGGCAAACTACTTGGAATTTGACTCGTTTGTCCCCAGAACAGGACCGCAGTCCTAAAAGGGATACTTATCCAAATATCCACCGGTTGCCGGCAGAAACGGCTGAGCATTCTACTCGAGGGGTGGCTGCCTCTTCATTTTTCTCCAACGCACAGAGTAGCCAAAAGCGTCTCGATTGATCCCATCATTGACTTCACGGCGTCGACATTCCCCACAAAGAAAAACACCAAAAACGTACCGGAATGTACCAGTACAGCTAGCTAGCTGGCTCGCGTACTTCATACGTAGCTGTCTAGAGCTGCCCAAAGCTGTGCTAAACAGCCAGCAGGCACACCCACCCGCGCTTCAAAACACCGCAGGCCACCACGTCCTGTGAGGGGAAAAGTAGAGGGAGATGCCGCCCCCAAAAGCGCAGCCTACTTAGTCCCACCGATCAGATGCCATGGACGCGGGAAAATGGAAGGCGTTACGGTATACATTCCTTCCCCCGCGCACTTCGTTCCAAATCACCGCGAAAAAAAAAAAAACTAGAGCGGTGGCATCGAATTAAACGCCTCGAACCCAACCGAAACCCGAAACCCCCCCCAAAAGCACGAATAGCTTTTACGAGCGAGTGCGTATCGTGGACTGAACGGAGCGAAAAACACCGGGAGTCTCGCCGCTCGATGTCGGTCGCCTGCCTAGAAGCTGGAGAGCTTGTCGATCGTCTTGAGGATTTTTTCGAATTCCACCGATTCCTTGAATTTCTTTGGCTGGATCTGGTTGAACTCGTTCAGGGCAAACTTGAACTGCGACAGTTTGGAGAAGGCAAGGCATAGACGGAGGGAAACAATCAATCGGCAATGCCAGAGGTCAGGCATAGACGGAGGGAAACAATCAATCGGCAATGCCAGAGGTCAGGCATAGACGGAGGGAAACAATCAATCGGCAATGCCAGAGGTCAACACAAATACACAACTACGAGACCCGATCAAGAACGACATGGAAAAAACACGGGAGAAAAAAAAAAAAAAAGAAGCAAACACGCAGCTGGTAAAATACTGAATTGTCGAACTTTACCACAAACTCACAGCTACGTACTCGTAACGCTTTCGTATTATAGAATAGGAAGTAACATGTTGTTATTCAATACCGTTGACACTGGGCTGGTTCCGTTGGGGTCGACCTAGAGGACACTAAGAGAAATTCAATTTGATGGCCCATCCGCGGAATATAGCAATATTCAAGTATATTTAATTTTCTACGGCGGATTGGTAAAAATGAGCCAAACTTCCACACGATGGTGAAAAAAACGTGCCGTGTGCATGTCAAATAATATACTCACCCCCTAATACCTACCTCATCCCGACATATAAATACCCCAAAGCATCCACAGTGGTACACCTCTACGCAACCCATTTTTCAGCACTCTCCTCATATAATATTGCTCTATGATATCGACTTGTCCTGCATCCCTGGGATCAGAACATGAGACAGGTCCGGGACCTCTGTGTTCAAGCTGAATTGCAGTTCCCTTAACTGGTGTTGAAGATAGCGACCTGAACAATGATAACTCCTGGTACCATCAACTGTCCACGTACATACGTGCAGCATATGCCTAGTTCATATTTGGGTGAAGAAGATAGCGACCTAGAACAACGATAACTCTCGGTGCTATCGATCGTCTACGAGCAGCACGTGCCCAGCAGCACAGGTAGACAATGCTTGAGGCCGTGCCGTACGACTCCTTGCGGTTTCACTCGAATAGGACACTTTTCATAAGGTATATCATCCCCCAAACACGCAGGGGGCGTCGCTGTAGTCAGTCACGTGTCGACATCATTTTTCCCTACTAACCGTTTTAGGACCGCAGTCCCGTTTTGGGGACAAACTACTTAGATTTTGAGTGGATTGTGCCCAAAACGGAACTGCGGTCCTTAAAGGGTTAAGCTCCCTTGAGAGGGTTAAGGTTTGCACACTTACTTTTTAGTTCACTCGCGATGTTTTTTTTCGCGGCGTGCCGAACGTCCGTCTTGCAGACACAGCTGTAATAGTCTGTACCGTAGCGTAGATATCTCCTGCTGTCACGATTACGCACGCACGACTTCTGATTTGAACTACCAGACGATACACCTTGTTGTGTGTTTGTCTGTAGAATTTGATGAATTTCGGCCAACTGCTCTTCAATCACTGCGGTAAATACCGACACAAAAACTCGTGTCTTTGTTGGAGCGACAGTTAGTCCTCGCAAAGCAGTGCTACTGTACACACTTTCCCCCCCCATGTGCATAGCAGCCAAAAACGCCGTCCAAGTACAAGAAAGAGCAAGAGCCACAACCTGCAGCAGCACGTGAAAAAGCCGGCTGCAAACAGCGACCGGAACATCCCTCACGATTTCAACCGTGGTGGGCGACAAGGCGTCTGTCTGCACCCACTCCCCTTACCCCCCTTCCTCCCAAGGGGATTCACGGCTACAGCAATACCATGGAACATCACCGGGTCGGCGTTTTAAAACTTTGTGGCTGGCTGGCGTTTGGTGCTTCGAAACTCGCGCTTCCTTCGAACCGGTTGCATGACGTTTCCTAGCCGGCTGCACCCTCTAACCAGGGTTCTTCACGAGTCAGGAACTTCTTGAAAGCTCACGAGTCGGACCGCGCCGGACCGGACCGATCCGATCCGGACCGGGTCTGGTCAGGATTTTTTCCAACTCTCACGGTTCGGGTCGGGTCAGGTCACCCTTACCCGACCCGACCCGACCCGACCCGTGAGGTATGACCGGACCAGTCAACAGCCCTGGGTCTATTTTTTGGGGGGACTAAGTACTCACAAGTTGATTGGCTTGTCCCCAAAACGGGACTTCAGTCCTAAAAGGTTCAACATCTATACACACATACGCACGCAAAATCTCCTTTACCTCAAGTCCGTCGGGTGCTGCAGATACCACATCCGAGTTAGCCGCTACGAACTCCTCCAGCTCCTTCCCGTCCTGCCCGGGCATGGAAGCATTGAAAAAAGACAATAAAAAAAAAAACGTCACAAGCATAGTTTATGTGGTATTCATGGCGGCAGTAAGAAAAAAAGAGCGGCAAAGAGCTGGTATACGAAGCTTAAAGCGACACGGGTATGAGATGCGAACGCACGTGCGGACGCCTCGCGCGTATATACGTACCTCAGCGCTGGGATGTGTGCCGCCCGGGGGAGGGGAGTCGTGTGCTCCTCGTCAACCCTGTATACCAGTCGACAGTGCACTGGGTGTATTGTTCACATTAAACCGTTCTTCCCATCCGTCGGCATCCCGCCCAACCAGTGTCCGTGTCGATTCTTCAATCCTAGAGAGAAACATACAAGCCCTGTGGTCACAAAACTACGCCACACAAATACTAAAGTACGTTGTTTGTGTGGTAAGCAGAGTAGACAATGCAATGCTCTGCTACATCATCGTACAGGATACGACAGACACGACATAAGTACATTCTATGAAAGATAGAAAACAAAAGAAACTGGAAGTGTGGTGAGCTTAAGCTTTGTTTTTACCAATCCGCCGGAGGATAAAAAAAGAAAAAAAAAGAAAAAAAAAAAAAGAAACATACACGTACCTAAATCTGACTCAAACGCCAATCAAGTGTTTTGTCCCCACAAAGAAGTGCTGTCCCAAACGGATTTCACTCATCCCACAGCCTCAGCGACCATGTCCCACAAAATCGGGATAACTTCGCCCTCTGACGGATCAAAGTCGTGTAAAAAAAACCCCGGTCACTGAGCGCATGCCAACCATCGTTCCGAAAGAAGCCTCGCGCTATAGCCTCCAGCAACGCCATGGCAAAAACCACGACCACGAACAAGACAACACCACGCAAAGCAAGCAAGCTTCGCCTCAACAAATTCGAAAGACTCACCAAGTCCAGGCACTGCTCCATATTCTGTCGCTTCACCGCCTGGAACGTCGTCGCCAGCGTGTGTACGATGAACATCCGGATGTGCTTCTTGAACCCCGGCACCTTCTCTACCAAACCGGGCATATCCCCCTCTAGGCACGTCTGCCGCACGAGCGCCGCAAACGTTCACCACACAAAGTGGATAGCGGGCAGTACACAGCACGCAGTCAGTGCGAGACAGGCGGGCTGTTACGAGACAGTAGACAGTAGGCAGCACGCGGTAGACAGTAGACAGCAGACAACAGACAGCAGACAGGACAGCCAGTGCGCGACAGGGGGGGGCGTTACGAGACAGTAGACAGTAGGCAATACGCAGTACGCAGTAGACAGTAGGCAATACGCAGCACGCAGTAGACAGGAGACAGTGCACAGTCGGTGCGCGACAGGTGGGGTGTTGACGAGACAAACTACGAGGCGTCTGCATCGACAGCAGGGTATAATATCGCACGCTACATTTTGCGCGGAAAGCAAAAGTTAAGTTAACAAACCTGCCGTGAACCTCGGGGGGCGCTTGTTTCATTCTGCCGGGCGTTGTCGCAGTAGCCGTGAACCGCAACAAACGCGTGAACGGTTATAAAACGAAAGCGACCACGCTAACAACTCTCCATCGCTTGTGCGTTGCCAACCGTATTAACCACAAACAGTCCATTTCCAGGTTTCTGAGACTACCTGGATTTAGAGTGGGATACTTTTTGGATACCAGGTCCTATCCCCTAGATCGTATGGCCTCATTGCCACTATACTCCTTCAAGGTCATCGCATTCTTTGTAGACAACTCATGCGTGGGAAGGGTATATAACGTCGACCCGAGAAGCACGCCGATATCACTTTTCACGCTGGCGCTCGAACTTCGGATAAGGACAACTTCGCCATGCACATATACTTGGAGACAAACTCCCCCCCGCCCCCCTCCCCCGCCACCCCCCCGCCTGCTCCCACGAATCCTTTCAAAAACCGCACACCCACCCGTCTACGAGGCACGACGCCACTAGACAGCGAGTTGACAATGCCCGACAAAACCTCAACACGCATCGGGTCTCCCGCAATCAAAATCGGCTGGTTTAAGAACGCCGCACCACGTCCAAAACTCAACACCAACCAGGACTTGATGTTGTACCGAAGAATCAACGTTACGTAGTTATCTGGCCAAAGTAGCGTACTGTTGTTATCTGGCCAACGTCGAAGTAGTTGAGCTGGCCAACGTTACGCACGCAGTTAGCTGGCTAACCAAGTTTGTTGGAGGCAACGCACCTGCCAGAAGTCGACAAACTTGGCGGTCTCTAACGAGTCCGCTCCCCTCTTGAGCGAATTGACGGGCTCGCGCCCATGCAGCGCCGGCGACACGATGTACACGAGCGCTTTAAAGTCCGTACTTGGCACGTTCATGAGCGCCTTGAGCGGAGAAACAAGGAGCACAACGGGCAAGGCCAGGGGAGAGGGGAGGAATGTCTCAAAAGGGTGAACCCTCGGCCGCCCAGCATCAACGTCTGGAGACTGAAGCAACCAGGGTATATAGGTGAGACGCCGCCAGTTTCCGTCTACGTAGAGCAGGCTACCGGCGGGGCTGTTCGTCGAAGCCTTTACCCCTGTGTCCCCAAACAGGGGCCAGCTTGAACATGCGTGTTGGGGGGGGGGCGAGGGAGGGGGGGGGGGGGCGCACTCATTTGTTGCTTGCCTTAGTCCTTTGACCATTGACCACGCATCCCTTTCGAGACGGAGCGCCGTTTCTCTTCCTAATAGAGACACCTCTAACATTTCGGCGCTCATTACGTTGTTTGCATATATATATAACATGGAAACTTTTTTGCTATCTCATCCGCTTCCTGTTTCGCCGCCCGTTGTCGCCAACTATCCTACGAGGCAAGGGGGGGGGGGTACTCATTGTCATGCATGGCCGTAGCCGTATGACCATCCCTCACATGCATGTATCATCTTAGGGGGGGGGGGGGGGGGGCAGAGGAATCACTGCGACCCGTGGCATCATGTGGTTTCGAACTATTCGTCATACT
The DNA here is from genome assembly GCA_031213475.1 of Nereocystis luetkeana. Taxonomy (NCBI): domain Eukaryota; class Phaeophyceae; order Laminariales; family Laminariaceae; genus Nereocystis; species Nereocystis luetkeana. The sequence continues at coordinate 3,334,568 of JARUPZ010000032.1, forward strand.
TTGACGCCGGTTGAGAGCGGCATCGCCGCTTGCGGTTGACACTTGGTCTTCTTTGCCTACCCCATTTCGACGCCGGCCCGCACTTTTTTGTTTCACAGCCGTACACCGGTACCGTATGTGGAAACTCCCCCAACCCCCGTTCATGACTTTGGTAGTGCTATCCAAGCCGAGCAGGGTCACGGCCAGCGAACGAGCGCCAACGGCCTTTTGGAACTTCCCATGGTCCTCGCTCATTGCTCCCCGTTCCGCCTGGCACCCATCAACTCACGCTCCTTAGGCTGGCGGGATGCAGCCATCCGTGCAGGCCATGACATCATACCGGCGGGGTGACACACCTTAGCGAGCAACAGGGCCACCGTCTCCGACTTGCACAGGTCCGGGAAAAACTGGTACAGCTTGAGCAAGGCCTTGTTGGCCTCGAAGTCGTACGTGCCCGATTTAACCTTCGAAAACATACCAGGTAGCAGTTTTAGTGTCGTTTCAGGGTCGAGTGAGGGCGCGTGCGTGCGTGCGGTGAATTGACACACTGCTGTAATTTTCCCTCCTATGGCGCGGTAACCTGCTGGCTGTACGACCGCTTAGTCGGGGTTGGTTGGTCCGGGCTAGAGAGCATCGCAACTCTCGTCAACTCCGACAACGTGATGGCCTCCTTCATGGAAATCAACGCACCCTCCCGCTGCCACTATAATACAACTGTTGTAGTGTTATCATAGACGAAGTACGCCCACGACGTTTCGGACAAGTACCCTCTGCTGGAGGTGGGTTGGTTCACGCCCATCAACGCTGCGTTGGGTGCCTCGCCTTTTTGTTCCCCACGCCCGAGCGGTTGGCATCTAGTCAGCACACACCCACATACCGTCACAACCGAAACTAGTAAACAGCGGTACAATCCGCCGAAACGCGTAGGAATTCCACCACGCGTGGGACGTAAGAGACGCTCGACTATCCGACTATACCCCATCCCCTCCCCGACACAGCAGCTTCAAGCGGTGCAAAGTCACGATTCCCCCGACTAACAAAAAGCAAACGAATGTACGTGGAACTCCTCCCTTGCCCACCTGTTCGTCCAGGTATTCTTCCAGCTGCGGCACCGCCCGATGATCGTAGTACTCGTGCTCCACAACAGGCCTCAACGCCTCGTACGATGCCGGGAAGTCCATTTGCTCCAACGGCATGGCTACTACTATCAATAGAGCCTAAAGGCGGCGCGCGGAAATTTCTCCGGAGTTTCTGCTTCGATCGGGGCGGTCAGTTGGGGTTGCGAGGACGGATTCAGAGGGGGATCTCGACTACGCCTCGTACTGGTACTCTCGTATGACAGGAGCGGGTGGGATCGCGACGAAAGTGTGCTCAGGTCGGAAAGAGGGAGAAGAGAACCCGATTGTATGATTAGGGGGTTGCCGACGCGACCGTTTTACGGTTCTGTTTCCGCCGCCCTCGCTCTCTACCATGGAGATTGAGATTGGGATTAATACTGCTGCTGTACCGCGGGGGGGGAAGAAAAAACTGATAACTACGTACTGCGGTTACGATGGAAGGCGGAAGACAATCCGGGCGTTTTTCGGAAGAGCACGAGCCCCCGACACGAGCGGCTCGCATACGGCTGTATGACAGATGGTTCAGGCTGTCATGCGTTCCCTCCGGGGCGTACCGATGAGGTATACGGTGTAGGCCCACGATTAAGAAATACCCTAATAAGAACAAAAGGACTCACTTTTTTTTTAGAACGCTAGGAAAATTGGGTTGAGAAAGACGCCTCCGTGGTGAACTCTGCACTAAATCCTACCAGATACCTGGTATATTACAGCCTATGCTCAAGGTTGTTTGCAGATGGCGCCCCAACAAGAATCTCAGGCTTGCCCAGATGAGGCGTTTCTTGTTGGCGGGCCCATACTGCATACGATACAGGGGCAAAAAAAAAATACGATTCTCAACACCGTACTATTTTGCTGTATATTGCGGCATTGTACACAGGAAGGCTTGAGGCAGGCGACGTCGGAAGCCTACTATAGGCCGAAGCAGGGTCAATTCTAACATACACACAGCGGTGCAAGCAGAAAAAACAGCCAGTGTACCTGGTAATGTTTTGTGATGTTGTCGTCGCTGCCGTACACCCACCAGAAGGGTTGGTTCGTTGATGCTCATGACAGAGACATCGGCCACTATTAATAATAGAGCTGGTGCATACGACAATTCTCAAGCTCAGCTCGAGATCTACAGCAGCGCGCTGTATGTACGCAGTGTACGGTACGCATGCCCCAGCAGAATATACCTTAACCTCTCGCAGGGGTGCACGAAAAAAACTTTCCCGACAACCCACTACTCGTATCCGAGTCTCAGACAGGGGGGGGGGGGACTCATATGTCGCGTGCCATAGTTATATATGACTATTGGCTACGCATCTCTTTCGAGACGGAGCAGCTCAAACAGGGGGAGGGGGGGGGGTTACTATTATAGAACCAAGCAAAAATACACACACGAAAAAAACTCGCTTTGCGTTTTTTTGTCCATAAATCCCACGGCGCTGGTCTGCTTTTCACTTGGATCTTGGGAAGGAGTGCAGGTCGTTTTCTCTTCGTGCCAATCACCCCTGGCTCTCGAGCTGTAGCAGCAGTACTGCTCGTGGCCTATTCTACGAACCGCGGTCATGCATGGGCCATGACATTTACTCGTATGATAGGTAGTACTACAGTAGTGTGTCATTTGAAGGACGTACTATTACGGGGGACCATAGTTAATAGGACCTATGGTATACATAAAGAACCATATGTTTCACCATTTTTACTAACAATATTCGGTCCTATTAACTATGGTCCCCCGTAACAGACTGGTGTATTATTGAAAGTAGTACCTCGAACAGAGTACGTACCAGGCATCAATCTATTACCAGTATACGTTACAGAATGCGGAAGAGGTCAACACGCACAACACAACCTTAGCAGAGCGCGGAAAACGATACTCATACTCGTAGTCTGTATCAACCTTCTAGAACCGCAGTCCCATATGTGGGGACAAACCACTCAAATTTTTTACTCAAATTTTAAGTAGTTTGTCCCCAAAACGGGACTGCGGTTCTAAAGGGGTTAAATGTCTCCATGCTTTGACTACGAGTACTGCTGTCTACCAATGTCTTGTCTACAATACATACTACTCGATACCATACTCATCCGGGTCAGATACGCTGGTATACGTGCACAGCAGTATGAAAGCACATTCGCATTCCGTCGCAATAACGGAAGTATATCCGAGCACTCGCTGCCGCATGACAGTGATCCTGACCTGTTTTCGTACCCGAGCCGTCAATGGCAATGGCTCTGAATCCAATCGACGACTGTTTCGTGGCAGCACGCCGATTGCAACATTGCACAGACAGAGGCACCTAGGACTAAAGTTAACTACCAGGTATTTCCGAGAGGAACACTTCAGGTCCTTCGTGTACACGCACTTTTTGGGGTTTTAATGTACTGCAAGATACCACGAGTACTCGCAATATCTCAGCTTCTGAAATGCGGATACTCCCAATCTCGTAGTATTTCGGGGTTCAATACCGTGGAATAATGCTGTACGTCGAATACTTCAGGGTTCTCTACAGCAGATACTGCCAAGAACTGGAAGTATTTTGCATTGGAACTGCGAGTACTGCAAGTACCGAACTGCTCCCTATATGGGCCGTATACTCGGAGTATGAAGTATACGTCGACCATCTGTGCACCGTTTCGATAATTCCATCCCCATTTTACTGCAGAATTGGTCTCAACGAGTGGGGGGTTGGAGCAAGTTACTTTCGGGGTGGAGGGAGGGGGGCAACTGGAGTACTGAGCGTACCTTCAGTATTTCGGGAGTATATACTGCGAGTACTCGCAGTAATTACGGGTTTAATATGCAGGATACTCTCGAGTATAGCAAGTATTTCGGTTGTTTTTACTGCGGGTACTCCTTGTACTCAGGGTGCTGTGCTGCTCATACTCTCAGTCATACTCGCAGTATTTGGGCCTTCAGTACTGCTCATACTCCCATTGTGCTCGCAGTATTTAGGCCGCTAGGATACTCTCAGTACTCGGAGTACGAAAAGTACTCGATGCTCCGAGTATACTCGGAGTATAAGGTATGTCGAGGTTCTGTACTGCGGATACTGCCTGTACTCAAAAGTATTTCGGGGTTCGATACTGCGGGTATGGCTTGTACCCGGGGTTCCGCACTGCTCGTACTCCCTCTACTCGCAGTATTTGGGTCTTTAGTACTGCTCATACTCCCAGTACTCGCAGTGTTTTACTACCTGTTGTAGACCGCCAGCACTCCAATACTCTCAGTAGTCGAAGTACGAAACGTACCCGATACTCCTAGAATATTCAAAGGGCATGACGTATAATGGGAGCATCTGCGCTGCGCAACATTAATTGGTTATTTGAGCGACAAGGCGGACACGTGGGTGGTTTCCACTCTGCACTCTTTATTGGATACGAGCACATTCAGTAGTCGACAGCTCTATGATATGCACCCTCTATCCAAAGATGTCAGGAGACAAGTCAAGCCACACAAAATGTGCGCGGTCAAGGGTGAAGGGCCGAGTGTCCCACACAACTATTACGGGGGACCATAGTTAATAGGACCAAATTTTGTTAGTAAAAATGGTTAAACATATAGGTTTTTATGTATACCATAGGTCCTGTTAACTATGGTCCCCCGTAATATTAATAAAACCCATTATTAATAATATTAATACTCGTACTTCGAAGTATTAATAGTAGTTTGGTGGCAAGTCAAGGCATGTCAAGGCAAAGTTGCCCGCCTGAAGAAGGGGTGAAAGTGCTGGCTCCTCACATTTTTTTTGTTTGTCAATGATAGCAGGTACCAGAACGATGTACGTACGTACGTACCAGATGCCTGGAAGCGTGCTCCATGTAGGCCACAGGTGGTACTGCTACTGTGCGTGCTCGTACTGCAATGTCAACGCTGGCCTCGCAATATAGAATATAATACGACTACGAGTACTGGTCGAGTTTACGAAGTGTATACCCTGGGTGGTAGTTCGTAGCAGTAGTGTCACCTCCCCCTTGCGCATCATAGAGAGGGGCCTACACACTGCTGTTGTACAGAGTACACAGAACACTACCTGGTACAGAGCAGTAAACTCGTCTCGTGTACGAGTACGAGTCTAATATTATATTAATAATCTGTAATAGTTGAGCACAAATGCGATGCGGAATAAGGGAGCGAAGTACACACAGCACCACGACAAAGGATCTCCATCTGCACACTATAGGGCCAGCACTTGTTCTCTGATACTCCAACTGAACACCCAAGGCGCTAGCTTAGCCTGCCGGCTATACCTGTGGAGCGAAGCACCAAATATAGAGATGGGGAGTATAATAGTACGAGGCCGCGACTTGGGCTATTGATGCTCGCTCACCTGTGTCCAATCTTGTTGTTAGTGTAATCCCTACAAAGGTGTCCGGCTTCCCAAGCTGTTTCGCTCCCGTCCTCTTTCTACGGTAGCAAAAGAGACCCCTTTGTGCAAGCCGAAAGGTATTACTGCATGTGTCACTAGTGAAGGTATACGAAGGTAACGGACTCGTGCTGGGTGCTCGATGAGAGAAATCTCGACCAAACGATATCACGCAGGCCGCACAAAAATCGTAAAGCCTTCGAAACATTGTTAACTCCAGCGGCCCGTAGCCCATAAGACGTTGCGTGGCACTCCGCCTATAAGCTTTAGCCCACGCCACCTCAGACCCAACTAGTAAACATCGAAAAAGGAGCCTGGTGTCAGTGAAGTCCTCATCATTTCCCCCTGGAGAGTCGTGGTATAGTCCCGCGCGACAAAAAAAACAAAGCGAGTGTTATTTTCTTGCTGCAACTGCTACCTGAGAAGCGCCCGTCCGAGGTGAGACCAAGGAATCGAGTCAGCAACAGGTACTCGTATTTACAGCGTCAAGGTCAGTCCGACCTCTGCACGTGAAACGATAACGATGTACCTGTGCGGTAGGTCGCCGGTGAAGATATTCGCCATGGCGATGATACTGCGGCAGGCGAGCGGCTTTGTGAATCCAGTGGGAGCCGCGGCCAGACAGGCAGCAGCAGGTGAGCCGCTTCAAGTCGATTGAAGTTGGGCACGTGTGCTTTGCGGCACAGGGCATAGCAGTAGCAGTACTCGTTTGAAATCTCAGCGCTCCTCATCCCCACCACGCCTGCTCTGCGTTCAACCCCTCCCTGGCTCACATATGCCCAGAGTCTATGTGCTCGCAGCTCCATATTACCGCCCGTGCACCGCCCAGTCCTCACCCCGGCCCCTCTTCATACGCACACGTCCACCCAGGTTGCGGCGTCAGGCCCGCTAACGTGCGGTGCTTGATGAGCGTTGGCGCAAAGGCGGCAACCCCTGAACGTGTCGGATTGCCTGTTCTCGACGCCCAAGCTGCGGAGCTCAAGGCCGAGCGGCTGTGGGGAATGGCGGACGCTCGCAAGCCCCGGCCATCGCATAAAGGAGACGTGGACGTGTCGGAGGTAGGCGTCGGCCCATCCTCGGCGCTATCTATTGCTTGTACATACGGCGCATACTGTGTACAACCAGACACTATATTTTTTGTTGATCGTACGGCTTTTACAGCAGCAGTGCTTGGTTTAGAGTCGAGATGGCGCTTTTTGTCGCTGCGTGTACGAAGTTGTTTGCTCGGGCACCGGAAGGTTTCGTAGCGTCTTCCATGTGAATACCGAGGGGTGTCAGGGCCATCTGTGCGGCTAAATTGAAATACTGATTTGCCCACCGAGATGTGCAGCAGTGGGTGCCAGTAGCTGCCGTCCCATCCGTTGACGTTTCTTGGAGCATTTGTGTCGAAACCCGACTGGCTCTATATTTTACCTCTGCGTATGTACCTGTACATTTGTTGAAGATGATCAACGTGAGTACATTACACGTGAGTATCGTACATGGCAGCAGCGTGTGTCACACCCCATCTTGTATACCAGTACCAGGTACCAGATACCAGAAACTCGCGCAGCAGGACATTGGTAACGGTCGTCAACATGTGTTCGTTGGTGGATGGTACACGAGTTGGGTAGTTGTTGTCTCATCGCGATGGTATGAGGTTGTTGAATGACGTTTGTAGCCACTGCTACCACCTCCTCTTGTTATCGCACCCCTACACTATACCACCCGGGGGTGATGAATAATCTGAAACCCCAAACGATCACCCACTTGATCACCGGGGATACGGTGAGTACCACACCCCCACAGTATACCACCCTGGGTGATAAACATTAAAAAATAACTAAATCTAATCACCGGGGGTGTTATGCGCTGTCATATACGGTACATAGTACCCCACGCTCGACCTTTGTTTTTCGGCGGTCGATGGGGTTTGGAAAATAGAAAATATTGGGCTTCCGTCAACCCGATCTCGGGCCGTTTGAGATTCTCGTGTGCGTGGGTTGGGCATATCCCCCGGCTGGATCGCGTGCAGCAGGGCAGTCGGTACTGCAAATAGTACTTGCAGACTACCTGGTACCTGATACTATGATACGAGCTGATATCTGGAGTTTCTCGTGTCCTTCGTCTTGTCACCACGGACTACAGTAGATTAAAGCGACGTGTCCACGTGAAAACAACAATACGTGGAAAACAGGGAAAGCATGTACTGCTGTATGCTGGATTAGTTGCCTGTAAGTTCGCACGTCCTCGTTTCCAAGTTGTTTTATGCACGACGCGCATACGTCGCATCATAGGGCAATATAGGCATCAGCGTGTTATATGTACGTCCAACGTACTGTTGGCCCTCTTTCCTCTCAAGCACCACCAGTAAAAGCGCGAAGAATTCCATCAGGAAGTTGGGCGACGCATTGTGCCAGGCACACCATTCTGTTTTGGCAGTGGAATGCAGTTCATGTGATAAGACTGAAGGTCGCGTACAGCAGTGTTCCTGGACGGGAAGCAGCCCCAATCGATGTTGAGACAGCAACCGCACAACAGCCGTCGTCCCCCCCTCAACCTCGAATGATCACGGGCACAGCAGGCGGTGGAGAGCATTGTGCGGAGTGCGGATAGACTCCCCTCCCTAGAAAGCGTCGAGGAGAGGGACAGCTTCGTCGAGGAGGAAGGCAACGTGTCCGCCTTGAGGCGGTACCAGTACAGCGAGCTGGTGGACTGCGAGAGCGAGGACGACGAGAAGGAGTACTACATTTGAGGGTACCCACATACAACGGAGGGATTACGGCACAACTACTTTGCTCATCATAGCTTCGTAGCTGGGACGCGGAGGTTGTAGGTTAAAAAAAAAAATACAGGTGTTATGGTCATGTTCGATCTCGTTAGCGTCCTTTCGAAACAACTTTTTTACAGTAAGATACGGCTTCGATGTTTACGTTTTGTCGAAGTTGCCATTATATTAGGCCGGCTGTAGTGTTGCGAAGAGATAGCTTGCAACGGCACATTAGGGGACGGGGCGCACAGGGAGCGAGACTGCTTGATTGTGTCTGCGTACCTGAGCTGTTGTTTTCAAACCTCTCTCGTCTGACTGTCGTTAAGTTCGGGAGTTCGTAATGTCGGAGTGATGGGATCGGGGGGAGGAGAGCTCTCGGTTGTTTGGGGCTAGTGCCTGCCCCGTCCTGCAGTCTTTTAGTTTTTTTTTTATGAATGGGTAGTCTACCTTGTCAAGTGGTCGCTGGTATGTCGGACCGCTGTGTGTATCGTTTGTCGCTGACTTTAGTCTCTTTTGTATTTTTTCCCAGTCTGTTTAGTCGCGCGTGCGTTTGTTTTCGAGACGGCGCTCTCGGAGAGACATATCTCGCCGTCTTTGGAACTCCTCAAGTGTGTACTACAGTGCGGTCACCCTGCACATGATCTTCGTGTTCGCGTTTGACCTATCCGGTGTTCTTCGAGAACGCCGTCGATTCCGCGAACTGACCGCAGCCATGTATAGCAGACAGCCGCATGGCATGCTGGAGGTTGGTGTATATTTGTGTATTGCGGACCTGGCGTGGATTAAGATGTTCACTTCCATACGTGGTATTAATTGTGGTAAGGAAGACCCTTGCGGCGCGTGTGGCACCAACGAACCAGCTCTCATACCTGTAGCATTCTTGTTGTTGTAGCTGAAGAACTCGTTGCAAAAGCGATGGGATCATGTTGTTGCGACCGGTAGGTGCCGGGGGTGGATATACATGTGGTATTTGTGAATTGCAGACGGACACGATCCCTTACGGGGTCATGGAGGCAACCAACTCGAAACACCGGTATCAAGCGTTGTAACGGGGCTTATCGTAGACCTTAGCTAGCTAGACATGGTGGCTCCGCTGTTTGCTGTAGCGGTCTTTGTACTATTACGGGGGACCATAGTTAACAGGACCTATGGTATACATAAAAACCTGTGTGTTTAACCATTTTTACTAACAATATTTGGTCCTGTTAACTATGGCCCCCCGTAATACGTTTTTCTCACGATATACACGCGTGGTGTCTTTCTTGTTCATGAGGTATTTTAACACGAGGACGCCGGTGACTGTTTGGTTGTATGATCGTAGGCTCTGTGGCTGTCAGGCAGCAGCGTAAGTAATAGCGCTGTTAATTTGAGTGCAAACGATAAAACGTTATTCCCTCTAGTACCGCAGTCCCGATTTGGGGGCAAACCAGCTTATTCCAAGTCATTTGTCCCCAAAACGGGACTGGGGTCCTAAAAGGGTTCAGGACGAATTCGGGATGCGATGGCTAAGTGGGGGTTTTGGACATGTCGCCGGCCAGCCGTGTCTACCATTATTAAATTATTAGCATCCACCCTTGACGTGCCGGCGTTTCCACGTATGTTTTCGTAGAGACGAAAAAAAACGAGCCGGTGAGCCCTCTCGTTTTTTTGTTTTTTTTTATAAACACAAAATACAACAAAAACAAAACAAAAAATACCAGGTACACGTAAAGCGTAACATGTTTGGCACTTTATCTGGCACGTTTGGTGGGGTGAAAACAGCTACCCCAGTTGAAAATAATTTGAGACTCGCAGACTGTGTTGTTTATCGTTTTTCGGGTTCGTAAGATACCAAAGGCTTCTGCCCTTGCTTTGGTAGGTGCCATGATCTCTTCGAAATCGGCGCTGATCTCAATACGGAATTTTGCATTGACTGCCCTGCCCCAGTGCCATCAAACTTGATCAATGCCTCACAAGGAAATATCATGTAGCGCATATTTCAGGCACGAGTTTATGATCGTCCTTTGAGCGAAGACAGGTGTGGCAGAGATGGTAAGGGGCGCGTCGGTGTCGGGGCACACGTTGTTCGTCGCTTGTGCCCTGCTTTAGTTGCTTGAGTTTTTTCAGCAACAGTTGGAGCCAATTTAAGCGTTGAGTATCGTGCCGGCATGTACACGCGAAAACCCTTCGAGCACAAGCTTAATGAATACCAGGTAGGTAAGAACGAGTTCAGACATGACAAAATACATTTATTGAAAAAACAAGCATTACAGCAACCGTCAACATAAAAGCCAGCCAACTGAGCTTGAACTGAGGGTATTTCATCCGTTTTGGCCAGCAGGCACCACCCATTCCACATGCCCAGAAACACCGTCTCGGGTGGTCTGGACATGTCGGCCTCCTGATTTTAGGTGATCGGAGAAAACAAACAATACTAATCCGAAACGAATTGGAGATCAACATACAACTCTAACTACTGTACAGCAGGTGTCTGTTTTATACCAGGTATATACAGATATACCCATCGGGCCCAATGTTTGATACCGCAACATGAGTGCACGGCAACGGCCAGACCTGTCGTCTACCCCCGTAGTAGTCTCGGCGCAGGATTTACTTACAGGCAGTACGAGTATCAACAAAGCTTCCACTGGCCATCCAGCACGACTCCATCCGGTGGGACTATAGGGCTGCAATGAGTTGTATGGGGTGGCGATCTCGTTCACGCCTTGATGTAGGTAGATGCGACCGCCCGCGGGCTCCTACACGTCAGACCTCGCGTCAAACGGCAGGCGTTGATACCGCGTCCTCCCTGCTCCCTTCTGCCCCCTGTTCACACCGCCACACCGCCGCAATGATCTCCCATTAATGCGTTATTAATAGTGTTCACGTATACATCTAGGCCGGGAGGCTTCGTGCAACACCGCTCGTAGACTACTGAAACAACACAGGGGACATATCTGCGCAAAAAAAGTAAGTTCACCGACACCCACGCTGCCTTCCCCGATATGATCACCCCAGGAGAGCTCGTGCTCGCCCAACTTGGATCACACCTCGCCTTCTATATAATCAGCACTTACAGGGCAATAAACGCCTGGTCGATGCCGCAGCGGCGTGGGAGATACACCAGCAGGCACTGGAGACCCCATCCTTGCCCAGTTCCAATGTGCGAACGAATGGCAGGGCCTCACTTTGAGGTCAGACACGTTCCTGCGGTAAATTCCTGTGCGCTGGCACCTCCGCATCTGAGCCGGCTGAGTGTTTCAACGGCTCTTGATTTGCCTACGCCACGGACTCTCATTTTCTAGACTCATCGCAAGGTGGTGACGGAGGTCGTGGCCGCTCCTACAACACACTGCGTTTCGTTTGGAAACCCAATTCAGCATCGTGCCTCGTTTTCGGCGGCAACTTAGTAAGCGAGAACGAATCGAATTCAAAACCCTGAGAGGTAGAGCATTCCCGTCTACAAGGGTCTCGTACGAAAGAACGGCACCAGGGTCGAAAACATCCTCCTTTGGTATGGTCAGGGTAGTTGTGGACTCATGGCCTCCAGACTCTCCACCTCGCGTCTGCGAGTACGGCGTTGGGGGCGACGTGGTACGTGAGTTTGGATCGCGTTTTAGCACCCAAGGCGATTCACGTTTCACCCTGGGCATGCATATTCCCTGAGCGTCATTCTGCGGCCAGCTTGCCCAGAGAGCACCCTTCGGACCCAGCACCCTTCGGACGGCGCCCTGGGTGAATGATGATACGGGAAATCATCCACCTTATATGACTAGCTATCGTCTTCAGTAGCATACCTGCCCCACGATCGTGGGTATGCCAACAGGTACCTGGTGCCCGCATAGCGTGTCGTTGACACAGGAGCACTATTGTATGTGCAGTAGTATACTTGGCATGTTGAGATGTTTTCTAGCAAATTAATTCATGCGCAACTGCTGTTTCGTATCGCTCTACGTCCCGGAACTCGGAGGGGGGGTAGCTCTCCCTCGGTTCCGTCAACTTGACCAGAACACGAACATGCGTCGTTGGCTACGTAGCGCACTTCTTGGCTGGCAGCAGAACGGCCCACATTCGCCACATGATACGCACCAGGTAAAACGCACACTTGACTGTGGCGGCACGGCCCCCGACGCAGCACACCACGCATCACTTGTCAGGTTCCGTGTCAGGTCTGAACGCAAACCGCTCCATGTACAGCGGCTTGCCTCTTGAACACATCCTTGTGGAACTGACGACCCACCCGCAAGTAGTCACTCGCCGAGCGTCTGTCCGGCAACGCTGGAGATGGCGTGTTTTCGAGGGACAGGGTTAGTTACGCACTCTTGCGTTTATCAGCCGTCTTCACGGTAATGGATATTCCGTGAATTTTTGCGGTGATGAGGGGGGGGGCATGGTTTTCGAGTCGTGAATTGAAACCGAAAACAGGCCACCAGAAGCTTACAATTGTTGAAGCCACGAGCCTTTGAATCTTCCACCGTAATCAGACGTTCTATACATACATACACAATCGCACGTCCGCGCACACGATCAGATCACTACTCGCCATACGCCAAGTTTATCAAGCATGTATCACCAAACAGCAGTCCAGCAATACACGGCGATATGTACGAAGAGTCACATATAAATAGTAGGTATCACGGACGAGCGGTGTAACGGTGTGAATAGACGGAGAATATCACGAGGAGTTGATTGGGTCTGCGACTACGGGTGCTGAGCTCAATCCACGTTTCCCCTTGCCTCCGCCTACCTCTTTACGGGTCAACAAAATGTATACAACTTGAACCCATCTTCTTCGAACTACTGCGGTGTAAATTGTAAATTAAATATCATGTACCCTGGTTGCGTATATTGTGGGAGCACATTTTCGTTCGGCTGAGTGCACCAGTACGCCCAGAGTACAAACCGCCTACCAGTATGTTCCATGCTTACCACCCCACACCCATTGCAAAGCCGTAGGCCAACGAGCCCCTCAGGTTCTGTCCTTGTAGCTATCGAAACAAGCTTTGTCGGCAAAGAGCCAGCTGCTGATCAGAGTGTATGGCATACTGGTGCTGTACGAGTAGTTGTGTGCTGCGAGGCTTTTCCCGAAATGGCTTCGTAGCAAGTTCTACCCGTGGGTTTTCGACATGCACTGTTGTAGTACCAGAACCGACGCTTACCTGCCGAGTCCTATTGTAGATCCCACATCGCGAAGACGAAGGGTGAACCAACTCAAGCCGCGACCATTGTTTACCTGGTATGTGCTTACGTGTGTGATATTTGTGTGTGTCGTTTGTTTACGTACTGTCAGGATATGATATAGTACCAGTTGCCACTGCTGCAACTACGAGCGAGGTAGCTACTGCTGTTGTGGTTCAACCTCGTAAATAGTGTCTGTGTTGAGGGGCAGTCTGTTTATCGTGGCCAATCATCCGAGGCGAATGCAGGGTAGTTGTCAGGCTAGCTCGAGCAGCACAGAGTTAAAAGATACCTGGTAGTCCGGATCGCCCGGAAGAAGCATGCACACTCCAGTGCTGGCTCACGGCTGTGACTTCAAGTTTTAGCAGATGCTTCCAACGAACAGCACAGAAATTGGGGCAAGAAAATCGATGAACTTGGGATCTGGTTCAGCGTCGGGTGAGAACACTCTCACTGCATACTGAAGTACAGAAGTACGAGAAGTGCGTACAACAACGACTTCGTACTGACGCTGGCCGACCCCCTACCGGCCTCGGCATCTATCTGTCCTTGTGGGTCCCGACTGGCACAGCAGTATTTTATGGTAGTATGATACCTCAGTTCGCCAACATTATTGTACTTCCCCTCACCTTCCAGCACAGAAATGGCTGCCTTAGAACATTCACGATATATACGATCACGGCAGCTGATCTGCTCTTCCAAGCGCGATATTCTCCCGCACATATAGCAGCCTCCCACGGAAATAGGGTGGCGGTGGATAAGGGCCACACTAGCTGCCGCAGGCTAGATCTCTGCTTGCTTTGAGCGCGGTTCTGGTGTCGCGTCGGTCTATTAGGTATCGTTTCAGGATCCCCGCAAAAATGAATGTATTTGATTGGTAGATAGCTGGCGAAGATTGTAATCTAATTGGAACGTTGGAAGATTCCGCAGTGTCAGTGCCCTTCCTAGTAACGCCTCATAAGTCGAACTCCCATAAAAATAATCGACTGCGCCGAGCGGACACGGCCCACAACCCACGTCCAAGGGCAGAGAAATTCGGCCGAAGCAGTGAGAATTACTGGGGCCGTGTTCCACGCCCACATAGATCACCAGCGGGGGAAACAATTTCAGTGTTTCCGTCCCTGAAGACGTGCTCCACCAAGTGCGGGGCGGCATCGGACTTCAGCAACAACTGATGTGCAGCACTCGACCTCGCGCTGTGTCATCATCATAACGAAGAGAACTGCTGCTGCTGCTCCGGGCCCACGCATGACACACTCCACCAGAGCACGCGCACTGCTGCTACTGGTGTCGTCACTTGTGGCGATATGGCAGCCGGCATGCTTCGGTAGCGCGACCGCTGCCAGCCTCGTGCATCAGGATCCTCTATTCAGCCAAGTCCTACCCGCAGTCGGACGCCGACACACCACACCCTCGGTCGCTTGCGTGCACCATCAAGGAGCGGCTCTGGCTGGGCCTTGGCTTGGTCGCGGCTCAGGGCACCCTCACCGAAACCCGCCGGCGCTGAGGACCCTCCTTTCTGCAGCTGGGATGGTGGCGTACACTTCAACGAGGGTCATCGTATCGAGAATGGTAGACGATAGCGGGCAGGAGGGAGGAGGAGAAGGGAGAGGTAAGAAGCAAGGAGCGGAGGAGAATGTCAAGTCGGCGATGATCTCGTTCATCAAGGCCTACAAGAAGGAGTTATCGCCTTTGATACCTCCTGCGTGCCGGTTCCTGCCCACGTGTTCGGTGTATGGTGTCGATGCGATCGAGAAGTTTGGGCCGACGAAGGGCGCCGTGCTGACGGTGTGGCGATTGATGCGTTGTAACCCGTTCGCAGGCTATGGGGTGGATCATCCGCAGTGGCCACCGCCTGGATGGTTCGCCGGGGAGAAGTGGTGAAACGATAAACGCATGTGTACGAGTTGGTAGTTTTTTACGAAAGACAGCGAAATATACTACCTGGTATTTTTTGTCATAATTTGGTTTCGTCATTGTTGGAGAGCCCACCATGTCGTTGTTGCCTCTGCGGCAGATCCTCGATGATGGGATGCGCGCTCTGCGTCGTATCGATGAACATCATTGTTTGTGCACACTACATTCTTGTTCTCCTCAAGAATATCATGTCTGTGAATGAAAAAAAATGCCACTTTTTGTTTTTCGTGTCATGTGTGCACGCTGGGTTCGGTGGCGCATTCGTGCGTCGACCTTTACTGCTGGGTAGTATATCTATATATTCACGCTGTCTGTACTCTCTTCTTATTATGAAAGACGCGTAACGACTGCTGCCTCTGTGGTGGATGGTGTCGTACTACATACAGCATACACATATCATATGTTCTGCTGTAATCCCTCGACGGGATTGCTCCTATTCTGAGGCCACCGAGGACCCCTCAGGAATCTGCTGTCGAGTAGGCGCGCTCAGGCGTTTCGCCAGAATCTAGAAACGACTTGGAAATAGAGTAAAATGCTTGCACACAAGATTCGTATTTTTTCGGCAAGAGTGCTGCAACTAAGGAACAATCTATTTTTTTTTTCCTTCAAATGTTTCGTTGGGCACAATAATTTGCTACGTACCTCTCCCGGGAATGTAAAGTCCTTATCCGAACCTTTTTCGGGCTCGTCAGCTTGGGGGCGTTTTTAACGACACGTATTTGGCAAAAAACTTGCCAAATTGGTAAGTTTATGGAAATTTGGATTTGCCAATTGAGCAAGTTTTTCGCCAAGCTTTTTTATGGATATTGTCCAAGCCCTTTGTTGGCAAGTTTATGGGATTTTTGGGCTTCCCATTTTATTTGGCAAGTTTTTAGCAAGACTTGAAAATCGCAATTTCCAAAAACTCGCCAACTTTCACAGTGTCGTTGAAAATGGTCCTTAATAGTTCAAAATATCCGCCTCGAGACCAGCAAACCTTTAGTGAAAGCCGTTTTTTTATCGGTGATGACGGATGAAGCCATGGTAGCTCCCGCGAGTGAAATTAAATGAGTGTGCGACGTCACGAGTTTTTTGTGCAGGTGGCTCGCATCGTCAAGTTAACGAAACCTCCCCGTGAGTCGTTCTTGGCTGCCTTCGACTGTCGTCTAGCGCACCTGACACCCTAACGCCCCCCATCAGGAGCATCCCTCAATCTTGCAGTCTTACGTTGCTTGTGAGAAGCTGTTACTATCCGGAAGTGGAGTGCAACCAACGTTCGGTTGGGGGGATATGTACTGTAGTTTGTCTCACTTTGGGTACCCCGATTTTCGAGCACTGCAGCACCTCAAAGTCGTGGTGTAGGTCTCTGTTGAAAAAGCGCGGACGGCCAATCTGAAGGAAATCACAAGCTGCTGTGGATGGAACATCAAGCTCATTCACCCGCTCTCTGCCAAGTCACAGACCAGCCGTGAGGCTAACCCCAGCGTGTCAAAACATCGGTTGGCATTTAGTATTCCGACATAACATCTGGAGATTGAAGTCACCCGGAAACCCTTGGAAAACCCGGGGTTGGAGGGTAGACAAGATCGTCAGTGGGCTTGTAAGATCGTGGCCACGAGAAGCACACCCAATTGGCTGGCCGTGTGGACCCCTGGGATATTTCCAGGGCTCACTTCGGTATGCCTTTTTTAGATTGGTATCGTTTACCGCGGTATCCAGCCACCACGGTGATGCACGGTAATTACTGGATGGTAACTGGCCAGCTTGGTACTCATTGGTACAGGAACCGGCCACCACGGTAGTGCACGATAATTTTTGGATGGTAACTGGCCACCGTGGTACTCATCGGTACAGGAACCGGCTACCACGGTAGCAAACAGTGAATTAACTTCGTGCCAAGCAGGCGGTTCCGCCAGGATGATCGAGAAGGTTCAAAGCCTGGTGACTATTTGCGGGTCCAAGTGGAGCTCGTGGTGCCTATTATACGTACAGTACTAGTGAGAGAACGACAACAACCACCCACCACAACAACCCTCAAGAAAACAAAACAATTAAGATTTCGGAGGCCACACAGGCTTAATGTTTTTGGGCGTTTGTCTTTTAAATGGATTTTCATGGACGAAACACCGCTCGTGGCGGGCGTTTTTCACTGGTTATAGTGTGTACGTGATTTTGACCCAAATGGATCAGGTATATATACCTGATTTTGGCCACGGCCAAGATAACTAACAGGTTTGTTTCCTGTCCGGAAAAAAAAACTTTCGGAACAAGACACAAATTCAAAGAAAACTATAGTCGCCAAAAAAAATGTGAAGTCGCCTAGAGAGAATTGAACCCTGAGGCTATTAATAGTCCATCGAAATTGACCGCCTCCCCCACTGGCGTAGATGGCCATATCGAATTCAGAGGTCTGCGGTAATTCATTTTACGTTACTGCACGGTAATTGGGAACTGTACATTTGCGCGGTATTTAGTTGGGTGGTATCGAGAAACCACAAAAATACCGATATTTGCACGGTAGTTGGTTGGATATGAATGGGATAGCATGCTTTTCTCGGTAACGATTTGGATGGGAATGGGAGAGCGTGATTTGCTTAGTAGCTTTTTTGGATGGGACCGGTAATTGCGATTTATCACGGTAACGTATCGTTTACCAATTACCGTGGTTATTTCTATTTTTGTCGAGCAACCGTGCAACTGAATGCTCCGCCCGCTTGGGCAAACTGAGTGAAATTGCCAATTTGAGATGTCGAACCGCTTCTTTTCAATCGAGCGCCCGCGTATAGTATCTTAGGGTTTTAACCCCAAAACAGGTATACCTGCTGGTCCGTTTTGGACCAAAAACAGGTACCCTTTAAACAAAATTCTACCAGGTATTAAGAAACACATCCCGGGAGCCCTGCGATTAACCAGCCTCACCTCGTACCTGTTTTTGGCGTAAAACTGGCCAGGTACACCGAGATTATTCTACTTCGTCTAGCTTTCTAAAGTGTTTCGGCCTGACTTTGAGCCCGTGAGAGGCCACACACTACTGTTGTCTTCGTGTTTTTTTTTCTGTATACGGTTCTCTCCTGTTTGGTTGTAACTCGTACCGTCACGTTGTACGAACGTACCAGGTGTATGTATCTCGTGCATACGTACGCTGAATTCAGTTTTTTTCTTGATGGGAATGTACGATGCGTCTCGGTTCTGAGGGGTTTCTCTATTGTTTTGTATAGTCACTGGCGACAGAGTGATACTACAGCGCACCGTGAACTCAGGGGGCAGGTGGTCAGCGCCACCCTGCGTGGAGGTGCGCTCAGTTTTAGTACGGGAAAGTAACGTCGTGCCGAGCAAGTGGTTCCTCGAGGATGGTCAAGGCTTCAAAGCTGGCAACGGGGGGAAGCGCCAGAAATACTCTTGGCGCGCCCGCCGGGGCGAAAAAAAAAAGCCTGGTGACCGGCCGCAGGTCCGAATGGAGCCCGTGGCCCCTACCGGTACACCCTCACGAAAAAAAAGTATGCAGATTTTGGAAGCCGCACCCTCAATGTTAATACACTCGCGTTTGATGTCTCATGGCCAAGCACACCTGTCGTGGCGTGACCTGGTACTTGGTTTCAGCATTGCCTGTTTTAAGCTTGAATGGATGGGACAGGTACATTTTATTTTGCCTTTTTCCCTACCAATGTACTTTATGCAAGCTTAAGGGCTTCGACTGGGAAAAGGCCCTGCGTCCAAAGCCTCGCCATATCCGATGAATAAAGAGCAAGCTGTTGTTTTTTTTAACCATTTTCCGCGTTACTGCCTCATCCTCGTACTCGTAGTCTTTCTTAGTCGTCTAGGCGCCTTTCATCTCATGTTTTGTTGTTTTCTACAAGGCGGGCCGTGGTTCGTGATTTGGTCGTGGCGGCACTGATGATCACAGGGTGTCAGCCGTCCGCCAAATTGATTGCCTTTTTCTGAGGCAGTAACATCGCTCTTTGCAAAAATATGCACCTGGTTGGGGTCCTGTGTGCTTTAGCAACTTGCAGCACAGACAAATTACTGTTGTGAGCTCGTGTCGCACACCGGTCCCTCCGTACAGAAGCCATAATCGTACGATCGGACGACGACAGTAAGAAAACAAAGTAGATACCAGGTACACGCAAGGTTTCCCGTGAGCGTGCATGGTTGAGAAACGGCACGCCGCTGGACTTCCACTTGACGGAAATCCCAGACAGAAGCACAGGGTGACCAGCCCGATGTACTAATATATGTCACGCGCAGTGAGCCACGATTGACCGTGTAGGTCGCTGCTATTAATAGCGACCAGAGTAAACACCACCAAGGGATGTGCCCAACCGCCGTGTCGTTCGCTGTCATCTACGAGTACACGCTATTAATAGAACTCAATACACTCTGGAAGGCTCGAGAGGTTGCGCTATATATAGAGAGATCTACCGTTGTATAGCCTCTTATCCCTTTTAGAACGGGACTGCTGCCCTCCAAGAGTTATACCTGGTAAGCCCTAGATGAACCGGGCGATACGTTACGTTTGTGTCTGTCGCTGGTCCAGAATGTAGACAAGGCGCATACAACCCGCAACTGTTCCAAGGGCGTAGGGACCACTTGATGCAAAACGCACGAAAACGAGATGGTAGAGGCATTCCTTAGCTGATGAACTTAGATACCAGGTACATAATGCGGGTGCATCCTCGGTTATTACTTTACTACCATCGCCCACAAATACGTATGCTTTTTCATGTACACTTCCCCTCGACGGGAAAAAAAACACGCACTGATAACAACGCCCTCCGTAAAGACGCAGCAGTAGACGTGGTGATCGTGGATTGCTGCTGTCCAGACAAGCGCGGCACACGATTAAAGCGCGCAGAAGCAAAAAATCAGACAACTTCCACCGGACGGCCCACTGCATAGTAAGCGCCAGCGAAATGTCTCACGTATCCCCAGGGATGCTTCCGGCGCTGAGCAACGCCACCTCGGCATTCACGTTTGCTCTCGCCGCAGACTCTAAATCTCGTCTGTACTGGTCAGTGGCGAAAATGAAGTCTGTCTTGAGGAAATCGCGCAGAATTTCCGCTCGTTTTCGGCAGTACGTCTCGGCTGGTACGTGGATGTATTCGTTGCGGATCTGGAGTGACGCCAGGCAGGGCACAATAGATCGAGCCAGGCCAAGCAACAGAGTCCGGGCGAAAAGAGTAGGCAGGGAAGGGGAGAGGGGGGGTGTACTCATGTCATGCATGGCCGAAGTGGTTTAACCACAGACCCTACCAGACATCTAGATTGAGAAATGAAGATTGGGCAACTCAATCTCAACCTCACAGCCTATTTTACTCTTGCCCTAAATAACGCCTTACCATATCACTGGAAATCCTCAAGAAACGCGCCCCCATACCCCGCACCCCACACAACACAACCCGAGACATGGGCTACGAACGTAAACCACATACCAGGCAAATTATGATTTCGGCTGACGATCTAATTTTAGCCCGTCAAGACCTCTTTGAGCATACAGTAATATACTATTTTTATTGTAGGGGTGCCTCGATGGCTGTCGGTCAAGGGGCAAGAGTGCCATCAAGGGTGCCATCAACCAACATATTCACAATTTCAACACATTTCGGGTACAAACGACTTGAATTGGAGTTGGAAAGTGTTCGCCGTATCGTACAGTAAAAGGGTTTCGTGTGACGCTCGGTCGCCGTACCCAAACATCAAATTGACGAGATGAAGATTGAAATTGACGTTTGTCGCTTGGGCCAAGATTGCCGACAATATCAAATGGTTTCTCTTGGGAAACCTTCTCGAGAATTGATGGGCAACTATTTCGGAGGCAATCTCCATCAGTACCAGGTACATATGTACATACCAGGTAAAATTTAGGCCCTGAAAGATGCGCGGGCGGACCTCGATGTGGGCGACTATTCAATAGAAAAAAGGATGAAAAAATGATGAAAAAAGGACGAGGCCTTCCCGTCACTTTCCATACATGACGAAAAACATCAGGTCTGCGGTGTGCGCATGAAGACCCAGAGAAAACCTACTGTGGTAAAGTTGCGTTCAGGATACGAAAAACGAGCACGTTAAAAACAAAGATGAAGTCTAACGGGCGCGCTTTTACCTGTGACGCGTAGGTGAAATATTCGCTGCGCTCTCTCCCAACCACCGCCATGTCGAGGTCGATGAATGCGCGCAGGTCCTGGTCTTCGGAGTCCGAAACGTCGTGCCGTTTCGTGGCAATGATGTAGCTCGACACCGTGCTCGCATCCGACGGGCTCAATCCGACCGCTTCGGAGAAATTTCGGAACAGCACGTCGCTATCCTCCTCATTGCCCACACTCTTGGGGTCGTAGACGAGGCTGCGATGGTTTTCAAAGAGGGAGAGGGGCGGGACGCAAGGGGACGAACGCACGAAAATAGGAAATGCGACGATTGTTAGGGTTATTTTCTTATAGTGATGATTCTGCAAAGAAGGCAGCAGAGCAGCAGATGCTTTCGCTGCAGGTTGTCGTTCGGTGGAGATCCGGGCGATGATCGGACACTCTGGTGTTCTTTGGAAGAGCTGGGCGAAGTCTGCTGTAGTATTACTAGTACAATTATGCAGGTGTTGACGTTTTGGTAGTGTGGGTGTTTCTTTCGCTGCATGCAGGATGAACGTCGAAACTTCCACGGCCCCGCTCGACTGACCGTCCACCCTCTTCTACGTATCGCACGCTAGGTCTTCAAGTTCGTACTACTCGTACGACGATCAAGCCCGGCACTGCAGACAGCTTTAGGCTGTGCTCCTGGTAGCCCCGGCGCTCATTGAACATGCATACTGCTACATGTGATAAATATATACGAAGTACAACATGAAATTCAACGGCTGACAGTGAAGCAGAATTATAAAAAATTCCGCCAATCGTCTCGGCTTGAGACCGGGATCCGTTCGCCTTCAAGCTCGGGCTTCGCCTTCGCTTTCTCGCCCGCTCTTCTAGAGGATCGCGTTCCCCCACCTCAGCCCCGCCTATTCCCGCACCCGCACTTTAGGGGTCGCGCGACGCCGACGAACGCAGCGACCCTGAACAGCGTGGATCTTGCGGAGATGGAAAACATCGAGGCTGTTTCTTCTGGTCTGGAGATGGCATCGGTTTCTTCGTGCTGCGATCTGTTTTTTTGCTTGTCGTCTCGAGCTCGGATATCTCTTCTCTTCGATATCTCGGTCTCGCGGTTGTCGACCGTTTTCTACCGACTACCTCCCTGGGCGGGTCGCCTTTGGCCTCTTTTACCCCCTCCGCCTTGCCTCGTCGGGACACGAGTACAGCAGTACTACAGCACCAAGAACAAACAGCAATATTTGCACAGCAGTACAACAGAACAACAAAAACGCGGCTTAAATATCCAAGGTATGTTATTTTCGTGGGTGCTATCTTTTCGCGGTGTAATTACTGAGCATACGTAAATACAGCAGCAGTACTCGACACTCGAGTGCTGCTGTTCAGTAGTACTGCTGCAATAAATCATTCATACCATTCTGCTCAGAAACGAGCCTGAGAGAGGAGCGATATGCAGATGCATACATAGAGTGCTGCTGTACCCAATAACTGAGCCTCTCTGGTGGGGAGAGAGATCAGACTTACCGCACTAGAACTGAATAGTTTCAGAAAGGATTATCATGTGAAGGGAGAACATGAATTCGATGGTGATCAAGAATCTCACACATTCGCCTCACCTGAGAGAGAGACTGGTGGAGGAATACCAGGTATCACACACGAGCCTGAGAGAAGAGAGACATGGGACTACTGCCGTGGGAGTCAACGTGTGCAATGATACGTCTGAAGTGGTGAATTAGATTGCTCTGGCTGCTGACAAACTTGGCATGTGGTCTTCATCCTGTAATGCACTACCAGGGACATCCGCATACTTTTGGCGTTGCCTGCGTCTTTGCTCCTGTAAAAAACAGTTAATTTGGGACCTTCCTGCAACACTTGACATTGGATCAATCCTGTAGGTAAAACCAGATCTCGAGGCATGGGGCATGGAATGCACCCATGTCCATAATAATAAAGTTAATAATAGTAAAATCCCGTACATATATGGAAGGTCGACAGCCGTGTACTCGTATATACCTGTAGGTACGTGGGGTTTTTCTTTTCTTTCTTTCTTTTTCTTTCTTTTCTTTTTGCTTTTGGTTTTTGCCCTTCATACTGTTCTCTTTCCTTTTTCGGGTGTATGTACTACTGCTGTACTATGTATACTGTACCATGGATTTCTTGATACAATTCGGTTGCAAGTGGTATGGGATGGCACACGAATAATTCACTCACTCGTGAAAGAATATCGCCAGCTGAACGAGGCCTGGCCGGTTGAGTTTGCGGAAGTCTCTTTTAGCGCCTTCCAGCATGTCCGCAACGTGATCCAGGGTATGATAGTGTCGGCCTTCTTCTCTGTATCATACAGCAGTTCATGGAAAAAGCATAAAAGTTGGATTGGCTGGGGGCATTCCGGGGCTCCAACTTGTGCAAAAAATCTACGCATCGCTGACATAACCTGGTAAGCTGCTCCTATTAATAGTAGCATACGGAGGTCTCGTCGTGGACAGAACCGCAGCTCAGAAATGCACGACCGAGGCAACGAGAAGAGAGCTGTGAGAGCAGATGATCTGATTCAAAATACACAAAAAATACACAAAAAAAATACCTGTATCCATCCATAATTTTCCCGCCCCATTCCTCCGCGAAAGCAGTGTCAATTCCGAGGTTGATGCACATTGCAAGCCACTGCTGCAGCACCCACGCCTCGCGTCCCATACCCCTTCAACTGCTGTGCTGGTGAGGTGGGACGGGGCGAATGTGCTGAGTTTGTTGGCTTCAGAACACTGTTTCAGTCCCCTACTCTCCGATCCGAGGCTGCCTCCGAAAATATACTGAAACCCCTCATTATCATTTGGTGAGCAACACCCACAACCAGAAGTGCGAAGCTTTGCTGAACGAGACGACCAAGAGCTTTGACTGAGGTGAGCATCGCCCAAGCAAGCGCGATATTATTATTTGGCACTGCCGACCCTGTTCGTTCTGTGGGGCAGGAAAGTCCGTGCATTGCCGGTTCGATGTCGTGCATGCGAGGATCTACCCGTACACCCGATTGCGTCCCTCACGGTCCGACACAGACGACTCACGAACAAACCAACTCTGAGTAACATACCTTCGTTAGGGCCGCACGTCTCGTGGTGGACGACTTGTTCGACCACCGCTAGGTAGGAAGGCGTTGGGCTGGCTTAGAATCATTTATCCCCCCATGCCCGCTGTCACTCCACTAGGTTCGCGTGAGCACCAGGGCAGGGGTTCAGGGGGCCGGACCGCAAGCTCAAACTCCAACAATTTTTCCCCCATTGCTTCCACGATCCGCAAGCAAGGTCGATCTTGTTTTTCAGAGCGGCGACCGCAAAACCGTTCGCCGTGTGGGGGGGTGGTGCTGTTAGCACCCCCCAAGCGCGATCATGTCTCGGAGGATTTCGCTATCAGCTTACAAAAAGAACAAGGAGGCACTTGCCGTAGCCCCCCCCTCCAAGGAGCGAAGGCTGGGCTTCGGCGAATCTGTCAGTACGCGCGAGGTGAGACCCACTGCTTGCTGTAGATTCCCTACCCTTGCGGTGCGTGCGAAACTCGAAATATGTGACAAGTTACGAGAGATGCTCAAAGAAACGTACTGGTACAGACTACCAGGTAGAACGTTAATTACGTGGTTCGAGTTTCGATTTCGAGACAACGTGTACTTTTTGGGGCCTTTCAGGTACAAATTTGGTACGGCAGTACTATTAATAGTGGAGAGTGGAGTCGGTTGGCATGTTTTTCTTATTAATATTTTAGTATTGAATAGTATTAATAGTTGTTTAGCTCCTCCAGCTACGTACGTACTGCTGTTCTATACCAGGGTGCGAGGTAGTTTGGGACCCGGGTACACGAGGGTACCAACCGTGCGTGCCAACCGTGTTCATATACGAGAAGTCGTGTATTGCTTGTGCGGCATGACGAGTATTCTTACTATAAAAGTGTTCTCTGCTGCTGCTTGCCTGTCGTCCAGCTCGTTGTATTGTAAACTACCCAGGGTATTCATTGTTGGACTGATAGACAAGCGTGTCACCCCCTGAACAGAACCCCGGGCCGATGCTGCAATCGCCTATGTTCCCGTCGCGTTTACCCACCCTGAAGTCAAATCCCACGCGCTCCGCCTGTACACAGCAATAGTATTAATAGTGTATGTGGTGTTACACGCACAGCAGTTCGTACTTATGATTTTTCTTTTTTTTTTGGCACCATAGCGGCCCTCTTGAGCGTGCCGACAGGTCGCGCCGGCAGCGGCGGATTGGTAGATGTAAAAAACTTAGTGTCCCTTGCCTGCCGGCCGGCCGGCGTTCTCGCGTCAACTCCTGTTGCCGGTGACGGGTGATGAGCACGTTTCGAGACGCCTCACTCGTTGAAAATGTCAGGCGTACTTTGTGTCTCACTCCGTCGTATTTTAACCTTGCAGTGGGCGTCCGTTGCCCGTACGCACACCGTGTGCGCGAGAGAGGGCGAGGTTTTATTCATCCTTTCGATTTCATGGCGCTTGGAGGCCACGTACCAGTAGTGTATATTCCACTCGTTTACTGCTGTACCATTATTCGACCCACGAATGCTGCTGTCTAAGTATTATACTGGTATCTTGTATGTGTACGTGTGATCTACGATCCAGATCATAAATCGCACGTATGCATACACAATACCAAATGCAACCTTCCCGTAGCTCTGCTCGGCGCTCTTTGTTCCGCGTCTTGAAAGCAAACGCACGCCAGGACCTCTAAGCAAGGTACCAGGTATACAGCAGCAGTCGTGAATACGTTGTCGAATAGCGTATACATGCGTGAAGTGCGAAGTACTGGTACGCCTCTTGAAAAGTATCAGTACCGGGTATGCTGATGGACTCCGTTCTCGCATCTCTACGAGCGGTACAACAGCAGAGCTACTAAGGAGAGTACAGCAGTGCGCACAGCACTACAGGCGGCAGTTTTGAACCTTGAGTTCCTGTACTGCTGCTACTGCTCATGCGTACGTACGAGATCTTGACCGATCACATCAACAGTGCTTGAATACCGCTGTACCCAAAGCAATAAAGTCTTGACAGCTCCATCCGCCTGGCGCCAATTCGCCCTCAAGAGTGTCGACGGGTGGAAAGAACGGTTTCATGTGAAAACACACACATGCCGCGGCCGCAGCTGCAAACCCCGTCGGCTATCCGCTCTCCGTACGCTCTTATTTCGGCACAGCGCGTGTACATGGGGCAATTCCTGTTCAGATTTAACTTGGCAATTCTGGAAATTTCTGCGAAGCAGCACCAACCCAAGACGAGTTTTGTGGGGATCTTGCAGAAACAAACGCCGGTGATTGGCTCCACGATCGCGCCGCCTTTGTTAGACAAGACGAGAGGCGGCGCACGCGAGGGAGAGACAGACCTCTGTTGCAGCTCGCATGCTCAGACAATCGACGCAGCAGAGGGCGGCCCAACACTATGGTGGTGTGACGGTGTTTCCCCCCTTATAGTATGTGCCTTGTTGTGCGTCTCGGAGCCTGCGCTCTGTCTCTGTAAGAGGGTAGAAAGTCGGCCCCTGCGCAGCCTGCTGTTCATCTACATACCCTCATCCGCCCAGAGGCGGCAGACACAGGTTTTGAGTGCATGCGAGTAGCCAGACCACAGTAACACCAGCACCAGACTGCAATACCAGCAGCAGTAGCATCGTCTCCGTGAATCCCAGCTCTTGCCCTTGCCTGCAGCAGCGAACAAACCGTGTGCTTGCAGTGGCATGTCGTGTCTCCCGTCGAATTTCAAACAGCAGCAGTACTGCAAAAATATTCCCACCCTGTCTAGAAATGTAAGAGAATTTTGATACACGTATTAATCGCCAAACAGTCGTTATACTTCGGGATATATTGGTAAGAGCAGCACCACTCTGTCCGGAAATGTAAGAAATTGTCTATCGGACATGATGGTATCGTTCACGCGAAAAACTCGAAAGCCATTCTAGAACCAAGTTGAACGAAGTTTCCTCGCGGAGAACATCCCGATAATTTAATGCCTTTAAAAAAGTTCCCCAGGTATGGGATCGGAGCCTATGATCTCCCGTTACCGTGGCCGCCGGGGTCGTTGTTGTCGTCGCGTCGCTCTTCTCGCGGTGCCCATGTCCATGCCCGTATCGTGAAAATCCCCATCGTCGTACCGTCGGACTGCATCGCGATATCAACCTCCGCGCTAGACTCCTGCTCCTCCGTTGAATCTGTGTTGTTTTTGAGCATTTTTTTCGCTGTCCATCTGACAATGTACCGCGTGGGAGTGTTAATCACAACTATCATGGGTTTTTGTTGTTGTTGTTTTGTTCTTTGCAGGCCCGTGCTCGAGAGCAAAAGATCGAGAACCAAGTTTTAGACCGCCTCGATGTCCTGCTAAAGCGGTGCTTCAAGGACCCGGGCAGCGCCAAGGGTATCAGTGACTGGCTCTGCACGGAAGGGCTTGGGGGGCATGCCAAGAAAGGCCTGGCGAGAGCCCTATGGTGAGAGACGCGAAGAGTGCTCGCGGCGCTCGCCGATACCCTGCAACTCCCACGGTTTTGTACCTGGTAAATGTTGAGGGAGTTCAGTACAGTAGTTGGAGTGGGGAGCTCGAAGTAGCCGACGACCACCCCCGGCAACGAGGTGACTGTAGGTTAGTTATTACAGTGCGCAAGGAGACGCAACAGCAACGCAGCAGGTAAAATTTGCCCGTTTTTGTATAGGCTTCACCGGGTTGTAAATATGTATGATACGTAGTTTTGTTGTTGTGTGTTTGGAATCATTGGGTAGGTAGCCCGTGACAAACGTTTAATCTTCGATACATTCCCGCATAGAGGGCTATGTACCTGGTGCTGCTGTGCAGTACTGTTGTATAGTCTTGCCGTTCGCCGCCGGTCAAAGATGGCCACTCACCTATCAAGCCGGCAATCACGAGCGAGAAAGGCAAGTGAAAGGGAGGGGGGGGGGGCGTACTCATTTGTTGCTTGCCATAGGCATTTGACCATCGACCACGCATCCCTTTCGAGACGGAGCACCGTTCCTACTCCTAATAGAGACACCTCCAACGGTTGGGCGCTCATTACGTTGTTTCCATGTACTACATGGAACGTTTTTGCTAATACTATCCCGTTCCTGTCTGACCGCCTGTGGCCACCATCTAATCTCCTAGGATAGCGATCGTTTTCTCATTCCTATCTACTGACTGTTCTCATTCCTATCTACTGTAGTGTACCGAACTCCTCCATGTCACATACGTCTATTTCCCTCATTTCTTCTAACACATGTCGTTCCTCCTTGTACATTTCACAAGGGGGGGGGGGGGGTGTACTCGGTAGGAGAGATGTACTCGATCTCATGCATGGCCGTAGTCGTATGCCCATAGACCCTCGCATCCCTACAATGCCGGGACGGGGCATGTCGGGTTTTCACCGACCAGGCAGACATTGCTTGCACCAAGCGCGAAGCGCCGTGAGGTGTCCGGCGAGTCGCATAAAGGGTGAGCTGCATCCTACTAAGAACCGCTTTTGAGGCGGACTTGGATATGGATGACAGCTTCAATGAGTTAATTTAATTTCCGGTGTAGGCATTTCCAGAGACAGCAATGGGAGTACTATGTAACTGCCTCTTGGGTGCCTTACCTTGAACACTACGTGATACGATCAATTCCCCTGTGCGGAGTAAAGGTTCTTTACCTCACACAAATGATCTATAATTGGACAACCAGCTGTGGGCGACCGCCAAAAAAAAACAAAAAAACGGTACCCTGGTTGTCTAGCTCACGTAGTGAGCGGCATGTTTTACAGTGTCGTTGCCAACCGACGCCAACCCAACCCATGGGGGGGGGGAGGGGGGGGGGGGTGGATCCTCTTACGCACGAAGTACAACAGTATGTTGTTTTTTTGTGAATGGGGCTTGCGAAGCAAGCGGAAGACGTGACCGTTCGCTTCAGGCATGAATCTGTCGTTTCACATGAGCCTCGTCGCCTCACGCGAGTCACGACGGAAACGTGAACTTTTTTTTAATGTTATTTTCCTCGGTGACAAGACACCAACAGAGCTGCGAAATATTTCCTCGTGTCTAGCGTGCGCCGGTCGAACAAGCCTCCGTGCCGCTCCCGTTGCTGTTTCTGTTACGCTTTTGCCCCTACTCGCGTCTCGCAGGACGGCAGTCGCGCGAAAATTCGGAACTTTCAGATATTTAGTCTCGCGCTTTTTTCGAGCAGACGATATTCTGACGCATGGCTACAGGGATTATCTCACGATGCTATTAACAGTTGCCTAAAGTGTATATGTATGTTGCTGCCAATGCAATCTAGGCCGTGGTCCGCGCTTGGCTCAACGTTCCGGGAGGAAGAGGGAAAGCAGTGTTGCCTCGCACAGTGATACCTCGCATGCCTTGCGCTGATGAACGCGCACCCTTCCATATCCTGCTTCCACGTATTGCACGTCTTGTATTCCTTCCTCGAACGGGGTCGTGTCAGTTATGTCAAGGTGTGGTCTGCCGCTTTGAGAGTGGAGGACATGCCGCAAGAAGAGCACGACAAGGACATGGCGGAGATCAAAGCTCGAGCAGCCTTCGGAGCTTGCGTGTGTGCAATCAACGCCGTCAACAGCATGCTTTACAGATTCGCCGAGGCGTCCAAAGTGAGAGCTCCGAGAGGTGCAAAGAGAAAGCTGCCCACGTAGGTTGCCGCGGGGTGCGTTTCCGGCATCCGATGGGTTTTCCCTTTTATGGAGGGCGTTTTTGAAAAGTTGCCAGTTGCGCAGTTCTTATTTCGCTACACGTACGTGCATGCCCGCACCGCGATATATTAATGCTGGATGCTACTGCCGGTGACGCATGTCGAGAAAAAGTTGCACGATGTCGTCCTTAGTTTGCGCCGCTTCGGTCTCGTCCGTGCCTGCGCTCTTGCTTGTTTGCGTTTCTCTTCGCCCCTCCCCTCTTCTTACGTTTTGCATGTTGGGCTTGCTGCGCCGTGTTTATTTTCATTTTTGCTGGTCTTCCTATTTTAGAAGGGCAAGATGGGAGATGCGGAAGCGCAGCTCGTGAAGCTGGCGAGCGAAGCCCTTCCTCGCATGGTTGGGGCGATGGTTTTCGTGGGAGACAAACCGCGCGCCCGAGGCTTGCACCCGACCGAACACGCGCACCTGTCCACCATGGTGGCTTCGTGGCGCGCGCGCTCCGCCCTGCCCACGCCCCCCCTCTGTGACCTGGAGCAGCAGCTGGCGACGCTAAAGTCGGCAACCACTGGGGATGATGCCCGCGCCGCCGGAGACTCCGCCGGGGCTGGCTCGAAGAAACCCAAAGAGCGCGCCGCGTGGACCCTAGTGCCACCCCCTCGGAGCGAAGGTGTTACCTCGACTTCGGGCGTCGGCCAGCTGTCACCGCCGGGCTCCGGTGATCCTGCAGGGGCTGCGCGAGCGGAGGGCGACCGCAAGGCTACCATGGAGTCCTCCCTCAAGGAGCTCTTCGCGCGTAACGCCAGCCGCAACAGTGCGAAGTCGGCCGGGGATTGGTGGGGAACCGCGTTCGACGGGCGGGGGCCGTTTCGGGAGGGACCCGAGGGGCATTGGTCGCTCCATCTCATACGAGCCCGTGAGAAGGCCCAGCAGCGCCTGAAGCAGGGCAGGGGCCTGCTCGGCATTAACGGGGACGGCGGTGAAATCTCGCGGGATGCGGGTCGGCACTCGGGCGACGGCGGGGCTCAGCGATCGGGCGCTGGGAGTGGAGGGTCTGGAGGCGCTTCCGAGGGGGGCAAGATGGAGGGCGAGGGGTCTGACAGCGACGGCGCTCCGTCGACGCCGTCGACTGTGCCGAGCGAGGCATCTCCCTCTCCCGTTCGCGCATCCCCGACGCCAACGCCAGCGGCGGAGGGCAGCAGCAGCAAGGGGTCGCCGGAGAAACCCGCAGTTGTGGCCGTCGGCAGCGTCAACGGCGTGGGTGGCGGTGGTGGTGAAGGCGGTGGCGCTGGTGGTGGCGCCGACTCGGCGGCGCAACAGCTCTCGGGGCAGTCACCGGGCACCGCGAAGGACACGAAGGACACGAAGGACGGAAAGAGTGCGAGGGACGAGGAGGGCGGGAAAGGCGGGAAAGACGCAAATGAGAAGCCCGGCCCAGCCCGCTCTCTAGACGGCCGAGGCTCCGACTCGAAGGCAGGGCAGCGGGCGCGCTCGCCGCCTAGAAAGCGCGCGCTGTCGAAGAGGGAGCAAGAAGCGGAGGACAGGCAGCGGCGGAAGGAGTTGGCTCGGCGCGCGGGCAAGGAGAGGGGCAAGGCCGCGGGGCTGGAGAAGGAGAGGCAGAGAAGGGACAGGGAGGTTCAGCGGCAGCTCATCATCGCCGAGACGAAGAAAAAGAAGGCGGAGGAGGAGGCGAAGGAGAAGGTCGAGAGGGAGGCCAAGGTGAAGGCCGACGA
The DNA here is from genome assembly GCA_031213475.1 of Nereocystis luetkeana. Classification (NCBI taxonomy): domain Eukaryota; class Phaeophyceae; order Laminariales; family Laminariaceae; genus Nereocystis; species Nereocystis luetkeana. The sequence continues at coordinate 3,366,268 of JARUPZ010000032.1, forward strand.
GCTCGCGCACCGCAAGAAGCTGGAGGAGCAGCAGGCGGCCCGGGAGCTCCAGAAGGAGCGGAAGCGGGACCAGGCGACGAAGAGCGCGGAGAGAGGCAGGGAGCCGGCCGAGGAGAGCCGCCGCGACCGTGGAAAAGGCCGAGAGCAAGAACGGCCGCGGGACAGGGACAGGGAAAGGGAAAGGGACAGGGATAGGAGAGACAGGGGCCCCGAGGGAAGGGGTGCTGGTGGAAGGGGCGCAGAGGGGAGGGGCTCTGACGGAAGAGGCGCGGAGTGGAAGAGCGCGGAGGTTAGAAGCACGGAGGGAAGGGGCGCCGGAAAGGAGTCGGAGCGCTCCTCCGCCACTGCGGGCGGCGTTCGCGACAAGGAGGAGAGCCGACGCCACCACGGAGCCGGGGACAACCGGGAAAGGTCGGACAAGGCGGGGAGGGGGAGGGGCAAGGAGTCGGACCGTGTCGGGGTGCGCGAAGGTAACGAGTCGGACCGCGCTGGGGTGCGCGATGGAAAAGAGTCGGACCGCGCAGGGGTACGCGACAAGGAGGAAGGTCGCCGGCAGCACGATCTCGGCGAGGGCCGCGAGGTGCCGCGAAGCAGGGGGGGTCACGATGACCTGCACGAGGGCGCCGAGGAGAGGGGGAGGGACGGGCGGCGGCAGCAAGACTCGCAGTGGCCGTCGAGGGAGCCCGACCTCTTGGACGGGAGGCGAAATTTGAGCAGCAGGGAGCGCGAGCTGGACAAGGCCGAGCGCAAGCGAAGGAGGAACGACGCCGAGCCAGAGGGGCCGAGGCACAGCGACAGGCACGACGCCTACGCGGAGGAAGAGGACCGCGGCAACAGGCCGAGCAAGAAGAAGAACAAGAAGGACAAGAGGGACAAGAAAGACAAAAGGTTGAAGGCGGGGAGCGAAGAGGGGGCCCGCGGGCGCAAGCGCTCACGAGACTTCGACCACATAGACGGCGCCCCGCCGGATGACGGAGGACCGTCGCGCGCCCGCGCGGGTTCGCGCGACTACGCCTCGATGCAGGCGGACCCTCCCCGCCGCAGCGGCACAGAGCGTGGCGGCGCAGAGCGTGGCGGCGCTGATTCCTACCGGCAACGGTTGGAGCCAGAGTCGAGTCTTGGTGGTGGCGATCGCAGAGACACCTCGCGGCACGGGGCGGGTCTCCACAGGATGGACACGGAGGTGTCGTCGAGGGGGGACGACTCCCGACGGGGCGGTCACGCGGAGTCCTCGTCAGTGAGAGAGGGGAGCGCCGCGAGGAGGGAGGACCACAGGCGGGACGGTCGCGGGGACGGACCGGACAAGCGCAACAGGCGCAGCGGAGGTGGAGGCGGTGGCCAAGGTGGCGGCGGCGACGTCTCTAGCAACGCGCTGGGCCGAGCTGGTAGCAGCAGGGAGAGACACGGGCGAACGGGGCGCGACATTGACACAGCTTCTGCTGACGGTGGCCTCCCGGGCATGGATATTTACAGGCCGGGGAGCTCGCCGCCGCTAGGCGCCGGCTCGGAGCTCGGGGGCCACAGGAGGCCGAGCAGCGGTCGGGGCGACCACGATCGAGGGATAGGGTTGAAGAGCCTGGACATGTACGGCGCAGGCGTAGGCGGGAGGGAGGACTCGCCAGAAGGTCGGAGGAGGAGGGACGGCGGGCCCGACGAGGGCCGTCACCGGCCGACGACGCTGGCCGCGTACGGCACGAGCTCCGACAACGACGTTCGCAACGGCGGCGGTGGCGGGAGGGCTGAAAGGGACCGCACTGAGAAAGACTACGCGCAGTCGTCGGATAGGAGTGGCGGCAGCAGAGCTGAGAGGGACCGTGCTGAGAAGGACTACGCTCTCTCCTCTGATCGGGGGGGTGGCGCAAGGCCTGAGAGGGACCGCGCCGAGAAGGACTACGCGCGGTCGTCGGATAGGAGCGGCAAGGAGTCGTCGGGACGGCGGGAAGGGGGGGACCCTGTCGCGCGTGCGTCGACGTCGTCGAGCGTGAGTGCCGCGTAGATTCATGCCATGGTTGCGATTTTTGTGTTGTTGTTTGGGCAGGGCGTGTTTTCCACGCCGCGGTTCAGCAACCCCGCTTGTGCCACGTTTTTGGTGTGCTGTAGTAATGTGGTATGATAGTTACGATGCGTTGCAGTGGACTGCGGCTGTGGGGCTTGCTGCAGCCGCGTGTGGGAATGGCACTGCAAGACGTGCACGAGGGAGAGATTGCCGTGTTTTGTTTTGTGGCACGTGGTTTAAGAGGCGTGTGCGTAAATGAGGCGTTTTTGTTTGCCAAGCCGGATCGAACGAGGGTATCGTAGTAGCAGGAAATTCGACCCGCACCTGTCTTTTTTGTCCTTCCATATGTTTTTGTGTTGACCCGCGCAAAGCCTACAGAGACCTCTCCCGCTGTCGACAAATGTCCTTTGGTCCTTCTGATCGCTCTCGCACCGCCTCGCGTTTCTCATCGTCGCGTGAAACTTTCAGCGACCGAAACGCGTGCGCGTGCGTCACCGGCCCTTCCCCTCCACTGTGCTGAAGATTGGTACTAGTGTTGTGCCCTGCCAACAGCGAGCCAGTTGCGGTCCCATCGAAGAACGGATAATTATTTACTTTTTCCGACACCGCACCTTCACTCCCCCCCCACCCCCCACTCCGCTCCGCTCTTGAAAACTGCCGCCCTTCGCCCGTCCACCCTCCTACGCACCCACCCGCCCACCGCCAGCTTCGCGCGAGCCGCAGGTCCCCGGAGCGCACACAGCAGCCCGCCGTGAGGGACGGATCCGGCCGCCGGCGCCCCTCCTCCCCGCTTCGAGACGATTCGCGAGGGCGGTCGAACGCCCAGTCGCGGCACGGAGAAGGCGGCGTGGGGTCGACCGGTGGAGGCGGTGGCCGCTTGGGGCACTCGAGCACCGGGCCGAGCTCCCTAAGCGTGGGCCTCGGCCTCTCTCACGCGGGCGGCGGAGGTGGGGGTGGGGGGGCGGCTAGCCTCCAAACGGGCTCGGCCATGGTTGAGATGGGGCGTGAGCGACACAGGTTGAGCAACAGCGACCGTGACCGCGATCGACATAGACGGGAAGAGCGCGAGGAGCGCCGCGGGGGGCGGTCGGAGGATCGAAGGCGCGGAGGCGGGGGCGGGGGAGGAGGACGGGACAGCGGTCGCAGGGGTAGGGGCGACAGCAGGAGCAGGGCGGACAGCAGGGATGAGGACCAAGGGATCGATTCGGCGCCGCCGCAGGAAGAGGAGCCGGAGGAGGGCGAGCTGGTGATCGAAGAACTTTCCGTGGCGAGAGCTGCCTCGCCCCACTCGAGAACGAGCCGATGGGGCAACGTGGAAGACGTCGGAAAGTTGAGCTTGGATGTCGGGAGTCGCCTGGCCAGTGGTCGTGGTGAGCCGCGCGGCGAGCCCCGGGGCGGGCTTTGGGGCGAGCCTCGGGCGGCGCGAGATAGAGGGGCGCGGGCGACAGCAATGGCTAAGGACGGGCCGGCGCCGGCCGGGCGCGGGGAAGCGCGAGAGAAAATGGAGGGGGGAGCAGTGGCGCCTGGTTCTGAGGCGCGGAGCGCCGAGGTGCGGGAAGATGGTGAGCTTGAGTCGGTGCCGCCGCGGGGCAAGCCGGGCGTCGGGCCGGAGGTAAAAGAGAGATCGGACGGGCGGGCCCGTCCAGCCGAACCTGCAGGAAACTCTCGCTCTGCGCGGCAGCGGCGCCACCCGGATGACGGAAGCCGCGGCGGTTCCGACGCGATGCCTGAACGGATCGGCGGCGCAGGTGTAGCGGCGGCAGCAGCGGCTTCTCCAGCCGCCGGGCCCGAGAAAGCGCGTGCCCGGCCGTCAGGAAATGGTGAGGGTGGCCGTGGGACTGAAAAAAGTGAGAAGGACCGAGACGGGAATTCGGGGTCACGCAAGGGGATGTCAAAATCACCAGAGAGCGCTTCACGAGAGACCGCGGGGGCATCGCGGGAGCGCCGGTTAATATCTGGCGCTGGTGTCGTCGCGAACAGTAGTGGCTTGGCGGGCGCGGCGCCGGAACCCAAGAGGGTAGGCGAAAGGTCGGTGTCGTCGATAAAGGGGCTTGAGGGCGCGCGAGGGAACGGAAGAACAGACGCAGCCGGTGAGAAGGCGGGGGGGGTGCAGGCGGCTCCACGGAATGGCGCGACGGTCGGGGCAGGGGCTTCGTCGCATCCTTCGACAGATGCTGCGGGCGTGAAAGCACCGGCTGCTCAAGCCAACCCGGAAAAGCGCAAGGTCTCGCCCGGTCCAGTCGGCGCGGCGGCTATAGCGGAAAGGGTAGCCTCGGCACCGTTGCCACGGCCGTCACCGGTGAAGTCTCTTACCGCGTCTCGACCTGTGACCACCGACAAAAGTAAGGAAGGTGGTGCCACCGGTGCTGGCAAGGGCGGCGGGGACAAGCCCGGAAATATCGCTGCTGCTGCTGCTGCTGCCGACAGCAGTGGCGCCAAGGCGGCGGCGGTGGCAACCGTGGAAGACGCACAGAAGACCGGAGCTTCGTCTGGTGGCGGCTCTTCTGAACGAACGAATGTAACCCCAGCGCGTGAAGCACCGATAGACGCCGAGGGGTCAAACACGGGCGGGAAAATTATCGATAAGGTCACCGGCTCAGACGCCCCGGGTGTCCCGTCCCACCCTGTCCCCCTCCGACGATCCTCTTCGGGTCGGTCTGCGTCTGGTGAGGCGGACCCCCCGACGCGACGCTCGACGGGCGGTGACCCCGGCGAGCTCACATCGTTCCTGCGGAAGAACCATCGGCGAAAGCAGGGAGAGCGCGAATCACCCGGCGCCGCGACACTCTCCGCGGCAGGCCAGTCCAACCGGGAGCCCGGGCTATCAGGGGGGCCGTCTCCTGCTCTTGGGAGCAGGGAGGAATCGGCCGTGGCCGCCACCACCGCCTCGTCGGCTTCTCCGGCGAATGGGCAACGAGTGAGCGCGTTCTCTCGTCTCGGAGCCCCGCCTGACCAGGGCAAAAAAGACTCCTCTTCCGCCGCGTCGACCGCCTCAGAAGGATCGAGGAACACCGCTGATGCAGGCGTGCGACGAGCCCCGGTGGGCCTCGCGGCGAGCTGGGGAAGCGGCAGCTCTGTCGACAGGATGTCGGGCAAGGCGGCCGCCGGCGGCCGTAGCGGCGGCGGCTGCGGCCGCGGCAGCAGCGGTGGCATTGTTGGTGGTGGTGGTGGTGGTGGTGGTGGTGGCTCGAGCGTTGTAGACGCGTCGAAACCGGCATCAGTGAAGAGGGAGAAGGGGTCGAAGGAAGAGGCGGGAGATCGTCAGGGGGGAGATGCGAGCCGACTCGTGAACGCGGCGCTGGTGAGCTCTCGCGACAGCGGCCGCAGAGGGAGACGGGGTAGCGAGACCGGCGGAGGGGGTGGGCGAGGGCGGGAGCGTGACGGGGGGGGAAGCGGCGGCGGTGGCGGCGGCAGCAGCAGCAGTAAGGACCAGTGATGACGTCATGGTGGTTCGTAGCCAGTCGCGCGTTTTTTTTTTGTTGCTGGGTGTCTCGTGAAAGAGAATAACCCAGTGGGGGGAGCGGGGAGGGCGAGGGGGGCGGCGGTGACGGCGGCGGCGGCGGCTGGATGGATCTATTTTACCAGGCTCAAGCACGATCGAGCACGTCAATAGACGTGATACTTCAAGTTCGACGGAAAACAACAAATAAATGGCCGCCTCCGTCACTGTCTTCTCGCGCGTTACTTACGATGCAGCTGATAGCTGGCATAACTCTGCGCAGGATTGGGTCAGACGGTCGTGCCTCCCCTCTCGGAACGGCTCGGTCTGGCGCTGGACCCGAGCATATGCCATCGTACCTCGTGCCGCCGTACCGCTTGGAGCTTGCTCTAGAACGGGGGGTGGGTGTCTTCGGGGTTTTGGTTGAGGTTCGTCGAAGAGTGACGCGGGGGTCAAGGTTCTGGCAGTCGTGATGATGGTACGCGTACTAATAATACATACCTACAGCAACAGTACCGGTATTCTTTTGTGTACGTGAGGGTGAAACGGATCGAAAGAGGGAGTCCACGAGAGTGGAGTGCGAAAAGCATGCGGTGTCCGTTTGTTCCGTGCCGGTTGCAAGTCGCGCACTCAAAACTGACTACTGCTGCTGCTTGTGTAGAACAGCAGCAGCAACAGCGGTGCTAGCCTCGGAGACGAAAACAGCGAAACGAAGAACAACACAAGGGCTCGATGGGTTCTGGCGAGGCGGTGGGCGGTGTTCTTGACATGTACCATCACGAGCTTTGCCAGAGCGATGCCGCCTGTTTTTCTTGTGCCTGCTCCTCCTCGTGCTGCGTTGCTGGCGCGGTCTGCCCGTGGACGGGTGCTTTGCGGCGGCGCAGGGTCGTTAGACTGTTGTCGGCGCAGAAAATTGAGAGAGTTGGCATGGCGGGAGACGTTTGAGTGGGGGTAGCAAGTGGTTCCGTCGTGTTCCTTTCGAGAGCAGGTTTTGCACTTCTAGTGGGGGCTGCATTGGTGCGATACTAGTTACACACCGGATGGGTCGTGATGAAGGGCATAGCAGTCATTCGGGTGTCTTCGTACATGAACGCTCACTCGCGAACCGTGTCGATGGGGCTCCCGGAATGTCTCGCTCGGTCGGGTCGTCACCTGTTGGACTGGGTGACGATTGATTGTGACATCGCGAATAGAACGTTCAGCAGCGATATATCGGACGACGTTGTTCGTTGTTGGTTTCTCGCACGCTCCGTTCATATATATACTCGTACCGTACCTTGATATCATATTCAGGTCACAGTAGTAGGCAAGAGGCTGGCTGACACTGCGTTAGGAACAGGGTGCGTACGCGTGTGATACGTATGCGCACGACTATAAAGTGTAACCCGTCATCACCAGGACCGTCAATGTAGCACACACACAAGTTTTCATTTCCCACTTCGCCTGTACCAGGTAGGTACAATCGTGCAAGTCCCCAGTTCGTTCGTGAATGCAACACACATGAGTTTTCAATTTTCCTCGTCGCATGTACCAGGTAGATAAAAAGGTGCAAGCCCCCAGTTCGTTCATGTAGCCCGCACACACGTTTTTCATTTTCCTCAATCGCTTACACCAGGTATAGGTACAATCGTGCAAGCCCCCAGCGTGCGAAATGATTGGCGTCTGCCGTCGATCAATCAGCCCCACTCCTCGCTCTATGGTCATACGACTACGGCCATGCATAATATTGAGTACACCCCCCCCCCCTCCCCGCGCACCTTCAGGCCACGTCGAGGAGTATAGTGTATTTTTTGTTTTTATAACGTGGGCCGAGAGCATAGAGTCTGGCGCAGGATACGTAGGGTTGTCGATGTGTTACGGTACAATAACCGGCGCGCAGAACGGTTGACATCCATCTGCCGTCGACCAATCAACCTTGCATCTCGCACGTACAATGCCCTTACGGCGTTGAAAGTAACGTCATGCGCACAAACTATTTTAGGTGCCAGGTACATGACTAATTCTATTTTTGCACTTGTGTTGTGTGCTATCAACAATCAATCCCCCCCGCGCAGATTAGTTCAAACGTTTATTTGTCTGCCTTCAATCAACCAACCAACTCCGCGCACTACAAGGCACATGCGTACGAGCTTCTTCATTCAAGTGGCATATCGCCCAAATTTCGTCAACCACGAAGAACGCCGCATGCAGTAGCAACCCAAATGGCGCATATCATATGTGGTGTCATACTGACCGCCACCATAAACATTGGATGGAATAGGGTGACAAAGCCAGTTTTTTTGTTTCAGGGACCTATTAATAGGACTGGCGCCACCGCCGAAAATGTGACCTGGCCAATCACAGGCCTTCAAAGAGGTCAATAATAGGCAGGCGTTTCCTCCAATCACAGGCCTTCAAAGAGGTCAATAATAGGCAGGTGTTTCCTCCAATCACAGGCCTTCAAAGAGGTCAATAATTGTCGTAGTTAATTTTTCGTTTCCTCCATTTTCTTGGTCTTGACAAGCCGCTTCCAGGTGGTCCAAGGTATGTTTGAAAAAGTTTTACAGCAAATATTCGACGATCTGACTGCCTATGATCAACAAATATTAAGTCAGATTAAACGCCCGAAATCGATTCAACACTGAAACTATTAATAGGTGATTCCGAGGCGATGCCGGAATTCGCACGTTTACCGCACATACTGTAGGTCTTAAGTATCCTCGCCGAATTCCCTAGGATGAACTCTGAACTTTGGCACACGCGTTCTACATGCCCCTGCTGAACCATGTTGACGAGTAGGGCAAGTCTCTCTAAAAAAAAAACAAAGACTGACGTATCTGTCGGGGGGGGGGGGGAAACAACAACAACAACAACCGTTCGCGGGCCGGAAGGGGCTCATACTCGTAGAACATATGTGCCAAATTTCAAGGTTCACCCCCCCAAAAACGGCGTTGACATGGGATTCTTGAGGAATTTGAGGCGGTATGCTTGGACCAGTATGTACAAAAAAAATACAAGTTCAAGGTTTAGCGCAAGCGGCACTGATTGCTGTCAAACTCAACGGCGCAGGCGTGAGCACGGCATACGCCGACACATTCTCTTACTCGCACCCCCCCCCACCTCCACCCTAATCCCCTCCCCCTCTACAAAGAAGCACTTCGTGATACGTACGTCGTACGTGCAACATGCGGCTTGTTGTCGTGCGGGGCAAAAACGAGCTCGTATGCTCGGCCTTCCTACTTCCTACACAGATTGACAGAGTTCCTAGCAACTCGACAGGAACATGATGAGCAGACGTACCAGTAACATTTGCATCAACCTTTGAAACGAGAATCGACTAACCGCAGCAGTGCGTGGTCCGATTGGTCCGCTATGAACTACCTACAGGGGGCCACAGGACCGACACCTAAAAAAAAAAAGGAAAAAATACCATTAATAATAATAAACAAAACACAAAAACAGGCGCCAAAGCACCGGAAAATGACACTATTAAAATATACCTGGTAAATATCAAAGGACCAGAAAACAACACCATAAAAAAGAAGTTCAAAATACCAGGAAGCCAGGTTGTATGTATCACCACTAAAAAAAATAAAACACAATCAATGCCAGGTGATATCATACACCAGGCACCTGGCAATTTTTTTCATGACACCAGGTTTTTTAGGTACAATTACTTCCAATATTATTATTATTATTATTATTATTATTATTATTATATCAATACGTGTTGTATGTAGAACCCGCAGGTAACGCGCAACAAAGCAGTATGTGGCAGCATTTAGCAGGGCGCTCACACGCGCGAGACAGCTCAAAATTCCAAGTTCCAAATCAACAACACGAATTAAACTTAGCAAGCCCTTCATTGCTCTACTTCTCGAAGTTTTCAACGCCAGCGCCGTCCGCTGACAGTCCCGCCGCCTCCACGTGCGAGTCGTCGTTCAGAACCCCCGACACGAACGAAAAACCGCCTTCCTCTTTCTCGAAAACCTCGACAACCGCCACCGAGCAGTTCCCCATGAAGCCGACCTCCTCCAGGCCCATCACCACCGACATCATCACGTTCAGGAGCCCCCCGTGGGACACCACCAAGGCGAGCCTCTCGCAGCAACCGTCGGCACCCCCCCCCTCCTCCTTTTCGGTGCCGCTCCCGTCCGTCGCCCTCCCCTCCGTCTCCCTCCCTCGCGCGTCGGCTGCCTCGCGCTGCATGAAGGTGTCCCCGTCGGCATCCGCCACGAGGGCGTCCACGAACTGCCGGGCTCGCTGCTCCACCTCTGTGAGGGACTCGCGCCTGGGCTCTTCGAAGTCTTCCAGAGGGACGCCCGCTTTTTCCGCCTTGATGCGACGCGCCTCAGGCCTGTCTTTCGTTGGTATTACGTGTGTACGATGTCGGATGTTTTGTTTGTTGGTGCATCCCGGGCAAACGAGGACGCATGCATGCACGTGGATCAGATGTTGGTACATTGCGCGAAACGGGGTCGGGCGGGGGGGGGCAGATACATGCAAGTGGACCACAATTGAACAGGGTATGCCAAGTAAAAGTACGCACAGCTAAGTCGCTGTCATTAATTATATGGGTTAGTTCGATTCTCGGAGATGACCATTTTTCGAGGCGGAACAAAAGAGGGGGAACTGGATTTTTCTCGATTCTGACCAGCCAGCGCGCTGATTGAGTAGTCTAGGCTGTAGGATATCCCTTTTCACCAAAAACACCAGCCGCGGTATCCGGGCTTCGCTCCGCGAGAATCAGGGTCTTGTTTCGTATCTCCCCCGACGAATGATGGTTTTCAGACTACCCACGGGCTGGGGGGGGGGGGGCATGGGCGGGGGCGGGGGGGGAGGGCGAGGGTACACTGCCCGCCCCTCCCCCCCCCCCCCGCTCACTTGCATTGGCTGTGGATGTCGTTGTGGTCGTCTCTTTGTGTGTGCTTCTTGCGGTGCAATACCCCAAGACAATGTGCTAAAACGGAACGGTCGGAGAAAAGGTAGAACATTCCGCGTATATAGCTGGTATATTGAGTCCTATCGTGGCAGCGAGCGGGTGCCAGGCGGGACAACACGATATCGACAAGGAGATGCGTACGTACGTATGTACTATACCTGGTACCAGGCACGGAGGTATACAATACATAATCACGATCGCATACAATCATGAGTAGCTCTGCTTGGTGGCGGCCTATGAGGGTGTTGGTATCAGTGACTGCTTGCGGTGCCTCGGGAAAAGGCCAACAACCTCCAAGACATACTAGTGTGGCCGTTCGCCCGCGCGCTGGGACCCGCCCGTCCCGCGCCCCGTACGTATAGCACACAGATATCTGGCCGCCCCTGCGGGAGGAGAGATTGGGAGGGTTACGAACACGAATACCTCCTACATAATTTCCTTACCTACTGGCTCTACTCTCCAGACGGTTCGACTCTGTGAATGCATGACCACTGTTTCTACAGCATACAATATCGACCTCAAAACATAGCATTCAACTAAAACTTGCAAGACTTCAACCCTTATTATTGTAGGGGGGCTTTTTCCCCCCATGTAAAGCGTAATAATACGTACTGTACGTGCAATTGGTTCTAAAGCCGCCCGCCCTGTCGTCGCCGCCAGCTGCGAACGAGTGTGTTAACCCATTGAAATTTGAGGCTAACCCGACTATTACGGGGGACCATAGTAAATAGGACCTACGGTACACACAAAAACCTATATACTTACCCTATTTCTAGTAACGATATTTGGTCCTATTTACTACCTGGTATGGCCCCCCGTAATACTACGTACCCGACCCAGGACTTTCACCCCAGTACAACGTGCTCGACTCCCAAATGACGCGAAAAACATCGATCGAATTGCAGCACGGGCAAACCGCGCGCGCGAGAGGTGACGGCCACCACACCTACCAGCTTGTCCCCCGAGGCAAGTCTTCTTGCACGCCCAGGCCAAACTCTCTGAGCAAGGGCGTCTTGAGCAGTGTCGTTCCGTTGTGGTTCTCTGTGATTATTTCGGCGGTCCGCGAGGCCCGGACGAGGTCGGAGCTGTGGACTTGCCAGTACTTGTTGGACCGCAGGCGAGCCGCCGTCGCCTCCGCTTGGTTGACCCCGAGGGGTGTAAGCCGGTAGTCCTGTTGCCCCTGGATGATGTTCTCTCTGTGCCCAGTCACCGTAGGAAGGGCGGGAAGGAAGAAAGGAACAAAGGACGGGAGGTGGGGGGGAGGGGAGAGGGGCGGGGTGGAGGGGGGAGGAGGGGGGGGTGGGGGGGGGGTGTACTCGATAGGAGAGATGTACTCGATCTCATGCATGGCCGTAGTCGCATGACCATAGACCCTCGCATCCCTACAATGCCGGGACGGAGCATGTCGGGTTTTCACCGACCAGGCAGACATTGCTTGCACCAAGCGCGAAGCGCCGTGAGGTGTCTGGCGAGTCGCATGAAGGGTGAGCTGCATCCTACTAAGAACCGCTTGTGAGGCGGACTTGCATATGGATGACAGCTTCAATGAGTTAATTTAATTTCCGGCGTAGGCATTTCCAGAGACAGCAATGGGAGTACTATGTAACTGCCTCTTGGGTGCCTTACCTTGAACACTACGTGATACGATCAATTCCTTTGTGTGGAGTAAAGGTTATTTACCTCGCACAAATGATCTACCTCGACAACCAGCTGTGGGCAGGGGGAGGAGGGGGGGGGGTGTATTAATGGGTTGCCTGCCTTAGCCAGTTGGCCAGTGACCACGCATCCCTTTCGAGACAGAGCACCGTTCACTGTTCCTAGTAGAGACACCGTCGACAGTTGGGCGCTCAGGACGATATTTTCCCATTTAGAACATAGAAAATGTATGTTTATCTTATCCCTTCCTCTTCGGGGGTGGGGTTGGGGGGTAGGGGAGGGGGAAGAGAGGGAGGGAGGGAGGGAGGGGAGGAGGGGGGCAGGGAGGCAGGGAGGCAGGGAGGGATGGGGGAGGGAGCGAGGGAGGGAGGGGAAAGGGGGGACTGTACTCATGCCATGCATGGCCGTAGTCGAATGACCATAGACCATCGCATCCCTACAATGCCGGGACGGTGCAAGTTTTTTTTTTTTCTTGGGGGAGGGGGGGAAAGGAGGGAGGTGGGTGGGGGTGAATGTGGGTATCGGCGGGTTTTCTTCACGCACAAGTCCTACTGTAGTAACAGACGATGCTTGCAACGTACGGCATGTCTATAGTACTGTGCTCGCAGGCTGTACATAATGACGTAGGAAGTCACCTCCCTGTTTTACGACAATGAGTACCCCCCCCCTCCACCACGCCCCGCCTCATTGCCGTAAGTAGGCCGGTCTCACTATATTTTGGGAGTTGCACCTATCCTGCTCTACGGATGGAAACAAACGTAACTGCATCTATATACTAACCGGGAACCTCTACGTACGATACTGGTGATGCCCGAGGAACAAAGCCAGGTGTTGTCCTCGTAGGTTGTATACGAGTGTTGTACACGGTACCGGGTACCAGGTGTGCATGTTATAGGCAGGGAGGGGGGGCCGGGGGTATATAGAAAATGTAACATTTTCATGCGGAAATCAAGTTCAAAAACACCGCGCGGAAAATGCTCAAGGTGCGCATGCAACGCGAGAAACAACAGGCAGGTGGCCCCGAGGAAAGATTTCAACTGGTGGTACCTGCTCCACTACATAGAGTACGTCGTGTATCGTGTGTCGTGTGCAGTGACGCCATGACGGACGCGATAAACATCGTCGCGTGAGGATAGACCGCGGGCACAGGAGAGCCGGCACAGCAGCCACATTATGAATGTATATTGCCAGATTTGCTGAAGCTGTGAATCAAATCTCGTACGAGTGCGTACTGCTGTACCTGGTAAGTAACTGTATCAGGTATGCTTACGTCCTGTAGGTGTGATACAACAACAAGTAAGCAAGTGCTGCTGTCCATGGTCGGAAGAACAAACCCAACCGTCGGTGTTTACTTGCTATTAACATCAATACGTGCGAGTACCGGTGTATGAAACAAGCACAATAAAATAAGAACCCGCCTTTCTTTGCGAGTAGCAGAATAGAGAACAGAGCACACCTCGAGTACCCCCAGAACTACTATAAATACCAGGTAGACGGTTTCCAACCATTCCGCTGCATCTACAACCGGCAGTGGACTGCGCAGCCGTTCGGCTTCCTATATGCTGGTCGGTGCCGTTGTCTGCATCGGCGTCCTATATACAGCATACAGCAGCAGTAGATCGCTCGAGCCCCAGGGGCGACCGACGCAAGAGGGTCGACAAAGGCCTTCTGAGATCGATCGCTGCATAAATAATACGCCACCAGAAGAAGAAGATCGTCCCTTCCCACTCGGCGTCGCCCGCTCTCTCACCTGTTAGCTGTGGTTTCCCCGTGCCGGACAAAGTGAATCGTGAGGAGCGACCGAGCCATAGCGAGCGCTTGTTCGAGAGCAAACCTTGACTGCTGCAATTAATAGCTCTGCTGCTAGCTCTGCTGCTGTATACGAGCTCTGCTGTTGTATTGTTGTTTGCTGACCCCACCTCTTCTTATATGATGTTTGGTTTTGCCTGTCCGTGTCTGTGTTGCTTGCTGCTCGTTTGTGTTGTTGTTCCGGATTTTATCAAATAAATGATGAAATACGTCAGCTGGATTCGACTGTTTTTCTACAGCAGCAGTAGTAGTGGACGATTTTTTACCCAGGAACCAAAACAGGAAACGAAAAAACAAAACGAAACTGGAAAAACAACATGAAAAATGAAAAATGAAAAAACAACATGCGAAAACAAAAAAGCGGCGAAATATGAAAATCACGTTGCGAATTGCGGATGTTTTCCAACGGGGATGGGGGATGCGGATCACCAAAAAAACGGAGAAGTTCTCGCACTGGCACACCTGACACCCATATTCGGCAATCCGCGATCCGGCGTATATTGACAAACTTCACGCACACCCACCGAGGCGAGAACACGAACAAACTGGTAGCGACACCTCTCTCAGACTCCTCGCCCGCCCGTTCCCCCGTCCGCGCCTTGACGATGAAGATTATCTGCGCGCTCGCCGCCTGTGTGACAACGTTGTCGGTCCCGGGAGGAGCGTTCCTATTTCCTTCTGCTTTGCCTCCCCGGCGACTTGTAGGCAACACTGGCGGCAAGTTGAAGTCCGCATGTTCCCCCTCTTTGGGAGCAGGAGCAGGAGGAGCAATCTCCCCTGCTGCCAGCCGCCGCAGCACCAGCGGCAGCACCAGCAGCGCCCTACGCGGCGGCGCCGGGGCGGAGCCAGAGGTGACTGTATTCGATGCCGAGGGGGGTGTCTCCTGGGAAGAGTACAAGAAGCAGAAGCCCGACGAGTACCAGGTGCAGCACACATTCCGTCCTTGTACTGTTGTGTAGTAGCGTAGGTTTATGTGCAAGACCTTGACCTGGTACACCCCTCTGTCGAGCTTACCGGTATCACCGCCCGGCAACATCGATGCCGTTCTATACGAGTAGTAAAGTTGTTTATACGTTGCTCCAGAGGTTCACTTGCGTCATCAGCAATATTTAGCATCCGACGAGTTATACGTACCCTGGGCGGGTTGCCTCAGTTCGAACATCGCTTTATTAATACCAGGTACCTGGTAGTATTTTGTCTTCCCAAGTTATCCTATCTGATACCTGGTACCTGGTAACAGGTAAGGGGGGATCTGAGTCCGGCTCGCTCGCTCGTTTGTTTGTTTTCCATGTGCGCGTTGTGCTACTGCTGCTGCTGCTGTATTTGGCACTCGTGTATTTGTTTTGCAGACTGCTGACACCCTACACCCTACTCATACGACACCCGACTACACCCTACAACTACTCCCTATCATGAGTACGAGGTTTGTATCCATCATTCAGTCTTGGATATATGCCAGGTACAGAATAATAGAGCCAGCCTATTGATGAATACCCAAGACCCCCTTTTATTTACTCCTTTTTCGTGACCGCTTGCGTAGATGATGGCGAAGACACGCACGATCAAAGGTGAGGGTGAGACCAACGACGGCAATGCTCGTACATATATATTACGGGGGACCATAGTTAATAGGACCTGTGGTATACATAAAAACCTATATATTTAACCATTTCTACCTTCAATATTTGGTCCTATTAACTATGGTCCCCCGTAATAGCAACATTGATTATCGTACCGTAAACCAGATACCGCAGCAGCAGCTGTAGCTGAATATGCGGGGAGTTTCCGAAATCTCAATTGTTCAAGACTCCAGTCCCCCTGCCTTCTACCAGGTATACGGCAACTCTGGCTCTACTACGTACGGCTCTCTTGAGTAATGTTATCATACCAGTATGAAAATTACAACAGCAGTCCGTAGACAGAGCAGCTTGTAAGAAAACAAGCAATGGGGAATGCTGGCTGATATTTGCAGGAAAACAAGGGATCCGGGAGTCGTTACACTGATGTTATAATGATTACCCTGGGTTGGGTACGTGATCGATCGGTATTTTACCCCTATACTGCAGTTTAGCTCAGTAGGTAATACCTTCACATTTGGCGTCGTATACCTTCACACTGAAGGATAGAACGCACCCATTTTCAAAGAAGAACTTTAGCCTTGACCAGATTTCCTGGTGTTTGTTGTTATTTTTAATATAATACACGACAGCAGTTAAGAACCTCCTATTTTGGCTAAGGCTGGCGGCTTACAATAATGTCAACGTTGGGCACAGGCTCTACAAGGAAATTATATACCAGTAGGATTTAAAGTGGCGTACTTGCTGAGCAAAAATGCTTACGTAGCTGTAAATGCTTGAAAATTTGCCAAAACTCAGCTGAAATTCTTAACTACAGTACCAAGTTCTTGTCACATGACGCGTACTGTAGGCGTCCGATAGGTGCAGTTACTTTGAGATTTTTTCGTACTTTTTCGAGCATACCTCGATGGTGTATGGTACGAGCACTTGATGGCAAAACGCTCTATAGTCGACACGGGAAGCCCGTCCGGACACATTAGACGAGGCCCGGGCGCGATCCGTGCCCTCTGAAGCTCGTGGCAAGCCCTTACAAGTTTATTTTCGGCGAGAGTGGATAACACGATTTATTTCCCTGTGGTTTCAGTACGAGAGGCCTTATTTTGTACCTGGTACGTACGTACGTCCGTACCGGTAAAATATCGTCAGTGTTTTGCCTTTTCTTTCACCAGATATTGTAGACGACAAACAACAGGCAGAGAGCACACAACGTTACATTACTGCCGCCCATAAGCACCAGCAGGCAACACCGTGCGTGTGTGACACACCCATCTGCGCTGCTGTACTGCTATGGCGAGTTGTGTTCGTTTGGCCCCTTTGAATGGCAGTTATGTACTGGCTATTACGGGGGACCATAGTAAATAGGACCAAATATTGTCAGTAACAATAGGAAAATATACCAGGTATAGGTTTTTGTCTGTACCATAGGTCCTATTTACTATGGTCCCCTCTAATAATACCATTGCCTATTGTGGATTGTGTGACTTTCGACATCTGAGGGATGGAAGTGGTGACGCACCAGGCTCATTTCTTCCCTGCCCCTTCCCTGTGGGAGGCCAATAATGCATGAGCTAAACATCCATCCATAGACTGGCATGCAGTCTGGGCTACCGTTGGCTGGGGCTACGTGCTGGTCCACAGCCTCATGGGGGATGACATTGAAGTCACGATGCCCTTTTTCGGACTTGGAGGCATGAGTTCGATCCTGGCAGAAATCATGTCGACAGTAATTGTTTGTACTTTTTCTCCATCTTTTTTTGTATTATGTACGTAACTGTTATAGGATTACCCTTGGCTGCGTATCCGATCGATATTTCACCCCTATAGCTCGGTAGGTGACACCTTCGTGTTTGACGCCGTCGAGGACACGGATTCGATTCTCACGTCGAACGTTTCTTATATAGAAGAGCATGCGCGTGCGTTTCGAAAACCATAACTCACTGAATCCCCAGGTATTGAAACGACACGGGTAGGTCAGCGTACGGCCGTATACGGTACCGACGGCCCCAAATACCCCGCCGTTTTTAGGGGGGGAGAGTGTTATTTCCTTGGACTGGGTAATCGATCGATCTTTTACCCCTGTAGCTCAGTAGGTGACACCTTCACATTACCATGCATCTTAATACATGTAATTTCTACCAGACGTTTCCGTTTTTATTTATAGCACGTCACGTTATCCCATACTCGTACCTGTAGTACGTTTTTGCCTGTCTCCTCATACTGATACGTTTTACGGAGACGTTTCCGTTAGAGCCACGTCACGTGCTCTCATACTGGTACGTATTGCACCGCCTTATAGCTTCTATCAATAGTTCGTGATACCATCACATTAGCCCACCCTGAATAGTCGTAGATGCAGACCACACGACGGCCAAAAGATGACGACCATGTCATCCCAGAAATCGGAAAGGAGAATCTAAGGTGCGGCTATTCGAAACGAACTAAATGAAGCTACAAATCTATCCCACACCTCGTAGTAAGACGTCGACCCCTCACATGTGGTACAACCGCGCAATACAAGAAGAAAACGCTACGATATGCCAGCAGCAAGCGGGCTACGAACCAGGGCGCGAAGGTGCCGAAAGAAAGAAACCTGAAAGACTAAAAAAGAGCACCCCTATAGCTCAGTTGGTTACACCTTCACATTTGACGTCGTCGAGGACACGGGTTCGAATCTCGCTTCGAACGTTTCTTTTATAGAAACGCTTGCGCGTGCGGTCCCTAAAGACACATCTCCCTGGTTCCCCAGGTATTGAAACGAAGCGGGCAGGTCAGCGTCCGGCCGTAAACGGTACCAACGCCCCAAGCATCCCGCCGTTCAAGGGGGGGGGGGGGTGTTATAAAGATCACCCTGGACTGGGTAATCGATCGATCTTTTACCACTCTAGCTTAGTCGGTAACACCTTCACATTTCATAACCCAGACACCACAGCCAACAAGCAGCGCACGAGCAGTGCAGCTGGCTACAACGCTGTACACGCCTTCCGCTCGCCAGCAGAGCAGGAAGCAAACATCCGGCGTGTGCGGTAGTTTGTCCTCGCTGTATCGCTGTGGCTTCCTATTAGTTCTGCTGTGGTTGATTTGTTATCGGACCCTGCGCTCTGTCGAGCTGAGGGTCTCTGCTGTTGCGTGATACATGCATGCCGCCACAGGCACAATAACGCTGCTGCTGCTGCTACTGCTGCTGCTGCAGTACGGTTTTCGTGGGCAGCCGAGCGTGGTCGAGAGTTCCGGCCCCTTCTTCGGTTCATCATTTTCCATGTACTTATGTAAATATTGTCCCACCACAAGTACTGTACTGCTGTGTTCCGTGTGTCACGCGTGTGTGTGCGGTGTTGTGCCGTGTGTCACGCATGGAGTGCTTTCAAAAACAAAATCTTTGTCGTCAGTCCTCGGTTTTTTTCTACGGGAGAGACCTTCTTCACCGTGAGCGCCACATCAAGGACATGCGTTAGCACACCGACACATATGATACAATTTTTGACGGAGCCATCAAGAAAATCTATAAAAACGATGCAGTCACTAGTAGCAGTCCCACACTATTTCCATGTGTGCTTTGCCCCAAAAAATGCTAAGTGCAGTTCTAAAAGGGTCTACATGTCTATACGTACAGTAATGTGCAGTTGTTTCATAACGTCGTAGTCGTTTATCATATGCATGCTGTGTGGTTTTCGATTCGTTCTTGCGCCGCTCTCCTATGCGCTTTCCGGAGGGGAACCTTGTACTCTTGTATTCGTACCCGGTACTCGTACCTGGTATTAATAACACATAATCCCGGTACATGGCGTGATAATGCGAGTAAACGCCCGCTACACAGTGAACGCCCCGGGGCGCTATCTTGAGCGAAAGTGGGCAAAATCCGGAGTAAACGCCCCCCATCTACACAAAAATGCGAAGAACGCCCCGCCCTCACAGTAAACGCCCTCCCTATAATTTTTTATTGGTTGAGCGCCCCGGGGCCGAGCTTGCAAAATCATTGGGTATCGGAGATGGGGCTATTTCCAAAACAGGCAAAGGCATGTATTACATGCATAGGAAACGTAATGCCTGGGATGTGGGTAGGCACATGTTTTTCGCATGAACAAACAGCAAAACAGGCAAAAGTCACGCGCGGACAGAAATAACCAAACGTGTTTGAGACGTTCTGGCCGCCGCCGTTGCAGCGGGGGCGGGTGTAGTCGATCACCCTGAGTTTCGTCGCTGTCGAGTAGGAGAGCCGCCCCCCCCGCCTCACCGACCGCTCCAGTTCAAGTGTCGGAGGGTAGCTGCAGGGAGCTGGTCCGCGCTGTACCACCTGAGCAACAGGCGCGGGATTTGTGGCTAGCGTGCCCTCGCTCGTCGGCGCCGCTTCACCAGGACGACGCAAGCTTCCCCAAGAGCTTCATTGGCCGTCAGTGCTTGTATCGGTTATGGGTGCCTTGTGGGTGCTGCTGGGTAGCGACATGACGCAACACCTCCTGCTGCCGTGCGGTTGCTGCGTGCGCGTGCGTGTGAAACGGGTGGGCTTTTTTCTCTCGAGTTTTTTGTAACGCCCCCCGTGTGTGAGAGGCGTATGTTTTTTTTCTTCTTGTTTTTTCGTAACGCCCCCGGGGGCCAAAACGGGGGCCAAAATACCCGACACATGTTATCGTAACCGCCCCAGTATCGCAGTATACGCCTCGGGGCGTCTTCTTACACCTGAAAAGTTACAGCGCCCCGGGGGGCGTTTACTCGCATTTATCACGGTACAGTATCGCATTTATCACGGTACGTACCTCGTAGGACCATTTTAACCTTCATTATGCCGCAGTCACAGCACAGCCTGTCTGTTTTTCGACGTGGTGGGGTGTCAACGTGGTAACGTGTCAACCACGGAATTTGAAAATACAAAAATGGGGAGTGGCGTGTCGGTCACCCGAAAACGAGCAGCGGTCACGACGTACGGGCGACGTGTGCCCCGCTATAACCTACCAGGGTACCAGGTAGTCTCACGCTCCAGGTAGTAGTTACGATGTCGCCACAGCGTGGTCCTCCCAACAAAAATGCCGGCGGTCGCACCAGTGCCCTAGCCGATCGCTCTCCACGTTTTTGCCAAAATGTCCCCAGAATTGCAGTCGGTCGCGCCCTTACCTTAATCTGCCGCCATTCGTCACTCTCTCCATCTTTGCGAATATGTAAAAATGGAGATGGCACTACAGCGACCACACCAAACCAGAACAGCATCACGGTCTGAGGATGCGATACGCAGCAAATCAGGGCCTGTTTTGAGGAACAACAGTTTTTTAGTCGTTTTTTTTGTTTTGTTTTTTGTCGGATTGAATTACACTCGATTTGGTGGAAAAGAGCAGATGGGAGAGGAGAGGTTCAGGTGCTACATACAAATTAAAGGACAATCCATACGTATTACTCTTAATAGGTACCAGGGTATATATTATCTGGTACCTGGTACAATTTTTTGCTTTTGTTCGATATATTTGTACGTGAAGTTATGCTTCGAAAAGTATATTCTACCTACTAGCCTACTCGATACATAAGAATTATATATACCGCCTTTTTTGTTTCGTACCTTTTTTTCGTTCCGAAAAAGTAAATCGTCTACGGCGTAGTTTCATTCATTTTGCTCTAAAAAATAAAAGTACGAGAAAACACAAAAAAAGTGAAAACACTGTCGGACACGCAAAATTGAGAAATGGACAACACCAAAATCGAATAATACGAAAATACAAGTACTTTTCGAATGACACGTAACGGAATCTGTTTATGGCCACTGCCCGCGCTGCCGTAACAAAATCTCCTTAAAAACGTGATCGCACGAAATCCACGTCGTGCCCCGCCGCGGTTGGCGGTACGACGAGCTTCCGAACAAGCGCGAGCTAAACGGCAATGAAACGCGCTCCATTCGGTGGGACCATTGCTCCGCTGGCTCGCATCGACCGTTCGACTCTCGGAAAACGAAGCGAATCAGCCTTAAAAACGGTACTACTATGGTTGCCCTACGCCTTTTGTCCGTGTAGACAAAACCCGCCACAGAAAGCATTTCTGCAGCGCTCAATGGGCAAGGCACCGCTGTACCGGTACTCTTGCAACTTACCTTAAGGCACACCGACTCTTGAGTTATTAAGGCTGTTTTTCATCGTTTTTTTGCAGGGTACACCGTTTATTGGTTTGCAGAACGCCGATGACACGCTCATCAGACCGGTCGGGCAGGGTCAGCCCCATCAACGTTAGAACTGACCAAGACATCAGCATGTTATACGATATTTATCAAGTACGTCTCTCGGCGCAACAACATATATACTAACCAGGCAGAACACAGCAGTCGGTAAAAACAGATTGCACTGATTCGTTTAATATCATATGAACTATTATGTCATTGAGCCGCTTGTGTTGCTTGCTCCGGGCACCCAGGCAATGCTATGGTTACGGTCTGCGAGCTCCCAAAGGTTGCCGTTGGACTGGCTTCAGCTTCCACGCCACTGCCGAAGTGCCGACGTGCTCCTGTGCCGTACTTGTGCTGCTCTTGCGTAACCTTTGTTGTCGCGCCTCTGATGATGCCATTCGCCTGGTCGGATACATCCCGTAGTACGTAGGTTTTGATTTTAGGTAAATTGAACTCCCGCCCTTGTCTTTTTCCCTGCTGATCCCCCCACGAAAAATATATATATATCAGCTGGACAAGACGGACGAGATGCAGTGCTGGGAAACGGACGAGTGTCCGGTGGAAGACGAGAGGAAGTTTACCAAGGCCTGGCACATACACAGCGCCGAGAAAAACCCGACGACCGAAACGCACTTCGACAGCGAGGTATCTGCTGCTTTGGCGGAGTTGCTCTACCCTACGCTGAGTACCGTCTTGTTTTCTTCGAGCCATTGTAAATACTGTTTACCAGCTGTGAGTTCGTCCTGATTAACGGGTACCCAGGTTTGCGCGCTGTTTGAGCAAACAAAAGCAATACGTGTGTCGATCGGCGCGTTAGGTATGCCGCGTCAAGTATTCAAAAGCCTGGTGACTTCCCTGCTGGGTGTTACCAGGGTCGCGGGGACGATTGCATCAGACAGAGCCTCTAAGCTTCTGAATCGTGGCCCATCAAGGGCGGGAGAAACTTGGCGAGATGCGTCGTGGACATGGTTGAAAGTCCAATTAACCCCTTAAGAACCGCAGTCCCGTTTTGGGGACAAACTACTCGAAATTTGAGTGGTTTGTCCCCAAAACGGGACTGCGGTGCTAAAAGGGTTAAGGAGAACTGTTTGACGTTTCGAGTAGGTCGCGTTGCGGCACTGTTGTTGTTGATGTACCGCGCTGTGCCGCACGCGGTAACACTGTGCGTCTCTCACGACGGTTTCGACGGAATGAAAACCTATCGCCCCTATTCTATCGCGTTGTGGCTTCCATAGCCAATCCAACGACAGGTAAACGAAGTTTCTTTCATGTACTACCTCGTACAGTCCCATTCTAAACCAAGGCAGGCGTTTATTGCACCAAACGCACGGAACGGTCAATGCCCTACATCGCAGCTTCCTTTTCCCCTCCCGCTATGCATGCCCACCCTCGAAGTAAATCCAGCTCGCACGGCAGTAGATAGCTGGCGTTCAACTTTTGACCTTGTTCCTGAGATAAGGTTTGACGTCGCTGCCCCCCCGCGCGTATTGCCTCTTTGCCGTTTGCTGATGAAACGCCGATGCCCGTGACAAGCAGGGCGAATGGGAGGAGGAAAGTAAAGGCGCATGGTGAGCACAACGGCATCCGTTTTCTCTGACGACTAACCATCTGACATGTTTCATGTCGCACGTGCAACGTGATGTGTCTGTGCCAAAGCAGTATCGGGAACCCCCCCCCCCCCCTCTCCCCGAGGATCCAACGCGATGACGTGTCCGAAGCATAACGAACAGCTTCTCGAAAATCGCGCTGTTTAGTTTTGGAGGAAGGAAGTGCTACGTTGTGCAGGATGATGCGTGCGAGCGTTGCCCTGGCATGTATGGTGATGGCCCGTCCAGGTCCAGGATCCTGCGTAGTCCCTCGCAGAATAACCTGACGCGTCCGTCTCGTCCTGGCAGCTGTCTAGAGGATATTGTAGCAACGGTCGAAACGGCAAACGCTACGAGTCTGGCGGGGTTTGGTGGGGTTTAATTTTGGCGGCAAGGAAAAGCGGCTCCCGCTATGTGCAGGAGTGTCCTGCACAAAATGTTGTACAGGGCGTTTCGTGCAGGGCGAGTGTCGTCAGTTCCAACCTTGCACGTCAGCCCAGACCAACCCAACCCCAGGCCTGACCCTAACGCTAACCCAAACCCGAACCCCAACCCTTTGGCGGGCTTGAGGTCGGCAAAGGCAGTCACGCGGCTTTGCCGCGTGTTTTGGTGGGGGTTTTCCAAGAAACGCCCGGAGTCTCAATTTTATTGGCTTGCTTGCTTATCATGTGTGTGAAAAATACTACTCTGTACGCCACCTGTGTTTCCATCGAAAAGGACACCAGTTGATGACTGAAATTTTTGCGAGCTAACATATTTGGTCGTTTCTCCCGCCGTAGGTGGGGCCACGCCGCTAAATGAGGGCGCGGGGGGGGGAGTATTTTTCCACAACCTCACCACCTTGCTCTTTCTGTGCTTGTCTGTTTTCTCGGCGTATTAAAGGTCGAAGAAGTGGTACGAAGATGTCGGGGTCGACGACCTTCACGAAGAGGGCGTAGCGTCCGAATCCCAAAGCGGCTCCAACATTTGAGCGGCGATCCTTTCGCCAAGGGCAACTTCGCTCTGCAGAGGCGGGGGCTTGCGGGTAGGTCTGCTCCAATCAGATCCGCAGGGTTACCGCGGGGCTACCATCTAACGCGAACCGGGGGCATGGCCTGTAGTGTAACGGTCAACCGCGGTCGAGGACATCATGTTGCAGGTGCTTTTTGTGAAGCGCATGCTATGCATGTATACGTACGGAGCCTTGCTCATGCTCAATAAGTTTGTTTTCAAAAACTGGGCGGGGATAGCGGGGGTGGCCAGGAGGTGTGTTTTTTCAGGATGCAGTGTTCCACTCTTCTCCTATGGTTTCATATATAGGGTATACCTGATTCAGTAAATAATGCACGTGCAGCACCAGCAGGAAAAAAAAAGGTGTGTGGGGAGCATATCGCACGTCCCGGAGTGCACCCTGTGCAAGGCAGACGATTACCGGGGAAAATCGCCTCTATCGCAATCCCCGTCGGCGATGAGCTGCAGTTTTAGGTTTTCCTGCATCGCGCGTTCTACAATCGCAGCAAGACAGTAGGGAAAAGGGCATGACAGACGTTAGGGCAACCTTCCTATTATTTTGTGCACTCCCGACCATCGAAAACAGGCGCTCTGCTGAGTCAAGACTGAGAAGAGCAGAGCATACTGCTGCTGTAATTGCAGCTCTTGGGGGGGGGGGGGGGGGGGGGTAGTCGTCGATGAGCTCGACCAGACTGCGCGCGGTAATTGCAGCTCTTGGGGGGGGGGGGTAGACGTCGATGAGCTCGACCAGACTGCGCGCGGTGTGTGTCATTACGTGGATGAACTCGATTGGATTGCGCGTTGGCTCTGTGCGGAGTTCGTGGCAATCTGCTAAATTTGTGAGTAAGCACGAGCCAGTGAGCCGTGTCGTAGCGATAAGGGGAAACGTTGAGTCGCCGGTGGAAGCGAAACTGGGGTTATGGTAGTGCCGCTGCTCGGTGGGGTTGGAGCCTTATCCTTCGCGATGGACGATCGTTGCCTCAACGGTTGCAACGGGGCGAAAGCGATCAGGTAGACCATGCTCGCGTGGTGAGATGTTGCATGTGTATAGTTCGCGAGAGAACGCCGTTACGTGCAAGTTGGGCATCCGTAGAGTTTTAGATAGCGGGGCGAGTGAGCACGTCGAACTTCCGCGCGCGTGAAGTTTGCGTTGGGCGCTGAAGCTTCTTGGCGTGGAAGGAGCGGGGCATGCAGTGGTTTACTCCTCACCTTGGGCGGTGCGTAGTTTTTAGTTATATTGTGCTTTGATCACAACTACATATTAATTAAGCCTCTCTCGGCAATCACTCTCTTGCAAAACCGAGGCAGTTGCGTTGAGCGGCGCGCACTCCCCTCCCGCGCTCACGTGTCCCGTCTGGTGCCGCTTCCTCGAAGATGTACGGTATTTACTATTACGGGGGACTATAGTTAATACCAGGTAGGACCTATGGTATACATAAAAAACTATATATTCAACCATTTTTACTAATAATATTTGGTTCTATTAACTATGGTCCCCCGTAATAATAGGTTTTCTATGGTATTTTGGCGGGAGTTTCATAGAACTTTCACCAAAGGGTCATAACCTCTCGATGAAAAAGCACCATGGAAGCACCATGAAGGGTCCATGGAAGCACCGTGGGATCAATGGAAACATCCACTCCATGGAAGCAGTGGGAGCGCACACACCACATGGAAGCACCATGGGAGTACCATGGAAACACGGTGCGAGTGCAATGGGGCGCACCATCATTCGTTTCTCTATTTCATAGAATGTGTATGTCGTGCCTGCCGTATCTAGTATGATGGCATGGCATTGCATTGCCCACTGCTGTGCTTACTGCATACCAGGGGTACGTGGCAACGTAGTATCTCTGTGGCGTAGCTTTGTGACCACAGAACTTGTATCTCTTCTAGGATTGAAGAATCGGCACGGACACTGGTTGTGCTGGATGTCGACGGGTAGAATGAACGGTTTAACCCTTTTAGGACCGCGCAGTCTCGTTTCGGGGACAAAAATACTTAGAATTTGACTCCGGTTCTAAAGGGGTTAACGTGAAGAACACACACACCATACTATTTGCCGTAGAAATACCATGGAAACACGATGGGAGTATCATGGAAGCGCCATGCAGTCCCATGGAAGCACGTTGGTCGTACCATACAGGTCCCATGAACGTTCTCGGTGTACCATGGAAGCACCACGAACGTCCTAGGGCAGCATGTCTCGTGGAAGCACCATGGACGTCCAGTGGAATCACCATGAACGAACCATGCAAGCTCCAAGGCAGCACCATGGGCGCACCATGCACCACGAAAGCGCCATTGAACTACCACGGAACCATGGGTGTACCACAGAAGCACCATCAGGAGTTAATATTTGTCTTTTGTCGACACTGTCATCAAGACAACGGGGCACTCTAAATGGTTACCGAACCGCCGCCGCAATTTTCTTGCTCGGGAGAAGCCGTCCGCGAACTGAGTTGACAAAAAAGCGGGGAGGGGCGTACTCATTTGTTGCTGGCCTCGGTCATTTGACGATTGACCACGCATCTCGTTCGAGACGGAGCAGGGCTGGGGGGGGGGGGGGGGGGGGGGGGTGTTGACGAGTTTATCTCCGTGCGTCTGTGGCTCCCAACCAACCAGATGATCCGCTTTGGTTGCCGGAACGATTTCCTCCCCGCTTTTCTGTCCCTGCTTGGAGAAAGGATCCGGCGTCGGCGAGTGGGTGGTTCTTTCCGCGAGAGCCCAGTTTTTGGGTGGTGCGACGGAGAAAGAGAAGGAGATTAGCAAAAGTTAGACTACGGAGTCGAAGATGCTGGTTGCGGCTGGATTCCCATTGGGCGGCGGGTTCCACTGGTGCTCCCTACTATTATTGTTTTGATATTGCGGAATGCCCTTCCGTCACCATACATGGACTTTCCTTCGTGGTTATGCGTCGCAGGTCGCAGGTCATCTGAGACACACGGATTTTCTCGCCGTGGCTCTCGTTTTCTGTTGCCACCAGGCGCTGACTCCCAGCCTTCCCCTTCCTCCATCTCTCAGACAGTTGACTTTTTTCGAAGAACGGGCGAACCCTGCTCACTTATGCCAAGCGGTCTTAGGTGCAACATCTCGGAGGCTATTTCGCCGCGGTTGCACCGACGCCGACTAGGCAAGGGTTCCAGACTCATGCCGAACATCAACGAAAACAAACTAAAAGGAAGGGCCAAGCCACGAGATACACAGCGAGGGGGGGGATATTGCCATACACGCACGTATTATAGTAAACACCCACATACACCTAGGGAACAGCGCGGCAACGCATGTCGTGGTCTTGTTTCTATAATACAAAAAGCAGAAACGAGTGAGAGAGGGGAGTTACATAGGGTCCAAATGTCTCACTCGCGATCCGTCTTGTGAGTAAACACAGTATGATACGCCAAAGCAAAAGAAGGGAGAAGCGTATACGCTACGACCGGTGCGGACAACCCGTGCCGCACCTCGCGCGCGAAAGCCTTGCACGGTAGTGGATGTACACTAATAACAGCTATAACCCCGGGGGGAAAAAAACACACCCGTCAGGGCGTCTCCGCAGGCGGTCGGTCCAATGGATGCCGCCAAACAATTATTCATCAAGCCTCCAACAAACGGTCAGCATTCTGCCCAAAACGGGAACAAACAACCGCCCCATCAACACCAACAGGGTAGCCCGCCACAATCTCTCTACTATATATGCGGCGAACCATGATCCAGCAAAAACAGCACCCAACACCCTCCTCCCGTAATTTATTCGAGACGAAAAAATCCCACCAAAAATCTGGCTTCAAAGGGACCCCAACCCAACCCAAAGGCGCAAAAACAAACCATCCTCCACCGCCGGGTCACGCTCCCGACACATCAGACCCGCCGTGAAACTTCTTGGTGCCGTCCTGAGGCCGCGATTGGCTATCCTTGTGCGGTGGCGGTAAATCTGGAGTTGAGCTCGCACCGTTCGATCTCCACCCGAGCTCGGCCGAAGGGTTTCCACGGTTCAAATCGGCATCCGTATGGGGGAAAGGATTGTCCTTGAAAAACTCTGGGAGGTTGTGCAGCCCATGGGGTCATTGGTGCAAGCAAACGTCGTCACGGATCAACGGCGGGGGTGGGTCGGTGGGTCTGTATATGTAGCAAGGTATTTCTCAGCAGCAGGAGAAGGGACCGCTGACTCATTTCACGTATCTCGTACAGTACCGAGGTGCTTTCTTTCAGCGGTTCATCGCGTGGCATTAACCGGTAATACTTGTCGCTTTCGTCCCTAGAGAGGGTTCGGGGGGGGGGGGGGGGGGGGTGCACTCATTTGTTGGTTGCCTCAATCATTTGACCATTGGCCTCCCTTTCGAGGCGGAGCACCTACGGAGTATCCAACTGATTCTTCTCCGGGAATCATGCATCAAAGAAACTGATTGAAAAAAACATCCCGGCTTCCGACAAGCACTAAAAATAAACCATGCGCGGAGTGAATCGCGACCACAAGGAGACGGACGCGGAAGAAAACATAATCTTCGCGCGCCCAAAAAGCTGGTTCGGGTCTCACGGGAAGCATGTGCGAGTGCTAAAAAACCTGCTCCAAGGGGCTACAGCGACGGACGGGCGAATACGTCGTCTAGTGAGTGGTGGCATATTCATGAATTCCCTGTTCCCACTCACTGTCGATTTTATCCTGAATATTTCCGATCAAATCGTCTGGGCTTCCCTTGCCGCCCCAAAACCCTCCTTCTGGTGGAGGCATTCCGAAGGGGTCACGTTTGGTGCTCTTCATCAGGCGAAAGGGTTTCCAAAGTCGGCAGTGCAACATGGGGGATAGGGAGGGTGGGTGAATGGGTGGGTTAAGCCAGGGCTGTGCGGGAAAACGGTTACGGAGCGAACGGGCGCGTGCATCTCGTTATAGCTCCGAAAGTAACCCTCCCAACGTGTTTGAGAGATACCAGGTTGGGGGTAGTACGAGAAGCGGGTGGTTGCTAGCGCGCATGCGTAACTGTCGCGCTGAGTGCTGTGGGCGGCGACGAGTCACCATGTGCACGCATTGGAAACACGTGACGGACACCGTCGACGCAAACGAATGCACAGCATTGAACACAAAACAACAAAAAAAAAACGCATGTACCAGGAGCGACTCCGTCGTCGTCGAGCGCACGGCGGCTGAACACGATTCACGCGGCAACAAAAGGCCCTCCGTTCCTTCCCAGGCAGAAACTGAGAACACAGCTGTCGGGTCTAACTACGCCTGACAAACTTGTTCAGAAATACTCTTGAGACGCACTATCTGCAAGAAATGGATGAAACGCAAACCGCGTTGGTACAGCACATGTGGCGCAGCGAATGGCGAGCCGGTTGACAGAAAGGCCCCGGAAAAACAACATCAAGACGATCAGCGGCTCCACCGAATTACCTAACCCCCCTCCCCTCTCGTTCGCGACCGTTCAGGAGGGTGCCACGAGAGTCGACAGCAACAGCACAGGCTCACTCGGTCACGCTTGGGCATCTTCTTCTCGTCAGCAGCTCCGCGGGCATCGCCACCACCATCGTCGCCGTGGGGGGACTTCGAACTGCGGGCGACGGTTCCGCTATCCTTCGTGGTGATATCGTAGACCTGTTTAGGTCTCACGCCCGGGCAGTCTCGAAACACTCGGCGGATGGTCTCGCACGTGAAGCTTCCGTCGGTGCTGCTGCATTCCTTGGAGGCGGACATGTTATAGCGACACCCGGGATGTTCTTCCATATCTGCGGCATTGCACGCAAAAGAGGGGGGAGTGGGGGGGGCATCACGCCGACATTTGGCAGAGGATGGCGGTGGTGACCCTGTTCCTTGGTATAGGCGAATCTCGTGCTTGAAGTCAGAAGAAGTGCAAGGATCATTGTGCGAACGCTCTCTCGCTCGTGCTGCGTTGGCGTGGACAAATCATGTCGGCGATCGTGATGAACCGCCCTCTGTCAGCCCGTCTCCGTGCGCAACCAAGCACGCGCGCCCAAGAGAAAGGAGCGTCGCACATTTAGCACTACCGCTACTGCTGTCTGACTGTCTGCCTGTCTGTCTGTCCGCCTGTTGTCGTCGTAAACCGTAGGCGACCCTGCTGGTTGCTCCGGACCCCACCCGAGAGATACCGTTGTCTGGTCTCCGACAACAGCAACGGTTGCTTGATGGAAGGTTGGGAGTGGGCAGGAGATATCTAGGCTGCAACGAGAGCAACACCCAGACGCTCCGGGGCAAGGGCATCAAACTGTGAGGGAAGGGAACGGCAAGGGTTCCTCGATTACATGGACGCAGTGCTCGCGGAAGATCTGCGGCCGACGGGGCTACGGCTCGAGCCGGCCCACTATCCCTTACCACTCCTTGTTCGTAAGTTAGACGTGTTCGTAACACCGTGCCCCACCCAGCAAACAAACACTGAGCCACGGTCACGGCTACATGCGGAGAGAGTGTCAAGGATATATAGTTAGAGGAGGAGTGTCGCGCGGTATCACGTTCGCGGTATCACGTTCGCGGTATCACGTTCGAGCAATGCCGGGAAGGACGTACGGGGAAGTTTATGATCTGTGACTGCTGAGCAGTGGAGCATCGACTTACCGGCTCTCCATACTTGCTCCTTGCATTCATCCACCTCTTTCCAGATCCAGCGCAAAGTAGAGATGTGTTTCACACTCGTGTGTTATAGAGCTACGAGTAACAGCCTGAGAGTGGCTGGTGGCAGCATATTCATCCTTCGCATATCAGAGCTAACTGAAAATGATATCCTTTGCTTTGAGCCAGAAGACTGAATTTGTCGAGTAGTAGACCTCCAGCGGTCGGGACCACCACCGCGGACTACCTGGTCAGGCTCGCGATGGAACTGGTCCGGGACACGCAAGAATGCCAAGATCGACGAGAGAGCGACCGGGAGATGCGAAGCCAAGACAACCAACGACGGAGAACGCAAAATTTCGAGGAATTGGATCGCAGAGAGGCATGCCGTGGTTTGTAACGTCATCTAGTGCAGTAGTGCTGGTGAGCTGGTCGACAACGCCAACAGTTTTGTGGGTGAAGCGGCAGTCAGCTCCAGCAATAAATTTGCCAGCTCTTGGTGAGGTGGCAACCGTACCCCGTGAGTAGCTCGAGTTTAGGCGTGCTGTGGATAGGGCTGAAGCTGGTTCTCGGGAGTTTGGGAGCCTGGAACAGCCTGCTCCGAAATTTAGTGGGAAATGAGCGGAAGGAACACCTCGTGCTGACTGCCGCGGTTGGGTGTACGCGGTCGTCCCTCGTAAATCAAAACATATCGTCGTTTAGAAAGATACCCAGTATTTTCTCTCGCAATAGTCTCAGTGCGGGGTCATCTGAAGGCAGCTACAGCAGTGGCATCGACTTGTTTGACGGAGAGCGTTGTGAACCGCGATCTGCTTGGTGGAGAGTTCGCAACGTTTTCGGTCTATTACTAGCCAATTCCATGCTACTCCAGCTCTCTCTATATGAGTACCACTGAACCCTGCGAAAGGAAATATTGTATTATTATTAATAGGTATCCTTCCAAATGTCGCCTATGTTTACATCATGAAGGCTTTAACGAACACGCCGCAAAGCACGATGCTGGTTCTGGTACCGGCTGATGGCTGCGAATACCGTACAGGGTATAACACGCAAGCCAGCAGACCCCCTCGGGCGAACTTCCCATCTAATTTTCTCGACAACGGAGAGAACGAAAAAGCCGAGCGAAAACGCCGAGCGATGCATCTATCGAAAGGTTTCTACGAGCCCTTTCAAAGGCTCCCATTTCCGTTCTGTGTCCCTCTCTGTTTTTGGAGAAACTCCATCTCGGAAATTCGTCCCAAGAGGTGTTTCACTCCAAGTATAGTGTACGGTAAGCAGTGAGTAACATTCACGACAGAGGGCTAAGGCTTCTGCATCTCTTTGGAATACAACTTCCAGCACTGACTGTTGCGAAGCTAAGTGGATATGGTGTACCAGGTACATATATGCAACAGAGCGGACAACAGTAGTAGTGGCAAGGTAAGTTTTCCTTTGGTTCGCTCGCCGACGCGGAAAACACGAATCGAGGATGTTGGCGCGGCGTGGACACTACTTTTCGAAAAAAAAAAAGTGGTCTCAGCATAGGGTGTATTCTAGAGCAGGCTTGGTAGCTTCTCTAGGGAGAACCAAGCGCCTGCCGTAGTATGAGTATTGAATATCTCCAACTACCTGGTACTTTGTACCCCAAGTGTCCGCGTATGTTGTCATTTTCTCGGCTCGGTGACAAGCAAAAAGCGCAAGGCGTAGGGCACGAAGTGGGACACTCAACAGCTGTACACAGGTACATACTAACATCGTAGTCTGCATCGGCACTCAGCAGTGTAACCCCGCACCCCTCTCCGACGACGCGCAGATGCGCCGTTCCGATTCGCTTTTTACGTTCTCGGCAGGCACGAGCAGCATGAAGAGTGTTCAGTATCCTCATCCTCATGCGGCTATTACCAGAGTCGCCATCAGGAGGGATCATGTCGTACGGGTTGAGGGCATGGGTGGCCACTTACATTACGGGCGAGCTGCTTAACTCCCTTCAGTTGGCTGACTCCACGTCGGCAGCGCATGTTTAGCGCCAGACTGCTCGTACTTGACCGTATGTTTTACACTTGAAAGGTTGTGAGCCTCGTTTTTCAGCCTCTTGCCTACCAAAAGCACGCCTTCGGACGGCGGATGCGAGAACGGACTATTGGAGCCTAGGCCATGACTGGCGATGATGCCCTGGTGCTGTGTTTCTTGCATGGTCTGGTCCATCTGGAATTTCGAAGCCGCCTCAATCTACGGGAGGAGTATGGGTAGTACCAGCAGTGCAGCAATACACACTGATACATTACTGCTGTGTAGATTTTGTGGGGAGCAACATCGAGAAACCTCATAACGTAAACTTTTGAATATAAAAAAGAAACAAAGAAAAGGAAATCAGTCATCGGCCATCGACGTCAATTCCGTTCCACTGGGAGTCACCCCGCCCTGCCCTTCGAGAACACCAGCAAGCAGCACATTCTCGCAGTATGCGCGCAAATACAGCAACAGCAGGAGTGCAGCCCTGCATCGTGCACCCTTAGAAGCGCGTAGGGGGTTGGTGTCGCCGGTGGGTGGTGGTGGCAGAGGAGATGTTTTAGATGGCGCGGTCATGGAGCAATGCCGCATGCCGTGTGAGCGTGGTCTTGGTATGCCGCCGCATCGCTCCTCCCGTGTTTTGTGTCACGACAAGGTCACGCTTGCTGCACAATGAGACATGCGAGGCTTTCTCTACCATCTGTAAGAAGAGCCCCTGCACGAGTCAAACAGGCCCTGGGCACGAGGTATAAGGGACTATTACTGTAGGTACGCCCTCGGGCATGCACATTAATTGCGGTGTTGGGAATAATCGGTGCTCGACAAACAGACCGGCGGACTGGTTGGGCTCTGAACTGCGAAGCAAGGGACCAAGGGGTAAGTGTGAGACGTGAGAACACGGGCAAAGTAGAGGCGGGAGTTGAGGTTGTGCCGCGCAAAAACAAACGTTGATTTACGTATCGGTACTGCTTGTTGCTGTTTTTCTTCGCCAGCTCGTACCACTACTGCTGTACCAATGGTCTGTTCTTTCTTGATACATACTGCTGTACTACCCTGCTACTATGGAATGCATTGGCCAGACCAGCCTTCCACGACAATGCAGAACAGCTGGTGCGCTCTTATTTGGTACATATGGTTGGGTGAAGAACATACGCGTCGTGCCGCCGTCTCGACAAACAAGACAGCAGCAGTGGGCTCGAGCTTCGAGCTTCAACCTATTTTGCAAGTATCCTGACGAGGAGAACGAGCCTCTCTTGAACAAGAGGCGTAGGCATATGCCCATGGACTCACCCTTCTTGATGAAGTTGTGCATCTTGTCATCATCTGGAAGGGTCATCGGATTCCTACGAGAGAGAGAGAGTCAAGACAAGAGCGCGATGTTTACTCCTCCTGCTTCTGCTTACGATCCAACTGCAGTGTACGGTAGCAGCAATGGGTTTGGGTAGCAGCAACGTGGAACAAAAGCGTTTGGGCGGGGTTTTCACAAAAGAAGCGTGTTGTCTAAGGGGAAGTCTCGCGGCGAGGTTCAGCGAGCAAGGCCACAGCACCCACTATCATTGGTTGAACCGCGTCACGGCTGACCACGCTACCTAGGTGGAGGTTCCCGCATCCACCGCATGGAGCAATTAGAGGATACGCGATAGTACCGGTAGCAGAAAATCAGCTTGATGGGAAACGAGAGTTCTGTGGGGGGTGGTGGCTCCGTTCAAATCCGCTACGCTGGAAGACGATTGAGAAATGGCCTCGATGACGATGTGAGCATTTCGCAAAGCAATTTAGGCGAGCGGAAGACATTTCGGGACGAATACATGCTGCAGAGCCGGATAGGTGAGGGAACAAGGCGGGGGGTGAGATGGGGGGGCGTCGCATCAGGCCTTTTATTAGTTGCTACGTGCATGAGACAAGTACGCGCAGACGCGAACTCTCTTGTGTCTCCTACGTCTCTTCTCCAATAAATGGCTGCTTCAGCCGAGGGGTACGTACGTACAACAGTCCTGTAGCACCTACAAGTAGTGTAGACTGCTGTGTGAGAAGCATGCAAACTACTGCTGCTGTACGTATATACACACACGGCAGTGTAGAAAACATCAAAATCAATTTGCTCCTTGCTGTCAACTGTCAACGTCTGCATCAAAATACTCTTTGATACGACAGACAATCTTTGGAGTATCATCCTGGTGCTGTGACTCTTCGGGCGTCGTTCGCTCGCAAGGAAAACATATACCTCTCGTGCTTACGAGGTTATTTCTCTACTACTGCTGTACTGCTGCTGTAGTACTGCTGCTGTAGTACTGCTTGTGACTCCCCCGGATAGCATGCTACCCACGAAGTCTCCTTGTGGCCCTGTGGGTCAACCGAAACACAAGAGGGGAGAGGAGGATAAAAAAAAAAAGAAAAAAAAAGAGGGGAGATACAACGTGTGTTTGTGTTCTCCACATTCTACCACGACTCTTGTGATTCCGTTCGGCTTAGCGTTCTGTTGTGAATATTTGCCAAATATTTGGTCGCCCCGGTGGCCTCGAATTCTACTTGTTTGAGTCCTGGGTTCGAGCCCCAGGTGGGTCGGGCTTTTGACTCTATTTGCAAAAATATAAAAGGATTCAATATTAATAGTTGAGAGCGCCTTGCAGCGTGGGTGGGCACAATTCGATGCGAGTCGACGAGGGAAGAAAAGGCTGAAATCTTCTCGCGATAAAAATGAAGGCACGCACCGTAGCGGGAAGTGGGGAGAAGAGCCTGCTATGTGACCCCGGATCTGAGTTACGAGTTGGAAGGAGACAGAGAAGAAGATGTGCGAAGATAATGAATGGGATGAGAAGAAAAAAAAAAAAAAAAAATGCCACATACGCAGTGTTTCCCGATGGAAGGTTTTGGCAACTTTATGGTTTTGGGAAAGTATGTCTTGCCAAAATAGCAAGTTTTTTGCTACCTGGTATTTCATTATGTCGTTAGAAACGACCCTTATAGCACGTACGACCTGGTACGTACTACTGCTGTACCTGGTACTGATGTTAACCCTTTTAGGACCCCAGTCCCGTTTTGGGGACAAATCACTTGGAATTATTGAGGTTTGTCCCCAAATCAGGACTGCGGTACTAACGGGGTTAATAGGTACATCAGGTACACCAGGTGTTCCTGCTTCACTGCTGTCTGTCTGTAGCTTGGCACTGCTGTCTGTCTGTAGCTTGGCACTGCTGTCTGCTGTACGAAAATGCAAGGGAGATTGGAAATCTCATGTCTCCTTGGAATTTTAGGGTAGAATCCATAAGTAGCAGGGTGTTTCGCCCGTCATGACCCGACCCGCGGGTCGGGGCACGAGGTCGGGTCACGGGGTGTTCAAAATGTCATGGGTCGGGTCGGGTCAGATCAGGAAGTGTTCAAAATCTCACGGGTCGGGTCGGGTCGGGTCAAGAGGTTTTCAATCTCGCGGGTTGGGTCAGGTCGGGTCAAGAGTTCTTCAAATCTCACGGGTCGAGTCGCGTCGGGTCAAGAATTTTTCAAATCTCACGGGTCGGTTCAAGAGGTGATAAAAAGCTCACGGGTCGGGTCAGGTCATGACCCGCGAAACACTGGTCCCTCGCGGGTCGGGCCAGCATGACCCGCGAGTTATTTTTCGCTGGCCCGCGGGTCGGACCCGCGCATCCGGCTCGCGGATCCGGCACTTGAAACAATTCCCGCTCTCTTACCCAAAGGCTTATCTCATACGGTACTTGTACTTAATAATACCCCTTTGCCAAAACCATATATGCATGCCCGCATCCATCCATACCCACTACAGCCGTAAGGCCACATATCGCTGCGGGGCACGAAAATGAGTGTTTAATTGTTTTTGAAGTGTCGACCCACGTGCCGAATCTGCGGGTCGAACCCGCGAGTCAAGAAAAATTATCTCGCGGGTCAAGGTGACCCAACCCGCATGAAACCCGTGTATCACGGGTCAATCGGAAGGTGGCGGGTCGGGTCTGGAATTTTTCAAATTTCACGGGTCGGGTCTGGTCGGGTCAGCAGTTTTTAAATCTCGCGGGTCGGGTCGGGTCAAGTCAACACACCTCGAAATTTTCGTGGGTCGGGTCGGGTCAGACCCGACCCGACCCGTGAGGTTTGACCTGACCCGCGAAAAACCCTGAAAAATGGGTATACCTACCTCACCCCCTAGAGTACAATTTTCTCTTTTTTCCCCCTTTTCTCTTCCTCCCTGCTTTTGTCTTTGCGTTGCCTCTCCCCATTTGTTTCCTTTCCCCTCCCCGCCGTCCTTATTTATGCCGGTATCTTCCTCTCCTTCGTGTTGCTTCGTCCGTGCAGCGGCTACCTGCCCCTCTTAAGCACGTATGATAATGTTTTTCTTCTTTTAATGGCAGCCTTTCTGATCTCCTTGCGTCATTCGTATTCTGTTTCGTTTCTTTTTCAAGATTTTTTATTTTGTTTTGTCTATCGTACTGTTTTTGTTTTCTGGTATTTGCGTGTGTTGTTGTGTTCTCGTACCCGGTACGCTCACATTTCACCTTGACCCATGAATTCGCGAAGAAAAAACGTGTTTTCGGTCTTCGTCTGTCTCACGAGTCTGTGACCAAAAAGTAAGGGCGTGTCCTAACATAATCGAAAATCGAAATCGAAAATCGAAATGAAAATAAACAAGGCGCTGATTGATCCCTGGCCCAAATATGTTCCCCTTCGTTTTTCAGGTTGCGAGAAAGCACTATTAATAAACGATTTGTTTGATACCCATTGCCAAAATAAAAAAAGTTGTCGGCTGAAAATCGAAAAGGAAATCGAAAACACGAACAGCCGCAGCATCAATTCAGCTCGTCCTACTGATCAGCACAGGCACGTCAAAGTATTACATCAGGACCGCCGTACACAAAACTCAGCCCAAAGGTATCCAGTGGCACGGCAAGACAGCCGCACAGAGCCCCCCCCGTAAACAGCCAGCAGGCGAACCGCAACACCAGCCCCGACGTTCTCAGGCCTTTATTTCCCGGCGTTCGAGCGAAGGCGAACACAGTTTGAGGAAAAATTCGGGATGATGCCCTCGAGTCGGCAGTTCGTTCTCAATATGATCTAAATTTTGATCCCGGGGCGTCAACATGGGACGCGCCACCACCTCCATGGGAGGACTAACACCCTCCCGGGGTGGAAGTGTCGTCGCGTTTGCCTGCTTCTGTGGTGGATCTGTGTTGCTGAGCGCTGTATTGTCGGCATGTGTGCACAGTCATGGAGGGCTCTTGGCCCGTAAGTTGTGCTCTCCTTTGTTTTTCGCCTGGATTTCTATTTTCACGTTTCGATTCTGTTTGGACACCTCGTCTAAAATATTCTCGAAAACGAACGACTTTCGACTCTGGATTTCGATTCTCGATTCTCTTTGGACACGCCCTTAGGCCACTTCTTATGCAGTCGGAAACTAGGATTGAAGAAGCCCGTTTCCGATCGGAGACAAAAAAAAATGGCATTCTTACGCAGTTGGAAAAGCGCCTGTTCTCTCCAAGATTTTTCGATTACTGGACCAGACAGTCGAAAAAACTGAGATTTTCGATCCAGCTTGCTATTAATAGTCGGATTCATGCTTCGGAATTGTCGGAAAGCCCCGCCGCGTATTCGTACGAGTATCACACTCCAACACAACAACACGACATAAGAGACAAACAACCCCACACCACAGCACCGGCGACGCTGGCTTGATTGCTGTCACTTCTGCTGCTGCTCGGCGCGAGTCAGCGTGATACATACCTGGTACTCATCTACGCCCGTCAGCAGCACGTCAGAGCACCCGATGACCGCTGTGCGCGGTATCGATGACCTTTTTGCTAAACTGCTGCGCTGGCTGTAGCTTTGGCGACTCTCGAAGAAATCCAGCGCCGCGATGGCCTCGAGGGACGACGTGGAGGAGAACGCCCCCCGTGTGAAGCTCACACCACGCTGCTCGAGGAAGAAGCAAGACACCAGCATGTATGTGTGCTGGAAGGTGAAGACCTCTCTGACCCCACGAGCAGTTGGAACCGACGCCCGCCTTCCCTACGCACCTTTTTTTTCTTGGAGCAATATATTGAAAGTCACTCCCTTACATCAAAACGTCTCCAGAAAAAAACACAAAAACTGTACGTACATTCGATCCGACGGACGATAAGAAAGGGTAACTATACACAATCCAGTCGGAAAAATAACCGATCGGAAACCGGCTTTTCAATCCTAGTTTCCGGCTGCATAAGAATCGGCCTTAGTGTACCTCTACTGTAGAATAGGGAATCAGGACGGACACTTGGTGTACCGATGAAGCTGGGTAGAACGGACGATTCGATGTGAGGACAACCCGACAACGCACGCTTCTGATAGCTACGTGCTAGGCATGCCTTTTGAGCCATCTGAGTCACTCGTGTCTTGACTCCCGACGATTACTCCACGATTAGTCACTGGAGCGGCCACCCCCGTCCTCCCGACCCCCCTCTACCCTCCAGCCACCGTCGACATCCATCGCCGCGTGGGCTTTCATTGCGCACCGCGCAATGTATTTTAATTGCGCGCTGCGCAATGTATATAAAACCCCTGTTCTGGCAGGCTCTGGAGACTAGAACCAACTTTTATGAGAACCCTCCGCAAACATCGATTGACAACACCAACGACGCCGTCATGAAATCTGAACGGAACGCGCTGGTTAGGGTCTCCGACCCACCCTAGTGCCACAGCAGTGCTCACACCTTGTTCGGTGATATGTGACGTGGGCTGACCAGGCGTCTGTTGAAAAAATATTTTGGCGCTGGTTTGCAGAAGACAGACGACAACAAATCTCAACCCTCTCCGATGGCAAGAGATAGACCAGTTCTCAGGTTTGACATCGATCGACAAACCCAACGATTGCGTCGCGAACTGTGAACGAAGCGCGATGGTTCAAGGTCACATCTCGGTCGGTGATAAGTGGCGTGGGCGGGCCAGACGTCTACTAAAAACTTATTTGGCAGCTGGTGTCTAGAAAACAGACGACAAAAACTGTCGATTCCTCTCCGTTGGCACGAAACAGAACTTTTTTAATGTTTCGACGAAGAGCGTAGGACGCCACGCCCAACCTCTCGCCTCCTGGACCACGGATGCCCATGATACCTTCGAGGCCATCATTTACACTCATTGTCCTTACCCGGTACGAAGCTCGTTGGCCGTGGGTTGAGTAATATGTCGAGATTGAAGGTCAATCGTCGCGTGACTGCGGGCGTGCGAGCTGCGAGCTGTGTCTGTATTCTTGTTTGTGTTCGGCGTGATTGCGCGTGGTTCGCGGGGTTCGCGCTGGTACAACGATTTGATTGGAAGGTGGCTTGTATCTATCTCTCTAGGATTGGAATAATCGGCGCGGACACTGGTTGAGCGGGATGTCGACGGGTAGAAAGAATGGTTGAATTTCAAGAACACACACCAGATACCACAGGTACACCAGATACCTTGTACCTCGGGTACTGCTGTATAAATGTGTAGGAGATCGGAGATCTCTCTCTCCCCGTTGAAGTTTAGGACCAAAGCCAAAAATGGGTATACCTATCGATAGTTACGTACCAGGTACCCTATGCCTTTAGAGCCTTTTGCTCCCCTCGTCTCTCGACTCTCGACGACTATTTCCACGCCTAGTGACTGGAGCGGCCACCCCCGTCCTCCCGAGCCCCCCCTACCCGCCAACCGCCCGACATCCGAGGGCGCGTCTAGCTCGCCCTCGTCGACGGGTCAAGGCCGAGGTCCGTCTCAGCACCCCCACCTCGGCCGTCCCCTCTATTTCCAGTTGAACCTGATTACGCCGTATCTGTTACCCCCACGTCCGGCGCCTGCGACGCCACGAGCGCGGGCCGCCGTGGCGCGAGACGGCCGGTTTCTTCCTGTGTTTACCCCAGCCCGCCTACCCTCGTCGAAATCCGGGGGCGAAACGCCCTTGGGGTGGCTCACCCACGATTCCACACTCACCCAAGTCATAGACTTACTTACTTATATACCGCCTACTTCGGGGCACATCCTCGGCAATTATCTCGCTTCTGAGGACCTCAGCATTCAGGGGCCGACGGGATCTTCTTTTTTTTTCTTCTGGACGGATCCTCGTTTTTTTTCACGCCAGTATGGTTATTATCCTTATATTGCTCGCCGGCGAGCATTTGCCTTTTTTCGTTCTGTTTCAGAGGAAGAGCCTTCTTTTTTCGTTCCATGATTTTAGTTTCTGCGGGGCTTTTCTCTTTACGTATCATACCGCAAGCATGGTGTCGTCGAGCATCTACCGCAAGCACATCACATCACAGCACAGCCCACCAGCCCTGCACAAAGAAGCAATAGTAGCAAGTACGTGCCAACCAGGGCGCGACAACGCAAGCCAGCAGACGAAGTTGGCGAGAGCCGGCATGTCGTCGAGCGTTTGTACAGCTCGCTGTAAGCTTTAAACGAACGAAGACATGGAAATGTGCCTGGCCTACACAAGTATTGTGCTTCCTTTCTCGTTGGAGCTGCGAGTGTTAGCATTTGCACAACCGTGGGCCAATCTGTCCGCTTTACTCGCCTTTACTTCCTTTCTTGTGAGCGAGCGCAGCGGGCTGTGGAAGCCGCGCTAAGCGCCTTGTACGGCATACTATTAAAGCTATGGCCGACGGTCTACGGTCTGCGGCCTGCGGCTTAACATCCAGTTTTACCTACACAGGTGGCACTCTGCACTCCAGCC
The DNA here is from genome assembly GCA_031213475.1 of Nereocystis luetkeana. Classification (NCBI taxonomy): domain Eukaryota; class Phaeophyceae; order Laminariales; family Laminariaceae; genus Nereocystis; species Nereocystis luetkeana. The sequence continues at coordinate 3,407,597 of JARUPZ010000032.1, forward strand.
TACGGCTTACTACTGTATTACGTATACCTATAGATCAACTAAATAAGGCACTCGGAAAAAGACTTCCGCGGCCCCTCTTCAATCGGCCAACGCTTAGTTCATAACGACCAGTCGTCCGCACGAGATGCCGGGACTGTCAACCACGTCATCTCAACTGTCAACACGAACCAAGGTATCGGTTACGGTGATGTCAACCAGTAAATCACGCGTAATCACGGAAAAACAACCTCTTGGATCGCTCACGCGTAATACCCGTATTATCAAGGGACGTTCGCATTTTCTCCCCCGGGGATGAAAAAGGCATGTCTCCGTTAGGAAATCCTTTTTTAGTGGCGGAACTCCGTTCGGCCTTTCCCCACTATATCACTAATACGTACTGCTGTCGGCAATGTGCTGGTGTGCTGTATGGGTTTGTTGTAGTGTATATATGCGATGTATTTACGGGGTTTCCACCCACCCCAAGTGACGTTTCTATACAGTGGCAGGGGGGCAGACGTATTAGGGTACTTCTCCCAATCACGTGTACACGTCGGTGTTTGATTACGCCTGCTTACGTTTACCCTGTAAGCGGCATGCCTGATACAAACGCCTGAAAATACCACAAAACACTGGCCGTGTAGGGTAGAAGGTAGAAGGGCCTTCGCCTTATCCCCCTGCCTGTTTTATTTTTTTTTTGACGTCCGCGAGGGTGGCGGCGGTGGGACTGCGAGCCCCAAACAAGCTACAACACACATACACGTCGGGCAAACCCGTAGTGTATTAATAACTACAGTGTCAACAGTCTTTTGGGTTTTGGAACATTAGGTGACGTGCGTGTGACATACGCGGCTCTCGAACCTTCTCGGTTCAGGCACGTCTCACGTCTCACCACACGTCTTCAGGTTTCGCTTTTCATCTCTTATCTTTAACTCTCAATTTTTTGGAAATAACGTTTTATTTGTTCGTACTGATTGATTGTACCGCCGTGTTAGGGATGTTTAGTACGGCCTCCGTTGTGCGCCTTTCGGCAGTGTGGACAGATAAGATGAGGTGACTGCCAGTCTCGGCATCTCGTGCGGACGACTAGTCGTTGTGAAGTTGCCCGCAAAGGGCGAAGGGTGCAGGACGAGCAATGAGCCATCTATTGGTGACGTCCAACTCGAGTAGCCGGCGGAAGGCATACCTTGTTTAAGCTTATTCTAGGTTCGGCAGACCGTTGGCCAATCCAAGAGAGGCCGACAAAGCCTTTTCCCGAGTTCATTATTCAGTGCATACCTACTAATGGCTCGAAGGGCATACGTAGTAGTATACCTGGTACCTTTTTATTAGGCGTTTGCCCCAAACTGCAAGACACCGCAGCGGTGAGTTGGAGACGTCGCCAACACTCGTTCTTCGAGGTATTTGCAAGCTGCACGTGATGGTAGAGCATCTGACGTGACACATCCGTACATACAGACACGATGTTTAACGGCTCATTTGTGAACTTGCAACCGAATACACCTGAGGAACAGGTCTATCTCTGTAGCTTAGTTCCACGACTTGCCCGCCCCCCGCCCATCCCTTGGCTGACACGCGCGGACCGCCGGCAGCGCAGCACTATCACAGCAGCAACTCGGCAACCGTCCCACACCGACCACCGTGGTACGTCCCTCTAACGGGCCCCGTTTTGCTTCTTGTCGTCGACGAAACAGGCACGGGTAGTCACTCCCAGGTGTTCAGGGCGGTCGAGCGAGCGACCGGCAACCTGGTGGCGGTGAAAGCGATCCACACCGACTGGCTGGACAGACGGCGGGTGGAGTTCCTGCGCGCTGAGATCGACATCCACAACGAGGTGTCGCGCCACCCGTCCGTGGTACGACTGCTGGGGGTTTTCGATGATTCGGAGGCGCAGTTTATCGTGCAGGAGTTGGCGGAGGGGGGCAGCTTGTTGGACCACCTGCACTCGCGCGAGAGCATGGAGACGGAGGCGGAGGTGCGCCCTCGCGGTTGTGATCGGTGCGGTCGGCCTGACCGGAAACAATGGTTGTTCTCGTGATTTATGATTTACATAGAAGCGGGGTCGGTATCATAGGCGCGGTATCATGTGAACCAAACACCGCACGATCGTATGTACACACACGCGTTCCGTTGTCCGGTGATTGAGGGGCTTCTGTTCTGCCGTAAATTTTGCCGCCAAGGTATGTACCACTTCCACTTGTCGACTGAGCAGCGGTCGCGGCCGCCCTCCGCCACGTGCTGATGTCTTACTTCGCGTCAATAGAATCGTTAATATATTCGTTGCATGTATATAGCGCGCATTGCTGGCGGGCCTCTTGAAGCTTCTGATTGCCATGCGCCAAGCCTCCCATGTTTTGAACAATATATATATATATCAGCGTGTTTTAGTAAACACGGAAACCCGTTGCTACAGGTGCGAGTATTGCTGAGGAGGCTGCTAGCGGCGGCGCAATTTTTGCATGGGCGAGGCATCGTGCACCGAGACATCAAGGTGCGTACGCGATCATGTGCCCGTTCGGATTGCTGGGGGTACGAAGCCGGGAGTGCGCTACCAACGTCGCGCCACAAGCCCCTCCTGTATTTTGGTTATACGTATTTTCCTCCTCGTCCGTCACTTACGAATGCTGTGCGTCGTCCCGAGTTTCAAGACGCGGTTCGGCGGCTTTGCGGCGGCCTCGGGTGCTCCGATTTGCACCGACACTTGAGTCAGAGGGTCGGCCTTCGTTGCGACTTCTGAGTTGTGTCAGGTGCTACGGCTGTACCGGGGATGGTATACGAGTTATCATAGCGGGGAAACGTTGTTTTTTTCGGGTGCAAAAGTAGCGGTTTTATTTGCGGCGACGCGCCTTCGGAGGGATCTGACACCTCCGGAGGGCAGCCCTTCGCCAAAGTCCTACGGTGCTGGGTTGTTGCGCCAGCGTTGTTTGGGCGTGCGCTGATTGCGCCGCCTCTGTTTTCGCCCTGCGCAGTCCCTAGAACCTGCTGTTGCACACGCGATGTTTTACCGACGACGAGCCACTTTGCTCGAAACACGGCGAACCAACTCTGTGCTGGTGCGCCTCCACCGAACTCAGACTGCGCCTGCTGCGCTGTTTCGCTCAGAACCCTCTCCCCCCTGTTCGTCGGCGCCTCGCTCGATGCAGCCGGAAAACCTGCTCGTCATGAGAAAAGGCGACATGAGCTCAACCAAGCTGGCGGACTTCGGCTTCGCGACACGGCTCAACGGGGAATCGGCGGTCGCCGGCCCGGCGTGCGGCACGCCTGAGTACGTGGCGCCGGAAATCTTGCTCCAGCAGCCCTTCTGCGGGAAAGCCGACGTCTGGAGCTCGGGGGTGACAGCCTTCTGCCTCCTCTCGGGCGTGATGCCCTTCCATGGCCTCACCCTGGACAAGCTGTACACCGCGGTGTTGGATGGCGCGTGCTCTTATGCCGGCGCGCCATGGGAGAGAGTCTCGGCCAGCGCACGAGACTGCGTCCAACGCATGCTGCAGGTTGACCCCGAGGAAAGGTGGACCGCGGCGCAGCTGCTGGAGCACCCCTGGATCACGGGGGCGGGGTATGGGTTGGGTGTCGGTGGGCAATCTCGGTTGGACGGGCGGATACGTCGGCGACCTCGGTTAAGGACATTGGGCTTGGCTGTCGTGTTCTTGAATAGATTGCTCGTGCGGTCTGGCCGAGGTACCATGGGGCACCGCGGCCGCTCCAGGCCGCTGCAGGAGTTGGGCAGCCCGTAAGGGCAGGCAGGCTCTGTATATGGTTGGTAATTACTCTCTGTTGTAGTCGTGACGTATGTCTTTTTTTTTGTGTGCGTCGGGAGGCTTGCCGTCCGCGTGTGGCTTAGTTGTTTGGGCTGTGTGAAGACCGTTGTGAAGGCGTTACGTCACGATCGTGTATGTAGTTTTTGTTTGACTCTCTGTTTTTTAGTGAGGGGAGTTCGTGGCTCCGCTTTGTGTATGGTACTGGGTTTGTTCGTGGGACCCCCCCCCCCCCCCACCCCAGCTTTACTAGGTCCTTTTATATTTCATGGGTCTATCCGCGTAGAAAAGGCGTTTCGGGGTCGGCGGCTGATTTTTTAGCTGCGGCCACCGCCAGAGAACGGATCGCCACTTCGATTCGTACCACGGTTGCCGTTACTTTACACCCTACGAGTGCTGCTTCTATTTCTAACATTAATTTTACTACCGCGGCTACTGTATGTCTTTGGCCCCCTACAAAAGGCGGCCGCTGTGATATATCGCCACCACTGCTGTAGTCCATGTGGCTGCGCGGTTGTATGTACCACGGAAAGAGCGTCCGTTTTTGTTTTGTTCCAGATGACTAGCTGGGGTGCCCCGCGCTCCCTTCCACTGTCACGGCGGACCTATCAACCCGACCGGAGGGAAGACGTCTTGAGAAAGGAACGGGTCTGTTCAAAAGTCGGCTATCCCGGCGAGACGCGGAGGAGGAACGTCGGGCGGTGCTCGGCTAACGGTAAAGAAAGACCGTTGAATTGACTTCGCACACGGGGATGCAACTGTTTTTCAGCGCTCGTTTTTTTTTCGAACGGAAAGATCGCCAGTAATATTGAACAAGGCGTTTTCGGAAAAAATCTGAGTCAAGAGCCTTTCGAAAACGTACCTGGTACGACTTTAGCACCCATTACCGTTTGTCGAGAAAACGAGCGCTGAAAAATGATCGCACCCCCCCCCTTCGAATTCAACGCGCTCTATACCGCACCTCGAGAATGAAAGAGGGCTGTTCGAATTCGGCCATTGCAAGAAGTTGTCGGGGAATGTCGAGTGGTGCTTGGCTGATCGTGAACCGTCGCCTTGTCGATGGCGCGGCCGCTTTCCCATGGAAGGTGGCGTGGGCACCCGGGCGCTATCTAGTAGTCTTACATCGTTGCGCGACTCCGCGGCCTCATCTCTACCGATGGTTGGACGGTGCATTTAGACCCCCCTCCATGCGTTGCAGGCGGCGGCCGCTGAAAGCTTAGTTCGGAGATCTTACGGTTTTTTTTGCACTCTTCTCTCTTGGCTGGCCGACACTTTTCGAGGGGTGGGCTCTGCATGTGTGGTTGGCTATTTTTTGTGGAGGATAGGCTGGGCGCCGCGGGGCTTTACAGTAGAATCATTTAAGAGGAGTCGGTGTAGACTGTTCCTGTTCCTTCAAGTGTACGCCAATGGTTGCACCACGCCGAGGGCTTTACGCGCAAGTTTCCATAGACGTGAGGGTTGCGGCAGCCCTGACCTTAGGCTGCCTTGGGGTCGATCTACTATCTCGAATTTGTACCAACTTGTCGTTCTGTTTGTGTTCCCCCTCGTGTATCGAGTGCCCATTGAGAGATCAACCGGTACAAACTGCGCCGACTGGCCCAACACACCGTCACAGGTAAGCAGTCGGCAAGCAGTGTGAAGAGCTCTTGCCGTGTTAGGCGAAGTCGAGGTTGCCATATAAGTGTGGGTGAGCGTGTTGTCTCCTGGTGGAACGATTCGCTATATCTGAGGTGTATGTGCGTGTGGGGGGGTTGTGGGGTCGTCTTGAGAGATTTACCCTTGGCACGCTGGTCCGGCTTGTGCGTTCAGGCCTTTTCAGCGTAATTTCCTGTGTTACACTTGTTGAGCGTTGGGAAGTGGGCGCGGTGTGTTATGTGACCTTGTCGCCTCAAGGCGGCGAAATACTGAAGAATAAAATCAACAACGTGCCTGTACATCTCTCTGCGCAGTACAGCTCTCACATTCTCCCCCCTGCTCAGGGGTACTGCTGGACGATATTTGAAAGTGGGTAACCAGGCTGGTGGGGCATTGTAGCGCCGCACAGCCGCACCGGGTGAGGCCACGGCCACTGCAACCCCACAGACTGCCTCGGTAACAAGGTGCCCACACTTGCGCTTACATATTCAGCGTGCTGGGTTGGAGGTGGTTCTCGTACTGGATACACCAGAGGGTGAGCGCGATAATGAGTGAGCACAACTGACCTCTACGGCCGTGAGCACCTCCGCATCGCCCTGCGAAAGCTGCTCAATACAGGCAGCGTCCAGGTTCACCACAAAAAATACCTGGTACGTACGAAGTCCGTCTCAATATTATCCGGCTAGCCAGCGGAGCAAGCGTCTTCATTGGGAATACGCAACAATGCTCACACACGGTAGTCCAAGCGAAAACTGCCCAGCCTTCATTTTTTCGTGTCCGAGGGCATGAGCTGCTGTGTGTAGGACGGGATGGAACAAGCGCGCGCACCCACAACAAGTAACTGCAAAGGCTGGCGCAATTTTCGCATCCGTTATATTAACAGGTTATGAGCCTTGTGACAGCAACAACAACAGCAGTAGCAACGACAACAACAACGACGACGACGGCAAACGGGGACTGCGGCAGCAAAGGCAAATATTTCAGCAGAGCACTTGTTTTAACCGCCGAAGGACCTCGAAGCGAAGCGTGATCATGCAGTGGGCCAAACTTATACGGAGGCAACCCGTGGGTCCTTATCCCTCGCCAGGATATTGGTGGCCGAACGAGGGTGTACGTATCCTTCTATGATATATTCCTTCTGCTGACGATAAGGACGGTTGGAAGCGATAGAGATTGCGACGCAATCGGTTCGTGGAGCGTCCCTGGTCTGCTGCCTGTGGCGGGCTTGGGAGGTCTATCAGTGTAGTCTACCGATCGTAGTTTCGCGAATCGCCTTGCTTGGGATGATGTCCTGGGGTTGTTGAGAACAACAGGTTGTTTGAGAGTTTACACTACAGTAGTAGTTGGTCTTGGTCAATACCAGCTACCAGCTATAGTACAAGCAGCACGCTTCTACCGTAGCAACTGCTGCTTGCATACTTCGTGTTGCGTAACCGCCAGGTTGCTTTCGGACCGTCGACGGTTGACAGCAAGCGATCGATAGAGCTCGCGAAATGGGGGTGCGGGAGGCCAACCAACGGGCAGTAGATGCAAGGAAGCGCGTGCACTACTGTTGTTCGCTGCCGAGACCCGGGATATGCGGGTGGGTGGTAGCGTGCTGCATTGGTGTATCATGCCATGAGTCTAACGTACCTGGTACGATTCATAACCGTGCACCATGCGCAAACCAGCCAACGTGCCTCGCTGCGTAGTAAGTCGACAACGTATAATACGTAGATAGGAGTTGTTGCTGGGCTGCGAGTGCTCCTGGTGTTGTCGAATGCTCCCTTGACACTGCCCCGACGCACCGGAAACTAGGCTACTCATCGTGAACTCTCGATCGCCAGACCTTGACAACAAATGTCCTGTCGCGCCGAAAACATCCTACTAATCGGAGGCCGGCCAGGCACCGTAGGCTAGACCCCGTTCGCTCCTTCTTGTCACTGTTTTTGCGAATCCGTAACACTGTTTGCTGTTGCTCTCCTGTCTTCCAACCCGTCCCTTTACATCTCCCTTACGTCCTCCTTCCAAACCGCAGATGATACGTAGCCGAGCTAAAAATCAGCGCTGCGTGACAATACCACGGCTGCGCGGAGCAATCGCAGCGAGAGATTTAGCGCTAGCTGAGAAAGCCCTCTCGGTCGGGAAACGCATTATTGCGATGCTTGGTTCCACTTGTTGGCCCCTTTCGATAGACTGGAGCTGTGAATAGTTGTGTTGATAGTCTATTAATAGATTATATTGGTAACTCTGAACAGCCTATTGCCGCCGCACGTTGAGTGTCGACGCCGATTCGGGACTGCAAAAACAGTGCCTGGCAACGCTCTCATTTAATGTTTGGGTGGTACCCTTTCGGCCCATACCTGTACCGCGAACCATCCGCCCGTGGTGAATATTACCTGGTACACTGACTCTGTAATGTAAGAACAGACGAGAAATGTGAACCGACAGGGAAAAACAATGCGCGAAGAGTGGTAGTATTTCTCGGATTACATTGTTTTCCCTGTGGGTTTGAGGGTTCGTGTCAGCGAAGAGAGTAGGCAGTAATACCAAGTTCTGGGTGAAACGAGAAGTCCAACCGAGTCGCATGTGTTCTGTTCAAGGTGAATTAGCCGCGAAAAGCGCAATCTCGACCGCCTCAAAGTGACGTACGTGGGGCAGGATACACCCAGCCATGAAACATATTTCAGCTTCAAACGAAAAAAACGCCCGCTTTACGGCGGGCTTCCGCCCATGGAATCCATCCTCACGGACGTCCATGGCACGGTGGGTTTTGGCTTTGCTGCCACATCTAACTCGAGCTATTGACAGAACAACGACAACTAATATACTGTACGTAGACTAATCTATTAGTGTAGCAATAGCTACTGTAGTACAACTGCTAAAATAGCAAGAACTACTTAGAGCAACACTGACGGAGGCGAACGACCCCACCAAAGCGAAAGAAAGCCATCCACACTTGGACCACTGCGGTCTGATTGTTCGGTATCCAGTGCGCCTCTCTTCAAAGTGGCACAATCGTGCCGTGGTTGATTTGTGGCATTTCCCCCATGATCAGCACGCCCAGCGGGTCTAGCTTGGCGGAGCTTCCCCCCTTGCGCCTTGCTCGTTGGTCTGCCGCAGCCTGATCCTCGCCGAGGAGACCCTTGTCCTTGAAGGGGTTCCACGGAACATGCCTGCCAGGATAAGAAAACCGCCGGTGGTTAGGAAACAATAGTTTATGATCATCTCGTTCTTGACGTTCCGCGTTTCAGTGAGTTTCCATGTCAACAGCACGCAAAGCTTGCGGTGTTTGGCCAAGGACAAGATGGGGCCCACAACGCGTCGAGGGCACTAAACAAGTCGAGGGTTCGGGTACGGGTCCTCTCATCCTTTCTCCCGCTACTTGCACAACAAAGGGGGCACCTGTCGACGTGATCCGGCATCGAGTCTTCGTATGCTCTTTTCCAGAACATGCAGCATCCCGACAGCAACGACGCAAATTGGAGCGAAGACAGTCCCAGGATGAGCATGGAGTGGACGAAGATCTGTGTTTCGATTCCCCGACGGGGTGCACGCAAAACAGTGACCGACCACCAACGTGTGCCGTGAGCAACGAGGAACGTCATTCCACGGATGAGACCAAGCCGAAACACCGAATTGCCTGCTACAGCAAGATCTGGTCCGACTATGGCTCCAAACGCGTTCGCCCCTAAACTTCAAAAGGAGTTAATAGTAATTCTCGAATGGCTGGCAAGCGGAGCGCCGTATGAAGTTGGGGAACCTCAGGAGGTTCCGGTTCCGTTTGTAGGACACCTGGCGTGGTCAACACCCACTTGGCTGCCCAGTGTGGGTTAACTCGTTGAACCGTCCTCAACAGCGGACTATTGCGTACCGGTACAGTGCATGCCCTACCATTCGTTTGCACAGCGGAGGCGGAGTCGCACAAAGAGCGCGTCTCGGACCCTTGCGAGTCACAGCGCATTATACACGAAATTACAGTAGTTTTTTTTAAGTAAGCCGTACATCGAGGCCAAACAAACGCGCAAAATAGCGTAACATGCCGGCTCCTCTACCCTTCCCACATGGCATGGATGCTCCTACCCTGCACTGTACATAAAAACTGGGCTGACGTCTGGGGCAACGCTAAGGCCGAACCTTATTTGTCATGTGCGTTTCGAGTTCGTGAGCGCACCCTCGGATGGTGTCGCTTGCTTCCAAGTCGACGTCCATGCAGTCGCCCATGGGGTAGTCGTACTTGCACCCGCCGATGACGAGAACCACCGCGGTCTCGTCCACATACTGCTCGCAAAAGTAGGTATCTTCATACCAATCTTCCTGGGGACAGGATAACGCCGAATCAACCGCGGGTTTAGAGATGGTGTTGTGCTCAGATGCCCGAAGGAAATGTTCTCGAGGGCACAATGCGGCAACCGGAGGAGGCAACCCAAATGTTGTTTTCGATGCTATTGGCTCTTTCTTGCTCGTTGTTGACCCCTAAGATTGGAATCCGCCGTGATCTTCGAGTTCACCTGTTGGAAGGCGACTCGCGAGGTCACAGCTCGAATCACCCGGACTGCTTGCGTAGTGAAAGGGTGCCCTGGACGTCTCTGACCTTGGTCTCGCTTGTGTGCATATCCAAGCATATATAGTAGTTCTTACTTCGTCTTGAGCGTGTGTCAGCGGTTGGAGCACCCTACTGCCGCCAAAATTCACACAGTTAGCTCCCAATGTACTCTAGGGCGGCGTTCACTCGCGCCACGCGCTCACCTCTTGGCCGCACACGTATCTCTCGTCGTCCGAAAAGCCAACCTCGCTCTTGGTGAACCAGCTGGGAAACTCCCGGGAATCGTCCTGCAGAGGTTCGTACCGACACCACAAAACCCCTCAAGATTGGACGAGTCTCATGAGGTCTCATTAGGGTTTCGTGGTACAAAAAAAAAAGTCTTGAGCAGGTCGCTTCCTCGGCTTGTCGAATTGAACAAAGAAAAAAGAAAAAACAGGCGCCCCAGCCCATACGAATGCTTTGACCCTGCCAACCAACTCTGGAGTATGTCCCGGTCAATGTCGACAATAAAATTTCGAAGTTAATTTTCGTGGTGCGGCCGTGTAAGGCTCTCCGAATATCCGCAAAACCGTTGGCGGAAGGCAGGACGCGGCACTGTCAACAACCGTGGGATTGATTTCCCGGTGGGGATAAAATATGTGCGTGTGTATGACGCCTGCCTCTATTAATAGGATGTCCGGACACTATCGGTTCCCTCACCGTGCATCGAGTGGGAGGACCGAACCCACAGCACACTCCGCTCTTCTCGATCGTCACGAGCCACTGGTAGTACTTGGAGTAGTCGAGGGACAAGTAGTTGTAGGACCTCCACACCAGCATCATGCCAGCGTATCGGTCAGAACGCGTGTATTCCAGGCACTCCTCGAGAGTGTACTTCACCGGTACCTTCAAGAACAGGGGGGCCGACGCGACCCAACCGCGCGTGTTCATTTGCGAGAGGCAGCCGCGTGGGAACAAACTCGAAGTTGGGAGGTTGATGTTCATGCTGGTGCCTGCTCGGAGTATATATGTGCTCGAGATACGAGCGTGACGGTGAGGTTGACAGGCGTCGCCTGAGACGACCGTCCGAACTTGCCCTTACTACGTAAGCGCTCAGCGAGTGAACTGAAACGGCTGAGTACAACGTGGTTGAGCCTCGAGAAACTAAACATCGCAGCAGCAAGTTGTCCGCGCACGAAAACACGGCGGTGCGGGATTCGATGCCCCCGCCCCTGTATATAAAACACAGACGGCACGCAACGACGCCGTTGCTGTAGCAGCAGCGCCATTGATACTGGGAAAAATCGTGAAGGCACACCAAGAACATCCGTAACAACCGCCGTCACCTTGAGAAGGCAATCTAGCTGGAATCCTTCATTGAATTCGGGGATGGTCCGCGAATACATGGAACCGCCGAGGATCAGCTGAACTCCGACGACTCCAAAGTCCAGGAAGAGCGCCTGCCGTTGAACGCGAAACAGGCCGGACGCCACATGCATAAGCACTGACGAGTCATGATGCCAGATTATATCCACTACCTGCTGGACATCGGAACTCATGGTCGTCGTCGTCAATTGGCAAAGATTATCCTACACACATCGCTAGTAGATTTCCCGGAGATGTGGTTGCGGTCGATAAAACATTTAGACAACCTCGGGATGCACACGGTAGTGCACCCTTCTCAGTTGTTCAGTGTACTTTCCAACTGCGGTAGCCTGCAAGCCGGCAGACGAGTCAGGGCCAGCCCTTGAGGTAGAGGGTAAATGCATCACGACACATCGGGTGGGGCTGTCATACTCGCGAGGTCGCTCGCGGTGTTTTCCCGCGTGTTATCGTGTCATATCGAAGATGGCACGAAACCACAGTCGTGCCGATTCTTCCGTGGTTCGAGCACAGAAACACTACTACTGCGCGGCAGGTCTACGTATCGAAATACTACAGGAGGTGGCACTCCATATTCAGCAGTCGGTGGGGAGCGTTCAATACCGAGCAAACATGAATGCTACAACAGCCCCACTGGCCTACGTACAAAGCGAAAGCCGTCAAGGTCAAGACCCCACCACTAAAATGATGAACTTGTTGTGCCGCTTGACGCCGGCTTGGATGGCGAGAGCCCCGGCAAAATTCCAAAAAGAGCAGATGATCATGAATGCGCCGATCGCGGTCATTCCTCGACCAAATCCTTGCGCCAGGTGGACGTTGTCGGCCACAATACACCCAGCGATGAAAAGGTAGAGCGACAACATGCACCGGACCGGGTGCAGAGCCTTCGAGAACAGCTCAAGGTTCTGTTTGGTGCACTGCTCGTGAATAGCAAGCGCGCGCAATGACGAGGCGAGGGAAGCAACAGCCACTACTTTTTAAGGTCCTTTGTTTTGTCGTCGAGTTGACCGCGAGGTTTAATGCATGCAATCGGGACCCCGACAAAAGACAAAGTTACTGAGAAGACAAACACTGCTGTTAGAGGCGACCGAAGTTGCCATTTAGCCCCCAAAATCGCGCGACACAAATACTCAAGCTTAGATAAGTCGACCCCTCTCATACACGTATATACTACGTATTTTCCGAAGAACTAGGAAAGAGGCTGCCTTTCTCTGTGGATCTCGAACATTATAGACATACCTACTACGGGGGGTCATATTAAATAGGGCCTACGATACACACAAAAATCTATATATTTCGCTATTTTTACTAACAATATTTGGTCATATTTACTATGGTCTCCCGTAATAGGCCCTCCTGGGAACCCTGCCCATCGATTTTTCAAATCGCAACGCTCGATGTGTGCGTTATTCCTGAGCGGGGTGTCAACTCTTCCATAACACCTCGCGCGCCGCGGGGAGGCGCTCCCGACGACGTATAGTTGTACGAGATTCTGCCTGAATTTGACAGCACTCCAACCCAGGTCCTTAACTGGATCGCCATGGCCGTACTTCAGAGTATGAGACAGAAATATGATGGATAACGAATGTATCGTCACAGCCTTGCGGCTCGATGACAAGGACAATATAACAAAGCGCGTGGAGGGGTTGCGGCTCGAGGCAGAGGACGGCACTCGGAAGGATCCACCCGACTAACCCTCTGATTAGAAGCGATTCGGAAAAAGAAACCAAGAGAATGGGGGGGGCGGTCTATCGCCTGTGTTCACGGCTTTTCGCGGTTTTAGTGTGCTTGGCGGCAAGTTCGAACATTTCTTTGAGGCGAGCAGTAACGACAAGATAAGCAGTGCGTTGCACAGGGCAAAAATAGTACCAGGTATTGGATACGACCTCAGAAGCCGAGAGCCCGGGCCAAGTGACAATAACGAGGTGGACATCAGAGCGTTTTCCGGCAAAGTGGAAACTACGTGGTTCGCGCGTCGTTTTTGGGGAATTTTTGACTGAAGCACGCTGATCTGAAAGCTGCGAAGAAGACACCACACACAACCCCTGTTCGTTGGGAGGGACTATTTACGGCGGTCCATAGTAAATAGGACCAAATATTGTTAGTAATAATAGGTAAGCATATAGGTTTTTGCATGTACCGTAGGCCCTGTTTACTATGGTCCCCGGTGATAGTACATACAGTACTTGCTGGGCTACTTTAGTCACGAACAAAGCTGCACGGGGTTCGAGACTCGTCAGCAACGCCTTTTCAGTTTTATGTTGGAAAATATAATAGAATTGGTTCGAAGGCCTGCTAGGGTCAGTGCTGCCGTACATAGAGTATTACATGGCGAGAGGATGACTTCGGAGATCAATTCTGACGACATTGGGAGACCGAGATCAAAATATACTGGAGTACCTGGTATGTAGATTGTTCGATAGAATGGCAGTATTAGATACAGTAGTCCCTTCAAAAGAACAGCGACTCGACCAACACCTCACAGCGCTTTGTGCTTGGTGCAAGCATTGTCTGCCTGGTCGGCAAAAACCCGACGTGCTCCGTCCCGGCATTGTAGGGGTGCGAGGGTCTACGGTCATACGATTACGGCCATGCATAATATCGAGAACACCCCCCCCACCCGCCCCCGCCCCTACTGACCCCTTCTTCCGGTTCGCTTTCAATTACGAACTCGTCGGGTTCTTGGCCCTCTCCTGCTGGACGTCTGTGCGTCGAGACACAAGTCTAAGTTTCATACACGCTCCATGAGCTCGTCTGGATCATCAAACCGCAAGGCTGTGACAGCAGTGTCTCGTTGCTCTTCTATTCCCGCCCAACCCTAAGGCGATAGACTTTGCGCTGTTATTTGGAACCTACCCTGGTGCACCTTGCACAACAACCCTGCGTCATCGAGAACGCCCCCCCAAGATGCATGACAGGTTGTGAGCAAGGTTGGCGCTCCGCTCGTGGCTTCGCGTTTATCGAGTGCAGCGGCTATCACGTCCTGGTTACCAGGTACCTGGTATTGTTTTTCTTCAAGGGCGCCTCTGGGCAAAGGCGGGTCGGCGTTGTACACGTACGTACGAGGTACGTGTAATACTTCCTGTCGAAATACGTAATGAGGCGATTCGCCCGATGTATGTACGCATGTGCGTGTGTGTAAATCATGGGGTTGTTGTGTCAATCGCTTTTAGGCCCCCTACGTATGCAGCACCGTACGTACGTAGACGGGAATTAATTGGCGCTTTGCGGGATCCACGCGACGGCTCGATCCCCCCGTTCGGCCACAACCAGTTAGCATGAACCTATTAATAGGAGAATAGCCTTTATAGACCTATAAATAACATCCACGGACTATTTTGCTACTACGAACCGCCTCGGCGCTGTTGCTGCCGACGGTAGGGCGGGGGCTGGGGGGGGGGGGGGGGGGTCGACGTGTGACATACTGTAGCTGTCGACTGCATGATCCTAACAGAAACATGAAACATGAAGCATGAAGCATGAAACATGATCTTTTCACGCCGACGAACTTTGTTTATAGTTTATGTACGCACCAACATTTTCGTCTTCAACACCCCTTGCTATTTATTCAGACAAGAACAGCTCATCCAAACACTCTATGGACCGTCCGCACGCCGGTATCTTACCATCGTTCCATCGCCGAAAGGGAGGGGAGCTCGTCCCGACAGAGGGACCGGGTGATGGTCGGTCGGGATGTCGAAGATCGAGGCGAGAGGCGAAAAGCTAACGACATGAAACCGTCAGTAAAAAAGATTTTGCATGTTTCTAGAAGGCGTGTCTCACAAAGGGAAGCACACGGCTCCGTCCCACCACCCACCAGTGCAACGCACACAGCGGGGCACAGCGGGAGAATCAACGAAAAACTTGCTGTCCACTGGGCAAGAGCAAGTTGAAATCTACGGAGTACCAGTTCGGGAGAAAGGCACGAGGCATCTCGCTGTGTCTAATATTTTCTTGGGCGTTTGCTTCCAAGCATTCCAAGGAACGAGCAAACCTATTTTAGGCCTTTTTTGAATCGCTCATCCGGAGAGCGCTGCGCCCAACCAGCATCCAGCAGCCATGGCGGACGAAGCCACGAATGTCCTGAGGCAGGCCCTCGCCGCCACCCAATCGGCGGATACGACGCAAAGAAAGCAAGGTGATCCCCATGTTTCAACGAACACCACGGGTTGCTGTTGCTGCTGTGTTTCGTACTGGTACGTGACTGCCCGTTGGAGTTGCGCCGTCTTCCTGTCTTCCCCCCCCCGATTCACATCAAACCGTCAAATCAACACCCAGCCCGAACAATACCGGCAGACCAACTGCTTCGCAGCATTGACATTATAGTGCTGCAGCTGCTGCCACGAGCGATATATCTTCCCCCAGTCCAGTTCTCATGTGCAATGCTCGGAAGCCAACACAATCGTCGAACACACCGAAACCTCGAAAGAACGAAAATGGTACGAGTAGGGCGCTGTACGTACACGTATATCGTACCTGGTACACGTACTTAATTGAACCATCAGAGGTACGATCTCTCGGCCCCCTCAAGCAGCATAAACCCAGCATCCATGCCTTGCGGGACAGCGCATGTGTTGGCTGGCATGCCTGCTACGGCTGCCAAAGGTGGATAGGGAAATGGAGTAGAGGGCGGGTGCATCGCCCTGCTGCTGCTGCTGCTGCTGCTACGCCTGATCGGGTTTTAATTTGGTCATCGCCAGGATTGAGGACGACCGGGGACAGTGCTCAACTCTGCAAGCAGGTTATATTCCCCATCATGGGCGGTAGTCTACACCTGGAGCTACTGCTCTCTGCTGCTGTATTTATAGCACTCTGGACGGAAAATGTAAGGAACGTTTGTAAATTAACATGATTACGAAAAGTTGATTATATTTCCGGCCAGAGTGGTTCAGATGTACTCGGATGTTCGTCGCACCAGGGGTATGAAGCACGGCAACAGCAGTAGTAGTACAGCGGCAGTACAGCAGCAGCAGCGACTCTTCTGGGCAGCGGGCTTCCGTACGGCGGGGCGCAGCAACTCCAGACACAGCATCGTATGATACCTGCGGTATTTATTGCTGATGCATCATACGGATACGAGTACATACTGCTGTAGAAGCTCTGCGAACTTGTGCTTCGGGCAGCTACTGCTGTAGGCGCACCAGGCAGTGAAACATCTCCATTATACGAGTATTTACGTATATGATGGCGTGTCAAAGAGACCGTACCGCTGCAGTCGTGGAACATGGAATAGAGGGTGGGGGGCGCAAAGCAAAAGGCGCTGCATGCCGTAGTCGCTGGAGCAGCGGTTGCGGCGTCGCCCTGCCCCTTCCGTAGCCGTGCACGATAGGGCGGTATGATACAGCTATTGCGGGGGACCATAGTTAATAGGACCTATGGTAGACATGAAAACCTATACATCTAACCATATTTACTAAGAATGTTTGGTCCTATTAACTATGGCCCCCCGTAATAGCAGTCCCCGAATAAGAGTAAGAAGGTAGGGCTGACGCTTTCGAGCGCGCGAAGAAAATCGGATCAAGAGGGCGTGCCCAGCGGCGAGCGCTGCACTAAATCCTACTCAAAAACCTATTGATAGTACTGGTGCCTGGTATAAGCTCAAGGTTGTTGAAGGATGGTATCACAGAATAAGGTTCCACCCCTTGCGTGCTTACGTACGTACCAGGTAGGTGTGTTTGGTTGGCGTGCCCATACTGCTGTTGTATACCAGGTATATATCATCTCATATGACATCATATCATATGCCAGGAATTCGCAGTGCCTCGCTCAGCGCTCAGCCGACCTCATTCATGAATGCCGACGAAACAGAACGATAGCCTTGGACGAGTGGTCGATCGCCTAGTTGAAGAATACTTGGTACCAGGTGTACCTTGATCATTGTCCGTTACAACATCCCATCCACCTGATGCTGGCCGAAGATGTCGGGAGACCAATGTCAAGCAACGCAAAACGCGCGCTGTCAGGGGTCTAGGGCCGGGTGTTTCACACTAAAACGTACCAGGGTATCAGTTTGGTGTCAGTCAAGGCATGTCAAGGTAGATTGGCTGTCTGTAAAGGGGTGCAAGTGGTGTCTCCTGACGTCTTTGGTGCAGGCGGTGCTCTCGTGCTCTTGCGTGTGTTCGATGTGCACATATTTCATACTTTCAAGTACCAGGTATATATTATACTACAAAAGGTACGCTGTAAATATTAATATTACGGGGGGCCATATTTTATAGGACCCACGGCACACACAAAAAACTATATATTTCGCTATTTTTATTAACAATATTTGGTCCTATTTTACTGTGGTCCCCCGTAATAGTCGAAGATAACGTGTTCTTGAAGAACAGCAGCCGCCGACTCGTGCTCTACGTGTTTACTGTGTGAAGGCTATGAAGCTATGCTCGTATGGCATATTTATTTGCCTTCCGCTGCCCGCAAGCCGTGGCCGGAGAAGGTGCCTTATTTCAGCATTTGCCCAACTCCAGGGAACAGAGAAAGAGGACGCTCGAGACAGAGTAGTAGTTGACCACGAGTGGTCTATATATGTGTAGCCTTCCTATTATAGAGGCACTACTTGTAGTAGTAATAGTACAGCAAGGCAAGCTTTTCGTATATATGTTTGTCATGCTGTGGCTGGAACAATAGGCAGTACCAGCAGAAAGTAGACCCCACACCAGCAGCAATCAGTCCCTCTGTGAGCGCCTGTCGTTTGTACGTACTATGCATTTTAATGGCCACGTTTTCGAAATGTCGAGAATGAACGTACATATTTTTATGCTCGAGTAGACATACGTCGTATAATACCAGGTACCGAACTGACGAAATAGTTTTTAAGGCTGTTGTCGTATCTCGTTGATTCCGGAGTTAGGGAACAGTTCACATCTCTGACAGATCATTATAGAGAGACCATGATCTGTCTACAGATAGATGATCTAGTTCCTCAGCTGCCGTTGTGAGAGTTTGTGCAGGATCTGCTTATTATGCAGATCCAACCCAGGAAACATGTGCTACTGCTTTAGATCATGCAGATTATTCGGTCGCCACCCGGCGACATGAACTGCTGTAGATGGCACACAATCGGAAGTAAATGATATATCTGCCATAAAAGATCTAGATCACCCAAGTGGTAATGATCTGTATGATCTATCTGAGTTGTCCCAAGTGTGGAGTTCGCTGTTCAACCTCGATCTTCGCCACACAGCAGTATGAAACTGTAAAAAAAAAAACTTACCATGTCGAAGTTCGACAAACCTGGCCCATGGTATTATGATATCGCACACGACTGCTGTAGACAATAAATAAATCAGGACGAACTGCCGTATATATATATTTTCGAATGTAAATCGGTGCTGTTGGTACTGACTTTTCGTGGATAGCGGGCATGTACTCGCATCTCGTACTCGTATACAAGTCTGTATGGTATGCCAATAGTTTTCTGTCGCGGTCACGTTTTGACAGCATCAAGTGTTGGCACATACGTACGTGGGTGAAGTTAGCACGATATTTCACCGAGCGGCGCGCGCGGCATCTCTTTTCGGCAACTATTTTTTTGGGCTTTCGCGAGCGGGCCGCTGAGCGGGTCGATTTCAACAAAAAAGTATGCTCGGGGGGTTGAAACTCAAGAAAAAAAAAAAAACACTGAGCTCGCGACGGACGACGGGTGGAACGAGTGCGCTGGTGCTGCAATGACCGCGCGCTAACATTTAAAAAATAACATCCTTCTTCTGCGTTAGAGTTTGCTCGTGGGTACCGCTTGGGCGAGAAGCACCTATCGTTCACGACGAGTAATGCCTCCTTACCTCTCGGAAACCTTGAGAACTTGAAGTTATAGCCACGATGTGATTCTTCGCCTCCGCAGCCTGGCGGGGGGGGGGGAAGAAGGGTGGGGTGGCAAACCCCGAACCCCGAACGAAAAATTCAGCGAAGCTATGATGCACTGAATGAAGTATGCCGCGGTACTGCTGTAGTCATGCGAAAACTTCAAGTTGGAACGGATTTTTTTCGAGTTAAATTGAAAAAGTAAGTGGGGGGTGTACTCGATAGGAGAGATGTACTCGATCTCATGCATGGCCGTAGTCGTATGGCCATAGACCCTCGCATCCCTACAATGCCGGGACGGAGCATGTTGGGTTTTCACCGACCAGGCAGACATTGCTTGCACCAAGCGCGAAGAGCCGTGAGGTGTCTGGCGAGTCGCATGAAGGGTGAGCTGCATCCTACCAAAGAACCGCTTTTGAGGCGGACTTGCATACGGGCGACAGCTTCAATGAGTTGATTTAATTTCCGGTGTAGGCATTTCCAGAGACAGCAATGGGAGTACTATGTAATTGCCTCTTGGGTGCCTTACCTTGAACACTACGTGATACGATCAATTCCCTTGTGCGGAGTAAAGGTTCTTTACCTCGCACAAATGATCTAACTCGACAACCAGCTGTGGGCGACCGCCAAAAAAAAAAAAAAAAAAAAAAAAACGGTACCCTGGTTGTCTAGCTCACGTAGTGAGCGGCATGTTTTACAGTGTCGTTGCCAATCGACACCAACCCAACCTATATAAAATAGGGGAGGGGGAAAAAGCAAGGGGGGGGGGGGGGAAGAACCCAGCTATGTCTTCATCCAGCTAATGTTCTGCTTGCTCCCGGTGCTGCCCGCCGCCTTCCAGCCGAGCACTACCTCAAGAGCATGGAGCAGCAGCCCATGTACGCGCAGCGACTGGTTGCGGTGATCGAGGCGCACTGTGCGGGAACGACGGTGCAGGACAAGACCATGCGCACCCTCGGAGCGGTGGTTTTCAAGAACCTTGTGAAGGCGAAGTGGGCCCCGGAGGTTCGTTCGTACATCGTACGTTGGTGTGGTTAAATGCCCCCCCCCCCCCCCCACCCCCCGCCCGCCGACGCAACGTAACGTAGTGCAGTGCAGTGCGGTGTGGTGGAGTGGCATGGAATGGGATGGGGCCGGGCGGAGTGAGGCGGGGTGCGGTGGGGTGCGGTGCTGTGGGTAGTGTTTTTGGTGTGGTGGGATCTAGTGGGGTGAGATGAGGTGGCTCGGGGTGGGATCGGGGGAGGGGGGTAGAGAGAGAGAGTATTGCGCCAATGATTGTGCGTTTTATTTGTATTTGGAGTCGCCTGCGCTGCTGTTGCTATCGTGGTGGCTGGCAATCATCTTTAGCACCGCTTTGGAAGAGAGGTGTCACTTTTCAACCCTACCGGTGGCAACGAAAAGTGTCCCAAGTTTACTTTAATTACTTCGAGGTAGTCGTTTGTCCCCCAAGAGCGGGTGCAGTTGTTAAAGTATTTTACTATCAGGAGGAGGCGTGTGTGTAACGGAGGGAGGGGGGGCGGGGGGGGGGGGGGTTCGCGCGACTGATTGGGTTTTTTTTCGGGGGGGAGTTACCTGCGCTGCTGCTGCTGAATCGGTGACCAGAGGCTTCGGCACCACTTGGGGGGGGGGGAGTTGCCATCTTCTTGAAGGCGTTCTCTCGGTTGTCTTGGCTACGTACATACCGCTATGTTATATACCTGGTACATACGTATACACGTGCGTTACCGTTTTTTTCTTCTTTTTATTTTCAGACCTGTTTTGTGACATTTGTTGGCACACGAACATCGAAATTTGACGCAAGCTTTGCGATCGATAGCTTCACCGGTGTCGTGGTATCGTTGGCGTCCTGACAGGATGATGGAGATGGGAAGGAGAACTGCCTGGCCGAAGCGGACAAGGAGGCGATCAAGGCCAACCTTGTCCCGCTCATGTGCAGGGCACCTCCGGAGGTCCAGCGTCAGGTGCGTCGAGGCCGTCCATATCGCGGATGCGTGGTACGTGTATGGGGGACATTCAGTCCATCATGAGTGGTTCGACGCCCGCCCCCTCCGCTGCCCCCGCTATTGAGCGTCTATTACGGGGGGCCATAGTTAACAGGACCAAATATTGTTAGTAAAAATGGTTAAACATATAGGTTTTTATGTACACCATAGGTCCTGTTAACTAGGGTCCCCCGTAATAGTGTGTTGCTGGTGTGTGTGTGTGTGTTTTTTCAATGTCAAGATTACTGCTGTATTTCTATATATGTGCGTTCTTGGTAAACCTATCGTTCAAAATCTATGTTTTATGTTTTTCTTTTGTCCTGCTTTTTCTCCGCGTCACTTGTCACGTGATCAACCCTCGGCTGGCGGCTCCGTGCGAATATTAGTCAGGAGTTTCTTTGTCGGAGGCGTCCCTCTGCCCTGTGAGGGCCTCGGTAGCGCTGTGGCTGTAGATTTGGGGTTTCGTAGATATGTTGGGGTTTTTTTCTTACTAGCAAGGTTTCCGTCTGGTGTTTTCGCTTGCCATCGCTTGTCTTATCGCTGGAGCTCGCTGTGTGCCTTGCTGTGGCGCTGGAGTTGGCAAGAAATGTGTAACGCCGATTCTGACGCTGCCTCGCCCGGAGCTGAGAACGTTTCTTATGCGGGGACAGCTGATTTGTTTCTTGTTTTGTTTTGTTTTGTTTTTTGTTACCACGATAACACCATTGCGACTTGCCTCCTTTGTCAGATGGAACGTTTACGGTAGGTAACCAACGCCAGTACCAGCGGTGCCACGTGTGTTCCATGATTCGTGCATACCCGTTTTGCTTATATTGGTGTGTCCATAATTATTCCGTGCGTCCGTGATTTTAGTTGTTTTTTTTTTGCGTGTCCGGGAATAATGTGTGTGCCCATGATTTGTGCGTGCGTCCATGGTTTGTGTTTATGTCCATGAGTTGGGTGCGAGTCCATGATTTGGCTGTTTGTCCCGTGAATTATCCATGTTTCGTGTGTATGTCCATGAGTTGTGTGAGCGTGTGCACTGCAATTGTGTGCCCGTGCGGCCATGATTTTTGTGCACGCGCCCCCATGCTGCTGCTGCTGCTGCGGATGCTGCCGCTGCTGCTGCCGCCCCCTTTTCCCCTCTCTTCGCTTGTTTTTCCTCCCACGCTTGCGAAGTATCGACAAGCAAGCAAGCAAGCGCGTGCACCACCTTCTCATGTTTTCGCCTCTCTCTCTCGCCCTGTCTTGTTCCATGCCTTCCCGTCGCACGACCTGTACCTGGTACATTGCCAGTTCGCCGAGGCTCTGACGATCATCAGCAAGGTCGACTTCCCGGCGCGTTGGCCGAATCTGATCCAAGACCTGGTGGGGTTGATGAAGACGTCGGGCCAGGTGAAGCGACAAAAGGTTGCCACGTTTTTTGGGGTATCGGGCGGGCCTCGGGAGCCGGGGGGGGGGGGGGGGGGGGGGGTTGGGTGTGGATGACAGCAGGCTGGGAGGGGGCATTTACCGCCGTGTTGCTTTATGTTCGATGTTTTACGGAATGTTTTTCTCCGTTTTTTTGTGTATTCCTGCCTTTTTTCTTGGCGTGTGTGTGCTTATGGTTGTGGTTTTGTAAATTGGTTTCGGTTTTGGGTCTCGGTTGAGTTTGTGTGTGTGTTTTTTCGTTTTTTGTTTTTTTTTTCGTTTTTTTTTTTGTGTTTTGTTGTCCCGGTTTTTGTGTTTTGAGTCTGGTTTAGCTTTCGGTTTCGAAGTTTTGTTTCCCGTGTGCGTGTTTTTTTTTTTTAGGTTCTGCTACGTACCTGGTATGATTTTATTCCTCGGTTGTCTGTCGATGTGAAGGAAACGACGCGTGGTTTGAGTAGATATTTAGTTGTTGACTCTGCGGGCGCGGCTGGTTGTCTCCGCGCTATTGTCGATATCAGTGCTTCAGCGGTCCTGACTAAGGATCACGGTGGCGTTTGGGTGTGCAGCACTGTTTTAACCCTTTTAGAACCGCAGTCCCGTTTTGGGGACAAACTACTTGAAAATTAAGTGGTTTGTCCCCACAACGGGACTGCGGATCTAAAGGGGCTTTTCTGCAGATTCTATGCTGTACCGTATCCGGTCAAAAAAGGCACGTAACACTTAGGCTGGTGAAGATCTCGCGTGTCAGCTGTGTTCTACCCCCAAACTCGGCGAAGGCGGTGTTACGCTCGAGATGCTATACTATCACCGGGGAAATGCTTTACTACTGTCCGTGCTACGCTATTATTGTACTGCTTGTTTGCTCTAGTGCGGTATTACGGGGGGCCATAGTAAATAGGACCTACGGTACACACCAAAAACGATATATTTGCCCATTTTTACTGACAATATTTGGTCCTGTTTACCATGGTCCCCCGTAATAGCGTCACCATGAATAGGTGTTTAGCTACTCTCCGTGCTGTACAGTAGTATTTCGTTGTTGCTGAAGAACGCCTCCCTCCCAACGTTGAAAACCGCTGCAGGACTACCACTCCCTCAACGGGGCCCTCCTGTCAGCGAACTCAGTCCTCAAGCGCTACCGTTACACCTTCAAGACCGACGCTCTCTTCAACGAGCTGAAGCACATCGTATTGCCGCACATGGCGGTAAGTCTTGGCCGGAAACATGAATATGAGGACCGTTTGGTAGCTAACATTCATATGCGAACGTTCCTTAACCTTCCGACGTCAGGACAGAACGGTGTCCCCGATGGCTTGGTGGGTGGTCCCGTGCCCACTAAGGTCAATTTCATGGGTTCAAGTCTTACCGAGTGCATACTCGTAAATATGGATTTTGTGTCTTGCATAAAAAATGACTAGCAGAAAGCGCGAGAGCGTGAGTTATTAATGGCGGCCTTCGATGGGAATCGACGAGCAGTGGGAATACTGAACCCGTTGCGCACAAAAAATGAAAGCACGTGCCGGGAGGGAGAAGGGATGACGCCTGTGACCACGGCTTGTCAAGAAGATCGCTAAGGGTAAATAAAACCTCTCAAGCTGGAAAATGAAAGTGATGAACAAAACAAAAAGTGCTATTATGGGGGACCATTTTAAATAGGACCTACGGTACACACAAAGACCTATATATTTTACTATTTTTACTGCCAATCTTTGTTCCTATTTACTATAGTCCCCCGTAAACCTACCGGGGGGCACGGTAAGTAGGACTCACGGTACACACAAAAACCTACCCGGTATATATTTACCTATTTTACTACCAATATTTGGTCTTATTTGCCATGGTCTCTGGTTTTGGTAGTCACTATTAACCCTTTTAGAACCGCAGTCTCGTTTTTGGGGCAATCCAGTCAGATTCTAAGTAGTTTGTCCCCACAACGGAACTGCGGTTCTAAAAGGGTTAATACGACGTACCGGCAATCCGTATGGGGTCCGTTTCTTAGCCCAGTAGGGATGTAACCCTTTTTTTCTTCAGGTACTTGGCATTAGTGTGGGACACTTTTTTTTGTAGTAGTGAAAGGGTTCAGGCGCGACCGGTGGGGAATGGAGGCCTGGATTTATCACCCCACCCCGCCGCGCGCATGTTTGATTGGACAGGTTTAGAGGCGTAAGCACGGGTCACAGGTGTAGACGTCACAGCGTTAGAACCAAGCTTTAGAGCTAAGCTTGAGAGTCTAGCTTTGGCACCAAGCTCTAGAAGAAATCCGCATCATAGCCAAGCATTAGAGTCTAGCTTTAGAGTTTTGGCTTTAGAGCCTAGCTGTAGAGCTGCAGATTTCAAAATCATGGAGTCTGGCATGGAGTCTCTAGCACCGCGATTGGCTCTCCTAGGGGACAGCGCGATGTTCCTCTTAGCGGTTCGACAGGAGGCGTAGTTTCGACCTAGCCAAGCTTTCGATGCGTGCTTTTTTTGTCGCTGTTGTATTCTTGCTTTCTCAGCCTTCCCGCAGCCTCTTTAACCCCCCCCCCCCCCCCGCGCCGTGTTTGTGTCTGGTTACTTGTGTATACTATGGCGATGACGCCTCTGTTTTCGTTAGGAACCCCTCTTGGTGCTGTTCAAGCAGTCTTTCATCACCGTGGAGCAGAACAAGACCGACAAAGAGGTCCTGGTACAGGCTTTGGAAGCGGTCCGGCTGGTCATGCGCATTTTCTTCAGCCTGAACTGGCAGGTGGGCGGTGGCAGTGGCGGTGGCAGTGGCGGTAGTGGCGGCGGCAGAAGCTGAAGCTAAAGCTAATGCTGCTGTTGTTGTTGTTGTTGTTGTTGTTGTTGTTGCTGCTGTTGTTTTCGTTGTGCTGTTGTTGCTGCTGGTTGCCAGTACTGCTCGTGCTGTGAGCTCTGATGGCCGCCTTATGGCGGTGCGCCGTTCGCTTTTTCGCTGGCGCATCTCGCGCCGCGGTGTGTACGAACCGGAAATATGTCAGTCAATATAAGAGCGGCGGTAGCGCCGTCGCCGCTTTAGGGGGGCGGGAGGGGGTTCCATTTTATGTCAGATCGAAGGCGTTTGTTTGTAGGGTCCCGGGGGACACCGCAAAATCACCCCGCCGAAGAAAAACAACGGGCCGCCCCAAATGTTGCGCTAGCATCCCCCCCCCTCCCCGCGCCTATCCGCTTCGCCTGCTCGATTGCTTGAATCGAAGCGTTTCTTGCCTGGTGCATCCTCTATTAAATACCGGTAGTGATATGTGTGTTATTCTTTCGTTAAATAATAGTATATATGTAAATACCGAATGATAGTGGGATGCGAGTTCGACCGATCGATACGTATGGCAGGTGAAAGGTTTTCGTTTGGTGTCACCGTTAGCGCTATAGGGGTGCCAGGTGACATAAGAGGGGAAAACGCAAGGTGTTGTTCCGTACTTTTTCTTGTCGAATGTTCGATTTTGCTTGTTTCGACGTGCCGAACTTTCGATGCGATATACCAAGTACATCCTACACTGCTGCAATAACATGTTAGGATCGACATGTCCCCCCCCCCCCCATATATATGTTATATATAGGTTGGAATAGCGTCGGTTGGCGACGTCGCTGTAAAACGCGCCTCTCAGTGCGTGAGCTCGACGATCAGGTTCTTATTTGTTTTATTTTTTTGGCGGTCACCACGGCTGGCGGTCGAGTTAGATCATGTGCGCGGGGTGGAGAACCTTAGCTCCGCACAAGGGGACTACGGGTATCACATCACGCAGTGTGTGTATGGCAAGGCGCCCACGAGGCAGATACATGTACACTCATTGCTGTCTCTGGAAGCGGCCTCACCAGAAAGCAAATCAATTCATTCGAATATGTCGTCCATATGGAAGTCCCCCTCGCAAGAGGTTCTTATTACGGGGGACCATAGCTAGTAGGACCTACGGTACACACAAAAATCTATATACTTCCCTATTTTTACTAACAATATTTGGTCCTATTTACTATGGTCCCCCGTTATAGTAGGGTGCAGCTCACCCTTCATTCCACCCCACCAACACCTCACGGCGCTTCGCGCTTGGTGCAAGCAATGTCTGCCTGGTCGGTGAAAACCCGACGTGCTCCGTCCCGGCGTTGTAGGGATGCGAGGGTCTATGGTCATACGACTACGGCCATACACCGACAGGAGTACCCCCCCCCCCCCCCCTTCTTTATTTGCGATATTGCCCCCCTCCCCCCCCCCCCCCACCCTGCCCCCTTTTTTTCATCGGCATCTTACCCCTGCCTTTTTTTATGAACTCCGTATCTCAGGACCTGCCGGAAGTTTTCGAGAACAACATGGACCAGTGGTTGGAGGGTTTCCACACCTATTTGGCGGTTTACGCCAACCCTTTGCTCGACCAGCCGGAGGGGAGCGAGGCGCCGGGGCCAGTGGAGAGCGTGCAGGTGGGGGCGTGCTTTGTTTTTTTTTGTGTTTGCGGTACTGCTGCTTGAGTCTTGTTCTTGCTGGCGGCGGTTGTGTGGCGCCGGGGGGGGGGGTTACGCGATATCATGCATGGCCGTAGTCGTAGGACCATAGACACTCGTATTCAGGGGGGGCAAGGTGGTGGTAGCGGTGGGTTTGTTGTTGATACTGGTGGTCGTTGTGGTGAGGAGGGGAGGGGGGGGGGTGTTAGCGTTGTTGATGGAGGGCGTGGTTTTGGTGATGATGTGGGTGTAGGTGGCGGGGTTGGAGCTGTTGTGGTTTTTGGTGGTGGTGGTGGCGGTGGTGGTAGTGTTTTGTGATTAGGTGGTCTTGTTGTTATCTTGCTGCGTGGGTTCATTGGTCTATGCTGTGGGAGGCAATGACTGTTGTTCTGGTTCGTAAAACGCTCCGACTCGCCACTCCTGGCATGTAGGGCGCTCCGATTTATTGCTCTGACGTCGTATACCGAATGCCTCCAGCCACCGCTCTTAGTTCATGCGTAGAACATTACGATGAGATGTGTGATAGTTTACACATGTGCCTCCGATTTACTCGTCTGGTACATCGTTGTGCATATACATATATGGTGCTCCGATGCGTTGCTCTGATGTATACATAAAGGCGCCGGATCGACGAAGCTCTGCATTAGGAGGTGCCGGCACTGGTAGTCACGCATTCTAATAGTAGTATTACGGGGGGCCATAGTTAATAGGACCAAATGTTGTTAGTAGCAATTGTTAAATAGATAGGTTTTTATGTATACCACAGGTCCTATTAACTATTGTCCTCCGTAATAGTCCGAAGTACAGGGTGAAGATAAAACGTGCACGATGGATAGCTGTGTAGCTCGGCCCGGAACGCCCGCGGGTAAGCGCAGCGCTTGAACTTGGCCTCGCACCGCTATCATACGCGGCGCTTTTCATGTCCCACGCCAGGCAAGCGCGAGCGAGCGGGCGGGCGTCTCATGTCCCGTTTTTTTTTGTTTCATGGTGCGTCTCAGGCCGCAATCGTGGAGAACATTCGGCTGTACACTGACAAATACGACGAGGAGTTCGCGCCCCACCTGCAGCGTTTCACCCAAGGGGTCTGGGGATTGCTCATGAAGGTGTGCGACATGACAAGAAGGAGTTTTTTGGGGGGGTTTTTGGCTTTGCTGTCGTTTTCGTTTCGTTTTTTTTTTGGCGGCATGTACGTCAGGTGGAGGGGAGGAAGGCCCTCAAGTATTGGTTGGTCTGCAGGGGGTTCCAAGTATCGGGTGGGGGGGAGAGGGACGGAGGCGTCGGAAGTGTTGGTCTCGTGCGTGTCTGAAAGCCGCGCTTCGTGGGCTCTCGATGGCATGGCATCATACCAGGAGATGTTGATCGAGTGGGAAAAGGCAGTGAGCAAACTCGTGCTGATGCTCCACCGGTATTGAAGCCGGCAACTTGAGCCAAGCGAATTCATGTCGTCTATCGTCTATACAGCTGTAGTACCCTGGCTCACCCTCCTGCTTGCTAACCGAAGGTGTGTGTCGAGCGGGGTTAGCAGGATTCGCACCACCTATTCCCTCTCCATGCCGAGGATGCCTTCCCCCACCCCCGCCATTGGCACCGTAAGCAGACTCGGGAAAACACTTGTACCTTCTTTTTTTTTTGCGTGTTGGGTTGGAACTTCATGCCGGCTATCTGTCACCAGAGCTTGTCTTGAGTCATACGAACAATACAAGGCGCGAGAGCAAGCCCGATTTGGATTATGAGACCTCATGCTTACGGTCAGAGTGGTACGATTACGACCATGCATGGCACGAGTATGTACCCCCCCCCCCCCCATGGTCAAATGACTAAGGCAAGCAACAAATGAGTACGCCCCCCCCCCACAGGCGGCTAAACAGGAAGGGGATAAGACTAGCAGAAAGTTTCTATGTAATATATGGAAACAACGTAATGAGCGCCCAATTGTTGGAGGTGTCTCTACTTTGGAGTAGGAACGGTGCTCCGTCTGGAAAGGGATGCGTGGTCAATGGTCAAATGACGAAGGCAAGCAACAAATGAGTACGCCCCCCTCCCCCCCCCCCCCACTGCCTGGTCGGTGAAAACCCGACATGCTCCGTCCCGGCATTGCAGGGATGCGAGAGTCTATGGTCGTACGACTACGGCCATGCATGAGATCGAGTACATCTCTCCTATCGAGTATACCCCCCCCCCCCCCCCCCCCCCCTGTTTTATTTAGGTTGGGTTGGCGTCGGTTGGCAACGACACTGTAAAACATGCCGCTCACTACGTGAGCTAGACAATTAGGGTGCCGATTTTGTTTTTGTTTTTTTTTGGCGGTCGCCCACAGCTGGCTGTCGAGTTAGATCATTTTGTGCGAGGTAAAGAACCTTTACTCCGCACAAGGGAATTGATCGTATCACGTAGTGTTCAAGGTAAGGCACCCAAGAGGCAGTTACATAGTACTCCCGTTGCTGTCTCTGGAAATGCCTACACCGGAAATTAAAAGAACTTATTGAACCTGCCATCCATATGCAAGTCCGCCTAGCAAACGGTTCTTAGTAGGATGCAGCTCACCCTTCATGCGACTCGCCAGACACCTCACGGCGCTTCGCGCTTGGTGCAAGCAATGCCTGCCTGGTCGGTGAAAACCCGACATGCTCCGTCCCGGCATTGTAGGGATGCGAGAGTCTATGGTCATACGACTACGGCCATGCATGAGATCGAGTACGTCTCTACTATCGAGTACACCCCCCCCCTCCCCCCCCCCCCCCCCGCACCGCCTTCCCCTCCATATGTTTTTGCGCGCATGTGTCGGCCTGACAAGCATCGCGATGTTTGATTTCTTGGCGTCTTATATCTCAATCACACAAAGTCTCATGTACAAGGCGCGAGAGCCAAGCCGCTGATATGTTTCGGCGAAAATCCGACGCGCTCCGTCCCGGCACTGCAGGGATGCGAGGGTCTAGAATACGGCGATACGGCTACTGTACGGCCATGCGTGACATCAGTACACGTCCCTCCTCCCGCCTGACTCTCCCCTCCTTATTTAACGCTTCCATATAAATAAACGCACGCCTGTGTGTAAAGGTGTCGGCCGGGAAGCATCACGACGTTTTGGCGACGACGTGCATCAAGTTCCTCACCCTCGTGGTGGGCAAGCAGATCCACAGGGGCCTGTTCGGTGCCGAGGAGACCCTGACGGAGATCGTCAAGAACATCGCCATCCCCAACGTCACTATGAGGGCGGCCGACGAGGAGTGCTTCGAGGTGGGGAGGGGGGAAGGTCATCGGCGACCCTATTACCACCGCTAGACTCTAGCGACCCCACCCCAAAAACCGTTCCCAAGCTTTAAAAAATATATATACCAGGTGCTAAGTATATATTGTGTTGTCCCCCCCCAAAAAAAATTGTGGGTGCATAGCAGTGCTGGATGGGGTTTATACCCCCTTTTCAAGACCCCTTTTTTTGGGGATAGCGACCAGAACAATGGTTGATAGCTCTCGGTGTTGTCAACCATGGTCAAGGAGCAGCGGGAGCGGTCCGGCAAGCGGTACGGGTGTGGGGGGGCATTCATGCTTTTGGCTTTGCCCCGTGCCGTCCAGGTCTCCTTGAAAAATGTAAAAGCTCGAGGCACCAACATGTCTTCTTCTTTTTTTCTTGTTTTTTTTTCAAATTTGGTAAAAACGTAAAGCTTAAGGTCACCCACGCTTCCACGTTCAGATTTCGTGTCGTGTTGTCAATTTTTAACCCATGGCCCCTTGTGTCATCCTCGTCTTCTCCCAATCACGCGGTGACCGTTTCTGTAACGAAAAAAAAAGTCCCTTTCTGAAGTCGATCCCCCCCCCCCCCTCCCCTCCGAGCTCCCTCGAGGATGAGGTAGGACAGAGCGCCTGCCAGCGATGTTTTTGCTGCTGCGTACCACTCTGCTGGCCGGTGTTTTACGTTCCGTATTTGGACTCTGAAGTGAGTATTTACGGGGGACCATAGTAAAGCAGTTCTCCAGCCGCGCCAAGCGGGTTTTTAACGCCTTATATCACTCAGACCGCCCAATTTGGGGGGGGGGGGCTGCTGTAACCCACTCTCGCCCGGGGGGAGAAGTATAATCCCCGTGTACCAGGTACTATTTATGGGGGACATAGAAAATAGGACCTACGGCACCCAAGAAAAACTATATATTTGCCTATTTTTACCAACAATATTTGGTCCTATATTTACCCATAAGCTGGAATGAATAAGGCGGCCCCCTCCAATAAGGCAGTCGTGTTGCTCCAACTGGCACACCATAGCCTTGTTGGGGGGGGGGCTGTTGTACGGGGGGGGGGGGGGGGGGGGGGGGGGCTGTTGTACTCGTTTACGAAGTCGTACCTAGTTTTTTGTCTAGTTTGCTTCAAGTATTTTTATTTTTTTTTGTCTAATTTTGTTTGAGCAGGTGGGAACATTTTTGTTGTTTCTTTTTGGTGCTGGCGAAAAAAAAAAAAAATGTTAGCTGCTGCAAAAACAGTTGGGAGTCTAAATTTCACGTAGTTTTTTGTTCTCCCGGGAAACATCGATGCGGGTTACTTGCAAACATCGAGGGGTTGTGAAAGACCCTGTTTTTGCTGCTGCTGCTTCTTCGAAATTTGTTGGAGACTAGCTTCGAAAAAATGCGGCGTCTCAGTGTTAGGACATGGTTCTAAAGACGCGGCGCAGATTAACGTCTATAGCAGCGGCTTTGTCCGTGACGTAATGTAGACTCCGTGATGCAACGTAGAGGTGTGCATGATTTGAGGTAGCTAGCGCTGCGCCCCTACGCTCGCTCGATCGATCGCTCTGTGTTCGTTTACATCTCTGCTGCTGCTGCTGCTGCTGCTGCTGCTGCTGCTGCCGCCGCCGTCTGCCTCTCCCGGTCCCTCTGCCTCTGCCTCTGTATGTCCCTTCCCCTCCCCTTCTCCGTCTCCCTCTCCCTCCCGCTCTCCTTCTCCCTCTCCCACTCCCTCTCCCCCCTCCTCTCCCTCTACCTCTCCCTTTCCCTCTCCCTCTGCCTCTGTATCTTGCCTCTCCCTTCCCCTCCCCTTGTCCCTCTCCGTCTCCCCCTCCCATGTTAGTTCAACCCCGAGGACTACATCTCCGGCGACATGGACGGGGGGGACAACGAGACAAGGAGGAGAGGAGCGTGCGACCTCTTGAGGGGTATGTGCAAGCACTACGAGGAGCCGACCACCCGAATCTGCTCCACGTTTGTGGCCGGCATGTACCAGGAGTACGGCGTCAACAGGGAGGCGAACTGGCGCTCCAAGGATGCGGCTGTGAGTTACGGTGGGAGGGGAGGGGGGAGGGGTGTAGTCATGTCATGCATGGCCGTAGTGTAGTGATATCGCCATAGGCCCTCGTGTCATGCATGGCCGTAGTGTAGTGATATCGCCATAGGCCCTCGTGTTCCTACAATGCCGGGACGGGCGGGTTTTCACCGACCAGGCGCGCGGAAAGCGGGGGGGGGGGGGGGGGGGGGGGTACTTATGTCGGTGCGTGGCTGTAGTTGTATGACCACAGACCCTAGCATCCCTACAATGCCGGGACGGAGCACGTCGGAATTTCGCCGACCAGGCAGACATTGGTTACACCAAGCGCGAAACGCCGTGAGTTGTTGGTGGAGTGGCATGAAGGGTGAGCTGCATCCCACTATTACGGGGGATCATAGTTAATAGGACCCATGGTATACATAAAAACCTAAATATTTGACCATTTTTACTAACATTATTTGGTCCTATTTAAGTATGGTCCCCCGGAATAAGAAGCGCCTGTGAGGTCGGCTTTCTTGGGGAGGGGGGCAGGGCAGGGCTGTGCTTGATCGTGTTGCTTGCATTCGCATGGGCTGGAAGGAGGTGTATGTCCGAATTAGTCCTGACTGGTGAAATACCTCTCGCCCAGATCATGATCTAGATCATGTACAGATAGATGATCTAGTTCCTCGCCCGCCGTTGTGAGAGGTTGTGCAGGATTTGCCTTGTAGGGAAGCAGATCCAACCCAGGAAACATGAACTACTACTGTAGATCATGCCGGTTATACGGCTCCCACCCGGCGACATGAGCTATATATATATCACACAAGAATCGGGGATAGATGACCTATCTTCCTTGAAAGGCGTGTATCATGAACTGCGGGAACGAATTATCTGTTAGATGATCCATTCGGGTTTGAACGATTTATGGGGGGCCGCAGTAAGTAGGACCAAATGTTGTCAGTAAAAATAGGAAACTATATAGATTTTTGTGTACACGGTAGGTCCTATTTACTATGGTCCCCCGTAGTAGGGTGGAACTCCTAATCTGTGTCGGACAAACACGTTTCGTTACGAGCACCTATTAAATGGGCTATGGCATTCGTCATGGGGGTGGAGAGTACCTGTTTTATCAAACACCAGATGTCTCGGAAGAACACGTTTCGTTACGTACGATCATCTTGTTGATGGGCTATGGGATTGGTGATGGGGGTCAATCCTACCCGTTTCCCTCGAATATCATGATCAGTTTTGGGCGGGTGTGGAGGTCCTGGAGTGTGCCGCGGTGTCGTATGGTAATGTCAGGCAATGTTTGCCACTCAGGGCATAAATACGAGGGCGGCTTAATCTTCATGTTAGTGACGAAATGTTGCTTATATATTGATCGGAGTGGTATACCTGTATTGCATTGTATGATACAATATGGTGTGATGTGCCATAGGTAGGTTTTATTGTCCGGTATGGTATGGTATGGTATGGTATGGTATAGTGTGGTACTATAGAGCATGGGGGGGTATGGTGGTGTCATGGTATGTTGAGCGGTGTGGTAGGGTGTTGTACGGTTTCATGGCGTGTTGAGTGGGGGGTGTGTTACAGCTGTCCCCCCCCTGTTGGGCGGAAATATAACGGGGAAAATGAAGGGGTTTCCTTGTAGCCTCGTCGGTGGCTGGCTGGCTGGCTGGTCGTCGATTGTTTTCTATCCCGTCCCATGTGAGGGTGTTCCATGATGTGCGGGGGGCGGGAAAGGTAAGTAGGTAGGCGGGGGAGCGAGGAGATTTCCAGACAAGTTCGGAGACGACGCGCGGCACATCTAATTTGTTGTTCGCTAATCCACTCCTGGAAAATGTCGCCGCGATACCGCGTGGGGGCACTGTTTTCTTTTCTGTAGTTTCCTTCGTGCTTGCCGTCAAGAACCAGACCGAACCGAACCGAACCGAACCGAACCGAACCGAACCGAACCGAACCGAACCGAACCGAACCGAACCGAACCGAACCGAACCGAACCGAACCGAACCGAACCGAACCGAACCGAACCGAACCGAACCAAACCAAGCCAAACCAAACCGAACCGAACCGAGCCGAACCGAACCGATCCGAATCACCTTACCCTCACCCCCGTCGCCCGCCGCTTGCTCACGACGGCGCGGTGATTCTTTTCCGATCTAGACCCACGTTTTTCATGCCAATTCGTGTTGGAACGCCCGAAGTGCCCCGCCCTAGCTCTGCGCTCTGCTGATACATATGCTACACCCCGCGCACGCTCCAAGCGGCGCGTCGATAATTCCTCGCTGACCAGCTCCTTCTCAGGAGGTATTATTTGTTTCGAAAAATATGACCCAAGGCGAGCAACAAATACCCCTTCCCCCCCCCTCCATTTTTTGCCGCCCATTGCTTACTCCCGAACGCTTCCGGGACCGTCCTTTTCTTTTGGAGTGCAGTTGCAACTCGTGCTAGCGCTGTCTGTGCGTGCTCAGAGCCAGTCTGGAGGGGTGTCTAAGCTTAACACCTACATAAACGTCCTCGACGTTTTCGCGACGCAAGTGCTGCCCGAGATACAGGTGGGAAGGAGTGGGGGGTGGGGGAAGGTGGAAGAAACACCCGCGTTTTGCGTTTTGAGTTTTGCTTTTTTCGCTTTGCGTGTTGCGCTTTGCACGCTGTGCTTTTATGCGTTTTGGGTACTGCGTTATGCGCCTGGTGTGTTGTTGTTTTTGCGCCTTAGATATTGCACTCTGATTTCTTTCGCGTTCGTATTTTGTGCTTTGCGTATTGAGTTTTGAATTTTCAGGGGAGGGGGGGGGGGGGGGGTTGCTTTTGCGCTTCGAATTTTGCAACATGCGTTTTGCCTGTTTTGTGTTTTGCTCCTCAAATAATGAGCGCTTTGCGTTTGCGACTTTGTAGGCGAATGCCCGTGCTAGTCTACATCCCCATGCATTTATTCTTCCGGTCTCCATCCTTACACATATATTCCATCCCTCCCCCCCTCCCTCCCTCCCTCACTGCCTCCTTCTCTCCCTCCCCTTCCTCCTTCCTCCCCGCCCCCCCCTTCTACCTCTACAACTCATTATCTTGATGCCTTCCCCCCCTCCCCAGGATTTGGATGTAGACGCTAGACCCATCGTGCGGGCGGACTGCATCAAGTTCGTCTATACCTTCCGGAATCAGTTCACGGTGGACGTGCTGACAGCCCTCATGCCGCTGCTCATCTCCCACCTGGGCTCGGAGTACGTAAGTCGCTCGCCCCGCAGCTGTACAGTATATGACATGAAAATGAATACCCGTATGCATTGAGAGACTTGTAATTATTGTATTTCATTTGGTGGAGGTGATGGGAGGCGGGGGAGGGAGGGTCGGGTTGGAATTGACTGATTTCGCAAAAGAGCGACGCACTATGTAGAGGAAAATTCATGGAAAACTCGTGATTGCCGCGGTTCTAGTTAACACGAGAAAGTTTCCAACGGTAACATGTAGTGCTGTGGAATATATAGCCCGTGTGCCTTGATCTGGCGACAGGATAACGGTGAGCTCTGCGGCTTAATCACGCGACGGAGATCTTTACGGCTGACTGTGTATACCAGGTAGAGCCCATCCTGTGGCTATATATATTAATAGGAGCAACAGTAGTAGGTAGTAGCAGCAGCAGTAGCAGTAGCAGTAGTAGTAGTAGTAGTAGTAGTAGTAGTAGTAGTAGTAGTAGTAGTAGTAGTAGTAGTAGTAGTAGTAGTAGTAGTAGTAGTAGTAGTAGTAGTAGTAGTAGTAGTAGTAATAGTAGTAGTAGTAATAGTAATAGTAATAGCAGCAGTAGCAGTCGCAGTAGTGGTTAAAGAAAATTCTGAATCTTCACGCGACCCGGTATACAAAGCGAAAGTAGTGCACCGATCCTTGCATGCGTTGTTCACCGCGAAACTGTAGAATACCTGTTGCTTGGTGCTTTTCGGGCATCGATCGCCTCCCCGTCAATCGTTCTCTGACAACAACAAACCGCTCTTGTCAGTCGTGCGCGGAAACTCTTTGACCTCACCAAGTACTAACGTGCGATACGGGCCCGCCGTCATGAAACGCCTACTCTGACGAAAGGTTTAACCCTCATAAGACTGCAGTCCCGTTCTGGGGGCAAACCAGTCAAATTTTAAGTAATTTATCCCCAAAACGGGACTGCAGTCCTAAAAGGGTTGACGTAAAACGTTAGTATGTACCTGGTAGGGTTTAGTGTAGCACGATTTTTTTCTTCGCGTCCCCCCCCCCCCCCCCAAAAAAAAAAAAAAATGAGGCCTCGTGCTTCTAAATATGAGGGCCTGTTTCATCTTGATACTTGATTCAACACGTTTTTTACATTAATAGGGTCTTATTAATTAGTGTCTTTCGTATCGGTGGTCCTACGCTGCAGTCACTTGTGGTTTTTTTGTTTTGTTTTGTTCGTTTTCCCTTCATGTGTCCTCCCGTTTTATGTTTGTTCCTGCCGCTGACTTCCTTTCTTGGCGATGTCGCTTCAAACTCCAAACCGGTCAAGTATTAACCCCTCCCCCCTCCCCGCTGCCTCGCTTCCCTACCCGGCCCCGCTCTCCGTCAAAAACTAAATTGTCGGTGTGGCTGTCTGTTCCCGTTTCTTTTCGTCTGTGTGCGGTTGTTTGTCACGTTTGTCGTTCGTCTGTGTCTTTTTCTTTTCTTCACGGCGTTTTTTTTCTTGACGTCGTTCTTCGCTTATTTTTTCTCCCGTCGCTTTTTCATGCTTTTTGGTTCGCTTGTGTTTTTTTATTTATTTTTTATGTGTGTAGACGGTGGTGGTAACGTACGCCGCCATGGCGATCGAGCGCATGCTGGCCGTCAAGGACCGAACCCCCGGACAGAGGCCCACCCTTCGCCTGCAGAAGGAACGCCTGGTGCCCTTCTTGGAAGGCCTCTTCACCGGACTGTTCGCGGTAAGAGACCA
Organism: Nereocystis luetkeana; assembly: GCA_031213475.1. Classification (NCBI taxonomy): domain Eukaryota; class Phaeophyceae; order Laminariales; family Laminariaceae; genus Nereocystis; species Nereocystis luetkeana. Next base: position 3,444,608 of record JARUPZ010000032.1, read on the forward strand.
GCCGAAACGCCTCTGCTGTATACAACTCCCTCGTGGGTGTTCGTCCTCAATCACTCTACTTACGAGGGGCTAGGTATGCACCAGCAAAATAATCAAAATTCACGACTGACCCCAACATATCAATAATTTTTTTACAGCATATATGTATTAGATATAGATATTCCCGTATGTTTACACACCGTGTTTTGGTCCCGGTTAACAGGATATGTCTCCCCCGTAATCCGAAGCAGAAACTAGGGGACGCCCGCGGGGTGAATCCCTTGTCGGGAAAGCCTCGATGTTGTGCTGGGAGACAGGGATCGATTGATCACGTGTCGCTCCGTGAGCGATATCGCAGCTCTACAACGGCACGATAAAAAAGTAGGAAGAGGCTCACGGGGGAAAAATATATATAAGACAGAGGCCTCATTTCTCCCAAACTATGTACCAGGTATAAATTATCGTAAGACGGGATGTTACAACAGGAGTAACCCGTGATGGTCTTAGTTTGAGACGATAAAAAAATCGACAGAAAAAATTATGAGCGTTACGTTATCCGGGCTTCTCGCGGGTCATGACCCGACCCGCGGGCTGGGTCAGCAAGTTTTTGAAACCTCACGGGTCGGGTGAATGAAGGAAAAACCATTAGTAATGGTGATGAGAATAAGAAACATAAGAAGAATAATAACGAAGCTGTGAGATTTAAAAAAATTCTAAAGAAGAACTCATACTTGCAAGCTTGGTGTGATAGTCGGACCGCGCGTGATGTAGTGAAACCGTTTTTTTTTTTTTTCTGTTGACGGAGTGAGGGGTACCGGTGGGAGGTCGTGTGGCGTGTGGTGTGGAGTCACTTCTTTGCGGTGGAGCAGGGCTCTATCGAGAGCTTCAATCGAGCATGGTGTCTTGTCTTGTCTGTCTGTCTTGTCTGTCTGCCTATCTGTCTGTCTGTCTGTCTGTCTGTCTGTCTGTCGGTCGGTCGGTATGTCTGTCGGTCTGTCTGTCTGTCTGTCCTTCTGTCTGTCCGCCTTTCTGTCTGTCTCCTGGTGTATTTTGCGTGTGTGTGTATCTCGCGTGTGTCTTGTGTATCCGCGTGTACGGATGTGCGCATGTGTCTGTGCCTATTGTGTGCCGCAATAAAGGTATGCATGCATTTGTTTGTATGTGCGTCGGGGCGTGTGTGTGGGCGGTATACCACTCTTTGTGGTGCTGTTGCTGCTGTTGTTGTTATTAATAGTGTGACAGTCATCTTAGCCTTTCAGAGCAGGCAGTTCGGTTCTGGGGTGAAACTACTCAAATTCCAAGTAGTTTTTCCCCCAAACGGGACTGCAGCCCTAAATGGGTCGTGGGCCCCTCATTGGGTTTCGGGCGATCACCTTATCTTTTCTCCCCCTACGTAAGTCATCGCTGACCCCTCGCCATCTCCCGCTTTTGATCGACTGCTCTCTGGCTTCGTCGCTCCGTCCATGAATCGCTCTGTCGCTCTCGTGGTGTTGGTGTCGTGGTATCATGGTCCAGGTGATGGACCGGGAGGGGGAGAACGACCACCTGATGAAGGCGGTGATGCGGGCTCTCAACTCTGCTGAGGAAAAGGTTCTCCCCATCACGCAGGTCAGAGCTAACTCCATCGACGGTGTCTGTTGATGCTAGTGAATAGACGTGGGCGATGTACACCGTGAAATACCAGCGTTTACGTGCCAAGACTTTCATGTTTTTGTTTTTGTTTTTCTCTGTCTCTCAGTCTGTGCCCAAGTAAATGGTATTTCTGTGGGATAAGGAATCAGGACGGACACAGGGTGTATACTGATGATGATGATGAAGCTGGGTAGAAGGACGATTTTTAATGTGAAGACAACAGGCACACAGACGCTTCGCTGATGCTTCAGGCATACTTCTTACTCCGAGAATACTCGGAGTATGATATCGAGTACGTTTCGTGCTTCGAGTACCGAAGAGTATTGCGATGTTGCCGGCTTAGACACTGCGGGCACTGGGAGTATGAGCAGAACTGACTGCCCAAATTCTGCGAGTGCTGGTTATGAGCAGAACTGACTGCCCAAATTCTGCGAGTGCTGGTAGCATGAAGGAGGGAGTACCCGCAGTAAAAACAACCGAACTACTTGCAATACTTGAGAGTATATCCTGAATATTGAACCCGTGATTACTGCGAGTACTCGCAGTATATACTCCCGAAATACTGAAGGTACGCTCGGTACTCCAGTTGCCCCCCCCCCCCCTCCACCCCGAAAGTAACTTGCTCCAACCCCCCCCCTCTTTGAGACGAATTCTGCGAATGCTTTCTGCAACAAATGAAGCATGAAAGTATCGAACCGGTGCACACGTGATCGAAGAGTGCTCCATACTCCCGAGGACTCCTACTGCGAGTACACGAAGTGTCTGCAGTGTTGTTATTCAGGGAATACTTTTACTTTATTCCCAGGTGCTGGGAGCGTCTGTGGGCTTACATACGACAAGTGTACAGCAGCAGTAGCATACCGGTACTTCAAGCTCTCAGCCAGGCGAGCAAGCATGCGCATGCCACCGCCTTTTCGGTCTTTGCGTTTTCTGGGTACTTTGTGCGTCGGTTGACGAGTTTTGTGATTGGGAAAGCTACGAATTGTCGTCATTTGCGGCTGCAGCGATAACTCTAGACTAGCTGTCGTGCGCGTTGTCTGTTGCTGGTATCGCCCTGAATAGCCTAAGAGCTAGGAGTGACCAGCACGACCTACCGTTTCATCTCCCACGACTACGTATCACCAACCAATCGAAGAATCTACACAGTGAATAGATACGCCGCATATTCCAACCGCAATCTATCGTTTAATCCGAAAACGACGATTAGATCAACGTTAAAATCATGGTGCCGCCAACGATCACACCTCACCGCGCAACGTCTATTTTGCGGTAGTTTCAACGACCCCGGTACCGGTGCCTCACCCGCGCCCCCTCCAACGATACGTGACGCGTTTTTTTGTTTGTTTTTTGCAGGTGGTGCTGAGCAAGCTCAACGGCTATCTGGAACGCGTGTGTAAGAACCCCTCTCGGCCGCGGTACAACCACTTCCTCTTCGAGTCCATCGCGGTCCTGGTGCAGCAGTGCCTCAAGAACAACCCCGCCACCGCCACCATGCTGGAGGAAACCCTTTTCCCCCCTTTCCAACAGGTGTGCTTTTTAGATTCAGCTTTTTTTTTTGTAAGGGATCAGTTCCCAAGCAGCGCATCAAGCGCGCTACTTTGTGTCGATTTTTTTCCGCTGCAGGCACTTTTCCCCTGGCAGTACCCGTAAACTTTCTTCGCGGGGGGATACCCTTCCCCCTCCCCACCCCCTCCTTTTCATTGAAGCTGTCATCGATATGCAAGTCCGCCTCACAGAGTCCGCCTCACGGGCGGTGCTTAGTAGGATGCAGCTGACCCTTCATGCGACTCGCCGGACACCTCACGGTGCTTCGCGCTTGGTGCAAGCAATGCCTGCCTGGTCCGTGAAACCCCGACATGCTCCGTCCCGGCGTTTGGAGGGGTGCTAGGGTCTATGGCCATACGCCTACGGCCGTGCATGAGATCGAGTACATCTCTCCTATCTAGTACACCCCCCCTCCCCCCCCCCCCCCTTTCCAACACGTGCGCGTATTTACGCCAACCCCTGCGGGCCCCGGAGCAAGCGACCGACTTAGAACCACAGTCCCGTTTTGGGGACGAAGTACTTAGAAACGGGCCCTAAAGGAGACTGCTGTCCCAAAAGGGTTATTCGTGTGCGAGTTGCGTAGGCGCCCACCCAGCGGTACGACTCCGATAGGTGTTTTCCCCGAAATCGCGTGGTGAACCGTTGCTGTGAGTCATCCATTGTTGTCAATTTTCGCCCCTGGTTTTCATCGACCAGGCAGCGTGTGTGTGTGTGTGTGGGGGGGGGGGGGTGTACTCGATAGGAGATATGTGCTCGATCTCATGCATGGCCGTAGTCGTAGGACCTTATCAAGGCGGGAGTGGTGCTGGTAGACTTTTTTGTGTCGGTGTTTTCCCCTCTCCAGGTACCGCGCCTCTACGTGTGAAGGAGGAGCTTCTGCGTAACCTTCCCCCCCCCGAGAATGTGAAATATACAAGGAGGAACGGGATGCGTTGGAAGAGGAGATGAGGGGCATACACGAATGCGACATGGAGGCGTTTGACACACAAAATAGCAGCGAGAAGACGATCGCTAACCTAGGAGATAGATGGTTGGCCACAGGCGGGCCAAACAGGAAGGGGATAAGATTAGCAAAACCTTTCCATGGGATATATGGAAACGACGTAGTGAGCGCCCAATTGTTGGAGGTGTCTCTATCAGGAGTAGGGACGGTGCTCCGTCTCGAAATGGATGCGTGGTCAATGGTCAAATGACTAAGGCAAGCAACAAATGAGTACGTCCCCCTTCCCCCCCCCCCCCCCCCCCCCCCCTCCCGAACTCGATTGGGACTGCAGTCCCGTTTTGGGGACAAACTGTTCGAAATTTGAGTGCTTCGTCCCCGAAATGGGACCGCGCTCCTAAGAGTGTTGAAAGCAGATGTGCTTTACCTTGCCTGGTAAGCCTTAAGGAAGCGGTCCCGCACTTGCGATCATAGCACCATGTTTTTTGTGTTGACTTTTTCCAGTGCAGGTACTGTCCCCGTACACCTCAACCCCTTTAGAACCGCAGTCCCGTTTTGGGGACAAACCAGTCAAATTTCAGGTAGTTTGTCCCCCAAAACGGGACTGCGGTTCTAAAAGGGTTAACTCTTAAGCTGGAGAACACCTGCCCCCTCCTCCCCTTCCAACGTGTGCGCGTTTTTGCGCGGAAACCCGAAACCTTTTTGCTTGAAACCTCTTGGAACCTCTTGGCCTTCTGGTCTAAGCCTTGTCCTTGATGTTGATGTTCATCGACCTTAGCCCCTCAAGAAGTCCATTCCCGTTTTGGGGGACACGCTACTTGGAATTGTTGTCTGGCACAGGCTTATTACGTGGAATGTGCTGAGTGTAAAGCACTAAATGGGATAACGCCTTTTATCCTGAAAAATGATATATCTCTCATAACATTTAGTCCGAACTACGTCGTTCCCAGTGTCATGTGTTTTTGCAGCTCATAGCCCGTTTAGGGCTGCACTCCTGTTTTTGGGATGCACTAGTAGTTGAGATTAGAGTTATATTACTGTTTCATGTGCGGTGCAGTTCATACAGTACGGTGTTATTATTCAAAAGGTGGGATCGTTGATATTGGCCATGGTTACACCATCCTTATCCCCTTCATGTTTTTTATTCACTTTTTTTTTCATCAAGATTAAATTGTTGGGATCCTCTTAGGTTTTTTCGTTTTCTCACCGGTCTCCCTCCCTCCCTCCCTCTCTCTCTGTCTCTCCCTCCGTCCCTCTCTCTCTCCCTCCCTCCCTCCCTCCCTCCGTCCCTCTATCTCTCCCTCTCTCCCTCCCTCCCTCCCTCCCTCTCTCACTCCGTCCCTCCCTCTCTCCCTCTCTCCCTCCCTCCCTCCCTCCCTCCCTCCCTCCCTCCCTCCCTCCCTCCGTCCCTCTATCTCTCCCTCCCTCCCTCCCTCTCTCACTCCCTCCCTCCCTCTCTCTCTGTCTCTCCCTCCCTCCCTCTCTCTCTGTCTCTCCCTCCGTCCCTCTCTCCCTCCCTCCCTCTCTCTCTGTCTCCCTCCCTCCCTCCCTCCCTCCCTCCCTCCCTCCCTCCCTCCCTCCCTCCCTCCCTCCCTCCCTCCCTCCCTCCCTCCCTCCCTCCCTCCCTCCCTCCCTCCCTCTCTCCCTCCCTCCCTCCCTCCCTCCGTCCCTCTCTCTCTCCCTCCCTCCCTCCCTCCCTCCCTCCCTCCCTCCCTCCCTCCCTCCCTCCCTCTCTCCCTCCCTCCCTCCCTCCCTCCCTCCCTCCCTCCCTCCCTCCCTCCCTCCCTCCCTCCCTCCCTCCCTCCCTCCCTCTCTCCCTCCCTCCCTCCCTCCCTCCGTCCCTCTCTCTCTCCCTCCCTCCCTCCCTCCCTCCCTCCCTCCCTCCCTCCCTCCCTCCCTCCCTCCCTCCCTCCCTCCCTCCCTCCCTCCCTCCTTCCCTCCCTCCCTCCCTCCCTCCCTCCCTCCCTCCCTCCCTCCCTCCCTCTCTCCCTCTCTCCCTCCCGCCCTCCCTCCCTCCCTCCCTCCATCCCGCCCTCCCTCCCTTTTGTGTCTCTGGCCTTGCAGGTGTTGGCGAACGATGTGGTGGAGTTCATGCCGTATGTGTTCCAGATTTTCTCTCAGCTGCTGGAGCTGCGACCCGCGGGGGGGTTCAGCGACGTGAGTTTAGCCCCTCGGAGCCGTCGATGCTCCGTTTGTACGGCGGCGTTGCGTATATTCCTCGAAGTATGTATAAACGGTTGATTACGGTTTCGTTCTATGCTGTTGTCTGTCATTGGTCATTGGTGTCACAGATGTTGCGTGCATACGTATGTATCAATGTGTATGTTTTGTACTGGTAGTATAGTAGATACTGCTGTGTACTGCTGTGTACTCCTGTGTACTTGACACACAGCAGTTGCAGAGGTCGAAGGTTCACGGGCGACGAGGCGCTATTATTAATAGTATAGGAGCGAGAGCTGCCCAAGTGTTTATTGTTGCACCGCATTCGTTACGGAGTAGGTATGATAGTGTATGTGGTGTCTATGTAACCCTGCCTGGTACCTGGTATACTTTTTCGTGTACGTGCTGCTGTATATTCGTTTTGTACGGAGTAAACACTAATACGCCCATGTATTGCACATGAAACCTTTTTTAACTGGTATGTAACATTAACATGTGTAGGTCTGATGTACATGCTATATCTGGTATGATATATGTGTATATATTATGACCACTGCTGGGGACAGAAGCATAAGCAACGTTGATTATTTAAGATGAAAACTACACGGTTCTTACATTTCGGTCCAGCGCGGTATGATTTTGTGTTTCATGCTCTGACCCATAGTATATCTCCTGGCCCACACCAGTTATATATACCGCTCCAGTATAAGCACTGTTGTACCGCAAGACCCTCATTTTTTTTTGCGGGGGGGGGGGGGGTACTCATTATCATTCATGGCCGTAGTCGTGCGGCCAAAAGACGTTTGATGGAGGGGGGCAATTCATCGATTGGTTGTATTTTGGGCTTCAACTTTCCCTTCCAACGCTTGTCCACTTGCAACACTCGTTCGCACGATTTTTCTGTGCGCAGGGGTACAAGTCTCTCTTTGCGCCGCTCCTGATGCCGGCGGTGTGGGAAAGGAAGGGGAACATACCCGCCGTCACCCGGTTGCTGCAGGCGAGTTGTGGAAAACCCTTTCGGGGGCCTTCGCGTAACCGTCGGGAGGGAGTGTGCCGCGCCGTTTTGAGTTGATCAGCGGCTTTCGGCGGACATCACCCGGTAGTTTGTTGTTTTTTTCAATTTTTATCCTCATTTGGTTTTGTCATCTAACCTTTTGGCCCGAACGTTGTGGTGCGTACGTACGAGTTTTGTAACCGAATTACGGTTTGCGGCTCTTTGCGCCTGCTTCCTCATCTCGTGGCGTTCGTAGTATGTGGAGGCGCCCACACCTCGGAGATATGTAGATATTTCAGGGGATATACAGTGGTTTCCCGACCTGTATGATCTAGCCCACGTCACCGGGGGGGAGTCACACAATCTCTTTTATCTATTATTAATCGGACCTTTTTCCGGGGTTGGATCTGTGTTACACAGATCGTGCACAATTTCTCACCACTGCAGCTGATGAACTAGATGATCTATTTGTAGATGATCTGTAGATAGATAGATCATTATCTGCCCGAGACATGTGTCCGCTTCGGAGGCTTCGAGGTACCCCGTGTTAGCGTTGAGGCTGCAAAAGCGGTGTTCCATGTACCTGGTATGGCATTTTCGATCTGCGATTGTGCCATGCTGTCTTGATCAACAGGCGTAAACAGGCCGTCCCGCCTGCCGTTCTCTCGTTGAAACCCGCGAACGAATGGTTGATGGATGCATTTAAATGGGTTGAGGTTCGCTCTTCGTTATGGTTTACAGAGACCGGCGACGCCACTCCCTCAGTAGAAGCGCTTGCCATTCCGTCGCTCCTTTATACTGGGCGAGTGATGCCCCCCAGCTGTAAATGAGAGCGAACGAACCCTTTCAATAACATAAATAGTCCATCACGGACCCATTTGAGGCTTTCAACGTGGGAACGGCAGGTGGGACGGCCTGTCGAGGACTCCAAATTTGGGCTATTACGGGGGACCATAGTTAACAGGACCTATGGTACACATAAAAACCTATATGTTTAACCATTTTTACTGACAATATTTGGTCCTGTTAACTATGGCCCCCCGTAATAGTATAAAAAATAGCCTTTGCAGCAGGTAGATTTTTTTTTTTCAGGCTTGGGTGTGGAGACGTATCACGCCCAGGGGGGCTGTGTGACGTTCCCGCTCTCTGGGGGGTCAGCAACGGCAGTCATCTCAGAGTGAACCTGACGATGGGATTGGATGGTTTTCGCGCAGGATTGTAGTGATATGGAGGCAGTACTTGTACAACCTGGGGGATCGGAGCAGCTGGTATCCACATTTTCTTCGTTCGTCTGTTTTGTGCTGTTTTGTTCTGTTTTTTCCTTCGTTTCTTTTGTGTTTTTTCCTTCCTTTCTTTTGTGTTTTTTAGTTTTCGTTTTTTCTTGTGTTTTGCTTGCCCATCTTTTGGTATACCAGGTATTGCATATACTACAGGTAGTTGCCATTTGTTTGTCTTTCCCCTCTTTGAGTTTTGTTGTTTTTTGTTGTGGGGTTTCGTGCCTAGGATTCGTCATCCGCTGCTACTGTTAATACTCTGTAACGCATATTATGCTTAGAGCCACGTATGCTTCTTCTTGGGCCGGCCGTGATGGTAGAGCATCTCGATGGGGGCAGTTTTTTTTCATGCCTCATACTGTACGGTTTACTCTACTAAAAGCTTTCTTCCCGAGCTATACTATAGATTGTACAGTGATCTGGTCTGTCCGGCGTGTGTAATATTTTCTTGGAGCCGTTTTTTTATTTGTTTCCTTGTTTATTTGTTTGTTTATTTAGGGCCGGTCCTAAACGAGAAAAAAAAAATGAAAAAACGAATAGCAGAACTAAAGAGCGCGTGAGTTTTATTGGTCAAATTAAAAACATCAGGAAATCGTAGAGATCCCGGTACCTCCGTTTTCACGTTTCGTTTTTTTTCCCAGGCCCCAGAGCAATTAGTTTTCACGAGATGGCTGTCAAATAATCGAAATATGGGTTACCCAGGGGGGAAGAGGAACATAGGAGGAGCTCGAAGCGTCGGGATGAAGTTCCGATAAAGTTTCTACGACCGGTTGGCAAGCGCACGATTCGCCGAGGCAGTGCATGTGGCTGCCACGCGGCCTGTCTGCTAACGACGCGAGCATATATGGGCAGGGTATACATATAACCAAGGGGTGTGCCCTCGCAAGAAACCGGGGGATCAGGAAGTGGCTGTGGCGGTATACTTTTCGACATGAGTCCCACTCAACATTCAAACGCCTGCCATCAAACAGCGCGATGGCCGATACACAACTTCTATTACGGGGGACCATAGTAAATAGGACCTACGGTGCACACAAAAAACTATATATTTAAGTATTTTTACTAACAGTATTTGGTCCTAATAACTATGGCCCCCCGTAACAGAGCACTCCGAAGGGAGGGGGTTGGACCCCGAGAACCGCCTGCTGTGGCGATTGAGTCATTCCGAAAAATTGCATGAAAAATCGACCCGGCTCCTTTGGTTTATTTTTCGTTTTTGTTTTTCGTTTTTCGTTTAACCCGTCAAGGTTCAACCTACTGATTTTTACGAAAAAGCGAAAGTCTGTTTGGTTCGTTTTTGTTGTTTCGTTTTTTGTTTTTCCTCGTTAGGACCGGCCCGAAATACTTATTTACTTGATTTACTCATTTTTTTTTTTTGTTCATTTATTCACTTATTTGGTCATTTATTTATTCATGTATTTAATTTTTTGTTTATGTATTCGTTTATTTTGTTTCGTGTGATTTGAATCCTCTGGCGGACTGGTATATATACACACTATTAATAAGATAAAGCTTGGCCCTTGGAGGACTGCAAAATCCCGTTTTGCGGACAAATGATTCTTATATTGTGAGTGGTTTGTCTCCCAAACGGGACTACAGTTTGCCCTAAAAGGGTCGTTGCTTATAACTCCGCTTTCATACGCAAACTGCGCGTCGGGCGTCTATTTAACCCGTTTGTGTATACCCCATCGTCCATTGACTTAGGCGTACCTGAGCCAGAACTCGGCTGAGGTGGTGAATTGGGGGCACCTCGAGGCCGTGCTAGGCATCTTCCAGAAGCTGCTATCATCTAGGGCCAACGAGGCATACGCCTTCCAGCTTTTGGGAACGATCGTCATGAACGTGAGTTTTTGTTGTTTGTTTTTCTTGGCGATGTCTGTTGCTTGTGATAGAGGTGGAGGTCGTGGTGGTAGTGGTGGTGTTGTTACGGGTGGCCATAGTAAGTAGGACCTAATATTGTTGGTAAAAATAGGGAAATTATAGCATTTTGTGTGTACCGTAGGTCCTATTTACTATGGTCCCCCGTAGTAGTGTCTGGTGTTGTCGTTGGTTATGGTATCGCCGGGTGACGTCGGGTGGTGGTGTTAAAGCTGCTGCTGCTGCTGCTGCGGCTGCTGATGCTGCTGCTGTTGCTCTACATGAATCCAACGCAGTATGTGTTCGAGTCTGCTGTTGCTGTTGCAGTCACGGCTTATTAATATTGTTATTACGGTGGACCATACGATAATAGGACCAAATATTGTCAACGACAATAGCGATATATATATATATATATATTATATATACCATGGTATAGGTTTTTGTGTGTACCGTAGGTCCTATTAACAATGGTCCCCCGTAATAGTATTATTATTATTTTATTATTATTATTATTATGCTTGCCTTCCGACATTACAGCCTAACCCTAACCCATTCCAATATAAACCGAATATCCTTCCGTAAATCAACATTGTTCCTCTTATGGCCTCAAATGCCGAACCCATGGCCATATAGTATTGCCGGGGGGACCATAGTAAATAGGACCAGATGTTGCTAGTAAAATGGGGAAATATGTACTCGTAGGTTTTTGCGTGTACGGTAGGTCCTACCAGGTGTTTATTATGGGCCCCCGTTATAGTTGAAGGAAGGAGGAAAGGAGAAGAAGAAAAAATGTGTTTCATAGAAGTAGATTTACGGTGCGTGTTGTCGTGTTGTGTCAATTGCGTACTGAGCCTTTTCGTGTGGGAACGATGTCACGTGAAGTAGATTTACGGTGCGTGTTGTCGTGTTGTGTCAATCGCGTGCTGAGCCTTTTCGTGTGGGAACGATGTCACGTTTTATCGTGCCCCTTGGATTTGGATGCGTTTGACAGCCTGCTGTATGCAGTGCGGCAGATTATATAACCCTGTCGGGACAGCAGTCCGGTTTTGGGGACAAATTATTTTCTAGGAAAAGCAGACAGCGCGGATTACTCAAGTGTTTACGTAACAACAACAAAAAAAAAGCAACAAGCATCACACCGGCTGTAAGATCGAGGGTTTCGTCCGAAACCGATCCCCGCAAGCTGCGTGTGACATTGCTCTGATCGCGCGCCGCCACGTGAGGGTTTTATACGCCGTTATACAGCATACTGACTGTACCTGGTATGCATACCTTGTTGGGAGGACTAAAATCTGACAGCTGCGGAGCTCGGGGGGATGTTCACATTTTCCTGGCGTGTGCTTCTTGGGTGGGGATTTTTGGAGTGATTAGGGATACCCTACAGCAGTTGGCACTGTTTCATGCCTGCCTGGAAGTTCCCTATCACGGGGGACCATAGTTAATAGGACCAAATATTGCTAGTAAAAAATGTTAAATATATACCGGTAGGTTTTTATGTACCATAGGTCCCCGTAATAGGGTAATAAGATAATGGTGAAAACGATTATATATGCCACCGAGCTATATCCTCGTACGATATCAGTGTTTTTTTTTAATTATTATCTCATTCTGCGCGTTGCGTTTTTTGCTCGGTATAGTGTTACGTAAAAGTTTTGATAATGTACCCGTAGGCGGAAAATGCGCGGAAGGCGCGAACGTTTCGGTGAGCGCGTCGCACCTCCTTCGGCCCTCTTGTGCTGATGCCGTAGTGGCGCTCGACTCTCGATAGTTTGTTCATCTTTGTACCACGAGGTTATGCTGAAAGAAAAAAAACGCCTCCATGTGAATTTCGCGAGAGCTCCATCACCGCCCAGACTGGGGGGCGGTGTGGATAACATGTCACCGCAACCAACACACCTACTCATACATCCATACAACACTCTGGTCCAAAATATAGGGATTATTTGGATTATTTATTTTATAGGGTAACCGCCCCTATATTTGGGGTCAGAGTTGGTCTGTTTCATCATGTCATTGTGAACACATGACGTAAATCCTTGTTTATGGAGAAGAAAACAAGAAAAAAAACGAAGCTGTGAGATCGAGATCAAAAAATCACTCAAAACTCGTGTGTGCAAGCTTGGTGTGATGACTGGGCCGCGGATTATTAACCCCTTTAGAACCGCAGTCCCGTTTTGGGGACAAACTACTTGAAATTTGAGTGGTTTGTCCCCGAAACGGGACTGCGGTTCTAAAAGGGTGAAGGGCGTGTGTACGTAGGTTTTGAGAGTTGTTTACGAATTACTGCAGGCTTGAGAGCAACGAATCCTCTAGCCTCTAGTGAGACGTGGCCTCTTTGTTTTGCCGAGTTTCCCCCCCCCCCCGTAAAAGCCTGCAAAGCGAGAAAGGGCTTTGATTTGTTTGTTTTTCCCACTAGTTTGGGCATATACATGTCTTATTCAAGTCCCTAAATGATTTCGATACCTTCATGATTTGTTTGCTCATATACATAAATAACTATGGTCTTGGATGTTTTCGTCTTGCGATTGTTTTTTTTTTTTTTTGTTCGTGCAGGTGGACAAGGGGAGCCTGGAGAAGTACCTCCCGGTCATCTTCGGACTGCTGCTGCGGCGATTGATGAGCAACAAGACTGTAAAGTACATCAGGTTCTTGACCATTTTCTTCAGCACATTCATCGTCAAGTACGGAGTGGCGGCCTTCAACGCGTGCCTCGAGCAACAGGAAGCTGGGTGAGGGGGAGCTGGGGGCGGGGGCGGCAGGGCGGGGGGGGGGGGGGGGGGGGGTACTCATTTGTTGCTTGCCATAGTCATGTGACCATTGACCACGCATCCCTTGCGAGACGAAGGGAGGGGGGGTCTGACCCCGGGGATTTTTTTTTTTCGTGACGTTGTCGATGCCCCTTTTGCTTCGGTAGCGGTTGTGGTGACGGTTTTTTATGCTTCTTGTTGATGTCGCTGTTGCCGGTGCTCGGCTCAGCCTGTCTGTAACCGCCTCCTTGTAAGCAGCTCAGCTGCACAGGTGAACCGGGTTCGAACCGGTACACGAAAACTTGAGAAATAAGTGTGGACAGGGGTTTCCTCTCGCTCTCCGGGGCGCAAAAAAAAAAAAAAAAAAAAAAGCTACACAGGTCAGTACTTTGCTCCGTCTAAATATATAGCAGGTATATCGGCAATAGGATCTGTCTCTTGTGTCTCTGTCCTCTGTTCCTCTGTCGGCACTAGGCTCTTTCCCTCCGTCCGCGGCTCTGCCCGTACGATGCTCCTGCTGTCGTCAACAGGCCGACGTATTCACCAGTATCAGCTCTGTCTGTCCGTCGGTACTGCGTTATGCCGGTCGATACTTTCGACAACTATCACGGATTACTGTCCACACCGTTTAATCCCCTAACCCCCCCCCCCCCCCCCCGCCACATCTGCACCGCCTTCCCCCGCTTTGTTTGTTTTTTGTTTTTGTTGGTCCTTGGCTCTTTCTTCAAATGCGTCGCGGCGCGCAACGGTAGGCTTCTGAGCAAGATTTTGACTCGGATCTGGATCCCTAACTTCGGAAACCGGCTAGTGCTGTCGCCGATAGAGTGCAAGGTGCAGGTCGTGGGCATGACCAAGCTCATGTGTGAGGACGACCAGGCGAGCCCTCAACGTATCTCACGTGTAACGTATTTAAATAGTAACGTAATGTTATGTATTGTCGTGCCAGGTATAGTTGCTACCAGTAATGGCGCCGGCTTTCACATTTTTGGCACGGGAGGGGGGGGGGGGGGGTACTTGATAGGAGAGATGCACTCGATCTCATGCATGGCCGTAGTCGTATGGCCATATAGACCCTCGCATCCGTACAATGCCGGGACGGAGCATGTCGGGGGTTTTCACCGACCAGGCAGGCATTGCTTGCACCAAGCGCGAAGCGCCGTGAGGTGTCCGGCGAGTCGCATGAAGGGTGAGCTGCATCCTACTAAGCACCGCTTGCTAGGCGGACTTGCATATGGATGACAGCTTCAATGAGTTAGTTTAATTTCCGGTGTAGCAACTTCTAGAGACAGCAATGGCAGTAGTATGTAAATGCCTCTTAAACACTGCGTGATACGATCATTTTCAATTGTGCGGAGTCAAGGTTGTTCACCTCGCACAAAATGATCTAACTCGACAGGGGTGGGATGGGATGGTGTTGTACCAGGTGTATATGCTACTATTAATAGAAATGGTGCGGGGGTTTACTATTTTGGACAGGGGGAGAGGGGGGAGGGGGTGGGATGGTGCTGTACCAGGTATAGTTGCTATTACGGGGGACTACAGTTAACAGGACCTATGGCATACATGAAAACCTATATGTTTAACCATTTTTACTAACAATATTTGGTCCTGTTAACTATGGCCCCCCGTAATACTATTAATAGAAGTGGCGCCAGGTTTACTACTTTTTGCAGGGGGAAAGGGGGGGGGGGGGGGGTGGTGTTGTGTAACAGGTCTAGTACTAACGGAAGTAGCGCCGGGTTTCACCATTGCTCTGGAGAGGAGGGGGCGGGGAGAGGGAGTGGGATGGGATGGGATGCTTGATTCTTGGAAGGGGGAGGGGCGGAGACGGTGGTGGCGAGGTAGAATAGTGAGGGGGGGGGGGGGGAAGGGGGGCGTACTCGTTTGTTGCTTGCCTTAGTCATTCGACCATTGCCCACGCATCCCCTTCGAGACGGGGCGCCGTTCCTACTCCTAGTAGAGCCACCTTTCACATGAGGGCGCTCATCACGTTTTTTCCTTGTATCAAATAGAAAATAATATTAGTTATACCCACTTCCTTTTACACTGGGGGGTTGGCTGGTTGGGAGGGGGGGGGGGGGAGGGGGGGAACTCTTCGAGAAATATGCGCTACCGTGCACTGGACTTGAATGTCCGCAGGTGCGGGCCGCGCATTGAGAGGCGGGACCCGCCCCTAACCATGTCCTTACGGGTAACGAACAGCACACAATGCATTAATTTACTTTTTCGTGCTTAAGACGGGTAGCAAACAACACAGCAGCGAATCACGAGCCGTTCTTTGCTCGTTCAAGAGATGGGGTAAATACTGTAGTGAAAACAGCACATGAACAACAATTATTTTCCTTTTTTATTTTTGCTCGTTCTGTATAGGTAAAGAACAGCGCGGAGCTATGGCCTGCCCTGTTGGTGTGCATCATGGAGACGCTTGTGCCGGAGGACGCGAGTAAATCGAAGGACGAAGTCGAGGGGAAGGACAACGATGAGGTGCGTCTCGCGGCAACGGTAGTTCGACCACTGTTAGAACCGCGCCCACGCTTCGGAGCACCTTAGTGCTTGGGATTGATGATGATGATGATGATGATGATGATGTTGCCACGTTTAGCTCATTTCCCTTAAATCCAGCCTGTGGTCACAAAAAACAGGCTGTAAAAACAAAGATGCATATCGATGGGAGAAAACAAACAAGTACGAACTACTAGTAGTGCATCGCGCGACAGTGCCATACCATCCCGTGCAAGTGCTATCCGACCGAGTACCTGCACCAATCCTCTCCACTCTTCGCACCAGTCCGTAAGGGAGACGGCTCTTACACGAGCTGTGGTATGCCGTCCCGTGTCACTCGCAACCCGAACAGCACCAGGGATCGACGTGACTGCCACACCATCCCCCCACATGAACGAACACCTGCAGCATGAAAACACTATCATAGAAGCGTTAACACCTTGGGCATCTCCTTTTACCCGTTTTTAGGACCGCAGTCCCGTTGTCGGGTCAAACCACTCAAATTCCTAGTAAGTTTGTTCCAAAAACGGGGCTGCAGCTCTGAAAGGGTTGATGGATAGCGACCAGAACAATGGTTGCTAACTTTTGGTGATATCAACCATGGTGTAGTGTGGGTGGGGTCATATGCTGCGCCCGGCCGTGCAGTGCAGTGTGGCGCCTACGTAGCGTTGTACAGCTCGGACACAGATTTTGTACCATCCCGCTTAATCGCCAGTTTTCATCGTCAAGTTTTTCCCTCTCGGGGTTCCAAAAGGAGGTTGACAGATATTTTAAGGCCGCTTTGCGGCTATACGAAGTATGTCAAGCTGCACCCACTGTTTATTGGGATGCTGAAAAGGGGGGGGGGGGTGTATTGGATAGGAGAGATGTACTCGATCCCATGCATGGCCGTAGTCGTATGACCCTAGACCCTCGCATCCCTACAGTGCCAGGACGGAGCATGTCGGGCTTTCACCGACCAGGTAGTGGGGGGGGGGTATACTGGATAGGAGAGATGTACTAGATCTCATGCATGGCCGTAGTCGTATGACCATAGACCCTCGCATCCCTACAATGTCGGGACGGAGCATGTCGGGCTTTCACCGACCAGGCAGACATTGCTTGCACCAAGCGCGAAGGGGGGGGGGGGGTATTTGTTTGTTGTTTGCCGTGGTCATTCGACCATTGACCACGCACCCCTTTCCAGACGAAGCAGGGAGGGGATGCTAAAATCAAGTAAAACAAGCTGAACAAAAAATAAGAACCTGGTATCTGATATTATATCATTTCTGACCAAAAAAACTCCCAATCCGCTATGACGGAAGACCATCGGAGCAATCAGGACCCCCCATCATATACACGCTAAAACCTATAGTTATTGTTGAGCATATTTGTTATGTGGTACTGATTATGACTACTACTGCTGCTGTATGTTTCTTCGACATGGCTGCGAGTGCTCCCCTGTGTGCCATACCTCTTAGGCTGACGCGTGCCAGGTAGATACTGTATTTGCGAACGTAAATGTATCGTCAGGTACGTGCGTACCGCCGCCTCTATGTAACACCCGACGTTTTGATTGTTCGATCATTTGAACGTGGTTGCTGCGGTTTTTCTGTCAGGAGGAGGAGATCGCGTTCGACTCGGCGTTCTCTAAGCTGCGCATGACGGGGACCGGTGCACAAGACCCTGTTCCTGAAGTTGCGAGGTATGTATATATCTGTATATTTTAGTACACGTATATATATATATATACGCCGCATGTTTGGAGGCGTTTTTTGTTTTATTTCAGTACTCTTTTTTTCTTTCTTTTTTTTTAAATCATCACTTTCACTTTCCAGCCTAACTCGTAGGAGGCTTTTACCCTCGACGACCTTCCGGACAAGCCGTGGTCACAGGTGTCTACCCTTCTCCCCCCACGGTACGTGCCTTTATTTTTTGTCGCACATAGGGTTCAGCATTCCCCCTGCTCGTCGATTTTCATCGAATGTAGCTAACTCACGCTCTCACGCTTTCCGCTAACCAATTGCTTTCATGCTAGAAAACGCCCTTACGAGCATGCACTCGGTGGGACTTGAACCCGCGAAATTGATCTTGATAGGCACGCGGACCACCTACCAAGCCACCGGGGACGCCGCTCTGGACAGAAATATAAGGGCCTTTTATAAACTGATTTGAAGACAAAACGGACCTTATATTTACGGCCAGAGGTGTAGATAGTCGTACATGTACAGCAGTATATACGTACCAGGTGTCTGGTAAAACTTTTTTGGCCAAACTATTTCTGGCTGATGGAGTTTCGGGACTGAAAAAACTGTAGAATCAACATGGTACGGCCTAAATATTTTTCTTGCAAATATTTTTGTTTCGGGCCTATATACTGCACTGTAAGGCCGTGGGGTTCTCGATTCGCTCATTGGATCAAGCGTACATTTTGTCTGAAAAAAAATAGTTTTTGGGTGATGCATACCTGGTATACCGGTAAATATGAAATTTTAAATTTAAAGAAAAAATATCAACAACAATCAGCCGTGGTGGAATCGAGGATTTTTGTCGAAACTCATACCAGGTATTTGCAAGCTACTTATGTGTCATACCAGTACTGTTGATAGTGATAACTTCCATCGCCCGTGATATATACCTTGAAGTGCACGTATAGGTGCGCACCTGCCGCAGCGTGCTTCGGGCACATACCCGGTTACATACCCGGGTAGGTACCCGCCTACATTCCCGGGTGGGTACCCGCGTACATTCCCGGGTAGGTACCCGGGTACATCCAGAGTATGTACCCTTCTAATCACACCCTTGGAAATATTTTTCATGCGTGGTTGTTGTTGGTGGAGGGCGAGCGGGCGGGTGGGACGGTACTCTTGGCGCTAAGTCACCGCCTTACTCCCATTTTCGCGCGGCACGGCACAGCCGCGAGTCGGGCGGCCGTCTGCAGAGGCCCGCCCCGGGGACGATGTGGTACCGTTCCCGTATCTGGCGCGGCGTGATGCGTTTGCCTTATTTTGGGGGAGGAAGCCCACCGACGCCGTTGACCCTCCCTCACCTTTCTCTTGTCTCTCCTGACACCCCCCACTCGCAAGGGTCTCCTCCACTCGCAAGGGTCTATGGTCAGACGACTACGGCCATGCATGACATGAGTACCGCCCCCCCCCCCCCCCCCCCCCCCAACGTTAACGGTATGTATGACTGTAAGCCTTATCTTGACCTATATGCTCGGGCTACATTTTTGTTCACTGCTCCTTCCCCAACATCTTTCCCCTTCCCCCCTCGCCCCCACCCCCCTCCCTCTCCCGCCGTGACGACCCAGCGAGACACAGTTCCTCGCGAAATCGTTGGGGGACCTGTGCGCGTCTCAGCCTGGCAAGTACCCCCCCCTGGTGGCCTCCGCCTTGTCCGGCCGACCTTCTGGGCAGAAAGAATTCCAAGGCTTTTTGGTGCAGGCCGGGGCTGCCCTTGTGTAGACCCCCCACCCCCCCCACCCCTCCCCCTTTATTGATGGCGTTTTTTGTCTTAAGCCCTTGTTTGCCTATGTGTGCGGTGGCAGCAGGGATCGAGGGGTTTCCATTGTCTGATGCCCGCGTGCCTGGTGGTGGTCGTGGATTTTGTTTTTTTTTCTGAGGGAGATTGGCCGTGCCTACTGTAATCTGCCCCTGCCTGGTCACGCCGTGTTGCTCCATGTGTTGCACCGTGTGTTGCACCGTGTGTTGCACCGTGTGTTGCACCGTGTGTTGCACCGTGTGTTGCTCAATGTGTTTATCCGTGTGTTGTACGAGGTGTTGCACGAAGTGTTGCACGAAGTGTTGCACGAAGTGTTGCACGAAGTGTTGCACGAAGTGTTGCACCGTGTGTTGCTCCATGTGTTGCACGAAGTGTTGCACGAAGTGTTGCACGAAGTGTTGCACGAGGTGTTGCACGAGGTGTTGCACGAGGTGTTGCACGAAGTGTTGCACGAAGTGTTGCACGAGGTGCTGCATGAGGCGTTTCATGATGGGATGTGGCTTGATTTTTTGTTTGGTTTTGAGTTGGTTGAGCTAGCTTTGCTGTGGGTTTGCTCATTTCCCCCGTTGTGTTTGCTCGGCTTCGCCGGCTGGGATTGTACGTGGAGATGTAGGGGTTCGAGCAGGAGCGGGGGGGGGGGGGGGGGCAGCTTGTTTCTTTCCGGCTTTGTGGTGTGCTAGAGCAGAAACTGGCGGGTTGTTACTCGCGACCTGTGTTAGCTTAGCCTGAGGGAAAAATTTCTGAGTGTTTTGTTTGATATAAACAAATACATTGGCCGTTAAATCTGCAGTAGGCTGGTGTGGCATACCAGGGGCCGGGGGAGGCTGAGAGAAAGCAGTGCGTTCGCTCTCCCTCGATGCTGCGGTTGCTGTAGTGTTTGGGGTTGCTGCTGCCGTGCTGTCGTCGTCTGGCTTTCGCAAGGTAGTGACGACCTGACCTTGCAAAGTGGAGGATATAGGGATACAGCTGCCCTTGACGCGATGCCCCCGGTCCCTCCATTCTCTTTGTCGTCCGAGCATTGGGTCTTGGCTGTGTGTCCGTGCCATGTTGATGGAACACTGACCATGACGGGCCGTTGCCTAGCGGTTGCATCGGGGTTTAGATCGCGCTCTGTCTAAGGATTCCCAGGTACATGATGGTGATATACAACCTGTACCTGGCATTATTTACTATTCTCATTACTAAAGCTGATCGCTGCATTGATTTGCTTCGTCTGGTGGTGCTGAAGTAGGAAAACTCGTTCGTATACTAGAGTAGCCCGAACTCTTCACTGACTGACGGTAGTATATATATATATATATTAGCCTCTGTCTTGGGCTTTTGTGTGCGCTCATAGAGACATGCTAAACACACACCTCTCACATTACTACCCCATAGAACGCGCGATAGACTTATCACACCTACAATAGCTTGCGAATATGAGCTTTTTTAGTACGTTTTCGATCTCACAGCCTCGTTTTTCTCGTTTTTTTTTCCCCTTAAATGTACCACACAAAGACGTGCCCAACGTCAACCTCCTCACTATGGTGTCGAAGCTGTTAAAAAATATGGTTTGCATAAGTCCGACTTGTACGTGGTAATCGATTCCCACTTTTGCTTGATCTAGATACTTCAGGGCAGGTGGATATATCCCTGATCTGTATGATCTTTATGATCTGTATGATCTAGCTCAGGCGGCCAGGTTGAGAGCCGTAAAACCTGCATGATCTACTGCTACAGTACTGAATTACCACACGTTTCCTGGGTTGGATTTGTGCTACTCGGACCCTATTAGGGCTGCAGTCCCGTTTGGGCGACTAATTACTACCAGGTAGGAGTTTGACTGGTTTGTCCCTTAAAGAAGACTGCAGTATATATATGTGTCAAGAGGGTTAGGTGATGCATACAGATCCTGCACATCTGCTCGTAACGGGTAAGGATGTCTATCTCTGCTGTTGTTGTAGATGATCTACTGGTATTAGATGTAGTACGTACAGCAGATTATATCGTGG
Organism: Nereocystis luetkeana; assembly: GCA_031213475.1. Classification (NCBI taxonomy): domain Eukaryota; class Phaeophyceae; order Laminariales; family Laminariaceae; genus Nereocystis; species Nereocystis luetkeana. The sequence continues at coordinate 3,465,715 of JARUPZ010000032.1, forward strand.
TCTGTCCGCGTGTGTGAATTGTTTGACTCTTGGGGGCCCAGGTGGCTCCACCAAGTCAATGTCAGGTACCTGCTACGCTCTTCTTAACACTATTCTCAACTCTGTCTATTCATTAAGTTGTAACAGAAAGGAGGAGCGTGCAGCTGTGTTTGCCTGCTGGATATCCTGATGTTATCATGCTGCGCGCGTGTCGAAGAGCTCTTCTTGTACCTTACATAGCTCTCGGGTGCTATGTATATACAACACCACCTACCTCAGTACGTACGTATAACACGTACGAACCACTAGTGTTTCGGGTTGCTTCGTTGTGGTCGACATTATCAAGGAGTCCATGGTTAGGCCACTTCTTACGCAGTCGGATTTGTAGTCAGTTGGAAATGGCGCTATCAGCACGTTCGCACGAGATTTTGCCCCGAAAAGGTGCGAAATTGCTGTTTCTCGCCTCAGAATGACTTGGACTCTTTATGCACCCCCACCATTTACCGAGATATTTTACCTACTATGTATCTATACGCCATGCGTCCTACTCCGCATCTACGTTCCACCCCCACGCCATGGAGAGTAGTCCTCCCTCCTCCTCCTTTATCCCCCTGGCGGCCTGGCCGTCTCGCAGGGCGAGCTTTTATCGGTGCACTGCGCGAGATCGCGACCTGGGTAGTTACCGTATGACCTGGAAAAGTTGCTCCTTACAAACCCCTTTTCTTGCTAAAGATCCCCCGTCCGTTCCTCCAACGATGCTCGCGGCCAGCTGGTCGATGAAATCGCTACCTTCCTTCCCGAGGCGTCCAAAGCTTTCCACCGCGAGGGTTGTTCGTTTATAAAGGAAATACGACGTCTGGCGGGACTCGAACCCCGGACTTCTTTTGTTCGTGTATAAAGGATAGACCACTGAGCTACTCAGTCAGCGCTGACTGAGTAGCTCAGTGGTCTATCCTTTATAAAACGAACAAGGGTGACAAGTTTATGGCTGCGCTCGTCGAAGGACACTTGTCCTGCACGAGCGTAGTGGTTGCGCTTTCGCGCCTCTGAAGTGGAGGCTGCTGATCCATCTCGATCAGCGCTGTCAGCTCGCATGTGGACCCTCGCTTGGGGGTCCGCATGCGTGATGTCGAGGAGTAACGTCTTGTTGCGGTACTCTGACGACGTAGCGTCTCGGAGGCCTCCCCTCTCGATCACTATGTCCATGCGGAGGTTTCTGTCGGCGTTGAAGGGCGCTCCGCTTTCCATTTGATGGCGGATGGGCAACCGCTTAAAGGTGCGAGACAGCGCGTGGACTAGCGGCTGATGTGGTTAACCGGTGCGCCTGCTCGGTGGCATGTGCGCGCGTGACGTGTGGTGACATCCGTCGCTTCGCAGCAGGGGCACCTCGCCGCTATGGGCTCCTCCATTCCCAGGAAGCACCGTCCCATAGACACGAACTCAGAAGCCGATAGGATACGTGCCGTGTCCACAGGCCTTGCACGCAAACAGGCGACAGCGCCTAGTCCCGATTGGCTCCGTTGCCGAGCCTTGGCAAGATCTCTGGTTTCCGTCCCCCCGAGCACGTCGTCCCGATCCGACGGGCCTGCTACCTCGGGGAGCTGGTCCAGAGAAGCAACGCACTGTTGGTACCGTACCCGGTTAGGGCGTCATGCGCCGGCAGTACCTCCACATTATACTGTTCTGTCCCTCCTTCCTCGTTTGCGCGGAACGTCCTGTTCCGCCAACTTTCCGGGATTACGTTTGCCATTGCCTCCTCCGATACCCCATGGATATCGCGAAGGTCCCTGACGCTGCTCCATATGCGGCGAACGGGGTCCGAATTGGGCAACTCCCTTCGGACTTTTTCCCCTAATGGACCGGAGAGGTCAGCGAGGACCTCTGGCACCGTCGCCACTATCCCGATGGACGCTGGCATTCTCCTTGATTCAGCCGATGACAGTCCATATCCCCCGGCCCCTGTAGAGAGGCTCGCCTGCGCTTTCTGGTGGGGCTGTAGCGTCAACCGGTTCGCCGGGCATCCGTCCGCAAAGAACGGCGATTTGTCCGCTGTCCCTGGAAGCTCGAGAAGGCGTTCGAGCATCCACATTGCGCTAGTGTCTGCCCGCTGACACGCGGGTAGTGACAGCTCCGGGTCCATTACCCGCTCAATGTAGGAGGTCCGCTGCACCATTGAACTGGTGGCGATGAGGTTCGCCGACTGTTTGTCCGGCATGCGCGGCAGGATGCGCGCGAGTTGCTCTGCTCCCCCATCTCGGACTATCTCCACGGCGCTGTTCACCGCGAATGCATCAGTGCCTATGGGCACGCCAACCACCTTTACCCCACCCCCTTCCGCAATGCGAACACCGATGCCCCTCAGAAGTGCTATCTCTTCCGACGTAGGCACATGCCCTTTTGGAGGCAAAGCAACCGTCTTTCTGGGGTTAACGGCAATGCCTATTTCGCACAGCTCGTGCTGGAGAAAGGGCACTACTCTCACCGTGTCCGGTGTGATCTCTGATATACCGATGCTGATGTCATCGAGGTAAGCAAATGCTTCAACACCCCGGGGTTTGAACTCCTCACGGACCCGCTTGAGTATTGGCAGCAGTGGCATGCAGAACAGCGGCGGGCCCATGGCATCCCCTTGCTGCACTCCACTGGAACAGTCAATTTTGCGCCGCTCCCCCGAATCCATCTGGAAGAACGTAGGGGCGGGCCTCTCGCCGTAGCATTTAGCAATGAACGGCGCGAACGCGGGCACGCAAGTGGCCACCTCGGCAAGTACTGCCGTCCGCTTTACAGTATTGAAGGCGTTGGAACACTCAGTTATGATGAGCCAGTTTCTTGTCTCATGGTGCACCCGGGCGCGTAGAGCTACGTGCTCCACCCCCCCTCGAACCCCTACCCCAAACTGCCTTGCCTCACGATTAATCTCTTCCAGCCGAGGCTGCCACTGTCGCATCGCCCCAGCTGCGAGAAGACGTCTCCATGTCATACCTACACATACGGGGCGGCATTTCCCCCCCAAGGCAGTGAGGTTGGACTGCTAGAAGAGCTGCCAGAATTCCGGCGGTAATGCACCGGGGTCGTCGAAGATCCGCCTCCAAAGGGCGTCGATGCTAGCTCCAAATTTCTCGCGACCGAAGCCGCTCCTGATGATCGACTGCAGGTGTGAGAAGCGTAGACCGTCCCGCGCCTGATAACGCATTTCGGGAGTTGATGACGTCGAGGGCCACCTGCGAATCGAACTTTTGCTCTGGACGCCAGTTGGGAACACTCCCTTCCTCCGGTTCCGTGGAGCTTGCTGTCACCGCTGCCACTGCCGACTCGGAGATGGAGGCACGGTCTTCCCCCGATAATTTGGCTTTCACCCGCTCCCATGTCACCTCGTCGCCGGGCGCTCGAGCTTCCGCGAGAAGACCGCGTGCTGCCACTGACACCCCGCCCGAGTGGCGACAGGCTGACGACGCTCTCTCGTACTTAGCCGCGTCTGTGGCTTCGTAGGTTGGGCCCCTGCGCCGTGTCGATGCTCGACTGGTGTACTCCATCCACCACGGGAGAATAAGCGTGATGTCGCCACGTTCGACGGACGCGAATCTCTCGCGTCGCTACACGCGGCTGTCCTGCGAGTGTAGCAGTGCTGGCACTATGTACCACAGCTTGATGGCCCTCAGGAGCGAACTCGGCGTCTCGGAGTGTCCGTTTGGCCGATGCGCTCCGAGGGCGTGGTTCAGGAGACCGAGCACGTGGGTGAGAAGCTTGGCGTGGGCAGTAGCTAGCCCCGGCTGCACCTTAACAACGGTGATGAAAAACGTTGTTGGAGATGCTCGAGAGAAACATCATCGAGTGGCCCTGCTATTCCTAACGAATTCTGGTCCCACGGGTAGCAAAGCTCTTCCCCCCGTTGATCGTAGTTGTTGTCCGGCCTTCCTCCAAGTCCTGCGACCGTAACACGGAGTCCAGGATCCGCCTGAACTGCTGCCTCCAGTGATTCCCGTCTCCCATGGCGGGCAGTGCACCCTCGTGTAGCGCAAATGAGTTGTGCGTGTGATATGTACGTACATCGGCAGCGCGTGCTCTACTCTACACTCCTCGTGAAGGACACACGACAGACAATAATAATACTACATACTTCTTTCAGTACATACTACATACTATTAATAGAGTAGATACGTCTGGCTACTTCCTATTAATAGGAGCAATGCCAGGGTCAAAATCAGGGGTGACTTTACAGGGGCAATTTCGGGTATACATCCCATTCTGCGCACAGAGCTCAACGCGCAGTGAGAGGGACACGTTCATCCTTCAGTTATTCCAGTTTTTCAATATTGTCGCCTGGTGTTCTTGCTTACCTCGGCATGGCCGGAGTGCTTGGCGCACACCCACGCACCACAGTATGCACATTTTCTGGGCGGACTCCGATAGTCTAGCACCTCACCTGCAACGTATGAACGCGTGGCGAAATCAAATACAAGCGTGAGGCGGGTGCGGGTACGAGCAGAGGTTGCTTGCGATGATAAAGTTTGTACACATACGTACAATCAGGCCTTACTCGTACTGGACACAGCGCTTTACGTGCTGCTGCTGCTTCTGCTGCTGCTGCTGCTGCTTCTGTGCGATGGTTGCTGGCTGCCGCGAGTTCAAACATAAGTAGCGTTTTCCCCCCCCTGTGAATCGTACGTATTGACTTTTAGTCGGACGAGCGTACTCAATTATGAGACACGCAGCGGGAGGGCGGGAGCATTATCACGAGAGGGGCTCGATACCTACAAAAGAAAACGGCGAGCACTTACTGCTTAGCGCAAACAACTACCGGTACGGGACTTCCGAAGGCACCCGTTCCTGGCTTACAGAGGCAAAACCTTGCGAGTCGCAAGCACATCTGCATAAGTATACCAGATATTTTCATGCTACTCGTACGTACGGCGTAGGTATCATATGAATTAGCGGAAATTGATTTTCGTGGTGTGAACATAGATAACAGAACCCTTTTAATAGTTCGCGCGAACAACCACGGACCGCCGAATGTGGTAGAATCGGAAGCGCATACAATGAACACCCGTTCCTGCTCATTGTGACGCCGAGAAGTACGAGTCAAAACCTTTCGAACCGCGAGAATACGGGAGCAACCAAAACCCCGTTAAATTAGCTGCACGAGGTACGTCCTAAACGCTTGACGCTCTTGATAGTAAATCATACTGATTTTAACGTCCAAGAGCGCGACCACGAACGACCAAAAGCGAGGGAACAGGAGGAAGGAACATCAAGCCGAGAGACAATCGGCGAGGACTACGTGGCATGAACAAGCACCGCGGACCTTCGAAGGCTTGAAATGGATCGCGCATACATGTCATACACCGGTTCCTGCTTTTTGAGAGAGCCAAGAGCCCCTTTTTCGTCGAACCGCGCGAACGCTCGGCGAACGAATGACGAACACGCACAGGCGGACCATGAGAAACACACGCGGTTTGCTCTATCAAAAACTCACAAGAGAGTACTACTCTGGGAAGAACACGGCTCAACTCGTCTCTCGCCTAGAGACAGACAGGCGCGGCCAACCCCGTCGGCCGCTTCGCGCCCCGTCACAAGTAAGGTGTCGTGCGTCTGCTGTATTCTTTACCGCCAAACATCCGGTCAGTTTGTTCGTCGGTCTGCGCCGCGGCGACGTGCTTTTCGACGTGTCTGTGTCTTACCGCAATCGAGGCAAGAGTTGTAGTCCGCTTTAGCGATAGGTTGGGCATTACGAAGTTTGAGGTCAACCTCGTGCCTCCAGTATTCGTAGTTCACCACCATGATCGCGGTACGGCCGGCGTCGCTCTCCATCCTCTGGAAACGTACAGTAGTAGGACTCGTAGTTGTCGTTCTTCTTTGGCGTATTCGTACGGTTCTTCCTCTCTTCTTCCCGCGACTGCTGTAAGCTGCGTGCGGTTGGGTGAACTGCTGTGAGCTGGGCGTGCTGTTTGTTCTTCTGGTGTTTTAGGTAATGGGTTTGCTCGTGGTGATGATGCTGAGCCTGTGAGGTTTCGGTTTTGCCCGCAAAAAGTTGTGCTGTTTCGACAAACGGAAACAAAAAGTTGACGGTTTCGGGTTAGGATAATTGTGTAACTGTAGTACTAACTGGTAGTGAAACCTGAAACAGAGGCTGAACGGATACGTACCATTTCGGACGGGAATTTAATATACGTTCGATCACTATACAACTTATCAATCGGGTATTATATTGCTGGCCTCAAGTGACACCAGGTACCAATCATCTTTTATGCCGGCAGGTGCCAGATACCAGGTACCAGTTACAAGTACAAGATTCGGATATTGGGTACAATATCTGTAGTATTTAGCACAGCAGCAGCACCACCAGTAGCAGCAGTAGCAGCAGCAGCAGCAGCAGCTGTACGGCTGGCTGGTTGCTGATCACCTCTCCTATACCTGGTATACATATGGTCGTCGCGATCCGACTGTGACGCCACTGGTGACCCAGACGACGCTATTGCGGGAGAGGGATAGTCAAGCATGTATGTTTTGCGACTGTCTGCTGTGTGGTTATGGGCTTTGCCTTGAAGGTCTCGCGGAAGAGCCGCAGGGTTTTTGGGATGCTGGGGCTGGCCATACCAGGGTACCGGGTGCATTTAAAGTGTGATATTGAATTTTCCGAAATCGGGGAGACGAAATATATACTCGGTACTGCAAACAACATGCACTATGTCATCACCATTTTCTCGGCGACCGGCCACGGAAGGCGGAGACGGTAGTGAAGCGTGGACTACTATTAATAGAAGGCTAGAGGATCTACGAACTATGGCCCTGTGGCACATGGCTACGTGGCACCGCCGCGTAGCTGCCATCATCACCAACACCGAAAAATATTTGATACGAAATACGAATGCCTGTTCGGTACTGGTAGGTATTATTGTTTCGGACGTTTCATGAGTTTCCCTTGTTCAAGTTCCACGTAGCGTCTATCGTGTGTCGCGCGCCCAGTGGGGCTCCGTGTTATATCGCAATGCACATCAGATAACGGCTGCTGCTCTCGGGGCATTGGGGTCTTGCTGTGTGTAAGTATCATACCGAAGTCACAGCTCCCAGCCAAACGGAACAGGAAAAGTGAACCACACACCACACGCACAAGGAAGATTTACCGATTTACCGGCAACAAAATATCGTACGTTTCCCGTTCTGTACATGCCTTTCCATGGTGAGGAAACTCTGAAATTCGTTCCTCTCTTTCTGACTCTCGTGCGATTCAGATTAGCGCAAAGCAGCACGCTCCGAAGGACTCCTCCAGCAACAATCCGGTGGGTGCATAGCAGCAACAGACCCGCTCGCCAGAGTCCTGCTTACCTTACTCTACCCCGTGCCGTCGCTCAGACTGATGGCGTAGTCTTTGTCACTATGACCGCCGAAAAAGCGCGAACATATCTGGTAGTCGTGAGTGCCCAAACTATCCACAGCTGCGAGCTGCGGGAAGCGTGAACCCGCTGTGCACGCTGTGCTTGTGCTGTCGTTGTCGCTCCTCGCGAAGCTACAGTAGTTCGTGCACTCTGCTCTGGCCACGGTGAGGCAGGAGAAATGTTAGCACCCATGTGCCATGTATTCCATACTCTTATCGTGCTGCTAGTCACCACTGGTGCGATGTTTCCTCACTCACGCGTTGCCCTCGCGTCTCCTGCGAAAGGCCTCCAACACAGACAGCAACAGCAGGCAGCAGTAGTACTACAGCAGCAGTAGTACTACAGCAGCAGTAGTACTACAGCAGCAGTACTACATCAGCAGTACACACTGCCGGTAACTGCCTCTCGCATCAATTCCCGTCGTGTGTGTTCGCTTGTTCGTGACACCGCAGTACACACCAGGTAGCCCACTGCTGTCGCCCTAAGGGTTGTCAAGCGTCACAGGTCGAGCCTTCCGCCTTCCGCCTGTTACCGAAACTTTTGTACTCTGATTCCAAGTAATCTGTCCCCAAAATCGTGGGAGTACGTGTGCGTATATACCTCGTACCTGGTAGTTTTTTTTTCAACCTACGTACACAACAGCAAGTCGGTGGTGAGTGACGAGCCAGTTAATGAATGAACAGGCGCAGGCAAATCTCGCCTCTCGCACTATCATGCCCAACTAAGAGACAGAGCAAAATGAGCAGTCGAATCCTGGGTGGCTATCCCAACCTCTTGGTAGAACCTAAAAGGTGGTAGACTAAAGAGGGCCGGGAAGTTGATGGCATGTACACTGGCGGGTGGCGGAATGTCGTGTTAAGATATGTGTGCTACAGGTGGACTATTTAATAGAACCGGTACACAAACAAGAAAGTGTATTGGGCGTACGAGTAAGCTTTTCTTGCCCAGATCTCCGAGGAGGATCAAGAAAAAAAAAGAGAAAGCTAACTGCTGTAGGAGAGCTTAGACCTATGCCAATGGTACAGCGAAGTTGCAATAAAAAGTTTTAATTTCAAAGATACCCGCCAAAAACATTCAGAACACGCTTCCTATGGGCCACCTAAAAAAAAAGAAAAGTTCCTAACTTTTGGAAAAGCCCGAAAAAAGCAAATCTGGGGCCGATGTTGGGCCAACATCGGCTTGAGAAAAACTCAGGCCGATCTTTGGTTCGAAGCGGCGAGATTCCGAGTCCTCGACAGACATCGATCAACAAAACCAACGATTGCGTCATGAATTCTGAACGGAGTGCGCTCGTTAGGGGCTCCGACCCACCCTAGGGTCACCGTCTTCACACCATGGCCGGTGTCATGTGGCGGGAGCTGACCGGGCGTGTGATAAAAAAACATTTGGCCGCTGGTTTGCACAAAACAGAAGACAAAACTTCTCCATCCGTCTCGAATGGCAAAAAATAGACTTTTTTTCAGGTTTGGGAAGATACCGTAGGACGCCGCCGGCAAGCTCTCGCCCCCTAGACCATGGATCCGCCTGATATCTTCGAGGCCGTCATCTATACTCGTTGGGCTTGCCAGATACCGAGTCGGTTGGCCGTGGGCTGAGTCTATGTCGAGATCGAGCGTCGATCGTCGCACGAGCTGGTTTCGATCACCGTGTTGACAATTTGCGACCAGAAAAACACAAATTGCGCCGCCTGCAGCCGTTGGGGAAAAAATAAAATAAAATAAAACATTTTTCTCTTTTTTTCCCACAGCGGCGGTACGAGAAAATTTTCGGCTGTTTTTTGAAAGCCATATATTTGAAAAAAAACTTTTGAACTTCGCGTTTCCATTGGCATAGGTCTTTACCACTTGTTCGAGATGTTCTGATTGGCTTAGGTTCAGGGTTAGTGTTGCTCTGATTGGCTTAGGATCAGGGTTAGGGTCGGTCTGGCTGGCTTGGGGTCAAGGTTAGGATTGCTCTGATCGGCTAGGGTTAGGTATATTCGTCTCGTGCGCAGTGTGTGTCAACTATTACGGGGGACCATAGTTAATAGGACCTATGGTATACATTAAAAATCTATATATTTAACCATTTTTACTAGCAATGTTTGGTCCTATTAACTATGACCCCCCGTAATAGCTGGTGTCAACCATTTTCTCGAATACAGGGTAAGCAGCACTCACCCAGTTCGCCATACGAAGCTGATAGGCTCCTGTGCTGGCTACGTACACGAGCTGGGCCAGCAGAAAAATGGATAAAACCATCCGAAGGTCGTATCTCGTGAACCACCGCGAATTTGGGCTTGAAATTGGGAGGCACTGACCCTGACACTACCCTGCGCATCGCGCAGAAAAAAAAAGTCTATTAAAATTGAGGCACTTTTTTTTTCGACTCGATCTCGACGGGTTATCGGCGGAAACTTAAAAACGCCAATTTTTCAACGCAAAATTCGCAACAAAATCGTCGTTCCCGATCAAGGCGTAAATTGGTGGAGGCGTAGCTGAAGACCCTATATTAATAGGAGAAGATCGATATTACTTCCATTGCCCAATTCGCCACCCATCAAGAGATAGCCAAAACACGATTTTCATGCATAAAACAAGTACTTACGAGAAATGTGGGTTTTTCTGCGATGCCCCGCTCAATTTTTGCGAGGTTCGATCCGAAAAGTAAACCTCGTATTTGAACCGCATGCGCAAACAAACGGAAAAGTCGCCTCTTTTGTTTTTGTGTTTTCCAGACAAGTTATGACCGTTTTTGTATTCTTTCGGATCGTTGTATCGGTCATATCCCTCGAACGAACGACAATAAAAAGGCGGGTCTTCCGTTTGTTGGTTGGTGCATGATCAACACGGTGCAAAAAAAATCACATCCCAATATGTAATATTGGGCGGGGCATCGCCAAGCAACAACATAGTCAGCACCTCGGCTGGCCCAGCTCGTACCTCTATACACCTAACAAAAAAAAGTTTTGAACCGTTTCATGGAGACCCAGCAGATGTGTACGAGTAAACGGTTTTTGGGAAAAAAACGAGTTTTTTTTCGTCGTTTTATTAAACCGGAAAAATATAACCGAAAACCGGTTTAAATCGGCATCACCGGACACATTCTTCTTTTTTCTTCGACCAGGTACTGAATAAACCCATAACCAGTGGTATCTTGTACTATTAAAAGTCTACACACATCAGTACTACAGGTATTACGGGGGACCATAGTTAACAGGACCTATGGCATACATAAAAACCTATATGTTTAACCATTTTTACTAACAATATTTGGTCCTGTTAACTATGCCCCCCCGTAATAGTATAGTATCATGCAATCGTACTGTAAGCGTTAACGTCAACCATATCCTGAACAGCTGATGCGCGGCTGACATGTTAGTTGAAATGTCGTTTCGAAATCTAGTTTCTTGAAAATTCCATGCAAATAAGAAATTGTGTGTAAGACAGACTGCTTAAACTGGACTAAAATATAAGAAAGCGTACACTAAGAAACAGCAGCGGTTGATGCCCACCCAAGAAAATGAACCATGTCGCTCCGAGGCATGAGGCATGCTAAGAAACCCCAAAAATTATCACTACCACACAACCTCCATAACCAGTGTCGTTCAGAAAACGGTGTTCCGAATAATTTGCTGGCATACTACATAGGCACGGCACAATCAGTGTCATCTCCCCTGCGGAGAAAACTCCAATATATGGGAACTCCGTTACGCCGTGAAGTCAATCAATAGCTTGGACGGCGTTCTTCCTCGCTCATCGCCCACGTGAGATAGATGGGGCTCTCGCGATACATGTTGAAGCAAGAGGTGATTGAACAGGTTAATTTTGAGCCTAGGAAAAATAAGAAGCCGTCATCTAAGAAACGTAACTGGTGAGAGCGCCCAAAATAAGACTTGGAGCCTAGACGCCAAAAATGACGTTTTTTAACAACGGGCCTCATCTATATACAGTAGGCGCCCGCACTTGATGTATGTTATGTTGAGAAATCCAGGCTGAAATCGCGGGAAAAAATAGAAAATTGGGTCGAAGAAACACAGATTTGGAGGCGTTTCACGTTGCCATCCGGTTTTAACTGGTTTTCGAAAACCAACTGAAACCGGTTGAAGAAAAAAAACGCTTCAGCCGGATTTCTTGTTGTAGTAATCACGCCTTGTCATCATTTTTTGTTTTTGCCTCGAGGTGCCCACCTCTAGTCCCGTCCAAACCCACCGCACGGATCAGGAAGCTCTAAAAGAAGAAGCTCGTACTCGTGTAGACCAGCAGAAGCAGTATTGTATACTGCTACGTAGGGAGGAGAGAGGAGAGGAAAGGAAAGATTAAGGCTGTTTCCTATGCGGTTCAGATTTTGAAGGTCAGATTTCGACCAGATCGCGTTTTTAGCTGTGAAGTTCGCTGTTCGAAACAGTCTTGCCACGCGAAAAAAACGAATTTGTTGTGCGTGCAGGGATTCGAGCAAACGCCGAGACCAACTGTTGTTGTGGTTTGGTGCCGCGAACAGACACGCCAAGTGCGCTGCACGTCCAAGCCCAGGCTAACTGCCTCTGGTGTGGCTGCGAAGAGACTCGCCGAGTGCACTCGAGTCAACCTGTCCTGATATTTCGTATTTTGACACAATGATGTATCCGAGCCCAGCACACTGACTGACTGACTGCTGCTGCTGCTGCTGCTGCTGCTGCTGTAGTCTACGGACAAGCGCGCGCCAAGTGCGCTTCTCTTGGTCTCTAGGCCACCCGCGCCAGCCAACTGTAGTCTTGTCACGCAGAGACGCGCCGACCGCGGACTGCGTGTCTGGCGCGAACCAACGTCGCTGTCACCATCCAACTCATCGAGCGTTCTGCTGCTGCTTGCTTTGGTGGAAAGCATCTTAAATTTAGAGACCATGCCAGTTTTCTAATTGAGAACCTGATGACCCAAGTCGTCTACTTTTGAACCAAAATCTGACGAATTGGACGATTAGATTCCCAAATCGAAAAAAACAAACGGTCCGATTTTGCGCATTCGGACTGCATAAACAGATCCTTTCATTTTTTAGATAAAAAAATACACATCCGGAACTCGACATCGAACCGTACAGGAAACAGACTATAAGGTACACGATCGGACAAATCGCTACTCGTATTAATAGCACTATACTCCCCCTCCCTCCCTCCCTCCCTCCGTCTGTCTGTCTGTCTGTCTGTCTGTCTGCCTGCCTGTCTGTCTGTCTGTCTGTCTGTCTGTTTGTGTCTTTCTGTCTGTCTGTCTGTTTGCGTCTTTCTGTCTGTCTGCTTGTCTGTCTGTCTCTTTCCCTCCCTCCCTCTCTCCTTCCCTCCCTCCTTCCCACCCACCCACCCTCCCTCTGTCCCTCCCTCTTTCCTTGCATGCGCCTTCGCGGGTTTTATAACCAGCAACCAGCCACCATGCTACGTTTCGCAGTATCCAAGGTCGCTCCTGTAGCTCTTAGGCCCGCCTTCCGCGCCACCGCGCCTCGGGCAGCGGCAGCAGTAGCAGCAACGCAGCAGCAGCAGCAGAGGTTCTGCAGCTCTGGGCCGGCCAGCGATGATGACGTCGTGAAGGTCGTCCTCGCGGACTCCCTGGAGTGGGCACTGTCAAGCCCGCCGCCTATTCACCAGTTTGATGAGCCGCCGATCATCGTCGAGATTGGCGAGGCGTAAGAATCGGGTTGATTTGATTTGATTTGGCCGAAAAGAGCGGTGAAGCGCCAGTGTTGTGAACCGCAAACGAAAATGACCACATAGGTCGGTTTTTCGTTTTTGTTGTTTTCGAAATGTCGCGGTCGGTATCGGTCGGTTTGTTGTAGGAGCGTCTACAGGAGGACACAAGGCCCCGGAAAAATGTGAGGGGTTGATTTGATTGGCCCAAAATGGAGGTATGATGGGATGCACCCGAAGGCAAAAAGGGGGGTTGGATTTGATTGGCTGGGAGACTCATGACAGCGTACACCTCGAAAGGGGTTGATTGGCTGACTTGTCTCTCTAGAATAATCAAAACACCACTACTAAAAGCACGTCCATAGCGCGGGGAGGCTGCCCTCGTGACGTTTTTACCACGTAGAGAGTCGAGACGGCCTGGCTGGGGAAGGACAGGGGGGGGGTGAAAACAGGGGCTCATACATCTGTCTCTGCGTGGGTACGCTCGCCGGGACGTCGCCCCGATTTGTCTCTTCCCGCAAAAAAAAAGAGAAGCATCTACAGGCGACCTCGCGCACCACTCTACTCACTGCAAAAGTTTGGGGTTGCTTGACGGAGGCGGTCGGTCAGGCGAGGTGGGGTCGGTCGAGGTTGTCTTGGGGTGCGAAGTTGGTGGAATCAAACTTTGGCAGAATCCAATTGTGCAGCGCCTGGCGTGGCGTGTTGGTGTGTCACACAACCTCGTCGTGTAAGCGCGCGGCGTCGGTGTACTTCGTGTACCGATGCGGCGTGTTGGTTCGGTTGCTTTTCAGACCGAAACAAGGCCTGTATTATGATATTGTGATGGTCGCGGGCATGCTGGCTTGCGGGACGGACGGTCCAGCCCTGTCCATCGCGCGGGCGGGTGGGTAGGTAGGTGCGAGTCATGTTGGGGTGGTGGTGGTGGTGATGGTGGTAGTAGTAGCTTCGACGCGGACTTGGCTGGCTGGCTTGACGTTGTTTGACACGCGATTTGGGTGACACAAGTTTCCAGTATCGGGTTAGCTGCACGTCAGGGTGACAGGCGTGTTCGTGCTTTCGGGGTCAAGTTTTCTCTCGTGGGTTATAACCGTTTCGGCCGGGCCGAGTTTTCGGTCGACCCGTCCCGTCTGATGGGCGCGGTGTGGACCGCAGGACCGAAAAATAAAGAATAAAAATGCAAGGGAAATAAAGTTGCTGCCGCAGCAGCAGTGTCACGCATGCGCTTCAAGTACAGGGACCGGCTAGCCACGTGCTGTTGTATTAGCACCAGTTCAATAGACGCTTTCGATATCGACCCTTGGTAAAAGCCAGCTCGAGGTTGGCTTTCATTCATGCAAGCTTGGCATGTCGACAGCCAACCAATATTTTGTCCTCCCTGCCGCGCTAAAGTGGATCACATCGAAACGCGGTCGAACGGGAAGGGCAAAAGGGCGGATGGCCGACCCCGGGGTCGGAGCCAGCCTGTCATGGATGCCCGGCCCAACGCCCACGTTTTTCAGATCGGGGCTGATCAATCAACGACCGAAAACAGCAGCGATCGCATCACATCATCACACAACTAGTACCGCAGTAGTAGCAGTTCAGATTTTCCCTTTCTCCTCTCCACCTGACTGACTACTCGTACGTACGTACGTACCGTAGAAAAAAAAAGGAAGCAAAAAGTGACGGGTCTTGGCATTTGTACATACATATTGGGTGGATGAATCAACGCTCCTATCCGACCCCTTTTCGATCGTTTGTCCTCGACCAATACGAAGTAGACATTCCACGAGTCGTGCGGTTGAATCCACCAACCATAGTACTCAAAAACACACGAACCATACACTTGCTGTGGTAGTTGCATCAACAAACTACGAGTAAATTATACTCGATGTTGCACCCACGACCATACACCATGGTTTAATCAGCGAACCATTTTTTACGTTGCGTTCGCGGCTGAATCCTCGAATTCCAATGCGATTATAGTTAGCCAATAGTGGTTTGGACCCACGGACTATCGTTGAATGCAAGCGAAATGGCCGTGCTCAGATGCGTATCCCTTGCGACGCGCACTGTGTGCAAGGAAGAGTGCCCCTCTCCCGTTGTTGTCGTTGTTGTTGTTGTTGTTTGGGCTGTAGATTTTCCGACCACTCACTCGCACTTCCACACCAACCCAGTGCTCGCACGGCAAGTACGCAAGCTCGTACGCTTCACACTACCACCGGTTCACACTACGCCCCTAAACCTCCGGCGGCTAACTAATAATAACAACGTGATCTCTTTTGTCGACGGCCGCTCAAGGCTCGCTTCTCTTTCGTCTGCCTTGCACCGCCCAGCGACGGAAGGTTTGCGAACCCCACCTCGCCGCGCCCATGGCATCAATCACGCCCGCATATTACGTGGGTTGTACCTCAAGACGCAAGCACGCAATTCCCGCCGCTCTTCGCGCTCCATCATGTACACCAGGTGCCTTAACATGGCAAACCGAAAAACAAAAGAAAACAACATAAAAAATGCAGCAACGAAAATAAAACACGACGGCCTTTCGATCCATGACCGATCGGCCTCAAAAACACCAGCGGCTAAAATAACATCAGAGGACACACTTCCCTCCCTCCCTCTCTCCCCCTCCCTACACAACGACAGAAGAAAAAAAATGTCCGCGGCATCAATTGATAGACGCTAAGTCACCATACAGAAGAAAAATAAAGGACCACACAGGCTCGAGAGTGGATAACCATGTCCAGCACACCACGCTACAAAGGCTACCCGACCGCCCCTTAATCTCTGATACACATTCTGAGACGCACAAAAACAAGAACAGAAAACAAAATCACGTCGCGGACTCCGAGCGTGCTGCGCCAAGGAGCCACGGGAGGAGCTAAGGTCTTCGTGCTTACGCAAGCCGGTTCAACCCCGACGGCTACATATAGCGCCGAAGCACCAACGGCACAACACCCACCACACAACGGTACTATTACTCCAACGGGTATCTCGCTCTGCCGGCCTCCATCCGTTAAGTGGAGTCACACGGAGAACGAAATACAAGTGGAAAGAGAAAGCGAGCGCTGCGGCCGTATGGTACACGATAAGCCGATGGCAAGCACGATAAGAAGAAAAGAAGAAGGGCAAAACACGCAAAAAGTGGCATGGATGACATGAATGAACTCACGCAGCGAAAACGGTTTCGGCAGCGGAAGCACTACTACCACTACTACTACTACTACTACTACTACTGCCACTACTACCACTAATAGTACTCTCAGAGCTTTTAATATCGAAACACCTTCGGATCGTTCGGGAGCAAAAAGTAGATATATATATAAAATAGTAATCAGCACGAGATATCTCGTGGAACAAGGAACTGACAATTGACCTTTTGTTCGCACGAGACCGTTTTCGAAGGGAATGTTCACTAGAACTCCCCTGCTTGAGTGCAAAATGGGTACAAGAAGTGTGACGCACCAGGCGTACGCCTCAACAATACCGTTTCATAAGTATCACGCCGCATTTACAATCTGGCTCCCTGCGCAAGCTCGCGCAGGCGGCTCATGTATATGGCAAAACTCGGGGGAACTTTCGCTCTCGCGAAAAAAAAAAACACCCGCAAAAAAACGGAGCTGGCTTGTGCTCGCATTTATCGCAAGTACGTAGTCGTACGCGCGCACGCACGCACGGTCACGGCAGCTGCTTTCTTAGACTTACAGCTACTGCTATCAGTTTTTAACCAATCGCGGCAAGCCAACGAACCAACACGCCTCCTGTCACGCCCTACCCCCCCCCCCCTTCCCCTCTCTTCGTCACTCCTCGAAACGCCTCCACTGGGCGCAACTCCGCAAAAACAAAAATGCCAGACAGGGATAGGGCAGGGCAAAGACAGGCCAAGGCCTAACAGGCCCAAGGCAGGCCAAGACAGACACAAGAAGATTCCAAGAAAGGCGCGAGACAGGCCGAAGACAGATACAAGACAATTCCCCCAAGACAGGCCCAAGCCCAACACACACCCAAGACGAGAATGAGATGAGACAGAACAAACCAATATCGTCAAAACATGCTGGCCGCCCTAGGGATACCACCCTGCGCGCTCCCCCCCAGCTCTCTCGCGCGAATTTTGCTCTGCAAGGCCCCTCTCCAACTCAACACCCTGGCACCCTTCAGCACAGCATCCAGCGACCGAGCGCGCAGCACCCCTTTGCCGGCCTTGATCCACCCGTGCCCCAGGGCCTCCGCGGCGGTCAGCCTCGCCGCAGGCCCCTCGGGAGTCATGAGGGCTTGCACCAGCCCCTTGGCCTCGTCAGACACGCCTCCCCAGGCGGGGCCAGAGGTGCTGGGAGCCTTGGGGGTGATGGCGGACGCCAGGGAGGTGACGCGCGGCGGCGACCCCGAGAGGAGTGTGTAGAGCACGGCTCCGACCGCGAACATGTCGGCGGCCGAGCCGTGAGGCTCTTCCAGGATCATCTCCGGCGCTGAAAAAGCTGCGGGGGGGAAAGGCGGAGTGAAGGGGGGGGCGGGGGGTGAGGGGGTTGTTCGTGGAGTAGAGAGGCGGGGTGGGGAGTTTTATGGAGGAGAGAGGTAAGATGGATGGGAGGAGGGGGAGGGGGGGGGGGCGGCGGCGAGCGGAATCGCGAACCCTGTTTTTGAGGAGACATTTTTCACGAAGCAAAGGGCACGCGCGTGGTTCTGCGCTATTTAGCGTCTCCATACGAAACCGTTTCCCACGATTCACGATGGGTTCAAGCAATTACCGTAGGAACAAAAAACTCCCAAGAAATATTCAACCCCAACCCCGGGGGTTTCCAAAAGCGCTCGCTCACCGCGGTTGACGAAGCAGTGCTCCCCGGGGATTAGCCCGCTCGGCGGCAGCCTCTTCGACCTCCCCCACCCCGCCACCTTCACCCTTCTACCTATCCCCGGCAGGGAAGCCGTCGACGGGTCCCTTGCGATCAGCAGATGCTCCGGCCTCAGGTCTCGGTGGGCGCAGAGGCCGTCGTCGTGCGCGTGCCGGAGAGCGCTGAGGATGGCTATTGCGATCTGCCTCGCGTCATTCTCCGTGTAGGTGGCGAGATCGGCAACAGCGTCCACGATCTCCCCACCGTCCAGGAGCTGCAATGGATTTCGTTGGAACATCCGACGGAGGGAGGGGGCAGGGGACAGGGTATACGGGGGAGGGGGGCGTGAGGAAAACAACGTCGCAGAAAACCCCGCTGTTCTCACGAAATACTTTTTTTTTTGTTTCTTCATCTCTTCAGATTTTCAATAAATTTGTCGCAATCACCGCTGACGTTTTTTACACATGAAAAAAAAAAAAAACGGGAATACTGTACTCGTACGTACTTCACAGGAGAGATATACTAATAATCGAGCGCTCGCGTTGCAGTTCGGTAGCATCATCCCTTATCCCCTGCTTCAGAAGCCCGGGTTACATAGCGACGTGGGTTCATCTGCCGTGGCACCCTAGGCACACCAGATGAGAACCAAAAACGTTACGAGTACAATTTTGGGGTAATACTTTTTGTGTTATCCGTGCGTGTGTGTTTTTTCACAAATCACAAGAGATTGTCCATCAAACCCAGCCCCAACCCTGTATCCCTGACACAGGCTCAAACGCTAGGCAGGCTAAGGCCACATACGCCGTGAGCGCGGAATTCCTGGCAAAGACAAAACAAACAAAAAAAAAAAACTGCGGACGGACCACCTCAAGAATCGTATACCACAGCAGATTATTTTTTTGTGGGCCGCCTGTCTGGGTATCCTGTGTGAGGTTTCAAAACACGGACCAGTCTACTGACACTTGACCCTTTTAGGACTACAGCAGTCCCGTTCTGGGGACAAGCCCGTCAAATTCTTGAGTAGGTTTGTCTTTTAGGACTACAGCAGTCCCGTTCTGGGGACAAGCCCGTCAAATTCTTGAGTAGGTTTGTCCCAAAAAACGGGACCGCGGTTCTAAAAGGGTGAATTTCCTTTTTTCAAGTCTGAGAAGGGTTGTTGCATGCTTAACCCTTTATAGCGAAACCGAAATCAGACTCTGATCGCAAGTGTTTTGCCCTAACGACTGGAGTACAGTCCTGGAACCAAGGGGTTGACTCTTTACAGCACAAGCACGACGTACCTACATGCGACAACGCTGCCGACCACGTCTTCCGTCACAAGCGGCGGAGGCGGAGCTTTTACTTACCTCCAAAACGAGGTAGTGGTAGCTCGGAAGGGACTCGAAGCTTAACAAGCGGACGATGCTCGAGTGAGAGAGGCGGCTTAGAACCGTCGCTTCCTCCAGCGCACTCTCCTCCTGCAAGCCATACGAGCCACGCCGAAAGCCACGCCGAAAGACATGCCGGAAATGGGTCAATCAGGCATGAGCGAAGAAAATATCTGATTGGTAGAAAACACACACACATTTAAACACTACAGCAAAAAACGAACAGGCACCCGCACTTTTCCAAATGGTCCGTTCTCCCTCAAAGGAAGCACCAAAACGGTACAAAAAACGTCATAATGATTGGAGATGGAGATTAATAGTATTAATAGTCGAACATTAAAAGACATGTGGAACATACTTGGGTCGGAAAGCTCCACTTCCTGATTGACTCGACGGGCAAGACTTTCCAGCGGGGGGAGCTGCGTGGCGGGGAGGTCGCATTCCGCATTCCGACAAGCGCAACTCTGCGCAGCACGCGCCGCAAACTGCACTTGTTGCGCCATACGAAATCGAGGCATTATACGACCATACCGAGTACCTGGTACCATTTTTTTTAGTACCACACACGGGACTAATAATTAGGTCACTGAAATATGTTTCTCCAACGCAATCCCACAGGCGCAACAGGCGGGCAACAAGACCAAAACACTCGAGTAACAGGCAAGTACATACATACCAGGTATATACAAGAAAAAATGCGGCAAAACAACCGCTACCGCTATGTACGTACGTACGTCGTTCGTACGTACGTTCGTACGTATGTACGTTCGTACGTACGTACAGCAGCAGCGACCCCAAATGGCGTATATGTACACGATGTCCCGCCGCCACTCTCAAGTGCCATGGTCGCATCATGGCATACCTACCTTTCAATGAAGCTTGGAGGTATCAAACATCTGGTCCAATTCAGAAGGGTGACCAGTTTATGCCCGTTTCTCACGAACAGCCACTTTGGGGGAGTTCAGTACATGCATGCATATTTAACCCTTTTAGAACCGCAGTCCCGTTTTGGGGACAAACGACTCAAATTCAAGTAGTTTGTCCCCCAAACGGGACTGCGGTTCTAAGGGGGTTAACAAAATACACAAAGGTTTTCGTTTATGGAGGCATTCGGACGTGGGGGTGACCTCCGGGTAGAATCTGACGACGTTTCGTGCAGCTGAAAAAAACGAATGGCCCATCAGGCGTTGATTTTCCCAAGTCTGTACAGTCCGAAAAACGATGGGCATAACGACCAAGCGAAAGGAAATCGGTACACTATAATATACATACACTATATTATACATACACTATAATATACATACACTATAAAATACATACACTATATACCTGGTAGATAACACTGTCGACAGCGTACCTCTTTGGCGGAATGACGGTGTCGTTTGACGCATTTGACCGCCACGCTCTCCCCATTCGAGCGTCTAATGGCGTACCGAACCTCGCCCTGGTGGCTCTGCCCAAGCCGTCTCCCGAAAAGGTACTGATCACGCCGACACGCAGGGCACAAAACCGCGGGGGGAGGGGGGGGGCGGGGGCGGGGGGGGGGGGCGTAGGCGTAGGGAGGATGGAGGGATGGAGGGGGGGGGGGGGGGGGGGGGGGGGGGGGGGGGGGGGGGTGAGGGGGGTCGCATTCCCTGTGCCTGCGCAGTATATCGTCGAGCGTACCAGTTGAAAAAGGCACTTTCTGTAAAGAGCGTGTGCTGCGTTTGCGTCGCGTGATTCGACACATCTGCGCTTTTTCGAGTGATCAGCGATGGCAGAGGAGACCAGCAAGAAGTCGTGAACGCACGATGAGCTGAAGCAGACAGACTCCCCTCGGCGTCGACAGTCCAAAGCGGCATCGCGTGCGTACTCGAACGCTGACCGGCTACGAGTAGTACATACATTCAGCAAACAACAAACAACGAACGCTTATTAACAGAGAATCTGCAGCATGACCTCCGACCGAAGTGGCGTCTACGTACTACAGTATGTACTACGCCACGAGTAAAAGGGTCTTACTCGTGGTAAAAAAACGAGCAAACAAAAAAAAACACCCACACAAAAATGGCAAAAAAAAAAGAGAGAAGATTTTCAAAACCTCTCGCCTGAGGGACAAAACACCCCAAAAATAGAAAATATAACACTACCTGGTACGTACGTAGACCCTTTAGATACTTCGTCGTCCAGCCCCCTACAGCAGAGAATAGACGGAGAGTCGACAACACGCTGTCGACTGAAGGCTGGCATGCGTTGGTTGAAGACGGCACCACAACGCGCAACGCCGTGCAAACAGAAGAGAGGCCCCTTTACCAGAGTGTACTATAAGGGTGTGTCTTAACTCCCACCAAAGAGCATGGCAACGAGCGGAACGGAACGAGGCTCTTCGTGGTTATTCGTTCCGTTCCTACCTATAAAAAACGTGTTTGGGTCCATGCAGAATCCTGGGCCTCGCCAGCCGAATCGGCACGAACGGTATCCTTTGCACATGCCAAAGCAAATTGGTGTCCGCATCCATCTTCGGTGGTGTCCATCTACATCAAATAATCTGCTATTTGTTACCGTTCGGTCGGGCCGTTCGGTCCTCCCAAACAAGAAAAAGGGGTGCAACACTTCTCCTTCCTCTTCCTAGATATACTGTTTTTCTCGGGCTGCACTGAATCTATTCGTTTCCCATAACCAATCAACACCAATTCACGCGGCAAATACCATTCCATTCGGTTCGTTCCAATGCTCTCTGGGGGGGGGGGTTAAGACGCACACACCCTTACGGGGGGCCATAGTTAATAGAACCAAATGTTGTCTGTAAAAATGGTTAAATATATAGGTTTTTATGTATACCATAGGCCCTATTAACTATGGTCCCCCGTAATACTGATATTTGTAGTAGGAAACACACCTTCGTCCCGCATGCCCATTCTGCTGCACGGTCCTTACATGTATATACTATTACGGGGGGCCATAGTTAACAGGACCAAATATTGTTAGTAAAAACGGTTAAACATATAGGTTTTTATGTATACCATAGGTCCTGTCAACTATGGTCCCCCGTAAATAGTATATATACCGGGTTCTACTCTATACTATCAATACGAAGTTTATAAAAGCAAACATCAAAACGTCAGCTGGACATCAGCCGCGGGTTTGGACTAAAATCAAGCAAAGGTCGCCTTCGCAACCTCCGTGCAACAGCCGTGTGCACCGTCAGACACCTCCATCGCGCATTGTTTCCCCCCTATCCTCGTCAGGACCTCGGCAAAAATACTGCTGACGGTAGTGCTGGAAGCGAGAGGGGCCACGACTGACTTTACTCGTACGTATACCGGCAACAGATACCACACACAACAACAAATAATGCGTCCGACCCCGCAAAACGCTAGCAGGGGGGGGGGATGGAATGATTCCAAGCCCTCTATGCTTCTTTCTGTGCATTGCTTCAAGCGTTAGCGGGGCGTGGTGCGGGAGATTGTGTCGCACCGTTTCAGAAACCCATGTCCGACCTCTACAGCCTACAGCAGTACGAGTAGCGCAAGGCCAATTATTATGCCGTCGGGTTCGCCGTCAGTAGAAACAAAACTTTCAGCACTTTCGCGTGAGCTTTTTGCCCCGGAAAATATTGGATATCGGTCTTTCTCGCCTCAGAATGTGTCGAGTCCCTCTCCAAGATCAATCTGGGGGTGCTCCCCGCTTGTCCGTGCGGGCACCCAGGTACAGGAAATTGCCGGCCGCACTTTTTCGATCCAACTGGGTCGAACACGATCCAGACCCCCCACAGGATCAAACAAATACAACCGGATCGAGAAAAAAAATAAAATAAAAAAAAACGTTTTTTTTTTCTTTTCGATCCGATCCCCGATCGCAATCATTGTCACCTCATTCGGTTCGAAAAAGTGCCGACGCGACGGTGATCCTCTCGAAGCCGGGCCCCTCGGAAAGCAGGAAACACCTCTACTCGTAGATTTGATAGACGCTGGGGGGAACTCCGACAAATTATGAGGCGAGAAATACCTAATTTCTAACATTTCCGGTGCAAAAGCTCACAACGTGTTGAAAATGCGTGTTGAAAAAGGCATTTTCAACTGACTACGAATACGCCGGCATAAGAATTGGCCCGGGAAGTATACTCGTAGTATTTCCTTCAGGCCCTGTGGATTTGTTTGCATGCAGGACAAAGAGCCCCATGGTTCAGGTCAGTTCCTTCTCATTTTACTTCAGACTATTTTTTCAAGACCAATCCATATTTCAGGCTTCCTTTTATGTTGTGATATTTTCTTATCCGGTACGTCGGGAGCATTTCATTTCCATACGGTGCCGCAACGTGCGAGCATTACTTTTAGGATGCTTCGGGGTTCACTCTGTATCGTTCATCTGTCTCACAGCAGTTTATGCACCGGTATTGCAGGTTAGAAAGCAACGAAATCGTCGCCTACCAAGTACGCCGCAACGCCGACTGCTGTATTAACAGTTAGATACCATTTATACTGCTGTATACACAAGGATAAGATTGCCCGAGAGGACCAAAGCGATGGGAAATAAAAGCCTATTTTACGTACTACTAACTACCAGGTACCTGGTACTGAAATAACAGGACTTACGATACTACTGCTGTAAGCACATACGTGACTCTTGTAACATGCTCGGTGAGTCAGGAGATACAGCAGTACTAATAGTAGATCACCATGGGGATTATTACGGGCGACTTATTAGTTTCCGGGTAATAAATTCAGAAAATTCCAACCAAAACTATTGCCATAGAGGTGCCATTAATATGATAAACGAACGTATTAATATTTAGTCGTAACATACCAACGATGAAATTTCTCTCAACTATTTATAGCCGCCGCAAGCGACAGAAGCCGACTGACCACTGCTGCTACTGCTGCTGCTGTAGCCGCTGCGGTCCGACTGTGGATCATGAGCTACATGACCGACCACCTTGACTCCTTCGGTCGGATAGTATCTCTCCCTAGGGTGAAGAATCGGCACGGATGTTGTTGATGTAACGAGGGACCAAAGTATATAGGACCAAATATTGTTGGTAAACAGAGCGAAATACACCAAGTATAGGCTTCTGTGTGTACCGTAGGTTCTTTTAACCCTTTTAGAACCGCAGTCCTGTTCTGGGGACAAACCAGTCAAATTTCAAGTAGTTTTGTCCCCAAACGGGACTGACTGCGGTTCTAAAGGGGTTAACATGGTCCCCCGTAATGGGGGGGTTGGAGGTCCATGCCCATGTACAAAGCGGATCGAGTGTGAAGAACACATCAATTCCTAGTGTGTGCCTTGTGTTACTCACATCAACACGGTATTGCTACCCCATCGACACCCAGCACTTACATCAAGTAGATGTGCTGATTCTTCATCCTCGAGGACAAATATACCGGTGTGCTACAGCAGCAGGCTGATACTCCGAAGTAACGTAAATGCCGGTGCAAGCCGCTCTTGACGGAAATGTAAGGACAGCTATTACGGGGGGCCATAGTTAACAGGACCAAACATTGTTAGTATAAATGGTTAAATATATAGGTTTTTATGTATACCATAGGTCCTGTTAACTAGGGTCCCCCGTAATAGGTACCGATACTGATGAACCAGCGGTCTTCACATTTCCAGCCAGAATAGCAGTTCCTACACGGACGCCGAGCAGTTCTCGCATGTCGCGCATCGGTTCAAGGGGCGCCCCGCTGGGTCGTCTGTTCGCGGCCACACGGTCAATGCTTGCCCGCACCAGCTATACCTGGTGCTATGATCTTCTGTGGGACCAGAGACGGAAAAATAGCCGAACCTAAATGCCGATCTCAGATTGCCGCATCAGCGACACGAAGCAGCCCCTGCTGGTGGTGGGGGGGGGGGGGGGGGTAAGAACCGGTTGTATACTAATATTGAATCCAAAAGGTGCTTATATTTTTGAGACATAGCGGTAATGCGGTGGGGAGCCCTCTACCCCCCTCGGACATTGAATTTGACGAAAACCGGAAAATCAGTCAAATTCCAAGTGGCTTCGTCCCCATAACGGGACTGACGTGAAACCCAACGAACCATACCATATACTGGTAACCCAACTGGTATATATATATCTGATATACATACAGTCAGTGACGCGCAGGGCCTTTATGTAGTACAGATGCACCCCAGGAAACATATGCTACTGTAGATCACGCAGACTGCCACAGCTCCCACCCGGCCAGATTAACAAGATCATACAGAATATACAAAAATCAAGAATAGATGATCTATCTATCCGCGTCGAAAGATCCAGATCAACTGCTGTGGGAATTGATTGTCCATCCGAGGCGTGGAACCTCTTCATGGGTCCAAAAGGCTGTTTGCGTATTGCATGCTACATGCTGCATATCCCTGCGCTGCCTGCTGCTGCGACTACTAATATTATAGTCGAACATGCGCATGCGTCAGCGTGAATCTCCCCCAGAACTATGATCATAAGTGATTTTTCTTTGTGTGCTGTTTACGTATGAATAGTGCGCATGTTAATCTCCGTCGCATTTATGATGCGTACCACTCTGTCCCAAAATATAACAATCGTTCTTATTGAATGCTAGTATAGAAACGTTCCTCACAGTTACGTACGGAGGGGTATTATACTTCGAACATGCCTCGATCGTTTACAGACACGTATCGCGCTTGAGAGTGTAGCCGGCTTTTCGTCGATACGTTTCTAGTAATCACCCTGAATCTCTTTTCTGCGACACATACTGGTACTTCTTCACAGATAACTTACAGTAGTGTTAACAGTTGTAATGCCCACTGTTCGTGCATTGTACCTGTGTGCTCCTACACCTCTCTGTAGTTTTCGAATGTGATATTACGGGGGACCATAGTTAATAGGACCTATGGTATATAGTTAAACATTTCTACTAACAATATTTGGTCCTATTAACTATGGTCCCCCGTAATAGCAATATTCCCTTCAGCTACAGAACTGCCGAGAGTATCTTGGATTTTGATGATAGACTATTCCCCATTCATTACGTCTCTTGCCGCTGTTGTTGTTGTGCCCATGCGGAGCCTGGGCTAGACCCGAGACATGAGACACACTTCGGGCAGGTGATCTACAGATCATCTACAGATCATTCCCACTTCATCATCTAGACCTTTCTACGCAGATAGGTAGATCGTCTATTTCCGATCTTGTATGATCTGTATGTACAGTAGCTCATGTTGCCTGGTGGGACCCCAAAAAAAAACATGGTCTAGTTCATGTTTCCTGTGTTGGATCTGTACTTTGCAGATCTTGCGCAACCTCTTACAACGGCTGGTGAGGAACTAGATGATATATCTGTAGATAGATACATAGATCATGATCTATCTGATCTGGCCGAGATGTGCAAGATTTGACTATCGCCGAATTTGTTGGAAGGCAAAAGGTTTCAGTCCGTGCACAACGAACTGTCCTTCATCCCATAACAGGTTGATGCTCTCCTTTCCTTTTTTCCCCAAATCGGAGCGCCGTATAACCTGCTGTACATGCGGGGGGGGTTGGAATCGTGTCTTGAAACTCAAAAAGCCTCCACGGAAAAAACGCCCCGAAAGGCAAAAACAGCACGTCCGAAACGCCAAAGCTTAAGAACGCTCTGCAGCGCCAACTCACCAGACCCCCCTGTGCCACGACGCCTCACCAACTACCCCCAGAAAGTACCTACCTTGCGCTATGTCAATGTCCAAGTTATCTGGCGAGGGCACGGAGGATAGTCGCCCTTTCTCCTCAATGCGCAAGATAAAAACCATACGAGACGCCAAATATCAACCTCGACATTCAGCCATTACGGGGGACCATAGTTAATAGGACCAAATATTGTTAGTAGAAATGGTTAAATATATAGGTTTTTATCTATACCACAGGTCCTATTAACTATGGTCCCCCGTAATAGCTCCTGGCGAGGCATCTCTGTCTCTCCCTCTATCTCTCTCTCTGTCTCTCTCTCTTTCTCTCTCTCTCTCTCTCTCTCTTTTTATCTGGAGAGAGAGGAGCCTGCGGGTATGGTTCTTCGCGCTAGCTGGCGTTGAGGCAGGCGGGCGTCCGCGTCGTCGGTGTTGGCCTCGTCTGTGTACCTCTCGGCGGTACTACCGCGGCGCTCCCCATGTGCTGCGCTGGCTGGCTGAGCTTGCGGACGAGCAGGTGGTGTCGTGAGCTTGAGCTTAATTTTTACCAATCTTCCGGTGGATTGCATATATACCGGTACATATAAAAAATATGGCGGACAGCAGTGCGCAACACTCGCCACTAACCAGCTCGCCAGCAAGCGATCCAGCCACCACCAACACTTGAAACCGCGAGGAGCACCGCCAGGAGCGGCAGGCGGAGGCCAACACCGACGCCGACACGCGCCTCAACACGAGCGGCGCCACGAACAGTCCCCGCCCCGCTGCTCTCTCTTGCGGCAGAAACCGAGTAACCTCGTCAGGAGCCGACCGCCTGCCGGGGACAAGACTGCCTTCTTCAGAGGAGCATTGCTCTCGCGCGTCGAGGAGGAAGTGTACGTAGCTATCCGCCGTGCAATTGGCCTTATTAATAGTGCATGGACATTGAAGCACAAACAGACCGCACGACCTGGGGGGGACCAACAGGTTTGATGGGTCGTGGTCGCAAGAGGGGCGGGTCTGACGAGTCGGCACGACAGGGTGCCTCTCTTTTTTTCGTGTCTGTCGGCGATTCCAACGCGCAGTTGCCTGGCATAGTTTTTTTCCCCATGAGGTTTTCGGACGTAACCCTTTCTACAGCAGTACTATTAATACTGCACGTGCGTACATGTACCTAAAGATGAGTCAAATTTTAAGAAATAGGCCTCCCCACAACGAATGTAGTCCTAACCGTGTCAATCTTTCAGAGCTACAGCAGTCCCGTTTTGGGGGGACAAACTAATGATAATTTGAGTGGTTTTCCCCCCAAAACGGAACCGCAGCTCTAAAAGAACTTGGCCTCGTGCTCGTGCGCGACGTTGACGAGTACTATACATGAAGTGACATTTGCATGCACAAACCAATGGAATTCGCTACAGCAGCACGTGAACTTCGCTTTCTAACTACGTCGAAATACTGCCTGACGCCGCCGCCGCGCCGCCGCCGCTGCATGCAGACAACATGAGGGTAATCTATCGTCTATCGCTTGGTTCCGGACTGACGGAGTTGCGCCGCCGCTACAGCAGTATCACGGGGGACCATATTGTGTGTGTGTGTGTGTTCTTCACATTAAACCGTTCTTTCTACCCGTCGACATC
Source organism: Nereocystis luetkeana (assembly GCA_031213475.1). Taxonomy (NCBI): domain Eukaryota; class Phaeophyceae; order Laminariales; family Laminariaceae; genus Nereocystis; species Nereocystis luetkeana. The sequence continues at coordinate 3,494,089 of JARUPZ010000032.1, forward strand.
CAGCACAACCAGTGTCCGTGCCGATTCTTCAATCCTAGAAGAGATACAAGTTCTGTGGTCACAAAGCTACGCCACAGAGATACTACGTTGCCACGTGTGCAGTGTGCACTGCAGTGGGCAATGCAAAGCCATGTCATCATACTAGATACGACAGGCACGACATACGCAATCTATGAAATAGTGAAACGAAAAGAAACAATCAAAGAGAAAACAAAAACAAGGTAGACAAATCCAAAGAGAAAAAGAAGAAAAATGAAAGCAAAATCCAAGAGAAACAATCTGTCGTGCCCCCCCCCCGCAGGCGAGGTGGCCAACACTTGAAAAAGAACGAGCTGGAGAAAAGAAAGAAAAATAAAATAAAATAAGAAAAAAACACCACTGCTTGTAAACAGAGTAAGACAAAAAACCAAGGAAAAATAACAAAGGGGAAATTACACGCAGACCAAAGCCCAAAGCACCTTCCAGGTGGCGGCAGCAGCTTGTGGTACGAGTAGTATAGCCAGGTTCTCCCCGCTAATCCGCCTGGTACCTTGCTACCCAGACTGCCGTCTCCGCCCTGCGTTCGTCAACTATGCCCAGCCCCTTGGCGTCAGACAATACGAACGAGCAGAGCAGGTTCGTCTTCCAACCACGCCACACGGCTCCTTCAGTACGGCTTATCAATCAGAAAAGGAAGAGGAAAAGAAAAAATAATATGAAAATCACGGAGAGTCAGCGCAAGAAAGAAAAAAAAACAAAAACAAGAAGAGAAGACAAGGGAAGACCACGTTCGAACCAGCTGCACCGGTTGGTAGCACTAGTAGTATGGTCATGTTCTACTTTCGAGTCGACTTGGTGCCTTGCTACCCTGTCTGCCATCTCCTTCCTACTTTCGTCTACCGCAGTTTCCCTTCTACCCCTCCTGTGCCCCCCCCTCTCCGCATTCCCTCGGTCGGGCTTTCTGCCACTTCTCCTGTTGCCCCCTCCCCCCCCGTTCCCTTGGGCACCATCCACGGCGGATGCGCGGCGCTGCCTACTCATCTCAGCCTCAGCCTCGTGCCACCTCACCATGAACCGTTCGGCTGCTTCAAGGATCCCCCGGTACCACTTCCCCGCCTTTTTGGCTGCAGTGGACCACAACGCGGTCTCAACTCCAAGCACCAAGGGGGCAACTTCCGTAGACCCTTCGGTGGCTCGGAACTCCCTAAGGTCTTCGACTATGCATCTATGCCAAGTCTTACGCTGTCCGCCTGGTCTCGGGTTCTCCCCACCAGCTATCGTCCCGAACATTACCCGATTAAATAGGACCTACGGTTAACACAAAACCTATATATTTCGCTATTTTTACCAACAGTATTTGGTCCTACTTACTGTGGTCCCCCGTAATAGTGTCTCCGACCCTGCTCTCAAGCACATTGAACCACAGGGTCAACGAAGAGGGACGGACGTACCACAGACCAATCTGGCCTTTCAAAATGCCCGGCATGACAACACGGAGTTTGTCCGCCTCCTTCAACGCCGAGCAGGCGTGCCGGATATTCGACGACATGGTTGAGGGCCGGTATAAAAGGTGTGTGTGTTCTGCACATTAAACCGTTCTTTCTATCCGGCGGCATCCAGCACAACCAGTGCCCGTGCCGATTCTTCAATCATAAGAGAGATAAGACACTATTGATAGACACGAGCTCTGCTGTGGGTCACTAAACCACGACCCAGAGACTCTATTGATAGAGTTGAGTACCTGGTATGCAGTATTAATAGCAGAGTAGACAATGCAACGCCATGTCATCGTACTGGGTACGGCAGGCACGATCTACGGAAGAGATGTGTACGATACGAATCGTGTACGTACTCGTACCGTACTATTGTACATACCTGTACAACACGCAGATAACACCCCCTCGTACGATTTTGAAGCATGGATTTCTCGACAATGCGGAGGGTGTGTCGTTTCGTTTCTCTATTTCATAGAATGTGTATGTCGTCCCTGTCGTATCTATTAATATTATTAGTATGATGACATGGCATTGCATTGCCCACTGCTGTGTGGCAACGTAGTATCTCTGTGGCGAGCCTTCGTGAGCACAGAACTTGTATCTCTTCTAGGATTGAATAATCGGCACGGACACTGGTTGTGCTGGATGTCGACGGGTAGAAAGAACGGTTTAACGTGAACACACACTCTAAATACGACAAGAACGATGCGTCTTGATACAAAACTTTCTCGACGACATCTTGCCAAAGCCCACCATTTTTGTTGCCGATACTTTGGAGGATACCGGGTCTAAAATTCGTCCAAGAGGGTGTTGTTATCTTGCGTCTTACACGGTAACGCTACATAGCCCCAACCCCATCAAACCTGTAGTTCTCAAGTACCAGGCATAACACTACTGCTGTACCAGGTAGGTATATACCTAGTATACTACAGCAGTAGGCAGGGTGCTTCAACCGTACTCGTAGTAGAGTCGAATACCAGGTGTCAAGGTACCAGGTGAGTGGAACTACCGCTGGACGGCACCGGCCCGACCATAATGACAAACAAACAAACAAACTCACAGGGAAGTCAGCCCGAAAGTTTGGAAACACTTAGAAAGCTCTCCCTCAGCCTACCGTACATATTTTACGGTAGTCGGTGCCTAAACTGAGTAAAAAGTTGATCCCTTCCTGTGGCTGGCCTGGGCCAAAGGCATCAGCCATTGCCCAATACCATTGCTGCTGTACGTGGGGTAAACATGTTTTCGGGGACCAAAATAAGCAAGCGAATTATAAGAAAGTGTTATTTCGCGATCGCCCAGGATAAGAAAGTCAGCTTCAGCCCGATATTCAGGTTCTCGCGAGGGGGCCGGCACCTTCGTACAGTTGTACCAGGTACCTGGTGACCGCTATTCTGGGAATTTGCTCAGTCACTCATATACTTCGCAAGCTGAAACAGGAACATGGGCTAATTTTTCGATGCTGCTGTTGTCGCAATCAAAACGCCCTCCTAGAAGAAGGAAAAAATGTTGTTTGCATGATGCAGCCGACAGCAGTAGGGGCAAGGGCAGCCCACCTGCGCTCTCAAGCCTTGCGGTCTTGCGGTACAGCAGGAACCAGGTGTAGGCTCGTAGTTAGCAGTACTGATATACCCTTACGCGTTTTAATACATGCCTGGTACTGGTATTATTTTAATAATATTACTACCAGGTACCAGGTATTTAATAGTATGAACTTGACCCATTTAATCTGCACTACTGCTGTCTGCTGCGGTACGGGAGCCGTAATTCGAGGCTATTAATAATATTAATAGTATAAAAAAATCAAAACGAGAGCGCAGCCCTAAAAAAGCTATTACAGGGGACCATAGTGAATAGGACCAAATATTGTTATTAAAAATAGCGAAATATATGGGGTTTTGTGTCACCGTAGGTCCTCTTTAATATAGTCCCCCGTAATACCAGGTATGTCAACCATTCTGGCGAGGCTGGTCGGTCTGGTATCGTCAAACATTTACGGGGGGGAGGAGGGACGGCTTGTCTGGTCTAGCGGGTGGAAAATCGAAGATCGCTGCGCTGAGAGGGTAAAACCCCATGGAAGTAAAATGATAAAAAAAGAAGAAAAAGAACAAGAAAAAAAACAGGGGGGATATGCGAGGGAAAATGATGAAAATAATGGGAATGCCGCCAATGTGCAATGGCTGACCAAGCCATGGAGTACGTACGTACACGGATCGAACATACGTAGAATTCGAGCAGCAGGTGGGGAGTGGGATTGTGGATGAAGTGCATAATGACCACACGCACGAATGTACAAGCTGCGAAGACCACGTTGTTTTTGGGAAGAAAGACACCCGGCAGGAGCTGTGAAGCAAATGCGACAAGATACGCAACGAATTATTTTCGAGAGGAAGCAAACAAGCAACGCTTTCGGAGCAGCTGCCCGAGACGATGTTTGACTATTAATATTGCTGCTTGTGTCAGCTTGACACGCAAGCGAAAGAGAGGCAACACCATCTTCTGCCGACTGCTGTCTGTCGGTGCGCCCTCGTGCCTGCCATCGGAAGCTCATCTGATCCCCCTTTTAAAATAGGATCCACCAAGACTTCCATGTACGCGTGAAGTCTCGAATTTGAATATTCTGTGCGTATACTCGTATACTGCTGTTGTTCATCATACTTGCATGCACCACATTCTACCGAATGTCGAACATACCAGGTACAAGTAAGTCACTGAAGTAGTATGAATACCGTGTGTCGTGTGTCGTCGGGCGGGTGATAGGTATGAGAGTACAGCAATAGTACGAGTACGTCTACGTGTAGTTTCAAGTGGACAAAGTCCGACAGCAACGACACGAGGGCTTCAAAGAGTCCAATATCCCCCACCATCCCACCATCGCTGAACGCTATACGTGGGGTCTCCGACAAGCACCCACACACACCCGACCAAGCCTAACTCACATCTGGTACTCCCGACGCAAGGTCGTCGGAATCCTCCAGGTCGTCATCGGAGTATGCTGCCTCCGGCTGGCCACACCAAAAGAAGCAGTTCATAAACCCTCTGGGAGCGTTGGCCATGCTCCGCTCCTCTGCTGCTGCTGCTGCAGGTGGGGTATTGTTCGTCGACGTCGACAGGAATAGACCGCCATAGTGCGGCGGCAAGCCGAGGAACGTAGATCGGTCGGGGCCCTCGTGTAGTTGGCCCGACGACGAGTGAGTTTCCGCTCGTCGACGAGAGGCGCCCATCATGTTCGCTTGATACTTGATACCGAGGGAGAACTGACAAAGTAGCGATGTGGTCAGATGATGAACGTCTTTCTCTCTTGCTAAAAAAATGTACTGTGGATGGAAGGCGTTACTCAGAAGGGGTCAGCCCCTGCAATGAATCGGAAATCGAGGCTCATAACCTTGCATATTGGTGTGTGTGGTGTGTGGTGTTGTTTTACTGGTCGTACCATGGTACCTGGTACCTGGTACCTGGTACCTGGTATGTTTTATTGCGCTTTTGCACACACACACGAGATACGACCTTGCATGTGCGAATGTGTGTATGTATGTGCTGTGCGTGACTTCGAACGGGCGCAATACACATTCTCTGGTAATACTGCGCGGTATAAGACACCCGGTACCTGATAGTGGGGTAACTGACTGTCTATAATGCGGTCTGTCTACGTACAAATGCAAGCATGGAAGGATACCCATTTAGAACCGCAGTTCCGTTTTTGGGGACAAACCAGTAAATTCCAAGTAGTTTGTCCCCAAAACGGGACTGCGGTTCTAAAGGGGTTAAAGGTGATGGCATATCTCTCAACATACATATTCGGAGAACGAGAAGTACGCACGAGTCTAATACGTGTTGACGAACCCTGGGTAAAACCCCGATGTCGGGATGGCGAAGGGCAAAAGCCGGTTGCTGTTACGGGTAGAAGCCAGTTGTGCTGTTATCACATACCTGGTACACTCATGGCCCCATCGTCATATTTTATTTCAGTCCACCTGCATCAGCATATCATATCATTGTCTTCGTGGCGTCTGTTACCGAATCTATATTGTAGCCACTGGTGATAGAGATTATTACACACCCTGGTACAATTCAGGGAGCAAACAGAACTACTACTGCTGCTGTACAAACATGCCAGGTATCGAGAGTCTAACTCTTTGGTGCAAGATCTGGCTACAAATAATGTATGATTCGTATGCACGTCACAGCGGCAAGGAGAACAGCAATGTACTATTAATACGTGTACTTACTACCTGCAGTCTACTATAATACTACATGGTAGATCTCTGGGTCTCTCGGTGGCTGTGGTAGCTGTGAATGGCTGTGGCTTATTCTGAAATATTGTTTTTCCCCCAATAGACCGAGGCTGCGGACGTCCCGTTCGTTCCAGATTCCCAGCTAATTTTTTTTAAAATATCTTCGAAAAAACTCTCGTGTACAGAACGAGTACGACGTGTACATCGTCTATACCAGATGGATGACAACCTACTAATAATACGATATACTGTACGAGTAGAGTCCCTACAACGGAGAGCCCAATAGACCTTACAATAATTTGCTACTTATTCTGCCTGTATTCCTTGCTCTCCTGGCCACCAAAATCGTGGATTGTGTATATGAGGGCATTGCACGCATTCCCTCCACCTCCTCCTCCTCCTCCTATAGACTCGCGGCACACTCTGTGCGTCAAGATGGCGCAATATTGACAGAAGATTGTTTGGTCACAAGTACATTTTATACATTTACGCCACAACCCATGTGTAAAAGATCGCCTACTCGCGACAGCAATGCGCGAGCTTGCCTTGCCTTCACAGGGCGAGCGCGGCATAGAAAAGACTTTCAAACGAAATCTCGTCGCGACACGAATTACAGTAAGACATTATTAGCCCGCCACACACCGACAAGATGCCACCAACATAGGTCGTCCTTTCTTTCCTCACGCCGAAACAAGACACACACGACGGAGATGACCTGGCCTGGCGTGCACTGCCGTCTTCCCACCCCCCCCCCCCAACAAAAAAAACACAAAAAAACGCCCCCGACTTATTGCCTCCCTCTCCCCCCGCCCCCCCCGCTCTGCGCCCCAAAAGCTTGGCGAGAAAAGCCCCCGGCTTGCAGCAGGGCGAGAGAGCTTCCCGAAGCAATGACTACTGTATGCCAAACTCCAAATCGTCGTCATGTCCCGCGTGGACCGGCGGCGCCCCCTTGTGGCGCGCCGGCGTTCTTTCCCTCGTCGGGTTTTTTCTGCCCCCGTTTTTTCGTTGCCCCCGCTATGGTGCTTGCTGCCGCTGACTTCTTCACGCTCGCTAGTCGTTCCCGCAGCTTATCTACCTCGTCGTCCTGCACCTGGTGCAACGAGAAAGAGAGAGAAAGAAAGAGACAGGAAGGTCGGCCAGGCAGGCGACTTGTCAGAATATCGCTCAACATCAGAGTGCCGCTCAAGATCAAAGTACGGTGCATTCGATTAGTTCACTATTACGTGTGCTTCAGAGCGATTGATTCACAATCCGCAGCGTACAAAGGCTGTATGGTCCATGTCTCTAGGTGCGGACATGCCGTATGTATACCATGCGCAACCCGTTGGAGCGTGTGGGATATTTATCAAAGGCCCCAACATCAGCCATCCATGACGCCGAATGCGTAGTACGTGCCATTCTGGGCAGAAGTGTAACGACCGTTTGGTCTTCATACTCATGCCCCAACGCTCCTTACAACCGCCCCTCCAACAGCCCCTGCTCCGTCTCTTCTTGTCAATCGACGTTCGGATTTGGGGGGGGCGCTCTCTCTCGTTGCCACCATAACAGCAACACGCTGCAGCAGCAGCAGCAAAAGCAGCAGTAACGACATAGATAGCTACCCCCTGTGATCGTTCGAGTTCCAACAAACTCCTATGCGTCGTATACTTGCTGTCGGGGTGTCGAGGTGGACCTGCCGCTGTTGGTAACCGTTTGTCAAAGCTTGCCATCGCAGCCTCTTCCTCTACTAAAGTGATCTGTCTCCAGTCCCGGGGTTGCCCGGTGGCATCACACGACTGCGCGGCGTCTGCTTGCTGCCTGTCGCAGCAGCCTTTAATAGCTGCCTGCTGCACGTTCGTCAGATGCTTCCTCAATCGAGCTTTCTAACTGCCGTTAGGCGCTCCTGCTGCAGGCGCTGCCGCGTGCAGCGTTCGGCGGCAGAATTAGCAAGCTAAGTCATCATCATCCAATCAGCGTATGAATTTTGTCACAATTTTGATTGGTTTTAGTGATCCAATCAGCGTACGAATTTTGTCACAATTTTGGTTGGTTTTAGTGACCGTGATTGGTCTACGTCACAAATTTCCAGACCCCCACACTGAGAAGTGCGACATTGCCTCTGCCAAATTCTTCCTCGGAATGGTAGAACCTCAAGGTGAAACCCCTTTATATGACAGTGTAAAGAAACTCAATTTCACCGCAAGAGTTCCAAACACCGAAGTAGTCAACGGTTGACAGTGAAATCGTCCTAACTAAGGTAGCAATATTGGCACTCTGATTGGTCAAGGACGCATTACATGCGCCTCAATCAACCTACTGTCGTAGATTAATCCCCAGCCAAGCAGCCACAGCGTCCCGAGCCGGCCGAATCAACCATTGCTATAAAGTATTTCCGAGCACAGCTTCCAAGTCGGTCTAGTCAATCCGACCAAGCTCAGCATCCAAGCACTGATCACTGACAGGGCTCGGGTTAGGGTTATGATTCGCGTCGGAGGGTCGGCTTTAGGCGCAGAGCACGGCACTTCCGTCAAGATTCAATCTCAAGGCGTGTCTACGCCTCGCTCCGAATGGTCAGATGAACCTACAGCAGTAGAAAGATAAGCCTAACTCTTGGTGCGGTAGTCGTGAGATTTTACTACTGTAGAGTATTAACCTACTGTATGTACATTTCATATCTCGGCATGTAGACCATTGAGTGACATGGGGGTGCAATACGTGTCTTTCGAGCCTTATTGATTCAGGCCCGTCTCAGAGCTTCTTCGCGTTTCATATTGTATCTTTCTCTACTCGTTATCTTCGTTTCTCATTTGGACCAGTAAGTTACCTGGGGTTGGGCTGTTATACGGGGTTTATTTCACCGCTCTCCACTTCCTAACGCTCACTAGATCGGTCACCAACAGACCTTCATTGTTCTGCCCGCCAACCGGCAAACGAGGGCATTCAAAATATAGTCCCATCTCGTGACGTCCACGAGTGGCGGGCAAACAAACACATACTAATGGCAGTCACGATTTTTTCTGAATCTGCCATTCTGGTCCAGCTATCTCCCTTGCCTTTTTTTCTTCTTTCGATCAGCACTTTCACTTTCCAGCCTAAGACCTGTGCCCATGGAAACGCAACGTTTCTACAATTCCAAAGATACCCGTCGAAAAAAATCAGGTACAGCTTACTACGAGCACGAAACTACAAACGGAAAGTTCCAAACTTTTGGAAAACCCCGAAAAAAGCAATTATGGGGCCCATGTTGGGCCAAGGTCGGCTTCAGAAAAACTCAGGCGGATGTTTGGTTCGAAGCGGCGAGATTCCGAGTCCTCGACAGACATCCATCGACAAAACCAACCACTACATCATGAATTCTGAACGGAGTACGCTCGTTCGCTCGTTAGGGGCTCCGACCGACCCTAGGGTCACCGTGTTCACACAATGGCCGGTGACATGTGGCGGGCGCTGGCCAGGCGTATGATAAAAAACACAATTGGCCGCTGGTGTGCAGAAAACAGATGACAAAATCTCATGATCCGTCTCGAATGGCAAAAATAGTATTTTTCAGGTTTGGGACGATACTGTAGACCGCCGCTCGCCTTGCTCTCGCCTTGCTCTCGCCCCCTAGACCATGGATCCACCTGATATCTTCGATACCGTCACCTATACTCGTTGGCCTTGCCCGACACCAAGCGGGTTGGCCGTGGACTGAGTCTATGTCGAGATTGAGCGTCCATCGTCGCACAAGCCGATTTTTATCAGCGTGTTGATAGTTTGCCACGAGAAAAAAACAAATTGCGCCGCCTGCAGCCGTTAGAGAAAAAAAGGAAAAAACAATCGATTGTTTTTCCCCCCTTTTTCCCCACAGCGGCGGTTCGAGGGTAATATGTTCGGCTGTCAATGGAAACCCGAATTCAAGAATTTTTTCATCGAAAATATTGTTTTGAAAAGAACAGCCGAAAATATCCTCGTACCGCCGCTGTGGAAAAAATCGGTAAAAAAAATGTTTGATTTTTCCTTTTTTTTTTTCTGGCGGCTGGAGGCCGCGCAAATTTTTTATTTCTCGTTGCTAACTGTCAACACGCTCATAAAAAACAGTTGTGCGACCACACAGACGCTAAATCTCGACATAGACTCAGCCCACCGCCAACCCGCTCGGTGTCGGCCAAGACCAGCAAGTATAGACGGCGGCCTCGAAAATATCAGGTGGATCCATGGTCTAGTAGGGGGTGAGAGCTTGCCGGCGGCGTCCTACGGTATCGTCCTGAACCTGAAAATTGCCTATTTTTTGCCATTCGAGACGGATGGAGATTTTTTTGTCATCTGTTTTCTGCACACAGACGGCCAATTGTGTTTTTCATCATACGCTTGGCCAGCTCCCGTCACATGACACCGGCCATTGTGTGAACACGGTGGCCCTAGGGTGGGTCGGAGCCCCTAACGAGCGTACTCCGTTCAGAGTTCGCAGTCGTTGGTTTAGACGATCGATGTCTGTCGAGGACTCGGAATCTCGCCGCTTCGAGCTAAACATCCGCCGGAGTATTTCTGAAGCCGATATGGGCCCAACATCGGCCCCAGAATTGTTTTTTTCGGGGTTTTCCAAGAGTTTGGAACTTTCCGTTTGAAGAATCGTGCCCATTGCAAGCTGTACCGGAAAAATTCTGACGGGGATCTCGGGAATCCAAACTTTTTATGGAAAAAAATCGTTTCCATTGGTATAGGTCTAACTCGTAGGAGGCTTTACCCTCAGCGATCTTCTGGATAAGCCGTGGTCACAGGTGTCGTCCCTGCTGCCCCCAGGTACGTGCCTTCATTTTTATCGCGCATAGGGCTCAGTATTCCCCTTGCTCGTCGATTATCATCGAATGCTGCTAACTCGCGCTCTCGCTCTTTCCGCTAATCGTTTTTTTATGCAAGAACAAGTCCTTACGTACGAGTAAGCACTCGGTGAGACTTGAACCCACGAAATTGATCTTAGTAGGCACGCGGATTACCTACCAAGCTTTGTTACATTTGCCCGACATCTCGAACTCTCTCCCTTTCGTAACTCAGATCCCGGTACCGCAGAGGCAGCATCCTCCCCCCCCCCCCCCCGCCCCGCTCCGTCTCGAAAGGTGCTCCATCTCGAAAGGAATGCGTGGTCAAGGGTCAAATGACTAAGGCAAGCAACAAATGTGTACGCCCCCCCCCCTCCCCCTCCCCCCCCCCCCCCTCCCCCCGCCCCCCGCCCCAAGCTACGGAGCTACGCTATTACCACTATCAATAGTACGTGAGGAATCCCCTTCCCTTCTCGTGGTACAGTAGAGCCACCCCCTTCTTCCTATTAGTAACGGCCTATAAATACTGCTGGCACAGCATTAGAGGTTTTCTTTTCTCGCGATCTTCTGTGCGGACGTCCAAGCTCGTGACGTGCACACTCTCGGCGGGTAAACGAGCGCAGGTCGTACTCGTACGAGTACAAAACTGCCATGTATATATATATATACGTAAGTTTTTCACGTGTCGCTTTTTCTCATTTTTTTCATTTCCCAACTCGTGACGACGAGCTGTAACGTGCTTGCGGCGGGCGCTAGCAGGCTCGTGTACCCGCGTGGTGACCAGTTGCCCTTTCGAGCTGAAGCCCCCTTCTCCCTTGTAATTCGCCGACCTCCCACTCAGTGTCAGACCCCTGCTCGCGCACGCCCACGAGTAGAACCCCGTGTTATTACTTTTGCGGGGGACCATAGTAAATGGGACCAAATTTTGTTGTTACGGGGGGCCATAGTTAATACTGGTACGACCTATGGAATACATAAAAACCCATATATTCAACCGTTTTTACGAACAATATTTGGTCCTATCAACTATGGTCCCCCGTAATAGTAAAAATTACGAAATACCAGGTATACAGGTTTTGGTGTGTACCGTAGGTCCTATTTAACATGGTTCCCCGTAATATTACTATTTTACGGGGGACCATAGTTAAGAGGACCACATTTTGTTATTAATAGTAAAAGTGGTTAAATAGAAAGGTTTTTATATATGCCGTAGGTCCTATTAACTATGGTCCCCCGTAAATAGACGGTTTTCTTCCTTTCTATTTCAACCGTTGTCCGTCTCTTTCCTTCCAATTCAACCAACTGCGCTCATCATCTACTTGATATCCTTCTGTACCGGTGTATCCACGTAGTCGTATTTTTTTCTGTATATACTTATAATGCTCTGCACTTCGGCTCCTTCTCGTACGAACCGTACAATGTCATCAAAAGTTCTGCATCATACTCGTACGTCATTTGCATCGCATTTATATACAACGTGTAGTTATAATATACCAGGTGTACAGTGGTAAAGAAAAGGCAGTCCCTACGAGCAAGTCTACCCACATGGTCACTATTTCAATATAAACTTCGAAGAATTTGCTGTATTAGTAATTGTTCTTCTCCAGCTCTCTTTTCGCAACATGGATCCGGTGTTACCTTGCTGGAACCCCCCCACCCCACGCGCTACGCAACTACGTTAGCATTACGGGGGGCCATATTAAACAGGACTAGGGCAAACACAAAAACCTATATAGTTCGCTATTTTTACTAATACGGGGGGCCATAGGTAATAGGACCAAATATTGTTAGTAGAAATGGTTAAATATATAGGTTTTTATGTATACCACAGGTCCCATTAACTATGGTCCCCCGTAATAACTATATTTGGTCCTATTTACTACCGGGTATATATTACCCCGTAGTAGCACGACACTACACGTCTCCCTTTTCCCTTTTCATCACAAGGGTACCCTCTACTCTCCAGCGGCCTGGCGGTAGGCATATCAGGTACCAGGTACCAGGAATCTGCTATTATTATTACGGGGGGGCATAGTAAATAGGACCTACGGTGCATACAAAAAACTATATATTTCTCTATTTTTACTATGAATAACACTATTACGGGGGACCATAGTTAATAGGACCTGTGGTACACATAAAAACCTATATATTTAACCATTTCTACTAACAATATTTGGTCCTATTAACTATGGTCCCCCGTAATATTTGGTTCTATTGACTATGGTCCCCCATAACAGTAGGATTTTTTGTTTTATACCATTTCACCATCACTTTTCCTTCCCAGCCTAATTCGTAGGAGGCTTTACCCTCAGCGATCTTCTAGACAAGCCGTGGTCACAGGTGTCGTCCCTTCTCCCCCCTCGGTATTCCTTGTCGCGCATACATAGGGTTCAACATTCCCACTGCTCGTCGATTTTCATCGAATGTAGCTAACTTACGCTCTCGCGCTTCCCGCTAATCATTTTTTATGCAAGAAAAAGTCCTTACGATCATGTACTCGGTGAGACTCGAACCCACGAAATTGATATTGTTAGTAGGCACGCGGGCCACCTACCACGCCACCGGGGACGACTATCCAAAGGTCACGTCGTTTTGTTAGTATTCCGTGAAACTTCAGAATTTAAGCGAATGTTTGGTGAACAAAAATATACCAACCCCTGAAGGAAAACGTCTTTTGATTTTTGCAGGGCCTTGTTCAGGGCAACTCCCGAGGAGGATGGCGGGGATCGTGGTGAATCAGCCATAACAGAGTTACCGATGAGGACTAAACAATGGCAAAAACCCCAAAAGACAGACCAAACCACGGCGAATCGAATGACGGCGTGTTGTCTTCTCTTCCCAAAAAAATACGAACCGAGATATTCCCATGGTGAAATTCTTGTTGCCATACCGCCGTTCCTACTTCGTGAAAAAAAAATAACAAACACACACGGTCATTCGATTCGCCGTTGTTTGGTCTTTCTTATGGCGTTTTCGCCGTTTGTCTATTTCTCATCGGCAACTCTGTTATGGTCGATTCCCCGCGATTCCGGCCATCCTCCTCGGGAATTAATTGCCTGGAAGAAGGCCCTGGATTTTCGCTGTGAATATAGACCGGGAAAAATTAGACACGTATATACTCGTGGTTGAGACCGGCTGATTGAAACGATGGGAGAACCGTACCGCCCCCCCCTGTGAGCGGCGCCACTACTCGCCAGCGCGCACAAGACTGGAGAGGGCCGTTCCCAGGCAGTCGCATTCACAGGCCATACGCAGCCGATCGCAGAAAAAGCCGAGTGCGTCTCCCGCGCTTTCTTTTGTCGATTCGGCACAAGAAGCGACGCGCCGGCGTACGTAGCTGAGTGATATGACGCGATGAGAAATGTGACTGCCGTTTTTGTGTGTTGAGGGGAGGGGCGCGGTGGGCATCATCGCGTCACGAGTTGCTGGTGCATAGCTGTACTCTGAGGGTACGGACGCCTGGCGACGATCCGAGGCGCTTCCAGTCGACTGACCTGGCGGTTGGCCTCCTCGAGCTCGCCCGCTTTATAACCCGTTTCGGACTATTGCAAAACAAATTGCTGAGGGTGTTCGCGCCGCCTCTCGAAAAGGAGACCCCGGCTTTTGTTTGTGCAGATGCATGTACGAAGAAAAATAAAATAAAAAAAACGAAGCTTGTGAGACCGATGATAATGGGAACGATATCTGAAACGCTTGAATTATTTGGTGTTTCGTTTCTACACCCTTTCAGCGGCTGGATCTAGCGGGGGACTTGTGATGAGACTGTCTGTTGTCAGGACTATTTCACTACGTTTGCGAGAGCTTTCTATTACGGGGGACCATAGTTAATAGGACCTATGGTGTACATAAAAACCTATATATTTCACCATTTTTACTAACAATATTTGGTCCTATTAATTATGGTCCCCCGTATTAATGCAATAGGTAAGTTCATCCGGGGCTTGCGATTGAAGGTTTCGCGAGGGAGCAAGTTTTAGTTTTAAAACCAAAAGAAACCGCCAAACAATCTCGTCAACAAAAAGAAAATGGGTCAATCTCCGAAGTTTTTTGTTCGAAACCTTGCTCCCTCGTAAAGCCTTCAATCCCAGACCCTGCACCAAGCGCACCACCACCTACAATGGAAACTCCTTGCAAACAAAATGAAATAGCCCTCAAAATAGACAGTCTCATTTCAAGTTCCCCGCGATATACAGCCGCTGACATGGTGTAGAAACAAAGATTAAAAAAATAAGATATCGTTCCCATTGTTGTCGGAGTTGTATATGGTAAGTACCTGGTACAGCAGTACCAATGTATTTTTACAGAAAAAACGGGGAACGTAGAAGTTTAGAACTGCGTGCACGTTTTTGGGAACACACGACTTGGAAATACGGTGGAATAAAAGTTTACTCGTTTTGACCGAAAGTCGTGATGAGGCCCCCTCACCAGATATCCGAAAGTGTTTTTTTACTTGATTAAAAAGTCGATTCTGTCCGCACTTGCCTGCCTGCCTGCAGTTTTCATCAATTTCCAAGAAATGTCTTCTGAGTAAAAGAAACGTGCTGTTTTCATTGCTCGAACAAACAATAACGTACCTCGTATATACGTACGCCTGTTTACTAACATGATGCAGCAGGAAATCCTGATACTGCTGCGTGGTACTACGAGCACGTCGCAGTACTCATAGACGGCGCAGCAGTAAAAACGTATTTGAGCCTGATCCCTGATCTGGATGCCTACTCTTTTGCGTGCGGTACTACAGCAATATCAGTACAGCAGTAGTAGAAGCGTGTTGGAGCCTGGTCCGAGGTCTTCTGACTTGTGACCGAACAGCAACAACTGTTTTTACCGCGAAAAAGAAATTGCAGTGTCGACGAGACAATAACGGCGACTACTATTAACACCACCGTCTACTGGTCACTTTTACTGCCTGACACATCCTCTCCGGGGGTGGGGCGCGGTTGACGAAAGCAGGAAGGAGACGGCAGACAGGGTAGCAAGGCATCAGACCGACTATTACGGGGGGGCATATTGAATAGGACCTACGGTACACACAAAAACCTATGTATTTCGCTATTTTTACTAACAATATTTTGTCCTTTTTACTATGGTCCCCCGTAATATTAATAATAGGTAGAACCTGTCTATGCGACTAGTGCCACAAACTGCTGCGGCTGCCTGGAGGATGCGTTTTGTTTTGTTTTTAGTTGTGTGCTTCTGTTTGCCTATGTTTCCTCTGGTTTTAGTCTTGCTCTGTATATATGTGTTGGTATTGCTTACGTTGCGTGTGTTATCTTGTCTTCCTTATGGGAGGCACGGCACTTTTATAGTTTTATTTTTCGATTCGATTTTCTTCGTTTCTTTCGATTTGTATCTCTTTCACAGAATGGGTGTGTCTTGCCCGTCATATTCAGTACGATGACATGGCATTGCATTGCCTATCCTGCATACTGCGTAACCATGTAATATCTCCGCGTCGTAGGTTTGTGACCACAGAACTTGTATCTCTTCTAGGATTGAAGAATCGGCACGGACACTGGTTGTGCTGGATATCGACGGGTAAATGAAAATATCTAGAGTGAAGAACACACACCACCATCCAGCTACGCACACAAGTCGACCACAGATATAAATATCCTGCTGCACTAGTTCCTACCGACAGCTATACTGTATTTTTACACCAAGAGAATCAAGATCGACCTTAAGCTCGCACGGCTCACAGATGCGATAAAATCTGTAGTCAGTAAACCTCTATGACACGCCTACAGTAGTTTTCAACAATTGCTAGTTTCGGTGCAGCCTCGCAGGAAGCACCAGGTACCAGTTATGCACGTAGCCCAACAGGGCTAGCGTTGCAGTCTAGAGTCTAGAGAGTTAACCGAGTCTTCAAAAGCTGCTGCCTCAAAGTCTCGACCTTTGTTGTGGCGCAGATATCAATACTAATACCTAGAGCAGTTCGCTTTCAACCCGGCTCGTTTGCTACACGAGAGCTCGGGATCATGTCGATGACTCCCAGAGGGGTCAATCTCGCAACACTGCAACACGGCTTGTAATATACAAACCTCGTGACAAGGTTCAGCAACACCAGAGAGAAGTTGGTGCAGGACTGGGGGTTCGAAGGCAGGACTTGGACCAGGCCGTCGAGGGGTAAGGGCGTGTCTTGACCCTCTCCAAAGAGCATGGGGACGAGCGGAACGGGACGAGGCTGTTCGTGGTCATTCGTTCCGTTCCTATGTAAAAGAACGTGTTTGGGTCCATGCAGTATCCGGGGCCTCGCCGGCCGAATCAGCACGAACGGTATATTCTGCACATGGCACGACACCAACACGCTGTTGTGCGCAACTTGGTGTCCACGTCCATCTTCGGTGGTGTCCATCTACATCAAACGAGATGCTATTTGTTCCCCTTCGGTCGGGCCGTTCGGTGCTCCCAAAGAAGAAAAAAGGTGTGCAATACCTCTTCTTTCTTCTTCCTCTTCCAAGATTTACCGCTTTTCTCGGGCTGCACTGCATCTATTCGTTTTCCACATACTGCAGCCAGTACCAATTCATGTGGCACGTATTTCCCATCCGGTTCGTTCCAATGTTCTCTGGGGGGGGGTTAAGACACGCCCTAACAGATGCTGTACACTAATCGAACATCGAGCATCGAGGTGAACGAAACACAAAGTGTCAAGCAACTACATCGAGGTGATGAAGGCATAACAGACGAAGCACGTAGTCCTCGTACGTATCACTCGTAGTGTCAACGGGCGGTGTCAACGGGCGAACGACCACGTGCGTAAGATGGTCAAACGTTTCGTGTGCACAGCAGCTGATGCGCTACAAAGCACATGTCACACACAGCACACACAGAGACAGCAGTCAACCCAGAGGATAGTGGAAACCGATAGCAGTCACGACTGCGCGGGCGAGATGAATATCACGAGTGCGGGGACATTGAGGAGTCATCCCCGGGTTGCAGGCCTTGCGTTCGGGGTTTGGGTCAGAGTCAGGGGTAGGGTTAGGGTTGGTGTTAGGCGCCGGGCTCGACGGTAATGAGGGCTGTACCGGCGGGATTTAACGGGCCAACGACGTTATACGCACCAATTGACACGGTTGAGGTGCAGACTGCACGAGAGATGCTGCTACATGGCTTCGCTGTCGGTGCACGCTGGTCTGTGGCGCCAGGTATGGAGGTATGGTATAAAAGGCTGTGCACTCTTACAATTACAGCAGTACAAAAGCTCATCATGTGTGTCCGCAAATCAGTCTCGACGCCAACGAACGAACTCTCGTTGAAAAAAGGCAAAGGACGAAACACAGGGCGAGCCGAAAGCTCCAGCGCGGTCGCCTGCCTGCATGCACTCACCAGCACTGATATCTTCCTCGTCTTTTTATTCGACATCTTGGCTCGCGCAAGCCATCCTTCTCTCCTCCCTGTGCTTGCCCTTCTTAAGGTTCCGTCGCTATACATGGCTTGCTTGTTCGACGGCAATACCTCCTTGAGTGTGGTGTACACGGTTCCCGCTCCTCGTTCTCTGCACAATTTAAACATTCGTTCGAGCTCATTGATGAAGGCATCTGCCGAGTCCACTCGCACCATCTTTCTCTCCAGCTGGTGCACGGTCTCGTCTAGCACGCGCAGGGTCAACGGCAGTGCGATGCAACGATAGGTAGTGATCGATTGCCGGGAGTTCCATAAAGATTTTTCGCTGTAGAGAACCGGTCCAGCGGGACAGTTCGGATCTTGGATCGGGATGTGTTGTGTCGATGATGTGTTGTGTGTGTGAAGTGCAGCCGATTGGATCCAGACTGTATGCACTGGCAGACCAGCCTCGTCGAAGTTCTTTGTCAGATCACATATACATGTGTATCACTCGGTGCTGTAAGCGTGGTCCAAACTGGCAACTCACAGGTTCACATCTCGGACTGGTGGCATTGCTTGGTAGGCAATGTGGACAATGAATGGGCAATATGGGCAATGGGGTGGAGCGTCCTATGCTGTATCCACCTGGAACAACACAAATGATGTCCTTTCGTCTACCATATACTGTGGGGTTCCAAGTGGGATACGAGTACCAGGTATTTGTATGCAGTTAGTCGTGGAGAGACGTGAGACATAATCCCTATATCGAGATATAGTATGATACCTCGTACCAGTATGAGTAACGTATCAGCCGAATTCATATCCCTCAGTGCGCCTGCAGCTGTAACGGTTTTGGACCGTTTCGTCCGAAGCCTGCAACGGCATGAAGTCACCGGACATCAACCAAGCGGCTCAGATACTCACCAACCCGGTATTCCTCACGCGAAGGCACCGGAACGACTCCCATCTGGGTCAGTCTTGCCCCCTGTTTCCGATAGCTTTCACTCTATCGAAGGATTTTGGTGGCGATCTCAGAACGCAGAAGAATCAGGTGTACGCCTACAGAGACCGCTACTGGCGAGTACGCTACATCGACCAGAACTGGGAGGAGCTAACCCACCGCTAGATGAAGCAGTTGAAGAGCTGAAGCGATATCGAGCGTCAAGCCCAATGCACCGCTTCCTCGCTTTTCGGTGCGCCGTTTCCTCTCTGTCTCGCTCGCCGGTACGCCGTTCCCTTGCTCTCGTAAAGCTTTCCAGTGCGCCGTTCCCTCTCTGCCTGGCGTACGCCATTCCCTCGTTTTCCCGTGCACCGTTCCCTCTGTGCCGCGCTTGCCCGTACGCCGTTCCCTCGCCTTCCCGTGCGCAGTTCCCTCTCTGCCTCGCTTGCCCGTGCGTTCCTTCGCTCCGGTGCCTTGCCCGTTCACCGCTCGCTGTGCCGCTCCCTCGCTCCGACGCCGTGCGTTCCCTCGCTCCGGTGTCTTGCCCGTCCGCCGCTCGCTGTGTCGCTGCCTCGCTCCCGACGCCGTGCATTCCCTCGCTCCGGTGTCTTGCCCGTCCGCCGTTTGCTCGCTGGGAAGCCGTGCCCGTTCGCTGCTCTCTCACTCCGACGCCTCGATCGTACTGCCCAACGACCAGAACTTGAAGGAGCTGACCAGCCGCTATGTGAAGCCGTTGCAGACCAGGCGATACTGAGCGTTCGCCGAGGAGGCGAAGACCTTCTGCGTTGTTTCGAGTTTTTGTATGAAAGGGTGTGTGGGTCCGTCTGGCGTGGGACAGTTGGGTATATAAAAGACTTACTTGTCGGGTGTTGGATGGATGTTGTGAAGACGTGAATGTTCGTGTGTTTGCGTTGCGTGGAGGCGTACTCTTCTGTGCCTAGTGGTGAACCAAATTAAGTCATTACGTGAGGAGGAGCAGTTCCAGACCTTAAGCGATAGCGAGCGTTCGACGAGGACGCGACTATCTCTGGTTCTTCTGTTGTTCGAGGATGTGTGTTTTTGTGAGAGATTGAGAGGTTCCTGCTTGTGACAGCCAGTCGATCTGGGGTGAATCAGATAGATGGGGAGTTTTGTATGGGGGTTTGCTCTTCCGTGCCTGGTAGTAGGCAGACTTGTTTTGATGATTCGACCTCCTCGTATGTTTTCATTCGATTTGGGGGACTCAAATACCACCGGTATTATTATATTATTATATTGTTGTTGTTATTAGAAGTAGTAGTAGTAGTAGTAGTCGTAGTAGTAGTAATATTATTCCTAATTTGCTTGCCTTCCGACCATATAGCGTAGATGCCATTTGGCTTTTGACCCGTTCGGAGAATGCAGAGATGGCGGTTTAAGCCTAGGCGTTAGTGTGCTGCGGTTATTTATTATGCTTCTGCTGCTGGTACTGATTTCCCCGCTTTTATCGGTGCTGATACTTTTCATTTTTTTCACGTTGCGTCATCGCAACATGCTTCTGCAACGACGGGCGAGCGGGCGACAGGAACCGCCGGATGCATTAACCAATAGTTTTCCTATTAATAGTTCATCTTGTGGGTGCATGCTTGCATGCTTGCATGGCCTATGATGTATGGGTTTGTCTGAGCCTGGGAGAGCCGTTGTTGCTGTCTGCATCCGGCAGAGAGATAGCAACACAAGGTATCTCTGGAATACTGAAGTGTTCGGCTGATATGCCCCGCCGCTTTCTCAGCGTGCTGCGTGGGCAGCAAAAGATGAAACAACCCTCGTATACCGCGTGTATTGACGTGCTTGCCAAGCTGCTAGTTGCCGACACCCCGTGTTCCCCGCTGTACGTGTTCTTCGCCTTTTCAGTGATATTGTTCCAACGAAATTTATTTTGACGTTCGCTTGCCATTTACCTGTCTGCGTATCCGCTGCTGTCGTCGCACGCCACTCGTCGCTATCGCGACGCGTGGCTCTGCGTCGCTGCGAACGCGGCGCCTCTTGTTTTATGTTTTGTGTTTGTTGTCTCCGTCAGTTTTCGTGTGTTTACCTGTTCGACTGTTCGTCACGTTTCTCGGAGAGAGGTGAATGGTCAGAGTGGTTGGGTCTGCGCCTATTGGGGCCGTTGTTGCTGCCTCCCGTGCTAAAAGGGAGACGGCAACCGGGCCCCTCTAGGTCTGTGCCATAGCCGCAGGGCTTTTACCTGTTTCTTTTTTTCGGTTCTTTCTTTTTTTTCTCTCTTTAGTTTATGTGCCCGTTTGTTTCCTTCTTTTAGACGGGGTGGAAGCCCTAAATGGTCTGGTCTGCACCTATTGGGACCGCTGTTGCTGCTGAAGGGAGACGGCAGCCAGGCCCCTCTAGGTCAAAGCCATGCCGCGGGGCTTGCTCTACCTGTTTTTCGTTAGTTTTATGTCGTTCGTTCGTTCGTTTGTTTGTTGTTGCTCTAGTTGTTCGTTCTGCTCGCTTTTGAGGTTTGTTTAGTCGTTTGTTTGCTTGCATATTTGTCCGTTACAAACCCGCATGCCCGTGCATCCGACCGCGCTGGCTGTGACCTTCACCTGCTGACGCTCGTGCTCCTCCGGCAGTTCACTGCCGTCCCGTGTCCGCTGTGCGTGCGTGTCCATCATGGCTATTTTGTTGTTTATCGCTACCTATGCTGTTTTCTCTTCATTTTTGGCCGGGTAAAGGACACATCAAAGAGAACATTGCCCTGACATGTGTCTTGTAGGCTGGACCCAACTGCCAGGCTCTCCGGCTCTTTTAGTTTCCCCCCCTTCCCTTCCTATTTCCTTTCCATTCCGGTTGACGGGGGTAGGGCGACTTGTTCGTCGGAAGCCTGCAACGGCATGAAGCCACCGGACACCAACCAAGCGGCTCAGATACTCACTAACCCGGTATCTCTCACGCGAAGGCACCGAAACGCCTCCCGTCTGGGTCAGCGTTGCCCCCCGTTTCCGGTAGGTTTCACCCTATAGAAGGATTTCTGCGCGTCTTCATTGTTGAAACAGTGTGGTAGGATGACTATAAACCATTGAATATTGGTCAGGCAGTCAAACTCGCAATGAAGAGGCGGGCGGTGAGGGTTTTTATCTCGGATTTCCCGCTGATGGCCCCTGCGTTTTCGGTTTGTTCTTGCCTATCTATCCCCGAGATCGGTATTTTTGTATAGAGCCTTGCGGTTTCTTACCCCATGGTTGTAGTCAGAGATTGCTATAGCATATATTGCTCAGTTATTCGCGTTATGCCAGGGGGGGTGTTACGGTTTTGGACCGTTTCAGGAGTTACGACGTCTTGCGTTTTTGTATCAGCAGAGAGAGGTCGCGTCATTTACGGCCCCTCCCCAATTTGTGGATTGCCACTCCTTCTCGGCGGCGCTACGTGTTGTCTTGGTCATCGCTCTCGACCTGGGGCACAAATCAATCAGTTTACCATCTACATACCTGGGAGACCTTCTCCCTAGCGCCAGAAGCACGCTCTACCCCTCTGGGACACGTGCGAGCGCACGCCTCGACTCGGTTGGGTCGTGACCAGACTTGAGGTTGGTCTTGTTGTTCTCTATTATTCGCACATTATTATTAATAGTATTATTATGATTATTATAATGATTATTATTATTATTATTATTATTATTATTATTAATAGTATTATTATGATTATTATAATGATTTATTATTATTTCTCTTGCCATCCGACAATGTGCAGCATGATCTTCAACATGGATCACTCATAACTTTCCCGAAAGAAGAAAACCTCGGGAACAAAAGGAAACCCATGCACCAAGTCTACCTCCCTTCCGTGCCAACTTTCAGCTTGATTATTATTATTATTATTATTACTCTGCTTGCCATCCGACAATGTGCAGTGTTGTTCTAAAAAAAGACCAGCAGAAAGTGAAGAACTCTCCGCATATTGAAGGGATGCGATATGATCCTGCTCTATCTGGGGCGGACTGTAAACGGTGACCCTTCCCGAGCTGCTTGCCTCATCATGCCGACCCTAGACCTCACGCCTTGAAAGCTCCCGATCTGTAACACAGCTGTAAAGCTGCACAAACCTCCCCCGACATACCTTATTATGTACATGCCACGACGTACTTCGGTACAGTACCAGGTATTAGGTCGTTTTGGCATACGCAGTTATACTGGTTTATAGAGAAGGATGTGTTGTGTATATAGCTGTGCCTGCAGTACGAGTTTAAGATTGATGACACATTCATGAAAAGAGCAGAAGAACACCCTGCAGCAATGCCGCCTAATCGCTCGATTGCACGACATATCCCCTGTTGGCTTGCGTCGACTCAATCCTGTGCGGGAACGACAGCCGGATAATTTACCGAGGAGGGTATATAAGCGATAGGGCCCAAGCTACGACGATGCCGGAGACCGAAAGGAGACTGCCGCGGGCGGAGGCAGCAGCAGCAGTAGTGTTTTGTTAATAGTATCCCCCCTCTCCCCTGTTGCGGATTATGGTTTTTGTAGCAAGCGTCCCCTCATCATACCTGGCGGTTGTTGTCGGCTGTCTTTCTGATGATTGCCTCGCCTCTCAGTTCAGAAGACATCTGGCGAGGCAAGAAGCAGCAGCTAATACAAGAACCTATAACTTCTAACATCGTCTACTGTAGCACCTCGTGTAAGTGACCAGAGCAGAGCCAAAGGCATCACCTGCTAGCAGTATTATAGTCGGTCCCTAGGTCCATCATACTTAATCACACTTAACAGTTTGGGACATTGCGATAGTCTTCAGTTAAGCATGGTTGCCTGATCAGACTACAAGTAAGTACAGTACCTGATAGGTTACTTCTGCTAACCAACACATGCTATGCGCGGGTTCGATTCTCGGTGATCAATACTTTTCTGGGTGGAAAAAAGCGAAAGGAGAGGACTATGCTGTTCTGACCAGTAGCGTTGGCGAGGAGAGTGCAGTGCCGAGACTGAGTCGAATGCTTAACCCCTTTAGCACCGCACTCCCATATGTGGGGACAAAGCACTCTCATTATAAGTAGTTTGTCCCCAAAACGGGACTGGGGTCCTAAGAGGGTTAAGGTGTACGCTTTGTTGTTGTTGTTGTTGTTTTTTTTGTCGATCAATTCCAATTGATAATCTATTACCTGGTATGTTTTTCGTGGTACGCAGCTAACCTGTACCACAGGCTCTTAGTCAGCGCTCGGAATTAACCCCTCTCTTCTTCGGTGGTGTTGCAACTGTGACTCCCAAGCACGTCTGAACCCAAAACGCGGGGGGGTGCAATCGCAAAGAAAAGTTGCTGCTTTCGAGGACACGCTACTAGGTAGGGCTGTGAGTCGGCAGCATTTCACGACTTAATATCTAATAGTCGCTAGGCAGCGAAGCCAACTATTTGTCGGGGTACTGCTTCGAATGGGGCGGAAAGCCCGACTATTGCCTGGGTTCAGGTATTGGGATCGTATATGTAGTACTTGGGAGGCGTATCTTTAGATGGAAAACCAGGGGTTTTCCCATCGAGGCACGAGCTTCGCTCTCCGGCGCGCTACACGACTTCGACGAGAGCTGTACGAGGTTCTTGGTGTCTGCGTTTTCCTGGACTTTGAGGGGTGATTTTCTCCTTCTTAATGAATTTCGAGTTTTCGGGTCGGAGTTTTTCTGCTCGGTATGGTCCTGGTTTGTTTTTCTTGGGCTGGGTTGGGGATGGTTTTCGCGTATTTTATCCTGCCTACCCCCCGCGCTCAGTGTCGGGGCTGCTCTGGGTAATCGGGCCACTCCTTTTTGGCACAGGACACGTTTCCGGAGTTGTTGGCTGGGTTTAGGTGGTTCTTGGCGTTTTCCGTGTTAATTTTTTTCTCGTCCTACACCGACCCCCCGCCGCTCGGGAGCTTGGAGCGATCTGGATGAAATTGACAGCATCTACTGGGGAACAGGCCCGCCTCGTTTTTTTGTGTTAAACCTTCGCTTTTCCGTAGACAATTTCTCGCCCAACCCACGTTGCGGGTGGCATGGCGATGGCTTTCGTTGACAATTTATTCCTGCCCCTTTAGGCTAGGCCTTCCTTTCTTTTTCTTTTGACGTACCTTGCCGTTCAGTTCAGAGGTGTGGGAGTGGGGTTTGAGGAGCCGCATCTTCGGCTCATGTTCTAGCTTGTGGAATCGGGGTTTCCATGAATTTCCCATAATTCTGCATATACGGCTCATCAGAGTGGGCTAGTGTGATGGTACAGCTTTAAAGCACGGTAATTGCCTGGGTTCAGGTATTGGGATCGTATTTGTAGTGCTTGGGAGGCGTAGCTTAGATGGAAAACCAGGGGTTTTCCCAGCGAAGCACGAGCTTTGCCCTCAGTCTCCACGTACGTGCACGAAACGAATAAAGCTGTTCTTCTTCCATCTCTAAACAAACTACACACGTGAGTACCAACGAGTACCGGCTTAATAGGCAAACCTGTCGAGGGAGATACAAAGTGTCCCGACCTTGGTCTTAACATATAACAGTAGTAACTGACTCTAGTAGGAAAAAAAAAAAAAGCTGGCGAAGCCAGTCGGCCTGGCGGATAAAGTCAGGCGAGCAAAGCGAGAAAAAAATACCGCCTCCTCCGACCTAGGGGGGGGACCAAGGGCGGGTCACTGGAGGCGTTCCCGGAGGGTCCGCCGGAGCCACCGGAGGCGACAACTACTTTTTTTTTGTGGATTTCGACACAAAAAAACGGCTTTTCAGTTCACACAAGAGAAGTGCAACAACGAGAAGAACTAAAAATGTAGTCACCTACCTCCGGAGTAGACAGAGGACCGTGATAGCAGTTGCTTCAGTCGTAATAATACCTGCCGAGAGGATACGAGCGAATCATCGCACTCATCACCAAGCTACGTACAGTTTTGAACAGTCAAACGGCAGCGGTGCTGCTATAAATAAATGATTCCCCGAGGAGAAATATGTTTTTCTTGTTTTTGTTATGTTTTGTTTTGTTTTATCCTCCGGTGGATTGGTAAAAATAAAGCTCAAGCTCACCACACTTCCTTCCACGTTCTCGTGTCGTGTGTCGATTTAACCTACAGCCGCCCCCGTTGCAACATCAGCACAGGCTGCTGTTGCTACTGGCGCTTGGGCACGTTGACCCGACCTGACTCCCGAGAGGGGCAGGTGCGGTGGAGATAGCCACCCGGGAGAGTCGTCTCTCCCGGGTATTGTGGGACTTGCGGGAGCTCACCCACTAACAAAAACCGAGACTATGAGGCCTTCCCGCCGGACTTGGTCCAGTTACGGTCCACCCTGCCCGTTGGGTCGTTGTTATTCCTTCGTTTCCCATCCCATTTATTAGCTTCGCCCGTTCTTTTCTCCTGTGCTCCCTCCCAGTCGTAACTCAGATGCGAGGCCACACAGCAGTAGGGTATTCTCCCCCCCTCCCCCCTCCTCACTTCGGCACGTGCCTTGCATTTTAAGCGCGAAAAATTGTCCCAGCACTTTCTTGCCCCGTCTCGACTCGCGTAGAATTGTGTCCGCTACTCTCGACAGTCGACATTGTTGCTATGCTTGCCTTCCGACAACATAGCGTAGATGCCATTCCAATATCATTTGATAAATGCAAACTCCGTACGCAGAATCGAACCCCTGACACCAACGATTGTAGTACTCGAGGTCAATCTCTATTCATAGGCCACCGGGGCGTTTGGATCTCTCCGTGATGTAGTCAGAGCGAAAAAATGACGATAAAAAATGACGATTATACGGCAACAACAGTCCCTGAGTAGTTGGGAAATTTTGCGCCCGAAGTCACAATGCATACAAGAAGTAGCAAGAAGTACAGTCGTACGGTACGGCCGCAACATGATCTACTTCGAAGTACAACTGCGGTACCTGTACTGCTGGGCGCATGGTCTCGTAGACGACTGCTAGCTAGGGTTGGTAATCAACCAAAATAATCATCATTAATCACGTTATTTTAAGGTGATTATTTTAATCATAATCAGAATCATTACCATGGTATTATATTTCCGTGATTATTTGATTATCTCAAAAATAATCATGACTAATCAATCAACCTAAATTTGGTGATTGTTGTTGATTATTTTTCGTTAAAACATCTATTTTGCTTCGTAATTACTGGGCAATAGCTTGTTGAGTATGACTATTGGTCTGTGAATAGGTTGGGGTATTGCATATCGATACCTATTGCCCCCTGCAGTAGGAAAGTGAAAATGTCTAACGATAGCTAAATATTTGATGAACATGTTCAGAGCAACATACAATAGGCAAATAGGCTATTTTTTTTGTTCTTAGGATAGCTGTGAATATGGATTTGTTTATCGGTATATGTTTCTTGTTCGACCAAATAGGTTCAGAGCAATAGGTGCAATTGGCTATTGCTCTAGGCATAGGTATATGTATTTGCCTGTTGATGCCTATCTATTGATTTGCCAATTTGTTGAAGTATTGATCGATACGTGAATATAAAATCAATATCATCTGATAATTTTGTGCAATAGCCTTTCGTTGTTCTTAGGATAGAGATGGATGCGACATTGTCGATCAGTACCTATTTATTTGGCTCATAGGTCCAGGTAAATAGATACATTAGGCTTGATATTTACCTGGTATTTATTTGACCAACAGACTCAGTTAAATATGTGTATAGGTGCAACACGCTATTGTTTCTAGGATAAGGATGCATAAAACTGTCGGCCGATACGTGCCTATTTATTCACAATAGGTATCTATCGATACCCTTGCAATACTACTTGAAGAGTTACAGTGAGCAATACGGATGGATGGACACCCTTGCGGACCTATTTGATTGAGCAATAGGTATTGGTCGACATTATTGCAAGGCTCCTGAAACGACCAATAGGCATCCATCAATCTCACTGCAAACCTATCGCTTTTTTATCAATACGAATAGATAGATGGCGATGCAAAGGTATTGTTCGTACGATAGCCTCTAGTGAGGATCACAATCGATGGGTGTCCAAGACAACTATCTATAGACACCTTAAAAATCCTATCGGACGCCCCAATAGGTTGTGGCCCTATTCTTGCTTTCAATATCTATCGATATACCCCGGAAACAACCCATTGTGGCTCGCAATCAGTATTGATACCCATCATCTCCCACCTGTTGTAGGTCCGATGGCCTATTAAATAGGGTATTATCCAGGGTATATGAAGAATCCACACGACACACGAACATGTCGGTCTAGAACACTACAGGCTCGATCCTCACACCACCTTGTTGCGAAGAATATCCAACCTCAAGCTCTTGAGAAACAACAACGGCAGACAGCGGCGGATAAGGACATGCTGCGGCAACCCACGGGGCACGCCGCGTGGATTATTAAGCTGTATGCGAACTGAAGCTAGGTGTCTTTTAGCCACGAACCTATCGAAGATACCACGCCACAATGCCCGGCACCTCGGACAATATGGCCTATTGAATGTGCCTATTGGTCTGCCGATAGGTCGGGGTACTGCGTACCGATACCTATTGTCCCCTGCAGTGGGAGGGCGAAACAGAGGTATGCTTAATTGTCTATCGATACCCATTATGTTACCAGTATGTTCAGCGACGTAGAGATCGACGCCTATTTATTTGATCAATGCGTTCAGAGATTATTGTGCAGTAGCCTATTGTTTTTACGATAGTGTGTGGTTTTGTCGATCAACACCCATTTTTTGGAGCAATGTGCTATTAATACGATGGATAGGTACCATAGCCCATTGGCCGAACAGTAGATCAGTGAAGATGCCAATCTATACCCATTGTCGGCCACACTAGTCTTCAAAAAGTGCCAATCGATACCTATCGCGAGCATCAATATCCCTCCTTTTGGAATAGGAACCTATTGATTGCCTATTGACCTAAAACCTATTGTTCAGGGTGTATTCGTATAACGCCGTAGCCCTGCTGCAAGCCTCCGCCATGCTCGTTGTCGCGGACAGCATAGATGGGAAACAGTGGTACACATCCACCAAGCAGCTACAAGCAACGTCGATGCAGACTATTACGGGGGACCATAGTTAACAGGACCTATGGTATAGATAAAAACCTATATGTTTAACAATTTTTACTAACAATATTTGGTCCTGTTAACTATGGCCCCCCGTAATAGCTGTTGGCGAAGCTCACCCCGAACATGACGGCCCGGCTCATGGGACGCGGGTGCCGCGGATTCGAGGGCGCAGTTGAGTAGGACATCTGGTCAACCGCGTTTTAACTTACCATATGCGCTCCGTCGGCGACGTTGAGGGCATGGTGTTCGGCGACAAGTTCAACGACCGAGTGCAGGCAACTACCATATGCGCTACGTCGGCGACGTTGAGGACATGGTGTTCGGCGACAAGTTCAACGACAGAAGTGCAGGACGTTGCGTGGTCTGATTCGGTGGTGCGTGTGGCGTTCAGTGCGGCCTTGGAACGGGAGACTGACGGTGTCTCGTGGCCGGATTTTCTGCAGGAACTCGCCTTTGGCGGCCATTTCAACAACGTGTTGGGGTGAGGAATGCGGCCGAGCACTCTGAACCGGATAATCGTGTTGGACGATTTTGAGCACTCGACCGTAGGAGTCACTTCTTCTTTCTTCTTCGGGGGCAGCAATCGAGGTGTTAGTTAATGCCTATTACGGGGGACCATAGTTAATAGGACCTATGGTATACATAAAATCCTACATATTTATCCATTTTTGCTAACAATATTTGGTCCTGTTAACTAGGGTCCTCCGTAATAGTATGTTTTGAGCAATATCGAATTGCTGATGCTTTTCGAGGGGGCGGGGCGGGGGGGGGGGGCTGGCGTACTTATTTGTTGCTTGCCTTGGCCATTTGACCATTGACCACGCATCCCTTTCGAGACGCGGGGGGGGCGGCGGGCCCATTATACTCTACCAGGTAGTAGGTATACGTTAAATATGTCTTGATGGTGTGAGATGTCTTAGTGGGTTGCAAGTTGTAAGGCGATACGTACGGCGTTCTTCTTTTCCGCCCCATTTGTTTGTTTCGAGGGGGCGAGTGGTGTGGGTTATGGATTTTGGTTAGGCGCCCTTGGCTTCATTGATGAGGGGGGGGGAGTTCCGCCTCATTTTTGTGGTTTTTGGAGGGGGGGAGTAGTGTGGAAATGGATTTTGGTTTGGGCGCCCTCGGTTCGAAGTATTTTATGCGGCTTGGGTCGAGACTAGCTCGCTGACTGCCGAAATAACTGCCCTAGCGGATATGCTAAAACTAGTGTGTGGAAAAGTGCGTGGAACGCACCCTCTAAATTATACCAGGTACTGGTTTGAGAAAGCTATATACGTAGCTTGGGCCACAGTAGTACACCGGTATTGGGTACACACACCGTGGAGATGGGGTTTGACCGATGGCGGGTGCGCAGAAGCAGTGCGTAACGTTTTGATCCCAAGCTGTCCCAAGTGCAAAAAACAACCGAGAGGTAGTTCCTACAACCAACAACAAGTGGCTCTCGGCAACCATGCTGCGCGGGCCTCGGCGCCGCTGCTTTGCGCTTGCCGGCGTTCCTCACGACTCCGACTGACGAAGCCCGCGATTGCAGAAGGCACGACTGCCCTGGCTTAGCTGTACCAGTAACTGCGCGCTGGGTGTGTTGTTGTGCCCTCGGGTCGGATGCCGTGGTGTCGTAGCCGCCTTAAATAATATCCCGGCATGATAACGCTTTCCATTTCTCTGAAAATAATCAAATAATCATGGTTAATCAACCAACTTTTATTTTCTTGATTTAATCACGACCAGATGATTATAATCAAATAATCATGACTAATCGAGCCTAAAACACCCGAAATAATCAACAATCAAATCAACGCCATATTTGAGTTGATTACCAACCCTACTGCTATTAAATAGCACCAAAATGTATCAACCATTTTGTTTAGGTCGTTATCTCGGGGGGGCCAGAGGCCAGAGGGGTTGATGTTCTCGCAACCTTGCAAGTCGTAAGCCATGTATATATATATATATGTGTACTATCGCATGCCAGGTAAACATGAAAGACAAAGCGTTTCGCCGTCTGCCGTCGAGGAAGATGTGGGCTGTCTCGAAACGCGTGCGGATGTGCGCATGAATCTCACGCCGCGCGCTGCAGTATCACAGGGCATGAGGGTATACCCGCAAAAACCGCCGCGATTCACGTCGAAAAGCTGTAACGTGCATGAAAAACGGCTTCCGACAACTACTGTAAGGAAACCCGAACAGTAACTACAATACTCGACGACTTGAGTCGTGCCGACTCACAGCCCTACCTCTTGGAGTTCGAGTTGGGTCTTTTTGGAATACAATGTTACTACTGTAGTGCAAAACATATTACGACTATTATTACGTAATACGAATGAATAATCATGCTTTGCTCTTGGATACGTACGCAGTATTATTTTTTTATTAAAATGATGAAATAAGTCAGCTGTGATTCGACTGATTAAATAGTTGATACTCAGCTTTGCAAGCTGCGTACTACGTCTTCTTGTCTACACCCCATTTTTTACTGGAATTTACAGATTGTATGATAAACCGTTCGCGCGTATTCTATATGGATTTCCTTGTCAAGGATATAGGCCAGTGACTCCCCTGGATGCTACCCGGGTCAACAGGACAATTTACATGTTGTAGAGCAGGGCAATCGTTGCCCTGCTGTTCCCTACCTGATAGGTTTTTACCATTTAGTACAAGGTTGGACGGAGGTATGGAAACTTCAGGGATCAGTCGGGCTATGCATAGAAAAGCGGCCACAAAGCAGGAACGATACGTTCGCAAAAAATACGTCGACCAGAAACATTAATAACATGTGTTTTTGGGGGAGGAGCGAAAAAAAGCAGCAGTGATATACAACAACAACACCATACTGCAGAGGTCAGAGGTGCAATTTGGGTAGGAGTGAAAATTTGCCAGCAAGCAGCGACAAGAGAACTACATACATACTGCGAAAAAAAAAAGTCGGCAGAGTACCACAACAGTGCCCAGTCATCGGAATTCAGTCGTTCACTCGCGAATACCAGTAATTCTGCAACACTGAGTCCAAGACTACGTCGAAGTACAGAAACGAAAGAGAGAGAGTCCTCGTGAGTGTTAAGGGTACGACGGGCTGAAATGACTTGAGTCCTCGCGGGTCTCATGGGTACTTATATTCGAAACATAAAACCAAAATATTTACAACCGTCGAATCGCGCAGATTGCACGGGTTGGATACGTATGCGTTACTATTTAGTAATACTACGGGGGACCATATTAAATAGGACCTACGGTACACACAAAAACCAATATATTTCGCTATTTTTACTAACAATATTTGGTCCTTTTTACTATGGACCCCCGCAATAGTACGCATCTGAGATTCTGCAATATAATACCTGATCACTAAACACGACCCATCGATGAATGAGGCTGAGGGATCGTCTGTCTTTTAATTACTGCTGTACAGTAGGATAACCGACTCCAGCCTTTTAGGACTGCAGTCCCATTTTTGCGTCAAGCTACAGAGAATATGGCTGGTTTGTCCCCAAGTCGGGACTGCAGTCTATATAGAGTAAAAGGGTTATGAGCCCCTCCGAACAGGCCGTAAATACCGTTCTTATCTCCGCACTGCTCGTATCCCCGTTTAAGAGCGGTTCGTTATTATCTCGGGACAAGAGCAAACTCTCACTGCAGTCGGGAAACATCTCTGCTCGAAGCGCGCAAAAACTCTTGCGGCAGGAAGAAACGTCGGGCAAAACCTGGTCATTCATTGCATTTTCAAGTTGGACGTTCAGTTCAAGTGGATTCCAGCGCCCTACAGCGGCATAGGGCATGATGCATGGGTCACGATAGTATTGCATCGATTTTACGTAAGTTAGGTAATGGGAGCAAGAACGAAAAAAGGCTCCGTCCCCTCGCACGCCCGCAAACTCAGAGTCCGTACCGCTTCGGAGAATGTTTCACTTCCGTGGTCTCAGGCTCCCCCCAGTAGAACGATATTATTGTACAGAATTTAAAGAAACAGCGAAATAACACGAAGCTATGAAGCGCAAAAGACAAAAACAATACCTGGTACACAGCAGTGCTGCTGTACCGCCTATCAGGGTAATCTAGCGCACGTGCAAAATTGATGTTTCACACACAGGGTGGCGTACGTCCTGCACGAACATATACTGTATAGCGTACAAACGCAACAATATCGATTAAACTGCCGTCAACTCGTCCCCCGATACTGCTGTAGCCCGTCAAAACATGTGTGAACGTGTCCTGCTATGCCCAAGCTGACATGAATCATTGCCACGGATCGCCTCTACACACCAACAAAAGCGCACAGGACAAAAAATGAAGTGATCGAAGTACACCCGCTGCACAAGGCATGGTGCAGAGCGTTCTGAGAGAGCGACTGCCGCGCCCATCGTATAAAATCGGGGTTTCCTCACTGTTGCGGAGGAGGCGCTACACACCCGAGCTGAGAGCAAATGGACGAGAACAAGCAAAATCGCTCTTATCTGTATAAGTTCCGTGCCGGTCCAAAAACCCGCTCTTAACTCCGAACGTACTGGGCTCTTAAGTCGGGTACCCCACTACTGCCGGAAAAAGAGGCACAAGTCACAGTTTTTGCGTAATACTCGCATTTTAGATTCAAGTGGGTCTGCGGGAAGAACAGCACACAGCAGCAATGCAAAAAAGTAAAATCGGCAGATGACCTACTTTGTTGTTTGTTGTTGTTCCTACATCAACTCTTTGACGAAGGAGTCCGTGGTCACACAAAGGTGCTGGAGCCCTAGGAAGATCCGAAAAAATAAATAAAATCGGCTGCCTCAAAATACACGAGACGAAGAAAGCGCACACGAGCTAAAACCAATGTGCAAACTGAACTAACATGGCCGCGGGTATATCCTCTGAACTATAACATAGAGTACCCCCGTTCCCACCACTAACCAACTCTATCAGGGACCAGGTGCGTACCAGGTACTCATTCTTATTATTATACCAGGTACCACCGTACGTACGATGATTACTACTAGTACGACCAGGAATTCCGTACGAAGGTGGAGCCCTCCGTGCTCTTCTCAAGACCAGAGCCAAAGTAGTACGCCACCAAGAGCCACCAAGTTTGGTGGCCTGACAAGCCTCGTGCAACAAACGGCATTATATAACACGGGGAGTGCGTGGCAACTGCACGCCTGCATAGTTCTTATACCAAACTCCGAGGACAAGCTACAGGGACGGTATGAACAGGAGCATGGAAAAAAACGCGGAGAAAACAAGTAGCAACCAGATATTAGCGACAGCTTCCAAGCCGTCTAGATTACGCACCCATGTACACTTTCCACACAACTTTCAAGCCACTTTTCTACCTTGCAACGCGCTGCAGTGCCGAAAGCCCACACAAATATTACATACTGCAGCAAATGACACAACATACAGGCCTTCCCTCGACAATTCACCGCGTCGCGGTGCCTCGCTTCGCCTTTCGGGGTACATACTCCCACCATCGGCGGCAAGCGTTTCCCCTCCTGCCCAGGGTGCGCAGAGCAGCTTGGAAAAATGGTGTCAATCTGAAACGGCAGCTCTCGCGACGATTTCGCCACACGAAACGCGATTCACCCTATAAAACCCCAAATTACGTCGGAGCACGTCGTTTCTACCGTACACACGGAAGGGAGAAGAACCGGTCAGCGCGAAAAAAACGCAGGTCGTCATGTCCGGGGTCCTTGTGGGGCATACTACCAGGGTAGCATGACAGCAGGTGCTTACTTGTCGTCTCTGCCGGCTCTCTCGTGCACCGCTGTTGCAGCAGCAATGCCGGACCTGACTTTGGCAAGGTCAAAGGCGGCAGGAATGCTACCACGGCACAGGTGGAGATACCTGTCGTGAGAGAGAGGGGAGGGGGGGGGGGGGGGGGGGGAGGGGCACGACCGGTAAATGACAACTTCGAACTTCTTGCTTCAAGGCGGCGTCTTCGCCGTCACGACCTCGCGTCCGAACGATCATAACCAGCTGCCCGGTACACCTCTACTACTCAACCGTTCGTAGGAACGCGTAGCTTCTACAACGCGACCTTCAGTCACGACCTCGCGTCTGAACGCACATAACCAGCTGCCCGGTACACCTCTACTACTCAGCCGTTCGTAGGAACGCGTAGCTTCTACAACGCGCAAGCATTCTACCTGAAAGACAAAGCAGCATCGTCGCCGACCACAAGAAAACGTCTAGAATAGCTCCAAGTTACGCTATCTATCTCAACGTATGTTTCCATATAAACGGTTGTAATAGCTTTAAGCACCATATTACTTCAAGCCGCAATTCACCTCGGCGTCTATTTACAGCTCCACGTTGTATTTCACCCAAGACTGCACTCCACCTAGAAAGCTGCACTTCGTATCCTGCTTGGTTTCCAACACTAACCCGGCCCTTTCTTCACCTCAAGCGGCGTCCGCAACAGACCATCACACCTCAGCGTCTACCAAAACTTCATTTCACCTAAAACTGTACCCCACCTCCTGCTTGGTTTTCAGCACCACCGCGGTCATTTCTTACCCCCAAGTGGGCGTCCGCAACAGACCATCACTGCTCCCCCTCTACCCCACGAGTACCGACACATACCCCGCCCCCGCCCCCAACCGGCACGCCAAAACGTATTACATATCCGCAGCGTCCGCCTCGTCCTCAAGCGTGATGTCCAGGTACCCTTCGTTCTCCTGGCTGCCCCGGTCCGCCGCCAGCTCATCGAACAGCCGCTTCTCTTCGGGAGTGGGCTCCTCCTCCTCCTCCTCTTCTCCTTCTCCGTCGTCGTCCGAGCTCTCCCCCTCGCTAGACCCCCCCCGCCCGCCACTCCCCCCTTCCCCCGGCGGTGCCGCCCGACCCGCGGCGGCGCCCTCGCCGCAAGAAGACCCCGCCATTGCGGGAGGGGCGCTGATTCCTAGCTCGCGCAGGGCGTCGCAGAGCGTCCCCGCTCTCCCGAGCACATCACGCGCCGCGTCCGGGGGAACTCCGAGGGACTGCAGGACCGCCAGCGCCTCGTCGCCGTCCTCGCTACCGGTTTTTCGCGCGAATGAGGCCGTGAGGGAGCTCAACGCGGCTCCTGCATCGTTGTTGTGCCGGCGCAAGGCCCTGGTGTCGAGGGTGGGGGTGGGCGAGCGGGTGAACGGGGGGGGGGGGGGGGTCGTAAAAGTTGCGCGCGCGATGTTTCAGGTGTAAACCAGGTTGGTATTGTGTAAGGACGACGGCGAGAGGGGGGCATGACGCGGCAGGGAGGCAACGGACAGTTGTTGTGTCATCCTTGCGGAACGCCTATTAATAGGTATGATCAACAGCTGAACCGCGGATGCCCTCTATCAAAACCCTCCGCGGCTATCATCAGTTGGCACCCGGGCACCCTCAAAATATTTTTCACGCTCAGGTGTCACAACCAGTTGATCCCCAGGGCGCCGAATCCGATAGGAAGACCCGAACCCATCGCGGGCGGGGCTTCGTGAAGCGAAACTCTTAAGAAATTCATATCCACTAGTCGAAGCGGGGTCTCCAATAAAACAATCATATCCCCCATTGGGTGACACGAGCTACCGTATCGGTTCCTCCAATTTTTGAAAGGAGGAGGTTCTTCCCTCGAGGAGCGCTCAATCTCCACCCGGAAGCACCTACAAAAAAACGAATCGAAATGAACATTACCCAGGTGAACCGGCAACAGTATAGTAAGACATGAATGCCATACGAGTATTTGGTAATCATCCAGCTAAGCCTTTTGGGACAGCAGTCCCGTTCTGGGGACACATGTCGTATAATTCGAGTGATTTGTCCCGCAAACCGGGACTGCAGTCTACACTATTAATAAAAGGGCTAAGGACCCCCCCGCCCCCGAAATGTCAGCTATGAAGCTGTCACCAAACAGGCAAGTCCGCCTCACAAGCGGTTCTCAGTAGGATGCATACAGCGTTACCCTTCACGCGGCTCGCCGCCGGACACCTCACGGCGCTTCGCGCTTGGTGCAAGCAAGCAATGCCTGTCTGCCTGGTCGGTGAAAACCCGACGTACTCCGTCCCGGCACTGTAGGGATGCGATGGCCTATGGTCATACGACTACGACTACATGCTTGAGATCGAGCAGATCTCTCCTATCGAGTCCCCCCCGCCAGTGCCTCTTTTTTTTTTGGCCAAAGAGTGCTACCAGGTGCACCTATATAGTAGCACGGGCCGGCACATAATCACCCGCCTCCAGGTTAATTCGATGCGCGTCAACGAGGGAAGAAAACGCCCGAAGCCTCCTCGCGACGAAAAAAAGGCAAGGCAAGAGCCGTAGTGGGGAGGAAGGGAGAAGAAAAACCGGCATTGCGACCCCGGATCTGAGTTACGACTCGGAAGGAGAGAACGAAAGAAAGGAAAAGATGATAAAATGGAGCGGGGAAAAAAAAAAAACAAGGAACCTAAAAGTTCCAGAGGTCGGCGCTCCAGCGCGCGAGCCGTGCCCTCTTCCGCTTTTACCTAATTGCCTTCGGGCGCGAGAATCCTCCTTGCACCAGCTGCTCAACCAGAGCGGCGTCCACGACGCTCTTTTTGTCCTCCGTCAGGCCGAAGCGTCGCTGCTCTATCCTACGCTTCCGCTCCTTCCGTGCGGTGTCCTGCGAAAACAAAAAACAAAACACATAAAAAATGGGAACGAAAATCATCGGTCAGCCAGGGAAAGGGCGCCGCTAACTTTTTCCACAATCTACTGCAAAATGTATTTCACTCTAATTTCAACTAGAAACGTGGGTGCAGTTCTGCAGATGTCAACGTAGCGCCGCATTCAGCGAGCACACCAGGTCGCCGCGGCGTGCGCCAAAACCACGGGCGGTTTCATACGATAAAAGCCGGCAACGGTTTTCTGTCTTCGAGCACGGCGGTAACGGATTTCTACGAGGAGGGTGGCAACGGTTCCCTGCGAGGAGGCGGCAAGGTAATCCTACGAGGAACGCGGCAACGGCTTCCAGGCAGGAGCAGAGGATGATCGCCTGCGGTATCGATCGCCACAGCAGAGGGAGTGATTCTAAGCAGCCGCACAACCCGGAGCAGGTGCAGTTTGCAGAACGGCGAGACAATGGCGGCGATGATGCCGCGCCATTTATCGCACAGGCATTCGCCGAGGAAATTATTCAGCAAGAATTCGGTCCGCGGCAGCGATAAAATCCCCCGCAAGGCAATTCGCGGGCAGGATGGTTTAACGGCCACGACACCGAGACGCGGAATCAAGTGAAACACTGCTCCCCTCCCCCCCCCCCCCCCCAACCGTCAGGGAAAGAAAGACAGGAACGCCTTGCCCCTCCACAACAGCCCCCACGTTTCGGAGACATTTCTTGACGTCATAAATCATAATCGTAACTGGATAGCTTGTGTAGTGATAAATCGTTACACGCGAAAGTGTTGCCGCCGGCTGCGACGGTGGCGGCAGTGTCAATGGCGGCCACATACCGCCGGTCGGCTGAGCAACCAACGCTTCCCCCACCTGTCGCTGGCGCAGACTCTCCAGGTACTGCCAAGCGGCGTCCAGGTCATTACGCCCTGCGCGCAAGGCAAGCAGCGCCACCTGCGTGACCACGAGCAATCGAAGCTGTGTTAAACGAAGAAAAAGGTGAACAAGCTGCACACCAACCGAGCGGATAAGGCCTCGTGACCCCAGCGAGGACGCCGTCGATCGATCGCTCGCGTGAGTCGCGCCACCCTTGCTCGCTGCTGCTGCTGCTGCTGCTGCTGCTGCTACGGTGTAGCTACCGCTGCCCCTACGCCACGATATACTGGTATGTACAACCACGGCCGTTGGCTGGCCGCGACACGCCCGGATGGTACTGCAGATTCACGAACAACAGAGTTCTACGTACATTCTGAATAGCTTACGGCGCGTTGCCTCGCGGCATGCGCGACTGCTGACCGTGATATAGCTCCCGTATCGACGGTAGCCGCCCCCAGCACAGGGTAAAGCATGTAACAACATCAACGACAACGATAACCAACGGGAGCGGTATCGTTTATCGTGCGGTGCGAGTCTACTTGAACGCACCGTTTGAGTGTCGCCTGCAGCGACTGATCCCCACGAACGCAGTAGGGGCGAACACAACACACAAGAAGCTAACATGGAAAAATTTAACAAGAAAAAGGGCTGCGCCCAGAGGCCGCACCTACGGCACAGAGCGTACTCCTTCAAAAAAACGCTACCACTCGTACGTGCTCCCGACTCCCGAAAGCCGAAGCCATCACGTGCAATTATCGCACCTTGCGCTGCAGGACCTCGAACTTCACCGTGTGCCACTGGCGCATGAGACGCGAGGCCATTGCTGGGTTTGGTTTCAAAGCCTTAGCCTCGCCGCTGGCTCGGATGAGCAGCCCGGAAGCCTTCCCCGAGTCCCCCTGCAAAAATGCCACCACTCCCTATCAAGCGCACGAAAAGCGGCATGCGAAATGGCGGCAGCAAATAAGAATCGCGGGCTTCAAGAGCGACATATACAGCGCGTATGCCTCCTGCCTCCCCTTCGTTCGGGCATCATGGACCGGTGACATTTGTCGGCGCTGGGGCAGCGGCGCATGCAGTAGCTGACGCCGAGTAGAGGTTCGGGCAGAGTAAGAATCTCACATACGTCGGAGCTTCCTGCACAACGAGTGGCGGTTTCACACCCAAGTAAACCGCCTTACAATACAGTACAAAACCCAAAATCGTAGTGAGTGAATTGTTATTGCACTACAAACATCCCGACAACATTCTGGGCGGTGAGCGTGCGGGAGGCGAGACCGGAGAGCATCAGGGGTACAGCCTGCTTCGACGACGGGCGTGCGCGCACAAGTCGCCCTGGCGGCGATAAGAAACGAGAGCGCAAGAGGGGTACACATAGACGAGGGGGTTACGAGAGTATGCGGGGCAAAAAACTCGCGTGACTCTTGCCCGGCGCCCAAAACCCACGTCTCAAATTCAGTTCGGGAGGATAGTGTTGTCTGCGCCTTCGCCAATGGAGTTAATGCGGCGCGGCTGAGCGATGTGGCGATGCCTCGTGTAGGCCCTCGCCGACCGGCAGCGTTCGTGGACCCTGCCCCCTCTCTCAAAACTCCGTGCTTTTTCGACGTCCGCATTGGTGGGGCGTCAGTTCTACGGCTGCTTTCGTCTTCGCCAGCATTGTTCAAGATAACACCACTCGAAACACCTTGCGTCGGGACGCGAGCCCCGTTCTCCAACCTAATAACACCGCACGAAATCCGAAGCGTCACTAGTATTGGTGTATACCCTGTGTCCATATCCGCGCGTCGCTGCTGCCCTGAAGCATGCAGGTGCGACCCCGGGCGATAGCTGTGCGACAGATGAATGAACGGAGCCACAGTTGCAGAGTTCTAGTAGCAACTCCTGGAAAATTACGGTAATATATATATCGAAAACGCCGTACATACGCCATCGCCACGAGGGGCGGCGAGGTGGCTGCGTGTAGACGGTCGGAACGCACCACTCTGATCTAAACAAGTAGCACGCCCGCCCCGAGGGCTTACCCGGACCTTCCTTCCGCCTTGAGCATGTGTTCACATCGTCTCTTTTCTTTGGCGCGACCGTTGCCAACTTCGATGTCATCGGCGTCGTGACAAACCGAGAGCGCAACAAAAAAAAGAAGCGAAAACCCATCGCAACGCTTGCCTGCAGCAGGTGGAGCCTGACGTACAAAAGGTTCTCCGCGCAGTGGTCTCCCTTGAGCGCTGTCAGGCGTTCCAGCCCCGGGCCGTGCGCCTTCCGGAAGCCCCGCTCGACGTGGCCCAGCATGCGCGACGCCAGGTCGAGGTTGCTCATGTCCTTCATCAGGAAAAGCAACCACACCAC
This sequence comes from Nereocystis luetkeana, assembly GCA_031213475.1. Taxonomy (NCBI): domain Eukaryota; class Phaeophyceae; order Laminariales; family Laminariaceae; genus Nereocystis; species Nereocystis luetkeana. The sequence continues at coordinate 3,534,579 of JARUPZ010000032.1, forward strand.
GTCTGGGGGAGAGGGGCCGGGCGGCGGTTAAACCCCTCAGTAGAACGACACTCCCCCCTCCTCCCACGTTTCTGGGACAAACCACTTGCTCTGAGACTTCTAGATGAATCTCAGTGGTGCTGGTAGGGTTAAGCAGCCGCGTTACTTTTGCCACTGGGGCGAACAAAAACGTTCCCGAGAAAGGGTGTCAAAAGGGTGCACGCGCTGGTGGCCGTTATCAGCGCAGAACGCCCCCGCAAGGTGTATGGACTGCCCGCTGCGGCCCATTGCCGCCGGAAGAAATACGTGTTTAGTTGCACTGTTGCTCAGCGCCGACCGATACTCAGTTAATAGTAGTGACTGTATGGCAACATGCTGAGTAATACGAGGCAGGTATACCGATACCCATTGAATGGGTAGTCCAGGAAGGTGTATATCATACCCCGTTCTGACTTATAAAGCAAAGCACCCGGTCTCACCCAAGCAGAGGTAGGCGTAGTTGTCCACACACTCCAGGTACTTCGGGTCACACCTCCTGAAAGCCTCGTCCGCTCTCATCAGCAAAGCCAGGGCCTCTCGCTGGGCCAGCCTCTTGTCCGCTGCCGAGACTGCAACAATCCGCGCGGTGTCCGGTGGCGTGGATGCTTCTGCTTTGCAGACGGCGTGTGTGTTAACATCGACCGGGCGGAGCGTCACGAAGGACAACGTCAGGACAAAACGCGATCAGGGTGTGACAAAGCAGGACAAGACGCGATTAGGACATGACAGAGCAAGGGAGAACGCAATTAGGACTCGGGAAGACGGGGGAAAACGCGATTAGGACGTGTTTCTGCTGCTGTAGGTTGAAGAGGATGGCACGGACGAGCTACCGCAAGCGCGAAAGGGAAACGCACCGTGGGTATGCGCTCATGCCGACCTCACGCGCAAAAAAGGCCAACCGCAGTGCGCCAACGCCCACTCGCTTCCGGTCACCCACCCCGTAAGCTCCGTGCCGATCCCTAGACGCGAAGCAACCTCAAGTTACGTCCCGTCACACTGCGGGTTGTCTAGTATCCACACGCAGAATAGACATTGACCGAGATCATCCCTATGAAATCGTCCTGCAGACGCTGGTGGCATCCGGGAGGATAACTGACCAATGTCCTTCACGAGGAAAAGCACGTAGACAGCGCGCGATGGATCACGTCGCGTATAAGCCGATCATCCACCTAAACCGGGAGCACTCACTCGCAGCTAAACGCGTATTATCTAGTACCAAATACAAAAAAAGTATCGACATGGTAACGAGCGCGCTCACCCGGCTTCAGCCTTCCCTTTCCTTTCGGGACGCCCTTCGACCCCCCTCGTCCCCCATAAGCCGCGTCATGACCCGATATTCCATCTCCCATATTCCGCTCGTCAGACATGGCGGCGTCCCCGTCCCTCCCCACCGTCCCTTCAGCGGACGGAGTGCCTAGGTCCTGGGCATCGTCTTCAACTTGCATGTCTCCCCCTTGCTCCGGAACGCGCCCTTCCCCCTTCTCCTCCGGCGCGCCTCGTGCCCCTCCTTCCTCCCGGTCTGATCGACCGCCACACGAGCTCTGACAAGCTTCCTTGCCCGTTCCATCATCTAGGCTACCCTCTGCGCCTTTTCCGGCGCTACCGCCGTCCGTGGTGGCGGTAGTGGTCACGGTAGCGGTGGGGGAGAGAGAAGTGGGGGTGGCGATGGCCCCAGGCGCCTCCCCAACGGAGGGTGTCTTGCCCTCTTGTGGTGGGAGCGGCGGATGGCGGGCCTTTTTCTTCTGGGCACTGCGAGTCTCCCCCCCCTTTGCCGCCGCCGCCGCTGCCGCCGATGCCGCGGTTGGCCCCGCGCCGGCGCTTGCTCGCGCGACGCAGGCCAATCCCTGACGGTGAAGGATCATCCCTTCCATGAGAGCCGCAGAATCCTCTGCGGGGATCACCATGGCCTCTCCGTCTTGGTTGGTCAGCTCAATCTGGCGGGCGGGAGCGCAGGGTGGTATTGTCAGCGAAAAATGCGGCAGAATATGTCCTCAACGTAGCTGGAAGTGGCTGGGGCGCGATGGGACGTCGAAGGCTCAGCGTGACGCCCGGAGGTGCATCGTTCGCGCAGCAGCTACTCCGTTGGGTGCGCTGGCGTGGGCTACGTAAGTAAGGCAACAGCGTTTTTTCGTGTGGGCTGCAGGCTGAGGCACACGCCTCCACAGCAAACTCGACGAGCAGGGAACGGCATTATTCCTGCGCTAAAGAGCTGCCCTCCCAGGGCCCCAGAATGCAAGCGACGAACAGGGTCGTTCACGGCCAAGGACGCGACTCCTTGGCAGCCCCTAGCAATAACGAACATCATCACGCCGCGTTCTCTCCATCTTCGGTTTCACCGAGCGGCAGAAAAACGCACCAATCACGTCCCACCACTAACCCTCCCCCGGCCCCCGCCCCCCGCCCCCCCATCTACCAACAGCAACTATGCGGCACGGTGTCAATCTCGCCGCGTGTTATCTCACCTCGCGCCGATCGTCGTTCCCACCGCCTCCTCTACCTCCGGCTTCCTGCCCTTGACCACGGCCTCCGCTCCCTCTCCGTCCCCTGCGCCCCCACGCGCTGCCAGTTCCGCCTGAGGTCATGTCACGGGCGGCGCGAGCTGAGAGCATCGAAGCCGCCTGCGCTGCGTCCTCGGTCCTTCGCGTTAAGTCCGCTTCGGCCCGGACCTGCTCCGACACGTCTTGGCGCAAGACCATAATGGTCTTTCCCGTCGAAACCCTGCAAGGCGATAGAGAGACGGACGGGCGATATATAGGGACAGACAGACAGATGGACAGTCAAGGTAGACAGAAAGACAAGCGTAAATACAGACAGACAGACAGACAGGCAGACAAGCAGGCAGGCAGACAGACACACAGACAAACAGATAGACAGACAGACAGACAGACAGACAGACAGACAGAAAGACAGACAGACAGACAGACAGGCAGACAGAAAGACGAATCGTCGACAGAACGACGCAACACCGGTAGACACATTGCCGACAGACAGACAGACAGACAGACCACGGACGGTCAGGTAGGCGACCAAGGGAAGACAGGCGTTACATAGGCATCGCCGGAGAGACTTGATGGGGCGACGGAAACATTGAACTATTTTAAAATGAAAGCAAGTGAAACCATTGGAGTGGTGGTGAACCGGGTGTTCGCCACCAAAAGGCGACGTAGGCAGTAGCGGATACGGAAACACCTGCAATTACATAGGAAACCTTTACCGTCGGTTGCATCGCACGAGCTGAACAACGGCAATCAAGCACATATATTATCTGCCGAAACCGATTAAAAGTGATCAACCATTCGTAGAGTTAATGTAGAACGGCAGTGGCTGGCTCGCTCACCCGCACTGGGCCAGCTTGGAAGAGTCATCCTTGAGGTGCTTGCCACCTTCACGACAGAGCGGCGCGGGGTTTCACAGAAATGGAGGCGTTCATGTTTCCGCCACAGCTTGTTGAATGGTGCAAAGTGTAACGCGTGTGCGTCGCCTTTCACATGAAAGCTTCCGTTCTATATCCTGTATACCGAACTAAACACACCTATCAATAGGGTTCGAGCTGATTCTTCTTCTTAGAGACATGCAAGGTGCGGTCAGAAGCTGCAAGACAGAGCGCGAGAGAAAACGTCGTGGATGAAAATGAGATGAACAAAAAATCTTTTTCTTCTTTCTTTCTTTTTTAGATCGAACAAAAAAAAGCTTTTTCTTCTTTCTTTCTTTTTTAGATCATCACTTTCACTTTCCAGCTTAACTCCTACCAGGTAGGAGGTTTCATCCTCAGCGGTCTTCTTCTGGACGAGTCGTGGTCACAGGTGTCGTCCCTTCTCCCCCCCGGTACGCGCCTTCATTTTTTGTCGCGCACAGGGTTTAGCATTCCCACTGCTCGTCTATTTTCATCGAATGTAGCTAACTCACGCTTTCGCGCTTTCCACTCATCAATTTTTATGCCAGAAAAAGTCCTTACGAGTATGAACTCGACGAGTCTTGAACCCACGAAATTGATCTTGTTAGTAGACAGGCGGACCACCTACTAAAGCCACCGGCGTAACGCTGAAAAGCAGCATGTCGTGGGACTCTGCTACGAGAATATGAAAAGGTCGTTGATTTTTCTTGTGTTTGAGTTGCAGGTTACCGAGTACACAAAGCTGGCGCTTCACGCGTGGATGGTGCCGCCCCCCACGTCTCCCCCCTCTCCAGCTATGTATTATACCCCTACTCTCCATGTTATCTTGTTTTCTCGCCCATGGACTGCTGTATAATACGAGGCTCTCAGGCTCTCGCGAACTTGTCAGCGAGTTGAGTTGAAGAAGGTGGAACTATACTTGTGACTTTTTTCAGATCGAATTGCTTGCATGTGGGTTCACCGTCAGCAATGAGCCATGAGGTTGTTCGCTCTGACTATTACGGGGGACCATAGTTAATAGGACCAAATATTGTTATTAAAAATGGTTGAATATATAGTTTTTTATGTATACCATAGGTCCTATTAACTATGGTCCCCCGTAATATTAACAGTTCATGATGCACGAGTCATCGCACAGGTCACAGGTCACGCGATTGCAGATCGAGCACAGCAGGAATTCCTGATACGGAAAGGAAGAAGGGCAACTACGAAAGGCGACAAAGATGGGCAAGCAAGTCTACATACATACCTGGGGTAGCAGGTACCAGGTACTAGGTACCAGAAAACATAAACCTGAACGAAAAACGAAACAAAGCCACGACGATCTGTCCGCATGACAGCTTCAGCTTTGACGTCTCATGTGCGGCCTAACGCCTCACATGCTGCCGAGATAAAGTCGACCATCCTGATCGATGCAGCGAGCTTCTACTGCTGAGTCCAAGTAGCCTACGTTCAGCAGCAACTACAGCAGCAGTCGATACTCTGGTTCGAGGTGCAAGAAGAAAGATAAACTGAATGCTCCGCACCTGCCAGCAGCTTCAACCCCGAAACAGGCAGGCCGGAGGCACGAGACACAGCTTCCTTGAGGTCGAGCACTGTTCCGGTGTCCAGGTTCAGCGAAATAGACCCCTTGTGCTGGCCGACCACGCGCAGAGACATATCTCCCAGCTGTGCTGCCCCTCTCCTTACGAGCCTACTGTATCTTCGAGCTGTTATTTGAAGCCTGGTTGTACGCAGCAAGTGTCGCGTCGAAGTCCGGAGATGATAGAAGACGTTATGATCGACAGTACTGTAAAATAATAAAATAATCAACACTAACGCTCGCGACAGTCCGCGTAAATAGCACAATTTCAACGGTCCTGCGATGCGTCTGAATCAATGATACTGGAGAAGAGCGTCCGCGTCTCGGTGCTCTGGATACGGCAGCAACTGCAGCAGCAGCCAGCAACAACACCCTAACACCTAACACCCTTTTGCCTTTTGCACGAAGCAACACAGGGAGTTGCACACCAAGATCTCAAAATTATTTTTAAACCCAAGTCCCGGGGATGTCACGACCACTATTTTTATCGTGGGAGTATTTTGCCCCACACCCACTGCACCTGCCACCCACATCCATCGACCACCTCGAGCGCTCTCACCACCCACCTATTTTCGGCGGCGCCCCAACAAGAGACGGCGCATATACATAAACGGGGAAGACCATGGGCAAAAAAGGTAGGCAGTGCATACCTACGTAGAGAGAGAGGAAGAGAGAGAGAGAAGCGGAACACTGACCACTTTCCAGAGCGACCGATAATTAATGCATCCGACAGCACCAGCAAAAGCCACCCCCCTCGCCCATGCACCGCTTGCCCTCCGCCCCTACAGGCCAGAGGGGAAAGAAGTCGAGGCCTAGGGGCGACGGCGATGACGACATCGACGACGGCCTGTCCTCGGCGAGTTTTGACACTAACGACACGTATGGCTCGGGCATCGACGTAGGAGATGCTAACGGGAGCGGATCGAGGTCGGAAAGCAGCTACCCTCCCGGAGGGGGCGGTGGGGGGGAGGGGGAGAGTAAAGCGGTGGAGGACTTCAAGGATGCCGTGTACATGCTCACGGAGAAGAGGTGGGTCGAGGTGCTGTTCTTGCTTTCCAGCCGGCGGGATTTAGCGCGAGAGAGGGAGATAGTTTTGCCTTGACACTCATACCGACCTGCATCGAAATACAACGCACGAAAAGGGCACATATGGCACCCGGCATGGTAGAAAATGTAAATGTACCGGTACGAAGGAAGTTCCACATGAAGAAGGCGACAAGTTGCAGTTTGCAGCTTCGAGAGGTACGATGTACTACTATGCTACTGGCTTGCGTAAGAAAATAACTGAACCACCGCGTACGACAACAGCAGGGCAGTTCGTTTCTAATATCATAATTTCATAATTTTGAGACTGCAACGACTGCTACTGCTGCGCAGGAACGTACTCATACTCTGAACATACGACAGGTATGATATCATACAGCATACCAGGTACAGCAGCAGCATCACGAGTGGGTCAAACGAGTAGCCGCAGGGTGTAAGGGTATAGTCAACCCAATTACGAGTACGTAGCTGCTCTTTACGAAACGACCGATATCGCATACGAACCAGGGTACTGCTGTAGTCTACGTACCAGGTATAAGACAGCAGTATCAGGCCACCCTTCAACAGCTCTCTCGTGGTAAGCTCTGTCAAAGAGAGCTCAGACGTGTCCCGTGTCAGCTACGTACGTACCTGGTGTAATCTACAGCAGTACCTGGTACCCCTGGTATGAAATAGTAGTACGTACGAATACCAGCACCTGGACTGCTGCATACATACCGGTACGTACGCTTATACCAGTCAGTAAACTCGTACCGATACTGCCAGGTATAAGTCACTAGCAAAAAAACCAAGTTTCAGGCTGGGCATGTCGCTTGTGGCATTGATTGCCGCTCGTGTTTGCTGCTTTCAATCCCGCTGGCAAAATGCCGGCATGATATACTCGTAACAGGTACTGCTGTAGCAGCAGACGAGAAAGGAAGAAAATCGAAAAATGCGAATATCAAACACATACGTACTCGTACGCACTGCAAACTGACTGCTGTACTATAGTTTCAGTGGTGCCCGAGTCGATGACGCGAGTTGATGAGAGAAGAATTTGCTGAACTAATGCCGCGATAATAATGCAGGCGTTTTTCCGAAGTAGGGGGCGGGAGGAGTACCGGCTATATGTACCTGTGGATCTGAGTTAGGAAGGGGGGAGGGAACTGGAGAAGTACGCGTAGGGCAAATGTACGTACGCATATTGTTGTTGTTGTTGTGGTTGTTGCTGTTGTTGTTGTCGTTGTTGTTGTTGTTGCTGTTCTCACATTAACTCATCGCCACAATACAATGCAGTCCGTGGTCGCAGGACAGGCTCCAATAACTCTGGAGTGGAAGAAATACCTCGGTTAATAAATAAAACAAGCGAAGAGCAGAACACACGATAACTGAAGCACATCTACACCTCAGACAAAACATAAAAAAGGAGGTCCGCGCGCGTACGTATCAGATACATGCGGTGTGCTGTACAAGTCGCCACAGAAACCGAGAAGACCACATACTAATAATATCCAGGAAAAAAATAGACAGGATGAAAATGACAACCCGACGGCGAAAAATCGAAGTCAAAAATCGAAAAAAAAACACACATCCAAAAGGGAAGAGAGAGAGAAAAAAAGTTCAAGTCAGGCAAGGAAGCAATAAAAAGCAAAAAATCAAAGAACACACAAGAGAATGCGCAAATTTTCGCATATTTCAGGCTCGCACGCTTTGCGAGGGGTGTAGAACAGAGATAAGACACAAAAGAAACAAGCATACGCACTCCGCCACTAAGGGCACCAGGGAAGCAAAAAAGAGACTATGAAGGGTCATTCTTATCGGAGAGTTTTTTTTCCAAATATTGGATTGTTAACGAACTTGATATTTTCGGTTCTGGAGATTTTCACGAATAGTGACAGAACGCCTCCGTATATTGATACATATCTCCAATTATTTCCAAACTTTGGAAAATATGGGAAAAACGCTCTCCGATAAGAATGAACCTAGTAGCAGACGAAAAACTAAAAAAAGAAGACGAAGCAAAGCAAAACACAAAAGCAGGGGGCGAAAAGCGAAAGAGCAAAACGGAAGATACAAACAGAGACACGAAGAGGTACAAACGGGAAAGAAATAAAGATGAAAAAAGAAGGGACAAAAAGGGACAAACACGGGCGGGGGGGGAAGACAATACGAAAGGCAGGCACTGGAGCATACAGACACGCAAAGTTGCCCAGGTGGCACCATGCTAGTTACTTGGGTCCCAGAGAAGGGAGCGCATCATGACGATGATGGTCATACCCAGGCTTCAGTCTGTTGGGCAGACCGCCTCCCCCCCCCCCCCATTCCCCCTCGCCCCCCTTTCGCCCCCCCCCTCTTCCCTGCCATTCTGCGCACGTGCGTTGGCGTCAACGGTTGTGGTCGTGGCTGCAGCTATCCTATGCCGTTCTGCCGATGCCTCCTTCTCATCATTACTCCATTTCCGCATGAAAACCTCCGCCCCTTCCTCAACCCGTCGGAACCACCTGCCGGCTTTCTGTGCTCTCCCTCGCATATGCTCGTACCTGGTACAGGACATGGGAGGGGGGGTTACCAGGTACTTCGCGCGGTTTTTTTTTCCCTGCGCTTAGCGAACGCCTCGCTACACTGGTAAATAGCTGGCACCATGCTGCACTGGTAAATCACCACCTACAACGTATCGTGTAGGCACACGTGAATACTCCAACAAAGAAGAACCCTGCGTAGGGCAGAAAATATGGTTGAGGGGGGGGGGCACGGGAAAATAAATCAGGAATCTCGCAGCAGCAGCAGCAGCAGCAGCAGCACGGCGGTGTGAGTTCGATCGTGTAGTTGTGACAGCAGCGCCAAAAAAACAGAGAGACCCCTTTCGAGTTGCCTGAAGAATCAGTCCGACGTACGCCGCCGCCCACCACCAACGCACTCGAGCACACAAGTTCGCGACAGTTTCGCACGGATATCTCGATATCTTTGGCTCCTATACAGCAGTATAGCGACAGCCATTAATACCTACCAGGTACCATATATACGACTACCGTATTCCACTCTCGGCTGAAATAGAAGAACCGCTTCTCGTACTATTATTACAACAATGTCCAACGCTGAGTGGGTGTACAGTCAGTACGCCAGATATATATATGCTCTTACCCCGTCGGACTAAATTTTAGAGATCGATTTTCTCCGAAACATGCCTTAAGGGGGCACACAATACGAAAAGGGTGGCTTTGGAAAAATAAAAGTCTCGTCGAGATATTTCCATCGACACATCGCTCTGCAGCTGCCGTCACCCAGTCTCTCTCCACGCGGTCGATGGAAACCAGCTTCGAAGTTTGTTCGAGGCAGTGTATCGTTTTCTTGGGTGTTACTGGTACTCATATACGGCGGTGATGCTCCTGTAGTTCAACGAGAAGAGTTACGTTTTCTTCCCGCTTTCGCCGGATTTGAAGTTGTTGCGTACTGCTGTTGGTGCATACCTGGAAGCATGTGCGGATTGCGGTATTGTGTCAGCTCTGAACCCCCCCCCCCCCCCCCCCCACCCCCTCCTATTTCAGTCAGCACCCTCGCTAGCTCAACCGGTTATATTGTTGTGAGGCAAGCTTCACGACAGCCGTAGACGTAAGGTCAATTAAATGTTACGGGGGGGGGGAGTAATCAGGACCAAATATGCATCGTAAACATACTGGAAAATAAAGGTTTTCGTGCATATAATGGATCCATCCCATTGTAGTAATTTAGGGCGCTGTTTTTCCGTCGATCGCCCGAGGTATTTTTTGTATTTTTATACTCCGCTGCTAAGATATGATACTGGAAGTGATCACATGTGCGACTATTAATACTAAATTGCAGAGGGCAATATTTCGAACGACAGGCAGGCGTACCTGCCTCCAGTAAGAGCCCTCCACGTGGTAAATATCATAATGTTCTGGGAATATTCCTCAGAAGAAACCGCGGGAAAACAAAACAAACCCCGCTTTGGCACCCTGCTGCCGCTTGGTACTCTGATCCCTCCGTAGTGGACCCTTTCCGTTCGGCACCCTGCTCCCACTTTGTGGTGCAGAAATACCCAAGTGAAAGACTGCCCTCGTAGAGGCTGCTGTTGCTGCTCCCGTTGCGCCGTCCACAAACTCTAGGCGTGCGAACGCACGGCGTGGAGTGTTCGAAATGAAATGGAAGTTCCACGAAGGGTTTCGGGGATATAAAGTGGCGTTTTGCATTGCGCTTTTCTTTTCGCCGCGATGTCTCCTCTCTTGGATGGCGAGTCAGTCGCCCGCTGTTGCCGCGACAGATTGCCGTGGAGCGCCCCTGCTCTTGTTTGCCGTTGGCGTTCGGCAAGGTGTCGCTATCCAATACGTACACCAGTGTAGGTGCATCGGGTGCATCGATGAGTGTAGTAATAACAGTAGCAGCTGTGTTTGATGGAGCCGTGGTCATCAAGGGCACGCGAATGGTTACGGGTATCCGGTTAGCGGGTTGGCTGCTCGCCATCAGCTTTGGCGTCTTGAAGCCCTCGCGACTATTAATATTATATCGGTAACTGCGCACCAGGAGAGTCCTCAACTTCGTACGTAGATACCGATAACTTTCTGAGAATATTCCTCGTAAGAAAATGCGGTAACACAAAGCAGGCCCCGCTTGGCGCACTGGCACCCGGACCTGATCCCACCGGGACTTGATCCCACCCAGACCTGACCCCATTGGGCACCCTGCTCCTAATCAGGTGTAGGAACATGATCAGCCATCCACAGGAGCCCCCGGGGGGCCAGCAACCACCCTGAACCCATCCACAGGCACCCCATTGGTCGTCGACCGTTGCCTGCCTGCACACACGTATTCGGGACGCACTTTGTACGTATATACCAGTTTTTTTTTCCCATATACGTATAGCAGCTCCCACCAGTCCAAATCGAGCTAAACCAGTCTTTTCCCGCACCTTGAACCTGTCTTGACTCTTGTCTCTTGACGGCCCTGCCTCGCTGCGCCCTCTCATATCGCGAGTCAAGCGCTACAGCAGAGCTGGCCCCAGGTTCACTTAGGATGGACTCGTATATGGATATAACAACCCGTGTTGATCTGATTGGTCAACCTCTCCCGTACATACGATACAACATATTTGCTCGTATATACCTCGATAATACTCAGCGTATACTTGGAATTTACACCTCGGGTAGTTTTCGTTTCGCAGTCAGTCGTGAAAGGTTGACAAGATATCATATAATCAATATAATACTCATACTATCTGTAGCCCCGCCATAATCAAGATTGCACCGGCGTTTTTTGGGACAAATTGCTTGAATTCAGAGTCGGATATTTTTTTTGTAGTTATGCCATCACCTGGTGTATCATATTTTACCGCTGTGCCTCGCATGCCATATTTCGGCCGCGAGGCCAGAACATTTTATTAATATTAATAGTATTCATAAAAGTAGGTGGGTTTGCTTCGGTTTCCTTTTTTTCTTTTCCTCTTTTTCTTTTCCTCTTTTTCTTTTCCTCTTTTTCTTTTCCTCTCTTTCTTTTCCTCTTTTTCTTTTCCTCTTTTTCTTTTCCTCTTTTTCTTTTCCTCTTTTTCTTTTCCTCTTTTTCTTTTCCTCTTTTTCTTTTCCTCTTTTTCTTTTTCGTTCCTTTCTTCTATGTTCTGTTTTCCACCCTCTTCAGTGTTTTTGTTGTTCCCTTTTTTTTTTCTTCCTTTTCTTGTTTTTCAGGTGTACATACAGTACCGTGGATATGTTCTTGGTGTTATTTGGTCGAAGGTAATATGGGAGGGTATACCACAGCTCGTTAGTACCGTTTCCCCTCACTTGCTGATAAGGTACTGCCGTTCGCACTGTTTCGTACTTGCTTGTTTTCTCCCATCGAGATGCGCTTTGTTACAGCCTGTTTTGTGACCACAGGCTGGATTTAGGGGAGATGAGCCACATCATCAGTAATGTATGAACATGGACTGTGGCCAAAATCAGGTTTACCTGGTTTATAGTAAGGATAATAGAGAGATAACGCGGTATCCGTGGTCGGGGGTCATGAAGCGTGCAAGACGTCTTGCCCATGCGGGGGGGGGGGGGGGGGGGGGGTACCATCATACGTTTGGTTTGTCAGTCGCAGCGCCAGCGTCCGGTAACGGTGGAGGATTAGGGTAACACCATCATTGCAGCAGCACATACTTTACACGTAGGTAAGGTGCCTGCAAGTGGCCGTGTAGGACCCCTATAAGCTACCAGGTACGTAAGTAAGAGGGAGAGATATAAGATGTGCGGAGATAGTAAGTGGGATGGAAAAAAGTGAAAAATTGAAAACAGCGTAGTTGGGCTGTTGGTATTGTAGGAAGCCCTTTTTTGTGTAGACTACAGCAGCAGCAGCAGCAGGAGTGGCACCTCAGTAGGCTACAAGCACGCACGACGGGGCACACTAAGACCCGCTTTGGCGGTCAAGGTTGCTTTGGCGCCTGCACTCGTACGTTTACACGAGCCGTGCAGCGTTGCGCCAGACAGACTCGCAGATAGGAGGCGTGTCTCCCTTTTCCGCCTCTGAGGACGTGTGCTACTATAGATGTATGTATTACGGAGGGCCATAGTAAATAGGACCTTCGGTGCACACGAAAATCTATATATTTACCTATTTTTACTAACAATGTTTGGCCCTATTTACTATGGCCCCCCGTAGTAGCACTTTTTTTCATTTCCGGAGGCTCCTCATTTTACGGAGGTCTATAGGACTCCTTAAGGTCCCGCAAAAACGATTTTCGAGAAGAACTGGACGGTTAACCTCGGCCTGTCGTGCGTGTTGTTCGAATTGTATATCTGTATACTTGAGTATAAAGTTTTAATCTGAAACTGTTACAAGTACGTCAGCAGCTGTGAGTACGACCGATTGAGTGGTTAACACTCGACTTTCGGAATACTGTAAAACAAAAATGGGATCAACGATAAGGCATGCGTCATTGGTGTAGCTCAACCTCAATTGGGGAGCCTATTAATACTGGTCGTCAGTTTTTTTGGCAATAAAACGCTACCCCAATCTTAGCATGCGTTTTTTTTTTCTTGTACTTTTTTTACCCAGCGCGGACTTGACTTGATACACGCACTTTTAGGGCTGCCGTCCCGTTTTGGGGATAAACTGCTTAAAATTTGAGTAGTTTGTCCCCAAAACGGGACTGCAGTACTATAAGGGTTAGCCTCTTTTAGCACTAACTACACTGGTGTGCAAAAGCATGCATTTGACTCTAACTTCAAGTGTTTTGTCCCCACAACGGGGGTTCAGTTCAAAAAGGCTTTTGCGGGATCCGAGGATATTTACCGTCTGTTGTGTCGCGTTTTCTAACCGTGGCTACCGCCCCCCCTCCCCCCCCCCCGCACCCCCCCTGCCTCCTTCGTCTCCGGTTGGCCAGTGCGTCCGTGCGTGGCACTGGCCTTAAGATCGTGATCAAGTTCATGCTTCACTCTCCCGACCTGGAGCCGGTCCTGGCCATGCAAGACACCATGCTCAAGACTCTCATCGCCGTCGCTCGCGGCAAGGGTACCGAGTGTCAGGTGCGGTGGCAGCTACTGCTGTTCTATACCGGTAGCGTTTATATCACCAGGATGTTCCAGGGAAAGGAACATATCGTGTGTACAAAGAATGTTTCGTTGCGACGGTGTCTCGAGACTCATGTAATGCCGTGGTAAAAAAACGTGTCGTACCTCTGACAGATCCTCGACCCACCGTCGGTGATCTAGATCGTTGAGGACAGATGGATGCTTTCCTGATCTGTATGAGATTCAGTGAATTTCACCGGTTGGGCGCCGTACAAAATCTGCATGATCTAGGACGCACTTCCTGTGTTGGATCTGTACTGTGTATACAGATCCTGCACGCACAACCTTTTGCAAAGGCTGGTAAGGATTTAGAGGATATATCTGTACATGATCTAGATGATATATTTGTAGATGATCTAGATGATATATCTGTAGATGATTTAGATGATATATTTGTAGACGATCAAGATGATATATCTGTAGATGAACTAGATGATATATCTGTAGATGATCTAGATGATATATCTGTAGATGATCTAGATTATCTATGTGTAGATGATCTAGATTATGTATGTGTAGATAACCTTGATCTCAATGATCTATCTGTGGATGATCTAAATGATCTGTCTGGACATGTGAAACGTTTTTTTCCAGTCGAGCGGCACGTATCGCCCCTGAGGCAGTTACGAGTGCTCGTAGCCCTTTCAGGACCCAGTTTTTGTCATCCAGAAAAAAAAACGAACAATACGATGACGTCACAGCGTAACAGCCGGCTGCTGTAGGGTGCGGCGGCGCACAGCATCACTTCGAGTAGCCGCGATTTTTGCAGCGCGCTTGGCGGAAATATGAGGAGCGTTCAGACATCCATATGAGGACCAAGCGTTCCTGATATTCACGGCAAGAGTAGACCTCGCTTCGGACACGAAAAACAAATGGTAGCCAGGGTCCTGCACGGGTTATATACCGGGTTAGGGTCAGAGGACCCTGTCCGGTCAGGAATTTTTTTATATCATGACGGACAGATCATCTACAGATAGATCGTGATCTGTAGATTATCTATTAATAGTAGTTCCTCGCCTGCCGTTGCGGGGGGTTGTGCAGGATCTGTCTGCATACGAGTACAGATCAAAGTTAGGAAAGCATGTGCTTACAGTAGCAGATCATGCAGATTTTACTGGTCTCATCGGGCAGCATGAGTGCAAGATCGATAATATATCTGCCTTGAAAGTCTAGATCATGAAGTGGAAATGGCCTGCACTACTAGATGAACGTATCCGAGGTGTGAAGTTTTTGAATCATCACGGGACGGGCCGGTTTTCAAACTTCAACGGGTCGGGTCGGGTCACCCTTACCCGACCCGACTCCGACCCGACCCGACCCAACCCGATCCGCGAGATTTGACTCGACCCGTGATGGACCCTGAATTTTACTCATGACCTAGTCTAACCCAGCAGCCGGGACTCCCTCGTGTGAATGATGCCTTTAGCGTCGTTCTTCTTTGTCACCTCTGTATCTAGGCCTGAAGTTTATCTTCAACCAAGGTGTGTAGCTGATTTTATACCGGCAGCTGATTTTTTCCGTGCTTTTTTTATGCCAAGCTGTAGACATGATAGACATGGTAACAACTGTCGACGGAAAAAGAAACTGATGTTGTGCTTGTTAATATTTATTAAAAATAAATGTAAAGGTGAGCTGTGAGATCGAGGATTTCGTCGAAACTCAACATGTTCTTGGTTTTCGGCCCCTGGCCTTTAAGCTAGTAAAAGCTTCACCAGATACCGAATAGAACGAATAGTTGCCGTGCTCCCCCACACCCTCCCCCCTTGCCCTACCTTGCGATGCGCTGGAAACCCAACCGCACCACGAGATACCGAATATAATGAAGAACAAATCGAGCTCACCCCCTCTTTTATCTTGTGTCGCGCTGGAAACCCAACCGCAGGGCGTTCACGCACTCCGAGCACTATCGGTTCTGTGCGTGTGCATCGGACCGGAGGAGGAGGAGGCGTTTCGGGCGCTCCGACGACCGCTGAGGGCGCTCATCACCCGCAGCCGCCACGAGGGTGTCCGCGTGGGGGCGGTGCACACGTTGGCCCTGGCATGCTTCATATGCTCCAGCGACGACGACAACACGAGCGAGACCCTCGACCTCCTCTCCGAGGTTTTCAGCAGGACCAGCGATGGTGAGGGAGAGAGAGAAAGACGGGGGGGGGGGGGGTTGCTGTCGATGCAGGTGCTGCCGATGCAGATGTGCGGTGCCTTGTCGGTGCTAGTGTCGATCGGTATCGGTGCCGATGGTACCGAAGGGTTCTACGTTCGTACGTACACGTTCGTACGTACGTACCAGGTACACTATCAATTATTAACCTTTTACGGGGGACCATAGTAACTAGGACCAAATGTTGTCAGTAAAAAGAGGCAAATATGTAGGTTTTTGTTTGTACCGTAGGTGCTATTTACTATGGTCTCCCGCAATAGTAACCGGGTATGTTTTAGAGGGTGCTTGTACCTTTTCTGGGTCCGCTTTTGCCAACTGGCTTGGTCTCTCGCTGACCAGATAGTTTTGCTTTTTCTCTCTTCTTATGTTTCCGTTTGCTTGATTCTGAGACGCAAGTTATTTTGCAGGGACGGAGGGGGGCAGAAAAAGAGGGGGGTCGGTGGTAGAGGTGAGTTTTTTTTTTTTTTTTCTGGCTTACTTGCTCGCTCGCTCTCCCTTCCCTCCCTTGCTCTCTACTCCCCCGCCCCTTCCCCTCTCGCTCTGCCCTGGACAGGCTTGGAGGTGACAGACGACGTGTGCGCGGCTGCTCTCTCGGGATGGGGCCTCCTGGCGACGACCGTCTCGCGGTCCTGGGTGGCGACGCGCATGACCAAGCAACACCTCCGGGTCTTCAGGGACCTGCTCGGCAGCTCCGACATGGACGTGCGCATCGAAGCGGGAGAGAACCTCGCCCTGCTGCACGAGAGCCGAATCATCCTGGGTCTGGCCGGGGGCGGGGCAAGGGAGGAGAGCCGGGCCGGAGGGGTAGCGGGGGACGGGGAAGAGGAGGAGGGGGAGGAGGACATGGGCGATCAGTTCGATGACGATGGAGCAGCGGAGGAGGAGGCGGTGGATCTGACCGTGCTGTGGGATGAGGTGGTGGAGGAGATGAAGGGGTTCATTACCGACAGCAGCAAGAAGGTGGTTTTAGAGAGCTGTCGTTTTTTTTTTTTTCTCTCTCTGGAGGTTGGGGGAGACGGGTTGTTGTGTGCGGTCGGTAGACGCCGCTCACCCCGTCATGTTTTTTTTTTCTTGTTGGTGTTTTTTTTTGTATGTTGACGTTTTGTTGTGTGACATACTCTTGTGGTGTTGCCGTTCCCGAATGGTGTTGCTTTGCCCGTCTCTTTTTGTTTTCATGTGCCTACTTCTGTACTGCTATACTCGGTATACGGTGTAGATATATGTTTATATATACATATCTGAATAGCTCCAGGCATTTATTTGTGCGTGAAGCCTCTGTCGCTGGAGAGGTGCCAAGCGTAAGGAGGCGTTGATACTACCCGATGACTCAAAAATGTGTTCCACGGAACTGTAAGTACAACCTCTCCTCCCTCTTGACGCGGCTACGTGTTCATTGGTTGCTAGTGCGAACGCAAAACAACAATCGGCGACGCCAATAACAAGCGCTTTCTCGTTGAAAAGGTCTCAAACGTAGGTGTACCTCTTAACCCGCTATCTATCCTGCATCTGATGTGCCGAGGGCAGGTTATGTTATTTCGTGGGGAGGAAGGGGGCGGAGAGGGAGAGAGTAGTCCGCAGCATTTTCTATGTGGATGAATCGGAGAGTGAGGCCGTGAGTCTTTTCAGACTCTACTCTGCTTTCGTCTGTATTTTTATGCTGGTATCATTATTTTTAAAACGAAGCATGGCGACAGTCGACGGCGTAAAAGTCAACCAGCTGAAGAGTTTGGTTTTTCCGCCGATCGCCTGCCGATATCGTTATGTTACACCAGGCCTAAGTCTTCCCTGGTCCAGGTATTGAGACCTGTGTATTGCGACCAGAGAAGCGAGGAGCGCGATGCAGTCAAGCGTTTAGGTGTGCAGCAGCAGTAGTAGGAGTAACACCGTGCTGAGCGCTTGTATCTTACGTTAGTGCAACTCTTTCCACTGCAGTTCGGGTCGGACGCATCCCTCACCCCGGCATCCCGGCTTGCCGTAGTCGCCGCTTGTTTACCTCAATACTATACTTCAATCAAGTGAAGCGCCGAAGGGGGTAGTAGGCTTCACGGTTATATCAGAGATAAACTATTCGGGGTGATATGTAGTGGCCGACTGATGTAGCTTCCGTTGGCACGTGTGATGTCTGACCCTCCCCTGCTCTCCCCCTGCTCTGTTCTCTGTGGCGCACCTTGCTTTTCTTGGGCCGCGCCAAAACCACCCCCAACGACACCATCATCACCAACAAACGCTATCACCAACGCCAACAACACCACTGTTACCGACACCACCACCAACATCACCACCACGATCACCAACAAACGCCACCGACATCACGAACAACTCCACCACCATCATCACCAACATCACCGCCTCCATCGAACAACAAAAACCGCAACCCCCAACGTCACTACCATCACCAACACCACCAACAACAACACCCAACAACACTACCATCACCAACAACACCGCCACCGCCACCACCGCCACCGCCACGACGAGCGCAGCTGAGCCGGGAGACGAAGAAGCAGCAGCGGCGAACGTTCCGGCAGCTGTTCGCGACGATCGGCGAGAACGAGCCCCCCGAAGAGGTCGTGAGCCTCCAAAACGGGAGCCTCACCGTAGCTGACTGGGCGCACATCAAGCAGCTCAACGCGCTCCGCAGCTGCTTGCAGAGCGGCTTCCAGGTGGGGACGCCGTACGTACGTGTAGAGTAGCTAGAAAAAAACACTACCGGGGTGGGGCGGAGTAAATCGAAGGGAGGCGAAGGGAGGGTGTCTTGTGGAGGGCCTACATAGTGTTCGGAAAACGCCCATGAAATAGCTCGGGAAACCCGTCCTTTTTTTTCTTGTTGACGCACGTTTGTATAATATTTTCGCCCTTCTGATTTTGTGAAAATGAGCTTTTTCAAGACGTATAAACGAAGTATATAAATTGTACCAGGTATATACTTTACGTACCAGGTACATCGAGTTTTTTGTTTTTTTTGTGTTACAGATGGAAGAAATGTTGATGTTGAAAATGGTTCATAACAACCCTTTTGAGGCCCCAGGTATGTTAAAAGCGACCTACAAAAATGAGACGTGCGTTTTTTTTTACTCACGTTTTAACTACGGGAGGCTACATACAACACCTCTCTGGGCGGAATTATAGGAACCGTTGGGTATTGATAATCACCTACAAACGATATTATATTACCGGTCAGAGTGGCAATCATAACCCACGATGGGCCCCAAAAAGCCATGTACGGTGGACCCTGTATGTTTACACACCACATTTGGTTCTGATCACCATGTTACGGGACACCAAAGTAATCAGGACCCATGATATGCACAAAAGCTGATATATTCCAGTATTTTTACGAGCACATTTGGTCCCGATTACTCTGTCCCCCCGTAATATTAATAGGTTCCTCTGTAATAAAAAAGGAGCGCGCAGCGGTCTGTACGTACATATTCTTTTTTCGTACTGTGCGAGCGTGTGGTGCACATGTCTCCCTACGATTCACTTACGGCCTATAGCCCCTATCCCCCATGTCCCTGAACGAACAGCCCGGACTGCTTCGTGTGGCCGATGTTGTGATGAGGTCTTTTGGTTTTGGAGGCGTTTTTTTTTCGTTTTTTCCCCCTCTCAAGTCCCAACAGCAGGTGTTTTTTCGTTGGAAACCCGGATAGGGTTGAAGTGGGGCTAGAGAGCGGTCGGTACCTGTAAAAAGATGCTGCTTGTTATTCAAGCGAAGAGCTGAAGCTGCTGGTGGTTTCTTGACACTGTAGCCGGTTGGAGGGATGGCCAGTATACTGGCCAGCATTCCCCCCCACCCCCCTAGTTTTACGTGGTGCGGATGCCGGAGCGAGTTGTAAGAGACGGGTGTTGGCTCGAGAGCTCCGCTTCTGGTGATTCTCTCAAGGGTTTGCGCGTTTTTTCTTGTACGTGTGGGGAGGGGCTCCACAGCAGTACGTGTGCGATGCTTTCTTGGCCGGCGACTTTTGATTCGGCGGAGTTGTATGGAGTGATCATGGAGCACCGCACGCGGCGGGATTTAGGCTATAGCCCTGCGGTTCCCCCTTTGCCCTTGCCCTGCCTAACCTGAACCCCGTACATCTGTTCGTCGCCACTAGTACGAGTGAACGCATCATAATAACCGGAACCAAGCTGTGTCTGATTATGAGAGGATATATGGCTATTACGGGGGACCATAGTTAATAGGACCAAATGCTGTTAGTAAAAATCGTTAAATATATACCAGGTAGGTTTTTATGTATACCATAGGTCCTATTAACTATGGCCCCCCGTAATAGTTTTCAAGCCCAACGTGCGTTCTGGTTAGAACATTAGCCCCCCCGTAGTATTTTTGGCTATGTTTGTGGAATTTTCGCACTTTTTCGAACGTTTCTCTTCGCACGAACATTTTTCGGCCAAACGCTAAGTGGTCGACACGGGAAAGCCCGCCCGGCCGGACACATCGGTCGAGGTCCGCCCTCTTTTTCTTTTTTTTTTCGGCGGGGGTGGATATTACCTGGTGTCTATTGTTACGGGTGGGCTTATGTAGTGAGCAGAACCGAATATGTTGTGTGAACATAGGGGGGATACATGTTTTTTGGGTCCATCGCGGGGTTCTGATTACAACATTAGCCCCCCATTACACTATTACGGGGAACCATAGTAAATAGGACAAAATGTTGTCAGTAAAAATAGGGAAATACTCAGTATATACTTTTTTGGCTGTACCGTACGTCCTGTTTACTATGGTTCCCCATAGTGCTGTGCCTCTGCCTTGGAAAGAGTCAAGGGGGCATGCCTTTGTCTTTTCTTGTGCGCATGCCAGGGGGGGGGCATGTCTCGCCGCAGCACACGCCGCAGCACACGGTGGCTTAAGAAATGGCGTGTTTTTTATTTCGGGGGGGAGGGGGGGGGGGGCGCGGTCCCACCGCGATACTTGGCAGCCGTTACGCTTTCACGTGAACGCACTTGGCTCGCACAGGCACGCGAGTATTTTTTTTTTGGGGTGTAACCGTCGACATATGTGTGAAGACTGCATAGCTGTGCTACCACATTCGATAACTTTGTTGGTTACGCCGCTGCGTGGGAGTAAAACACTGAGTTGTAGGCAAGGAGTAAGAGTGTATTACAAGACAAGGACTACGAAATGAAAGAACTATAGGACACTCTCCCGGGAATATTTGGTATATCCCCGGGAGAAGCATGCCTGTTGTGTCTCTACGTATTACCAGACCGATAATGAACATCTCGCGAGGGCACCTCGTACACTCAACATATTCTCCCTGCCCCCCTCCCCTCTTTGCTTTCCCCCATGAATATAATCTCAGACCCAAATGCAAAGCAACGAGCTTCTTAGGGAAATCCTCGGGGTTTCCAAGTGGGGAGGGACCGGGGGCG
Organism: Nereocystis luetkeana; assembly: GCA_031213475.1. Taxonomy (NCBI): domain Eukaryota; class Phaeophyceae; order Laminariales; family Laminariaceae; genus Nereocystis; species Nereocystis luetkeana. The sequence continues at coordinate 3,555,686 of JARUPZ010000032.1, forward strand.
AGAAGCCCTTCTACTCCAAGAATAGCGAGGCCCGCAAGCAACAGACGACGAGTCGCACGAGGTCGAGGCATAGCAAGCAGATCGCGCAGGACGATTTCTTGGGAGGTGGCTCCGAGCAGCGGTGACGAGTGTGATGACAACCACGATAGCTACAACAGTTGTGATAAAACGCGCGTACAAACATCTAAACTGGGCCGTTGGGGAGGAACTGCAACTGCCAGTAGTGTACGTACCCTGGTCGTGTGGTTCCGAAACATTTCTTGTTTTAATGTTTTTCGCGTTCGATTCGATGGGCGTGTCTTGGTGTGTTTTTGGTCTGTTTTCGGTTTGTTCTGTTCAAACCGCTCGCGTCCGGTAGTTTCACCCCTTTGCGCTGATCTTATCAATACGGTATGTTGGAAATGATTGGGTACGTTGAAGACGTACCTTGAAGAAGTGCGTTGAAGACGTACCTTGAAGAAGTACGTTGAAGACGTACCTTGAAGAAGTACGTTGAAGACGTACCTTGAAGAAGTACGTTGAAGACGTACCTTGAAAAAGTACGTTGAAGACGTACCTTGAAGAAGTACGTTGAAAAAGCACGTTGGACAAGTACGTTGCAATGCAGGGGACGGTGTCACTGCTGTCGCCTTTTCCGCTGTTTCTGGGTGGGCGGTGTGTGAGACCACTACTCCTGCCACTACTCCTGTGCCCGGTACAAGTACTACCGTACCTGCGACGCCGTTGAGTAGGAGTAAATTAAAACTAAACTAAAACGCCAAAATCGCTCTTCACCGCTATACTTCAGACTATTTCTACAGTAGGAAGTGCTTCTATTTGCACAAAAAGAGATTTTGCGCGAAGTGGTCCAGCGGCATTTTTGTCGGCGCCCCTAAATTAGCACCCACTATGGTTGATTCGAGTTTTTTTGTTTCGCTCTCCGGGCAGAGTTGTTTGCCCTACGTATTAGAACCGCGCACTCCCGTGTTGGGGGCAAAGTACTTTGAATATGAGTGAAATGTCCCCAAAACGAGACTGCAGTCCTAAAAAAAAAAAAAGTTGAAACAACCGCGGCGCTGGCTTTTTGTTGTCATTTTGTCAATACCGCGGCGGGACCGGCTGCCGGCCGTCGCGATATCCTTGTACGATTGTTGCTCCATCCTGTATGTGCTGATCGGTCGAGTTGTGCTTTTTCGGGCTCCTCCAGCATATTTGCTGCTGGTGCTGCCTCGGCCCTTCGTTGTTTTGTGTGGTTTTCCCCTTCGAAGGCGTGTTTTTTTTTTCAACGAGTTGTGTTCTGTTTTTTTTTTTTTTTTCTTCGTGGCTAAACGCTACTGTTCTCTTTCGAGGTTGTTCTGTTTTTCTTCTTGGTACGCGCTGGCGGCGACGACGTGGGCAAGCTAAGTGGCTGTCCACCATGCGAAGATGGTGCAGTTAGTCCTGTAGTTTTTTGGGTTCGCGGTAAATCGACGAAAGCTGGGGGGGGGGGGGGGGATTTGCCGAAACCCCTAATTTTTAGGATTTGCTGCGTAAACGAAGAAAATAACGTTTGTCAACTCCTCGCTTCAAACATGGGTAAATTGTTTCATGCATGTTATTCTCTCAGAATCGATCATCTGCTCTTTTCGCCGGGTTTTACCCGCCAGTTTTTACTCACCAACCCAGCTTGTATGAACTTTTTACGCTTCCGATTGGATGCCAAAAAGGTGTGTATTATAAAATACCAAGTGTAGTAACGCATGCATCCCATCCTGCCAAGCGGAACCCTTGACTATCAGACTGCCAAGCGGAACCCTTGACTATCAGATTTTTCACAGCTCGTACGAAGCAATGTCTTCAAACCGATCTCGAGTACCCTCCTATTAATAATAGCACCATGCCCGGCTTTCATTCCACCGCCCCAGACAACAATCGCGAAGACAAGACACAAAAGGTATTTTGATAGCATATAGGTACCCTCCGAGCGCTTTGCTCTCCGACTTACTCCACCCCCCAGGCGACGACGCAAAGACAAGACAAAAAATATACTTTTGACAGCATACGGGTAATCGTAGGAACTGGCACGTCAAATCTCAATGATGATATTATTGTTCTGAAGAGCATGCTGCTGATTGACTGTTGACGGCAGGCAGCGTCTTCCGCTCCGTGCCCTATTCAACGGTCTTTTGCGCCTTGCGCAACGGTATTCCACGCCTTACGCTTGCCCAACGGCGTTTCGAGCCTTGCCCAACGGACTTTCGCGCCTTATGCGCCTTGTCGAACGGTCATCAAAAGGCGTTCCAGTCCACGGGGCTTTCACTTATGTGCTTACAAGAAAAAGTTGCGCACCGTAGCGCACATAACGTGATATGTGTGTTTATACATGCGCGGGCCTTGCGCGCTGCCGCCTGTGCGTGCTGAGCACGGGCAACGCTCGCCACGCAGGCTGGACCGACCGACCAGGCGGGGGGGGGGGGGGGGGGGGGGGGGTATACCACAGAACCACACGAATGCTGAAAAAAACCCGTCCTACGTAAGAATACGATACCCCTAATGCCCCGACAAAACAAATCGCATGCCAAACCTCGACCTTGACATTATTTCCTCCCCCTCAAACCACAACTGTCACGGAAATAAGATAGGGTGCGTTTGGATTTTTACCCCAAAAGCTCAAACGTACGCTATATTTCCTAAAACTAGAGTGGTCCCGGTGTTAGTATATATACCTGGTAGGTAACAAGTGTTCACTGCTGTGGTGGCTGCGCCGATCGCGGTTGAGACCGACGGCATACTCGTACGTCAACGTCGGTTCTGTGGCGTCCGTCCGCCACCATTTCTCTCCGGCGCGATGAACACAGAAGAAGGCGGCGCACAGCAAAGCGTTTTAGCAAGAGACTGCGCCTAAACTTTGACCGACTACCACGCGAGACACCGGCGCTATTCGGCACGCGCGGTAAGCCCACGATTAGAGAGCACGCGAGCGAAACCAAGACCACCAACAACTACAATCACAACCACTACCACAGGCCAGAGCGTGTCGCGATCGGACAAGACCGATGCGCTGTAAGTCGCGCGGGGGGCATAATCCTCCCCCACTCTTCCGCCTGCCAGGCTGGTACGCCAGGCACTGCTAGGACAGTTGATTGCCTCGTGCAGCAAACGAGCACAGCAAGACCCATGGTGTGTACCCCGGCTAGCCCGATGCAATCCCAACCCCGGCAGATCGTCATCACACAACCGACCAACAACCACACCAATCCGGAGGGACTCCAAGAAAATGAAAAAAAAGGCGTGGGGAATGGATGGGTGGATGAATGTTGCGCAATCGCTACGCAACCAGGAACTCCTCGGCCCTCTTGCCATTGCACCCACCTTTTACGAGAACAAACCACTCGGATATAATGAGGGCTAAGTTTTAGCAGCAGAAAAAGAGTGGACTAACCCCGTTCACAAGAACTGCACCCACCTTTTGAGGGGGAAAAAAATGCTGAGGCAAACAGGGATAAGTATAGTGCCTCACGCGATCCGCAGAAACGCCACCTGGTGTCGAAACCCTAATCGCCCCGCATTGACCCGCCCCGCAACGACCCGTGCGCCGCGTGCTCTCAAAAAACACGACACCACCTGCACTGTTGTGGAACGAAAAATCAAGTACCAGCGGTTGGGGCGGGAGCGGCAGCGTCCACGCCATTAGCCGTCTCTCCGATAACCTTTACGCTCGCTTCGGCCACTCTCTTGGCCGCCCTCGCGACCTTGTCCTTGTCGACGCCAACAAACATGCCCTCGGCAGCGTCGCTGATGAGGCCTTGCTGAGGGCCGTGAAGAACGCTTACGACCTCGCCAACCACGATCGTTGCGGGCGCTTTCACCTTCAGCCCGCGGGCAACCTCTGCTATCGTGTCAACGGTACCCGCAATCACCCTGTACATCAGACAAGGACAGAAGGAGGAGGGGGGGAGGCGGGTAGGAAATAGGCGGGGGGCACCAATAGGAAAGGGTGTGAGCGCGTGCGTGGTCCGTGCGAGGGGGGGGGGGCGTCGGGCGCTATTTTATACAGAAAAAAAAACACGACTATTTGACGCTACAAATAGATACCACCAGATAAACGATATACAAGCACCGAAGGTACGTACCAAAATACCTGGTACCATGTGTAATGTGAGCATTGGAGGACGAAACGACGAGTGCCACGTGTTCCAGGGGGCTTGTCCACTCCGCGTCGGGCGCCAATACTAGCTTAGACAATACTCCACTCTTGCCCTCACAGGGAAATCAACTCATTAGGCTAGATGGTAAGACGCGCGGGTAACCGCACCGCCACAAAGAAAGCAGAAACACACCAAACACGGAAGATTTTCGCACCGAGTATGCCCCCCGCCGCGCTCTTACGTATACATGTCAACTATACAACCAACACGTGAAAGTTAAAATGTAGTTTATGATATGGGACCACAGCCATAGCCGAAGATTTTGAACAAAAGTCGCACCAATCATCGAGTCTGCTTTCTTTTCGGTGGCACAGACCTTTGTCGAGGAGTGGAAGCGTTTTCGATGATAGCGACGGGGCAATCTCTCGGGTACGAGCGCCGCACGAGGTCTTGGCACAGCTCTTCCAGGCGGCCGATCGCCATGAGGAAGACAGCCGTTTTCTGCGGGTGGTAATCGCAGATGTCCGGACGCGCGTAGTTCTGCCCGTACCCCGTGCCCAAGGTCACCTGTTTGGGAACACGCGTTGGGGGTGCACCGTTGAAGGTGTCGATAGGATTAGATGGACGCGCGGCTGGCTCTCGCTTGGCATGTATCAACAGGCGTCGACTGGAAGCACTTTATTGCTCGTTCTTATCTCTTGTGTTCAGGCAAACGATACCTCGGGCCTCGGCACATCACTATGTGCTACGAATACACGTTGGGTGGGTGCGGGCAAACGCAAAAAAGGATCCCCGACTTGGTCGTGTTGGAGTTCCGAATTCGGAGATGACACGCAATGTGCGGAAGTGCTTCAGGTCATGCGTGGATATACTACTACAAGTGCCGCCAGCCTGATGAATAGCGCAAGCCTCTCCTCCCCACACCGTACGTATGTACACAATTTCCATGGCATAAATGAAACGCACACGCAAATCAAGTCGCATCGAACGCAATCCGCCAGCAACGGAAACGGGCACCACGAACCCACCCCCGGCCCAACACCAGTCCAAACCCCAGTCCCTGGTGTGACAATGGTACAGACACGAGATCACCCTATCCCCTCAAAATGCCCACCTGTGTCGCAACCCCCCTGTGGGTTACGGGAACGCCTCCCAGCAGCGGCGCCGAGAACACCGACGATATCCCCGGAACAACCTTGGGCTCCACCCCGAGCTGGCGCATTTCCAGCACCTCTTCGCCACCGCGTCCAAAAATGAAGGGATCCCCAATTTTGAGGCGAACGACGTGTTTACCGGCCGAGAGGCCTTCCCGCATCCAGCGGTATATCTCCCGCTGAGCTTGCTCCGCGCAGCCAGGGTACTTTCGCGCCACGCGGAGTTCACCCGCCACCTAAGGTTGGGACCGGGGGGGCGGACGGGAGCTATTTGGGGACGGGAGCTATTTGGGCGACAGTTTTTTTTGCAGAACAGTGCTCGTAGCAGCCCTCTGACCGTTAAATAACAGAGGCGGCGAGCACAACGACGAAGTGAAAGTAGGTCTGTCTGAGGTCTGTAGGCGTAATGCGTACGGCTGATGGCAATGCTAACGACGTGAAACGGGCTCTTGTCCAAGATTGGCAGTGATGATGCAAACGCCTCGTCTATCGAGAGTGTATATGCCGAGCCTTAATTTGGCAATTTGCCGGTGTTTCGGGGCAAAATATATGTAACTCGAGCGCCTGGCGGAGACTGAACCACCCAGGACGATGGAACGAAAAAACGAACAAGCGAAGAAGGCCAACGAGTCCCCACTTTCAACACAGGAAGCGCGCGAGGTCTCCTGTAAGTAACCGCCGCATGTCTATCCAACATCGGGTACTTACCTACGTACAACTATAAACATCAACATCCCCGTCGACGTAAGGTTTTCGTTGTGAAAGGATTGTCAACAGTTTGCCCATCAAAAAGAGCCACCGCAACGCACGTGGGGAATATAATCCACCAGATACTGAACAACTCACCGGGGGCGTTATCACGCAAGCCATCATTATCCCATAGGGAAGACCGTCCACGAACTACCGATCTATGTCTGATCAGATACCAGGTACCTGGTACAAATGCTAACCTCGTGCGCACTCGTGCACACTGCCAGGTACCAGGTACGTACTCTGCCACCTTATCATACCAAGCATGACGGGGCGCGACGCCTGCTTCGACTACGGTAACAACACGAGATACCAGGTGTGTATACATGTCGCAAGCATGGCCTGCGGCACAAATAGCTGGCACATCACTGCCACTCCTACAAATGCAGCACGTTGTCGAATCCTTGTTGTCCAAGGATTGACTTTGGGCTTGAGGCGCCCTCCCGCGCACCCCTTTTGCGAGCATCACTCAGCCATGAGTCAACTCGCCTTTGCTGTCTGCTGTTTGCGGCCTGAAAACGGTAAGCAAGTCAGCTGGCAGTTCCGCAGCAGTCGTAAAAAAACGTTACCCCCCCCCTCCCAACTCCCAACCTACCCCAGGACCTCTGATTATCCTCTGATGCCACGTATGACGTGTATGATAGTCACTCTTGGGACGTACCAGGTTCCCGGTATCAATCAACACGGACACAACAATTAGCTCTTCCTCACCAGTCCCAGGATCTCGGCCGAAACGAGTCGATCCGCGATGACGATGTCGGCCGACTGGAGCTCCCTCAACCCCGCCACGGTCAGCAGATCAGGGTCGCCTGGGCCAGAGCCTACGAGCGAACACGTCCCTATCTCCACTCCTTCGGTAGGGTTCCAACCGTCCTTGTTGTCCGTAGACACATCGCCCGCCGCCGTCAACATCCCGGCGAGGGACGAGGACCCACGATATGCCTCGGCGAAACGGGCTCTACTGTACGGTTGTATCCCACCGCCCTGCTGCTGCTGTTGACACGAGTGCTGCTGCTGCTGCTGGCGGTGCTGCTGTTGTTGCCATGATGGCCTTTCCGTGTTGACGGAAGCTGCTGGCGATAGTGACAACGCACTTGGAGCAACGAAGGCCGATGCACCATGCGGGGTGCTGGCCAGGACTATGGCTAAAAATACACCACGTGCTTGCGGCCGTCTTCGTGTCGTTGCTTGCGTCATCTTCGGGAGGAAACGCGAGGCTCAGAGGCTCAGCGGAGCCTTGTAAGCCTAGTTGGACGAACGGGAAGTTAGCTGGAACCGCACTTTGCACCACGGCCGAAATAGAGGGTTTCCACTACCTGAAGTTGGCTAGATGGTTCGGGGTATGAAATGAATAACCCCCTCTATTTTGTGGTGAGTTGCAGCAGCCGTCAGCAACCCAGACTCCCTGGTAAGAAGAAGGGTAGCCAGAGTCCCTGAGCATTTCTCTTGGACTGCAGGCAATACATTTGTGTTGAGCGAGGACACTTGGTTCACCGACTGGCCAGAGAGGGAGGCGGCTCAAGTATGGTGAAGCTGGATGTCACCTGCATGAGACACCTGTCGAAGCACGATATTCGGGTGCTCACCGCGGTGGAGGTGTGTGTTTGTCTCTCAACGCCGATTCTCGCTGTCACCTCATCATATCGATGAGTAGTAGAGCCATTTGCACCCTCAGCGGGCTATAGCTTGATCAAGCTTGGGACTTCTGACTGTTCGTGCAGGCGGGGCTGCTGTGTGTTGTGCAGTGTTACGGCCATTTGCCATTTCTCATTTCCCGGGTGCGGCGCAACCATGCCTTTCGATCGTCATCTGACTTGCTTTGTGCATTCGTGCATCGTGCAGTGTCTAACAACTAGTCAGTGTATTACTATGTTCCTTGTATCGTCTCCGTACCAGGCATTATTAATAGCATTTCGTTTTGCACCGTACAGCAGTGCGTACAACAGCAGCAGCGGAAGCATTTCGCTCGGCTAGCAGTATCCGCCCCTCGTGCCTTATCGCGAAGACCCCCTCCACATGTGCTCTCCGCCTCCGCGTGCCCTCTCCGCCGCCGCTCGTATCGAAGATGGGAATGAAGAATCACGACTTGGTTCCCGTGGAGCTCATCGCCAGCATCGCCAAGCTGCGGCACGGCGGGACACACAAGATTCTCTCCACCCTGCTGACCTTCAAGCTCATCGCCCACGACCGCTCCGCCTACGACGGTGAGCAGTTTGTGCTCGTAGCGATACCCGCGATTTTTACGTACGTGTTTACAGACCTGATAGTACCGGCTTGTGAATGCAACACGGGTGTTGCTGAACACGGGGGTTGCTGCTGTTGACTTCTCGGTATAGAGCATACACAACAACCAGTCCACTGCGTTACCAGTCCTACCGTTACAGACGTTTTGCCGCTTACACACCGTCGGCTAGGGTTGGGGTTTGTTTTGTGGGGTTTGTGTTGTGGTTCGCCCCCGATCGCGATAGAGCCACGCCGAGCCAGCGAAACATCAATCAAACGGAAGGAGACGCAGAACACAACACACTTGGGGTGCTGGCAGGAAGTTTGCCAAACCCCTTGACTGGCACTCTGGCACATAAACACCGCTGAAGAAGCTATCGGTCTCCTTCGACGGCTGCACATGTACTGCGGAACACATTTTGAAAACCTGCAGCATACATAGCCCTTGACCCGTTCTCAAATTACGTGGTAGTTCTCAGCTCCTAGTCCTCTAATATCTGACATTGTTCTTGGTTGTCCTTTCGGTTTCCGGCAACCTTGAAACAATTTACAGGATACCGGCTGACGTATTCGGGGTATGATATCCTAGCTCTGAACGTGCTTCAGGCCAGGGGACACATTTCGGCGGTGGGCAGTAAAATTGGCATGGGAAAGGAGGCCGACATCTACATGGCGCAAACCCCTGACGGCGACCAGGTGGTGCTGAAATTGCACCGACTGGGGCGCACGTCGTTCAAGGCGGTCAAGAACAAGCGCGATTACCTCAAGACCCGAACCTCGGTGTCGTGGCTATACATGTCGCGGCTTTCGGCGTTGAAGGAGTTTGCCTTCATGAAGGCGCTGTTTCAGCACGGGTTCCCGACCCCTACACCACTTGACCACAACAGGTAAAGTGCTCGATGTGGCTCACCTGGTTTGATGCAATAAATGTACCGGCGCTGATGTGTGTGCACCCCCTCTCCCTTCTGCTGCCGCCTTTCGACCAAAACCCCTCCATGCGTGGTGCGCTTACGCTGCAAGCAAAGGGAACGGATACCCTAAAGCATGGGCACGCCGAACAGCGGCATTGCCCAGAATCAATACCCCTTGCAAACCACAACATTTTCCAAGATCGACGGCGGTGTTATACGGTACCTCTCCTGAACGCCTCGCGTCATGATGTGATTATTGCCGAACTTAACTACCTATCTCGCAGGCATGTGGTCCTGATGAGCCACGCGAAGGGCTATCCAATGTATCAGCTTAGGAGCGGGGAGATGGAACACCCGGACGTGGTCTATCGGCAGTGCGTGGAGATGATCGTGCGCTTGGCGCGGCACGGCCTGATCCACTGTGACTTCAACGAGTTCAACATGCTGGTGGACGAGGAGGAGAGACTCACCCTCATCGACTTCCCGCAGATGGTTTCCACTCGTCACGCCAACGCCGAGGACATGTTCGACCGGTGAGTCAGTCTCAGTGCACGTTGCGCTCTTCCATGATATTTGATAGCTTATGGCCGTCGTCGCTCGGAATTGCTGAACCGGCGTGTATTCAACGATAGCGCGTATGTTAGTTCTCTCGCTAGACGGCACCCTTTCGGGTGACAGCTCTTGTATTGGAGTTGAAAGTGCGTTTTATCTTGAGTGCGCGGCCACCTATTGATAGGCTTGGCGTGGGTAGCGGAAGGTGTAGGCTTGCAGTCTCTGTGCGCAAAGGAAAACACACGCACCCAGTATCAATGCCAGCGATACATTCTGAACGAATATTGCCCTGCACATTGTCGGAAGGCAAAGGAAGTAATAATAACATATTGTATCTTAAAGATTGGATGCGTTGGTCTCTTCCCGCCTTCTGCAGCAACAGATTAGCCGACTGAATGTGCACTGACGAAGTGCAGCCGTTACTTTCCGCGCCACTGCTGCACCGCTATCGCTGTCTCTTAGGGACGTTGCGTGCGTGGTAAAGTTCTTCTCGATGAAGATGAAGCACGTACCGGAGGCGAGCGACATCCCGTCGTTCGCCGACGCCGTCGGGACGGGCTCCAGCGGCGTCGAACACCACCTCGACGTGGTCGCTCAGGCCAGCGGTTTCTCCGAAAAGGAGGCCAACGATCTCGACGCGTTCGTTGCGGCCGAGGGTTGGGGCGGCGGCGACAATGACGGCGCGGACGACGACGACGATGAAAAGGAACGGGACGAAGACGGCGGTGACTCGGAACACGGAAAAGAGGGAAGCAAAGGAGAACCGGGTGCCTCCGGTTTAGAGGAAGGCGGAAGCGGGGAAGAGGGGGACGGAAGTAGCTGTTCCGACGAGGAGGACGGGGACGAAAACGGCCGAATACGACGGGTTAAGGCGCCCGAAACGATGACGAAACGTGCGCACGCCGCGGTGCAGCGGCAGCGGAAAGCGGCCGGAGCGGGGGGGGGCGTAAAACCGTCGCGAAATCACCAAAAGCGAAAGGAGAAGGGCAAGATGCTGTACAAGCACAGAGACTTTTAATACCGCGTTTCTACGGTTTAATACCGCGTTTCTACGGTAGGGTTCAGCACATCAGTTGAATCGTAAAATCTGTTGTTTTCCCCTCGACTGTTTGGCGATCGTTTTTTCATCAGCGGGTAATTGCGGAACCGGTCGCCGGTCGCAGAAGGATTCTGATATCATGACTTGCAACATATTGTGCTGGTTCGTGTTATTTTAAGGAACAAAAGACAATTGTCGTTCGTGCGGAGGTCCGCCTTGTGGAAAGAGCTGATGACCGCCCTCCCCACGAGCCCGTCAGCATACTTAGTAACCACGTGTAACTGCCGCACTCGGTCACAACCTGCAACATACCGAGTTCAAAAACCACCAGGACGTTGCACATACTTGCGAGTTCATGGTCTAGGCAGATCTGCTTGATGCTCCTCCTACCCTTTTACGCTTATACATATCACTCCTTGGATCGTGACGGCTTAGGCGAAAGCGCTGCAGTTGGTGGGCGTTGTAAGCATAGGGGGGAGTCTTTCATTCGAAAACGCTTCTTTCGGGCATCGGTTTTTCCCTCGTAGGTGACGTGCGCCTCTCGAATCGTTGTGCGCGTTTGTTGTGTGCTAGAGTGTTGATATTGCCGTTGAGGATGTATATGTTATCCGGAACGTGCAGTTTTCCCTGCGGTCCCCTCCCGCCTATTATTGAGAACGGACGGACCGACGGTTACATCAATATTCTAGACACTGCTTCCGAGGTCCGTGTGGCATGCCACTAGAAAATGAGAGACCTGCCAATCAGGTTGTGCTCATGCAACAAAAAAATGTCTGGTCTACTCTTTGGTGTATATCTTCAAGTTGTACTCTGCACCATCGTGCAGCGTACCCGGCATTGCTTTGGTTGGCATCCTCGTATTCGAAGGGGGCGATGTAGCGGCCGGCGTAGATACCGGTATATAACGCACGCGATCGCGGCACAGTAAAAACAACCTACGAGGTATCACATAACTTGAGATGGGCAGACCACAGTAGTGGGAGCGTCGAAGCCCATTCGGAATGTCGTGTATGTGCTGTAGTAGTTCTGCTTCACGTATTATATGGGTACCTGGTATAATACAGCGTTTAGTGGCCTGCAGCCTGAGTCAAAAATATCGTTGTTATGTACTTTTACCTGGCCGTTTTTCTTGTTTTACATATATATAGTCTAGTGGTACTCGTACGAAACACTACTCGTACTGTTTGTAGATATTGTTGCGCCTCCTGGCAGTCCTGAAGCTCTTGTGAACCAAGGTATTAATCGTGACATATATACGATATTGCGAAACCGTGTATAATTGAAACGTCCGTTTGGAATTGCACGCATACTGAACACAAAAGCTTCACCCATCGTCCCATCATCCGTCGGTGTGTGGCGTGCAAGTAAATGAAGATGATAATTTCTGCAGCAGCAACAGAACTTAGATGGCACCGCTAAATAAATACTGTACATCATAACAGCAACAACAAGACCCCCTGGTCGAGAGAGCCAGCCAAGAAATAACTCACTACCAGCAAGACGCCTACGAGTCAATCATCGAGGTCGAGTGTTCCACGGTTTGGCTGCGAAACTGCGTTGTTCGAAGACCCCGGGTTGGTATTAATAGGGTGCTCATCATATATATACCTGGTAATAAATAATGCGACGCTGTAAAATGAAAGACATAGCAAATCTGCCTTCGGCGTGCATTGCCCATTGGCTGACAAAGAGAGAAGGAGCCCCCGGTGAGACAATCCAGGTTCAGCAGGACGATTTGCTTGTGTCAGCACGTCGGCACATGGTTTGCGTCGGTTGTCAAGTTCTTGTGTTGGTTGTCGCAAAAAAATGTCGTCGAATGTCGATACTCATGAAACCGCCAAAAGCAGGGGACCAAACGAAAACGCCCCGTACAAAGAAAGCTAATAGAAAGAGGTTGTCTCCGGGGTGGATGGTGGTAGTAGGTGCTTCCCTCCTCTTCCCTCTAGCTCCCATCCGTAACCATGGTGAAGGACAAGAAGGCGAGCGAGTTCGCAACCCGCGACTACACCATCCACCTCAGCAAGCGGTTGTATGGCGTGACCTTCAAGAAGCGTGCGCCGCGGGCTGTGAGGGAGGTCAAGAAGTTTGCCCAGCAGATGATGAAGACCAGGTGTGTGCGTGCTTTTTTCTGGACAACATATGGCCAGCGAGAGAGCAGTAGACGAGCTGTAACCCCGCGGCAGGCTCCACTTGGCCTGCATTGTTGTCTTGTGCATCTCTGAGTTGCAATCGTTGTGCATATGAGGGAGACTTTTGGTTGCGGAAGGCCTGCACATATGTGGAGTCTTGCTTCTGTTTCGTTGTGTGGACAGACGCCAGGAGGAGGTACTCCGGTCGCCCGCACTCGTGCAAGTATCTTTTATCTCGCATCCCAGGCCATTGCAGGCACGTATAAATGTACGACAGCCACAACCAGTACCCTCAGAACGAGCGCTTGCCAGTCGTTGCCATACCACTGTGACGATACTGTCGTCGACCTTGAAGTGTTTGGCCTTTCTATGCAGCAAAGAGTGTATAGTATTAATAGGAGGTCATCGGGAGGCCATCAACACCGCGAAAACTTGAAAAATTACAAGTAGAACTTGCACCTCCCATGCCAATCCCCTGTCTGTTGCTTGTGGCTTGTGGCCATCAAACCGTCGGTTGTCGATTGTGCTATCGATTTCAGGCGGTTCTCGGTCTGTAGTCTCTACTGCTCTTCTTGTCCATGATGATACCACAAAGGCACAACAGATACCCCCGTTGCCAAGATTATAGCATCACAACTTCAGCGTGAAAACCGAGAATAGAGCTCCAAATACGCCTCCCGCAACAGCAGTAATACACAAAGGTAACTCGTACCTGGTACGTGTTACCCCAAATACGTGTTGGCCCACATGTTGGGTGAATCGGTACGAGCCCGAGGGTACGTGTTGTGCACTAACTGCTGAAGAGCACACAGGCTTTCGTTGGTTGGAGTAGGGCAACCTCTATTATATGTTCATACCTGGTTGCCAGTAACACACTCACTGCATATGCCATTGGGAGGTGAACGTGGTATTGGTGATTCCTTCCTACCCACCAGGTATTACAGCAGTAATAGCCGCAGTGTCTGCGCGACTCCTATGAATCATATTTATGGTGAACGAATAACGATACAACAACATCGTGCTGGCGGTACGTCATCTACTGCTGTGCCATATTACCTCTGGTATGATCAAGCATCGCTAATACCCAGACGTGCTCGCAAGCACCACGCGTACCACACTCGTTTTATCAAGGCCGTCTGTAGACTTTACGTAACGTTTACAAGGAACCGGTACGTTCATGTAAGCATGCGATCGTACGAGCACCTATTTCGGGCAGGCAGGCGTACGTGAGCCGCACTAAAAGCAGAGTACATAATCGTGTAAACGTGTGCTATTAATAGGTTCGGGGTGGTGAACTGGTATGTACCCTGGTATCATATGTACTGGTATGTACCAGGTACGAGTACCTGGCAGGCCTGCGGCCGAGGTGAAAGGGTCATTTGCTCCGTCTTTTGACTCACGTGGCATGGTGTGCGATCCATCAGCATTGTACCTGACTATGTGTATTTACAAAGGGAGGAAGCGGAAGCGACACAACAGTACTCGTGCGAGCGGTTGAGCAATTGCCATGAGTCTCGAGCTCTACAAGCGAATATGCCAAAACGTTAGTCTCCTCGTTTCAACAGCAAGAGTCGTTTCAACAGCAAGAGTAGTACTGCTGTAAATAATCCAACGACGAGGTGGGACAAATCCCGTCCACGAGGTTTGGTCGAACAATCACGCTCCTTCTCCCAGTAAGAGGCTTCGCGCGTCGCACACCCACTTAGGAACACCAACCAGATCGGAGCAAAGCGACTTCTTATTTGTTGGCGGCAACGTCTACAATCATACGTACGCCGACAGGTAGAACTATCGATTTAATGGGAAGAACACACACATACTCGTAGGGCGTACGAGTATCTGTTCGTACTGACTCTTTCAAAAGACTACAGCAGTAGATCTGATTCGGCCCGGACACCCTGGGTTCATCATATAGTATACGTACAATATTTCTGGCCGTTTCTTACCTCCGGCTTCGCGCTGGCGGCTGCTGCTGTACTGTATCAAAGCATGGGTGCATCTTGCCACTTGATGCTGCCGTCTATTATTAATAATATTGCACTTTCATCTATCATACAATACAACAGCTTGTAATCTCTGATCTACAGCAGTATTGATATTTCAAGTTTCGTCCACAACCCTCATGCACTCGTAGAGTAGGGGTCTCAGCTCCTTTTTGGACTGTTGTGCTGCTGTGGTGCGGATACAAAGTAATTGTTGCAAGGGTCGTCAGAGTCCCAGTCCTCGGACACAGCAGTGAGTCAAGTTGCCTCACCAGTCCCTGTCATTGTGGAAGACGCCGTTTCAAGGGTACGAGGAGACGTGAAACAACTGGGTCCTCGCTTAGTCGCAAGGATGCGAGAAGCTCAAAATGGCTGCGCCCTCGCTTGTCCCAAAGGGTAGCGCGAGGGGAAAAACTATAATCGCTCGGGTGTACACGAAACAGAAACAGACAAAGCGATCCGCTTGCTTTGGCTGTGGCCGGGTCACCACTTTCGAGGCTGTTATCAATATTTTTTCAGGGTGGCCTTGATTGCTTGATCCCAGCGGCCGGCCGGCCCTCCTTGCGTAGAAGGAGCGCGTTCGGTAAGAGCTACTTCTCACGTTGAAGTTGTAGTTGCTCAATAAACAGACAAGACCAGGCGCAAGGTTGTTACAAGTACCGTGTAGGAGGCATTGCTCGAGATCGTGTCTTCCGCCACGGCTACCTTTCCCTTTTTCTGGAAAGCGATGCGTGCTTGTGGCCGCCAAAGTGGCGGTAATTCCGCCTCCGATGCGGTACATTCCTGATATTTGTAGAGACATCGGGTTGAAAGAGCAGACGTAGTTTTCTCCAGGTATTTTGCACAGTCGCAGCCTCGTACTGTTTGCCTTGCACTCATGATACTAGCTAGCTGTGTACTAATAGACCCCCCATTTGCACGGCCCAATGGGCTTCGCGAAAACGCAGAAGTTGCAATTTTGTGTACTGTAGGTGACCTGGACCTGCCAGAAAGAGGTAACAGGTAAACCAGTAGCCACATACCAGTTACCAAACCAGGAAGATGCACAGATGTATGTGCCCGTGTGGCAAAGCGTAGAACTCACTCAGTAGTAGAATGTGAATTGTACAAGGAGGAACGGGTGGTGTTGAAAGAGGAGATGAGGGAACTAGACGATTGTGACATGGAGGATTTTGGTACACAGGATAGCAGCGACAAAACGGTCACTCTTCTAGAAGATGGATGGCGGTCCCAGGCGGCGAAGCACGAAGGTGATAAGAATAGCCTTTTTTTTTTTAGTCAACGCTGCTATAAGAGTAGAGAGTGGTTTGCTACAATAGATTTTGAACTGCAGATAGCCATGGTTCTGCAAGAGTGCATAGCGTCGACGTCGTACTGTTTTTGCCTACAGCAGCAACAAGACAGGCACACCCGATTGCCCGCAAAAAAGATGTTCTGGGCTGTTGGATGAGCATTAATTTGGTAGAGACGCCCACAGAAAATGACACGCAAGATATAGTGGTAAATAGCACGCCCCCTGGAATTGTTTTCCCGTCGTTATTATCGTTGAGAAAGACAAAGGGAGCAAGATCAATGACAAAGGGTGGTTTTTGGAAGGATGGCCGACACCTTTCCATGTTTTCCATATATAGACGAGTCGCTTGGCGGTTGCACTGCTGTGCCCATCGTCGAGAAAAAAAAAAGAAGAATGGGGTGTTGTCTTGCGTGATATACGACGGCACTACGCCTCTCCGGTTGATGTCCGTAGCCGAGCCCCCCCCGAATGTTGTGTGTCATTCGTTGATGACGGGATCAATCGGTCCACTTTCGGACTGATCATCGTTTCCCACGTTTTTGACGGTCTAGGTACTTCGGGGCACATTTGTTCCTTGTCGCTGTATGATCCAGCTCATGTTGCCCGGTGGGAGCCGAAAAATCTGCACGATGTAATAGATTGGACGTTTGTCTGGGTTGTTTGTATCTGTATTATTAATGAGATCCTAGATCCTGCACATCTCATAACGGCAGGTTAGGATCTACCCTCTGGTGGATATCATAGTCCAAATCGTGATATTTCCGACGTGTGAATAGGTCGAAAGGGCTGGGCTTGAAAATATCACGCACTCCGGCTCCTGTCAGGCCAACTATCGCGTGCTTGCCGGCAATCCCAAAGGAAAATTCGCCCTCGCAACAGACGACACAAAAATAAGTAATCCAGTCATGCTCAATCAAACAACCGCTCGAGTGTTGAATTTGAAAACCAGTAATTGAAGCTGAGTGTTAAATTACACGTATTGTAAGACGTTGTATTTTTTAATTAACCGCGGCATTTTTTTTTCTTCTTGTCCTGCTGCTGATGTCTGCGCTGCTGTGTGCCTTCAGCGACGTGCGTGTGGACGCAAAGCTCAACAAGTTCCTCTTCTCAAAGGGCGTGCGTAACGTGCCCACGCGGGTCCGCGTGCGCCTGTCCCGCAAGCGTAACGAGGACGAAGAGGCAACGGAGAAGGTGAGAGAACGAACGGTGAAGGCCACGTCACAACGCCGGTGTTGACTCCTTGACGTATCGTGTACGTACAGTAGTTTGTTCATGTTGCCTACCTCAGACACCGGTTCGCTTCTGCGTGGCACGGCTGAAAATATTTAACTCTACTGCTGTGTAACTTCGGTAGAGAAATGGTCCGGGTTGATCGTGTACCAGTTCGCTTTGATCGTGTGACAGTCAGTCGCTTGTGCTTGGCAAGGTTATGCCAGCGCTAAAAAAAGTGAAGCAATCATGCGGGCTGATCGTATTGACGTTTATACAGGAAAAGGCGTCGTTTTTAGGCAACACGGCGGGACCGTTACCCGGCTTTTTTTCATCCCCTCTTGGATTGTGTATATATAGCCGGGTGGGCCGTACTTTGGGTTTTGTGTGAACATGACACCCGACGATTAGTGGTTCGTTCTCGGTGTGTACATGGTGCCTGGTCTGTTTGGGCCTTCAATCGTCCCGTATTTTACCACCGTAAGTTGAAAATCTTGACGAGGAGTCCCGCGCCACAAGCTTGCGTTGGCATCTTGACGTATCATGAGTATCACGGATGTTTGCCTCACAGAGGTAGTACCTAAAAGTTCTGATTTGCCTTTACAGGGTGGCATTTAAAAAATCTGCTTTGCTACACAGGGGTAGCGGTGAACAATCCCGTGGCCTATTGATAGGGGCTGAACGAATATCACTGTAACAGATGGTATATTGAGGCATACAATACCTCAGTTAAAGAACTCCCTGGATCAGTAACGATTCGGCCAGAAAGTGCTACCTCTGTTGTTATCATGTGAACTATATTGATTTTTTTAATTCCGCTTGGCCTTACAGGGTCGTCACGTATGGAGAGCCATACTTTTCGTCCATAACTAACGTGGAAAATGTTTTGGGTTAACCCGGTAAACAATCCCATGGCCTATTAATATGGGTTAAACGAAGAACACTGTAACACAAATGGGATATTGAGGCATGCCTTAGTTGAGGAACTCCCTGAATCAGTGCGACCAGAAGGTACTATTAATACCTCTGTTGGTACCTTGTTAATTATATGGATGATGTTGATTATTGTAGAAATGCACTCGTTTTCGGGGCAACCTGGATGGAATCAGCGGAGATAAGTGTTTCTGTTGTCTGAAGGTTTGTGCTGCTTTACTAATATTATACCGGTAGTCGTTTCCTAATATCTTAGTTTTGCTGGTATGTCAATGCCTGGCCTAATATATTTGGACATCATGCATGAAGACCAGGTGGCGAAGGCCTTTTCGCGTATTCGTGTCTTCCAGGTCGCAAAACATTATTTTGATACTCGTAGCCTGAGCGCTTGGACCACTGGCCATTTGTCAAAAGGCAATTTTGACGAACTCCCGAAGGAGGCTTGACTTGTCCAAGGTTAGCGTCCGTTGGAGAAAAAGGACTCTTCTGCATGTATGCCAGTGGATTTGCGCCGACATGTTTCTCGTTTTGTTTTGTTTTTTCGAGCAAATTCCGGCCACGTTCTCTTGGAGCGAATATCTTTCGCTGACGGTGCAGCATGTTATCTGTGTTTTAGCAGACATTATTTATAGTACCGCAGCAAAGGGTATAGTCCGTACTTTGAAATTCTTTCAAAACTGAACTCCCCCTTTTGTTTTAATAGCCCAAATTACCCGAAAATTTTGTGAAACAAAAATTGCATCTCGAAAAGTGTTGACGACTCTCACTCCTGTTTCGCTTCGTTGTGGGTATTTTTACCTTTTGTGTTGGTGTCTCGCCCGAACAGCTCTACACCCTTGTCCAGCACGTGGAGGTGGCAAGCATCAAGGGCTTGCAGACGGAGAACTACGACCAGGCTTGAACGTGACAAACGCTAGCGTGTTCGTATGCCGCCATGGCGCGCGATGAGCTGGTAGCCTTCGTCTGGTAGGGGAGGGGGGGGGTCGGGGCGGTACCCGTGGCGTGCGATGCTTCTTCGAGGCATGGACGCGACGGCATTGTCCGCTTTCTCTTTTCCGGCAACGCCATGATGCAATGGGAAGCAAAAAAAACGAAAAAAAATGTGTGTTTCTGTGTGAGCGCTGTGTTTCCCGCGACCAGAGCGTCAGCTGATGAGCTGTCATTGGCGGAGGTACTTACCGAGTACCTGATACCTGGTACCTTTTTGGTTCTCAGGAAGTAATTGGTACCCTTTTTTGGTACTCATGGAGTACCTGGTACCTGGTACATTTTTTGGCACTTCAGGAGTACCTGTGGTGCATTTTATCGTTGGCCGCGCCGTCTTTACCTCGAGTGAGTTATCGAGGTGATACCATAGGCATGCGCTGAGCGGGGGTTGAGCCTACGTCTTGAAGCGCAAAAAAAAACTCGCAGCTCTTGGTTGATGTGACTGGTTCCGAAGGCCGTATTTAGAGTTGTTCGTTCTTGTCCAGCGAGCGGCCTGATGCATTGTTTCGGGTGCCGTTTGTTTGTGGCGTGCTGAGGATTTTTGTGCCGGCGTGTTCACGAGCGTTTATCCTCTGGTGCCGTCCCAGCAGTCACGAGTCACACGACATTTGTCATCTGTGTTCTGGCTCACTCTCTCACCTCACCTCCGGTCGCCAGTACGCGCCTCTAGATAACGTTCCATGTTCACAGACGTTGCCGCAGTAGCCGCACATTTGAAGGGCCGGCTGTCGATTAACGAGACGTATTTCAAAACGCGGCCGAGGGAAGGGCCACTTGGCGTTCTCCGGCGATACACCTAGTGACACTTTTCTCGTCGAGAGCGAAAACATTGTGGATAGTCTAGCGCAGCTGACACGGCAGGTCCAAGCGACCGCGCTGTTCCTACGAAAGAAGAGCCTCAGCTCGTACCCTGCTGGAAAACGCAATGGAACTGATCAACTCAAAAACTACAGCAGCGTTTCACAGTAGTAGTGAACGGACGGTGCATAACAAGGCGGTTGTGTTTGACAGACCATCCACAACTGCGGCAACCTTGATTTTTTTTTAAAGGTGGTAATGGTGTCCAGCATGCAATGCATGCATGGTGTGTTTCGCTTTGTCTACACTAGCGGTATTCTGGTATTCAGCGCACGTAAAAACACGTTTTCTTTATTATTACTGATATAAAATTACCCGTTTTAAGACCGCAGTCCCGTTTTTGGGACAAACCACTTGGAAATTGACTGGATTGTCCCCAAAACGGGACTGCGGCCATGAATGGGTCAAGAGGGGAAATGGAAAACGTGGCCATTACAGCACTCTACACAAAGCAAGCAGCCTATTTATATAAGCTGTAAGCTGTTGAAGTACATACGTACGTGAGAGTGTGCTCAAAGGGCAACGGAAGGAGGGAGGCGTTCGACAAGTGCGAAGCGTGACAAGTAATGGGAACTATTTCACCGCGGGCAGACCGTGACCATGATCTGCAGATCATCTACGCTACAGCAGTTTCTCACCAACAGGTGTGAGAGGTTGGGCAAGATAGGCTTGAACCAGATCCATCCCGGAAAACATGCGCTGCTCCTATGTAGATTATTGGGGATAAAGTAATCGGGTTCAACCCGGTAACAAGAGCGCAGACCAGGAATATGTCTGCCGTCAATGATCTAGATCATCGAATTGGAATCGATGAACTGTGCGAGGCGTGATCTGATTGAACCAACTGTGAATACCAGGTTCCTTTTCCCTAGACCGTACCTTCTACCATCTTACTTGGAGCAAAAGTTAAAGGTCTTGCCACTCGGTTCCGTGTGCATCCCGAGGTTCCGACCCACCTCGATTTATACTAAGAAAAACCTGCCTGGGGCGTCCGCCCCACATTGGTGTCGTCGGCCCCACAGGACGCTCCTTTACCGTACGAGCGTATAAAACGAAAGATAAAAGACACACCCTGGGACAAATTTCAGAGCCGGTTTCTTCCAAAACAAGGGTACGCACAACGATGAATGACGGCTGTGGAAATATTTCGTCGAGAAGGTTGCATCAAGACGCATCGCTCGGCGTAATCAGTACGCCCTCTCCGATGTCGAGAAACCTAGCCTTCAAACAAAAGTTTCGCTTTTTTACCCCTTGAAGTGAAGGACCGCATTATTCCTGTTTTCGGGGACAAGATACTCGAATTAGACTGGCAGTAGAAAGGAAAATCAAGTCTCGCCGTACGAGTACCTATGGGTACCCAATGGTTGGGTTTCAGGTTGCCTCATTGTAGTCTCGTTACCCATGATTATATAATATTATTGCCAAATATTTGGGTGTAGTACCTTCGCTACACGCACACAAGCCATCCAAACAAACAGCCACAACAATCCGCGCTCCGTCGCGGCGAACGGCCACCTAACGTGGTTCGCATGTATATACCCACCTAAAAGCGGTGGGTACATGTTTGGTGACGTCGCGAAGACGAAACGCCATAAAAAGAGTGCCTACAGAGTATTCGTAGGAAGCCCCAATGCATGTCCCGTTGTCACGGCACCCCTAAATACTGTAGTACCAGGTGTACTCACTAGAACTAATACCGGCTCGACATGGACGGAAAGCCGCTCACCCCCCAGGACATGGAACGAATACTATGCGTAGATCCGAGGTTTCGAAGCAAAAGCTTGCCAACTTGACTCGAGACGAATACGGTCATCTAGAGCAAAACAAGGGAGGCCAACTGAGCCTCTCGTACGACAATAATTGAAGGCACACGTGAAGCAGTAAACAAGCGCGTGAAGGGGGGGCACTCGCCCTCGTCACTCATCACAAATCTACACCAGGGCACATACAATGCGAGTAAGCCGCGCCAGCGCGCACGCGGAGCCTAGGCTCCAGCGAGCAGCAAAACAAATATATTTGCGACTAACGTGCACCAGGCGTGCATGTATACATCTGAAATCTCTTTATACGGACTTAGAAACGCTCCTTCCTCCGTGCAGATACTAAACCTACGCAGCTATTATCTAACGATCGACCATTCACGAAAACAGAGCAGCGGTTTCCACCGGAGCATACGACTCAAATGGCGGCCTCTGCTCCACCCTCCTCCGCCGAATGCTCGGGTAGCCGATGGAAACCCCTGCGCTCGATGCACCCCTATCCTCTATCTTATCCCTCCACACCTCAGCTTCTACCCGCTGCGCGCTAAACTCTTTTCACTCGCACTCGGCTGACTAAATCAGCCTGGTGAGTGTGCGCGCGTCTCTCCTCTTTCTGCTATCTAGAGCACACCACACCACGGTGCCCATTCGAGCCGCCGCTCCGATTCCACACCGGAGGGACTGGTGCACACAGTCAACATCGACCGCGAACACAGCGCAAGCGTCGATACGATCAAACCGGGATGCTATTTTACGCCGCTTATCCGCCCGGCGTTTCCTTGCCTAAACTACCCCCCCCCCCCCCCCCCTCCGTCATACGACTACATCATACGACTACGGCCATGCATGTTAGTGAGTACACCCCCCCTCCCCCCCCCCAGAAAAAACACGCCACCGAACATTTACTATGATCAACACCGACCCTTGATTCGCCTCATTCGCCGTCTATACCCTTGGCGGTGACGCCGGCTATCTTGGAAACCCAAGGCCTAAATCCCGCAGCACAACAAGCCCCCCCCCCCCGGAGCACCTCTCTTACGTGCCCCTACTCCAGACTCCACGTTTCTTTATACCACTGCACGATTTGGGGGCAAACTACTTGGAACTAGAGTCCGAAACTTCCTGGGGCAGAGAACAAGTCGGGAATATCTCAGGAGAAGCAAAAGAGCCGGCAAAAAACCTTGGGAGGGGAAAAAAAAAAAAACGAAAAATCTTGGCGTGGGAAAAAAGCCGGATATTTTCTGGGGTGGAAAAAAAGCCGGAAAATTCTTGAGAGTGGGAAAAGAGCCGAAACATCTTGGAGCGGAAACAGATTCCGGAAAATTCTTGAAGTGGGAAGAGAGTCGGGAAATTCTTGGGAGTAGGAACAGGGCGAAGAGGCGTGATGTAGCCGACCAGGGCCTATCGGTGCTCACTTAAGCGTCCGCGCTTTTGCCCTTTCTGCGCGGCGCCATGGCCTCGTTGGTGGCGCTGTTTCGCCGCGGGAACTCGTAGAGGCGGTAGACGTCCTGGTATTTGCGTATCTCCGACTGCGTGCGGGTCATCGGAAAAAGAAAGGGAGGGAGAGCGCGGCCACACATGGTGCGGTGGCGTGTAAGCCGCATGGCACAAAAGAAAACACTCCGGGGGAAAAAAAGAAGCGTCTGACCCTCGCGGTAACTATAAGAAATTTGATTCAATTCGACCAGGCAATTCCAAGCATGTATGCACCTGGTTGAGTAGATTGCCCCCAACACACCAGTGCAGTTCACAATGGGGTTGAAAAACAAAACAGACGAGGTGGACAAGAGTGGTCTGAGAGTAGCGCAGTGCCGGAGACGCCACTCTGTGTCGGGACTGTTAAGGTCGGATGTTGCACGGTGGGTTCGACTTTCTGGGGACGCGAGCCCCGAACTGTGCGGACACGCAAAATATGGTAACAGCGTATCGGGCCTTCGTCGCCGCACGCTGCCGCTTCGTACTTGACCCTTTGACTACTACCGAAAAAAAAATCCTACACTATTCCCAAGTCATTTTGTTCCCAAAAAACGTGGGTGCAGTTCTACTATTAATAAAGGGTGCCAGGTAGACGCGAAGAGGACGACAAAAGGAAACCAAGACCTGTCCCAGTCCTGCTGTGTGCTGGTCCGTACCGCTTGCCGCAAGGGAAAACGTGCCCTCAGCTTTCCGATTCGTCAACTCTGTTTAGAGAAGGACTGCGATTTATCTACGATCAAGAGTTGTTCAAGATTTTTTTTACTAGTTCCCGCAAACCGATAGGTAGTCGACGGCAAGGACAACACGCAAACGGACAGAAAGAAAAAATGTTTTTAGTCCGAACCGGGCGAGGTCGGAAACACACAAATAAAATGACAGAATGAGGTAGGGTATAGGTAGGGTAGTAGACGGACAATCGGTTAGGAACGGCCGGAACCCAAAAAGAAACACGGCGAACGAAGAAGCAATCGAGGCGCATGATACCTTGAAGTCGATGTCCAGTTTCTTCAGCAGCCCGGTCGCCACGTCGTACACCCAGCCGTGGATCTTGGGCTGCGAGCTGGTCGCCTGCTTTTTCTGCACGATGGGGTTCGCGAACAGGTTGATGCACGACTCCTGCACGTTCAGCTCGACCAGGCGCTTGTGCCTGTCGTCGACGTCCTGAATGGTCTGCATACACGCAGGCATGAGGCACAAACAAAACGCCAAAGCGAAAAAAAAACACGCGAGCGACAACAGCACCAATAGTAGCGGGGGTGGTGAACGCTTTTGTGCTATACTCTGAACACAGTTCGAGTCTTCGACGGTGAAAATGAACAAAACAAACCAAAAGCTGACCAAAGACTGACCGAAACCGGCAAGACTCGTGCAAACCCCCTGCAACACAGCAGCTCCAAACAAGGGTCAGGTCGCTTCGCGTGGTGGACCACACAAAAGCTCCCTCCTCCAACCTCCAGCCCCTTTCCACGCTCGTTCGACGGTGCTGTGCCAAAAACAATACGTACCGTTCAAGACTTGTCCCAGCATCGACACAATCGTTAATCGTCAACAGGAACTGCTCCTTGACATGTTATTTTGCAAGAAATTTCCAGTAAATTTCCAAGGCGGTCGGGGTTAGGGCCAGGGTTAAGCTCCTCGTTGGAAGTCCACACAACCCTCGCCCCCCTAACCGCGTCGAAAATCTGGCAGCCGAAGAGCAACACCCCGGTATCTTATATCGGCAGGCGATATCCGCATACCTTAAGCTCGTCCAGATGAAGGCGTTGCACGTTCCTGATGTTGAGCAACCAGTGCTCCAGCAAGCCGTGGTCCACGTTTTCCATGGCCGCCCTCACGCCCCCGCAACCGTAGTGTCCACAGACTATGATATCCGTCACCTGGACGAGAGGGTCCATGCGAGGTGGAGACCAGAGCCGGGTGTTGTTGTCACAGCGTGCATGCCGCATATCACACAGGTGATAAGACGACATACCCCATGGAACAAACTTCGGAGCCGATTCTCTCCAAAACACGCCTCAACAGGAGACGCACACATGGGGAATGGCGGCCTAAAAAAATATCGGCGAGAACGTTCTTTAGACGCGTCGCTCGGTGTTCACTCTCTCTCCTCCTTGTCGAGAAAACAAGCTTTGAAATTCGTCCAACGGGGTGTGTTTCATGCCATCACCCTGGTGTGATACGACCGCAGCCGCGTGACTTTTTTTCGTCAAAAGGCGAAAAGCCCGGTGCACAGAAAGGCATCAAAATGTATCCCGCCCGCTTTCCGCTCAAAAAATGTGGCCGTAGACGAAGATGACGTCGACGGGAGCTTCGAGGACCGGTCGCGGATAGTCGATCCTTTTTGGCGACCGAAAAACTTGACCCCGAACCATCGTGGATAACCGCTCATCGCTGAAACAAGTACCCATCATCAGGTGCACACTAAACAAAATATACTTCTCTTAAATGGGGGTGGGCGGTGCGCCGACCCCACCCTCGAATGGCTAAAACAAGCAACACATGAAAACGTCTATGGTCATACAAATACGGCCATGCATGACATGAGTACACCCTTCCCCCCCCCCCCCTCCGAAGCTACAACGTCGATACACACGGACACCGGCACAGGCGACACCGAGAGGCTGCGCCGGCCATGCGCGTCCAGCCTGCTCGTCCCAAACCACAGTAAGCGGTGGTGCATCATATAATTTACCTCGAGGACGTTGACGGCGTACGTGAGCGCAGCCAACAAGCTGTGGTCGGTGTTCACGCAGAGGTTCGCAACGTTCCGCACGACGAAAAGCTCTCCTGTGGTGAGGCCCTGGGTAGAAGCGAGCAGCGGCGGCCGCGGCAAGCGAAGCAACAGGCGCGCGCGAGGCAAGCAAATCAAGGGTGGTCAAGAGCGAGGCGCGGCTTCCTTTCGGTAGTTGTACCACCGCGTGAAGCTTTGACGGTGCTTTTTTCGGGATATTTCTTTATTTACGACTCGGCCCGACTCCCATCAAATGGTTGACAGTCCACACTAACCCCTCAATACATCCTATAATAGAACATTCCGAAAAAGTTCCCAGGCATATGGGGTTACGGTTAGTTGCATTTATCCTGCGGCGGATTGGTAAAAATGAAGCTTAAGCTCACCACACTTTCGGTTAGGGTTCGTGTTTGACGTCGAGTGTATGTAATCCATTTTGGCAAAGCTGGGCCTAGTTTCATCCAACCGTCGATTTTGGTACAGTAAATAGGGTGCTCCGGGGCAAAGCAGAGGCCTCATCGAGAATTCCCGTTATTACGAGTAGTGCCGCACGATTTTCTTATTCCGAGTGAGCAAATTTTTCCCTCAAAGGCGACGGGCGGGGAAATATAAGACAGGAAGCCTTCCACACTACACTCGGACAAATCATCTACAGATCATCTAATCTGCAGATCGTTCCCACTTCATGATCTAGATATTTCAGGGCAGATGATCTGTATGATCTAGCTCATGTTGCCGAGGGGGAGCCGTATGGTCTGCACGATCTACTTCAGTCGTACATGTTATGTTTCCTGGTTTGGACCTGTACTATTTGATATGCGGGTCCTGCACAACCTCTTACAACCGCAGGTGAGGATTAGATGATCATGACCTGTCCGAATTGTGAAGCCTTCCTTGGCCATCATCTTATCGTTGTATCATACCACGCAGGGGAAAACCCCAGAATCAGCAATTGCCGGCCAACTGGCGCCGAACAGAGCTATCCAGTCGAACCGTCGAAATATGCCAGTGCGTGTTTTACCTTACCGCGTGAGAGCGCGCCGGGCTGGCCCGCGGTTCCTTCCCGCGACCGGACCTCGTCACGGTCACAGGCGCCAAACTTGACCGCTTTAGACCCACAGTACGCCCACGTGTCTGGTGAAAAAATGCCTCGAATTAGAGTTGATTATTTTTTCAGATAGAAAAAAAAAGGTAACCCCGTTAAAACTGCACTCACATTTCGGGAGCATTCTACGTCCAAACGAAAGCAGTACCTGTATTCAAAAGTCAGATGATGTTGCAGGAGACGTGCAGCAAGGGTTGAGGCCTGGCCGACAGACAAACCGTGCGTTCATCGAAAGAATATCTGACTTTCCGACCGAAAAAAAACTCGTTGACGCTTTCGCCCCCTAGCTGCTGTGCACAGCGAGCACACGCTATAACCCCTTATCCTCCATAGATAATCATCGAATGCCAGCCTTGCTGTGCACAGCAAGCTCACGCTAACCCTGCCTCTCCGCCCGCGGCCATCAAACCCGATTCCCCTGAGGGCGGACGGAGGAGGAAGAAAATGTCCTTCTCTCCTCTCACCATCATGTTCTGCGCCGGCACCCTGCTGTCCGAGCACCCTATGTACAAGTACTTGGGCTGCTGAGACGTGGCGAGTCGCTTGAACGTATCGGGGTCTTCCGAGATGGTTCCCTCGACCCAACCGCGGTTGTTCTCGAAGATGTAGTCCATCGAACTTTGCAGGACATGAGCGAAAAGTGTCCCAAGTATTGCGGCGCGGCGTGTGGGTGGGTGGGTGGGTGGGTGGTGGGGGGGCTGGCGCGTTTCAGCGTCAGCGCTATGGTAAAAAAGGCAACGTCATATTTTGGAAAGCCGGTTTCACGTGCGTCGTCGAGGACGGGTTGGAGAAACAAACAACAATGCCATTGTCGAGATTCCTCTCGCGTGTTTCCTGTTGACCTTGGCTTGAATCCTCGGGGGGTTGCCTGCTACTCCTTATGTTCTACGAGTATCTCTTATCGCCCGGGGTCTTGTTAGCGAGAAGACTGCTGAAAAATAGCAAGCCTTTGCGGCAGCGGTTGACCGCGTGATTTTCATGTGCATCACGTCAAGTGTCTGGTCTAAAGCAATAAAGGCTCTAATAAAATACCTGGTAATGAACAGTAAGCTACAGCGATGTATGATCGGGCCGTTTGGCGAGATGGTTCCACCCGATGGTAGCATATTGACGTGCTGAATGAACACTGCGCCGACAGCTTGCGCCGATGTTCTCGGCTTCTAGTGCGTCGTGGGCAAGCACCGCGCCGCACCGCATTGTGCTGGACACAGGACGCCCCCTGCTGCCAGCCGGCCGTTGCGATGGTGGCATGTACAGACGTACGATATTCAGGATGCTTGTCCCTGAACCACGCACGTCAAGGGCCAAATGTTTGCTTGGCTACACGAACTACCGCCACCCTGCAGCTTTGCTTTCGTTTGTGCACAACCATACGGAACACTTTGCACCTGGTACACAACAAACAACATCATAGTTTTTTGGGGAGTCTTCCATTCCAGATATATTGGAGACTGTCTATTAGAGATACACCGGTTTTCCTTACGGGTTGTACTCCCTTGAGGCAGCGCTGCCCCCAACAGTAGGGACTATGGCGCCGCTTCTTCTTGCCTGGCATGTATGTACCATGACTTTCATGGTACATACGTTCGTCATTTCCGCGACTTTGAGGTAAAAATGGCAAAAGAAGACGTCGGAGACATGTGAACCTCAGATGTGCTGTTGTGAGAGACGAATCTTCACCACTGGGCCAACAGTCAGAGCTCACTGTTAGCTCAGTGTTTTGGGCGTGCCTCTCATGCTGTCTTGTGACCGCGGAATAGATTATGGCCATGGATCAAAGCCAGCCAGAGCAAAAACAACAACAACAACAACAACAACAACAACAACAACATGTCTTGATCGACAGGCAGGCTACCACGAGTACCGGCCGAAGGCAACCGAGACGTTTCCCCCCCCCCGCCACCCCTCACCCGTCATCGTTGTCGAGCATGGCCTTCATGCGATCGTAAGCGCCCTTCTCAGCCTTCGAGTCCCCTTCTTCTCCTCCCGCTGGCAGCGCCTTCGAAGAACCTCGAGCACAGCGTTCGCCGAGCGCCTACATAACGGTGGTAGGTTGATGGCGCAGGAACGATGGAGGACACTGATTGGTGATTGGGTCGAAACGACGGCGAGGAAAATACCAGCCAACCACAGGGCTCACTCGCTGGAGGGAGGCATGGTGGAAAGCGAAAAGGGGTCGGTCGGTACCTTGGGGGTATAATCGCAACACACCATCTGGTGGAGTTGTACACGGGCCACCGACCGCACAAAAGAGCGGGTTGTGGGGCGTTAGAAGGCCAAGATCGTATTGCTATTAACAGTGCGATATTCTACTTTGTGATAAAGATAGTACGAGACCGGCGGTGTAGGAACAAATTTGATTTTTTTCTTTTTTCATCCGCGAAAAGATTCTTCGCCACACAGCAAGTACGTACGTATGATCCCTGATACAGCATCGAATAAATGTGTACATGGTGTACGTATGACACAAACGTGCTACGAGTATTGTACTACAAACTGCTGTTGCACTTATGAATAGTTGTTGTACGAGTGCAATACAGCAGTGCTACGTATACCAGCACAATAACAGCAGTAAGGTAGTGCTGCTGTCGTCGACGTTTCCGATTATTTTCTGCAACAACACTCTTTCTCGAATTGACCCTCCAACGCTTTATCTCCTGTGTCTTTTCGGTGGCCGCATAAAATTAGCCGCACAAGTGAGAGATGCGACGGCCAAAGCAGGGCGGTCGAACCTCTCGTCAAACCGCGGGCTCGGTGGAGGTGGGAAGTTTCAAGACTCAAGACACTCATCCGCTCGTACAGGCCCTACAGCAGTGGATGTAACGTTGGAAAAACAACAATGGCGTGACGTGTACCGTATCCTACCGTACACAAAAGTAACACGCGAGATAACACCCCCCGGGGATAACGCTTGCACGTTCAAAAACGAGGGTGTGCGCTTGTGGAGGGGAGTGGGATCTAACGAGTACCGGGTGATACCGTAAGCACCATGCACGGGAGCCCCGCAAGCTCTGGGGAGTGGTAAAAGGGGGGGTGATAACGAGGGTGCGTGACGTCAACGATCGCCAAGGTGTGAGAAAAGACCCCGCCCTGGTTGCAAGGGGGTGTTAGAACAAAGTGGGTGTGCATGATCGTCGACGTGGTGACACGGGCAAGAGAGGCTTCGTCCGAACACAGATCGTTGATCCAGGCCACGACACCAGCTTCTCGATGTCGACGCGAGAGGGTACCCTCCCGACGATCACCGGCAACTTTTTCATGGCCTTTGATATTGCTATACTTTCACGTACCACTCTGTTCGGAAATGTAAGGAACCGTTTATGTTCACATTTATACCTGAACCGTCCAAAACAAAATTCCGGACGTACTGGTATACAGTAAGCATAACATTAGACGCATATTTACGTAAGCCAAAGTCAACTATTAGTACGAGTAACTGAACTTTGTTTCAGCAGATCGCCCGCAGTAAAACCATCGCCAGATCTCGGTACACCAGGTAGCAAGCAACACCACGGGAACTCATCCCGAGGGTTGTAACTGACAGGAAAATGCCTGAGAACAAGGTATCCAATTATGCCGCTCTGTCCTAAAACCTAAGAACAGTTTGTCTTCAATAAGGGCATAAAAGCGGCCCGTACGTGTTGGGACAGAGTGGAGGCAAGCAACTCCCTAATCCAGGATTGTGACTGACGGGAAAATACGCAAGAAAGGGGATCCAACTAGTCATGTTAATTGTACGAGCGAAAGCCATTTTCTAGTTTACGTCGCGCGGAAAGATAGGGACCTGGGGGGACCCCCTTTCAGGCTGGGGGAAGCCGGATTCTACGACGACCGCGATATCTACGCCCGCCGATCGAGACCTACGACGACTCTTCAAACTCTCCAACCAACGCACACTAAGTTGACGACGGACTTGCAAGTGCTGCTGTTTCCTGCTGCGCGACTTCTTGTTGGACTCATTACGGACTGCAGTCCCGTTCTGGGGGACAAGCTACTTACCGTTACGGGGGACCATAGTAATCAGGACCCATCATACACACAAGAAACTTGTACCTTCCATCGTTTTGACAATTAATAAGTATGTTCAGTCCTGATTACTGCTGCACGTTCCCCCGCAATAGAAGAATTTGAGAGTTTTGTCCCTAAAACCTAAAACGGGACTGCACTACAACACCATTTTGGATTGCACTCCCGTTGTGGGGGCTCATTACTTGGAATGAGAGTCACATTTATGTGCACGTACAGCAGTGCAGTACTACTGCTGTAGTCCATAGAAGGGTTGATAGCTAATAGCGACGGTAGTATATACCATGGTATATCAGGTGGTACCTGGTACTATTTTCCTGTTTGCTGAAACTACACTGCTATCACCGTGGGGGATAAATGCCCCCCTGTGACCCCGGAAACCCCCGCCGCCGCTCACGGCCCACTGCACCTCCTTCTCGAACGTGACCCGGTTCTTGATCCACGCTGCCAGCGTAGCCTTGTCGGAAATTCCCAGTGCCCTTGTGGCGTAGGTTATGCCGACAGTCCCTCCGGGTCCCCTCCCACCCTCGACTACACTCTGCGCGTATTTGATCGCGTTGAGTTTGAAATCCAACGGGTACCTTTTTCTTTTCGAACCGCCACCGAACTCCGGAATTTCGAAGTCGGGCGGCTTCAGCTCGAGCTTTCTGGCCTTCTTTTTCGGGCGCGCCCTCAAGACGAAGAGGGCTTCGGCGCCGTTGTCCTGAGCCTCTTCATCGGCTTCTTCTTCTGCGGAAGCTGCTGTGGCTGGCGCATCGAGCGCTGGCGAATCAGTCGCCGTTATCGGGTCCTCGTACTCGTCAGGTCCACTTACGGCATGGGGTGCGCTTGCCTCCATGCTGATCTCTACGTACACCAGAATGGTATGTGTTGTGGCAAGCGACACGTTGTGTTGTGTGGGTGAATGGTGACCACCCAGGTGTGATAAATTTGGAGTTATATACTGTTTTCGGGCGTACCTCCGTAGGGGTGTGGTTCGGAACATTCAATGGATGAAGTGGTGGTTGGAAAAAAAAACAAAATCATTTTACCAGGTATCACCGGGTGTGCTGGCTGTGATCTTGCGACATGCAGCAGTATTTCTTGGAACAATCGAAGGTCCGCACGTACAGCAGTGCGCCTTTGCAGCTCACCGTTATAGCTCCGCTGCCCCCAGCAGTCAGGACAAAGCCTGTCAAGCAGGCTGGCAGTCCCAGAAACAGCCCCAGAACAGCAACGAAGGTGCTTGGTCGAAGCGCCGCGCGTGTTTGCGCCATGTCAAAACAGAAAAGAAAGGTGTTTTGTCAAAACTGCAGCAGCAGAAGTAATATCTTCTCTGTTTCAAGCTGCCGAGACTATGCGTCTAGTTGAGGCCAGCGACAGAGCAGTAGTTCCGACGCCACTCTACTGGCTGAAAAAAAAAGGGGCTGGCTGTCGAGCACGTATGGGACGTCCCTGGGCTGTGAGATGTGGTGTTCGTGACAGAACAGTACTCGCGTCGTATTCGCAGCCTCAATTGCAACACTTGTAGTCATACACCTTGAGAAGGCTTTTCTCTGCAGGGAAGCCAATCATGTAAGCTTTGTCAAGTTTTGCCTTTTTTCGACCCAACCAACCACCACCAACTCGTACACGCAGAACCTTACGTGAGGCCGTAGAGCATCATCGCTCGTACCTCTTTCAGACCCTAGTCTTCTCTGCGATATATCAAGGTGGCGGCCAGTATGAGGCTTGTTCTGCTAGTCTCTTGCCTTGCGGCAACTTTTTGCGGTTCAGCGGGCTTCGTCGTCCCGCATGTTGCGCCCACATCAAGGGCAAGCAGCAGCTGGCAACAGGCAGCGATGGGGGTGCCTTCAGCTTCTAACTTGTGCACAGGTAGGCATGCTCGTCTGCGTGTCGTGGGTACCCGCTTAGTGCTGTCGGCGACGGCTTGGCGGCTTGCGAACTATTGCCTCAAGTGTTAATACGTTACACTTTAAATAACACATCCACGTACATGCTGTACCGATAAAATACACGTGTACATAGGTACCTCGTATAGCACAGGACTCCGTGCGCGCTGCGACCAGACATGCCGGATGGGGATGCCAGTATCATACATAGCACCTCATACACGATCGGTCGCCTTGTGCGCTTGTGGCCGCAGAGGCGAGGGAAAGGGTGCTGTTGTGGTCTATGTACGTTACGCAACACCTTTCCATCTACTGTAATTACGTAGTGAGCACTGGTCATGCACAAGTCGCGTTTCGAGCCGGGCGGGAAAAGCAATCACAGCTACAGCAGCAGCGCTATCATAGCCGCAGCAGCGCCAGGCTCGGAAAGCGGCTTGCTTCGGGTTAGAGCTACGTATGCCCGCACTTCTACCCCTCCCCCAAGGGGACTGCTGAGCCTTCGAACGAGTAGTGCTGTTCTATGTATCGTATATTACAAGCATACACGTATGCACTCGACACAAAAAAACAGAAGCAAAGCACACAAGAAGCAATCCTTTTGTTTTTTTTTTCGAGCGGGTTTCCGTTTCGATAGTCAACCAAGGCGACAGACCAGCAGCGCAACGGCGGGGTTGTTTGAGTCGTACCTGGTATAATATTAATACTATGGTAGTTCGTATCCAGTATCGGATCATCGTATGATAAATATCAATATGATCCTTACGGCCGATCTTAGGGTCGTTTTTAACGACACCTATTTGAAAAAACTTGCCAACAGCGGGCGTGGGCACCGAGCGCAGCAACCGTAACAACACGTCTGGTGATCGCTGTCTTGGCAACCAAGAGCTCGGGCGTGATCTCGTGGTACATACCATATGGTATCAAACAACTACTGGTATTCGTGCAACCTGTAAACGCGCATGGCCCTCCAGTCAGCGAAGGGCTGAAAACGTTGTGCCAACAAGTAGATTGTCTGTGTTAGTTCCCCTTTTATCACTCCTTCATCCGACCCCCAGGCAACACCCTGATAGCCAAGAGATCGTCATCCATGCTCAAAGAGAAGATCCAGCAGGCGCTGTAGACATGTGACAAACGTCCTTGCGTCCCCTCGGCACATATATAGCACCCTACGCGTTTGGCTTCGTCGTCATGTGGGTCGACACTCGACCGAGACGCAAAAGAGGCCCATTCGTACGGACGGAGCTCCAGCTTTCCGACTTACAGGCATTCGCTGCGTCAAACACAGGAAACGCGTTTTTCTCCCCACGGTGCGGCGCTTTCAGCACCGCAGAAAATTGTACAAGAAAAAATTATCTCGGTTGCGCTTTCACGAAGCTCATGACAGTTCTGATGCAACAAGAGCTTTTCACGTTTTTTTTTCTCTTAAATCCTTGATCCTCCTTTCGACAGGCCGGTCGTCGGTAACCGGCGCCCGCGCTCTGGCGTCGGGGGCATTGCGGATGAGCGAAGAGGGGATAGAGGCCGACGGTGGGAGCAGTGACGGGGCGTCTCTTGCTGAGGCCCGGATACTCGTCCAAGGGCAGGTGCGTCACTGATCCAACTTGTCTGTTTTTGCCTGCATTCTTCGCTAGGTCTGTTAGTCTCCATGATGTTCATGATTTCTTGCAGCGCTCTATCTTTCCGGGGAGTCCTGAGATATGGGGAGCACATGTGGATAACCATACTGCTTCTACCCCTGTTCAAGTTTAAGTTCAGAGCTTGTACCAGCCAGGGGGTTGGCGTTCGCGTTGCTCCCAAGGCATTTTTCATTACGTACCCCCCCCCCTCCCCCCGTTTTTACCCCGTTGTGTGCACTTCTATGCGCTTTCGTTTTAGACCGAGTTAAGCCACCCACAGAGCTCCACAAAGCGCCTTTTTTATGTCATCTCCTTCGTGCGTCCGGTGGTGTGCGTGGTGGCGAAGTACGCCATGGGCGACAGACTGTACCGTTAGCACACGTCATGCCGTCAGCAGGGAGAACCCAATTTTAGTCTACCGCCCTTGTTATCCCTTAGAAACATAGGAAACCGTGCTGCTTATTGCTGTACTATAGGGGCGGCGGACTCGGGAGTTTAGGTGCATCGCTCTCCCAAGTGGAAAGTGTCGCCGATATGCAGACAGGTGTTCTCAAAACGTGGAGCCCGGATCTGTCCTCCGGAAGTAGAAATACGCATGCTTATAGTACCCGTTTCGACTGTCTTTTCCGCGCCTACGACACGACCTGGCGGATGATGGTACAAGTTTTTAACGGGGTACATACCAAGTTTGACAGGGTACATACACGAGTCGGTGTTAACCCTTCTAAAACTGCAAAAAAAAAAAACACTCTATAAATCTAAGAAATTTCTCTAACTAGAACACAGGTGCAGTTCTAAGAGAGTTGACTGTACGTTCAACCATTTTCCACGGCGCGAACACCAACACCGGTGAACTCGGCCGAAACCTTCACGATGCATAGCCCCCGTCACCTCACGTGAACCGCCTGCTCACCGCAACCACCCCCCCCCTGGTGGTCCCTCGGTCGTTTCGCTGTTAACAGGCTACGGGCGGTTACTTCCGAGCGCAGGCCAGGAACGAGGCCCACTTCAACCGCAAGCTGTGCGGGGCGCTGAAGGAGCTGGGGAACGGAAAGACGGAAATTATCGTAGAGGGCAAGACGAGCGCCATCCGCAGCTTTACGCGGTGGTGCAAAAAAGGTCCCGGTGAGTGCCGTGTCGCCAATCGGGCGGAATCGGGTCCTACTGCTGCTCCTGCTGCTGCTGCTGCTGCTGCTGCTGCCACTGCTGCTTCTGCTGCTGTTGCAAGCTTGTTCTCTCCTGCTCGCGGAGCGTCTGGCTCATGTTGCCTGACGATCTCTTTTCGTTAGTTTTGCTCACCCGGGCGAGGAACAGGCTGTGTGGCGGTTTCCCAACACCGCCTCTTATCTTAGTCCAGTTCTATCCCCAAAATCTCACCCGCAAACCAAAGTCACTGACGCGCAAAGCCATGTTCCGCGCACCCCCTTCCTTCCCGACGGCGACGGCTGCGCACGGCGCGCAGGCTTGTCTCAACGAATCCTGGACGTCAGTGTGGAGTGGTCAGAGTATACAGGGTTTTTCGACGGCTTCGAGGTAGGCACCATATTGTTGCCGTTTATGCCAGCGTATGTCTCGCGCTGTTCGCCATTGCGAGCAATCCGCGTCGTAGGGCGGTTTTGTTACGCTTCTGCGACATGCTGTGCCATCCTGCAACTCCCGTCACCTGGAGCGTACTGATTTTGGATTCACCCCCCTCTTTTGTTGCCGAATGTGTCCTGCGAACGGGAGAGGGGCGTTTGGCAGCCGCTCGCCACCTGCGGGTCGGCAAGGGAACGATAGTTGGCGACAGCGAGGCCTGTTGTTGTTGCACGCGAAATAATTGGCTCGGGTTGGGCCGCGCTGGGCTCGTTATGTGGAGGCCGGGCTGCAGTATGTGGTGGTTGTCTATGTCGTGGTATTTACGGGTTTCCTTCTGCTGCCACCCACTCTGCGTCACCTCGTGCGGTTGGATAACGTGTTCCGCGAAACGACCTGTCACAACCTGACACGCTCATTTCTGCCAATTATGTGCGCGCTTCGCGCCAGGTGTTATCTTCGTTTGCCGTCGGTTGTGCCGTCGACATCACAACGCACGTCCCGACGAACCGGACTCGGCGTTTCTGAGTCGCAACCCCACCTTACTTTGTTTTTTTCGCGTGACCGGTCATGCCCGCTCGATTGCCCCGGTCTCCCACGCAGGTGTTCCCCGACGAGACTCCCGAGAACTCAACGGCGGGGTTGCCATGAGATCCCCGTTCCCCCACACAAGACGCTTTTAGAGCCCCCAGCTTCGACTGAACGAAATTTGATGGATCCATTGTTCCCACACGTACCTTGGACGGGCGCAGCATTTTTGTTGTTCTGGCGGTGGAGAGGACGGATGGATGCGTCCCGCGATTTTGGGCGCGGCGCACCGGTTCCTGGTCTCCTGGCGTAGGTTTCTTTCTTTTTTTTTCGCTCTGGCAGAAGTTCCTGGTTTGGAGGCGTGTGTTTATCATGCGTGTGACGTCACCTCCTGCAACCCAGCGACTGCGCGACCCTCATTCCCACGCGAGAATGTCCTGACCTCTGTTTTTGCATTGGAGTGCTGCCAAGCCTGTTTCAGGTCGAGGGTAGTCGCAGTCGTGCTTTAGCTCCGCCGGTGATATGGTACGTTCGACCCCGATCGTTCTTGGCGCTTCCGCGCAATGGTGTTGACAGCAAGCATCGAATTTCACCATAACTCCGATGTCCTACGGTACTGCAGCTGTCTTCGGGAAGCTCTCGAGCGCGCTATCGCCGTTTTTGAGCGTATCTACTGCTGCTGTTGAACGTATGTACCACGTGTGAGGTTTCGCGAAATGCGTCGTGTTAGGTGGGATATAGATGAAACGCCCGGGTTGCATGACCGTACATGTGTTTTTTCTTGGCAATATGTAGGCTACCGTGCTGTAACCGTAGGAATCTATAGTATACTCGTAGGAATCTATGGTATACCCGTAGGAATCTATAGTATACTCGCAGGAATCTATAGTATACTACGAAGGAATAATGATAATATAAAGCTCCGATTGATTTTAGTTGCGGTACCGTTGGGTTGCGCCACGCCTGCATTGTGTTTGGTGTAAATATAACAGCAGTGCCATCTACGATGCTCGTCAAATCTCACGACAAGCGCTCCCAGGGGTTGCAATATTGGAATGTAGAATTTAGACTCCGTCCGCACCCCTCGGTCCAGTTGTAGAAGCCGCTCGGTGGTACCCTGGTGGGTATCAAGAACGGCCTGTGTTTCCCGAAAACGACTTAAATATTCGAGTCTCAGCGGAGGGTCGCCATTGCAAACGTTATAGGCGCCAGTCTGTAGCTTGCGCAGACGACATAGACGTCCCACGTAAACCATACCAGGTACCAGGTACGTAAGCCATACCAGGCACAAAACAGCCAATACAGTAGTGGTGAGGGATCGACTAAAGTGTCCATCCACCCATTGCCGTCTCGGTGATTGTTGGAGTCGGGAGACTCCAAAGTTCGAAAAACGCGGTGTTGCTTGGAGAAGAACTATCCCAATGCCCCACCGTCGGCGCTACCGAGGCCCGACTAACAAAGTGCCGAGAACCAAACACAGTATTGAGAAAACGAGCGGGCCGACTGAGCTAACGTTTATTGTTCGAAGCCCATTGTGATTCCACGTACAAGTTAGTCTCCGGCCGTCGACGCCATATATTAAGGTATAATTAGGCCCCTAAGCTGCTCCTGGTGGAAGGCTAATCCATGGACCACCCAGGGTAAGCTTTGATAACGACAAGCTGAAAAACATCAGGGATAAAAGACATCATTAGGAAAAGGAAGATAAAAATGGAGGCGAGTTGCCCCCTCTGGGTCTAACGCTATGTACTTTGGCTACATGGAAACATCTTATTCAATGCGAGGACACGATGAGACAGATCGTCTGACACTACAATGCCACTGCAAGTTGGAGACCGGAAACTATAGTCCCGCGTCAAGCGGCTCGCCTTTCGAGTTCTACGATGGGCCCAACGCTACCCCTTCCCTTTGCCGTGGCCACGTCACCAACACCGTCCCCCCTGGGGGCTTTCTCGGCGTGCTCGCTCTCAACCACGGCGAAAGATTGCCTCCCCGAAGCACCCTTTTTGACCGGCAAAAGCGAGGCTTTTCGTCGCGGGGGAGCAGGTGCCGCGGCCGCCCCCATCGCCGGTGAACCCCAACTTACTTCGGAAGGGAAGATTGGAACAGATGCGGGCCTGCCACCGAGGTGGGCGACTAGCGAGGCTTCGCGTGGCGCAGCCCCTTGCGCAGCCCGGTCCTGCGGCGCCTGAGGCGCGAATGCTGACGCGCGTCGGCTACCCCATTGCGCGGAGCTTCTCCTCGACAACCCACCGCTCAAGGAATTTGTCGTCGGCTGTCTGTTGCCAGCGTTGGCTGCGATCGCGGCTGATGCGTCGCTGGCACCGGTTGCCGGGATGATTGGTTTGGCGCCGGGGGCTGGTAGGACGGAGCTGCGGCGCGGTCCTGCCAGGGAGGCAACGTTGATGGAGCTTCTTCGTCGGCCGGAAAATTCCTTCCGCGTCTGCACGTACTTTTGTACCTAAATCGTCAATATTGAAGTTGAAGTTGAAGTTGGTGTTGATGTTGATGTTGGTGTTGGGAAGGCGTCGCGACGATGGGGTGCGTTTTTGAGGCAACGGTGCGAGAGATTGGGACGGAAAGAACGGGCCAAGGTGGTGGCGGATATTAATCATCAGGAAACATCGAGGGGGGCGGAGACTGTTGTACCACCATCGGCTACTGTGTATTGAAGGCACGCCGTGGTGCAGCATTCAGTGGCCTGCTGCGGTTACGGTTGAGTAACGAGCTATCCGATCCTTGGTTTATTGGGGGGCTGGGTTTCTGAAACGACAGCGTTGCAGGCGGCGGCGGCTCGTCAACGATGCTACCATCCGCCCCGTGCCTCCGAGTTGGACGACGATCTAATGCCGGCTGCATTGCGATATGGCAGTTCATCCTCGCAGGGGCAAACAGATGGTGCACCCATCCGGGCACCTTGGAACATGCTGTGCGGCGAAGTCCCCCCCCCCCCCCAACTCGCTCAAAACGTGCCCTTTTCCAGCGAGAACGGGCGCGATTTTTTCCCGGGCGCACGGCAACGCGACTGCCGAGTACGGCGAGACGTAATACAGCTGTTTCATGGACCACACAACTTTCTGCAACTCGCCGCGGTGCTCGCGCTACTTCCCACCACACTCGTTTGCCTACAAACTCACCATCTCATCGACGCTTGTTGACGACATCACGACGGCCACCTCCCAGTCAACGGTCGACCGATTCGGCAACCCCTCGATCCCCGCTGGCTGCTTCCCTCCCGGCAAGTAAACTCCGCCGAGGGACCCCTCTCTGCTATCACCGTCCCGCCCCTTGCTAAGGTTATGCTCGCTGTCGTGCGAGTCAGACGTAATCGTCGCCGATGCGCCGTCAACCCCCGACGGTTGTTGCCGGCATCCAGTCTTTGTCGATCTTCGCCGGGCCGTCCGATCGACTCCGTCGGCTTCGTGCGACAGGCTGGTGTCTGAATCTTCCTCGGGGGTCGACTGGAGGGTGGACGACTGGAGCGCTAGCCTGCTCCCGCTGCTGCCAGCTCCCTTCGAGGAGGTGGGTTCGACGGAGGGGGTTCGCGCTGACGCCGCGCTGCTGTGGCCGCGGCTCCGCTCGGGGCATAGGCTAACCCCGTCGCTGGTTTCGGTCTGATGCCCAGACGCCTTGTGTATTGAGCTCTGCTTAGGACGAACGAGAAAAAGAAGAGTTGGAGTTGGCGCACATAAGCCTACTGTGAGGCGCACCCTTTTATCGCTTTCATCGTTGTGGCTCTGGCATGTACGGGGGGGGGGGGGGGGGGGGGACGAAACGTGCCGCGCATGCGTGTAGAAGCGTGGAGCATGCATCACGTACTTTAGATGGCGTACGAGGGCAGGGTGCGAGTACGAAGACGTTTA
Source organism: Nereocystis luetkeana (assembly GCA_031213475.1). Classification (NCBI taxonomy): domain Eukaryota; class Phaeophyceae; order Laminariales; family Laminariaceae; genus Nereocystis; species Nereocystis luetkeana. Next base: position 3,596,364 of record JARUPZ010000032.1, read on the forward strand.
GGTTTCGTTCATGTCGCGTGCTTGAAGATGTGGGGTGCTGGTAAACTTGACGGGCTGTTTCGGCAACCAATCGGGAGGACCGTCGCCCATTTTTTTTGTCGCCAACGCAGCGTCCCACTTTGGCAGCGTGTAGATCGAGTTACCGTGGCAGCGCACAACGATAGCACTGGCGAAAGCGAAACCACCGCTTGGGTTGTGCTGATACACCCGCATACGATCGAGCGCTAGCTCCTACAGAAATCGTGAGCGAAAAAACACTTGTGCTTCTCGCGCGTTTCTTAAATGGTCCAGCGTTACGCCCGCAACAGGACTTGCGAGGGAGCTTCGTCGTCATCGCGCAGAACGACACTGCCGGTTTGCCGAGCAGCGTCAAAGGCCCGTGATCAGTCCTCTGGGACCGCAAGTACGCCACTGGTTGTCGATGCTTGTGCTTTTCGTTGGTATCCATCTCCCTCGGATGTGGCACTGGTAGGCAAGTACCCCCCTCTGTCCCAAAACACATAGACCGCTTTGATTGAATGTTCATGTAGAAACGATCCTTGCAGTTGAAAACAGAACGGTAACACTCTGGGGGGAAACATAAGGACCCCGTGGTTCTTCGTATTAATGTGTAAATGCTTCTGACATTTCCGCCTAGAGTGACATACCAGGTACGGTTTATTGCCCCTGGTAACCTCTCCTGTGATGGCTTCGGACTGCGTCAGGTACCGCTAGAACTGGAAGTCGGCACAACTTAAGTCGCCAACTACAGTAGCTGTTTGTCGGACAGCAGTAATGGTTACCAGGTAGTCGTTTCCCATAGGTGCCGACTACCCCACTCATTGGGTTCCCATGCTTCTAAACAATATTTGTATAATGCGGGATACAAATATTTTTGTCGCCCCCCCCCCCCACACGGCTGATTTGGCTCGCTTCGCGCGGCCGACTTATAGTTTGCAAGTCGGTTGACCATCAGTTGGCTTCGCCAGCCCACTTTCCGACTATAGTTAGTCAGTCGGCTAACGGCACCTTAGTTAGACGGCGTGAAATCCTGCCGATTCGCAAAAGTCTACGTGCCGCAGATCCAAACGGACGACGAAAACAAACTCCATGAGCGTGCGTAGTGCGACACACGAACGACCACTGCGGCTTTACCTTCGGTTCCAACTTCCCGCACTTGACCATCTCACGTGCCCCGCCGGGGCCGTCCACGTCAGCGTCTCCAACGAGCGCGGCGGTGATGCCGGGATCGTCGAAGCGTTTCGCGCCTGCCTGTTTTGTCGACACCTCCATGTCCGGCTCTCGCAGAGTGACGTCTAGAGCCTGCGCACGGCCGGAGGTTTTATGTTGGCAGGCGCCGTCGGTGAGGGTGGGAGGGGGCGAGGTGCAGTAATTTTACACGAGTTAAACCACGTTGGGGGCGACGGCCAAGGACCTACGCCGTTAAAAAAAATGAAGCTGTGAGAGAGCGAAGAGACCTTGGGGGGGGGGGGGGGGCGTTGAAATGTTTCAACCATCGCACGAGACCAGGTGGTCACTATGCTCACGGGGGGCTCAGCAGTGCCACTATTTTGGTTTTCACAAGCTTGGTGGCGTTTTTTTCACCTGTTTTTCGGTCGGGGGAACGAAACGGTTTGAGGGTGTGTGGCTTCCTTTTTATGGTGTGCGTCGAACGAACGCTTCGTGGTCGTGTACTTCTTTCACGGCGCGTGGCGGGTGTTGAAGGGGAGCAGGCGTTGATGTGACCAATGCGAGGCGTATCTGGCTAATGCCATCAACTCCGTGGTAATGCCAGCAGCAAAAGAAGCTGACCACAATTATCGAAGAGGCCCTACCCACACTGGTAAGTAAGTCTTGAAGCGCCTCCCCGGAATGGTGGATTGTGGGTTCGCCAGAAGTATGGAGCTTGCGGGCCGAACTGCGGAACGCTCTTCGCTACTCATAGCATAGGGGTACGTAACACAAGGTGATACCTCCGTATGACTTGGCGAGTAACCTGCTACGAAGAGACGATCGTGTGCGCGCAAGGCCTCAATCGTTCCTGGGCGATACTTCCCATCTGCTGAACTATGAAAAGAGGGTCGGAGTAGTTATCTCAAAGCCCTGACTGTTCTCGGTTTGGTCTGGGGCTCCCGCTCGCAATTGTCGTAACCTCACCTCTAGCTTCTGCCACGGCATGCTGTACAACACGGTCGCCCCTTCCTTGTCTAACGCCGCGGCTGCCTTTGCCCTTGCCGCCGCCTTCACCGCCCTGGTGCCGCGATCATCGGCGGTCGATGGAAGCAGCGAGAAGTTCTGCTCCAGCTTCGCCAAAGGTGGTGCTCTCGACTCGACCAGTATACCCCTAGTTCCGTTGATCCAAGACTCCGCTTCAATCTCGCAGAGGAGTTCGCTGTCGATCGCCAGGTGCTCATCCGAATCCTGGAAACGACGAAAGAAGGTTTCCGATTGGAACCAAAGAGGCGTCCAGGCACGGGAGTTCTCAGCAACTCAGCGGAACACAGGTACACTTTTTTTTCTTTTTGCAAAAATAAAAATGGTTTCGGATGAGAGAAAATATAAAAATGCACGGTTTTTCGCAAATACATGTTGCGAAAGGAGCAAAAACCTTAGCCGCTGACGAGTGAGGAGAGATCAGCAAACTGCTTCTTTTTTTTTTCGCAAAACCATTGCGGGTCATCATCGCCTTGCACAGCGCCTGGAGTGGGATACCTCCGAGACTAGATCGTGCGTCCTGTCTGCAGAACAACCCCCTCCCCCCCCCTTCAAAAAAGACGCGTGGCCAATGGTCAAATGACTAAGGCCAGCAACAACTAACTGAGTACCCCCCCCGCGCGCCGATACGCGCGAAAAGAAAGGTACGCTCTCGATCGTCGAGGAGAGTACGGAGGACGTCTTCTCAGAATTAGAATGACCTGGTTGGTGGCGTCGTCCAGGATGACCTTGATGGCCCCGCTGGCGATAAGCAGCTGCCTTATTTCCGCCTTGCAGGTCATGCTCCTCATCGCTGACGCGCAGTTACGCCGCACCATGGGGCACTCCGTCTTGGCGAGGTCGATCAGAGCGGGGATCACCCCCTCCTCGGCCAGCTGCACGTGATTTCCCTGTAAAAAAAAAAAAACGCACACACAAACAAACAAACACGTTGTTAGCCCCCGCAGGAGGTCGAGGGCAGACGCACGACACACAACATGTTTGTACAGATCACGCGACTGACGTGTGAAATCCATCGATGGAGATGTTTTGTTTTGTTTTTCATTTGAGGAGTCAGCGAAGCTAACGCGTGCTACTATTACGGGGGGCCATAGTTAACAGGACCTATGGTATACATAAAACCTATATATTTAACCATTTTTTCTAACAAAATTTGGTCCTATTAACTATGGTCCCCCGTAATATTACGGGGGGGCATAGTAAATAGGGGGCCAAAATATTGTTAGTAAGAATAGGGAAATATATACCCGGTAGTTTTTTTGTGTTTACCGTAGGTTCTGATTATTATGGTCCACCGTAATATATACCTGGTATATGTACAGTAGTATTAATAGTGCCCCCCTCTGTCGGTTGCCTGCTATAGTGCTTATGGAATGACTCGGCACAGACGGGATTCACCAGCGTGTTAAAAAGTGTCCGGATTAGGGTCCATCTTAACCCTTTTAGAAACGCAGTCTCGTTTTGGGGACCAACCACTCAAATCCTAAGTAGTTTTCCCCCTAAACGGGACAGGAGTGTTAAAAGGGTTAACGATAACTGTTTTTCTGCGTTTTTTTTTTAGTATTTCCCGAAATTTCGGTATTCCTCGGTATTTTCCTAAAGGAAAAAAAACGAAATATCGGGAAAATACTGAAAAAAACTGAAAACACACTCCTCGTTGATATCGACCCTGATAACGACCCTTAGTGCCGGTTGCCGCTGCTGTAGACGCAATATAGTGCCTGTAATTGTTTTTTGAAATAGTCGATCTGCAGATACATGTAGACAGGAAGCCTGTTCACGAAATCAGCAAGGCGAGTCTCTTGTTTTTTGGCGTGAGGTACGTACATGCGACGACTACGCCGAGGACGTGCGGAGTAGACGAGACCGGAGAATGATCTTGCCTCCTTATTACGAGAGAACATATACGCCATTAAAACCAAATATGGTAGGTAAACGCATGGGGATATGTGGTTTTTGGGCCCTTGGTGGGTTCTGCTTACAACATTGGCCCACCCGTCACAGCAGTGATCTATGTACGTACGTGCAAAACCAGAGTGGGTCGTTTCAACTTGTCGTGTTCGTTTGGATCTACAGCGGTACCAGCAATGACGATTACAACTTCATTACGACTTGTTGTAGATGATTACGTACTCCGCCTTCGCAGGCGTTATGAAGAGGCATTGGGCTTTGGAGAGCTTAAGTGTATCGAGGCTCACTCACTCTCCTACGTTTTTGTCCTCTAATTCAACGAATATATAGAGCATCCCATCCCACCACCAAAAGAGACCGTCTGGCCTTCCGAACTTGGAACTTACGAACACCACTGCCATTGGTTTCCGTTTGACCCGGCAACCGAAAGAACGAGCGAGAAAGAGAAAGAGAGAGAGAGAGAGAGAGAGAGAGAGAGAGAGAGAGAGAGAGAGAGAGAGAGAGAGAGATAGAGAGAGAGAGAGAGAGAGAGGGGGGGGGGGGCGAGTGTACGGACACGAGCTACGATAAACAGGGGTGCACTTACGTTTCTTCTGGGGCTCCTCCTCGCTTGGGTGGAGGTCTATGACTCAATACCTGCAGCAACCTGGTTCTGAGAAAACACAAGCAAGTGCAACCTGGTGGCCTTAATGTCTACAACGGTTACAGGACGTAAAAAATCCTTGTTCACTACTGTCTTTTTTTCCTTCCAATTTTTTTATTTTTCAACTTTTCCGGTTCAAAAAAACAAAAACATACTTTGTACGTAGACCTTTTTTTTTCCTTTTTGCCAGCAGGTCTCGCCGGTTGATAGGGATTTTGGAAATTTGGAGGGAAGAAAAAATGTGAACAGGTCTCATAAAAACACAAACGTAGTGTTCCTCAGGTAAGGAACTACTACTGCTGCTGTATTGTGCAGCAAGCACTCTCGGCAGAAATATAAGGACCGTTTATACATAAATATGTACACCAACCGGTCCTTGTATTTACGGCCGTAGTAATAATACTCTATCGTATCATGCGTATATGGTCGTTATGTGCGTGGCAGAGCGTGTGCAGAGCATTCCAGTGTGCTTACAGAGACGCAGAGAAGGTTTCGTAAGGCGGCGGACGCCCTTTTTCGAACGTCCGCATCTTTCTGTCGGTCGGTTTTGGCCACCAGCTCCACCACCAACTGTCCGGCGCCGTGCCGCACCATTGTAGCCGTGTTCACCTATTTTGTTTTTTTTTTGCATTGAGCGGTGCGCGAGTTAGTGAGGGTGGTGATGTGTAGATATGCCGTGTCGTTTTTCAAGGGCCGTGCTATCTCGCATCATTTCCGAGGACCGTGATTTCTTGAGAGCCGTGATGAGTCGTTCATCAATTTCAAGAATCACGATTATTGAGAGCCGCCATATGCCGCATTGATTTCGAGAACCGTGATTGTTGCGAGCCGCGATCGCGTCAACACGGGTAGGGCTACGTAGGGGGGGAGAAGCGTGGCCGACGGCACAATGGAGTTATGTCCCCCGGAAGTATACAGTATCGTCGGTGTGGAGCTACAGACCGAGGAACAACAATGGGTGTGAGGTTTGTTGGCACTAAAACCGCTGAAACGATTCCGTCATACTCGTACGATATGTATAGAGAGTCGGCATCGTTTTTAGTGGTTTCCTAGCTTGCACTCGACTATGCGCGATGCCTCCGCCATTGAGGATAGCACCGAACGCCTCATTACTATTCGACCGTGTGCGACGGCGGCTATCTGTTAACCGCGTCCAGAGACTCCTATATACGACGGCAAAGGCTAGCAGTCGCGTGAGGGCATGCTGGCCCGAAACGAGCCGAAGAGGGCACACCTACGGGTAGACGGGAAGAGCCACGTACGTACATGCACGTTGTCCCCACGGCCCGACCAAGAAGCGGCTGAAATACGATATGATGCCGCCGCACGTACATGCACGTTGTCACCACGGCCCGACCAGGGAGCGGCTGAAATACGATATGATGCCGCCGCACAAGAGGCATGTTTGAAGGAAGCAGACCCCAGACTAGAAGAAGTGCACACACACAATGTTGTCGTCACCACGGACCTGTTACCATACCCCCTTTGGGAGCCCTTGCAAGGGATGGTGACTAAAACAACGGTTGATAACTTCGGTGTCATCAACCATCTACGATATGATGAGCAGCGGGAGGGTCCAGAAAGCACGAGTAGAATCATGTTGCGCCCGTGCCGTACGACTACTCCTTGCACATCAACCATTGTAACTAGGACGCTAACCATTGTACCCTCCTCCATTACGCAGTGGCCGTCGCTGCAATAGTCTCTTTTGTATCGTCAAACACCTCCCCCTCTGAAGGCCCAAAAGGGATAGACCTTGGCGGGGTGAGGTCGGGTGCCAAGCACAAGACAGGGGTTGAAGGAAAACCTGTGACGGAGAGCGTGCCCACCTTTCCCACGGCTAAGTTGCACGCGACAAGCGAGCAGTCGCGCCGCGCGCTCGGGCCGGCACCCTTCCACAACGCGAAGGCTAACCGGGTGCCTCCCTTTAGAACCAGTTCCGTCTTTACTTCATCCTGCAGCATCGGGGGCGCGAGAGGGTGGTGGGGCAGCCACGAAACAAGGATGTCGAGGTTTTGGCTCGGCTTTGTCGACTGGGGCGGGGGGGGGGGCAGGGGGCGTACTCGTTTGCTGCTTGCCTGAGTCATTTGACATGTTGACCGCGCACTCCTTTCGAGACGGAGGGGGGGAGTCCTCAACCATGAACAGCGTGCTCAACTCTCGCGTGAATTTGGTGCTCGTGAGGGCTGTGGGGCGCGTTGGTCTTTCGCAGGAAGAATCAGGAGATCACGGCATCGAGAAAATAACTGCGGCACGAAACCCCCCATACCATGCCCAGGGAAACAACAGGAAGACGGGCGCACGGATAGCGGGGGAGCCATGTGAACGCAACGCACTGCTATAATGTGTCCACCCCCTCCCTGCTCCAGTAAAGGCCCAAGGCCATGCATGAGATGATTACATGAGTATACCCCCCCCCCCTTGCCGTTTCAAGGTAAGGCACCCAAGAGGCAGTTACATAGTACTCCCATTGCTGTCTCTGGAATTACCTACACCGGAAATTAAATCAACTCATTGAAGCTGTCATCCATATGCAAGTCCGCCTCAAAAGCGGTTCTTAGTAGGATGCAGCTCACCCTTCATGCGACTCGCCGGACACCTCACGGCGCTTCGCGCTTGGTGAAGGCAATGTCTGCCTGGTCGGTGAAAACCAGACATTCTCCGTCCCGGCATTGTAGGGATGCGAGGTCTATGGTCATACGACTACGGCCATGCATGAGATCGAGTACATCTCTCCTATCGAGTACACCCCCCCCCTGCCGTCTCGAAAGGGATGTATGGTCAATGATCAGATGGCTAAGGCAAAGCAACAATGAATACGCCCTCCCTACCCCTCCTTGCCCGAGTACACGCCCCCCCCCCCCCTCCCGCTCAAGCACACGCCGCATGCAAGCTTGCACGTTCTGCTAAAATGTGTTATAACCCCCCCTGCTCGAATATACGCCACAGCATGAAATTTCGCTCAACCACGCGCTCGCGGCCTAGATCGCAATCACCATCACCATCACCTGAGTGGACAGGTTGAAGAGAAGAGCTGCGCACGTGTCTCTGGCGCCGCCCAATGACTCCCTCCGGGTTTCTTCGCGAGGTTCCAGGGCTACCGCTATGACCTTAACGCAGTCGTGGTCGAACACCAGACGCGGCACGTGCTCCGGAGAGCAGGACACGCTGTACATGAAGTCCGCTAGCCGGTCGAATATCCGCGAGCTGATGGTGCACAGGACCGGAAAGTTGGTGATGCAGCCGGATTTGAGGACGGAAGAGCGGGTGGCGGGGTCCAGCGCGAATGTCCCCAGCGCGCAGCAGAACGCGTAGCACAGTGCTTTTGTGGGATGGGAGGGGTGGGGGGGCGGGGGGGTGGGGGGAGTGGGTACTCGTTTGTTGCTTGTCTTAGTTTGACCGTTGGCCAAGCATCTCTTTCGAGACGGAGCCCGTTACTACTCGTGATAGAGACGCCCTCAACGTTTGGGGGCTCATACATACCGTGCTTTTCCATGTATTACATACGTAAAAAACTCTTTGATTGTCTTATCCTAATCATTTTTCATCCTTTGTGGCCACCTAGGGGGCGTACTCATTCGTTGCTCGCCTTAGTCGTTCGACCATTGACCCCGCACCCCTTTCGAGACGGCGGGGGGGTTACGGGGAGAGCAGGCTATGAAGGGCGTACGCCTTAACGCTTGTGAATGACGCAGGGAATGGAGAACGGGCCTACCACAGCGAGCAAGACGGTGGAGGTGGCACGCGTCGCAACTGAAGAAAAAAAACTGCCTCTAGCCAAGCCCCTTGAGTGAGCTTCGCGAGGGTAGGTTTGCGCCTTTCACAGCACGGTGTCTTGTGTTCCAACAGAAGCCGCCCGTGCCCACGAAACATCAGCTGGTCACCACGTTACGGAGATGCAGTCAGAACCCACGAGGATCCCACACACCAGGTATTCCATTATTTTGACACGCCATGGTTGGGTCTGATTGCTATTAATATGTCTCCCCGCGACAGCTTGACCAGCGCGGAAGAGCGCCCATGCCTATGCTGTGTGTGTCGGCTCACGCTCATCGTTGACGAACTCGTTGATGTCGATGCGCTCCAGCAAACCGTGGCGTGCGGCCGTTTCCCTCGAAGCCGCGGTGGTAGACACGAGATGCGTCAGCTTCAGGCCCATCAGTCGGATCTCTTTGGATGGGTGCTCCAACGCCAGCCGCGCGAGGGGAACCTGCCTCGAGCGATGATGATGATGATGATGATGATGATGATGATGCGTTCATGTGTTTTAAACTAAATTCTGGCTGCTAGGTGAGGCAGGTGCAGTGTGGTTGCGGCTAAGCGATCGGGGTCATGATAGTGAGAGAGCACTCGCTACGGTAGGAAGGCGAACTCGGAGTCTGCGCCGAACCGTGGCACGCTTGCTGACGCGGTGTTCTATCCCTGTCACTCGAAACGAAGCGCGACAAGAGCAGATAAGCTCGATTGCACCTCACTACTGCTGCTCCTGTCGCTTTCATATGCCACGGTTTGATGCATATTGCTTTGAGTGAGGAGACACAAACCGACCGCATTCTTGGCAAAATAATGTTTGTGTTGGCTCTATCCAGCTTTAGCAGCGTTCCGGTCCGGAGTCAAACTGACCGTGTTCGAAAAAAGGTGGTCCACTCCGTCCAAGCGCTGCGCTCGCAACAATATGTTGTGAAGAGCTTTAGCTCCCGCTGCCATGGCAGCTTCGTCCTCCGATCGAGCCAAACCGTACACCGCCTAACCTCGCGGAACACAGCGGGGGCATCGTGAGGGGCGGGCGGCAGAGCATTGATTGATTTGCTCCGGACGGGGATTCATCACCTTGTCTCACACACCAGGGAGGGCATGTCGGTCGTATTTTGGCACGAGTCAGCTGTTGGCAGGGTGACGACACGCCATCAGCGTCGTCAATTATGTTGGTGTAGCTTAGACTTCGCTGGGCGTCGAGGGTATACGAGCTTCTACAGACGGAGCGACGAAAAACGGAAGGCAACCAAACAAAGCGTTTTTCGTGCAAGATATGTACATAGGCATTCAAGTCACGTGCTCATTCCACAACAGCAGCAGCGTTTTTTTATTAAAAAGGTATTAAGAATGTAGTACGTACTACAGTACATCACATACCTGGTGCCCATTATGTACGATTACACACAAAACGAGCACATACAACTGTACCATATATATGTCCCAAAATATAATGAACATTTTCATATCCTTATATGTAACCAAAGCGTTCCTTGTATTACGGGCAAGTTCCAAAACCCGCGTCGCCGTTGGTGCCACCACCTGCATGCAGTTGGACATGGCGATGTCCTTCCAGTACTCGCAGCTCAGGTTGCACAACGCCACGGAGCACAGCCTCGCGATGGTAACATCCTTCGACTTGCTCATCGTCGCCAGGCCCCACACTACTCCCTCCTTGAACATTTTCCGGTGAGCCTGGGCCAAAACCGATGGTAGAAGGAGGTTGGGCTTACGCAGAAGGGAGAAAATCGAGGAGGGGGGGCTGCTTTGGATTGCTGTAAATCACGGCGGTCTTTTTAGACCTCCGGCGTTCGAGGGTGGTTCGGAGCCGATTGCTGTGATTCAGAGCATTACTATTACGGGGGGCCCTATTAAATAGGACCTACGGTACATACAAAAACCTATCTATTTCGCTATTTTCACTAACAATATTTGGTCCTATTTACTATGCCCCCCCTTAATAGTTAGGCCCTTCAGCGCATGTTGCGAGGCACACCCGACGGCCAATCCCATGGACTATTATAGGTATAGTCAAACAAAAGTGGATGGTTTTCCAGCGAATTAGGCATGCCCCTAGTTCCTCAGTTTAGGAGCCTCGTCAGTCACAACTATTGCCTCATAAGGCAAAGCAGTGGCTACCCCTTATTGTAGCTGGCGCCCGTCGTTTGTGACCCTTCTGAGGCCAACTGCAGTCCCGTTTTGGGGACAAACTGCTTCTAATTTGACTGGTTTTGTCCCCAAAGCGGGACTGCACTTTGCCTCAAAAGGGTTCAAAATGCCGTGGCTTGATTCACTCCCCCCCCCACCCCTTCCCTGTTTGTCGTGACGCTATCAAACAGCCCTGAACATAGTCATCTTCCGCGGTCACCTTTTTTTCGCACAAGAGGTTGGTCATGGCCTTGGTGCAGGCGTGTCGGGTCTCGTCGCTGTCGGAAGCTACCAGCGCGGTGATCAGCAGCACCGACACGGAGCCGCATTGGACTATCTCCATCTCGCGCCCAGGGTCGGACGCCAGGTTGAGGAGGGTGTTTGCGCACCCCTGAGGGGAAGGAAACGCCATCCAAGGAGAAGCAAAAACGAGGGCAGAGTAGGAATAGGGAGGGTGTTTAGGCAGCCCTGGGGCCAATAAAAAATGTTGAAGAAGCAAAGAAAGAAGGCGTCCCCGGAGGTGGGCGAAGATGTGGGTAGGACATTCGCGCGTGTTTTGGACTACCCTGCGTAGCTTTTGGGGTCGATGATGAAAGACGACATCTTGCTGGACGGTACGTGGAAGCGAGCGTTCCAGGCGGTTCTTGGGAGTACACGTGCGTGCGTGAAAAAATACCGGTGCGGTAAGCCGGTGACCAATGCTCAGGTGATCAACTTCCACTCATCAACCGTCTGAATACATGACATGCAGAAACCTGGAGCAGGCGGTTCAATTTGTTTTACTTGCACGAAACGGCGGCAAGGATCCGAAGCCGGCGCCCCCACCGCCCTCGTTGGTCAATTTGTAGTGCTTAAAGCTGGCGACTGCGTAAGGCCGATTTCGCGAGTTCGCCCCGCCCCCCCCCCCCCGGTAAGGCACCCAAGAGGCAGTTACATAGTACTCCCATTGCTGTCTCTGGAAGTGGCTATACCGGAGATTAAAATTAACTCATTGAAGCTGTCATCCATGTGCAAGTCCGCCTCATGAGCGGTTCTTAGCACTAATAGGATGTAGCTCACCCTTCATGCGACTCGCCAGACACCTCACGGCGCTTCGCGCTTGGTGCAAGCAATGTCTGCGTGGTCGGTGAAAACCCGACATGCTCCGTCCCGGCATGGTAGGGATGCGAGGGTCTATGGTCATACGACTACGGCCATGCATGAGATCGAGTACATCTCTCCTATCGAGTACACCCCCCCCCCCCCCCCCGGCAATAGTTTTTCTCTTGCGCAAGCTTTGACTGTCGCGCCAAGTAGCGAGAGTGAGAACGCACAATCGACGCAAATAAATCAATCGAGGGTAAGAAAAAACAAAAACGGAGCAGAAGACGTAAAAAAATAAAACACAAAAACAAAATGTTTCAGCTACTGTGGCTTCCTTGATGACATCCGGCGGAGTGTGGCTCACTAATCCCTTTACGACTTTCACTCGCGCCTGTACCATTGTGGGGCCAAAATACTTGCAACTAGAGTCATCTATCGGCTTTCATACAGTGCGGTACAGTGCAATAAGTAGGGAAAGGGTTAAATAAATAACACACGGGCTCGTTTTTTTTTAATCGTCTTCGCAGGGACACACCTTTCGCATTTCCTCGTTAGGTTTGCTGATGAGGCGTATCAACGACTCCGGCGCCCCTTCCTCCAGAAGAAGCTCCCGGCCCCGCTTGCAGCACGATATTCGGTACACGGCGATCACCACACGCTGCTGCGTGTCTCGGTGCTCCATCTTGGACATGTCCAGGAGCGTACGCACGAACGACTGAGTCATTAACTGGCGAAAACATGTTCCGTGCCGTGCGGTTGGCCAAGGGGGGAGGGAGGGAAGGAGAGCGAGGGGGACGCACGGAGGGGGGGGGGTGGGAGGGAGGGAGGGACGGAGGGACGGAGGGAGGGAGGGAGGGAGGGAGGGAGGGAGGGAGGGAGGGAGGGAGGGAGGGAGGGAGGGAGGGAGGGAGGGAGGGAGGGAGGGAGGGAGGGAGGGAGGGAGGAATAGCGATGGGGGGAGGAAAGTCAGAGGTCGGGGGAGCATCAAGCACGGTACTTCCTTTATTTTCAGCAATGGAGGTTGTTGTCCCCGTCTTCAGACGACCAGCATCCACGGCAGAGTTTTTGTCACAACACGCTGAAGATTACGGCAGGGGCCAGCACGTACGTGAAAACACGAAACCGTCGGTTCGATCACCATTCGATCAGAAAAACGCGACGATGTTGATTCTTTTTACTGCGGCTTGATTTCGCACTGTCCGCTATACCCCCTCCCGGTGCGCGCCCCCCCTGTACTGGTCTGCGGCTCTGGAACTTTACCGAAGCATTTTTGATCGCCTTCTAAACTCTAACCCACGTTTCGAGAAACAAGTTATACGAAGATGGATCGTATTTGGAGCAGGACGAGGGTTCACACGTCGGACAGACCATCTATTAATAGATCATCTAGATCATCTACAGATAGGTCATCTAGATAATGTAGATCATCGCGATCATCTACAAATAGATCGACTACATCATCTAGATCCTAACTTGCCGTTATGAGATGCTGCGCAGGATCTGTACCGTACATATCCTACTCATCCATATCTGTCCTGGACCAAGCAGGTTATACAGCTCCCACCCTGCAACATGAGCTAGATCATAGTTCAGATCAGGAGATTTATATCACCAAGCGGGAACCATCCGAGGTGCGAACAGAGTTAGGACCAAGCATGATGAGACCAATGCCTTCAAGTGAGCGGGTGCTCGTGACAGCTGTTTCTTTTTCCTTGGCCCACTCGCCTCTTCCGGCATGTTCTTCCCGAGCAGCATCCTCTGCAGGATGGACATGCATTGCACCTTGGTCTCGAACGCCCCGGAGTTTGCCAGCATGATGATGGGAAGCACAGCCCCTGACACGATCATCGCCTATACAGAGGCGCGGGGCCCACACGGCAGCAGCAGTAGCATATCGACGGGTATGCGCGTCGTCAGGATGGAGGCTTCGCACGATACGTCACGTTAGTACTCGTACGGTGTATGATATCATGGTCATCAGAACCAAGTACGGAGTCTAAGCTTAGGGGGATACATGACTGTTTGCGCCCATCTCGGGTGCCGATTGCTATGGCATGGCCCGCCGTAGAAAGTATTTTATCACGAGGGAACACACCGTCGTACTCAGGACCAAGCATGGTGTGTAAACGTAGGGGTCCACATGATTTTTGTTTCCATCGTGGGTTCTGATTCTTACAACATTAGCCCCCTCGACACAAACCGCCAAACAAATCTGCTTTTGGTTTTCCTGTGTTTGCTTCTTACGTATGTACTCTTGGTAGCTAGCTGTTCACGAATGGGCAAAAAATGGCGAAGCCCGAATGGAGCATTGTCGGATGGAAAAATGTTTTGGAAAAAAAGCACTTTTAGAAGCAGACAGGGCAATTCGTTTGCCTTTGTGTATCAGTGCCCGAAAAATCGGGACACTTCCCGTGGATGCAATGCGACACGCTCCAGCGCTCCCCATGTTGCCCAGCACAGACTGTTACGGGTGGGGCGTAGCAATACATACTAATAGTACAAAGTGATCAGAAACCACGATGGGCCAAAAAACGTGTATCTCCCTACGTTTACACACCGTCTTTGGTTCTGTTTACTACATAAGCCCACCCGTAGGAGAACGTTCTGGAAGAAAGAATCAGCGGTGACGCTTTGCAGTCTACTCGTCCATTCGCGTGTAACAGGCTACTGTACGGCACCGACGGACACTGTTTTGTCGACGCTGCGCTAACTGACTGACCTGGCAGTTGGCCTGGTTGCGGGCAAGGTTATACAGAGCCGCTGCGCAGTCTGCCTTGAGCTCTCGGTCCGATTCCGTTTGCAGCAGACCCTATCAAACCGTCCAATTTTGAAAGCCGCCCGGCACGAAAAATGTCACGCGCGATTTGCTATTGACGGGTGAGCGGAAACGGGGCCGACGTTAAAGAAGAAAGTAACGGTTTCACCAAAAAAAAAAGGACGGGAAGCATGTAAAGCCGTCCAGCGCAATTGAATGTCGACAAAAAACGCGGCGAAGCGGTGGCTTGGCACCTTTCGGGGGATAGCCTAGATTTTCGGCGATGGAATGCTCCTGATATCATATGTGTATACGGCACACCGTGTCGACGGGTTTTGATGGTGACGCAAAGACGCATTCTACGATAAAGGTAACATATTTCCGATATATATTTTTTTCTGAATGACGGTGTTCCTTAACCCAAAAATCGTCGGAATGCCGATCTTGCTTCAAAAAATGTATTTTTTGTGGACTCGGGCTATGGGATTATTCATCGGGCTGCTGTTTGAGTTTTGCCGAAGTCAGTGTTCGGGTGAGATAAGGAGCTCCTTAAGCGAGGAGCCTCAGAAAAGTTTAGGGTGAACCTCTATCGTAGAACCCATCCAAACCGACCAAGAAAGTTGTACGAGGTATGGCTCTAACGGTCCTGCAAGCTAGCGGCACAGACAACAGCATTCGATTCGCCTCGAGACTTTAGAGGGAATGGCTTGTCGGGCATACATACCGATTGCACCTGCAAGCAGGCTCACATCCAAAAGACGAACAGTTTCGAGAACATCCTCACCAGAAGCATGGGGATGCTCTCTGCCGCGCTCCCCCCGCCGTGTGCCACCTGCTGCACATTGGTCATGTTCCAAATAGCCGCCACGCAGTGCTTGCGAATGTTCGTCGTGCCCACGCGGCAGAGGTCTAGCAGGGCCCGAACAACCTGAAACAAAAAGAGGCATTGCCCCAACAGGTTGGGATGTTCTGTCGAGTGAGTGTAAGCCGTTGTTGTTGTTGTTGTTGTTGTTGTTGTTGTTGTTGTTCTTGTTGTTGTTGTGTGTAAGCAAAGAGCAGGTTCACGGGAGAGAGAAGCCTCCTGCTTCTTCTGCAACTGACACGAGTGGAGCAGTAATAATACGGCCTCGAAGCGCAACTGGTACGATTTTTTCAATACTAGTAAAGAAAGTAAACTTGAGGGATATAGGCTGAACCTGAACCACGCACACAAAAAAAAGAGGTTAACGATGGCACCTGATAGGTCCACACCTACTTCGTCTACTCCGTCGCACGAGGGAAGGTCGCGTTACGTCTCACAAGAGGAGCAGAGGGAAAACGTCACATAAATCAATTCCACAAGAAAACAAACACGGCTTGTCTTTTTGCCACACGTTCTTCAATCCTGCTCCCTTTCCCGCCCCATGCGTCTTCCTGCTGCAAACAAGTTTCAGTGTAGTTTTTATAAAATTATGAAATACGTCAGCCGTGAGCTCGACTGATTAAACCAACTTTGCGAGCTGCGTAATACGCCTCGTCTATGCCCCATTTTTTACTGAATTTTACAAGTCGTATGACAAGCCGTTCGCACCCACTCTATATTTAATTCCTTGTCAAGGATGTAGCCCAAAAAGCGAAACGCGCGTATTTCTAAACAGTGTTAGTTAAACCCGCTCTGAAAAACAAAGTGAAGCGGATGTCACATGTCTATATCACGCACCTCGTGCCCATCAATGAGGGCGAGCACGGCCGGGTGGCAAAAAAACAGATAGAGCGCCACCGCGCAGCACTCCGACGTCGTCTCGTCCTCCGGGTCCGCCAGGTGCACCAGCGCCGAGACCACCCCGCACTCGATGAGATAGTCCAGACGGATGCCGAACCGTATCAGGTTACAGAGCGACTGTGCGCAGCTTTTGGTTTTGGGGGCAAGCATTCATTCAATCCGGGGGCGCAAGAAGGGTGTTACGACGTTTTGTCCAGGGATGGGTGGGTGGATGGATGGCATCACGTTGCCGTGCTTCGCGCCTTGCATGTCTGCCTGATCGGTGAAAACCCGACGTGCTCCGTCCCGGCATTGTAGGGATGCGAGGGTCTATGATCATACGACTACGGCCATGCATGAGATCGAGTACGTCTCTTCTATCGAGTACACTCCCCCCCCCCCCCCCCCGGTTCTCATCCATTGCGAGTCCGCCTCACAAGCGGTTCCTAGCAGGATGCATGCGCCTCAGCCTTCATGCAACCCGCCGAACACCTCACGGCGCTTCGCGCTAGGTGCAAGCAAAATATCTACCTGATCGGTGAACACCCTGACGTGCCCCGTCCCGGCGTTGTGGAGATGCGAGGGTCTATGGTCATACGACTACGGCCATGCATGAGATCGAGTACATCTCTCCTATCGAGTAACCCCCCCCTCCCCGCTCTAGAGAGCGGAGTCGGCGGCGGAGGGGGGGGAGTGTACTGGATAGGAGATATTTTCTCGATATCATGCATGGCCGTAGTCGTATGACCATAGGGTGGGGGGGGGGGGGGGTACTCGATAGGAGAGATGTACTCGATCTCATGCATGGCCGTAGTCGTATGAACATAGACCTTCGCATCTCTACAATGCCGGGACGGAGCATGTCAGGTTTTCACCGACCAGGCAGACATTGCTTGCACCAAGCGCGAAGCGCCGTGAGGTGTCTGGCGAGTCGCATGAAAGGTGAGCTGCATCCTGCTAAGAACTGCTTGTGAGGCGGACTTGCATCCATATGGGTGACAGCTTCAATGAGTTAATTTAATCTCCGATGTAGGCATTCCCAGAGACAGCAATGGGAGTACTATGTAGCTGCCTCTTGGGTGCCTTACCTTGAACACTACGTGATACGATCAATTCCCATAGGGGGGGGGGGGGTAAAGTTATATTGCCTTAGTTGCCACTCCTCCCCAAGAAGGGGGGGGGGGGTCCGATTGTACAAATGTACTTGCAACATGTATGTTGGCGCCCTTGGTACGTCACTTGTAAGCCTTGCCGTACCTTCAAAATACCATACCGCACTGCACAGTGTATCTACCTGAGGCGACAAGGCTTGTCGACCGACCGGGTCAGGGAAATGAGGGCATCCACCGCCCCGTCCGCCACTATTATCCCGGCGAACTTGAAGTCCGAAGACAGCACGCGAAACGCCAGTGCCATGTATCTGTTCGAAGTTCGAGGAATAATGGGAAAAAACGAAGCAGCATAAGGGCACCGGAGGTGCGGTCGCCAAGTTCCACCTGGAAGGCGGAAGACCCTCCATGTCCATACCGAGATACAGCGGTAGAGCGCCGATGAAAAGTTTATGTATAACTTGCCGAGGCGAATTAAGCGAGCCAAATCAGACCCCCCCCCCCCCTCCGGCCAAAGGGGGCCCGCCCGAGAAACAAAACAAATAACCCGCATTCTTCAATCCTTCCTACCAGGCATGTGTTGTTTCGCGTTTTGACACAAACAAATGTCAGGGTGTTTAGGACGCACCAGATACACGAGTAAGTGGCCTCACGGCCCGGGATGCGTATTCGTAACATGTAACCTACGAAAGTAGAAGGTCATCCCAGGCTGTGTGTGTAATGAGAGTTGAAGAAAAACTATGCGTGTCAAGTGTCCCGGGTAGTGTTGAAATGTACGATGTTCTCATACCAAGCACAAGTAAGAAGCCTTGGCACCTTGCTATTAAACAGCATGCGCCCCAGGTACCAGGTACATCACAGCAGAACGAGCATGCGCCCCAGGTACCAGGTACATCACAGCAGAACGAGCTCCGGACCTAAGCTACTCTATCGTAGATACGGTTGTCACACCTGGCCCTGTGCGTCTTTCACGGAGCCTGCTATCCCACGTCAATGAAGAAGTGCGTTATCATACTGTAGTTGCTACCTGGTACACGATAAAGACAACAACAGCACTAATGCTTGTCGTAGTTTCAACTCTTGGGCTTATGGCTTCGTCCGGACCGAGTAACCTCGACCCCCCAAAAAAAGGGTTGGTCGATCGCAACGTTTCAACCATGGACAGCAAAAAACAAATGCGTGCATCAATCCAAACAAGGCGAGGCACGGCGCGCACAGCGAACGACGACGATGACAGCCGGAAAAAATCAAGACCTTATATACGCACACAGCCTGCGGGCGGTGAACCACGCACTCGGGGCATCGTTTGTGGTGAGAAGCAGCGGCGGGTACCAGCCTCGCTCAGTGATCGAGAACCGTTCAGGTAAGTGGGTGTCAAAAAGCGAGAACGTTTGGCGAGGTGGTGCCGGTGGGTGAACGGCGCTGCGAGTCGACGAACGCTTACAATCCAACAGCCGTGTCTCGTGCGTGGCAACAGCAGCTCCCGAGCGCGAAATCAAAGCAACGGCCGTGCAGGTATCACAACAGCGGCAGGAGCCCCCGAGCGTGCACGTACCAATACATAACAAGAGCAGCAGCAGCAGCAGCAGCAGCAGCAGCAACCCTCTAAGCACGAGCGGCAAACGAAACGAGAACTGCTGGATTCTACCGTGGCACTCGCCGGCCCGTGGTGGTGTCGACGTCGTCAACCTTGCTCATGGTGACGAGGGTAGAAATGATGCCGTACTGCAGGATCTTCTCCCGGCAGCTGGCGTCGGCCGCTAACCGCGCCACCGTGTGCGCCACCTCTCGTCTCACGCCTAGGTCCTCGTACTTAGTAAGGTCCAGCAAAGCCTGCCCCAAGAATATTGTGGTTTTGACGGGTGCGCAAGCAGAACAAACATGGGGAGTGGGGGTGGGGGTTGGCGTGGGGTGGGGGGGGGGGGCGAGGGTAGACGAACGGGGGTTATGTTTGTCGGAGCTCAAGGTAGCGACGTGAAAACATGCGACTACTGTGGTTCGCGGCGTGTGAGATGGCGAAAGCAATGGTGGCCGACGAATGGTGTAGGTGCAGAACAGGCGCGTGCAAAGGCAAAGGCGCTTGACCTTATCCTCTCCGCTTTTTTCCCCGCATAAACAAGCATGTACCGACAACTTACATAGGGAGTGACCTCAAGCGACCTCAAGCAAGAGAAGGAAACAAGACACTACAACCTCACGCCTCAACGGTACCCGTAGTAGCCCTTCCTCGCAGCCGAGGAGCACGGCGGCCCAACAGGTGCGCTACTGGTGGCTTCGGAAGAGAGCGAAATCGGCTCGGAATGCACTGCAGCAAAGAGATTTCAGAGATACGAGAGAGCTCTAATGCTATGATGACGTGATACCGGAAACCCTTACTCGGTGTCCCCTTTTCCGCGTCCCACCGCAGGATTTTTTTCTCCCGGCGTTGTGCCATGAAGCGCTTCACCTGTGAGGTTCGGCTATCCGACATCTTAGGCCTGGCCCGCCCCTCCCCCGCGAAATTGCAGAGCGTGCTGGCGCAGAGCCGGACCACGGCGACAGACGTCGTTCGCTCGGCCGCCCGTGCAACAATCCGGATAGCACCATCCTCCACTGGGGAGGGAGGGGGAAGGGGCCGGGGGGGGGGGGGGAGGTTGTTTGGGCGTTCTCGTGTTGGGGAAAGGCAACAGTAGTACCGGATATTCAGGTGGTGACTTCGTTCAGAGGGATATCGTACCGGTTGAGAAGACGCAGAGATTGTTAGGCCTATCCTCGGGCTTAAGGGTCATTCTTAACCCTGAGATAGCGCGTTGTCAGTTTAAATAGGCGTTATCATGAAATTCTGACGGTATGTCAGCCTTTGTCGGTTGGGTGTGGGGCAGGAAGGGGCGTTTTTGGGGGGTCGCTCGGCTAGGCGGAGAACGGGCGTCTTCGGGCCGAGCTTTATCGATGACCGTAGGTTGAACAAGAGAAAAATACACGACTAAAAAAAAACTTCCGACAAAATAATGCGACGTAAGACATGGGAAGCGGAGGCGGCGTGACTCGACAACCCAGGCAGAAAAGACGCGCTCTACCCTGACCGGTTGTTGCGAGAGCTACTGCTGTATGTATGCGTTGCGGGTTCAGCTTCTTCTCGACAGCCCCCGATGCAGTGTTCGCCTCAGAACAGTCAAACATTATCGCAAGCGTCGTTGCTATTATCATAGGTGTAGAGCTTCTTGTCACCTCGAAAAATCTACCCGGTATGAATGTTCCTATACACCAGCAGCGAGTAAAACTCGTGGTGAAGTGCGCAGCTTTTGACGCATATTATCATAGGTGTAGAGCTTCTTGTCACCTCGAAAAATCTACCCGGTATGAATGTTCCCATCCACCAGCAGCGAGTAAACTCGTGGTGAAGTGCGCAGCTTTTGACGCAAACCGGGGTAGTGGTTCCCCTTTTTGACCCCCTTGCCACGAGGCGGTGGTGACATATGCCCATACTCCGCTTGCCCCGCTCACCTAGCTTCTGTTGGTTGTTCTTGAAGCTCGAAAGGTTGCACAACAGCTGCATCACCAGAACCTCTAGAGATTCGTCCTCCTCTGCCGTAGCTGCCAGCTGGGGAGGAGGGGTGGGGGTGTGCTCATGTCACGCATGGTTGTAGGCGCACGGAGGGGGGGGGGGGGGTGTACTCGATAGGAGAGATGTACTCGATCTCACGCATGGCCGTAGTCGTATGACCATAGACCCTCGGGGGGGTGTACTCGTTCTCATGCATGGCCGTGGTCGTATAACCACAGACCCTCGTATCACTACAAGGCCGGGACGGAGCACGTTGGGATTTCACCGAGCAGGCAAACAGTACCTGCACCAAGCGCGAAGCGCCGTGAGATGTTCGGCGATTCGCATGAAGGGTGAGCTACATCCTACGAAGAACCGCTCGTGAGGTGGGCTCGCACATGGATGACAGATAGGGGACCCATGTGTTGCTCGCCTTAGTCATTTGGCCATTGATCACGCATCCCTTCGAGACGGAGGACTCTTCCTATTCCCAATAGACACGCTTCCTGCATTTGGGCGCTCACTACGTTTTCCACAAATGTTACCTTAAACGAAAAGGCTGGGGTGCGGGGGCGGGGGGGGGGGCGTGCACGACGAAGCTAGCGGTGATCAATGCATCGAAATTAGTACACTGATTGATCGATAGCGCTTTGTTTCTCTCCGTCAATCACTCGCTCGCTCGCTCTTACCCGGGGTGGACTCGTGACGCTACCTACGAGGAAGGGTCGCCGATCAGACAAATCCACGACAATGTGGCGTCTCTTGGGGTTAACAAGGCCGACTGCGGCAAAGGGTCGGGTTGTCAATACCCGCCCCGATCTCAATCTGGCCAAAGAAACCTGTGACCGTAAAAAATCGAAACAGGTGATCGTTAAACACGAGAAACACCGCGATAGGATGCGCGGATTGCCTCGAAGTGACCCTTACATACGACTACGCAACTATGACCACTTTCTGCAAGAAACGCGATCGGCGCGCAAGCGAACGGTTCTAAAGCACCCCCTATCCTCGCGCGCGGGACTGCTTTCGGCGCACGATGTAACCGCACGGAAAAGCGCTACCCCTCGTGTGAAGAACATACACACACATATTCTTTAGGACATATTACATAGGAGCGAAAGCTTGAGTCAATGAGCTTCGATCAATGCTGAGCATGCTGTAAACCTTCCCAACATCGACAAGCTGTCACACAGTCAAGCCTCTCGCTAGAAAGAAACCCCCTGGTAAAGACTACCCGCCCCACCCGAGCCTCGAGCGAAATATTCACATTGGACACTCTCGCACAGGGGGGGGGGGGGGGGGGGGGGAAGAGGGGCAACAGAGTGACAGGCTTTCCCCGCGCACAAAAAAAAAGAACAGCGTTTTGTTTTTTTCTCACAGTCTACCCAAAGGGCAGCCGGACTACGCTGCTGCCGAAGGAGTAGTCCCCCTTGATGGTGGCGGTGAACACTCCTTACAACTGGGAGCACGGTATATAACGGTTTGCTACGAAGAAAAAAAAAGTATGAACATATCGGGGTGAGGCATCAGCCTACCCGCCTAACCTTAAATATGCTACTAACAGCACTCTTGCCTATGGCATGGATATAGTATAGTGGGGGCCCTGATGTCATTAAACCGGGGTTACCCCGCTAATTCCGGACAGAACGGTATACAGGAGACTGCGGCTCAGCCCCTTAGCTGGCCGCCCTTGCACTAAAACTAGTACCTGAAGGACGAAAGAGAGGCGCCCTTCATAACCGATCTCCTAGATTTTTTGCTCCTAGCAAGCCCCCCTCCCCCGCCCCCCCCTCCAAAAGCCTGGTCGGTGAAACCCCGACGTGCTCCGTCCCGGCATTATAGGGGTGCGAGGGTCTATGGTCACAAGACATCGGCCATGCATGGCATATGTACCCCCCCCCCCCCCCCCCCCCCCGCCCCCACTTGGCGCAAGCAATGTCTGCCTGGTCGGTGAGAACTCGACGTGCTCCGTCCCGGCATTGTGGGGGTGCGAGGATCTATGGTCATACGACTACGGCTATGCATGATATCGAATACCTCTCCCCCCCCCCCCTCTGGAAGGGGATAAGATTAGCAAAAAGTTTCTATGTAATATATGGAAACAACGTAATGAGCGCCCAATTGTTGGAGGTGTCTCTATTAGGAGTAGGAACGGTGCTCCGTCTCGAAAGGGATGCGTGGTCAATGGTCAAATGACTAAGGCAAGCAACAAATGAGTACGCCCCCCCCCCCCCCCCCCCCCCTCTCGCGCCTCTTTTTCCCCAGGACGGTAACTCTCACCTGTAGAGCGGACTCGTTAAGCTCGTCCGCTTTGATGTCCGAAGGTCCCGAGACGCACGACAAATTAATCAGCGTCTTGAGGCACACCTGGCGTTATTGGTTTCCACGACGGATCGAACCGGTACCCCGCCGTCAACGCCAACGACGACGACAAAATATGATGTTGAAATTCCGTTTGAGGGGGTGGGGCTTGTGTATGCTGTCCTTGTCCTGGTGAACGCTGTGCTCCGGTAAGGCAGGCCCGATCGGGTCGTACACTCTGGACACACACAGACTTCTCACGCTCTGTAATCGAATGACGGCACGCTAGGAATGAAACAGAAGCGCGCTCCTAGATCATGCGTGTACACCCCCCCCCCCTTTTTTTTTGCCGCGATCGTTAGGTTTGCCACGGGCGGCTCGACCGCTGGCAAGGCGTCCCAACCTTAAAACTTGGAGTGCCGCGGTTCTTGTTATGAATATTACCGGTGGGCTTATGCCGTAAACACACAGGGACACCTTGTTTTCGGGCCATCATGGGTACGGACTCCCTGCACAAGCCCCTCGTAACAGTGTGGGTTTGGAATATATGTTCTAGTTTGAGACGCTTTGTAGTTCGGATGTTACCCGGCCTTTGGCCTCAGATTCGAGAAACTGGGGGAGTGGGGGAGAGGGCAAAAATAAGTGCCGCTTGACCAACCAATACACGCACGCAGACAAGAAAGCATGCAGGCAAGGCGAGAAGAGAGGGGTCGGTGGTGGGCCCGCTAGTTCTGTCACGAGCTACACACGAGTGTCGTCTCCACAGCGTTGTGACCCAGTCGTCGTTTAGTTCGCTCTGTTAACAGTTGCGTCACGTTGCACCATGTAGGTGCCCAAACAAAACGTTTTTTTCCCCCGCAAACACTACTGAAAGGATTGGTACCAAAGTACAACCAGGATGTTTCGTTTTTTTTGCTAGGAGCCAGCGCTACGAGTAGCTCTGCAGTTATTGAAAAAAACAAACTCTGCAGTTCGTCAAACGGGCTCACCTCTCCTAAAGACGGCAGCGCTCGCTGTACGGTAAGGATACACGAAACGCCTCCCTGATGAGGACGACCCAGGGGTTTTCCGAGAAACGGAGATATGGTGGAAGGGGAAGGGGGGGGGAGGGGAACAAGGGGGGTGTCTATGAGCACAAGTGAAACCAATGTCGGCACGTGTATTTGCATCAAACACCTACCTGCTTGCGGTCGGGGGGGGGGGGAGGGGTCAATCCTGGAACGTCTCTGGTTTTTTTTTGTGACTTGTCTGCCACGGGCGCGATGCTCTTCTTGCAACCGGGAGGGTACACGACAACGGCATTTGCTTTCCCAGTTCGATCCCGGCCTCGATATTCCTCCCTGATATGACCGTAGAAAACGCGCGCTTGAAGTGCCCTTCATCACATCGCGTGATGGTGCGCTTTCCCGAAGCAACTCAGTTTTTTTGTTTTCGTTTTCAGATTTTGTCCATTCGGATGGGAAGTGACAAAAACTTCTGAGGGTACGAGCATGCACCATCGACGGTCGGGGTGAGGAAATGCGGGTTGGAGCGGAAACTCGATTCGGTGGCATGCGTCTACCCCCCCCCCCGTGTGTCACGGGCGGGGCTCGGGTCGAGGGATTGAGAAGCAACATATGCTGCTGTTTTTGTGTTTGTCGAGATAGCGACGCCTAACGATTTTTCGAAGGGTCGAACGAAAAGAGAACACCACACTCCGTCCGGAAATCTAAGGAACCGTCTGGGTTATCAGCCCACAAAAACAGCGTGGCAGCACATACGCTCTCAAGATCCTGTTCGGCTACCGATTTGGCGTTAGTTAGCCAATATGGCGACGCGGCATGATTCATCTAGTGAGGCCGAATGGACGTACTGTAGGTCATAGCGCAGTCTATGCTCTCGAAGTATTTCTTGAAGGAAAGAGAGCACGTGAAGCACGCCGTATCTTAGCATGGAACACAGGCAGCAAGTACGTACCAAGTGGTAACTACCTTCGTCTATCGCAGTGGTGTACACGAGCTTAGGGCGCCACAGGCGAACGCCCAATGGGATGCTACAGCCAGCAGAACACAGCAAAATGAGGCAGTAACGATTGTCTTCGCCCATCAGGGTACCAGGGATACCCCTGCGACCATTTGAGCTTCGTTTCCTGGTCACACGGCCAGCCCTAAGCACGAATCACACCATGACTTACCATGCAATGCAGGCGGCAATGGTCAGCTTCGCCTATCAAGCGTACCTCTGCGATGATTTGAGCTTCGCTTCCTGGCCAAACGGCCAGCTTGCACAGGGCCTCCACGCATTCGCTCCTGAGACGACCGTTGTGCGAGGAAGCAGCTAGAGCGACGATAGCCGAGGCGGCGCCCTGCTCCATCATGCGGCGTCGCAGGTCTTTCTCCGAGGCAAGGCTATTGAAGGCCTGCACCAAAAGGTGTCGTACGTCGCAAAGAGCGAGAGGCGTGCGGTAAGTGGTGGCGCACGGAGCGCGGAGGGAATGCCCTGAGTTTTCGTTTTTTGAGGTACACTTACTAGTGGGATGAAGGTTTGACTCGGTCTACGTTATCTTTTCAATCTCACTCGGTGTTTTTTGTAGCGGTACGTCGGCGATCCCGATCGTGTTTCACTTCATCCTTGCAATCCCATTATTTAAACACCTGGTACCAATTGCTGGCCCATGGGGGTAGTCTCCGGGTGTGAGCTGCGTGAAAGAAAGGTATCTTGCCCCCCCAAACACGGCATCAGGGAGGGGGGGGGGGTGTACTCGATAGGAGAGATGTACTCAATCTCATGCATGGCCGTAGTCGTACGACCATAGACCCACGCATCCCTACAAATGCCGGGAAGGGGCAAAGACGTCGGTACGTACGCTCTTCCCTCGCCTGTGTTATATTGTAATATACCAGTCGTATAAAAGCATCGATAAAACAATCAGCGGTAAGATCGAACATTTCGACGAGCTGTGTTACAGTATATAACATATATCCAATAGGCCGGTGAACTCGGGCGGACAGCTACCCTTCAGCTGGAAAGTAGCCGTCAGTGCTCGATCTGGGCGGACCCATATGTATGTTTTTTTCGCTGTGTACCCACGCGTCCCCAGTATCCAGCATTGCGTAGAAGGCGGTAAACTCTTTTATGACTGCAGTCCCGTTTGGGGGACAAACTACTTAGAATTTGAGTAGTTTTGTTCCCAAAACGGGACTGCGGTCCTAGCAAGATACACCCTTTTCACTATTGCAAAACCCCATCAACTCTAAAGCCCAAGTGAATAACTTGTCCCCGCCTCCCCCCCCCCTTAAAAAAAGGTGGACAAAAAAAACAAGTGGGGCTAACGTAGGGGGCGGGCTGCGTAAAAAAGTGTTATTTTTACAGCTGTCTTAATTCTCTACGAGTACGTAACTGTCGTTTCGTACCCGCATATAATGCCAGGGAAACCGGTTTTAAGTTTTTAAAAGTTTTTTGTTTCAGCCTTTCTTATCGCTGCAATTACAGCGTCTCTTGGTTTCATATCACCCGTACAGCGTCGAGGAAAAAAAGTTTTCAAGATTTGATACGCCCTTAAGTGTCGCCGTTTATCTCGCTTCGTTCACTATCTGTCCCCAAAAATATAACTATCCTATGTACGTTAATACTAAATCGAAAACGTCTGTATTTATTTGGGGCAGGTTGGTTCCTTGGTGCCTGGTAATCAGAACCGGGGAAAAGTGGTCATAAACATATATATAAATATTTTTTTTCGGACCTGTGCGCACGAACTCCGCGTCCGAGACTCCTCGCTTCGCGAAAGCTTTGTCAGCGCCGCAACCCCTCCGTTCGCCACCACATCCGCGCGTTTCTCGGGTTTGCTGGAGAGGGTGGCCAGGGATATTGCCAGGCGTCGTCTACGTTCCTCGCCGGCGGCACGATGAGCCTGCGAAAAGAAAGAAAGAAAGAAAGAAAGAAAGAAAGAAAGAAAGAAAGTGGGGTGGTTGCTCCCGGTGTCGTTTTGATTCATGAAGATGGTAAGAGAGTGTGTGCTTTTATTTTAATAGTGTTTTTCGCGGGGGGGGGGGAGGGGCGTTGCTGCTCGGTCTGGCCGCGAGAAGAGCTCTCCGGATAGCGGCAAAGAGACAGCGCGCCCCAGTTTTTTCGGTGCGGGAGAAGATGAGTAGGCGAATTGTTTCGGGGGAGCCTCGGCCGGCGGAGACTTGTGTAGAGTAGAGGCCCCTCACAAAATAAGGCGGTCTGAGTGAGGCGGTATCCCAATCTAATGCGGTCAAAACCGCTTGGCGCGACTCGGGAACTGCACTCATGAGCTGGACTAAATAAGGCGGCCTTCCCCAATGAGGCGGTCACGTTGCTCTAACTGGCACACCACCGTCTTTATGGGGGGGGGGGGCTACTGTGTAATGACCCGTGCTACGATAGAAGAGGAACATTTCCGCTAATTTTTTTTCCGAAGGACGGAGCCCCTTGACCCAAACTCGTCGGAAAAATGTGTTTTTTTTTTGTATACTCGGGCCATTTGATTATTCATCGGGATGAGATTTGATTTCTGCTGAAGTCAGTTCTCGGGTGGGGTGTGGAGCTCCTTAAGCGAGGAGCCTCAGAAACAGAATGGCAAGCCTCCCCTGTAGCACTACGTCATATCGACCAGTAGGAAAACAGCCCGAAATAAGGGAGGTATGTAAGGGTGCGCCATAGCGTGGTGTGGCACGAAGAGATGCGGCGGGGGTACCGGAGTACTTCCGAGGTGTTAGCAGTTGATCCAGCCATAATACAAAAATATTTTCGTTCGATCGGCATGATCTTCTCATATCTGACCATATTTTGAACTAAACAAAATGGCACCACGGTTCCTGAGCAATCATTTTTTTTTAGGAAAATCCGAGGTAAATTTCCTCGAAAACTAGCATGTCGAATAAATCCCGTCATGTACGAGTCGAGATATCTCGATGCCTGCAAGTACGTATATTAGGGTAGGGCGCTTTCTGAGCTACCTAAGGTTCACTTCATTTGGAGTCTGGTTGGGAAACAGCCAGCCCACTCGAGGAGCTCCACGGTGCGCGCGCGACTCCAGCGATGCATACAGCGTCTCCAATATATTGGAGGTGTGTTTGGTCCCATGCTCCGGTGTATGTATCCTACGACACCACTAAAGGAGATACGTCGCAATCGATTGACGCACTCCGGGCGGGCCATTGGTTCCTCTTTCGTGATCTAGAGTAGAATTCTGAGGGTACATCGATTCGACGCGACGAACGATGTCTTACCTCTTTCTCAGCCACGTCATCCTCCCCTTCCTTCACCTCCAGCTGGGCGAGGGACCTGCGCTTTAGCTCCTCGGACGCGTCGGAGCGGGTGTTCTTGGGGTCTCTGGTGGGGTCCATCCGACTGAGGTACAGCATCCCTTGCGTGTTATCCTTCCCCGAGTTGCCGAAGAGATCACCCTGCACGGTAAGCCGGCCGCAACAACATGGAATGGGGTGGCATGGGATGGGATGGGATGTGATGGGATTGTATGGGATGGGATGGGATGGGACGTGATGGGATGGGATGGGATGGGATGGGATTGGATGGAATGGGATGGGATGGAATGGGGTGGCATGGGATGGGATGGGATGTGATGGGATGGGAGGGGATGGGATGCTATGGGATGGGATGGGATGGGATGATATGGGATGGGATGGGGTGGCATGGGATGGGATGGGATGTGATGGGATGGGATGGGATGGGATGGGATCGGATGGGATTGGGATGGGGTGGCATGGGATGGGATGGGATGGGATGGGATGTGATGGGATGGGATGGGATGGGATGGGATGAGATGGGATGGATTGGGATGGGATGGGATGGGATGGGATGGGATGGGATGGGATGGGATGGGATGGGATGGGATGGGATGGGATGGGGTTGGATGGGATGGGATGGGATGGGATGGGATGTGATGGGATGGGATGGGATGGGATGGGATGGGATGGGATGAGATGGGATAGGATGTGATGGGATGGCATGGGATGAGATGGGATGGGATGGGATAGGATGGGGTGGGAGGGGGTGGGATGGAGATGTCGGGATCGTTTACAATGAAGGCACGCGAATATCACATTCCTGCTTTGCACTTACTTCTGCGTCGCCTGACGTCGCCAATAGCACGAAATTAATCGAGAGTGGGTAGAATGTGTCGAAAAATATCGAGGAGTGGGACCGCTGAATGGGCCCTCTACGCGATAGAAGTTGAGTTATGTCCGGGGGGGGGGGGAGGGGAGGGGGGGGTGATAGGCACCTACGGCTGTTAATGTTAATAGTGCGAATACAAGACAGGGAATGCAGTACAATGGATATTCGGTTTGTATTGCAACGGTATCTTCGCTATATTGTCGGAAGGCAAACATAATAATAATAAATAATAATGGATACTGAATGTGTCGATTGCCGTGTATGTCGTCTATATTTTGGGGTACCTCTACTCACTGCTGCAGTATTTTCGGCACACGGTTGATTGTTGTCGCGCTCCCTGTGCGCTGTAGTTACGACACGATACGATATTACCTTACCATGCTGGATACCTGGTATGTACGTATCGTGCAGGAGTTGGGAAGGAGACTTCTACTATTACGGGGGGCCATAGTTAACAGGACCAAATATTGTCAGTAAAAATGGTTAAACATATAGGTTTTTATGTGTATCATAGGTCCTGTTAACTATGGTCCCCCGTAATATTATACGACGACTGCTGCTCTGCTGCTGCTGCTTTTCACACGGAACACGTTCCACGGAACGAAGGTAGGATGTTACCGCTCGTACGGTATCATCAATAGGTGAACGTACGCGTAGCGACCGGACAAATGGGTCAGAACCAGAGATGACGGATGGGCCCGGAGTGCATGCAGTACACCCGAAAAATGTTCAGTTTTGCCAGCGAGACGAGAATCGTAAAAAAAGTAAGAATGTGCCTTGGGTCGGAAACACTCTGACTGGGTTGCCTGCAAAACCAACCCGCCCAGCAGAAGACGGCGTGGTCTATTGGTAGTACAGCGACATACAGCAGCAACCCTCATGCGATACAGAGCAGTAGCAGCAGCAGCAGCCAGCCAAACGCGGCAACCAGTGATGATGATGATGGCTGTCTGCGGTACGTATACGAAGTACGAAATAAGACGAGGGCGGATCTCGCAACTCGTAACATTTTTTGTTTTTTGTTTTAATCACTTTTACTTTCCTGGAGGTTTTTACCCTTAGCGTTCTTCTTCGGGACAAGCCGCAGTCGCAGGTGACATCCCTTCTCCCCCCCGGTACGCTGTACGTGCCTTCATTTCTCGTCGCGCATACTGTAGGGTTCAGCATTCGTACTGCTCGTTGATTTTCATCGGATGTATCTACTGCTGTAGCTACAGTAACTCAATGAAAAAGAAAAAGGGAAAAAAGCAGAATGCGGCGGAAATAACGAACAAACGAACAACGAACGCGTTTGCTCACTTTGTAAGGCTTGAAGAGGCTCTTCATGAAGTCCAGC
Organism: Nereocystis luetkeana; assembly: GCA_031213475.1. NCBI lineage: Eukaryota > Phaeophyceae > Laminariales > Laminariaceae > Nereocystis > Nereocystis luetkeana. The sequence continues at coordinate 3,626,998 of JARUPZ010000032.1, forward strand.
GGGGGCTTCTTGCCGCCCCCCCCCTCACGGCTCGCCATCGCTATCGGTTGCGACGCCTTGTCTAACGCCTTGGATGCCATGGGGACGGGGAGCGATCGCGAAAAGCTCCGTGTTTTGTCCTCCGACGTGCTCAACGAGGTTGTTGCGCTCGACAGGCCAACACCGGCGCCTCTCGACGAAAGATGCCGGCTGCCCACTCGACTCCCTGCTCTGGTACCACGCCTACCCCCCCCCGCCTTCCCCCCGCTCTCTATTGGGGTCCTACCCATGGTGACACAGGTTGTGCGTACTCGTCGTATAGCAGACGCTTGTTGACCAGGCTGCGAGAGGCGGCGAGGTGGGAAGTGGGATGCCCGAAAGGTAACTTTGAAAAGGAACATGCGGCGCAGCTGGTGTCGTTCCGTGGGATAGACGGTAGACGGCTGTACGGCAGTATTTTAATAAAAAACTAAAAGAGTACGTCAGCTGTGAGGCTGTATTTCTGTATTTACGTACTGTATCTACTGCTGCTGTAGTCGACGGTATCGTAGAAGACGGTAAGTGGATGGTGGAATCTCTACATCTCTCCGCGCTCTGCGCATGAGAGTGTTCAACGTACTGGGGTGCTGAACGTTGAACCGAAAAACGAAAGCGGGGCATCATACATACATACCTCTCGCCGTAGCACAGGGTACAGGATACCAGATACCAGGTACGTCGTACAGGATACTGACTGCCGTCCCAGGCACCTGGTAAAACACGAGCACTTGAAAAAACTAGTAATAGTATTTCGAATAAAGGCAGGCTTTTTACCAGGAAACAAAAAATGCCGGGGGCTGTTTACACTGAAGACGGCACACTCCCTCTGGGACGATGTTCAGATAGATGCACAAGTTTCTCCGAAACTAGAGAGCAGGCACACACAACGGACATGACCGCGTTGGAAAATAAAACGTGGAGATTTAGATAGATGTATGTGTCTCGCTCGGCGGTCGCATCCCCCCTCCTCGCGTTGTGGAGGAAATCGTCTCTGAACTTCGTTCGAGGGGATGTGTAATGCATTGTGAGGGGGCGGGGGGTGTTATCTTGCGTGTTACCTGGTACACGGTTTTTGCTGTATAAGATATTATTGATACAGTTAGTGTTCTGTGTAGAACCCATTGACACCTCGGCCAGATCAGATATTATACCAGGTAGAGTATGCCCACTCGACGATGTAGACATTTCAAGGCTGATAGATCTACCAGGTATTATTCCTGATGTTGTGTGATCTAGCTCATCATGTTGCTGGGTGGGGCCTACGGTATTATTACGGGGGACGATAGTAAATAGGACCAAATATATTATTATTATTATTATTATTATTATTATTATTATTATTATTATTATTATTATTATTATTATTATTATTATTATTATTATTATTATTATTATTATTATTATTATTATTATTCCTCTTGCCACCAGACAATGTGCAGCATGATCTTCAACATGGATCACTCATAACTTTCCCGAAAGAAGAAAACCTCGGAAACAAAAAAAGGAAACCCATGCACCAAGTCTACCTCCCTTCCGTGCCAAATATATTGTTATTAGTAAAAATAGGTAAACATATACCTGGTACCAGGTACGTAGTTTTTTGTAGTTTTTTGTGTGCACCGTAGGTCCTAGCTATTTACAATGCCCCCCGCAATAGAAGTATAATCTGCGCGATGTACACCAATAATATAATTGGTGCAAAGGAGTACACGCAGGGAAGAAGAATTGGTTCGATGAAGTTAGTGGTATTCGATGAATTATGTCAGCTTTTTCATTTTGAATGGATAACGCCCTGCACATTGTCAGAAGGCAAATTATAAAAAATATATACCAGGTATATAATAATACCTGGTATACATTTACGGAAATATATTCGGTTTATATTGGCATCTACGTCATGTTGTCAGAAGGCAAGCATAATAATAATATACCGGTATGTGTTTCCTGGGTTGGATCCATCCGTAGTACGAGTATCGTGCAGATCCTGCACACACACCTACCTCTCTGTTATTGTATCCCTTCTCCCCTGTTGCGGCGTTATATGGTTTGGAGCAATCGTCCCCTCATCACACCTGGAAGGCGTTATCACCTGCTTTTCTGATGAGCGCCTCGCCCCTTCGTCCAGAAGACATCTGGCCGAGGCAAACAGCAACTAATACAAGGGTTAATAGCATAATAATTATAAGCCCCTCATGTGAGTGACCAGAACAGAGCCGAAGGCATTAACCTGCTAGCAGTTAGTAGTCGATCCCCACGTACGTCCATACTGCCTCACACTTAACAGTGGCGTCGTCGGCAGGACCACCTCTCACGACGGCAGATGAAAGGAACTACAGCTGCTGCAGTCGATGACTACGACTAATAATAAGACTATTCACGGGGGACCATAGTAAATAGGACCAAATGGTGTTCGTAAAAAAAGCGAAATATATAGGTTTTTGTGTATACCGTAGGTCCTACCATGGTATTTAATATGGTCCCCCGTAATACACTTTTGTTGTTATATTAACTGGTACCTGGCATGGACTCGTGTAACACCAGTACGACGAGAAGAAAAACGGGAAAAAGGGGAAAATAAATGCCGAGCCCGCGCTGCTTTAAAAAATAATTGTTGATGTCAGCGCTATGAACGGTGAACAGCGCTTTGTTTGTTGTTTTTTAATGCTTGAATCTGATGCTGTCGCGCATACAAAGTACCTGTGGTACTCGGTCTACGAAAGTTTTGTACTGACATGTTGACATATAGCATTTGCCCTCCGACAATATATTGTGCTCGGGAGGAGGCCTTGGCTCTTACGGGTGGATGGAGATGGTATAGGGCCAGGAAAATAACAGGGAGGAATTTCGCAGTTTTTCTGGTTGGTGGCAACATCGTTTCACGTTTTATTAGCTTGTTGTGGGCTAAATTTCATGTTATTTCCTGGGATAGGCCATCGGTTATAACCTCTTACCTTTAGCCTAACGGACTAAGACCTTCACATTTATGGTTTTCGACACTTACTTACGCTACGCATCGAGAATTAATTGTCAGATGATGGCAAATAAACCACTGTTGTTAGCAACAATGTGTACAATGTGTACTGTATGTAGCCGGCGATTCGTTGGACAAAAAACCGCCGGATTTCAATGTGCACAGCAGTAGTATAACAGTTAGTAGAACAGAAGTAAAAACTACTATAAGTAATACTATAATGCTCTGTACGTGATTTCCATAGCAGCAGAGCAGTCAGTTTTTGGGCCCCTTCACGGAGGACGGTGCTATCGCGTGCAGTGCACGTTTCAGTAGAGACTCGACCTATGTGCAGGAGGAGCGGGCTGCCTTTTCAATTTCTATCAATCAATGCGGGTCTTTCGGCCGCCCGGCGGCGTTTTTTTGGGGAAGAACGCCACCAAAACACGCGACGGAGCAGCGTGACTGCCCCTGCCGACCTCAGCCCCCCCCAAAGGGCTAGGGTTAGCGTTAGGTTTAAGGTTAGAGTTAGGGCCTGGGGTCGGGTTAGTCTGGGCCGACGCGCAAGGCAGAAAGTTTTGTGCAGGCCGCTCCTGCACATATATTATAGCGGGAGCCGTTTCAGTATATCTTCGGTTTTATAAGCATTGAGCAGGGTCTGCCTGGTGGTCATCCAGGACCCCGCCATACCGCTCCCCGGTGAATAAAACGGGCTCTCTGGGAGACGCTAGCCATTTTTGGCCCGCCATTCGCGGCGCTCCGTCCCTCAAAGGGTATGCCAACGAGTTATTACAAGTGAACTACCTGTACACACGACGAGGCTATGCACGAGTTACTATTAATAGAACTACTGTTGTAACAGTTACATGTACCACTAGCCGCTTTGGTAGTGGTAGACCGTCGTGAATTTCTCCGGTCGTCGCTGCCCGGCGTTCGAGCTCTCGTGGAAAAAGACGTCCCTGACGTTTTCGACAAGCGTTCACGTACCGGTTCCACAGGCAGGCGTGCACTGTACGCGCGCAGCTCGTTGTGGGACAACGGCGTACGGCGTGAACCGGTTTGCGCCGCTCGTCCAGCACCGGCTGGAGCACCTCGTGACATTTCGAGCACAAAACTTGGGAGGTGTAGTCTCCTCGTTCAACTCCCTGAACTCGGCGCCTACTGCACCATCAGGTTCCGTCCTGTTGTCATCGATCTATGTAGGTTTGTCCTTCACGAGGTGTTACACCCCGAATCTGGCTTTTTTTATATAATCATCTCAAACAGCCGCTTGGAAAGGTGAGTTTCGACCATTTTTTCTCTAACAAACTGACAAGCTAGCTAGCTGTAAGAATGATGAAATGCGTGCCGTTTTCAATTTAGATAATAAAAATAGCAGGTAGGTAGCATGTACCAGGCAGAACACATTTATTTATTGAAAAGTAAGGCGATAGTAGACTGAACTGCATCTTCAACTATTATTACGTACATTACATTCATCAACTACATACGTAAAAAAGCATGTTGTTTCAAGCCTCAAAAACCAACCTTCCATCTATCTGTGCTGATAACCGAACCCAACAGGCTAACGGGAGATGTAGACCATCTACAACCAGTAGTACTTCAAGCGATATAGTTAGCTACTACAGTAGTATACTGTAATGCGCACAAAGTGTAATAAAGTAGATACATGGAAAACATAAAGCGGCCCACCGTTCGCAAGACGACCCCCCAGTGTCGATACTGAAGGATAATACACCCGAGACCGAGAGCATAAAAGCACAGCTATAAGATCCAATCAGCCGAACACCACCTCAGCCGCACATACCATCCGTACGACAACAGTTGCGCTCTACGAAGTACCAGTACAGATTATCCCCTTCGGATCTGCAGAGAACAAATGTTGGGGACTCTTCACAGGTCATGACCCGGCCCGCGGATTGCGTCAGGAACTTCTCAAGAATATCACGGGTCGGGTCGGGTCGGATCGGGTCGGCTCGGGTCGGGAGGTTTCCAAACTCTGAAAAATCGGGTCAGGCCACCCTGACTCAACCCGAACTGGTCTGACCCGCGAGATTAGACCCGACCCTTGAAAGTCCTGAAAAAATCAAAATATGTAAGGCAAAAATACGGCATCGCCCACACCAAGCACAGTCCACAGTGCTGACAGAAGGGGTGGGGTGTACCCAAATTATAACGGTAGATGGAGCTGCACCGGCACGCTCGCACCCAAGCATAGTGGCACTTGGCACTTGCGCACAGGTCGGTTCCTATACGGATCGTAAAACCTCTTATCCTGGCTTGCCTAAGTGACTTTACCTGAGTCCCAAAAGGATTCATAGTACACCGAGAGCCCACCAGCAGAGGCCACGCCACGTATATAGCTGCTGGGGGCTTTGGCTTCCTTCCGCCTCCGTGCCCGGCCGTGTGGCGGGCCAAATCATCGAGCCAGGCCGGGCTGAAAAACGGCGGATGGGTGTGATCGCTGTCGAACAAAACTAATTATTATATCGTCACACAAAGAGGCAACAATTTATCCAATCGATCAGTGCTGCTTAGCGCGTCCCCTTCGCAGCCCGCGTCCTCCCCACGCGGGTAGAGGGTGAGCCGCTGCTGTTGCCGCCGCAGCCGCCGCCACCGTCGCCGCGACCTTCCTCGACCACGGGCATCATCAGAGCGGGACCGACAAGGCATGCCAACACTCCCGACACGAAAAAACACGAGCGCTCGAAAAAAGAAAGTGTCGTTTCGTCATCGACGTCAACGTTATCGTCACAGTGCTGGCGAGAGCACGAAGCTTTCCCACGACCAGAGCGCAATAAATGACGACAAAACAAATTGCCACACAACGCCTCCTCCTCCTCCTCCTCCTCCTCCTCCTCCTCCTCCCACCCTCATCAACACGAGAGGGAGCACTGCACAGGACAGCACTGCCCACCATCGCGCAGCACTGCACTTCACAGCGCAACACCGCACAGCACAGCACTGCACCGCACAGCTTCAACGGGGCTATTTTAGCCCCGCCCACTCGCAAGCCCGTTATTACGTTATTACGCCAGCTACCATCAGCCCCGCACCCACACTGCTGCCACTGCCCCCCCCCCCCCCCCCCCCGCGCTCCATCATAGGGCACTGAACTGGTTAACCTGTGCCATCCAACCTAGAGCTCACGCCTCCCGACCCTTCGATCCACACCGAGCGGCCGGCGCAAACGCGACACAGCCCGGGCAAACGCACCGACACCATCCGGGAAAAAAACGGCTCGAAAAAAATACATGCATCCACGTGCGGAGCCAAATCACGGTCTCTCACAACATCAAGTTCGAATACGCATACGCTCTCGTACCCTCGGGCCCCGAGTACATGCCCCCCCCCTCCCCCTCCCCTCCCCCCGGAAAAAAAAGCCAAGCCGTGCACATGAACGCCTTCCATCCAAAGCTCGCTCAAAACCATCTTCTCCGTGTCATACGATGGTTGGGTCGGCTGTCATCTGCCCCCCCCAGGCTCGCCTAGGTGTGGCTAGCCCCTGCGTGAAAATTTTTAATGGAACCACACATACACAGAGAGATACAGAAGAGACAAGACACCGTCAACACGTGGAACAACACACACATGTGAACAGCCAGCACCAAAGCATATAACTGCATATACAGAGAAGAAGAGAGGCACCGCCGAAGCAAAAATTATGGAACAACATCAACCCTCAAGAGCCAGTGTTCGCATGCGGAACCACACAAACAAAAAAGGAGAAAAAAAACGACAGCGTCCACGCATGGGTTGACAGACACAGACAGACAACACATGCGGAGGGAGGGAGAGAGGAAGGGAGGGAGGTGGCGGAGGGCGGGAGGGAGGGAGGGAGGCAATCAAGCGAGAGCAGGAATGCCGTCAGTACTCCTGTCACCTCTTCCAACCAAAAACGAGCTAAAAAACGGCACACATCGAAAAAAATAAAACGCCCCAACCTTTGATACGGAACCCGAGCGTAAAAACCTCGCACACTACACCAGGTACTAACCATACGCAGCACGGCTTGTGTTCTATTTTAGTATCCCAAGACAACCTCATCGACACCCCCCCTCCCTCCCCTGTTTCGCCGAGGGCCGTTACGTCTTCCCGCGGCACGGAATCGACGTCACCCCAGCGGCTGCCAACGCAGGCGGTGCAAACAAATAATAATCCAAGATGTCGCTGGATGGAAAGGGCTAGAGAGCCCCACCCGCGCGCCTACTATAACCCGCCACTCAGAATAAAAGGTCATGTATATAGCAGCAATAAGTAAATCGATCAGTCCATCACTCGAACGAACGAACGCACGGCACAAGGAGCAGTCAGTCGATCGAACCCCTCGAAAGAACGCCTCAATCACTACAGTAGTAACCCCTTCGGAATTTTGGACGAAAAACAGCAAGGGCATTTCACGGCTCATGACTCCCAACACCCCGCGGGTCGGGTCAGGGACTTTTCGAAAGTCCGACGGGTCGTGTCGGGGTCGTGTCGGGTCGGATCAGGAGGTTATCAAATTCTCGTATATCGATTCCGATCACCGTTACCCGACCCGGTCCGACCCGCGAGGTTCCAACAGACCCTTGAACAGCCTTGGGAAAAAAAGCGTTAAAAATAAAAAGGGCTGGACACGACAGCATCGACCAAGCGATCAAGCAGAGCACGCGGGGCTGCTGGGATATAAAGATGAGACACGAAAGCCCGAAGTGCATCTCAGGGAGATTTTCGACCCGTGCGCCGCATGACGATACGTATCATTCTCGGCGAAAAGTTGACTTGGGCTATCAAATTACAGTAGCTGGCCTTCCCGGCTATAGGGGCTGGGCTGGCCAAGATCAGCTTTTTAGCTCGTCCATTCATACACAACTCGCGAGCGGGGGGATGAATTAGACGGACAGCTGAGCACGTCCTGTTGTGATTGGCCGATCAACGCGAGCCACCCACGTCTATGCTGTTTGCTGATTGGGCACGTTTGCGCAATTTGTTGTTCGAGTTTATTAATCCTTTAGGGGTAAGGAGTCCTTTCGAAATCGTTTTTTTTTTCAGGCGGCGGGATAAACTTTTCTTTCAACGCACCGGTTTTCCCCGAGTTCCGGGGATGATCGCAAGCGTGAGCTTCTCAGTTGGTTTAGTAAAAAGCAATGAACTGAAAACTTGACACGGGATTCATCAAAGTCTTCCGAAAAGAAAGCCAATCAACTGGCTAAGTTTAGTTGGGTAGTAGTAGGCTGGCGCTATTTGCCTTCATTTGACACACAAAAACACCACAACAGAAACACCAGCGGCCTTCGGCACTGCCACCGATCGGCACCGGTACCGTCGATGGCGATGCGTTTTGATGCGCCATCATGAGTTGCAGCGGTCCTCTCAGCTCTCTCCATCTCTCTCCATCTCTGAGCGAGCGAGTGGTCTCGAGGGGCAAAAAATCGCACCCCGGACGTAGCAAAAAAAAAATCATCATAAACATGGAAACCCAAGTAGTCGGATAGTTGGCACCGGTGCAACCAACTTTAATACCTAGCCAACTAATACCTACCGTAGGTGGTGACTTTTAGTAATCCAACTCACAGCTCTATCCGTTGAGGTATGAATAACTCAGGGCTGTTCATGGGTCGTGACCTGACCCGCGGGCCGGGTCACGATGTTTTCAAAATTTCACGCGTCGGGTCGGGTCGGGTAGGTCGGGTCAGGAGGTATTCAAAATCTCACGGGTCGGGCCGAGACGGGTCGCGTTTTATAGGTGAGAGACCTCATCCGATCCGACCCGCGAGTTTTGACTTGACCCGTGATCAGCTCTGATAAAACATCAAGACAAAAAAACAGTCTACATTTCCGTCCAGGAAAATAAAAACCGCTTCGCCCTCGTTTGCTATTTCTTTCTTTGCGTGGGGGTGACAGCACCACACACGCCTCGTTTTTTTCGGCCACTATGCTAAAAAAAACGTGCCAGAAAAGGGTCAAGGAGCAGTCAAAACCAACCCATTGCTCCAAGGGCGCGGTTGAGAGTATTCCGGCGGCAGACACACACAAAGCTGGCTGAGACAAAAACAAAAAACCGCCCCTAAGGACCGAACGACGCCTACTTGAATGTCCGTCTGGCGATTCGAAGAGGCGGACAGGGAGTGGAGGAGGGCACATGAGGTTTTCCCCCAAGCAGCCAGCAGCTGTGTCTGAGCGATGATGTCAATTTTTTTATTATTTTTTTTTTAATCCTCCGGCGGATGGGTAAAATAAAAAAAACAAGGTTATAACCCTTTTAGGGTTGCAGTCCCGTCGTGGGGACATTCCACTCAAATTCCAAGTAGTTTCCCCCAAAAACAGGATTGCAGTACTAAACACGGTTATAACCGGTTTTAGGACTGCACTCTCGCTTTGGGGACAAACTACTTGAAAATAGAGTCACTGTACTCGTAGATCAAGTTGTATGTACGTATAGTGCACTTCCACATGAAACAAAACGTGCCGCAGTGTGTCACTCCAACTCGGGTTGTGGACCTTGATAGTACAAAAATTCGATTGGTGTAGGCGTGGCGCAACAGCAGCGCGACAGCAGGGCAAAAGCTGCCGCGACCTCGGATACATCTAATCCGACCCCGGCGGAGTGGGATATTGTAATAATTAACACATCGGAACAGATCATACAGATCATCCCCACTCGGTCATCTAGATCTTACAGGGCAGATAGATAGATCCCTCATCTGTATGATATGTATGACCTAGCTCATGTTGCCGGGTAAGTGCCGTGTAATCTGCATGATCTACTGGGATAGATTTACAAAGCACATTATTCCTGGGATAGATCTGTACTACATACAGATCCTGTACAGCCTCTCACAACGGCACGTGAAGAAGTAGGTGATCTAGATGATCTAGCTATAAAGATAGATAGATCATGATCTGCCCAAGGGGGTGTGGAAGAATTGGTTCCAAGGTCAGCTGCGTGAAGCACAGCGAACGGCGAAAGGAGCACTCGATCAACCCACCACTCTAAATAGCGGGCGCAATGAGCAGCACGCCGATAGCATGCGGCGTACTATCTAACACGATAGACAGCTCTCTCGGGGGGGTTTGATGCACCGAGGAAGGCGTTACATGTTTGAGCAGCACGGAGCAAGCCCGACGATAATATCGCGACGACCCCCCAGGGCGCAAAACCTCGGCGGGTTGAAGCCCCCGCCACCGCCGCTGCCGCCACCACTGGTATTGCTTTCGCTGGTACTGCCGCCGCTAGCACCCCTAGCGCTACGAGTGCTGCCGCTTTTGCTGCTGCCGCTTTTGCTGCTGCCTCTTTCGCTGCTGCAGTGAAGGCGGCTGCTGCTACTGCTGTTCGTACCCACCTTGGCTCGGGTTTGCTCCCAAATGTTCTTGACCGGCCCCGCGCAGTGGTCCTCCACCAGCTTGCTTTTACCGCGATACCTGGCCATGGAGGGAGGAGAAGGGTTTCCACTGGTCAAGGCGTTGCTATCTTCCCAATGGTCACATATATAAGAGGGGGGGTTTCTACTGGTTAAGGCGTTTTGATCTTATTAATGGTCATATATACAAGAGAGGGGACCCCACTGGTTACGGCGTTGTTATATTCCTAATGGGCATACTTAGAAGTATGTCTAATACATAGAGCTGTGAGGTCGCGACACAAGAAACGCTCGCGGCGTGAGGCGCGGGTGGTGAACTAATGCTGCGTCCATAAATGAAGCCTTGCAGCTCTCTCCCTCGCTCGCCCCCCAGGGGGTGCGACGGTGCTGCGGAAGAGAGGTGTTCCAGTGATTAAGGCGTTGCGGCAGGGGACAGGTACATCAAAACCACGCCATGTACGCCAAAGGACAGCGGCCAGGGAGGAAGAAGAAGCGGGATGTGTACCACACACCCATAAACACAGTATGGGTCCACGAGTAAAAAAACAATCAGAGCCGTTCACATGTCGGGTTAAACCTCGCGGGTCAGGTCGGGTCGGGTAAGGGTGACCCGACCCGGCCCGTGATAATTCGAAAACCTCCTGACCCGACCCGAAACCCGTGAAGAACCCTGAAATGAAAACAACCCAGCAAAAATCTGAGGATGAATACATTTTTTTCATGGGACGGTGCGTACGAAATAATTTCGGAAGAAGTAAGGAGTCGTGCTCAGCCGCGAGCCATTTCGTACACTAAAAAAAAAGACTGCCAATACAATAACTAAGCCCATATAACGCCCGTACGTAGTGCGCGCGAACGAAGTATTACACACAGCTTGCAAATACGACTTTCCACCAAATCCCTGATCTCACAGTCGTTGTTGTTTTTTTTTATTTATAAATAAATAATCCACTCTCTCGAGGTTTTGGTGCCACAGTAGACTTCATACTTCAGCCTTTTTCAAAAGCAGGCGTTTCTTGTTGGCAGGGCCCATACTGGTAGAGTCTAGTGCGGGTGGGCTAATGTTATAACCAGAACTAACGATGGTCGCAGAAATCAGGCGCTCCCGTATGTTTACACGCTATAGTTGGTCATGGGCACCATGATATGATACAGCGTAACAGGTATAATATGATACAGCAAAGAGCACGCCAGGGCTGCACGTATTTCACCGCTTGGGGATGACCCATGTTCATTCCCTGGTCCGGTGGTGGTGGTGCTGCTGGTGGTGCTGCTGTTTCTGTTTCCCCTTGCCGAAAACAAGCGGCATCCAAGGCCAGGTACGCACACGGCTGCATCGTGGGGGGCTCAAGATCAGCATGTGTACCATGGTAGCCGCCGGTCAAGAGAAAGGCCAAGGCCATAAACACGTATGTGTCATGTGTTGCGCCAAGACTACATAAAATAACCCTAATGATTAACTCCGGAGTGTGGAAGAAGCAAAAAACGACAGCCGCAGGCACAAAGTCGGCGAGCCGCGGGTGTGTTTTGTTTGACGAATGGTACATGTTAGACAATATTTCAGAATGATCACTTGACTGTTCATTCGCAAAACGAAACACGTCTGTGATTTCTCATGGCCAACAAATCCGCATGTGGCGTGTGTGTTTTTAACTTGGTTTCAGAAATTACCTGTTTTTGGCTCAAAACGGAACACAGACGCGGTACCTGTCTTTGGCTTTTGCCCTTGACCCTTTCAGGACCCCACTCCCGTTTTGGGGACAAATCACTTGGAATTAGACTGGTTTGTACCCGAATCGGGACTGCGGTGCTAAAGGGGTTAATTCAACCCTGCAGCGTATGGGGATAAAAAAGGAATAGGCTCACCGCGCTTACACATCACATGGTGTAGAAGACGTTTCGTGCGTCATTTTAGCTGCTACAACCTGCTGCTACCTCGGGCGTATGACTTTGTTGACCCGACCTGGCCCAGAGAGGATGAGGTGCGTTTTTAGGTCACGGCCCACAACGAAAGCACCAGCAGGCCCCGATTTTTAAGAACCGCCCCCCCCCCACCCCCCCCCCCGATTGTTTTTTTTGGCGGTTATCACGGCTGGCGGTCAAGTTAGATCATTATTGTGCGGGGAGAACCTTTACTCCGCACAAGGGGGATGATCGTATCACGTAGTGTGCAAATGGTGAGATACCCACGAGGCAGTTACATAGTAAACCCATTGCTGTCTCTGGAAGTCCCACACCAGAAATTAAATCAATTCATTGATGCTGTCATTCATATGCAAGAAAATCCGCCTCTAAAGCGGTTCTTAGTAGGATGCAGCTCACACTTCATGCAACTCGCCCAACACCCCACGGCGCTTCGCGCTTGGAGCGAGCAATGTCTTCTGCCTGGCCGGTGTAAACCGGACGTGCTCCGTCCCGGCATTGTAGGGGTGCGAGGGTCTATGGTCATACGACTACGGCCATGCATGATAATGAGTACCCCCCCCCCCAACCACAAGAAGTAGTCTAGAGTCGCAGCAGACAAATACCTTGTACATAACATAAACACCTGGCACTCGTACGTTCAGTCATGTTGTGAGCTGCTATTTACATCATTGTGCTTTCTGATCAAGATGGGAGGTAAATGACAAACCTTATCTATTCTACGTACCACTCTGTGCCGCAATACAAGCTCCGTCTGAATACATTTTTAATGCTGCAGCAATCCTTATTTTCTTCGGGACTAGACTGGTACATGTCTCGTACGGCAAGTTTATCCTAAAAGTTTCGTCTCCGTATGATCAGCCCTCGCAGAAATCTCACGCGGAGGCGTCTTTGCAGTGGCTACAAAAAAAAAAAACTCTTTCGCTGTCCGCGGAAAAACAGCGATCCGTACGATCAGTAAAATCATACTGAAGGTTTGGGAGGTAAAAAACAACGTCTCGGCGGTTACAAAAAAAAAAGGAAAACATTCCTGAAGGGCAGCATAATCGTCGAAGAATAAAAATGCCGGGTACCAGGTACTGGACATTTATATACCCTTTTAGGGCCGCAGCCCCGTTTTGGGGATAAACTACATAGAATTTGACTGGTTCGTCCCCACACCGGGGCTGCAGTCCTACACGCGTTAAGCCGCCCGCAGCAAAATCGTCCAAGAATAAAAATACCGGGCATCAGGTACTCGGTAGTTCTCAAGCCGCCCGCTCTACGCCCAATGAAAAATATCAAACGTACCCATACAGTAGTACCTCATACAAAGCCTGAATCGCGTGCGGGTCTGGCCATTACAACAAACAGGAGTTGAGCGTGGAGAGTAAAAACGACCAAGAAAAAAATAGAAATAGGTGTGTGAATGAAGACTGAAACCTTGGCTCTTCCCCACTGCAAAAAACAACTGATCTGTCCACACTAATTCCAAGTGATCTGTCCACAAAAACGCGCGGGCAGCAGCTCTTGAGGGGTTAAGACAGCATCCCCCCCCCCCCCCCCCTCTTCCCCCCCTCCTAGGAGACACATGGTGGCCATAGGCGGCCAGACAGGAAGGGGATAAAATTACGTACGGAGCAAAGTAGCGTCTCATACGAAGTATGCCGTACATGGAAACAACGTAGTGAGCGCCCAACTGTCGAAGGCGTCTGTCTCTATTAGGAGAAGGAACGGTGCCCCGTCTCGAAATGGATGCGTGGTCAACGGTCAAATGACCAAGGCTACCAACAAATGAATACGGCCCTCCCCCCCCTCCCCCCTTGTGGTCATACGACTACGGCCATGCATGACTATGAGAACCCCCCCCCCCCCCCCCCCCCCCCTCCCCGTCTTACGACGCCCTCCAATATTTTTCGGGTCGGGAGGATTGGAGCACGGCGTAAGACTCAATGCCTAACAGCACAAAAATAAGTTTCACCCAACTCAGTTTTCTGCTGAAAGCCGAAATTCGTGCTCCCGCTTCCCTCCTTCTTCCCCGCCCGCTCTTTCTCCCACAAAACCCCACGCTGGACCAAAACGTACGGACCGTTTGATCTTCATCACAGTGTGCAAACCACCCTAATATTTCCGTCCAGCGTTGTTTCTGGTAATTGCCAAGCAATTCCGTTAATTTTTGTCACAAACGTCTCAAATATACGAGTACCCGCGAAACGAAAGAACAAAAAAAACTGAAAACAGGAAGAACGAAACGCGAAAAAAAAAGATGGGAAAAAACCGAAGACCATGGACACACAAAAAAAAACGCTCAGAAACACGAAAAAATGGGGGTGGAGGGGGAGGGTGTACTCGATAGGAGAGATGTACTCGATCTCATGCATGGCCGTAGTCGTATGACCATAGATCTTCGCATCCCTACAATGCCGGGACGGAGCACGTCGGGTTTTCACCGACCAGGCAGACATTGCTCGCACCAAGCGCGAAGCGCCGTGAGGTGTCTGGCGAGTCGCAGGGGGGGGGGAGGGGGGGGGGGGAATGAAAAACGGAACAGGAACCCCCAAGTAGTATATATAGTGTATATGCTGTAGCATTGCCGGCGTCCCCGGTGGCTTGGTAGGTCGCCCGCGTGCCTTATAGGGTCAAAAATCGTGAGTTCGAGTCTCACCGAGTGAACATTCGCAGGGGCTTTTTCTCATTACATTGACCACTAATAGCGGAAAGCGCGAGAGCGTGAGTTAGCAACGTTCGATGAATAATGCCGAGCAGTGGGAATCCCTAAACCCTATGCGCGATAAAAATCAAGGCAAGTACCGGGGGGGGGGGGGGGGAAGGGACGACACCTGTGACCACGGCTTGTCCAGAAAAAGATCGCCGAGGGTAAAACCTCCTGCGAGTCAAGTTGGAAAGAAAAAGGGAAGACCGAAAAAAAAAAAAGAAAAAGAGTCCTGGCAGTAGGTACAGTAGTATGGAAACTATTAATAAATGGCATTCACATTTCAATACAGTACTAATAGTAGCAACCACACCTTTCAAACAGTTCCTCAGAATCGACCGCGGTGAGGCAAGCCAAAGCCGTCTCCGCCAGGCTGACGTAGTGCTCGAGCACAACCTTTTCCCCACAAACCTGGATCAGCGCGTGTCGGCGGTTCGAGAACGGCTCTAGCCCGCCATTCTGCGGGATTATAGATGGGGGGGGGGGGGGGGGGGGGGGAAGTGAGGGAGTGTGGTAGGAAGCGTCGTTGAGGGAGGGAGGGAGGGAGTGAGAGAGGGAGGAGGGGGTACCTCTAAATCAGGGAAGGAGAGGAAGGGGAAGGCAACAGTCGGAAAACACGCTCACAAACACGCAAGAAAGACACAAACAAAACTAAATCACCTTACTTCTCAAACATGGCTCGACGGCCCGCTGTAAAAAAAAATAAAGACAAAAAAAAAAAAAAACATGGGAAAAAACGAGGAAAAACACTGCCCACAAAAAAAACGCCTCCCTCTCCAGTAAAGGCCCATTATTGCTACCCAGGTATTATTCAATAACTCCGTTTGGTCTCGCAAATAGCGACCAAAAGAACGACCAACCAAAAGAATGATACCTTCGGCGTTATACGACCAGCGGGAGCACCTACTACGGGAGACCATAGTAAATAGGACCGAACATTGTTGGTAAAAATAGCGATATATATAGAGGTTTTTGTGTGTACCGTAGGTCCTGTTTAAGATGGTCCCCCGCAATATGTTGCGCGGTAGACCGACTTCGCGGGCGAGAGCCACAGCGTCTTTAAAGCGTCAAAGGGACGCTTTAAAACGCAAGAGCCTACAAGAGGAGAAAAAAGAACAAAAACTAAGCAACGGAAATCAAGACCGATCGTTTTAATGTTTACCGTCAGCTATCACTATTACGGGGGACCATAGTTAATAGGACCTGTCGTACACATAAAAACCTATATATTTAACCATTTATACTAACAAAATTTGGTCCTATTAACTATGGTCCCCCGTAATAGGCGATTGAACAAACCAGAAGAGAATAACCGGCCACCTGACGTCACGGATGGCGAGAAAAATCACGACAAAAAAAACATCCAAGGCGAGAATGACCACGACCTTAAGCCAACGAAGGCAAAAGAATAACCACGACCTACAGCCATTAAGGGCAAACAATAGCCATCACCTACAACCACCACCTACGCAAACAGTGAAGGTACGAACAACCACCTGAAACCAGTGAGAGCAAAGAAAAACCAGGGCGGTTGACGGGTCAGGTCAGACCCTCGCGGGTTAGGTCGAGTCGAGTCGGGTAAGGGCAACCCGACCCGACCCGTGAAAGTAGGACAACCTCCTGACCCGACCCGACCCGACCCAAACCGTGATACTTCAAAACTTCCTGACCCGACCTGTGGGTTGCGGGTCGGGTCACGAACCGTGAAGCGCCCAGAGAAAACCACCATCGAAAACCTGTGAAGGCAACAATAGAATGCACTAAAAAAGCCATGGAAGGCACCTCTGAGATAAACACCACCTGAGATCAGCTAAGACAACGACAAGCGGCCCGAAAAAAAAATCACTACTGAAGGCACCTTCAGCGACGCCCTATCTTCTTTGAGGGAAGTCGGATAGCCAGCAAGGCTACCCTTCACCAAGGCCAGAAGCCGCTCCATGGCGGACATTTCGTTGCGCAAGCTCAGCGGAAAGCGAACGTCCTTAATGGTGCGGTAAGCGTATCGCGCCCCTTCTGCTCGGCGTACGCGGGGCGTGCATGGTGGTGGGATGAGGGAGGGGGGGGGGGGGGGGGGGGGTACTCATCATCGTGCATGGCCGTAGTCGTATGACCATGAGACCCTCGCCTCCTTACAATGGCGGGGCGGACGGAGTACGTCGGCCTTTCACCGACTACGCAAGACATCGCTAGCACCAAAAGCGCGAAGCGCCGTGAGGTGTTCGGCGAGTCGCATGAAGGGTGAGCTCTGCATCCTACTAAAAGCCTCTTGTGAGGTGGGGGTTGAGAAAAGCTGAGCACGCGTTTTACGCGCACAGTACGTACGACGAACTACGGCAAAAGTTGGAGCAAACCCTTCATGGCCAATTTCAAAAATCACCTCCCCGAGGAAACCTACAACTAAAAAGTACACGGTGGTTTCACTTATGTAGTGATTAAGTTGAGGATGGAATACAAGCAGGCTCAAGAAGCGCGAGGCGAAAAAAATCAGCAACAACGTCAACATCAGCGCCAACCCCGCCCCCCCCCCCCCCCCTCCACCACCACCATCGCCACCCACGCTCACTCACTCACCCTCCACCACCGCCATCTCCGCGGCATCGGCGACGATGATCCTCAGGATCGACAAGGCGCTTCGCACGGCGTCGTTGTCGCCGACACACAGCCGGATGCGTCTCTGCTCCGGTCCGTCCAACCTCCAAAATCTCGCCTTCTTCTGGTGCAGAGGATCTCTCGCGTCCAGGCGGAAGAGCAGAGGGATCTGAACCACCCAAGGACCAAGGACGACCCACCCCGTCGGACGGGCCAAGCAAGGACGACGCGATGAGAGGGGTCCGGGACAGGACGCGATAAAAAAAATGTGGCCCAGGACGCGATATTGCGGAGGGGGTCAAGAACGCGATGAGAGAGAGAGAGAGAGAGAGAGAGGGAGAGAGAGAGAGAGAGAGAGAGAGAGAGCCCACGGAGGCGGTAGGGGTGTGCGGGTGTCAGGGGGTCGAGTCGAGCCAGCTCCCTTGATCTCGGCGTGAGCAAGGATGAACCACACCAGCAAAAACGCGTACGTAAATACTTCCCCAAGTATATACATACTGTATTAATAGTTCAAAGTATATATAATATGTACCAGGTATATGATACCAGGCGGCACCACTCTGTAGGAAAAAGTGAGGGACCGCTAGGGGATGAAGTATGAATGCCCAAACGGTCCCTGTAATTCTTCGTCAAGTCTCGCCTTAGCAATACCACCCTTCAGTTCGAAAATGAAGCTACATACGAGTGTACAACGCAACAGGCGACCACCATTAATATCAAGGAGGGCCAAAGTGAATAGGACCAAAATACTGCTGGTAAAACAGGTAAATATGTGGGTTTCAGTGCGTGTCGTAGGCCCTATTTACTATGGCCCCCCGTAAATAGTAGCAACAAAACAGAAGACGGAGGGGACAATATTCTCTATTACGGGGGGGCATAGTAAGTAGGACCAATTTTTGCTACAAGAAAAATAGGCAAAATATAAAGGTTTTTGTGTGTACCGTAGGTCCTATTTACTATGGTCCCCCGAAATAGGTCCTGTTGATCCCCTTCGGACCACAGTGGCGGAAATTGATGGGACACAATGACGACTACGGCAGCGGCCACTGCGCGATTTGCGGATGATACAATTTTGGTGTTCGAGTTGCAGTGCAAGGAGTCGTACGTCGTACGGGACGGGCGAAGCACGATCCTACCCGAAAAGCTGGGCGCTTACCTCGCTGCTCGCAGGCGGTCGACAGCGCCCCCCGGTTATCATTTGGCTTGGTCGCTATTCGAGACCGTAGTCCCGTTGTGCGGAAAAACCACTTGCGATTCGAGTCAGATTTAGCTACATGTGCACCGCGGTACTAAAGAGGGTTTTTAAGCTCTCCAGCGAACCTTTGGCTGCAGAAAGAAGAGCCCTTCCATTCTTCACCTACGCTACGTACGCGAACGGATGCTCGTGTCCCTCGCGAACACACGCGACGAGGCACGACAAAACAGGAAGTACGTACAAACAAGATTGAACAGATAATCACCTTCCGGAAGCTACATGGGTGTCTACTGTACGTAGTGGGGGTACATACTCTGCGATACCCGGGTACCATACCTGACTGTTTCGGCTATACACGGGTAGGTACCCGGGTACCAAACCTGGTTGTTTTGGCCATACTATGGCAGGTACCCGACTACCAAGGCTGGTTGCTTTGGTCATACCCGGATAGGTACCCGGATACCATATCTGGCTGTTTCGGTCATACTCGGGTAGTTACACGGGCACCAAACCTGTTTTTTTTTGCCATACTCATAGAATTACCCGGGTACCCCATAGAGAATTGTATTATTACGGGGGACCATAGTTAATAGGACCAAACATTGTTAGTAAAAATGGTTAGATATATAGGTTTTCAAGTATACCATAGGTCCCATTAACTATGGTCCCCCGTAATAGTACCCAACTCAGTACCCCCGTGGAACGATGTGGTGTAATTCTCTTGAGAGAGGTGCACGACGAGCTTACATCATCACCCGACACCGGACCCTCCAAGGTCAATATGACATGCCTATTCATCACCAACCTCGTGCCCTACTAAACGACATTTGGACGTAAATATAAGGTACGTTTGTACATTGATATTAACACAAAACGGTTCTTACTTTTCCATCCGGAGTGGTATAATATACATGTAGTATCTATATAGAACTACATACTTAGATCACAACCCCTGAGCGTGCTCGGTTGGTGCATCCCTGGCCTCTCAGAGCTCCCACTTCCAAACCGCCTCCTTTCATTACTTGCCGGACCTTTCCAGCAGTTCTTTGTTTTCTCGGTCATTTCTTCCTTTTTTCTTCTTTCGTTTCGTGTGCGTGCGTGTTCTCCGAGCACAGCATCGCGGGAGGACCCGGCACCGTCGCGGGTGCCAGCGGGTGTTGGCGGGTAGAGGGGGGGTTGCAAGGAGCGCGGTCGCCGCTTTCGTGCCTAGGCGTCGCGTGTGCCTCGAGACACGAGGGATGCATGAACGGGCTTTGTCTGGCTTCGATTTATGATTGTTGATAGAGTATGTACGATTTTATAAAGTTCGTTCGGCAGGGCAAGATAATATACAAGCGGTGCTTATTTTTGCGACCACGCTGAAGTTGAAAGAAGGAGGTGTGCAGTTTGAACACCAACGTTATCGAGCTGGCGAACGAAGGCCACGGTGAGCACCAGGCTTCACGCGGGGCGGGCGACGGGGCTGATTGTGGCAGAGAGTGATATAAGCTTTACCCGGACCGAATCGGTAGCGAGGTGGTCGCGAGAGGGGCGGGCGGCGTACGAGGCTGAGAGAGAAGCTCTTCTGTGCGATTTTTTCTTTCCTTTTTTTTCGACCGGGTGCAAGGTGCTCCAATCAGGCAGCTTTTCATTACTACTTGCCGGACCTTTCCAGCAGTTCTTGGTTTTCTCCATTTCTCTTGGCACGTCCTTTCTTCCTTTTTTCGTCTTTCGTTTCGTGTGCGTGCGTGTACTCCGAGCACGGCACGGCGGGAGAGCCCGGCGCCGTCGCGGGTGTCAGCGGGTGCTGGCGGGTAGAGGGGAGGTTGCAAGGAGCGCGGTCGCCGCTTTCGTGCCTAGGTGTCGCGTGTGCCTCGAGACACGAGGGATGCATGAACGGGCTTTGTCTGGCTTCGATTTATGATTGTTGATAGAGTATGTACGAGTTTATAAAGGTCGTTCAGGATAGCAAGATACTATTAATATTAAAGCGGAGCTTATTTTTGCGACCACGCTGAAGTTGAAAGAAGGAGGTGTGCAGTTTGAACACCAACGTTATCGAGCTGGCGAACGACGGCCACGGTGAGCACCGGGCTTCACGCGAGGCGGACGACGGGGCTGATTGTGGCAGAGAGTGATAAAAGCTTTACCCGGACCGAATCGGTAGCGAGGTGGTCGCGAGAGGGGCAGACGGCGTACGAGGCTGAGAGAAAAGCTCTTCTGTGCGGTTTTTTTCTTTTCTTCTTTTTGACCGGGTGCAAGGTGTTCCAATCAGGCAGAAAATTATTACACGAGAGGGGACGGGGATTTTTTTCCCTTTCCGAGTTTTCGGTTTCATTTTCATTTTTTTTGCTGCTGTGCCGTGCTGTGCTTTCGCCTTCTTCCTACATACGAGTACAGACATAAGAGTATATCGAAAGAAGAAAATAAGTACAGACAGCAGTATCCTACCTGGGGTATGTACGTACGTACGACATCCGCGACGCGAAGCGCATATATATGTGGCATTCGAGCTGGCGTCGGAGCTGTTTGTTCCTGAAGCATGGCGGCGGGACTCTTGGCATTATCAAGTCGCCGGTTTGCAATTACGACCTAAATTCAATCGTGGACTTCTGTCACTTCGCATAATTTGATGTTCCAATCAGGCAGAAAAATATTACACTAGAGGGGACGGGGATTTTTTTTCCTTTCCGAGTGTTCGGTTTCATTTTCATTGTTTTTGCTGCTGTGCCGTGCTGTGCTTTCGCTTTGTTCGTACATACAGTACAGACATAGAGCATATCGAAAGACGAAAATAAGTACAGACAGTAGTACCCTACCTGGGGTGTATGTACGTACGTACGGCATCCGCTACCCGAAGCGTATACCTGGTATGTGGCATCCAAGCTGACGTCGGAGCTGTTTTTTCCTGAAGCATGGCGGCGGGACTCTTGGCATTATCAAGTCGCCGGTTTGCAATTACGATCCTTGAAAACACTAAACTCAATCGTGGACCTCTGTTCGCTTCGCATAATAATTTGATGTACTTTTTCCCTTCCTGAGCGAGCGTAGCGGGCGGCGTAGGCCGCCCGCGGAGCGAAGCGCCTTGTATATATATAATGTATACGCACAGCAGTAGTTCTAGAGGTGGACTACACGTTGAGCCTCTGCCATCACCAGACCCTTCGAGGTCTACACGAGGTCTATATCACCAATCGCCGATCAGCCCACCCCCACCCCCACCCCCACCCCCACCCCCGCTCCTCGCCCCGCTCTCCCACCCCGTCGTACCTCGTTGGGGCAAAACCCGTTGGCCTCTTGGTTCGTCTCAATCGCAAAGCCGTAATTCAGCAGGAACCGGTGATTGCACTTCTGGCCATAGCTGTCGTACACCTGGGCCCCCCCCTGGATGCCGTGAAGCGTTGTGATCGTGAACGCCCCGCGCTCGTTGTCGTACGTCCACTTTGTCTCCCGCGGCCTGCGCGCAGGAAATACACACGCAAGCGCAAGCGCAAGAAACACAAACACGAAGATACTAAAAAAAAAAGTTCAAAGCACGCAACAAAAAAAACAATCAACAAAAAAAACACACACGCCTCTCTGCCTGGTCCGTGAAAAGCCGACGTGCTCCGCCCCGGCATTGTAGGGAGAACTAAAAGTGTGCGAGGGGCTATGGTCATACGACTAGGACCATGCATAACATGAGTATCCCCCCCCCCCCCCCAGCAGAAACACGCTATACACGTGCAAAAGCAAAAAAAAAACGCAAAAAGTGAGATGAATTCTATTACGGGGGACCATAGTTAATAGGACCTATGGTATACATAAACACCTATATATTTTACCATTTTTACCAAGAATGTTTGGTCCTATTAACTATGCCCCCCCGGAATAGCATAGGCGTACGGCGAAAAAATGTTGTATGTTGATATAAAACACGCAGAAGCGTCCAAAAACACACGTAAACACGCAAAATCCGAAACACGTCTGTAGGAACACGCAAAAAACAAGCAAACGAACGCAGAACAACATATATCAACGCGCGCGAACGTACAGGACCACGTGGAAGAGACGCCGCTTTACGTTTTCCAAGTTTTCAACCCGGTGGTTTCGGGGCGCTGTTGTTTGTTCACCTGGTTCCAACAGGCAGGAACCATACCGCTGGTAGCATACGACGGATACGCAACGACTACGAAACGCCCACCCCGCGAATGGGCGGGGTTTCACAGAGACCATCGGCCTTCGTGCGGGCCGTAAGAAACTTGTGTGAAGGAGCAAGCGTTCGTGACCCCGACTGGGCACGGGCCCCAACAATGAAGCTCCCAAGAACGGGCATCCATTTTGAAGAAAAAAATCACGTAGTTCGTAGTCCCAACTCACTTGGTATCTAGTCGGTAAAAATCGAAACAAGCCCAGCCCCTTACCTCCTCCCCCTCCATAAAAAAAGCCCCGTGATCCGACACACTCTTCGTCGACCCCCATTGCAACATATGTTCCGCCCCGAAGCCATAATATAGGCCACAAGACCAGCCCCACACTTCCCCTCCACTCGGCCCTCTCCCGCGCAACGGGGTACCATCTGCACCATCACAACAGCACCAACACCACCACCATCACCACCATACCACCACGACCACCATCATCACCACCACACCTCACCTCAATGCTCTCGGCCAACAACCCTTACCCCCCCCCCCCCCCCCACCTCCCGACCACCACCAGCACAGTCACAGCCTCAACGCAACATCCCCGCCCCCCTCCTTCCCTCCCTCCGTTCTCATCCCCCCACCCTCCTCACCACCAATAAACACTCCCCGGCGTGCAACTCCCTTCCCCTCTCGGCTTACCGGTAATGATTCAGCATGTCCGCGTACGGGACGAGCGCGCTGGTCCTCAGCCCTCCCACGTCGAGCCCGAAGTTCCGGCTGCACACGCACATGCGAGCCCACTTGAACTCCTCCAGGGTTGACACGTCGCGGAAGGGCGGGTAGAGGTCGCAGATAACCCCGTAGTCTCCCTCGATCGCCTGGCTTCGCTCCTCCACCTGGCGGCGGGAGCAGTCGAACGGGAGGGGTGGGGTACGCACCGGCGGCGGCGGCGGCAGCGGCGGCGGCGGGGGGCAGCCGTAGTGGGTGGGACAGTGGTTTTGGTTAGGGTGCTTGGATGTCTGGTTTCGGGCCCGAGGGGTGGGGTGGGGTGGGGTGGGGTGGGATAGGGTCGGCGAGGAGTTGAATATGGCCGAGCAGGGGAGTTGGGGGGGAGCGATCTGCTTCGTTGCGTGCCTCAGTCACTTGACAAGACCACGCATCCCTTTCGAGAAGGAGTTTGGGGGGGCGGGGCGGAGGGGGGTTACCTTAGCTGTCGCGCGTGGACACATATATACACACACAAAGGTACACAAAACATGCAAGCCTTGGAGGAACACAAAAAAACCGTGTGGACAGGCGCAGACCAAAACACACACAAATCATGGACAGAAATCGAAAAACCTAGACAGGCTATGGGCACAAACTACGGAAATCATGAACACACACAACGCACAGAGAAATCTGGGCACGCACGAACACAATAAACTGCGGACACACTCCACATACACCCACACGTACACAACCCCCACATACACCCACACATGGACACGCACACACACCTGGGTGACGAGGTAAGACCCCTGCAGCAACCGAACTTCGTCCTCGCTCCAGAAGATGGGCATGTTGCTGAGCGTGCTGGGCAGGAGGTCGTAGTACGGGCGGAAGAAGGTATCCGGCCGCTTCATGTCCGTGAGGATGAAGAGCATCAGAAAAATGTGCTTGGGGGCATCGAAGGAAACGCCAGAGGCCAGCACCGCCTGTCCCACCGGCAGAGCCTTGCCCATCTCCACCGTCACAAGGCACCTTTGCGGGAAAGCAGTGGGGTTGACGTTGGTGTGGGCGTCGGTGTCGGTAAGTGCTGGGGTCGGCGTTGGTATTGGGGTGTTTGTGTTCGGGTGCTTGTGTTGGGGTGTGGTGTTGGTGTTGGTTTGGTGTTGTGATTTTGCTTCAGTCTTGTTGTGGTGTTGGTGTTGGAGTTTGTGTTAGCGCTGGCGTTTTGTGTCGGTGTTGGTGTGATGATGGCGTGTTGGTGACGTGATGGTGTTGGTGTGGTGTTGGCGTTCGTCGTTCGTGTCGGGATGGTGTGGCATTGGCGTTGGTATTGATATGGGGTTGGGGTTGGTGCTGGTGTTGGTGTGGAGTTGATGTCGCCGTTGTTGTGGAGTCGGTGTTGGCGTTTGTTTCGGGTTGGCGTTAATATTGCCATTGGTGTTGGTGTTGGTGTTGGTGTTGGGGTAAGGGTGACGTTGGGGCAGGCGATCGTGTTGGTGTGGTGTATGTCGTGTTGGTATTGGTGTGGTGTGGTGTTGGCGCGGTGTTGGTGTGACAGTGGTGTTTACGTTGGTGCTAGCGTTAGCGTTGGTGTTGGGTTTTGGTGTAGGTAGTAGCGATGGCGGTGGCGGGCGGGGGGGGTCGAAGAGAGACCGCGCGCCGCCGGAAGGCAACAATCACAGGCAAGAAAAACACCACAGCGAAAATTCGAGGGGAGGGGGGAAGGAAGGAAGTAAGGAAGAAAGGAAGGATGGGGGGGCGGGGAGGAACGGAGACGCAAGGGAGGGAATCGAGACGCGGGAGGCGGGGGCGGCGAGAAGCGTTAACCTGCGAGTACCTGGCGGCGGTGTCAACTTGAAAAAAGAAAAAGAAAAAAAAAGGGGCGAGTGGTTCTTCACCCACAGAAGACTTGGCATGGCAGGTGCTGCTGCGGTGGATGCAACAGCCGCAGCAAGGAGCAGCGGAGGGAGGAGAGCCCACTTCCAGGAAACTCCTCGCCACAGCTTCTCCCGCCACCTCCGCGACATCCCAGCAAAGCACGCACCACCACCATCTTGCGGATACGTACGCGTACAGCCAACCTACCTTTCTTTCTCTTGCCCTCTGTCTCCCCCCCCCCCTCGTCCCTTTTTTTTTCTCTCTCCCCCTCCCTCCTCCTCTCTCTTTCCTCCCCCCCCTACGCCTATATTTCTCTCGCTCTCTTCCCCTACACCTCTTTCTCTCTCCCCCACTCCTTCCTCCTGTGGAGTGGGAAAGACAGACCGTTGGCGGCTGCTCCCCCCCACCCCATCGCTGATGGCCCACGGCCATACGACTACGGTAATGCATGACTATGAATACCCCCCCCCTCCTATTTATTATATATAGGTTGGGTTGGCGTCAGTTGGCAACGACACTGTAAAACATGCCGCTCACTACGTGAGCTAGACCACCAGGGTACCGTTTTTTTTTTTTCGCGGTCGGTCACAGCTGGTTGTCGAGTTAGATCATTTGTGCGAGGTAAAAAAAACTTTAGTCCACACAAGGGAATTGATCGTATCACGTACCTGGTAGTGGTCATGGTAAGGCACCCAAGAGGCAATTACACACCGCATTACTCCCATTGCTGTCTCTGGAAGTCGCTACACCGGAAATTGCATTTAACTCATTGAAGCTGTCATCCATGTGCAAGTCCGCCTCACAAGCGGCTCCTAGTAGGATGTAGCTCACCCTTCATGCGACTCGCCCAACACCTCACGGCGCTTCGCGCTTGGCGCAAGCGATGCCTGCCTGGTCGGTGAAAACCCGACATGCTCCGTCCCGGCATTGTAGGGATGCGAGGGTCTATGGTCATACGACTACGGCCATGCATGAGATCGAGTACATCTCTCCTATCGAGTACACCTCCCCTCCCCCATCGCTTACCTGAGAGGGATTTCCACGATGACCTCATCCGGGTCTATCGCGCCTCTTGCGTGCACCCCTCGCACCTCAGGATCATACCGTCGAATCTCCAGGCGCGGAAAGTTACCACCGTTCTCCAGCAGCCAGCGCTCGAACGCCACCACCTGCTGGCACAGCACAGCACGCGTTGTTGTTGTTGTTGTTGTTGTTGTTGTTGTTGTTGCTGC
This sequence comes from Nereocystis luetkeana, assembly GCA_031213475.1. Taxonomy (NCBI): domain Eukaryota; class Phaeophyceae; order Laminariales; family Laminariaceae; genus Nereocystis; species Nereocystis luetkeana. Next base: position 3,653,632 of record JARUPZ010000032.1, read on the forward strand.
TGTGAGTGGCGGTGTTGCCGTTGGTTGGTGTTGGCGGCAACAATGTTGTTGTTGCTGTTGTCGTTGTTGTTGGAGGTGGTGGTGTTATAATTTGGAGCGTGTGGCGTCCTGTCACATATTGGGCCAGAACCAGTATTTTCGGGCTGGCGTACTCTGAGGTACATACTGGAGTGTACTGGTGGAGAGGTGCTGGAGGAGAGGTACCTCTGGAGAGGTGCTGGAGGATAGGTACTGGTGAACAGGTACTGGTGAGCAGAGTACTGGTGGACTGATACTGACAAAGGTACTGGGTGGTCTAAACTGGCAGTACTGCCGTCTTCAAAATACCGACCGCTGTGATGTCCTTGCGCGACATATACGATAAACATTCCTGGACAGGGGAGGCTGCAATGCCAAGACACGAACCGCAGAACACGCACAAAACCAGACTGACTGCTGTGATAGAGAAAAACCAAGGAAATACGGAAACAAACAAAAAGGCCCGGAGAACAGTGACGAGTGTGGAATGACCGAGCCCGAAAAAATGGCGGATTGACGCGCACAACGTCACAAACACACTCACAGCAGTAGGGGTCCCTCTATAATGCCGGTTCAATCTTGCCGGTGCCGGATATAGTGCCGGGTGCCGGTGCAATCGCTTGGCACAGATGGGATTACAGACAGTAACCAGTGTGGTAGAGTACCGGTGCCCGCTACGTAAAATGCCGGTGTATTTACCTGGCACATAGCCGGCATTATAGAGGGACCACTATTGCGGGGGACCATAGTTAATAGGACCTGTGGCATACATACACACCTATACATTTAAACATTTCTACTAACAATATTTGGTCCTATTAATTATGGTCCCCCGTAATACTGTTGCTGTACTTATTGTAGTGCCAGGTACTGTTGTTGTTGTTTCGTAGAAGGTGAACGCCGCGAAAAAAATTACCAAGTACAAACTGTAAGGTAAAAAATTGCAAAGGTTTTTAGAGGGGCCACTGCTGCCGTGTGGTTGTTTGGTACCGGTGTAGACAAGGTGCACGCTACGTAAAAATTACCAGGAGTATTTTTTCGAATGAAAGTTGCAAGGTTTGTGCTTCGATGCCCCCGCGGAAACAACCCGCAGCTAACCCTCAACCAATGTTCTGTCACAGACCAAAGTCGAATCGTTCACTGGGGCTAGTGTTGGAATACCGAACGATGGTTGAGTCTATACGACACCCCATCTGGTCGCGGAGTTATAAGGATCGTTGGGTCTCCATATTCAAGTAGAAACCCTCCTTATATTTTCGGCCCGGAGAGAGAGAGGTGTGCGATACCGATAACCAAAAAAAAACACGTACGGTAATCGATCTATGTATCGATATTTGATACCCTGGCAGATAGATTGAAGCGTGCGTTCACTACCTGCATGAAAAACACGAGGATGCCACAGGCCGCAGGGGATAGAGGGCAAAACATGTTCGATATGTCCGATAAATCGTTTTTTAATATGATATCCAATACCAGCTGGGACGCCTGTTGCTAACCCTCCATCATTACGCCTTTATTTACCGATGGAACACCCCTTCTGAGCCCCTCGGGCCAAGAAAAACGATGCCTTACCTTGGCATCGTGGTCAGGGGAGTCAGGGTCCATATCTGCGAAACCGGCAAGCGGGCATTAAGAGGCGGGAAGGGGGGGGGGGGGGGGGGGGGGGGCTCACGTTTTAGGTACGGACCAAGCCACTTACAAGCTCAATCGTTGTTGAGTTCAAGTTGAAAAAAAAAAGGAAAAAGACACCTACCTCTACGAGTACAAAGAAGGAAAAATAACACCTCTCAGCTGTGAGATCGAGAGTTTCGTCGAGACTCGTACCATCCCGCCCCCAAACAGAGGGAGCGTTTGGATATTATAATCAAGCAAAAAAAAAAAAACGTTTCAATTTAGGGACCAGAACTGCAAATATTTGCAAAAGCTGCGTGCGGTGCTTCGGTCGTTGATCGCGCTTGCTATGCAGTACATCGCAACGGCGCACATACATCTAATCTAGCACCCTAACGGCTTGATTTGGAAACAGGCAGGCGTGCATCCCTTCAGCTCATCATTCATCAACTTTGCTCGCAGCCGATCGCCCTCCTCCGTGGTTCAGCGGTACCCTCGCACGCCGCTATAGAGTTGATTCCGTGCGTTCAAATCTCACCGTGTGCTGAGAATTTCCATACTTGCAACAAAAAGAATGCCTGGTATATATATATGAAAAAAAAAATCAACTGCTGAAAGCGCGTACGAATCATGGCGAGGGTACACAGGGTACATAGTCGCAATCAATTAGACGCCAGTCGACGAGGTAAAAAATGGCTCAAGTCTCCTCGCGATAAAAATAAAGAAGGGTACGAGCCGTAGTGGGGAGGGGGGGCCTGCTCTGTGGCCCCGGGTCTGGATTTACGACTATTGCGGAGGCCATATTACGGGGGACCATAGTTAACAGGACCTATGGTATACATAAAAACCTATATGTTTAACCATTTTTACTAACAATATTTGGTCCTGTTAACTATGGCCCCCCGTGATAGTAAATAGGACCAAATACTGTTAGTAAACATAGCGAAATATGTAGATTTTTGTGTGTACCGCAGGTCCTATTTAATATGGCCCCCCGTAATAGGAGGGAGAGAGAAAGCAAGGGCGAAAACGATAAAGCAGGAAAGAAAAAACGTTTCTTGCTGGAAAAAGGAGAAGAAGAAAAAACATGTTCCCGTACGTCGCTTTTTTTTAACAATTACCGTGCTCTCTATACCCTTACCCTGGTAAACATTTTACGTATAAAATGGAGAAACAGTCGTGAAATCTAGAAAAAAGCACGCTGCGACAATATCGGCCCTTCAGAAAATCATCAACAATTATTAAATAAGCGCACATTGAGCCTGGTTGAGCTACAAACGCGCCGAAGTCAGACACAAAAAACGCAGAACTCCGCAAATATCGCTGTATGTAACCGCCCGCAACAGCCCGGACACTTGCAACGATCTATGAACAACTGAGTATCACTCAGACCGGCCATACAATCTCCGTTTGGTGCTAATATTATCGTTCAAAATGGTGCTTTTATTCCCGCTCAAACTTGTAATTAATACCAGGTACCAGTACCAGATATTCTGTTTCAAGTCGGCGGTAGTCATCCAATTCAAAGCCCTGACCATTCTGTATCACCCCCCCCCCCCCATTATTATAGCACACCCGGTGCTACATAAATCAACCCTTTCAGTGCTGCACTCCCGTTCTGGGGACAAACTACTTGGAATTAGAGTCGTTTTGGATTTTTGCCAAAATGAGGTATACCTTGTCACTTTTGTGCCAAAACCAGTTACACACTGACAAAAAGTATAAATCACACGCCAGGAGCCCTGCCATTGACCAGCCTCACATCTCGTTATACTACAAAGACCAGTGACGACGTTAATAACAAGTACCTGCCTGCTTCGGCCTGCCCCGTCCTTGGGGTGGGCCGAGGAAGTCTGCCAGGACCTGCAGCGGTCTAGCGACAGTCACACGAACATCGAGCTTCGGACTACGTAGGTAGGGAACCTTGCGCGGTCCGGCTGGTGGCCTGCTCGCTTTAAGGACCGCGTGGGGTGGTGGTGATGTTTTTTCTTCTTAACCCCGACGCCGAGGAGTTCATCCCTCAGGCGGGACGGGTACATCACCACAGCAGAGAGCGCTACGTGGGCAGCCGGTGGAGTGGAGAGGCTGGCCACAGCGTGGGTATGCATGCACGACAGGAAGGATGGGATTGTCGGCGTGGGTTGGGACGGCTGCACCCAGCCAACGGGAACCAAGGCGCGTACCGGGCTACGAAACGGAGAGCCACTTTCGCCATAGCGAAAAAAAAGAAACAAAAAAAGAAAAAAAGAAGGCGGGGACGAGCCTCACGTCGGCTGGCAAAGAAAGCAGCACGCGAGGCTCGTAAGAGACAGAAGGAGGCACTTGTGACGGTAGCGACCTACAATGTGCGCACCCTGGCTGTAAAGGGGAAGAACGGGTACGGACATGACGAGCGGGTACTGGCGAAGGGACGGCAACTCGGCTGTGACTTCATTGGCCTGCAAGAAACTCGGAGGTCCGGCAGCACGACGTTCCGTGCGGCAGGGTATCGTGTTTTCTGTTCAGGACAGGAAACAACAGCCACCAGGCAAGGGCTGTACGGAGTAGGCCTAGCTGTCAAGGAATCGTTGTGCAGTAAGTCTGTGTATACTCATCAGTTCGTTGACGAGCGGCTAATGTCTATGCGCTTTGAGCTGGCTGGCAAATGCGAGGCAGTCAATTTCGTCGTTGCGTATGCTCCAACTGATTGTACCAAGGACGCCGAACTGAAAGGTATCTTCTGGCAGAAGCTGGAGTACTTGGTGAAAAAAATCCCGACGAAAGAGTGTCTGTTTGTACTGATGGATGCCAACGCGCGAACTGGACAGAGGAAGGAAGGGTGCGGTGATGATGAAAGCAGAGTGCTGGGAGCGTATGGACGTGATGTTCGTAACGATAATGGCAGACGGCTCCTGTCGTTCGCCACCAATTGCAAGTTGGCTCTCACCAACACGTTTTTCAGCACGCGCAAGGGTGGGATATCGCATACTTACAACGGCACCGGCCCGAATGACCGTAAGCGGATTGACTACATCCTAACCCGTCAAGTCCATCGACCTAGAGTACAAGATGCGAAAGTCGTCCCACAGCCTCCTGCCCCAGCTAAGGCTGACTCAGACCACAACATCTTGTATATTAAAGTCCGACTCGGTGGTCGTTTTGCGCCCAACAGACAAATACGTAGACCGACGAAACGCCGAGAGTTCGACAGGCAGCTTTTTATGTCCGATGGAAATTGTCGTGAACGAGTAGTCTCCAGGATCATCTCCACTCTCAACCAGCCTATCCAGCCCCGTAATACGTCTGGTATGGTTGAGATTTTCACTGCGGCTGTTATTGATGCGGTCGAAAAAGAGGTACCACCCCCTGCACGTCGCCACCGCAGACATGGATGGTGTGAGTCTGCCGAAACCTTGGCCGCATTCATGCCAGCATGGACAGCGAGGGAGGATGCACGACAATTCTTGCGTGCCCACCCCCGGGACAGAACCGCGTGGAAGACCCTGAGATCTGCGTGTGCGAACCTGCAGAAGGTGATTGCCGCAGGACTGCATGCGTACTTCGAAGCGTACCTTGCCGAAACCGAACGACTCCTAGCGAACAACGACCAAAGAGGCTTTTACAAGCACCTTAAGAGTACGGTAGGATTGGAAGGGACTAAAGCGAGGAGCGAACAGTTCATTAGGGACGAGGATGGCACGATCCTACGGGATAAGGTGCGAATTCGTGAACGATGGGCGGGGTTTTATCACAAACTCTTGAACACGAAGTCGCTGAAACTCGATCCCACGATCATCGACCTCTTGCCACCGCGACCGCCTAAACTGTCGCTTGAAGATGAACCATCCATAGACGAGATGACCGAAGCACTGAAGGGGATGTCGAATTGGAAAGCTGTCGGGCCAGATGGTCTCCCGGTCGAACTCCTAAAAATCGACCACCCGGCATTCGCCCAGCGCTTTCACAACATCCTTGTCAATGTTTGGTTAACAGGAGAAGTCCCTCAGCAATGGAAAGATGCGATCATCAAGGTCCTTCACAAAAAGAAGGATCGAACTGACTGCAACAACTATAGAGGGATCTCGCTTGTTGCCCACGCAGGCAAAGTGTTGTTGAAAATCGTCGCGTCCCGCCTCAGCAACTACTGCGAGACCGAGGAACTACTCCCCGAGGAACAGTGCGGCTTCCGCCCCGCACGATCAACGATTGATATGTTGTTCGTCGTGCGCCGGCTGCAAGAGCTCGGACGACAGAGGAAAATCCCCTTATACGTGTGCTTCATCGATCTGCAGAAAGCGTACGACTCTGTCGACCGAGAGCTGTTATGGAAGGTACTCACACGCTTTGGCGTACCAACCAAGATGCTGAGAATTATCCGTAATTTCCACGATGGCATGCGGGCTCGCGTGCGTACTGATGACGGCGAGCTCTCGGAATGGTTTGATGTCACGCAGGGGCTGCGGCAAGGCTGTGTACTGTCACCGTTACTGTTCAACGTGTTCTTCGCTGCTGCGTTACACGTCGTACTAGTACGCTTCAGCCAAGACGAAGCCATTGTAAGGGATTTGGTCCAACTCTTGGAAGCTGGAGTAGTTCGAACAGGGAAGGAGGAGCCATTGGCGTGCGTGCGAAGGTCTGTATGGGGCATGTTGTACGCCGACGATGCAGGAATTGTCTCGAAGTCGGCTGAAGGGCTCGCAAAAATGATGACAGTCATCGTGACTGTCTTCGAAGCAGCAGGCCTCACGGTGTCGGAAAAGAAGACTGAGACAATGGTCCTACAAACACCAGACCGGACAACCCTCGCACCACCGCTCGTCATCGAAGCGGCAGGTCAGAGGTATAAGCAGACGACCCAGTTCTTATACCTAGGCGGCGTTATCCACGAAAACGCTGACCTCTCGCTCGAAATCGACCGACGGATCCGCCTCATGCGAGCATGCTTCAAACGGTTCGGCCCGGAGTTGTATGATAGGACGACCGCCCCCCTTAGCCTTAAAGTCCGAATGCTGAAGGCCGAGGTGATTGAGACCCTGCTGTACGGGTGTGTGACGTGGACCCTCAGAGCGGAACACTTTGCCAAGCTTCGAACGGCTCACCACCAAGTCCTGTTGCGAGTCATTGGCTTCCAGCGCCGACTTCGTACTGACCATGCCACCCTCTCGTACGCGAAGGCCCTCAAGATGACACGTTGCGAGAGCATCGAAACGACCATTCGCAAACGGCGGCTCTTCTTTGCGGGGGGCGTGGCACGGCAAAGCAAGGAGCGATTACCCAATCGGGTAATGCTCGGGACGATAGCTGGTGGGGAGAACCCGAGACCAGGCGGACAGTGTAAGACTTGGCATAGATGCATAGTCGAAGACCTTAGGGAGTTCCGAGCCACCGAAGGGTCAACGGAAGTTGCCCCCTTGGTGTTTGGAGTTGAGACCGCGTTGTGGTCCACAGCAGCCAAAAAGGCGGGGAAGTGGTACCGGGGGATCCTTGAAGCAGCCGAACGGTTCATGGTGAGGTGGCACGAGGCTGAGGCTGAGATGAGTAGACAGCGCCGCGCATCCGCCGTGGATGGTGCCCAAAGGAACGGGGGGGGAGGGGGCAACAGGAGAAGTGGCATAAAGCCCGACCGAGTGAATGCGGAGAGGGGGGGGAACAGGAGGGGTAGAAGGGAAACGGCGGTAGACGAAAGTAGGAAGGAGATGGCAGACAGGGTAGCAAGGCACCAAGTCGACTAGGAAGTAGAATATGACCATACTACTAGTGCTACCAACTGGTGCAGCTGGCTCGAACGTGGTCTTCCCTTGTCTTCTCTTTTAGTTTTTTTTTTTTTTTTTTTTTTTTTTTTTCTCTCTTGCGCTGACTCTCCGTGATTTTCATTTCATTTTTTCTCTTCCTCTTCCTTTTCTGATTGATAAGCCGTACTCAAGGAGCCGTGTGGCGTGGTTGGAAGACGAACCTGCTCTGCTCGGCTCGTATTGTCTGACGCCAAGGGGCTGGGCATAGTTGACGAACGCAGGGCGGAGACGGCAGTCTGGGTAGCAAGGTACCAGGCGGATTAGCAGGGAGAACCTGGCTATACTACTCGTACCACAAGCTGCTGCCGCCACCTAGAAGGTGCTTTGGGCTTTGGTCTGCCTGTTATTTCCCCTTTGTTATTTTTCCTTGTTACTTTTTTCCTTGGTTCTTTGTCTTACTCTGTTCACAAGCAGTGGTGTCTTTTGTTATTTCTTCTTTTTTCCAGCTCGTTCTTTTTCAAGTGTAGGCCACCTCGCCTGCGGGGGGGGGGGCACGACAGATTGTTTCTCTTAGATTTTGCTTTCATTTTTCTTCTTTTTCTTTTTCGACTTGTCTACCTTGTTTTGTTTTCTCTTTGATTGTTTCTTTTCGTTTCACTATTTCATAGATTGCGTATGTCGTGCCTGTCGTATCTAGTATGATGACATGGCTTTGCATTGCCCACTGCAGTTCACACTGCACACGTGGCAACGTAGTATCTCTGTGGCGTAGCTTTGTGACCACAGAACTTGTATCTCTTCTAGGATGGAAGAATCGGCACGGACACTGGTTGTGCTGGATGTCGACGGGTAGAAAGAACGGTTTAATGTGAAGAACACACACACACACACACACACATCGCACCTGTTTTTGGCTTGAAGCTGGCCCGGGTACATCTGAATTTGTCTACTTTGTCGATTATCAAGAATAGCTTTCAATTGTTTCAACTGATTTTCAGTGAGGCCATACGTACGTGCACTGTTTTTTCTCTGCGTATGTGGTTCCCGGTCCCTCGGTTGTAATTGTGTCTAAAATCCGTACGTACGTATATATATATATACGTACGTACGTACGTACGCTGATTTCACTTTTTCTTCTTTGGGGTGTACGATGTGCAATGTCTTCAGTTGTTGTGATGTGTACCCTGTTGTTGTGTGTGTTCTTCACATTGAACCGTTCTTTCTGCCCGTCGACATCCAGCACAACCAGTGTCCGTGCCGATTCTTCAATCCTAGAAAATATGCAAGTTCTGTGGTCACAACAGCACCGTGGACACGTGGACACACAGACGACAGCAGTCCGTCTGCCTCACCCCGCGTCGATGTGGCCTCAGGTTTGGCACGGCAAAAAACTTTGCGCCGAGCAGCCCGTTCCGCTCGCATCGTCAGGAGGCTTCAGAGCCGGCAACGGGGGAGGGGGGGGGGGCGCCAGAACAACCCTCTTGGCGCGCCCGCCCTCGCGAAACTGACGCGGCCTGGTGACAGGTGACCCTCTGCATGTCGAAGCGGAGCCCGTGGTTCCTATGCCCTAAAGAAAACGAAACCATCCACATTTTGGAGGCCACACGCTCAACGTTCAGGCGAAAAAAAACTAAAATGTTTTGAGCTTTCTCGTTGCCAGAAACACAGAAATACCGCTCGTGGCGTGTGCTCTTTTACTTGGTTTCAATACGTTACGGTTTTTGGCTCAAACGGAACGGGTGTACCTGATTTTGGCAAAACCCGTATTAGTGTATTTCATGCAAGGGGTTTCGCCGGCGCCCTGGACGGCCGCCGGCTTGCGTCATGCCAAAAACACCAAGAAGTAGCGTAGTGGCGAAGGATGAACGAAGATCAAACGTTGTGCTAAGAGTGGGGGCCAATCTACACATTCCCCACGCAGTATTCGTACTGACACGTGTCGTGTGCGTTTTTCGGTCACATTTTTCCGACACACATATATATATGACTGCTGCACAGCTGCTGCATGCTGTTGAAGCCTCTCATACCTACATGACTGCTGCATATGTACACCCAGCCCGAAGAAAGGAGTACCTACTCGTACATCTCCACAGAGGCTGGTGCGGAGATTGCCTTTGCGAATAGCTGCACCTACCGAGATGCTATTGGTCTGTGACGGATTTCCCTCCTCAGCGACGCCACCACAGGCGCGCCACCGCATGTAGACGCCCTCCGCCTTCGGACAACTGCAAACGCATCATACTCAATGTTCAACTCGTTGTGCGCAGGACGTAAAGGGTTCTCCATACTGGAGATTCATCCATACACTTGGTGAATGACTGGGTCGCGTGTTTTTTTTTTTTTTTTTTTTTTTTTTTTTTTCAATCCCATTCATTATCTTCGCACATCTTCTTCTCTCTCTCCTTCCAACTCGTAACTCAGATCCGGGGTCACATAGCAGGCTCTTCTCCCCCCTTCCCGCTACGGTACGTGCCTTCATTTTTATCGCGAGAAGATTTCAGCCTTTTCTTCCCTCGTCGACTCGCATCGAATTGTGCCTACCCACGCTGCAAGGCGCTCTCAACAATTGAATCCCTTTTTTTTTTATTTTTGCAAATAATGTCAAAGTCCGACCCTCCTAGGGCTCGAACCCAGGACTCAAACAAGTAGAATTCGAGGTTAACCACTTGTGTTGGAGTTACTCAGTCATGAGGGCCCAACATCAACTCCCTTCCTTGGTCGTTACGTCTTCTAGCACTCCGAGAGATTGGCGTGGAACGCCGCAACGCAGCTCACAAATTTGAGTCTTGACCGCTCCATCGGTAGTACTCACGGATTACGTACTTGTAACGATTTTACACAGGCCGAAGCTCCGGCAACTTTTTCACACTGCGAGTGCTGAGAGTATGGGCAGTATCAGCAGTATCCGCAGTATCAGACAACGAAGTACTTGGGAGTACAGCCTAGCCGAGAGTGAGAGATACCGCTTTTTAACATTTGGTTGTACTATTTCTTTGTTTGCGTGCTGTATGTACGGTCTTCGATCAATTACCGACCAACGTATGCGTGCTGCTGCCTAACTGCTGTTTGGTGGTGTAGCTCTGCAACAACAACAACGATTCGCATCGACTGTACGGCTGCTGCAGGCTGCAAAGCTGCGCACAAACTGCTAGTACGGGTTTTCGCGCGGGCCGGAGAAAAAAACTAAAGCAACAATCGCAGCAGCAGCAGCAGCAGCAGCAAGCAGCACAGCGTACTGCTGCATACAGCGTTAGCTGCTGCTGCCACTGCTATTGCTGCTGCTGCTGCCCCTTCTGCTGCACGCGCCTCTCGCGCTACCGCTGTTGATATGCACATTATTGGACTGCTGTCGTGGACGCCCGTGCGTCCTCGCACTATTACGGGGGGCCATAGTTAATAGGACCAAGTATTGTTAGTAAAAATGGTTAAACATATAGGTTTTTATGTATACCATAGGTCCTGTTAACTATGGTCCCCCGTAATATATACCTGGTATATACTACGAGTGGGGCCATAAATTATGCTCACGTACGCAACCGATACCCTTCATTGAACTTCGCATACTCGTACTGGAGGCATATCACGACGACAGCGAACCGAAATATGGCTGTAGAGCTGAGTGCACCGCAGCAGCTTCTGCGGCGCATCAGCTGCACTCGTCCATGCCGTCAGCAGAGGCTTCCTAGGAGGCCTCCGTGTCAAAAAAGAACATGCAAGAGGTCGTGCCGGAGACAGCAGTCGCTTCTACTGCTATGTCTTGTTGCGGGACTGCCGCCACTTCTTTTCGGTTGCAAAAACGCCTTCCATGACCCCCCCGGTTGGAACATCCACTATATCTGTGGACATCCCTCCCAACAAGAAAGACAACTGGTACGCACGTAGGCCTAGGCCGTCGATCCTTTGGCACGACAAGTGATGCTGAGCTTGCAACGCCCAAGGAACCCATGTGGCTACACAGAAGGGCACAAGGAGGCATGTATCCTCCTTGAAACACCCCCCGTAGAATGAGCTTCCGCACTGATCTCTTACCCTGAGCACTCGTCGTAGTTCTCTTCGTTCGTCGCCCAAACAAAAAAACTAAAAATATCATACGTCATACTGTAGAACAACAAAGTGGCATGTTTCTGGCGGGGCTGTGATTCCTGTAGTAGAACGGACCCCACCCCCCCCCCCGCGGCTGCGCGCCTGCCGTGACGCCTACGCTCCTGGGAGATCCGTGGTCGGAGAGCACCCAGCCGAAGCAATCACTCAAAAAGGTCGGGAGCACGACTCACAGACCACGCAAACGGCTGCAGGGCACTATTATGCGGTGTAGCCCCACGTCGAGGCCGCGCACGGGACGCGTGCGCGCGCTGATCGCACGGATCGGCGGCGGGAGAGATCCACGAATGAGTGCCCGAAAAACACTGGAGCACTACGTTCGGTATATGTAAATACCTTTAGGACCTCTCGCACTGAAAGCTACTGGTGTGGTACGCTAAGTCTAGACCGCTATCCGTCACCGGCCAAAAAATGAACTGCCGTCCATTGACTCCTGTCCGTCACAGGCCGAAAAACGAGACTGTCGTCTCCTGACTCCTGACCGACGCGCATTTTGATGAGTTTCCGTTATAAGACGAGGCTAGGGACGTACGTGAAAGACGAATGCGCTCTTGCAGCCGTGGCAGCTCCTTCAGCCAGCGCCGTAGTATTGCCAGTACATACCATACATACAACCGTATCACACGCGTGATAAGATAACACCCCCCACCTCGGACGCATGATCCCCCCTATTATACCTGGTATATATAGGTTAGGTTGGCGTCGGTTGGGGACGACGCTGTAAAACACGCCTCTCAACTACGTGAACCAGACAGCCAGGGTACCGTTTCCTTTTGTTTTGCTTTTGGCGGTCACCACGGCTGGCGGTCGAGTTAGATCATTTTTGTGCCGGGAGGACCTTCCCTCCGCACAAGGGGGATGATCGTATCGCGTAGTGTGTACCAGGTATATGGTGAGGCACCCAAGAGGCAGTTACATAGTAAAACCCACTACTCTCTGGAACTGGCCACACCAGATATAGTATCAATCCATTGACGCTGTCATCCATATGCAAGAGAATCCGCCTCAAAAGCGGTTCTTAAAAGGATGCAGCTCACAATTCATGCGACTCGCCCAACACCTCACAGCGCTTCGCGCTTGGTGCAAGCAATGTCTGCCTGGTCGGTGAAAACCCGACGTGCTCCGTCCCGGCCTTGTAGGGATGCGAGGGTCGATGGTCATACGACTACGGCCATGCATGATAATGAGTATATCATACCCTGTTCCTCCCCTTTCTCGGGCGAATGCCACTGGGACAAACTACAGCTGATTTTCTCGGCAACAGGGAAGGTGAAAAAACCCCGAGCGATTCGTCAACTACGGAAATATCTCGACGAGATACTCCAAAAAACGCCGCCTTTTTCGTCGGGTACGCCCCCCCCCCCCCTCCCCGGTTAAGGATACAACTGACACAGAAATTCACCAGAGGGTTTGTTATCGTAAGTGCTACCACTCTGGCCGGTAACATAAGCCCCGGTTGGTCTTCATATTAATGTATCAACGGTCCTTACATTCCACCCAGAGAGTAGTACACGGTGGTACTACCGCCAGTGCAACGGACCAGAGCCCAGCCCCACTGCTGTAGATTCTGTATAATGCTATTGATACGAAAGACGTACGTAAGGAGACGGCAATTTTCGCCGTTGTCAGGCTTTACCTCACGAGTACATATAAATATTGTAACCAGGGTATACGACGGAACACGAAGGAACACACACACACCCTCGGGAAAAAAAAAATCCCACCTCGTTTCTAGACAACGCGGAGAGTGTAAACATAAAAGCGACGCGGCTCGTATGGAGAGGGAAGTCCTCGACGACTTGACTTAAAAAGCCGCCTTGTTCGCTGTGTGTGTGCCAGCCTTGGCGCTTTTAGTGCCGCGGTCCCATTGTGGGGACGAACCACTCAAGCTATCAGTAGTTTGTCCCCGGAATGGGACTGCGGTCCCAAAAGGCTTGAGGGATGATTTGGAGAAAAGCGGCTCTGAAGTTCGTCCCATGGGGTTCGTGTGTGCTACCCTGCTGGCGTTTGGCAGCTCCCAACCTTAAGAGCAGGGGTCATTGGCCGATGGTCCGGGTCGGGGGCCGATCTGAAATTGTCATTGGCCGGGCGGGGCCGAGGGTTTCGACATTGTGATGGGCTGGGTCGGGGCCGGGCAGGGCCGGCAATTTTTGAAAATGTGATGGGCCGGGCCGGGCCGCGGCCCATGAGATGTGGGCTCCACACGGGCCGCTCTGCCCTGCCAATGAGGCTGCCCACGTGTTTTGACGGGCCGGCCCGAGCCGTAGCCACATAACATCTGGTGTACTACGGCTACTGCCATAACGACATCTACCCCTCTCCTGAGACAGCCCACGCGTTTGTACGGGCCGGCCCGGGCCGCGGCCCACGACATGCGGTTTACTACTGCTACTGCTCAGCGTCCGCTCACGACGATCTGCTGTTCGTGGTGCTTGTACTACTGTAATGCCTGATCATGGTCTTGGCGCCGTTGCGGATGTAGAGAGAAGACGCTAGAGAACACTCCTTGCCATCGCCGCGACGGACGCAGGCAGCATTCTACGTTCTTCCCCTGGGTCAGCCCGGACGGAACCACCGGCGAAAACTTGGTCAAGTACGCCCAGACGGGGGACAATATTCGGACTGAAAAGTTGCAGCGACGTCCACCCTGTGTGCGTCGTTGTTGGCGTGATCTGATTTATGCTCCCTTGGGATGATATATCGATAGCAGCAGGTGTTGTTGCAGGAGCAGGCCTTGGTCTACCAGTCAGGACGGAATCAATCGGACTGGGTCGTTGGTGGAAGAAAACGTGTGTGGGTAGAGGGCGCGTGTGCCTCATGGGGGCAGCTATTCGTGGGCCAGGAGCAGCTGGACCATGGGATCCGCAAAAGAAAAGAAGAAAAAAAAAAAAATGAAGACAAAACAAAAAACACGGAAGCGCACGTGCGTGACCTTTTTTAGCCACGGGGCAATACATCGGCCGCCCTGTGGTCTGGCCCGTCGAGTACACGGGCCGCCCCATCTTTTTGGGTGGACAGGCCCGTGTGAAGCTCGGGTGTCATGGATCTCGGTGTCAACGTCATGGGTCGGCCCGGGCCGGGTCAAGGGTTTTGAAAATTGGGGGGGGGGCGGGCCGGGCCGCGACCCATCATGCGAGAAATAGATGGGGGCCCATCCGCATCGGCCCATGGCATCCCCTGCTAAAAAGCACGTACAGCAGCAGCAGCAGTACACACGTATAGTACGTTTGGACCGCCATCCGTCACCAACCTGAAATAAACCGCCATCTCCTGACCGGAAAAAATTAAAGGAGACGAACTCTCTCCGCTTTCTTCTTCCGGTTTTCCTTTCGGCGTATATACACATGACCATTTCTCTCCTTCGTGCGCCCTCCCCTAGTGGCGCCTTGTTCTTTGTCCTTTCTATTTTCCTGTCCCTGGGATGGGGGGGGGAGGCGATGACACTGCAGCAGTAGCTCGTACAGCAGGACCAGATAAGTACCTGTACGCTACCAGGTGCACCACTCTAGCAGGGAGTATAACCCCCGTACGAGGTTCCAATTTGGAGAGCCTGTGCTGCTTCTGCTGCTGCTGCTGCTGCTGCCGCTGCCGCTGCCCCGCCTCCTGTTTCTTTCTCTGCTTTCGACGTGCTTTGTTTACAGTATCCCACCTTCTTTTTCTAGGTACTGCAGAAAATATATTTTTTATTTCCTCCGCACTGACAGCTGACAGTTTTGCCGGTACCGGTATCTTTCTAATACGTATGTACGTGCATACCACGATATATACATACATACGTACCCGTATAAATCATGCTATTGGGTTTCCTACAGCTGCGAGTCGGCACGACTCGGGCCACCAACTCTGAATATTAGTACCAGGCAGCTATTACTAATAATAATAGTCGGGGGAAGTAGTTGGACTACCCGTATCACACGGAAAAAAGCACACCCCGGTGATGACATTTTTTTCATTTAAAAAATATTACCACCGGGTGTGCTGTTGTCGGGGGGGGGGTGTGCTATCTAACGCATCCCCGGTGATCAAATGATCAACACCATGCACGAGAGCCTCGCAGCCAGGGGGTCTGACGACGAGGGTGTGTGCTAACGGCATTATTGGTTGATAAGGAGACTTGACCCCTTTAGAACCGCAGTCCCAATTTGGGGACAAACTGCTTGAAATTTGAGTGGTTTGTCCCCAAAACGGGACTGCGGTTCTAAAAGGGTTAACAGACCCCGGCCAGATTCAGGTGTGTGTGTGTGTGGGGGGGGTACTCGATAGGAGAGATGTACTCGATCTCATGCATGGCCGTAGTCGTATGACCATAGACCCTCGCATCCCTAAAATGCCGGGACGGAGCATGTCGGGTTTTCACCGACCAGGCATGCATTGCTTGCGACAAGCGCGAAGCGGCGTGAGGTGTCCGGCGAGTCGCATGAAGGGTGAGCTGCGTCCTACTGAGAACCGCTTGTGAGGCGGATTTGCACATATGGACGACAGCTTCAATGAATTGATGGGCATTATTGGTTGATAAAGAGGATAGACAGACCCCGGCCAGATTCGGCGGAGGTGGTAATTGGCAACGAGAGGGTACGATCACGGTGTATCATTGATTGCTATGGAGTGAGTGGGAGCAGACCCCGGCAAGAATGCAGGGGGTTTGCTAACAAGGGGGCGCGTTAGCAACGGGTGTGCTTACACATGAGAGCCTTTGGTCTGAAACCAGTTCGTTTTTCCATTCTCACGTATTGCCGGTGATGGTAAGGCACACGCTTGAAACCCGGGGATAACAGCAAAAATCCCCGCCTTGCCACGATACCGGAAAACGGTTACCGGTGCATACCGGTACCATACAGGTACTCAATGATGAAACCCCGAGGGTCGCACCTCACAGGCCTATTACGGGGGACCATAGTTAATAGGACCTCTGGTATACACAAAAACCTATATATTTAACAATTTTTACTAACAATATTTGGTCCTATTAACTATGGTCCCCCGTAATAGTCGCACCGAAAAGCCGACTGCTGCAATTTTTATATGAAACCTACCAGGTACCTGGTATATCTCTAGCGCACACCCAGCGCAAGAAACCGCTAATGCACGGATAAAATCATAACAACAGCAGTGCGCGCTGGTTTGTTGTACTCGTAGACATACGGTACACGAAGTCAAACCGGTATTATCGCTGAAAAATCAATACCAGGTACACTACAAAAGAGAAAAACAAACGAAACAAATTAAAACGAAGGCCGAATACAGCGACAACAAACGAGGAAAAGAACGGAACGCAAAAAAGGTACGGTACACTGCATATTACCACAAGGTACGGTACACAGCATATTACCGTACCGATATATGATTGAAAAAAGGTACCGGTACCAGCATCACCCGTGGACTACGGTACACTGCATATTACCGTCCCAACATATGATACTAAAAATATACCGGTACCAGCATCACCCGTGGACTACGGTACACTGCATATTACCGTACCGATATATGATACAAAAAAGGTACCGATACCAGCATCACCCGTGGACTACGGTACACTGCATATTACCGTACCGATATATGATATAAAAAGGTACTGGTACTGGCATCACCCGTGGGCTTTTCGACTTTTTAAGCCTATCGGTACTCAATTAACAATATCTGCAGAGATTTGCCGAATACCATATGTTACCTACGGTAATCTGCTGATTTCATGAGCGACTGCACAAACAATTTTTCTTCTCGACGCTCGACCAAACCAGGTAACATACCGCGCCGCCGGTAACAGGAGTTGGGTTACGTACACCATGCCGTCATGTGCCGCCGGTAACGGTAGCTGGACTACGTGCACCATACCGATACGGACCACAGCAGTTGACCCCGCCAGGCGTTACAAGCAGTACCACCGGATAATGGACACGCTCACACGCACTCATACCATACATCTCGTACCGCCGGTAACGCGTACCCCAGGTACTGGGTAACGCGCACCATGTCGCTATGGAAGGCAACAGCACTTGACCCAACCAGACGTTACATTCACTACCATCGGGTAATAAAACACGCCTACACGCACGCATTATCATACATACCGCGCCTGTACCGCGTACTGGGATACGTATACCATGTCGTTCTGGATGGCAATGCTTGACCCAACCAGGCGCTACAAGCACACCACCGGAAAAATAACACACTCCCCACACGCAAGCATACCACACACACCATACGCACCCTATCTGCAACGCGTACTGGGTTACCTGTACGTGCGACCGAGCCGTTTCGAATCGCAACCCGTTGACTCAATCAGGCGTTACAAGCACCACCACCGAGTGAAGAAAAACACGCCCACATGAACTCATATGGAGCAGCAAC
The DNA here is from genome assembly GCA_031213475.1 of Nereocystis luetkeana. Classification (NCBI taxonomy): domain Eukaryota; class Phaeophyceae; order Laminariales; family Laminariaceae; genus Nereocystis; species Nereocystis luetkeana. The sequence continues at coordinate 3,671,421 of JARUPZ010000032.1, forward strand.
GTCAGGTCAACTCAACAGCAGTTGGCTCGTCAGCCCCCCCGCCAGCATCCTCGTTGGATCCATCCCCGCCTCTCCCGATCCCCCGCCCCATCCCACTTCTTCAATATTGCGGTTCTCCAGGCCTTCCGCGACCGCGCCCATTCGAGGGGCGCAGCAGTTGCCTCCATGCTGGGGTCCACACCGGTGCGGGCTGATTCTGAATTGTGAACGGTACCCATCCACCGGGAGGTGTGATATGTGTGGAGATTGACACTGTTTTCAGGCGTACAATACGTAGGGGGTGTGTTATCTGGCTTACCCCCGGACGGTAAAAAAAACGAAGCAAAAATATATATACCACCGGGTGTACGTACGTGTGGGGGGGGTGCTATCTAAGGGTTGGGTGCTTTCTTCTGTCTCACGGTAGTCGTTTTCCGGAGGTGCCGACTATTCGACTTGTCAGGGTTTCCATACTTGTAGGAAGGACTTTGAATGCGGGATACGTTTGCTTTCTTTTGGGCCGGGCCCGCAGGGCTGATTTGTCTCGCTTCGTTCGCCTGACCTACAGTAAGTCGGCAAGTCAGTTAGTTGGCGAACAACACCTACCGACTCACAGCTCTAGGAAGTACTGAGTATATACCAGATATAGCTTCAGCTAAATAGGTATTACAACTAGTAGTACCGCATGTTAAACCTCGAAAATACAAGTGCTGTTCGCGGGTCAGGTCGAACCTCACGGGTCAGGTCGGGTCGGAAATATAAGTATCTGTCCCGTGAGGTTCGGGAAACCTCCTGACCCGACCCGACCCGTGAGAAGTGAAAACATCCTGACTCGCCCCGCCCCGCCACGACCCGCGAGGTTTGAATACCTCCTGACTTAACTCGGCCCGACCCGTGAGATTCGAGAACTTCTTCACCCGACCCGACCTGACCCGTGAGACCCCCTATAACCCGACCCGATCCGACCCGCCGGATTCCTGTTGACGTACCAATGAGATACGGGTCATGTCGCGGGTTGGGCCATCACAACTCGCGAGAGGCCATTTATCTCGACCCGCGGGTTCGACCCGCGGATCCGACCCGTGGGTCGCGACCCTTCAAACTAGCCCGGAGTGATAAGTGGCCTGGCTGTAGTGGGTATGGGTGGATGTGGACATACGTGTACTGATTCGGCGGTGTTTCAACGTTTGAAGACGATACCACATCAATATTAGCTTTGAAGTGCTGGATCCGCGGGCCGGATGCCCGGAAGAAAGAGAAAAGCTTTGAAGTGCCGGATCCGCGGGCCGGATGCCCGGGTCCGACCCACGAGTCAGCAGAAAACAACTCGCGCGTCGTGCTGGTCCGACCCGCAATTCACCCGTTTCTCGCGAGTCAAGACCTCACCCGACCCATGAGCTTTTCATCACTTCTTGACCCGATCTAACCCGACCCGTGAGATTTCAAAAGTTCTTGACTCGAGCTGACCCCAGCCGCGAGATTAAAAAAACGCTTGACCCGACCCGACCCGATCCGTGAGATTCGAAAATTTCTCGACCCGACCTGATCCGGCCCGCCAGATTCGAGTACCTTTTGACCCGACCCGACCCGACCCGTGAGATTAAGACACTTCTTGACCCGATGCGACCCGACCCGTGACATTTCGGGTTGAGTCATGACCCGCGAATAGCCCTAAAAATACTTGCCGGTACCGGTAGTATGGCCCAGTACTCGCAGCTTCAAGCCTTAAAAACATCAAAATACCGAGTACCAGGTATATACGTAGCTCAGTATTCCAAGTGCCACGTCCTGAAAATGCGCAACACTACTAGGGACAGCATGCTAGGGCAGGTACCGCAATGATAAAAATAAGGAACACCCGGGCTTGCAGGCGGTGGGTCCAGAGGGGTGCACTATCTTGCCTGTTGTGTATACGGTGATACTGACTAACTAATCGACTATCTATCGTTGGTGGCAACAGCTATCGATACGAAGGCACCTAAATTGATCTACGAGATCAGGTACCGCAATGATAAAAATAAGGAACCCCCGGGCTTGCAGGCGGTGGGTCCAGAGGGGTGCACTATCTTGCCTGTTGTGTATGCGGTGATACTGACTAACTAATCGAGTATCTATCGTTGGTGGCAACAGCTATCGATACGGAGGCACCTAAATTGATCTACGAGATCTACGAGATCTACGAGATCTCCGAGCATTGTTCGAACAAAGCCTATCGCGGTTGCTTCCCCGGCATCTATTATATAGCTGCTCAGGATACTAGTAACCTATGCACAACCTCAACCTTGCCACCCCATCACTACCGCACTGGCATATTGTGTCCATTGCCCGAAATACAATGTTGTTGTTGTTGTTGTTGTTGTTGTTGTTGTTGTTGTTGTTGTTTGTTGTCTTCACATTAAATCGTCCTTTCTACCCAGCTTCATCATCAGCACACCCAGCGTCCGTCCTGATTCCCTATCCTAGACAGATACTGATTCTGTGGTCACAGACTGTGAGACGGAGGAAGACCAAAAAAATAAAAAAGAAATCGCAAATTCAAGTGTCAAGCAAGTGAAGTGTCAGCGTACCGCGTACGAGAACACAACCACACAAGCAAGACCGGAAAAATAAGAGCTGAAGACAAATTAATATATACCAGGTATATATATATATATATCTGAAATGAAAAAAAAGAAGAAAAGAGAGGAAGAAAAAACAGGATGCAAACGACGTAAGGAAATGTTCCCGACAATATAGATCGTCACACAGCGTTGCCAGTCTAGTGTGGCGATTGATGGAGCCCTCAACCACGGCTATTGTAGCGGTATTGTTCTACCAACTATACTACCTTTTGTCCAGGGTGTAAGCAGATCGGATATCACCCATCCCGTGATGCTAACCGCCCGTTTGGCCCAAAATATCACGATGTACTGTTGTTGCCGGCACCATCGACTATACCGACAGCGAGCGTCGCCAGTCCGTTTAGATCAGACACCTGCCAATGACAGGTACTTTATCGGGGCTAAAGCCAGTATAGCGGCAACGTTCAGCATCATAACAGATGACGCGATCCATCACGCTGATATGTACGAAAAAGGTCCGTTCACTAGGTAAGTAATCACAACTACAAGAGGGCTCCGCTGCGGCGGGTCGACGTCCCGCTTGGCTTCGCGCATGCCCGGAATGACAGAGGGCGTGTAAGGAAGCGGAAGCCAGCCGTGACTGCGACAGTACTGCCAACGGGTGCCTCAAAACATATTAAGGTATCGTGTTTGAGTGAAGGGGAACAAAATACTGGAATCACAGTCAAAGAACCAGAAGGCACATTTTGCCATCAGACACAACGTATAAATCGATGTGGCGAAACGCATCATCATACGTACACACAAGGAGTTGCGATCAAGACGTAACGCGAAAATCAGACGCAAACGTTTCGAACATCATCAGGTATCGCCCTCATCTGGTTTGCTTCGTTGTTTCCCCTCTTGGGCCTACTTCAAGGTGCCGTTGTTCGTGCAGCAACAACACTACTTTTACTCCCCGTGATCGACACCGCGAGCATGGCCGAGGTCATCCCCGGCAGAGTTTGCAGGGGTGAGCAAGGTGAGGCACGAACAGGAAACAGCGCACCGAAAAGCTGGACCTCATGGCGAGCTACGAGTAGCTCGGAAACAAACGGCTCAAAACCTGGTGTAAAAAACACCTTTCGATTATTTACAGCCAACCTCAACCTAGACATATTTACAGATATATATATATATTTACTGCGCGTGCTCGGTTGGTACATCCTTGGCATTTTAGAGCCCCCAATTGAACACCGCCTCCTTGTAATACTTGCCGGCGAGATTATTTTTCGTTTTTAGTTTTTGTGTGCGCGCGTGTACCCAGAGCACGGCACCACGGGCGAGCGCGACGCCATCGCGGGTGTCGGCGGGCGCTGGCGGATAGAGGAGGGTTGGAAGAATCGCGGTCGCCGTCTTCGTGACTAGGCGACGCGTGTGCATCGAGACACGAGGGAAGCATGAATGGGTTCTGTCTGGCCTCCTGATGTCGGGTTGGAGATAATATGTACGAGTCTAGAAGGTTCGTTTTGGCCTGCAAAATAATAATCAAACCGTGCTTATTTTTGCCACCAAGCTGAATTTCAGAGAGAGAGCATCGCAGTCTGCACCAACACTGTCGACAAAGGCGAACGAGGGCCACCGTGAGCACCGGGTTTCACGCGAGGCGCGCGAATGGTCTCACTGGGGCAGAGAGGAAGGCAAGCTCTACGAGAACCGAATCGGTGGCGAGGTGGTCGCGAGAGGGGCGGGCAGCGTACGATGCTGAGAGAAGCTCCGCTGTTCATTTTTTTTTTTTTACTGACGCCCGCTACGACGTACGCGAAGCGCTATGTGCAAATTGGTTGTATTTCAAAAAGTTAACGAACGATAGCGATCGACCCGCCCCCCCGCCCGATTGCTGTTATTTCGTCATCAAGGGAAACAATGCACCCATTGCTGTTGATTCACGATGCAACATGCGCTCGTTGGTATTAATAGTGTTATCGCGATAAATGGCATTGATGTCGCGTTATCACCTCATATTGCCTTGCATAGTGCGAATATTGCGAAGGTCGTTTGAGTACCAAAAACCAGTCCTCAGGACTCAGTCAATGATTCGGCCGGTCCGCGTCCTCTTCAAGGACTCAGTCCTCAGGGTACTTGGAGAGCTGAAAGGACTGGGTCCCGCCGGTCTACAGGGTACGAGGGAACTAAAAGGACTGAGTCCCTCCAGTCCACACGCTACCTGAAACCTAGAAGGACTGCGTCCCTCCAGTCCACAGGATACTCGAAGCCGAAGAGACTGAGTCCCATCAGTGCACAGGGTACCAGGAGGCTGAAAAGACTGAGTCCCGCCAGTCCACAGGGTGCAAGGAGGCTGAAAGGACAGGTACCTTGAGGGCTGGTGCACTGACGACCTTTGGAATATAGTATACCAGGTATGTAAGTGGCAATATGCTGGTGATACTGCTGGCAATCGATAACATGTCAAGTGCCGTGCCCATATGTCCATCGATGGCCATCGCCAACCACAATAGATTTTGTACGGTGTCTGTCGATAGCCATCGCCGACCGCAAAACAATGCGCACACTACGAGTTGTTTGTTGTTGTTCTCACATTAACTCATCGCCACAACAATACAATGCAGTTCGTGGTCGCAGGACAGTGCTCCACTAACTCTGGAGTGGAAGAAATACCTCGGTAAAAATAAAACAAGCAAAGAATAGTACGCATGATAACTGAAGCACATCTACACCTCAGACAAAACATAAAAAGGGAGGTCCGCGCACGCACGTATCAGATACATGCGGTACTCGTACGCTGTACAAGTCGCCACAGAAACCGAGAAGACAACATACTACAGTACCAGGTACCCAGTATCCATTGATAGCCATTGTCGTGCCAACAGCTTTCACAGAAGGATTTGCAGACTGCTGTTCCCATCCACGGACTTCGCCGACGGAAAAATATTAAGGAAGGTGCCAACCGATTGGAGTTACCGACGACAGCAGCAGCGCCGTCCAGTGCACCATACAGAAGTATTCTGTTGCTATTGCAGTGGCCATTGTCTCGGGAGAAAGACCACCCTCGGGCACTCTTCCGCTACTACGGGGGACCAAAGTAAATAGGACCAAATGTAGTTATTAATAGTAAAAATAGGGAAATATGTAGGTTTTGGTGTGTACCGTAGGTCCTATTAAATAAGGTCCCCCGAAATAGCTTGTCAAACTATGCAATAGAACGGACTATTTTGATTTATCGCAACAAAAACGACAACAACGCAGGCGGTGGTTATGTGAGGTGGGTACGCAATGGGAGGCGTGGTGTTGGGTCACGACTGGTGAGGCAGACTCACACATCGATCAGACCAGGTCATATCATATCCTCATTTGATGATCTAGATCTTCCGGGGCAGATGCATTCCTGATTTACATGATCTGCACCATCTACAGAGGGCATATCATGTTTGCCGAGCGAGATCTATACGACACGGCTCTTGGGCACGCGTTTACCGACTGGTATCTGTGTGGTAGGGCTAATGCTTAGCATCTCTAAACGGCAAATAAGTAGTCTACAGTACTAGTAGTTTACAGTATCTACTATAAATATCTGATTTGTATCTACTATAAATATCTGATTTGTGGACAGATTCGTTCGTAAGTTCAAGACACCGACCATTAATACTGCTACACACTGCCAGTATAATGATGCAACGGTATGTTCGGTAAATACCCTACCAAACCATACCGGAATGTTCGATACGGCCGCAATACACCTACCAAACACCGGTCGGTAAGATTCGGTACCCGAAACTTCGGCAAGTTCGGTACCTGGTATTAATTCGATACCGTTACCCCGCGTACCGGTATACCCTCAATCAATATACCGGGGGTACGGGCATTGTTCGGGACGCCCTCAACACCCTACCGAAAAATCCGGTACACCTGTTACTTATACCTGGTACTACGATATGAACTCAATATCGGTATCCGACACTTCAGTAGCTTCTGTACAAACTCAATACCGGTCGTAAAACACTACGGTAAGTTCGTTAATAACTCAATACCATTACCCCGACACTTTGGTCAGTTCGGTACGCCCACCCAAGTATACCCCGGGCACCCGTATACTCTCGACCACATTACTGGGGTTACCGGTACTTGTTCGGTACGGCCTCGGTATCGGGGGTTCAGAAGTGGCCCGGTACGGACACGTTCTGGCGTCATCACACGGCATTTGTGGCTATCTGCTGGCAAAGACGGATAACTCCGGTGATTGCCGCACGTAACCTAGACTTCGTACACCCACACAGCAGCAGCAGCAGCAGCGGTCCTTGGCCTTTTTCGGGTTGCAAGAGTAACAAAGCGCACACGTTTCAGAACCCGGCAGATATTGCTGTAGACGCAACACAACAACCGCTGAGAGTACGCAGGCTCGAAAGGGTAGCTGCGGACACGCCACGTTCGTACCGCGAGTACTCGCAGATGAGTACGCAGACGTAGGCTCTTGTTTGCGGGCTTTGTGGCACGCATGGGCGAGGAGCGTCTGCCGAAGAGGGTGATGTTTGGGGAGATGGTTGGCGGTAAGGGTTACTCCGGAGGACAGGAGTGGGACTGGATGAGGTACCTTGAGGAGGATCTCAAGGAGTTCGGCATCAAGCTCGAAGGGTGGCGTGAGGCAGCACAGAAAGCCGGCAGATGGTTCCGACGGGTCGAGGAAGGGGCGGAGGCCTTCATGCGGAAATGGCATACAGATGAGAAGGAGGCATCGGCAGAACGGCATAGAATAGCTGCAACAACGACCACAGCCGTTGACGCCAATGCGAGTGCGCATAATGGCAGGGAAGAGGGGGGGGGCGAAAGGGGGACGAGGGGGAATGGGGGGGGGAGGCGGTCTGCCCAACAGACTGAAGCCTGGTTATGGTCATCATCGTCATGATGCACTCCCTTCTTTGGGACCCAAGTAACTATTGATAGCATGGTGCCATCTGGGCAACTTTGCGTGTCTGTATGCTCCAGTGCCTGCCTTTGGTATTTTCTTTCCCCCCCGCCCGTGCTTACCGCTTTTTTGTCCCTTCTTTTTTACATTTTTTTTTTTTTTTCATTTTTCTTTCATTCCCGTTTGTACCTCTTTGTGTCTTTGTTAGTTTGGTCCGTTTTGCTTTTTTTTGCGTTTTGCTATCTGCTTCTGTTTTTGTTTTGTATTGTTTTTTTGCTTCGCTGCATCTTTTTTTTAGGTTTTTGTCTGCTATTAATAGTCTCCTTTTTGCTTCCCTGGTGTCCGCAGTGGTGGAGTGCGTATGCTTGTTTTTTGTGTTTTGCCTCTGTTTTACTTGAGGTATTTCTTCCACTCCAGAGTTATTGGAGCCTGTCCTGCGACCACGGACTGCATTGTATTGTGAGTTAATGTGAGAACAACAACAACAACAACAACAACAACATACATAATCTACTTGGTGTATTTGAGAGTAATTATTAATTAGAGTACCAGGTATGTAGCAGTACGGCGAGTGTATATCCATGTCCCACACATCAATACCAAAATACTGCTGCCGTAGGACCGCAGTCCCGTTTTGGGGACAAACTACTTAGGATTCGAGCAGTTTGTCCCCAAAACGGGACTGCAGTCCTAAAACGGTTACTACTACTGTCTGTAGCTTTTGACACGACTTCCTTGATTCTTTGGCGGCGGTACGGTATCATCATACGCGTATAATCTGGTAGAGTCAGAATTGCTGCTGTACTGCTGCTGCGACGTGCAGGTATTGTCGAACCGTCCTGCAGCTGTATTGCTCCATTAATAGAGGTAATGCAGTACTTCCTGGCACGTGGTACATTTTGCTGCTGCTGCTGCTGCTGCTCCTGCTGCTCCTGCTGCTGCTGCTGCTGCTGTTGTCGTGTTTGTTTGTCCTATCATCTACTACTGCTGTACTGCTGCTGTACAATGTATTGATAGTGCTCTACCGATATTCCCAGGTACTGCTGGTAATATGTACTCCGGAGTATTATTAATGGGAGGTGGATTGGTCACGGTCCTATTAATAATTAAAGCACAAGAAAAAGCGGTGGGTCCTGTGCGAGCTGAAGCAACGGTAGAAGCAAGCTACCTGGTATGTCAATAGATACAACAACCGCAACAGCAGGGACGGTGCTGCATGGCTATAGCAGTAGACCACACGCAGAGGGAGAAACAACAGGATGCAGTGTATAGCAGTCCCACGCGCAATAAAACGAGTTGTGCACCGAGATATCCTTGTACTGATGTACCAGCTTATACCTGGTATGATAGTGATACTCGTAAATACAGAGTTCTAGTCAGCCCAAGAACTGGTACCAAGCACAGGTACTGCTTGCTGCCTTCTTGCCTTGCTTCAAACCCACAACCGCCCGTTATACGAGTACCTTCCGTTCAGTCGCAAATAAACAGCCGCAGCCTTGGAAGCATACCTGCCGCTGCCGCCGCCGCTGCCGCCGGCTGTTGGTCAAACTTATCTCGGTCAGCGTTCGCCAAGCGTCCTTCATCCGCCAAGCCTTCCCCTCCCTCCTGCGGAGGGACAGGAGGCAGCAGGGGCAGCGCACCCGCTCCGTCCCTCCCTTCCATAGTCGACAGATTCGGTGCGTCCATTTGGGTGTTTGCCGGGTTTCCTTGTGGGGGTGTGCTCCCTGGCGCGGTGTCCATTGCCTGCCAGCGGTGAAGGGCAGCGTCGCAAGCCTGTACCTCCTCTCTCTTTCCACGTAAGGACCTCCTCTTCTGTGGTACCGGGCTGCGCGGGGTTGTGAGGCTGTGCACTTGGCTACGCAACGTCGGCCACAGCCTGCAGCGAGATATCCCCCAAGAAAAGAATAGGCCTAGGAATAGTGCCTGACGTGAAGCCTATTGGAGAGATGAGCTGACGGCGGTTTGACCCGACCTAGTCCCGCGAAAAGTGTTTACAGTCAGAGGTAATTGAAGCGCACGCAGTGATCAAGGGTATCGTAGGCAAGTCCTCTCAGAGCGGCTAGTGAACAGAAACTGGTAGAGACAATGAACGTGTGCCTTGTCCACCTGTCCTGTGCGCCGCCCGGTGCACACACTCAGCACTGCACATTATTTTTCTCTCGAACCGGTGTGAAAATAAACCACCCTAATGGAAAATGCCTTAATATCTTTCGAAACCAACTTTGGACGCAGGATTCAGGATTCAGGATAGGCAACTGATCAGGTGCCGCCACCACAACAACGCCCCGAAAGTGTTGCTCAAAAGTTCGCATACATAAGAAGGCGGTGAACGCCATGGATCCACCCACGCAGGACGAAGATGTTCTCTGGCGGCGCGCTTTCGCAGACTCCATGGGCCTGTTCGACAGCCTCTCCTACGGCCCACTTCCCACATGTCCCATTCATAATAGCCACCTCCCCCGTGCGGATTCGATGGTGCATTCGGCGAGTCCACCTGCGCAGGACTCGTTTGCAGCGCCACTCCCGCCCGTCGACATCAATGAGGCGCTCGTTCCGAGTCCCACGCTGGATTTCACCACGCCCGTGGCGCAGCAGATCCTGCTACCGTGCCCGACATTGGTGGGGGCGTCTCCTATGGACGAGCTCCCGCCGCTTGCGCCGCACCCGACTCCCTCGACAGCCCTGGGAGTGGTCGGGGGGCTTGGGTCTCCGATCCGGGCTCGCCATGGCGGGGATGTTCCAACGCAAGTGCGGAGCGAAGCAATGAGCGCTGCGCAGGCTGCAGCGCTTCAAGTGTCGGACGAAGAAGCGCACCAGGCGAGTCCGGGTCCGGGTAAACATGGTTATGGAATTTGTTTTCTTTCTCTTGTTTCTGCCCCGCCATGCACGGCACAGCAAACAAATCCCATGGATGGTTTGGTTGCCTCTCGCAACTTGCGGCACGCGAGAAACAAACGAAAAAAGAAGACGAAACAACAAAAGGCCGAAAGAGCGGAGTGTCTCGCTTCGAGCCACCGCGGGGCGCGAGATCGGGTGGGTTGCTTTTTCGCTTGCCTCTACTCGTGTTAGCGCGCCGGGTTGCCGTCTTGTGTATCGCCTATCTTAGCACATGCATTATGTTGTACCTGGTATACCTTACACGCGTATTACTTACTGCCTGCTGTATACCTTGCCGGGTATGCCTGTTTGGTATCAGGTGTGCCAGAGGATGGAGATTAGAGTTTGCGAGTAATCAGCAGCTACCAGGTAGCAGATACCAGGTTCCATGGTATGCACACACGTGTTCGTTGTGAAGTTGTTCGAGCCGATGTTGTCGACTAGCGACGGAACAAAGAAGCCTGTCGCTCGTATCATACGCTTGTTTCATGTACTTGTACTATTTATATATTAAATGTTATTGATAGTCAAGGTAAAGGACAGAGGGAGGGGAGGAGAGACAGCCTTATTTTCAGGAGCTTATTTGCATCATGAACCTTGCTCCAATACAGCAGTATGATACCTGGTACAGTATTTGAAAATCATGAATAAATACTGCTGTACTACGTAGGTATTCTTAATGCAATATTTTGATATATGATCAATACCTGGTAGAGGGAAGAAAATGCCGCGATAGGGGCGCGCCCGCTTTGTGGCCTCGGATTTGAGTCTCTACCTGTAGCGGGAAGGATCGGGAGAGTAGGGCGAGGATAATAAATGGAGAAGCAAAACAAAAACAACAAAAAAACTCTCGCAAGGGTATTATACGTCGGTAATGTGGAAGCAATCGGGACCACCCAACCATTGTAAGGTTTTCCGTTGAGTTATCTGCTGGCCGAAGGAGCTCGGGCGGAGACACAACGATGTCGTTATACTCGTACGTACTCTTACATGCTTGGTATTATACGTACAGCAGCACAGCAGCGACTGCTGTTTACCTGGTACGTAATATGTGAAGAACACATTCACACACAGGTAGAGACCTACAGAGTACATCGTACTGGTGTTAGATATTCATATTTAAATTAATACCAGGTATTGATAGTATAGTTGTACATTTACTTTCAGGACCGGTAGTTTTTGTGTTAGTTTAATACCTGGTATAATCTTCGCATAATCTAAACTCCTCTACATGAACGCATTTTTTTATTTTTTTATTTTTTTGCTCATCCCATTTATATCTTCGCACATCTTCTTCTCTCTCTCCTTCCAACTCGTAACTCAGATCCGGGGTCACATAGCAGGCTCTTCTACCCCCTTCCCGCTACGGTACGTGCCTTCATTTTTATCGCGAGAAGATTTCAGCCTTTTCTTCCCTCGTCGACTCGCATCGAATTGTGCCTACCCACGCTGCAAGGCGCTCTCAACAATTGAATCCTTTTTATTTTTATTTTTGCAAACAAAGTCAAATGTCCGACCCACCTGGGGCTCGAACCCAGGACTCAAACACAAGTAGAATTCGAGGTTAACCACTTGAACTACCGGGGCGACCGCATGTGTACCAGTATATGCGTAGGCCCCCCTCTTTTTTTTTTTTTCGGTTGTACGTACGTATGATATGTGCCACGAGGCCATGGGATGCATATGTTCCTCCATCCTGTAATCCCTACCAGGTAGCTGGTACGAGTATGTACTACAAGACTTCAAGTGAGACGTATAGCAGTAAAAATAGGAAATATATCCGTATATCTGGTACCAGGTATGCCACAAAGTATAAGCCAATACGTCGTCAATTATCTCGCACACTTATTAATAATAGAGATCGGCACCAGAGAAAGAAAAACCGGGGTGTGGAAACCCTGCAGGCGTTTGCAATTATTAATACCTACTGTAGTATTGTAGTCATTTTTCCGTTTTTATTTCTGTTTAGATTTTGGTCATTCTATGGTACCTACACTTGAACGGGCCTGCAGCAATGAACGACGTGAGCATGAACATGGCAGCGTGAATGTTGGGCAAATAAGGTAACGAAGAAAAGCAGATACGATTCGAACGCACTTGAAGTACACACGAAGTGCTATTTAATAGAGGAAAAATCGGTGTAACCGACTTTTCCACTTCGTTTTTGATAATGACGCCTTCTACGTATCGGATTTTAGGTTTGGCGAACATCCGTCGCCCAACTCTAGTCACAACAAAACAACGAAATACAGATATACCTGGTATATATTTTGCTCATCCCATTTATTATCTTTGCCCATCTTCTTCTCTCTCTCCTTCCAACTCGTAACTCAGATTCGGGGTCACATAGCAGGCTCTTTTCTCCCCCCTTCCCGCTACGGTACGTGCCTTCATTTTTATTGCGAGAAGATTTCAGCCTTTTCTTCCGTCGTCGACTCGCATGGAATTGTGTGTGAGATTGCGTCTCCTCCACACCACTTCGCAAGTGAGCCGAGATGATGGTACACCTACACCCCGTTCGTTCCCTTTATGTCTTGCTGCAGTACGTGGTTTACGTACGTTTTTCTGTTTCCCTCCAACGGAAGGCCTATGTATGCGTTGCCTGGTACATGTATGTGTATACATCCCGTTGTCGTCAACACGGGTTAGACTTCGAGATGAATGAGCTCTCATCTGAGAACATCATTGCCATCATCACCTCCACCATCCTCAATAGGTCAGTATTGTGGGTGTCGCTATTGGCGTTGTAGTTGTTGTGCCGAAAAAATACTTCTGCTGTAGTGCCAAACAAAGAGGAGCAAAACAATCTACCGGTACAACATGCGTAGTCACGAAAAGGAAAAAGGAGGTACTGCTGTAAGATCATATCACGTACCAGGTATTTATTACCAGGTATTAATAATACTTACTATTAATCATAGTCGTGTGTCTTGTCTGCTGTCTTTACACTATGCGTATACCGTTCTTTGCACATCATTGTCGTGTGATACATACCTACAGCATAGTTACCATTGGAAACCCCAGCCCAACGAAACTCAATCCCGAGGGTACGTTCGAGTTGTGTTTTGTATCGTACCTCCAGGTACCAAGGTTCCCCTCCTGGGCGTGCCTAGGGGAGTGGAGCAAGAACGAGTTGAAAACCACACAGCATGCATATGATACAATACTTCGAAGTATTAAAACTTTCTGAAATATCTGCAAATCCCTAGTGCGTACATCATTGCACAAGTAGACATGCACCAGGTACCCTTTTAGAACTTGACCTGTGTTTTTGGCGACAAAACATACATGGAACTAGTTGTCGCGTGGAACTACAGTTTGCGTTGACTGAGGCTCATTCTTATCCGACGAGCGTTTTTTCCAAAATTTCCAAAGTTTGGAAATAATTGGAGATATTTATCGATATACGGAGGCGTTCTGTCACTATTCGTGAAATTCTCCAGAAGCAAAAATATCAAGTTCGTTAACATTCCAATATTTGGAAAAAAAAACAGGAAAATATGGAAGATTGAAAAATTGCGCGAAAAAAATGTCGAAAATTTGGAAAAAAAAGCTCTCCGATAAGAATGACCCTGAATCGTTTTGTAGATTTTCTTGATGATTCCGCCACACCCTTCATCACATTTTCTGTATGCCAATGAATGCCTTTGTTTTGGCGCTGACGGCGAAGAAGGCCTCTCCCGGGCAAAATGGAGGGGACTGCCGACAAGAGAAAGGGTTGAAAGCACTCCACGCGTGACACACGGAACACAGCAGTCGTACAGACAGTACTCGTATTACGGGGGACCAGCCTCTCCCGGGCAAAATGGAGGGGACTGCCGACAAGAGAAAGGGTTGAAAGCACTCCACGCGTGACACATGGAACACAGCAGTCGTACAGACAGTACTCGTATTACTGGGGACCATATTAAATAGGACCTACGGTACACACAAAAAACCTGTATATTGCGCTATTTTTTCTAACAATATTTTGGTCCTATTTACTATGGTCCGCCGTAATATTATTCGTGGGATAATATTTACAGCAGTAATGGAAAAGGATGCACCGAAGAAGGGGCTGGAACTCTCGACCACGCTTGGCTGCCCACGAAAATCGTACTGCAGCAGCAGCAGCAGCAGCGTTGTTGTACCTGTAGCAGTCATGCATGTATCACGCAACAGCAGAGACCCTCAGCTCTACAGAACGCAGGGTCCGATAAGAAAGCAACTAGAGAGTAGGAAGCCACAACAATACTGCGCGTACAGACTACCTCACACGCGGGATGCTGCTTCCTGCTCTGCTGGCGGGCGGCAGGCGTATATAGTGTTGCGGCCAGCTGGTTGTAGCACGCGCCCTGCACTGCTCGTGCGCTGTTTGTTGTCTGGTGTTTGTTTTACTTATTTCCGTACGTAATACCAGGGTACAAAAATGGAAGTATACCGTAGCTACAGCAGTCGCTTTTATGGCATGCTTGGTAGATGGCGATTTTTCGTTGCTTTCTAACCTGTAATAATTTTGTAGACAACTCTGAAAACACGCACACCCGGTAAAACGCGCGGTCGAATTATCACACCAAGCTTGCAAAGCTGAATTTTGAGTGAATTTTCGATCTCACAGCTTCGGTTTTTGTTTGTTTTTCGTCATACCAGATACGTCGTAATACTCCGTAATACTCGTAGAAGAGTAAATTGAAAGAACTACGAAGACGTGATATCTGCGAAGATCGAAGTCGCGCCTTAATGTCCAAAATCGGGCATCGTGGCCATTTGACCATATTTTCGAAAGATCCACATTTTGTTTTAAGCGGCCCACGACACACCGGACGCACACGCTCAGCACAGAAGGGAAGAGAGAGGTGATGATGGGTGACGGATCGCAGCCTCCGATCAAGCAACCAGCCACAGCAGTACGCCGCACGCGCGTGGTGGTGATGGCCGCTGCTTGTGCTGTAGGGCGGGGTTGTAACGTTGTCGGTGGTATCTGCATTGTCTCTGCTGTCTTTAAAGTACGTAGATGTCTGGTGTGTGCTTGGGGCAAGGAATACAAAACATCGGAAATACAAGGACCGTTGGCGTATTATTATTCAATCCAAACCGTGCGATTTCTGTCCAGAGTTGGCGTGGGTCTGTCACACGCAGCAGCAAAGGTATAGGTAGATGGTGGGTTGCGAACCGCAGGCTCCGATGAAAGCAACTGCCCACAGCGGTACAGCGCAGATTGGTGTGTCACACACGCACGGTGTTGCCCGCTGGTGCTTATCAGCGGCATCGTTGTGACGTCGTTGCTCTGATGCCTGCCTGATATCATGTCCGGGCTGTCTGCCCGTGAAAGGGCAAAAAGCTGACATGGTTCTACCGGTACGTACGTACAAACTTAAGGCATCTCGTACTTTTGTTAACCCTTTTAGAACCGCAGTCCCGTGTTGGGGACAAACGACTCAAATTTCAAGTAGTTTGTCCCCAAAATGGGACTGCGGTTCTAAAGGGGTTAACCAGGGGAATCGTCTTATCCACTCCCTCCGGCGAAAAAAGTTTGAGGGCTTGCCACACACTCCGGAAGGCGCGGATCGCGCCCGGACCTCTCGACCAATGTGTCCGGCCGGGCTACCCGTGTAGACTACATAGCATTTCGCGAAAAGGGTGCTCTTACGAAGAGATACGTTCGAAAAAGTAAGAAAAATCCACGATCATATCTATATACGTTGTAATATCACGTTTGTTTTCCAGCTCAACTCGTACTACACTACTATTAGAATATTAGTATGGGAGGCTTTACCCCTGGCTTTGTTGTAAACAGGTGGTCACAGGTGTCGTTCCTCCTCCCCCCCCGGTACGCTCAAGCGTTTTTTGTTATCGAAGGTTCAGCATTCCCGCTTGTGGTCGATTTGATTTATACCTGGTACATTCTACCATGGTGGCAGTCGGTTCAACGACCTGTTGTACTTGAAGGCACCGAAGAAAGAGGCACATGGCGCGTGCGAAAACTTGACACACGATGTCTCTCTGCTCTGCTGTACAACGAGCCCGCAATACTCGTATAGTAAAGCCACACGGGGTGCGGCCGAAAACGAGCCCCGCGTCTGCCCCGGTGCTTTTTGCTGTGGCGTCGCCCTCTGTAGTGCTGCCAGTATCCAACGCTACTACGGTACTTCCGGTTACGAGATGGGGGATGAGCCGCGCCGGAAAGAAGTTCGGTTTGTATTACGGAACACGACGACGGTACTCGTAATGCTACAGCTGCCTGCTGTGTCGCTATTAATAGCTAGCACCTGCATCGACGGAAGATCTATGTTATCAATACATCGTAAAGCGAGAAAGAATAAACAGCTGTTTCTCTGAGCCCGCCCGAATGGCTTCCGTCTACAATTCCGTCACACGCAAACGAGGAAAGGGCGGAAACCAGAAACGACGAGGAAAAAACGCTGAAGCCATCCCTCCCCCTTTAGACTCCATAACAGGCACGCACGACTACGGCCATTCATGGCATGAGTACCCCCCCCCCCCCCCCCCCCCCCCCCCCTCCCGAGCGCCCAATTGTTGGAGGTGTCTCTATTAGGAGTAAGAGTGGTGCTCCGTCTCGAAATGGATGAAATTAGTTAGGCAATGGTGAAATTAGTAAGGCAAGCAACAAATGAGTACGCCCCCCCCCCCCCCCCCCCCCCGCTCCGTAAACTCCCTATGATACAGCACGGTGCGATATGTGATTGGAGCACACCCATGTGTGATGCTTGGATATATGTACTCGTATATACCTGGTATAACTTTAGTCAAACCGATCAAGCCTGTCGTCCCATCTCGGCGACAACGCGATCTATGATGATGATGATGATGTTATCACATTAGCTTTCACTTGTCTTAAAAGCCTGCCTGTAGGCTCATAAATTGCTGTAGATGAAACAAAAATGCAGCTCGACGGGAGAAAACAAACTGGGTGTCACCCTCGTCCGCTGTGATGTTTGTACCAGGTACTTGAAATACTGTAGTCAGCCTACAGCAGCTTACGTACCATGCTCAATCCATCGATACTTCTCAAGACTGAAGAGGGTACGTAGGGAGACCTCATCAGGACCCCGGACCTCCCCCAACATGTTCTATTACGGGGGACCATAGTTAATAGGACCAAATATTGTTAGTAAAAATGGTTAAATATATACCAGGTAGATTTTTATGTATACCATAGGTCCTATTAACTATGGTCCCCCGTAATAGTAGTAGCTATGGCGTGGAAAGCTGGCAATCATTTACATAGGAATACGAAGCTTGACGCGGTACTGGTAGTCGGTCCATACTCGCTGCTGTGCATGCATCTCCCGCGAAGTACTCCCACCGCAAACCCTCTCCTCCTGGGTAAGGTGTGCCTGTGGTTACGACTCAAGGTAAGCCGGCAGCCACAACCGCCGCAGCAATGCTGCTGCTGCTGCTGCTGCTGCTGCTGCTGCTGTTGCTCCTTCTACACATGCCGCGTTCAGTTGAAGGTGGCGACAGCTGCTGCTGCCGCTGCTGCTGCTGTGTTTTCGTGTTTTCATGACGAGGTACGAAGTATATTAATTACAACTAGTATACGAGGTACCAGGTATCATGTAGCGCCCTCGGGGGGATTTTGAGGTTCAGCGCACGAAGAGCTACAGCAGCACTCGTAGCATCATACCAGCATCATACCTCGTGCACCAATACCACCAAGCAACGCCCCCTGTCTTACCAGCATCTTGTTCCTGCTGTTTTGTTCTTGTTCAGGTTACGACACGATTGTTGTTCCAATCTTTTTAAAAGAGCCGTCCCCACCGCTTTGCGTTGTACTTTCGTATGTTGATGCTCTACTCCGAAAAAACTGTCAGAGCCCGAGATTCCCGGCGAATTTTCCTTCCCCAAGGTTTTGTTGCTCCAGTTGTCTCACCATGAAAACTTTGAAAGCTACCCGGGTTTCAACATTTCAACCCGTTTGGGGCTCGGGAGGGAAAACTCGCCGATAACAAACAAGGGACGATTGCAGGAACGGCCACTGTGTGGTTGGGCGATGGTAACAGACCGGTGTCCTGTAGCGGGGGGCCCTATCAAATAGGACCTACGGTAGACACAAAAACCTCTATATTTCGCTGTTTTTACCAACAATATTTGGTCCTATTAACTAGGACCTACGGTACGCACAAAAACCTATATATTTCGCTTTTTTTTACTTTGGTCCTATTTTCTTATGGTGCCCCGTAATATGACACCGCAAGCTAGCAAGGAGTCGTACGGCAGGCACGGACGGGGCGCAGCATGATACCGATGTTGCTGAGCGTACATGCCGCTCGTAGACGGTTGGTATCGTCACCCATTGTCATCCTTGTTCTGGTGGTTTATCTTCCGACACCCGGAGGGGGGGTTGACACGCAAGGTAGCACACAGCACACACACAACCTGGGGTGGTTTTTCGGAGCCGAACTTTCCCCCACAACAAGCGGGGCGCACACAGTGAATACTACGGCGTAGTCGCCCCTGTGTTCGGACACTGGTTGTCCTGGATGTCGACGGGTAGAAAGGACGGTTTAATGTGAAAGAACACACACACCAGTGGTGCCCTCGAAGGCAGGCTGCTAGAGTTGACTCCGTGGGTTTACATTCCACCGTACTGAAAATTCCTTCATTTTCGAAAAAAAAATAGAAAAAACAAGGAATCAACTCGAGTGCTGAGCGCGCGTGGCGTGGCGTGGGTGTACAGGGGCTTTTCGACGCTTTAGTATTGTGGTGGACGAGGGAAGAAATGGCTTGACCCTTTCAGGACCGCAGTCTCGTTTTTGGGACAAAGCACTCAATTTATAAGTAGTTTGTCTCCAAAACGGAACTGCGGTCCTTGAAGGATTGAGTTCTCTCGCGATAAAAAATGCCTCCCAAGGCAAGAACCGTAGTGGGGGGGGGGGGGGGGGGGGAGGGGAGAGCCTGCTATGTGACCCCGGATCTGAGTTACGACTATTACTATTAATACAGTGGGACGGAGACAGAAGAGAAGGGCGGAGATAGCATAGGGGAAGACAATGAAGATGATCGTAGTGGGTATATGTTGGTATAGATCATCTTTTTTTTTAACCATGATGGATTCGTCGCTAAGCGATTGCACTCTCCCGGTTTTCAAGAAGAGCATTTTGGACATGATGGGTCCAAGGGGTTGTGTTGAGCTTCACCGTACGTAGGTACGTACGTACAGCAGGAGACTGCTTGCCCACGTGACTCTGTATCAACGTACCACTAGTATGTATATGTGCGATGTGCAGAAGTAGTGTTGCTAGTGGATGTCCTCACATTAACCCTTTTAGAACTCCAGTCCCGTTTTGGGCACAAACCACTCAAATTCCAAGTAAGTTGTCCCCAAATGTCCCCAAAACGAGACTGCAGTCCTAAAAGGGCCAACTCTCAAATCAAGGAGTCCGTGGTCACACAAAAGGTGCTGGACCCCTATTAATAGAAAGGTCTGAACAACCATTGAAAAAAAAAAAAACGGCTGGGAAGCATGACGAAGCAGGCGCACACAAAATGAAGTCAGGGTGCAAGCTGTGCATGTAGTGTACGTACACGGTTGGTGTTTCCTCCCTAAGGAGTAGCTTTTGGCCACGGAACGCTATCAATATCTCTCGCGATGGGGAGAGGAATCAGTGCGCCTCAGCTGCTCGAACTCGGGTGTGCCTGCATGCTTCTTTCAGATCGTTGGCTAGAAAGCGCCGGGGCTACGTACTGAAATGTGAGACGTGGCCGCGAAACACGTACTGGAAATGTTGAACGTACAGCTGCTATTAATAGGTACCACACCACGTGTTGAAGGTAGCGACGAGTTTTTTTACTCTCAAAGCGGTGTTCATTGTTGCAGTACAATAATCGTCATTTTCGACCGCCTTTACTTTGTACGACGACACAGCAGCAGTGAATAGCAGGCTCTCGTTTTTTTTCTTGGTTTTTTGTCCTCTTGGTTTTTTCTAATTTGCCCCTGTTCCGCCCCCCCCCCCCGCCCCCAACATCCCCTGCCCGCGGGTTCTGGTGCTACTGCTGTTGCTACTTGTGCTGCTGCCACTGCTGATTCTGCTACTGTTATTGCTACTTGTGCTGCTGCGGCTGCTGCTGCTGCTGCTGCTACTGCTTCTGTCTTTGCTGCTGCTGTTGTTGCTGCTCTGTGGGCGCAGGGAGGCCAGCAGCAACGTGGTGGCGAGAGTTTCGCGCGCAAGCGCGACCGTGCGAAGCTGTTGCGGCAGCAGATGAACGACGGCTTGGACAACCTCCACAAGGTGGGCTCGCCGTGTCGTTTCCGGCGGGGCCGCCAACCCTCTTCCCGACGCAAGCCGCCACGGCCGCCGCTTACGTATGCAGACAGACAAAAGGGCTGAACATACACACACACAAATATGGCTCAAAATTATGAATCTCTTCGAACAATCGCGGTCGCGGAGGAGCAAGAACCGCAGGACTTCTGTCCCCGCAACTTCTCTTGGTTGCATACATGTACGTCAATGCCACTATCAAGAGATCCTGCACACGCTTTGTTATTTCGGGGGGCTATAGTCAATAGGACCTATGGTGTACATAAAAACCTATATATTTACCCATTTTTACTAACATTATTTGGTCCTATTAACTATGGTCCCCCGTAATAGTGCGAATGATTTTCGCAGGTCTTTCGTAGCTTCTACTGCACAGCTACATAGCGTGAGCATTTCAGCCTATACGGCAGCGCAGCAGAGCGCAATATGATTCTGCTGTTATCAGGTGTTGTTGTTTGTATATATTCTGGCTTCGGTTTTGCCTCGGATTTTCATCACACGAACCCCCCCCCCCCCCTCCCCCTCTACTCCTTTTCTCTTCTCATCGAGTAACCCGACTAAGGGGGGTCGGAGACAAGCAGCTTACACTTCGCAGTCACGGTGCGCACCTTCGCCACGGCCGGCTGTCTTGACTCTTCCCCCCTGACCAACTGCCTGGCCGGTGCCCAACGCAAACGTTTCCCTCCTTGGTTTCCGGTCGGTCGGTCGGTCGGTCGGTCGGTCGGTCGGTCGGCTTTTACGACGGTTGAGGTCGGTCGCTCCCGGTCCGCGCCGAACGTACAAGGAACGCAGGAACGCTCCCACTACACCCCACACCCCACCCTACCCTGCCCTACCCGACCTCACCCCACCTCATCGTACTTTTCACCTCGCCTCGCCCGTCGCTACAAGGAAGGTTGTCCTTTAGTCACCGCCGCGGTGGTAACAAAAAGCCCACGCTTCGTATACCCCGACATTCGCCCCCCCCCGCGCCTGCACCCCTAAGGAGGGTGCGACCGTCGCCCAGCTGCCCGTTGCAGCATACGTACCGGAGGTACCTCATACCGCTTTTTTCGTAGGCGTTGCCGCACCCGGCGTGTGTTAGTCGCTTTCTTGTGAGCAGAGATCGTGATCAGTAGGTTGTCAATCGTGTTGACGGTCGGTTGCCAATCGTTGATTGCAGATATCTGGTTATCCTCCGTTGTCGATCGCGCCGCCGGCGGCACGTTCTTTTTTGCTGTTGCCTCTGTTCGTCTCAACTTTTTGCAGAGAGCGCGTGTTCTACGCACGTTTAGGAGACGGTTTCGTTTCTATTTCTTCAGCCCAAGCGGGGTGCCTAAGAGTACCGCCGTTCATACGATGGCGAGGAAAATGCCGCGTAGGCTCTTTTTGTGTGTACACACTGCTTCCCCCCCCCCCGCCGCCGCCTCGCCATGCGCCCCTACCCCCACCCCCGCCCCCGCACCTCCGACCACTCTTCTCTTCCACGAGATGTCGCTTTTGTTGGCATTTTTTTTTTTTCTTCTGTCTGACAAGCCGTTGCCGTGTTGGAAGCTCTCGGGGACCTCCGGCAGCCGCTCCATGCAATCCTGTTGTTGGGCATTTATTTCCTGTTCCAAAGGGTTGGCCGCAGATACCGCGAACCTAGTATCGTGTACCGCCGCCGCCACCGCTGACTGTCCGGCTTCCGTCGCAAACATACCTTCGAAAACGAAAAGGGGGAGGGGGGGGCGTCTTGCCACTCTGCAGTGGCATTACCAGCAGCAGCAGCAGCCGTAGCAATGCCGCCGCCGCCGCCGCCACCAGTTTCGCGGGGATATACCGTCCCTTCAGGACCTGTTTCATCGTCGCTTGTGTGCCTGCATGTCTGTTGCAGCAGACCGCGCTGTTAACTCATCAAATAACTGATGCTCTCCACGCGTCTTTATATAATACCGAAACGTCCGGGGGGGCAGTTTGCGCCAGCGGTCTTTTCTGTTTTCGCGACGCAAGGTGTTTTTTTTTTTTCAGCCCTCGTGTTTATCACATAGAAACGGGGATTGCCACGACAACAAGGGCTCACGAAAATATCCTCACGTGCCTCTGCACGAGCTCCATGTGTACATATGGGCGGCAACCCTTCACGATGCTCAGGGAAGCACTATCTTGGGAAAATTATGTTCCCATAACTACCAAATATTAATTTGAAGATGCGGCGTAATCAGACGCGAGTCGGCGACGGAAGAAAAGGCTGAAGTCTTCTCACGATAAAAATAGTGAAGGTAAACGAGCCGTAGTGGGGAGGGAGAAGGAAGAAAAGCCTGCTATGTTTCCCCAGATGTGAGTTACGACTATTAATAGGAGGGGCCATATTAAATAGGACCCATGGTACACACAAAAACCTAAATATTTCACTGTTTTTACTATTACGGGGGGCTATAGTTGATAGGACCAAATATTGTTAGTAAAAATGGGTAAATATAAAGGTTTTTAAGTATACCATAGGTCCTACTAACATTGGTCCCCCGTAATAACAATATTCGGTCCTACTTACCATGGTTCCCCGTAATAATAGGGGGGAGAGAGAAGAGAAGGGCGAATAAGATGATACATGGGAAGGAAAATATATAGGAGTATACATACAGATATACACGTGCCAGGTATGTATGATACATACGAGTATACCTGGTACGGCTGAAGAAAGTATCGTACCGCCGCTGTGGGAAAAACGGGTAAAAGGTTTTACTCATTAATACTACAGGTGCACAGCAGCATATATTCGTACCTGGTAGTATGTATTTTTCAGGATTTTTTTGCACGCGGCACAACTTTTGTTACACGGTGTCAATTTGTCAGCAGCACATCTCTGTCGACGCTTGTCAATTGTCGGCTCATGGGACGATATACCTTCGATCGCGACGTAGAATCAAGCCACCGTCAACTGTCAGCCCGCCTCGTGCAGGACTATTGTAGGCCGATGATGGAGATGACGGCCTCGAAGATGTCATACTTGTCCGTGCTCTATATCGGGGGCGCGAGATGTTGCCTGCCTCTTGCACCATACGCCTTTCACCGAAAAGTGCGAAACCTTTTTCTTTTCTTTTTTTGCCGTATCGGAGAGATCGATACTTTTTTTTGGCATCCGTTTTTTTCACACACCCACGAGCTTTTTTAGTCTTATGTATCAGACGCCTGGACGGCGCCCGCCGCATATCGCCAGCCTTCGTACGAGCACTTGCTGTTGACCTGGGGTGGGTCGGCACCCTTTGGAGCGAGTCCGCCACGTTCAGATTTCACGACGTAGTCGTCTTTTTCGTCGAACCGAAGTTTTTCGGCGAAACATGCTATTAATAGAAATTTCTGAAAAACAACAAATGAAGATTCCGTGATCATACGTAACGAGCGGTGCGCCAATATCGCGGCGGGCAGTTTCGAAACTGGAAGATGTTTTGGGCAACCATGTACTGTTTCCCATTAACATCGACCTTGGGGCACTATTTTATCAATAAACTCGCGCGAACGAGCCGTCCTACGATCGATCGCGCGAGACTCCCGAGACTTTCGGCGCCTTTGGCTCGAGTCTTATTTCAATGTATGGATTTCGTTGGGTGGTTCGGTCGAAAGCTGCGAACTAGAGGCACACAGGCGATGGGCAATTCGACAACGTCGCGACCCGCGTCCGGGCGAGGCGTTTCCTTTTCTCCCTCTGTTTTGTATGGGTGTCTTCGTGGGGTGTGTGTACACCCGTGTGTCGGTGTGGGTCACTCGCAGTCCGACACAGGCGGCGATCAACACCGACATGGACATGGGCTCCTTCCTCCCCGACCACCTTTTTGTTTTCACGTTTTCGTTTTTTGCGCTTGCCTGTCTGCCTCCCTCGTATACCCTTGGGCCGTATTCCGTCGCCCTCGACCTCGCTCCCACGTGTCGGGTATCCAAGCGAAACCTAAAAACGAAACGAAACGAAACGAAACACTACAGAAACGAACGAGCAATACGAAACATACGCAACCCAGCCCAACCCAGCCCAACCCGACCCAACCCAACCAAACCCAACCCAACCCAACCCAACCCAACCCAACCCAACCCAACCCAAAACATTCTGACTAGGCACTGGTGGAGATCAGCAGCAGCGGTGCCAACCCTTCCGCGGCGGCGGCGACGAGCCTCATCCCCACGCGCGGCCCGCGCCGCGCCACTGTGGTGGCATGCTCAGCCGGCCTCGTGCGCGACCTCATCTCCACCTGCGTGTCCCTCCGCTCGGAGAAGGAAACCCTGAAGGCTCGCCTTGCCTCGGCCGAGCACGCGGCAGCGGCGGCGGAAGCAGCGGCGGCGGCGGCAGTGGTAGCGTCGAGCGATGCCGCGCTTCGGGGCCCGCCGCTGTCGCCGTCCCAGGGGGCGGCGGAGGGCCGCCTCTCGATCAGCTCCCGCGGGGGGAAGAAGAGGCGGGATGGTGGGGAGGAGGCGGTGGTAAGGACAGGGGCAGGGGCGGCGAAGGTGTTCGGGCAGCTCCTGGCCCTGGGCGTTTTTGGTTTCCTGGGGCCCCAGTCCTTGGAGGAGGGGAGGAGGGTGTCGCGCGACTGGAGGGACAAGTGCACGTGGGATTGCTGGTGGGTGGCTTGTTGTTTCTCGGCCGCTTGTAGGGGGGCGGCCGGCCGGGAGTAGCGGGGGGGTGCTCGTGTCATGCCGTGCGTACACCCCCGCCACCTTCTCCCGGCGGGCAGGCGGGGGGGGGGGGGGGGGGGGGGGGGGGCTCTGAGCGAGTTGCGAAAAAGTGTAGGGAAGCGTGACCTGGGTCGCGGGGGTTGGCGCGGTTGGCGGCGAGGCTTGGTGTCCTTGCGACGTCTTGCTGTCGGTGTCCTTGTGTATGTTTGTGTGTGTGTTTTTTTTTTTCTTGTGTCGTTTTCGTCAATGTTATCAGCGCCTGTGAAGTGAGTGGCGTCGCCCGTGTTTTTGTTTTAGAGGGGCGTGTGTCGCCGTTCAGGGCGCACGATAAAGTACTGTTCACGGCGCGAGACCGATGCTTGCGTAGGTGGAGGCATTTTGATGGGGGGCGTTGGCTTGGTTGAGCCCTTCCTGCGCTGGGAGTTTCGCTTGCGCGACCAGAACGGGGGGGACGTTTTGATGGGGGAGGGGGTAAGCTTGGTTGAACCCTTCCTGCGCGGGAAGTTTCGTTTGCAAAACCGGAACGGGGGAGGCGTTTTGATGAGGGGGTGAGCTTGGTTGAAGATTTGCTGCTCGGGAATTGTTTTTTGCAGAACGGGGGGCCCCCTTTCGAGCTCCGCCTTTCGAAAAACCTGCTTGGAATTGAACGTACTGCTGTTGTGTGGGATAAGTGCCTGCACCCCATGTGTCTTCTTGTTTTTTTTTCTGCAGACCAAACTACCTGGAAAGTACACGCGAGATACATGTCGTACACCCCCCCCCCACCCCCCCCCCCCCCCCCCCCCCCCCGAGCCTTTTTTGTTTGCGGCAAAAAAATACACATTTTTTTTTTTTTTCGTAGGGTTAGGTTTTTGCGGTGATTGAAGTTTCAACTTGGAGTCCTCCCCTCATTTTCTTCTTCTTTTTTTTTTCTGCCGTCTCTGCCCGATCGTATCCTATCCTATCTCATCTTTTGCCCTATCGCCGGACCCCGCAGCTGGAGCAACCTCTGCTTGTCTCGCTGGAGACTGTGCCCGGAAGAACGTCACGCCGAGGTGTGGCGCGACGGCAAGGCGCTCCACGAGGCGCGGGCGTTGGTGTCGCCCCCCGCCCCTCCTCCATCTTGGCGCCAGATATACGGCCTCCTCCACGAGGAACTCCGCGTTCCGAAGGGAGCCTTTTCCTCCTCCCACCTGGTCATCGGGAAGAGCTGCCAGGAGGTGTATTTTTTGTTGTTCTGAAAACGCTTTTAGTTAGTAGCATGTTCTTGTTTTTTCTTTTTTTTTTAGCAGGACGAGGTGAGAGAGGGGGAGAGGAGAGGAGACGGAGGTCGAGGGGTGTACTCGTGTCGTATGTATTCGTATGACAAAAGACCCTCGCTTTTCTACAATGCCAGGGCGGAGCATGTCGGGTTTTAATCGACCAGGCAGGCATTGCTTGCACCAAGCGCGAAAGAGCCGGGGGAGCAGGTATTTGGCAAATGTTGCGCTAGGTCCTTGGTGGAGCCTTGGCGAAGCCTTAGCGACGTCGTAGCGAAGCCTGAGTCAAGCCGTAGAAAAACCTGAGCAAAGCCTCACCAAAGGCTGGGTGAAGCCGTACCAAAGCGTCAGCAAAGCCTTCTTTTTACCTTGGCACATCCTGGGCGGACCCTCAGCAAAGCCTGGGTGAACCCATAGCGTAACCTTCGCGAAGTGTAGCGACGTCGTAGCGAAGGCTCAGCGAACCTCAGCCAAGCCTTGGTGATACCTTAGCAACGCCTGAGCAAAGCCTTAGCGAAACCTTAGCGTGGCCTTAGCGACATCCGTTGTCACGCCTTGGAGACGCCTTCGCGAGGCCTCAGCCAAGCGATAGTCTAGCCTCCGTCGGTCATTAGCCTGAGCCAAGCCTTTGCGAGCCTTGACGAATCTCTTGCTTCCTTCCCTGTGGTCATCCCCCCCCCCCCCCCCCCGTCGAATATTGCTCCGCTCGATCTCGACGACGGTCGCCTGCCTGCCTGCCACCCTGCCTGCCTGCCTGCCTCTCAAGGGACTTGCTGTCTGGATCGCGCTCAGCCGCAGGAGTAACGGCATGACAGGGCGGTCCATGATGAGCCACGGCTCCACCGGCCTCCGGACGACTGAGGTGAGACGCTGCTACCGCCACGGTGGTCGGGGCTTTTGCCGGGAGCATGTTTCGTTGGGGTGCTTTGGCTGGTCAAGCTGAGCGGAAAGGGCGGGCTTACCGTTCGGAGGTGGTGGTCGGCTGTAGCAGCAGCAGTTCGCTCCTCGGCCAGATCATGATCTGTCTATCTACAGATAGATGGATTTGGTACAAGTTGTTGTAGAGGCTCAACTCCGTCACCGTGCATTGAGGGGATACGATATGTACGTACTCTCGTGGGTTGTCCTTGAATCTTGCTCCCTAGCCTTGATACGGTAGAGTTTAATCTATCTACAGATAGATCATCTAGTTCCTCAGCTGCCGTCGTGAGAGGTTGTGTGCAGGATCTGCATAGTACAGACGCAACCCAAGAAACTTGTGCTACTGTAGATCACGCACATTACACGACTCCCAATCCCACCCGGCAAGATGAGCTGTATGTGTACAATGCAAGGTCGCTATATCTGCCTTCGATGGTCTAGGTCATCAACTGTGGCAGTCGATGATCCGTTCGAGGTGTACATTAGATGCTGCTGCTGGTTCTTGTTGTTTTTTGTTGGTGGTGGTGTTGGCGGTGGTGGCGATGCTGGTGGTTGTTCCCCCGTTCGACCTTTGGTCACCCTTGACTCTTGTTCTACGTCGATGGCGTTTTTTGTTTTGCCGTGCCCGGTGGGAGGGTGCCACGCACGGGCTTCCGCCCGGCGTAGAGCGCCCCGGGTGGCAGCGTTCCGCCGAGGGCGGGAGCGGGTAAAGGTGGAGTGGCCCAAAAACGTTTCAGCCCTGAGTGACGTTCGGGGGCACAGGGCGACGCTAGGATACCGGCTGCAGCGGGGGGCCTCGACGAGTGGCAGCCCTGTCGACCACGCGCGATGGGGTGGTGTAATGTTTTTCTAGGGCCCTTCCATTGCGCCTCGTGTGAGCGTAAAATTGCGAAAGTGCGGCGTCCCAGACTTCGCACTCGGTGTGAAAACCGGTAGCCTGTGGGCACACCGCGCCGTGACTGTTGACCCGAACATCAGACAGATCTGTCATCCTGCTCTTAACCCACCCGCTCAACTGGGGTGGGTATTTCTACGTGCGTCCACCGCACAAAGTTATTTGTTTTCTTATGTTTTGTCGGTCAAGCCCGATGCCGTTGTTCGCCCGTCATCCCTTTTCACCACAATTAACCCACCGCCGCTGCCGCCGCCACCGCCACGCCGTATGCCACGCGCGACAGGTGATCGGGCTGAGGGCCGTGGTGCAGCGCGTCGAAGAGGGCCCCGCCGCTCGCCTCCACCCTGGCGGCTTCACGGTACGCCGGGTCAAGGGGCTCCGCGCCTGCCTCCTCGCCAACGCTCATGGCGGCGCCGGCCGCTACAGCGGCGGCGGCGGAGGCGGCGGAGGTCTTGGGCCCTACTCGAGCGCGGTCACCACGACCGCTGTGTTCCCTTCGCTGCCTCTGGTCGACGAGCGCGCCTGGCCGAGGTGTACCGTGAACAAGGGTGGTGCCGCCGGTGGTGGTGGTGGTACCGGCAGCGGCAGCGGCGGGGCGGTTGCTCCCCCTCCGCACCACGACGGCACGGGGACGGGTTTAGGGTCACGCCCGTGGCAGGTGTGTTCGCGCTCGCCGCTGGCGGCGGCGGTGACGCCGTCGCCGCCGCTGGCTCTGAACGAGTTCGCATCTGTGGATTTTTTCATCGAGACCCCTGGATGCCACACCGAGGCTGATTTCCTCCGCCTCGAGGCTTGCGTTGACATCAGGTTTTCGGGCGCGAGGGCAAGGTCGGCGGAGGGCGTGCGGGCGCTGACGGTGGCGCTGACGGGCGGCCAGCTCGCCGCGTCGGTGGGGCTCGGCGGCGACGTCCGAAGGGGGCAATGGGGGAAGCGTTGGAGTAAGCCGCCGGCCGGGAAGGGGCGCCGCTGAGGGCTTCGCTGAGAGTGGGCGGGCGGGCGGGCGGGGACAGAGGAGGGGGGAAGGGTTGGGTGTGGATTTGTTTTTTTTAAATAGTATAATAGCTCGATGCGGTACATGTGTTTTGTTTCGAGCTGCCCGGGCGCCGATTGGTTGCTTTTCCTTCACGGGGGAAAATGGAGTCCTCGATACGACTTGTGCGAGTTAGAATTTAAGTGTGTCGCGGACTCCTGTTTTGTTTTTGGGGTGGTGGGGAGGTGGGTGGGGCGGCGAGTTTTGTGATTCGGGCTATTAGGACACTGGTCGGTCTCGCTCGTGCCCCCCCCCTGGGGGCTGGTGCGGGTCATGTAAGCTTGGTTGGCGTAGAGCGGTAGTGGGAGAGCCAGCCGGGCTGGGCTGTACAGGAAGTCCCCTGAAGAAGCTGCGTCTTAATACACATGTCGAACGCAAGCGTTTTTATTCGCCGGATGCCCAAGAGAAAACCCATAAGATGTATGTATAGCCACTCAACGCATGTGTACGTAGTAAGCGTTGTTGCCAAGCGGGAGAAGACGCCAAGCCAGAAACACAGGTTCTCTCGCCAGGGTGTGACCGTCGCCCAGCTCGAACGTCTGTTTACGCAGTGCGTACGCATGCGCAGTCGGGACTAGTCGCGGCCGCTATATACAGTCGTTTTGTTTCCGGCGTGCGCGGTAGTTGTTTGCTTCCGAGAGACCCACTAAACTAATTATTTTGCCAGTAAGTAGCTTGTTTTTCGTTGCTGCTGTTTTTTAAAGACGGAAAAGAAAGAAACGCGAATTTAATTTTTGGAAACGAGCGATTTTTTTTTTTTGTGTTGAAAATACAAACAAAACGAAAAAATAAGCTTTCTTGCTGCATAGATGCTCCGTTGTAGATGTGAAATGCGAAGCTGGCGCTACTACAGTAGGATGGGTGCGCGCGCTCCCCGCTGTTTGGTGACCAAATACAGCAAGAAGGGGAAAAAAAAAACGACTAAACGTCGGGAAAGTGGTTGATATAGGTGCCGGCTTGTGAGTGTTTTTTTTTTGTTTTGTTTTCCGTGTCGACCGGGGTTATAGAGGGGAGTGGGTCCTCTGCGAGTTTTTGTAAATTACCGAAGCACCGCTGGATGCCGCTTTTTATGTGCCGGTGACCCGAGTCCAGGCAGTCGATGTCGTGCGCAATCCAACGGTTATGTGACGGGCTGGTAATTGCTGAAGAACCGTTGGAAGCGCTTTTTACGCGCGCCTGATGATCCGAGTCGAGGACGTTAATGTTGTACGCATTCCAACGGTATTTTCACGGGCTAGTGGCCCAACGGTATTCTATGGCCATGCAGGCGGTTGGTAGATAGGTGCGGTCGTTTAGCGGTCGGTAACGAGCGGGCGTTTCTCGCTTCGCTTCAAGAGGAGGAAGCGTGGCCAGCTCGCGTTGGTGGTTGTTGGTGGATGACACGCAACAGAGTTACGTTGTTCTTGCGTCGTATACAGCTTGTAGCTTTTAAGCGTTGGGAGTGACCGTCGGCCCCGGCTCGCGTGATTCTCGGGCTACAGTTGTCGCGAGCCCGGGGCATGACACTCGGGCTGAAACGACCGCGATGTCTTTCATCTGCATACGTACGGACTCTGGGTGCGCTGTTGGCTCTAGTCTTCCGTGTGCCTCGTGCCCTTGTGGTCTTTCTGTCTTCTTTGTTCGGCCGGTGGTCCTCTTGAACTCTACTGCAGTAGAGTCGGCAGGGGCATTCCTTCATGTGCTATGTTTATTCGCTCAGTTGATTTCGCGTTTCGCGTCGTTTTTTTTCCAATTTGCAGTTTTTCAGCCAATCGCTGCAGTTTGCAGCTCTTCCCGTTTTCAGCCGAATGCCGTTGTTGCGGTTCGCGTTGTTTTCAGCCTGATCGCTGTTTGCAGTTTGCAGGTGCGCAACCAAACGCTGTATTTCGTTTTGTTTTCTCTCTTCTCGTCGATGTTGGTGGGACGCGCGGGGTCGGGGTCGTGTCACTGTTCTCTCGGGATTGGCGCCCGTTCTCCGCGCGCCGCGTGTCTGATGTTCGTGTCCCTTCTCAGTGACTTTGGTGCTTGTATTCTCTGTTTTTGCCTCGTTCTTGGAGCGTTGCGTTTTTTTTTTTTTTATATATTACCTTCGCCCGTGGCGATCGCGTTACGCTGGTCCTACATGGTACGTACACTGGAAATACAGACATAGTGTTTGTGCATATGCTTGGGGGAGAAATCTGCTACTTGTGGGGGACGACTATTATACCGTGATAGGCCCCCGTCTTGTCTCTCTTTCTTTTTTCGCTTCGGAAAAAGGGTAAGCAGTACGTAGTGAGTGTGTCTTGAGTGAGCCTGTGTACGCTCCCCTCGATGTACGTGCTCTCCGGGGCTTCTACGCTTGCGGAGTCTGTTAGCTGGTGGGAACGGCTGGCTGATACGATAGACCCCCATCTGTGTGTGTGTGTTTTTTTTTCTCGCTTCGCAAACAGAGCACGCGCTAGCGGTGTCGTCGCTGAGGCTGTAGTTTTGTCTCGATGTGGGCGTTTCCCTAGGCCTTTTTTCGTTTTCCCTGTGTGATTCCTCTTTCGTTGCCCCTAACCAGGACAAGTTTACGTCCGTTCAAATAGGTCCACGATTTCTCGAGCGCCCCAGGTAGGTCAGGCTTCGAGACCTTGCGGGAAAGAGCTACCGTGGTAGGGTTTATTTACGTATCATTAGCATGATGATGATGATGATGATGATGATGATGATGATGGGAAGTCTCTCAGGTGTTACTGCTATACGCTCGTGGTCGTTCGTTCTTTGACCATGTGTAGATGCTTGGGCTCTTTCTGTTGGGTAGATTTGAAGAAGAGGAAGAGAGCGAGCACACAACTCGACTGTTGTGGACTACCATAGGGAAGGGACGAGTGCATGGCATGAGCGGCGGCGGCACGTCGTTTGTGGCGGGTGGTGGTACGGAGTTGTATCTATACTTGGTACTGGTATAAGTTGAGCTCCATGAATGAAGGAGTAACGAATAGACGGAGTTCGTTCACGTTGGGACCGCAGATCCTTACTCTTCAGGCATCTGAGGGTCTGATCTTCAGATTTTCATCATCATAATAAATGATCGATTTAGTAACCACTTTGAAGCAAAGAAGCAAAGCCGGATGCATGCCTCGGATCATGCGAGCGAATCCGATGGCCATATCGTAAAGGTACCTGGTAGATTACAAGCAAACAGCGCTGCCGCGCTTCCATATATATTTATGTGTACAAGGCGCTTCGCGCAGCGGGCAGTGACTTGCTAAATGCCGGGAGCTCCATGCTCCAGGAATTCAACCCCGAAGCCGTGGACACGTGTGATGTGCACGTGCATACCTGGTACTCTTTTGATCATATTTATGTACCAAAAAAAGCACGGCACCTCATGGCGCTGCGCTACTGTGTGAGCTGGGTGTGCCTTTCTTTGTTGTTATTGTATTCTATGTGTCTTCGCACTTCGTCTACATGATAAGGTACATACTGCATACCTGGACTTATGCGAAAGCCACCGCCGCTGTGCTGCTGAGCTGAGAGAGCCAGCGCTGCGCTGCTGAGCTGATCTGAGCTAAGCTGAGCCCCGAGGTTTATTTATGTTTTTTTTTGTTTTACAACCAGGTATGTGGTACTTCGCATGGTATGATACTAATTATTTAATTATTTATTTGCTCATCCCATTCATTATCTTCGCACATCTTCTTCTCTCTCTCCTTCCAACTCGTAGCTCAGATCCGGGGTCACATAGCAGGCTCTTCTCCCCCCTTCCCGCTACGGTACGTTCCTACATTTTTATCGCGAGAAGATTTCAGCTTTTTCTTCCCTCGTCGACTCGCATCGAATTGTGCCTACCCACGCTGCAAGGCGCTCTCAACAATTGAATCCAATTTTTTTTTTTGCTATTAGAGATGAATGTGTGTGATTCAACCAGGCCGAGTGTTAAAAAATCTGGTAACAACAGCTCAGTCGGGGCGAAACCAAAGAGCACTACGTACTGTACATCCAGACTTCCGCTGCTAACAACTGCAGTGACAGATCGCAAACAAATAATCCCTGATTGCGGCTAACGCCAGCATCAACTGCTCTGTTGTAGCGAAGGAAAATACCTCGAGGGTCCACGCTAATCACCAGTTAGTTGAAAGCGAATTTTACAGCGAATCCGCAATATAGTGCTGCGGTAAAAAAAGAGTCTAAAAAGCAAGTCACAGTTGAGGACGTGTTCGAAAATAAACCCACAATATACAGTTGCGGAAAACTTGAATAAATGTAAGGGAGGAGAATGGAAGACCCCAACGAAGTACCGAAGATAGCCAAAAGCCTTCCGCATTTCGACGGCGAGGACAAGCATGACGTCATCGACTTCGCTGACAAACTCAAGCCATCCTCACCTTGTCAACCCTTGATATCTACAACTCTTGACATGTACAACCTACAAACGGGGGAGGAGACACCAACGCCGACCGATGAACAATATCGCACCAAGTGGGAGCGAAACAACACCAATCTCTCCATGCTCTGGCTGGCTACGAGCGGGGAAGCCACCACGGTCGTGAAGCGCTACGCCGGCAGGAGGGCGGAGGAAGGACTCAGAAACGGGCAGAAGGCCTGGGAAGCAATGGAGGACAAGTACGACGCCTGCAGTAACGCCACTCGCCAGGAGCTAGACGACTGCCTGCACAACACAAAGCTCCGACGGGGGCAGGACCCGGACGAAATCTTATTTAATATGGAGACCACCCGGAACCGCCTCTACGAGATGGGGGGGCAGATCACTGACGGCTACTTCAGCGACATGATTATCGCTGTTCTTCCTCCGGAGTACGGGTTCGTGCGGAACACCACAGCTCCAGGGCCCGCAAAATGTCGATGTGGACATCATGTCTATTCGATGCGGAGCATGTACGCTGACTTCCTCTGCCAGTAACACACCGTCTGTTGCGGGCCGCGGAGTGGCCATGCATGTGCAAGGCGGCCAAAACGGGGTAACTTGCAGTATTTGTAAAGAACAAGGTCACCAATCAAGGGATTGGCCCAAGTGCGACCCCAACTGCCGGAACAAGAACAACAAAAGAGGCCGTCAACGAAGGAGCCGCAAGGCGGCG
This sequence comes from Nereocystis luetkeana, assembly GCA_031213475.1. Taxonomy (NCBI): domain Eukaryota; class Phaeophyceae; order Laminariales; family Laminariaceae; genus Nereocystis; species Nereocystis luetkeana. The sequence goes on from JARUPZ010000032.1 coordinate 3,705,755, forward strand.
GCGGAGGCGGGACCAAGTGGTGCTTTCTCCCCAGGTCCGTGACTCACAGCGACGCCGAGCACCAAGCGCAACAACGGCAGCGAGCCAACAACAGGAGTGCCAATGTCGCCGACGTCCAGCACCCGTGCCAACGCGTCAACCCCTTCAACATGCTACACCCATGCTGGCAGGCCACCGTCGCCAACGCACAACAGCCCGTGCCAACCCACCAACAATGTCAACTTTCGGCAACAATGTCAGCACGCTAATTTCGCCAACGTGAGCCTCCCTTGTCTGTTTACCAGCAACAGCGACCGATAGCAGCGACAGCCTACGCCATCGACAGGAACGGTGGGGGCAGCTTCCAGAAAGGGTTTTCGTACATGGCAACCACTGCCGCTGCGAACAACACGGCACCTACCATCTCTTTCGACGAGGCATCCGACGAGGCGCAGCGAAACAAGCCGCATATCATGCTCGGGAGAGACCGCCCGCTGGATGTGCCTCCACCAGCAACGAGTGGACTGTTCGGAAAACCGCTCGACTTCTCGGTCTCAATTGCCGTGATTGAACCGTACAACAGCCATGGGGCGATCACAGCCGGTGACAACCTGATACTTGTAAACCGGGGGGCATCCGAACACTATCTCGACGGCTACACCACCCCCGGACTCCGGGGGCGACTGCCCAACTACAAGACTCTAGTGGTACCACGCAAGATCACCACGGCAGGCAACCACGAGCTAGAAGGAGGCGCCACTGGAGTCAGTAGCGGCACCGTCATCGATACGCTTGGGCAGAGGCAAAGCGCAGGATTAACAATCGTGGTAATAAGTGGACTGAGAAAAAAATCCGTTCTCGGTCCCGGAGGAAGCATCAGAGGGCATAGCCATCGCCTTCGCACGGGATGATTCGCGCATCGAGACAAGCGGCTTCAACCTCCCGCTCCAACAAGTCGCGGGCACCCGCGACCTCTTCTCGTTCAACTTGGAGGTGGACGTGCCGAATGTCGCGCTACCGACGAAGGCGGACGCGGGTACATGGCACCGCCGCATGGGGCACATCAACAGAACCGATGACAACGGCGTTTCCTATAAAGGGGCAGTGCCGTCCTGCGACGTTTGCACCATCGGGAAGAGCACGCGGCACGCTCACCCGAAGACGGCAACGCTCAACACCGAACAACCTTTCGAGCTAATATACACGGATCTCTTGGGGCCCATCACACCGACTGCACTAGGAGGCTTCCTAGACGCGAGCAAGGTCATCGATGAGAAGACCAAGTGAATGGAAACCCTGCTCCTCGAATCAAAGGCAGAGGGAGCCGAATCCCTACGGCTTTTCGCACAGGGGGTTGTGGCGCCGCAACGATATCGCATCCAGCGATGCCGTGCGGACTGAGGAAGCGAGTATACCGAAGAAGAGTTCCGGAGCTACTGTCTTCAAACCGCCATTCAGCCCGAGCTTGGGGCAACCAACACACCGGAACAGGTTGGCGCGTCAGAGCGCCAGGGCCGTACACTTGCGGCGATAACCCGATACCTGCTGATGGACCGCGGGCTGCCGAACTTTCTTTCGGGAGAACTGATGTGGGCTGCCACCCACCTTGCAAACCTGACACCGCACTCGGCGCTAGACATGGCAACTGCGTACAAGGCACTCTTCGGCAAAGCGGATTTGTCGCGTCTTGGGACCACCGGCGCAAGAGCGTTCGTCCATGTCGAGACATCCACCAAGAAGCTCGACGACAAGGCTTGGGAGGGGAGGCTGTGTGGCTACAACCGAGACACCAAGGCGTACCTCATATACAACCATGCAACGCACAAGCCCGCCGAAAGCAAGAACGAGATTTTCGTGGAAACACCGTTACAGAGGGCTTCACCTCCTGGTGGCTACTACTTTCAGTGCGAAGGCCCCGTCTGGGGTAGCGGCACGATCATGGCCGACGACAACCTACTGCGGGAAGTTCGAGACCTCATATAACGCCTCAACTTCAACGCTTCGCAAGACGACCACACCGTGCCGATCATACAGTCTACCAACCCGGCATTTGGCCGAGATATTGTGAAGGCTTCGCCAATTCACCAACAGTAACCTGCAGGGAGGACAACTACTACACGATCAACAACAGTCGCAGAGCAGACAACAGCCTCCGCCACGGTCCCCAGCCGATGACAATTACCTGCTCTCGGAGGTAGACGGCTTCTCTTCCGTACGAACTGGAGGAGCGACGCCCGAGGGACATCCAGAGGCCGGTGGAAGTCTTTAGGCTACCCCCGCAGTGACGCGCCGGGCGGCGGCAACCGCCGGGGGGCTCAGCTCTCTGGTTACCGAGCGTACTTTGGAGGAGCTACAGAAGCTCAACCTCTACGCCGGCGCAGATCTACAGGACATGACTCACCAGCAGGAACTACTCGCCTTCGCGGAGCACGCCTACGCCATTACTAGCACACGAGTCCAAACGCGTTCGAAGGGGGAGAAGAAACCGAAAATTGTTCCAAACACCTTCACAGAGGCGAGGAAGCTGCCGGAGTCTGCTCTCAGGGAGGCAACGGAAGACGAGAGATAGCGAGCCTGATGAAGCACCATGTCTATGACCTCGTCCCCATCACCTCGGTCCCTGCGGGATCGAAAATCATCGGCTTACGGTGGGTCTACAAAATAAAGGCCGATGACACACACAAGACTAGCGTGGTGGTGCTTGGTTGGGGGATGATAGCAGGCGTTCACTTCGGGAGTACTGTCGCTCCTGTGAGTCGTCTTTGAAGCATCCGCATGGAGCTAGCTCTGGCGGCGGAGAAAAACCTCGACGGTTTGTAGTACGATGTCCCCACATCATTTATCAACTCGCCCGTCGACGAAACGAGTTTTGTGAAAATGGCGCCAGGACTCGACGAGACAGGCAAGAACGGAGTTCACCAAAACAAATGAGGCTTTGCAAATGCCTCTACAAAATCCCTCAGGCACCGGCCAACTGGCATGGTACCCTCGACGAGTTTTTGACTGCAATACTCGCAGGGTTCGAGCCACCCAAGTCCGACCCCCGTCATTACATCTATACGCACAAGGACGGCATGTATAACCCCGAGACCAAGAAAGTGCAACGTTCGCGAGCTGGAATAAGGACACGGCCATCTTCACCATCTACGTTGATGATCTCGTTCTGGTGGGGCAATGCAGGGTGCTGCTCAAAAAGCTGGAGGAGGAACTGGTGTGGCCCTTCGACACCAAGTGCATGGGGGACGTATCGGTGGTACTCGGGATGCAAGTCACCCGTGACCACGAGAAAGGGGCGCTCACCATCTCACAAGCGCACTACACCAAGCCGGTGTGCGAGACGTATGGCATGGGGGGGTGCAAACCGGTGTACACGATCGGAGTCGGGCCAGAGCTCTCGATCACCCAAGGAGAAGGGAGCACCCTGACCAAGGCAGACACGCAGCGGTGCCAGTCCATCGTCGGTAGCGTCATGTACCTGGCGCAAGTAAGCCGCTACGACATCTTCTACGGCGTCAACCAGCTATTAGCGAGGGCAATGTCGAATCCATCGAAATCTCACATGGGGGCAGCCAAGTATCTTCTCCGGTACGTCGCGGGCACTATCGACTTCGACACAACATGCAAACAAGGGGGCTTTAAGCTGACAGCGTTCTCAGACGCCAACCGGGGCAACAACCCGCACAAAGGCAAGTCAACTTCATCTTACGTCATGATGATGTGCAACGGGCCAGTCAACTTCAAATTGGGCATGCAAGGTCTTACAGCCCAATCAACGATGAAGGTCGAGCTCGTGGCGGCAGCACTGACTTTGAAGGAGGCTATTAACTGCGCCAGTATGATGAGAGAACTGGTATTCGAGGAAACGTTCAAGTGTGTCCCGATCGACATCGACAATATGTCGGTTTTGCACATGGCCGGAAACAAGACCTACGCAGAGCCCGCGTGCGAAACACGTGGCTCTCAGGCTCTTCTACGTTCGCGACATCATACAGGAGGGCCAGATACACATTCAACACCTCTGAGGTAAATATCGCCGATATCGGGGCAAAATTCCTCAGCAAGCACCGGCATCGCTACCTCATCGGGCTGATCAACAACTTCGATGTTTAAAGGGCAAGCACATCGGGCGACCACCGGCGTCAACACCAACAAGGCCATCTTCAACTTGTTCGGGCCGGGTAGAGGTTAAATTCCTTAAAAAATGAACAGACCATGGAGTATTCCTTTTACCAGGCCACTTGATTGTCGCTTCCAATAAGTGCTGATGATCGTTAGCCTTTATCGGCATTTGAGTCAAGTTGCTATCTCTCCCAACGAATGCTGGTGATTGTTAGCCGCGATCGGCACTTGAGTCAAGTTTCTATCGCTTCCGACGGGGTGCTGATGATCGTTAGCCATGATCGGCACCTGAGTCAAGTTTAGAGTGCTTCCAGCGAGTGGGGGTGATCGTTAGCCATGATCGGAACTTGAGGCACGCTTCCATCGCTTCCAACGAGTGCCGATGATCGTTAGCGGGGATCGGCATTTTAAATCCACAGTAATCTGAGCTATAGATTCTGATGCAAAACACATTCAGATTTGATATTTACAACCATCGAAGGGTCGTGTTGGATATTGCACATGCATCAGCAGTAAGTACTGTAGTCAGTAGCCCTCTAGTCGTAGATATAGTGTCTTTAGTACATACAACAGTGGGAATTCCATTTAGGGGACGCTGGTACCCAAGCGTCCCCTGGTCCCCGGGTTTCCGGTCCCTCTAATTTCTAGATGTTTCATCGAAACAGAACAAAATATCGCTATCTCAACACGCTGCGTTTAGAACTTCGGCTGCTTCGTACTCACTGGAGAGCGACGGTGACTTGTTAGAGGTTCATCACAGCAGCTTGTGTTTCTCTCGAGAGTGATCTCCCGCAGGCTCTCAGCAGAGGCCTGCACCTCGACATAGAGGTCCTCCAGTGGTCGAAATTGGTCGAAATTTGGGGTGCACAAAATGAGATACAAAACCACCCCCAACTGGAAGTTTGCACTTCACCTGCGGATAGCTACAGCTCTCCACAGGAAACTTCAGCGCGCGAAACTGAGGGATGCTCATGATGGGGTCTGTGAGCGCGTCGGGTGCGCTAGATGGCAGTCGTAGGCAGCAAGAAACGACTCACGAGGTGTTGCCGTGTTTTCGAAGTTGCGAGCGAGTAGCACAAAAAGCTCGCAAAAAACGCACACGAGTATCTGGTATTTTTTTTCATTTCACGCAAGGGAGCATAGCACAATGGCTGCGTCACCGATAAAGAAATGACCGTCACGAGAAGATTGTTGTTCTCCTGGCGGATGGTATATCTCTTAGGGTGTCGTCGTCGAAGATGCTGCGGGGCTCAAAACTACGTTCCAATGATGGGTATAGTAAGTTATTGGGCCCAAAAAAGTGCAAAAATGGGCTAAAAACTCAAAGATTCTCCTATAGTTGCGTCAACCATTCTACAACCACGAAGTACGGATCTTGGTTGCGAATCCCTCATTCTAATCAATGGGATTCTAATTCCAAGCCGTCTGTATAGATATTACCGAAACGCCTACGCGCGGGTACTTGACGACGCACTTCTGAGCGTGCCAAAGTCCCCTTAAGGAGTGTTAAAGATGTTGGGGAGTGAACACCTATACATCTTTGGTCAATGATCCTCACCACTGCTGTAGCCGGGGGCACAGCAGCACGTAGCACTACGCCCAGTAGTTCTGCTGTGGCCGTGCACAATAGAAGCACGGCGACGACAGCGACAACAGCGCGGCGTGTTATGTTACAACCGTTTCAACCAGTTCGCGGCAGAACCCACAGGGTTGGTTATTTCCTTGCTTCCTTTCACGAGGTCCTACACGTGGTGAATAAATGTTTACCGTTTCGATCTATATGCGGTATAACCCACCGGGATAGTTTTTCCCTTCACGACGTCCTACAGCCTACAGTAGTAGATGTAGCCGCAGCGAAGGGATCACGGCCTGGGTAGCTGGAGAGAGCCTGCCCCACCCCTCCCACTACTCTCACCACCACCACTACAGCAGTAGACTCCGAAATATTCTGTTCTCTCGAGTTCTAGTGCCCACAGAATAAGCGGCCTTTTTAATCCCTGAAATCAATCTTCTCGGGGTGGATCATCTGTGGATTATCTTCCGTCCGCACGAGCAAGGCGGCATACTGCTGCCCTTGCCCGCCTGTGTGATCACCTGTCAAGGGTACAACAACTGCACCTCAAGATTAGCTATCCAGCCTAGACACAGAGCTACCAGTCAGCACTGACTGTTAACTCAGTGGTTAGGGCGTATCTCGAACAAAGCACAATCCGGGGTCCACTGGCTGATACTCCTTTAGCACATACTGCAGTCCCGTTTGGGGGGACAAACGACTTAGAACCTGAGTGGCTTGTCCCCAAAACGGGATTGCAGCACGAAAAGGCTCAAGCCGGGACCTCGGATTTACTCAAGGGCTGCAATCCCTTTAGTCAGCACCGCCATTTGTATGTGGAAGGCGTTACGCTCTCGTCTCCGCAGAAGGAGTTTTAGTATCTCGTCAGGCAGAAGGCGTTTCATTCTCTCCACTCATCGACCACAGAAAGAAGGAGTTTCATTGTCTCGTCACCGCAGAAGGCGTTCTTTCTCTCGCCACCGCCGCACATGGCGTTTTCTTTTTCGACTACCGCAGAAGGCGTTAATTTTTGGTGTTCCCCCTCGCCCGCCGTCCGAGGCCGTTGCAAGGCCGGTCGGCCTCACCTTGTCGCTCCCGTCGATGCGGTTCGGCTAGGATGCAGGTAAAAATAAACGCCTGGACCACGCTCATTCTATACTCCGAGAATATCGCGGATTTTTTTCCCCCTCGCCCGTTGTCCGAGGATGAGTACAGATACTACTCCTGTACCACCAGATATACCTACAGTTATACCAGGTAGTTGGTACCAGGTATCAGCATACTCCAGGAGTACTTAACGATAAAATAACGGGAGTATACGATGATAGAATAATAGGGGCATGTATGCGCTTATAATACCGGAGAACACGGGCGTCTACACCCACACCACGACCCTCATTGGAGGAAACAACAACCCAAATGCTTTACGAGCACCACCCACAACCCGTCACCCAAACGCCAGCAACCCTTCGATCGGCAAACCATCCTATGGCCCAACCATTCAACCCCTCTCCCTGTCCGACCAGGAGTAACGGCCTAAATAAAAACGCCTGAACCAAAATTGAAAAAAAAAAAAACGCACAGCGTTCCGTTCAAAGCCGAGTGTCAGCCCGCTTGGTCGCGAGCTGACGACACAGACATGCTTTTTTACAGACCATACCGTACGTAAAGAAAACACCGGCATACCAAGTAGATAGGCGGTTACAGTATGAATACCGCATCCTCGATCAACCCCTTTTACGATGGAACCCCCACGTTTTCCGCGTCAAAATACTTGGGGCTTATGAGCGGGAATATCTTTGAAATAGCAAAGGGCTAACACCAACAGGCGACTCCACTCTGCCCCCAAAAAAACTGCGAACAGGCCCGATGTTCTGCGGCGGCTGGTGCAAGGGGTAAAGAAGCTACATAGCCGGTCCCTCCCTCGCGGCGAAATGGGAAATCGGCCGACGGGATGAAGGCTGAGGCGGGGGGGAAGGAAGGGCGCGATATATGTTCAGTGGCTCATCTCGAAAAGTGCCACAAAACCTTCACACGTGGAGAAGCAAAATAAAATCTAGAAAAAACACGCACACACACATAATCCAAAACTCGCAAGAATCAAAACACACGGAAATCGAAAACCAAAAACGAACCCCGCGGCTACCATTTATACCATAAATTCGAGGGACGACCAGCGGGAAACGAGGGGCGGGAGCCGACCCATGTCGTCCGGAACCACATCAGGCCGCCTGGACCATATTTTTTTCATCGACTGAAACAGCACACAAAACTTCAGCTGGTAGGCCGCCCCCCACCCTTAAATACTCAGAAATAAATAAGAATGTAGTTCCAACGCTTCTCTTCTTGTCCCTTCTCCCCCTCCCTCCCTACCGCCTGCACAGGCAGAAACCCTCCGATTTCGGGGCGCGGCACGCACCCAACCAAGCCGTGGATTGGGGGGGCGAAAGAGATGGGGGAAGAGGGGGGAGCCGGGGGGGGGGTACTCATGTTATGCATGGCCGTAGTCGAATGACTATAGACCCTTGGAGGGGGGGGTGTACTCGATATTATGCATGGCCATAGTCGTATGACCATAGACCCTCGCATCCCTACAATGCCGCGACGGAGTACGTCGGGTTTTTACCGACAATAGACATCGCTTGCACCAAGCGCGAGGCGCCGTGAGGTGTTCGGCGAGTCGCGTGAAGGGTGAGCTGCATCCTGCTAGGGGGGGGGGGGGGGATTCCTGGCGTCCATCTCGGCGTGCTACCTTCCCTCTCCATGATCTGACACCTTTGCGGCCATCGATTGAATTCGCGCTCCGACGGCCTCGTGCTTACTCGCGGCCTCATCTCCCAAAGCTGTCACGGCGCGCGTGAGTTTTTTTCTTTGTTGCCGCACCTGAGAGACCGAGACAGTAACCGCCAAATCAGCCAATCAGCGATCGTGGGGGGAGGGGGGGGGGGGGGTACTCATTTGTTGCTCGCCTTAGTCATTTGACCATTGACCACGCATCCCTTTCGAGCCGGAGCACCGTTCCTACTCCTAATAGAGACACCTCCAACAATTGGGCGCTCATTACGTTGCTTCCATATATTACATATAAACTTTTTGCTAATCTTATCACCTTCCTGCTTGGCCGCCTGTGGCCACCATTTGTCTCCTAGGATAGCGATCGTTTTCTCGCTCATATCTAGTGTATAAAACTCCTCCATGTCACATTCGTCTATTTCCCTCACCCCCTCTTCTAACTCATCCCGTTCCTCCTTGTATATTTCACGTTCTCCTACTACGTGAGTTCTATTCTCTATTGCTTTGCCACACGGGCACATCTGTGCATCTATTTCCCCCTCCTCCTCCTCCTCCCAGCTACTGGTATACCTCTTTCTTCTTTCTGGCAGGTCCAGGTCAGGGGGGGGGCTCACTTGTTGCTTGCTTTACGTAGTCATTTGACCATTGACCACGCATCCCTTTTGAGGCGGGAGCACCGTTCCGACCCCCCAAAGACACGCCTCCAACAAAGGGGGCGCTCATCAACTGTTTTCCCAAATATTACATAAATGTGTTTTCGCTCATCTCATCCCCATCCTGTTTAGCCTTTTGTAGCCAATATCCATCTCCTATCACGGGGGAACATAGTTAATAGGACCAAATATTGTTAGTAGAAATGGTTAAATATATAGATTTTTATGTGTACCATAGGTCCTATTAACTATGGTCCCCCGTAATAGGATAGCGATCGTTTTCTTGTTAGAAGTAAGCGTACTAAACTGAGGGGGGGGGGGGGGGGGGTACTCATTCGTTGCTTCCCATGGTCATTTGATCATCGACCACGCATCCCTTTCGAGACGGAGCACCGTTCCACTCTTAATAGAGACACCTCCCACATTTGAGCGCTCATTACGTTGTTTCCGTATACTTGTATTACATAGGATATTTTGCTAATCTTATCCCCTTCCAGTTTCGCCCCCTGTGACCATACCACCATCTATCTCCTACGATACGGGAGGGGGGAAACCTCCAGCCCTCTTTTGACATACTCTGTAACAGAGAGGGTGTTTTGGGGAGGTGACGAGACACATATCTATGACGTACTTCCTGGGTTGGGTCTTTACGATACTACAGTAGCCCTGTACAATATATCATAACCGCAGCTTAGGACCTGAATTATCTAGATCGTTATCTGCCCAAAGTGCGTTGAAAGTTCTCGGAAATTGTGCGTGCTGCCCATCGGTTTGTCCGTGCTGGGCCAAATCGCAGGCCAAATCGTATACAATAGCAGGTACCAGGTACAGATTACTGAAAAGCGGGGGTTGGGGACGAGGTGTTGCTGCTGCAACTTGCAGCAGTACCGCGCACCTCGTCTTTCCCGCTCGTCAGATGGTGAGTAGCCACGGCATCGACTTCATCAAACTGAAACTGTCGCGCACAGAAAAAAACGCACGTCCGCAAAACAAGCAAAGGGGTCGACGTTAGCGCAACAGTTCAAAGTTAACGCAGACGTGTCGAAGTTGGCGCAAAAGTGTCAAAAGTCAAGGTGTCAACATGAGCGAGGCGTGAAAAGAAGCGCGTAACTCTAAAGCTTACGGCGATGGAACATCCGGACAGGCCCGCTGTCCGATAGCGCCACCTTGACCAAGGCTATGTTTTCAAGCCGAACAAAAATACCTCGACGGCACCTCTCCTCGAACCAGGCACCCGGTCCACAAACAAACAGTGGCGGCGGCATAAAAAACAAGCCGCGACGATAACCGATCCCCCGACACGTTGCGGCGGTTGAGGCGCTGCAACATACCGGTCGGTGTAACTTGGTCCTCAACTCGCGGAAGCACAGGTGGTGCGGGCAGCGGCGGCGGCGACGGCTGTGGCCCAAAATTATCGGTGCTTGCGGCACCACGATTCTCCAGACCCAACATGAGCACCAACTAACACTAGATGATGCACTCCGCCCGACACCGTGCGCCGCGACGGGGGGGTGGGGGGTGGTCTGGGGGCGGGGGAAGGGTGGGATGCCAGCATGGGGCGCCCGTCAACCGACCAAGCGACCGACGCAACGCCCCAACATCCAGTCATAAAAAAAAAATCACCCTCTTCTTACCTGCTCGAGCCTCCCCACGATCTGCGCCAGCTCCAGCTTCGCCGCGAAAAGCTCCTGCCGTCACCCGTCACCATCGCCGGCATCACCATAGGCACACCCAATCGCACCGCCACCATTACGCCGTCAGTCACCCGCGCCAAATGCGTGCCGGAGACGTCGGGGGAGCCCGCACGCCAAAAACAGGGGCACCCCCGCCCGACCGAAGCAAGATCGGGAGACGGACGGACACAATATCGGAGGGAGGACGACGGCAGGGACGGAAGGGCGAAGGCACGGGAGAGAGAGAGCAACAGGGTTACATCTTGCGTCGAGCCTCGCGGTCAGTTCCGGCATGGACAGAGAAAGCACTGAGTAGAGGGCATATCTGTACACGTGGTGGCGGGATGCGCAGCTTACTATTTATTTATTTATTGCGCGCGGCTTTCTTGATTTTCATTTGATTGACATCAGCAAATTTGTTTGAACTTCATGGCCGTACGTATTCACACGTACTTTTTAGTCTTTCTCTGACACGTTTTTTAACCTTGCCCTCCAGAAATATTGGAGCCTGTCTTGTGACCGCTGGCTAGATCACGGCGATGAGTTAACCCGTTTAGGACTGCAGTCCCGTTTTGGGGACAAATTTCTCACAGTTTGACTGGTTTGTCCCCAAAACGGGACTGCGGTTCTAAAGGAGTTAATGTGACGACGAGAACAAGATGAAAATATAAGCAATGTACATCTCCGGAGACCAAAGCCCCCCCTTGGTAGGGTGCCTAAACCGAGCGTGAACACCAGGTTCGTCGGTAGGGGTCACCACCCCCGCTCCTACCAATGGACGACGTCCCAGTGAGTGCTCACCGAGGCCACGTGAAAAAAAAACGGACATGAGTTTCGACAAAAAAAAAACAAACTCACAGCTAAGGTATCTTCTTGAAGTTTGTTAAAAAGAAAAAAAAATGAAGCTCGCACCGGTAGAGTGACGCCCTCCGAATCGACGACCTCGGCTGCTTGCAGGAGTCGGTCCTGGAGGCTTCTGAATCTCGCGGTCAATTCTTGCACCGCGACCACGGCGGCCTCGCTCTTGATCGACATGGTGCGGTCGATGCGTGGCGAGCTAGGTGTCTCCATCTGCATGGACGCTTAAGGAGGCGAGGAGAGGGAGGGCAAGGAGATGATGGCGCTGTGGCGGGAGGGTGGTGTTCATAAGGTAGAGTAGACAGCGGGCGTTTATATATAACAGTGGGTGGGTGGGAGGGAGGGAGGGAGGGAGGGATGTACGGAGGGGGGGGGGGGGAGGGGGGGTTACTCTTGTGCTAAAAAGCAGCCGACACTAATTCGAAGCACTTTGGGCGCGAACCGTGGGGGTGCGGTTGATCGGTGTTGCTTGAGATTTGGGTGTCGTGAAAAATGTAGTCCAAGGGCAATACAAGTACGGCGGAGTCCATGGCCTCTGCTTCGTGCTCTCTGGAATTCAAGTTGTAGACATGATACGTCGTACTGCCGTCCCGTCTGGTTGTCGTTGCTTTTGCTGCCTTACACCCTTTTAGGATTGCGGTCCCGTTTTGGGTACAAACTACTTAGATTTTGTGTGGTTTCTCCCCAACACGGGACTGCAGTCCTAAAAGGGTAAAAACGGGTTAAACCGCTAGTTCCACCTGACAACATGAAGCACACCCAGGCTTATGGCTTCTTCTCTACAGACCACCAAAAGTACTGCTGTGCTGTACCCGTACTGCCGTAGGCCTGTGATGTGAGAGTGACTGAAGAAAATAATATGTCCCCAACTTTGGGCAACCTGCATCATTAATAGTAACTTGAGTGGAAACGTAACTGAAGTCACTGAGAACAGTAAGCACACGTCGGTCAAACACATTGATTCAGCACAGTAATGTAAGCACAGCAACAGACCGGTGACTCCCCGCTTGTTCCCTTATACGTCGACCTCGTTGGCAACATCGGTGAGCGCAAAGGAGGCAAACCGAAGTGCTGCTGCTGCTGCTGCTGCTGCTGTTGTTGCTGCAGTTGGTAACGGGCATATTGCAAGCCGGTCGCCCCGGTGGTTCAAGTGGTTAACCTCGAATTCTACTTGTTTGAGTCCTGGGTTCGAGCCCCTGGAGGGTCGGACTTTGACTTTATTTGCAAAAATAAAAAAAGGGATTCAATTGTTGAGAGCGCCTTGCAGCGTGGGTAGGCACAATTCGATGCGAGTCGACGAGGGAAGAAAAGGCTGAAATCTTCTCGCGATAAAAAATGTAGGCACGTACTGTAGCGGGAAGGGGGGAGAAGAGCCTGCTATGTGACCCCGGATCTGAGTTACGAGTTGGAAGGAGAGAGAGAAGAAGATGTGCGAAGATAATGAATGGGATGAAAAAAAAAAAAAAAAAAAAATTGCACGAGGTACCCTGGGCACAGCAGTACTCTATGCTACGTACGCAAACTTAGTCTGTACCAGGTACTGCTGTATCGCAGATCGCGGAAGGCGCCTAAAATCAACAGTATTATATAATACCCCCTGGTATTAATATTAATAACAGAAGTCTATTAATAATGTTGGTGGCAGCCGCAAAATCAACCGAGCACGGGAACGAGTACGGTTCCAGGATCACAGCGAAATGAGCTCCCGAACCCCACAAGCCACAACCTCATAGCAGTATCTCTGGTCATGCCTGGCGTACCAGTATAATGCGAGCACGAGTACGAGTATGTTACTCACACTGCGGTTGTTGTGTGTGATCGTGTGCGGTACTCAGCAGTGCATGTAATGCTGTCGGACGAGAACTCAACTTGTACTCGTACGAGTACGTCAGGTACGAACGTGCTTCTTCTTGAGCAGTGAGCACAAACGTACCTTGTGCTTGTGAGTTGTGAGGGAAATCAGACCGCACTTGCTTCGTCTGACTCTCCGCGGTGTGATTCAGACCTAGTGACAAGGTAGACACGGTGTTTGGCGCTTGATACAACCCGCAATGGGTATGGCTTCGTCCCTGTAAATAGGCGAGTCTTGTCTGGGCTGGGAGATAGATGCTGCTGTGCCTGCTGCAATTGCGATTATGACTTGCGTCTACAGCTGTACAGGAGTAGCGTGAGGTACTGCTGTGCCAGCAAGTAGCGTGCACGTGAGCTTATGTTATGGTGGGGTTTTTACCAACGTGAAATACGTTCTCTCGCTCACCGATGTAGTCTGCGTCTGGGGCTGGCACTCGAAGGAAATTATGTTCTTCTCCCGAGCCGCTATACCTCCTGTATCGTCTCCTGGCCTGAAGCTTCTGTTGGTTTGTGCGTTGAGTGCGTGAGAGCACCGGACTGGCACATCGAGAACAAAGCGGAGATCGTGATCGTCCGAAAGTCCGCGTTGCAACCGCCTTCAAACAAAGTTGAAACCCTTCTAGAGCAATCGTCGCTCCTACCCTCTACGCTCTAAGAGCTCTAGATCTCCTCCACCCAGCTCGGCCCCCATGACTGGACTCCGATGCTTGTCCAAAGCCACGCTCGGCGTGTGTTTCGCACTGGCATTCCTTCAATCTCCTGGAGTTTCCGCCTTCGTGGTAGCACCAAGCCTTGGGTCTACAGCACGATGGTGCACCAACTCAGCAACCTCAACCTCGACGCAAGCTTCCCTATCCCGAGGCACACAACCGATCAAGGCCTCTCGTAGATCACGCGCTAGTGTAGCCGGGATGTCATCGTTGCCGACAGAGGTGCCTTCTACGGCGACGGACGCACAGGAGAGGAAGGTGGACCCGTACGTGACGGAACTGCCGGATTCGTTCGAGGATTCGGTCGACCGTATGGGCAAGGCTACTCTTCAGTGCATGGAAGAGGTATGACACGAGGCAAATGAGATCATGTCGTACGGACTGCTTTCGATGGAGACATACATGACAACACGTGTAAGGCTATCATGTTAATATGATACCTAGAAGAGGATCCCGGAGGAGCATCGCTGCTGCTGTATGCTGTCGGGCATGCATATGGGATTTGATTCGGGCCCGGTGTTTTGTCGCGCTTGGCCAATCGCCCCAAATTTCGTCGGCGACAAATGCAGCATGGCAACAGCAACTCAAATGTCACATACCGGTACGGTACCAGGTGCCGTATTTGGTACCATCGCATCATGTTGACCGGCAAGAACATAACTTTCTGTGGAAGAGCCGTACGAGTACTCCAGTTTCTTTTCAAGGACCTCGTCCTGCTGTGTAGGACTGGCGCTACTGCCGAAAATGTGACCCGACTAATCACAGGCCTTCAAAGAGTTCGTTAAAACTCAGGCGTTTCCGTAGGCATTATTTTTTTTGTTCCTCATATTTTTTCCGACTAAAAAGGATGCGTCTACACAGAAGCGCAAAGCACAAATGAAAATCGATTTCGGTGAAGATTGGTCAAGGTGTCCAAACAGAATCGGAAAGTGAAAATAGAAACCCAGGCGAAAAGCAACGGAGAGCACAACCTACTTGAGCCGTTCGCCACAGTGCACACATGCCGGCAATCTAGCGCTCGGCAACACAGATCCACGACAGAAGCAGGCAAGCGCGACGGCGATTCGATTCCGAGAGGTCGTTGGACCTGGTGGCGCGTCCAACGTTGACGCCCCGAGATCAAACTTGAAATTATACTGAGATCGCACTTCCGACCTCGTTCTCGAGGGTATCATCCTCAATTTTCCTCAAACTATTTTCGCTTTGGCTCGAACGCCGGGAAACAAATGCCCGAGAACGTCGGGACTGGTGTTGTGGTTCGCCTGCTGGCTGTTTACGGGGGGGTCTGTGTGGCTGTGTTGCCGTGCTATTAATAGCTTTGGGTTGGGCGGTCCTGTTGTGATATTTTGACGTGGCTGCGCTGACCAGTAGGACGCGCTGAATTGCTGCTGTTCGTGCTTTCGATTTGATTGAAAAAAAAAGAAAAAGTACGTCAGCTGTGAGTTCAACCGATCGGCAGATCGATCGCTACTCAACTTTGCAAGCTGCGTAAACCGTTCGCGCGTTTTCCATTGTTTCCCTAGTGATTGACTACTGGCCGGTGACTCCCCTGGATGCTACCAGGGCCGACGAGACGATAATACTTGCACCATTTCGTACACTGAAACAGCAGATCGACACGCGAAGGTCGGGGTACACAAGACAATCGAAAGTTGGTGTACTACAGTTTAAACGTGACGGGCACACCAACACACTAAAAATTAAAATTGTTTGAAATACTCCCTGTAAATGTTTCCAGCCATCAACTTTTTGATTTTGGCATTGGGTTGTAAATCGTTCATTTTCTCGAAACCTAAAAAACGAAGGGGGACATGTTTGGGCCAGAGACCAATCAGCGCCTTGTTTATTATAATTTCGATTTTCGATTTCGATTCTGTTCGGATATGCCCCGAGCCGCTTCCAGGGCACAGCACCTATGACTGAGGCAATTTTTGTTGGGGTTTATCTTGAAAGTGCTGGAAACTACTGACAAGTAGCTCCAATCACAGACGAGTTTGTCGGGATTTTGTTGCGACGAATGTCGGTGATTGGCACCATGATCGCGCCGCCTTTTGTCAGACGAGACGAGAGGTGGTGCGCGTGAGGAAGAGAGAGACCTCTGTTGCAGCTCGTAAGCTCAGACAATCGACTCAGCAGAGGGCGGCCCCAACACCATGCTGGTGTGGCGGTGTTTCCCCCCTATAACATGTGCCTTGTTGTGTGTCTCGGAGTCTACGCTCTGTCTCTGTACGAGGGTACAAAGTCGGGGTCTGCGCAGCTTACGGTCCCTTTACGTACCCTCATCCACCCAGAGGCCACAGGCACAAGTTTTGAGTGCGTACTCGTAGCCAGACCACAGCAACATCCACACCAGACTAATACCAGCAGCAGTAGCTTGGTCTCCGTCAATCCGAGCTCTGGCCCTTGCCTGCAGCAGCGGACAAACTCCATGCTTGCAGTGGCTAGGGCGCATTTCCTGTCAAAATTCAAACTGCAGCAGTACCGCAGGAATGTTTCCACCCTGTCCGGAAATGTAAGAGAGTTTTGATACTCGTACTAATCCCCAAACAGTCGTTGTATTTTCGGGCATAGTGATAGTACCAGCACCACTCTGTCCGGAAATGTAAGAAATCGTCGGTGCTGATATTCATAATTAAAGAGTCCTTACATTATCGGACATAGTGCTATCGTTCACGCGAAAATCCCAAAACCAATTCTAAAACCAAGTTAAACGGACTCTCCCCGAGGGAATCATCCCGATGATTAATGCCCTAAAAATATTTTCCCAGGTATAGGATCGGGGCCAATAAATGAACAACAACCGGTAACGGGTTGGCAGGGGCTCATCGAATATATGTGCCAAATTTCAGGGTCTATCTCCCAAAAACGACTTGGAATTGGACCCTTGAGGAATTTCGGGCGGTATGCTTGAAGCAGCCTGTACCAGGTATCAGGTATGGCGCCAGCCACGTGACAAGTTGAATGTGGCCCCTATCGGCCAAAGTCGCTCCTTGTTATTGACGACAGTCGTAGCTGAGTCGACATTATCTCGCCGGGGATTCTTCATTACGCCTGCCAAGGTATATGCAAGCCTCTGCATCTCATCGCCCGTCATTGCTGGTGCAGCAGTACCTGGTACTGTGATATATACCAGGTACAGCAGTAGATCCAAACGAACACCCCCTCTTGCGTGTGTCTGTACGCTCGTCTGCCTCTCGGCACAATCTGTCCCACGACGCCTCTGCTCGTTCGTAGGGGCAAAATCTTTTGCGGATCGACTTCGACACGTCAGCGGGGGACGAGACGTACACCACGCTCAAGTCCAGCCTGGAGATGGCCAAGCAGCTCACGAAGGTCCTGGCGGAAGCTCTCATCTCCGGTGACGGAGAGGAGGGGGGGGCGGGGGAGCGCAAGGGTGAGGGGAGGCCGTGGTGGACTATGGTTGCAGTTGCGGGGGGTTCGTTCGGGTAGGGAGATACGGCGGCGAGATGAGCGCCTTTTCGCGAGAAGATGCGATGGAGTTACACCGCGGCAGCGGAGTTTCGGGGTAGGAGGCGGGAGACACAGCTGTAATCCTTCCGAGTGCCGGGATTGTTTGTTGCAGTCACGTCGTTCGTCATGCGCGGGCGTGCACGGCGATGACGCGACTCGGTCGCGTTGCCTTCCTACCTGAGCAGAACGTTCCACCCTTTCACAGGCGTCGCCATCTCTGCCGCTTCCACTACCCACACTTGCCGTCTCGGCTGTTGCCACCACCGCCGCGGCCGCCCCCATTTACCGCCGTCACCGCGGTTGCTGCCGCCGCCGCCACAGCTCCTTGCTATATCACCTCAACTGTGCGACAACGACCCCCTAACGCCCACTGTGCGCAGGGGCCACACTGGCGTTGTTTTTCCCGGATGCGGGATCGGCGGCTCTGGCGAAGTTTGAGTGGGGGGCGGGCACGGACGCCGCGCAGGTGAAGGAAACCTGTCGGGCGCTTGCTTGGGCTTGCGCCTTATGTACCTATTTTGTTCTGGCGCCTCGCTCTTGGCGAGAGAGGGACGGTTTGAGTTTTGTCGTGCCCAACGTGGGGCGGTGCGGGCGATGGGTAGTTGTCCCCCGAATCGCGCCAGGACTGCCGCCGCTGTGGCTGCTGCTATGGAGAATGATGCGTTTGCACAGGGCGCCGTTGTGCCTCCGTGCCTCTTCAAATATCGTTGTACAAAACGATCCAACATTAACCCCAAGTAGTTTGTCCCCAAAACCCCTTCAGCCGCACACGAGGGGTTTAAATTTGGAGCGGTGTGTCGATTGGCGTCTGCTGAGAGACGTTATTGATTACGTCGCTTGGCTGACCGTGGGAAGGTAAGCACGTTCCCAGGGCGTTTTCACCTCCAAGCCGGCAAGTTCGTTTTCACCAACGCGCGCGGTGTCCTGCGTGCCCGTCCTGGGTTGTGAAACAGGTGCCCGACGGGGTCAGATTTTGTACAGTGAAGACGGAAGGGCCGGCTGACTCCGACGTCGGCTGCATTTTGCTTTGTCCGAGAAATTCCGAAGCGGACTTCGCGCTCGAGCTCGTCAAGAAGGCGAGGATGCGTTCTGTTGAAACACGCACGCGGTGTATGTTACACGGTGGAGCGATCGGGAGGGTGTTGGGGGGGTGAGGGGAAACTCGCGTCCGTCGTTTGAGTCCGAGGAATTCACCAACGCCGTTCGATATTGCTGCATTTCTCGGTCGACGCTTAGAACGTGCGCAGCGCACTCTCGTAGGGGTACCTTGGGGAACCGGATTGCAGCATGTCCTTGTCTGACTTTGCAGCTCTACGGCTCGACCTCCCTCTCCCCTCTCCGCTGTCCCCTCCCCCCCCCCCCCCCTACCACGCTTTTTTTTAATGTTATGGTCAGGTGGAAGCCCAGGGGCAATTCATGGTCCTCGTAAACCCAGCGCTGATCAACATGGGCACGACGGGCTACGGACTGGCAGGGAGGCGGATCCGAGACGAGATAATTTCGAAGTTCCAGACGTCCTACTACCTCCGCACGCTGCCGTGGGGCGCGGTGACGAAGTGCGTCGACTTATGCGGTAGATGTTATCCCACGGTAAATTGTTCGCCTCGGTTGGACGCCCCCCCCCCCCGCGCTCTCGGTGTGGTGCCTCATGCCCTCAGACTGAATTTGGCGAACATGGTGTTCCTTCTGTCTGTCGATTTTAGATGGCATGCCACACGCGAGGTGTGTTGCTCGTCGCTCACGTCAGCCTTTTCTAGAGAAGGGCAACACACCGTGAGGTTAGCTGGTGTTGATCCCAGGCCCTTCGCTTGCTTCTGTGTCGCGCCGTTTCAAAGGTGTACCACTAGGTAGGAGGCCCTTTGATCGTCGATACTGATTCTGCTCGGCGCCATTCTTTATCCCTACACCAGTAGAAACCCCGGCGAGTCCTCAGCTATATGTTGCATATCTGATTTTTTTTGTTTGTTGATTCTGCCGCCACCGCCACTGCCACCGCCGCAGCTATCTTCAGCAGTAGCGACCGCGGCACGTCGACAGCAACAGTGGCACTAACAACGTCATTTTTTTTCTTTGCTGTGTTATTTCGGCCGCCGCCGCTGCACAGGGAACACGGCAAGAGGTACACGGTGTGGCAGGACGACGCGAACGACCCGTCCGGCTACCGTCTCCTCAAAGCGGTGTCGGAACGCCCGCTGGGCGAAGCGTTGGACGATATTTACAACATCGCCAACGGGTTGGCCGACGATGAATCCACGCCCGAATTCCTCAATTCGGTCGCCAAGTTTGTTCGGGACTTCGGAAGGATGTGAAAAAGTGAAAATCATCAGACCGACGGCTGGCTGAAATGCCCCTCGCCTTGGTACATATCGCCTCCTCGGGTGGCGTGTGTTTTCGAACTAACGAACTGACGGCAGACGAGGAGAACATGCCTCAGCGTGGGAAACCTTGATGCGATCGCCCCAGCCAAGTTTGCGTTCGACTTTTTTGGGACGGTTGTGTAAGGGTGATGCTGCGACGGCTTGATGTGTTGGGGGGGTCATAGCGGTACAACGGCTCGTTTGAGTGCGCTACACGAGTGACGCGTGTTGTGCCGTATTGTTGATAATTTGATGGTCACTTTTTGTTTTCACCGTCCCGAGTCCTGGCGAATCTCATGTTTCACGGTTTCTTACGAGTACTACAAGTAGTACTATTAATAACTGTAGTGGAGATCACAGTTTTGATGGCCGTCTTGTTTAGCGCTCACTATCGTCAAAGCTCGTTTTGAGTTTTTTTTTTTTTTTTTTTTTTTTCCTCATTTCATTCATTATCTTCGCACATCTTCTTCTCTCTCTCCTCCCCACTCGTAACTCAGATCCGGGGTCACCTAGCAGGCTCTTCTCCCCCCTTCCCGCTAATGCTGAAGGTCATCGCTCGCTAGCCTACTGAGTGTTCTGCTTCCTCGTGTCGCTCCTTGATCACGGTGCTGCCCAGAGTAGATACTTTGGCCATGACGCGGGCATGACGAGCTGTTTATACTTCGGAGTGAAAATAATACCACCACAATACACCTCCTTTACCAATATTGTTGCCAAATTTCTGAAATACGAGTACTGCGAGTAAGGTCGTCGCGCTGTGTGTGGCCTGGCTGGTGATCCATCACGAAGAGCGAGGAGGACGGACGTTGTGCCATTTGAATTTTGATAGTCGAGATAGAATACGTAAATAAGAGAGTTGTCGTAGAACGTGTGCCGTACTGCAACGCATCCTGAAAAATTGGCATTGGCACACGAACGCACGGCGTCCTACCTGCACGACTTACCCACTCTTGGGATGATGTAACTGGTGCATATTTCATCGAGCATACGGTGCACAACAGAGAACCAACTGCCAAAAACACATGCAAAAAACACACACACAACACCATAACCCAAAGCCCTCTTGAAACATGCCTTGTCACAGCACTGAAACCTCTTTCGACACGAGAGTCGAGAGCGGTGAGCGCGTAGCTGATATCGCGGGCGTGACTGTCAAAACTACGACCTAAAGGGAAGAAAGAGCTATCACAAGTACCCTTTGTGCGGGTGCTGCGGTTCGGTTGCACGACAATGTCGGCTTCATCGGATGTGGACACTCTTGACGTGCCTGGTTTCTTCGTGGTCAAGAACCGAAGCGGCGATCCCTCCACGGAGGACCTCCATGCCAGAGCGTCCCAGGCCAAGGTGCGTGTTCCGCTTGACACATGAGCAGGCGAGGCTCGCCCGGCATCCATGGCAGCCCTCTTGGTACCCGCACGTAAACGGTGTGAGAGGCACGGAAGAAATTCTGATGTTGCTTAATCGGAGGCAAGGTAAGGTACCCACGGCGCACGTTCGTAGCTGCTGTTGATATTTTCGAAACTCAAACTGCACAACCTTTTGCCACAACGAGTCGAGATTAGCGTGTATTCGTATGCAGCAACAGCAGCGGCAGCAGCAGCAGCAGCGCTCGTGCAATGTACAGAGTACACACTGCTGTGGTTTGTACTGCTGCGTACCTGTGCCTGTACTTGTTCACGGCAGCACGAGTATATTGCTACCACTTTTTACACCTATCAACAGATAGATAAACGACCGCGTGTTGACTTGTTGACTGCTGTGTGACCCAAGCAAGGGGTGGGAGGTGTTGCGAGTCGTGTCGCCTGGAGTTTGTACCCACGCGCAGCCGCCACGCCCCAAGTGCCAACTGCGCAGCCTCCTGTGCGCCTCCCCTCCATAATACGTATCATACGAGGCGTATTCAGGTTCACATTCGTTAATTTGTTGTATTCTACCAGGTAATATATAGACTCTATGTACTTCTTAGGCTGTTTCATACCAGGTACCAGGTATGCAGTTCGAATATGCAAAATCTGACCGGATTTTTTTCGATTTGAGGCTGTTTCCTATGCGGTTCGATTTCGAGCTTCAGATTTGTATTTTTCGATCTCAAAAACGAATGACCCCGCTTATGCAGTCCAAATATATATGCAAAATCCGACCGGAAATTTTTCGATTTGAGAATCCGATGACCCGATGACCCAAGTCGTCGGATTTTGGACCTGGGTCATCAGATTTTCAAATCGAAAAATGGCATGCTCTCTAAATTCAAGATGCTATCCATGACCCATGACAGCAAACAGCAGCAGAACGATCGATGAGTTGGAAGGTGACACAGCTGTATGCTGTATAGCGACGTTTCTTCGCGCCCGACGCTCGGGCGGCGGGACCCTCCGTGACCAGACGTCAGTCGCCTGGCGCGGGCTCGGGCCTAGAGACCAAGAGAAGCGCACTCGGCAAGTACCTCTCCGTGGATACGTACGAGTACTTGTACGTAGAATACACTGCTGTACAGCAGCAGCAGCAGTCAGTCACAACATAGAACCCAAAATACCAAGACAGGTGGCTCTAGCGCACTCGCCACGTCTCTTCGCCGCCAGACCAGAGGTGGTCAGCCTTGGCTCGGACGCTTGGGTCCTACGCGCAGTGCAGCGCACCCAGCGCGTCTCTTCGCGGCGCCAAACCACAAAAACAGCAGTTGGTCTCGGCGTTTGCCCAAATCTCTACACACGCAATAAATCTGATTTTTGCGCATAGGAAGGCTGTTACGATTTGCCAACTTCACATCTGAAAATGCGATCGGGCCAAAATCTGAAGCTCAAAAATCAAACCGCATAGGAAACGGCCTGAGAATCCGATGGCCCAAGTCGTCAGATTTTGGCTCAATATCCGACGACTTGGGTCGTCGTCAGATTTTGGCCCAAATTCCGACGATTTGGGTTAATAAAAAGTTCCAAAAACTTGATAATTTGGCAAGTTTTTCTAGTACGTGTCGTTAAAAACTTCAAATCGAAAAATGGCATGGTCTCTAGTTAAGATGTTATCCACGATAGCCAGCAGCACCAGAACGATCGAGAACTTGGATAGTGACACAGCTGTATAGCGACGTTGCTGCGCGCCCGACGCGCGGTCGGCGGTCGGCGCGTCTCTCCGTGGCTAGACTACACTTGGCTGGCGCGGGCTCGGGCCTAGAGACCAAGAGAAGCGCCCTCGGCGCGCACCTCTCCGTGGATACGAACTCATAGACTACGCGTACAGCAGCAGCACCAGTCAGTCGTATCGTGAAATACTGGTACAATATACGAAGACAGGTTGACTCTAGCGCACTCGGCACGTCTCTTTGCCGCCAGACCAAAGGCAGCCAGCGTGGGCTCAGACTCTTGGGTCCTACACGCGGTTCAGCGCACCCAGCTCATCTCTTGGCGGCGCCAGACAGCAACGACAGCAGTTGGTCTCGGCGTTTGCTCGAATCTCTGCACGCACGATAAATCCGATTTTTCCGCATAGGGAGACTGTTTCGATTTGCAAACTGCACAGCTGAAAATGCGGGTCAAAAACTCAAAGTCCAAGTCTGAACACATAGGAAACAGCCTGTACTACTGCTGCAGGTTGTGGGTATACCCGCGGGTACCAGGGGACGGCATTTATATATTTATAGATTTAGTCGGAGGTTTAGGTTGTTGAGTTGGTAGATGTACGTACTATTAATATTAATGAGCTTTTGATATCATGCCGGTACGACCTACTGCTGTAGAACTCAGAGGTGAAAGATTGACGTGACCACAGCAGACAGACCTCCTACGTACGTACCTCCTATCCGAGCGCTCGTTTTCTACCTGGTACGTACATAGCCGACGAGGTTATCATGATATCATGCAAGCTCGCTTCCCAAGGTTTTCTGTCCGCCGGAGGTGGTCGTACAGACATGAGCGACACCCGGAGCTTCTGCATTCGGACGTTCTACAAGTATTTCTACAGCAGTAGTACAAAACGAGCATGTAGTACGCGGGAGCGAGATACTACTGCTGTAGTACCAGTACATTGTATCAGTATGATTTTTATACATGTTCGAAGATCAGAAGCCAGGTTTTTGAGCTCAACGCTCGAGCTTCACTCGACCTTGGTAGTCAAGGGCACCTTTTTTTTCACGCTGGTGTACTCGATGATGCGAATACAGCACGTTACTCCCATGTACGGATACATAATCGTACGGAGCACAGCGGGTATATTTATGGGGTCAAGTCTCTCGTGACTCATACCAGGTATACATGATACCAGGTATCGGCTATCCGCCACACAGCAGTAAATCAAAACAAAATACCAAGTACTGGTATATATTTTTACGACACTCTTATTATAAACGCGTTTTGCCACAGGCCACATGCCTATCGTTCGTATAATAAATCTGAGTCGTATACGCTGCTGGATTCGCCCCCCCCCCCCCCCTTGGTCATACGCGGTATAACACGCCTCTCACTACGTGAGCTAGACAGCCAGGGGATCGTTTTTTTGGGGGTTTTTGTCGGCCGCCACGGCTGGCGGCCGAGTTTGATAATTTTTGTGCGGGGAGAACTTTCCCTCCGCACAAGGGGGATGATCGTATCACGTAGTGTGTATATGGTAAGGCACCCTCGAGGCAGTTACAACGTAAACCCATTGCTGTCTCTGGAGCTGGTCACACCAGAAATTAAATCAATTAATTGGCGCCGTCATCCGTCTGCAAGAAATCCGCCTCAAAAGCGGTTCTTAGTAGGATACAGCCCACCCTACATGCGACTCGCCGGACACCTCACGGCGCTTCGCGCTTGGTGGAAGCAATGGCTGCCTGGTCGGTGCAAACCCGACATGCCCCGTCCCGGCCTTGTAGGGATGCGAGGGTTTATGGTCATACGACTATGACCATGCATGATATTGAGTACCCCCCCCCCCCCTGGTCATACGACTACGGTCATTCATGATATCGAGTACACCCCGCCCCGCCCCCCTGTACCCCCCCCCCCCCCCCCCCGCACCGCCTCTTGTAGCGCTTCAACAACGGGCATGCGTACGCTCTGAGAAGCAGGCGCTCGAGAAATGCTTCCCCTCCTCCTGTCTCTGCCTCCGACCCCCATTCCCAAGGCTCCCAGAGCTCTAACGGCCTTATCAGCCGTAGCAGCCCCCCCCCCGCTGTTTTGCTGGAGACGGATAGCCATGCGGTGGTTAGGGCGGGGTGCATGCCGGCGACAGCGGCCGCTGCGGCTTCCTCCGCTAGCGGTTCCTGCTCGGGGAGGGTGCTGAGTCACGGGTGAGAGGGGATTGGGATTGGGAGGGGAGAGGGGGTTCAGCAAGGTTTGGACGGGGGATGGGCTTCATCTAGTATGTGAAGAGGCGAGGAGGGGGGGGGGGATGGGGGATGATTTTTTGTAGAGTTTGGTTGATCTGCGTGGTCTTCAGTGTGTCGAGGCAGCGTAAAGGCGAGGGGGGGGGGGGGTGGGGGTTTATCCCCTAGCGTTTATGATTCGGCACCAAGACACCACACACAGCACGAACGAGGCTTCGACGTTTTCCTCTGAGTCTTCATAGTCGTTGTCCCCATTGTCGAGATCGTACTGTTTCGTGTGTTGAAGCTGTTGTATTTTCGTGCGTTATTACACTGTGTTGCGACCTTATGTTTTCTCGGTTTGGTCTATATTCGTTGATTTGGTGTTTATTTATTACCTGATGCACTTTTTGTGGCGCTCTTGCTTTGGACGATTCAGGTGGGCGTTCCTGTGCGCGGACGGAGGCGTGCTGGCGTGGGAGCAGGGAATGGTCCGCGCCGAGAGGGCCGGAGCGGCGGTCAGCGCCGACCAGTCCTGCCTGCGCTTCGACCACCCCACCATGGCGCGCGAGCTTGCTGCCATGAAGCCACTTCAAGGTGTGTGTGAGAGAGAATATTGTACTTAGAGCTGATTTCTTGTGGCACGCCGATGAGAAGGTTTGTCGCGCGTCGGTCGTCGCTTGTCACTTAACAGGTACCAAGTATTGATTATTGGTTTTCGCTTGCGCTTGCAGCCTGTCAGTCATTGGTTTGTCGCTTATCGCTTACCGGTTATCGCGTGTCGCTTGTTGGTTGTCGGTACTCGGCTGTTGGCCGTCGGTCGCTGCGCTTGCAGGTTGTGGCTTGTGGGTGCTCTGTTATCGCTCATCTCGTATCGCTTGTCGCTTACCTGGCATCGCCTGCTTTCCGCTCGTTGATTGCCGGTTGTCGCTCGTCGCTCGCCGCCTGTCGCATATGGCGCGTCTCTTGGTTGTTATTATTTTCGTGACGTCCCGGTTTTGCGACAATGCAGTGCCCGTGGAAGCGGCTGACTTGGTTGCTCTCACGCCACCGTGGGATGCTCGCGGTGGCAAGAGGGAGCTGCTCTTCGTTTCCCCCTCTGGTCTGGCGCGCTACTGGCCTGACTTGTACAGCCCGCGACGGTTCACGGACGTTGACGCCCGCTCGGTAGCTCCGGGACAGTCGGTGAGGGCGGGTTGGGCGTAAGGTTCTGGTGTGGGAGTGGGGTGGAGGTAGTGGGGGTAGGGGGTGGGGGGTGGGGGTGGGGGGTAGGGGTGAGGGGATATATGGGCAGGATGATTCAGTCAGTCAGCCAATCGATCGAAACAACCGATCAATCTACATATGTAGCATGTCAATCGATCAACTACCCAGTCAACCATCCCATCCACCACCCAACCTACGGGTATCGAGCAGCCATCCAGGCCACTGAACCGTTGCTCCGTTCGCAGGGTTTCCTATTTCCTCGCGCAAACGCGAGCAAGCTTCGGGGGAGTCGAAACCACCTCCCTCCTCCGCCTACAGTAGTGGTGGGCGATCCATATATAAAAAACAGGCCAGAATCAGATGTAAATTGCACCGCATATAAATCCCGCTACCCCCCCCCCCCCACCTTGTTTGCCGATTCAGGTGACGCGGATCGCTTCTGTGGGGCCGGCCGACTTTTTGTGCGGGCTTTCGGCGGGGGGTGTCTTGCGCATTAGGCCTGGCATGGCGCAGCCTTGCCTGCTGGCGCAAACCTCTTCCATGCTGGGCCTCTCCTTTTCGACAATCAAGCGCATGGGGGTGAGCTGGTGGAGGTGGTGTTGGTGGTGGTGTTGATTGTGTGGTGGTATGGTGGTGTGGTGCTGGTGTTACTGTTGCTTCGTTGATTGTTGGTTGTTTGGTGGTGGTGGTGGTGGGGGAGGTGTTGATGGTGTTGGTGGTGTTGGCCATGGTTGTTGGTTAGTTGGGAGTTGGCTGGTTGATTTTTTTGTAGTTTGGTTGGTTGGCCTGTTGGTTGGCTAATTTGTTGACTGGCTGATTTGTCGGGAGGTGGTTGCTCGGTTCGGTTG
Organism: Nereocystis luetkeana; assembly: GCA_031213475.1. NCBI lineage: Eukaryota > Phaeophyceae > Laminariales > Laminariaceae > Nereocystis > Nereocystis luetkeana. Next base: position 3,733,103 of record JARUPZ010000032.1, read on the forward strand.
TGTGTGTGGAGGTATTCATTGTTGGCTGGTTCGGTCGTTGGTTACGAAGTTCGCGGTGCCACTGCCTGCCGTTCCGTGATTTGGTGGGTAGACGGTGCAGACCGTCGAGCAGGATTGGTGGTGCCGGGGGTGATTTTTTGGCCGCCTGGAAGCCGTACGTAGCTGATACATATATAGAACTACATACTTAGATCACAACCCCTGAGCGTGCTCGGTTGGTGTATCCCTGGCCTCTCAGAGCTCCCACTTCCAAACCGCCTCCTTTCATTACTTGCCGGACCTTTCCAGCAGTTCTTTGTTTTCTCGGTCCTTCCTTCCTTTTTTCTTCTTTCGTTTCTTGTGCGTGCGTTTTCTCCGAGCACGGCATCGCGGGAGGACCCGGCACCGTCGCGGGTGTCAGCGGATGCTGGCGGATAGAGGGGGGGTTGCAAGGAGCGCGGTCGTCGCTTTTGTGTCTGGGCGTCGCGTGTGCCTCGAGACACGAGGGATGCATGAACGGGCTTTGTCTGGCTTCGATTTATGATTGTTGATAGAGTATGTACGAGTTATGAAGGTCGTTCGGGAGGGCAAGATAATATTCAAGCGGTGCTTATTTTTGCGACCACGCTAAAGTTGAAAGAGGGAGGTGTGCAGTTTGAACACCAACGTTATCGAGCTGGCGAACGACGGCCACGGAGAGCACCGGGCTTCACGCGAGGCGGGCGACGGGGCTGATTGTGGCAGAGAGTGATAAAAGCTTTACCCGGACCGAATCGGTAGCGAGGTGGTCGCGAGAGGGGCGGGCGGCGTACGAGGCTGAGAGAGAAGCTCTTCTGTGCGATTTATTATTTTCTTCTTTTCGACCGGGTGTAAGGTGTTCCAATCAGGCAGAAAATTATTACACGAGAGGGGACGGGGATTTTTTTTCCTTTCCGAGTTTTCGGTTTCATTTTCATTGTTTTTGCTGCTGTGGCATGCTGTGCTTTTGCTTTCTTCGTACATACAGTACAGACATAGAGCATATCGAAAGAAGAAAATAAGTACAGACAGTAGTACCGTACCCGGGGTGTGTACGTACGTACGACATCCGCGACGCGAAGCGCATATGTGGCATCCAAGCTGACGTCGGAGCTGTTTTTTCCTGAAGCATGGCGGCGGGGCTCTTGGCATTATCAAGTCGCCGGTTTGCAATTACGATCCTTGAAAAAACTAAACTCAATCGTGGACCTCTGTTCGCTTCGCATAATAATTTGACGTACTTTTTTCCTTCCTGAGCGAGCGTAGCGGGCGGCGAAACCCGCCCGCGAAGCGAAGCGCCTTGTATATATATGTTTATATATATATATATATATATATTACGGACGCACTATGACGGTTAGACATACGATGGTTTCACATATGACGGTTGCACGTCGTCATACACGCCTCCCTACTAGTGTACTACGAACCGGCATCCACGGGGGTTTGCCCGAGAAAATCAAATCATGGTATGCACGGTTTTTTCGCCAGCAGGTACACTTCTCGCCCCCCTCACAACCTCCCTCTCTCACACACTGAAGCAAATAAAATTTCGTCGACCTCATTGTACCATCTCGCTCCCGGATGTTCACAGAGCTTCATCGGAAAGAAAACGTTCGCTGCGCCAGCGGAACCTCCGGCGGCAGCGGCGGCGGCGGCTGCTTCGGCGGCGGCGGCTGCGGCGGCTGCGGCGGCGGCTGCGGCGGCGGCAACGGCAGGCCCCGCCCATGCCACCCCCGTCGTCAGCCTTACCGTTGTGCGTCCTCCCGCTGGGAGCCCCGCCACCGCCCCCTCCCGAGTGCTGCGCCTTACAACTGAAACCCTTGAGGTCTGGAGCGTCACGCAGGGGCAGGGGGGGGGGGCGGGGACGGATACGCTTGAGGCGCGGCAGTCGCTGACGGGCCTGATTCAGCACGCGCTGGGAGTCGGGAAGGCGTGCTTGCTGGACCTAGCGCTGACCGGGGCAGGCACGAGCAGCCCGTCGCCTGGAGGGGAGGGGTGCCCCGACTGGGGTTTGGAGGTGCTTGTGTTGGCGGTGGCGGTGGACGGGGGTGGGGGAGGGGGGGAGGGAGAGGGCGCGTTTTCTGTTCACGCTGTCAGGGTTTCTTCGGAGGAGGCTTCTTGGGTTGGCAATTCTGTCTCCGTCAAGGTCCGTTGTTGAACAGCCCTCTTTTTTGTGTTTTCTTGTTGCATTTTGGAGACGGGGGCGGGGTGTGGAGGATAGAGCAATCGGTAGATGAGGCACCCTTGTTTAGGTGGAACTGGTTGTTCTACAGTACGCATGAGCAGTGCCTGGTACCACGTATATACGCAGAGTAGCACCAGGTATCAGGTACTCTCGTACTGCTGTGACAGCCATGAAGTCGTACCCCCAGTTCGTTTTTTATCGAAGGTGGAACGTCTGCACTTGTTTTTTTTAATTACTAACTTGATTTCTAGTTGTTACCGTCTCTTCTGCAACGATGCATCATCGGCGGGACGGCGAGACCATGCGGTTGACGGCTTTTACTCCAGACTGTCTCGTATACGGTAGTTTTATATGTATAGTGAATCTATCCATGCAACATTTTTTTTTTAGCGAATTCTGGCATGCCACCGTACCACCCGGTACCCTGCCGACACCGATCACAGCCTCAGCTCACATCGGAGTAGCGGGGTCGAAGAGAAAAACACAAAATACAGGGAACACCAAGAAAAAACATCGAAGGACGGGGGAAGCTTGCTGACCTCTTCCCCCCCCCACCCCCCTCCCCTGCGCACCCTCTGCCCCACGGCCCTCTTCGTTGTTCGATTGTTGACCCACAATACCTCTCCTCCGCGGCGGACCAAAACGGATAAACCGACACGAACGACGACCGAAATTCAACTACGCCAACAAACAACGAACATCTAAAAAACTAAATCCAACAACGAAACAACAACGACCAACAATCCCAAAACCAAACAAAAACTAAAACATGACAAACAAACAAACAAACAAACAAACAAACAAACAAAACGAAACAAAACAAAACAAAACAAAACAAAACAAAACAAAACAAAACAAACGAAACAAACGAAACAAAACAAAACTGACAAACTAAACTAAACTAAACTAACGAAACGAAACGAAACGAAACAAAAACACAACAAAACCGAAACATAACAAAAAACAAAACCCAAAACAATATAATAGCTCATATCGTCGTACCGAGTTCCCGGGGGACCCGCGGTCACCCCCGCCGCCGTCGCCGGCAACTGCGGCAGTGCGTCGTCAACCCCCAGGAAGTCAATCCCGAGGATAACGCTAGTGGCCGACAACGAAGCCGCCTTTTCGGGGGAAGCTAACGCTGGCGGGGGATCGGGCCTGTGGGCCGCCGGAGGCAGTGGTGAGGGTGGCGAGGCTGCGGCGCATGTCTTCTGGCCTTCTCAGGGGGCGATGGGGGCAGCGGGGGCGTGGAGCATGGGCATGAAAAGAGTACAGGGCGTGGAGGCGGAATTGGAGTGGGAGGGGCGCGGTTCGGTGGAGGTTTCCAGCAGGTGAGGAGGGGTTTGTGGCGGGGGGGGGCAGGGAGGGGGGGGGGGCAGGGGGGGGTGCTGGGGTGTACTCATGGAAGGCGGGCTCTGTTTTATTTTTTTTCATTTTCTCCCCGTGGTTGTTGATAGTGCTGGTGTTGTTGTTGGTGGTGTTGCCGTTGCTTCTCTAGTTGTTTTTTTGTGTTGTCTAAAGCTGTTGTTCTGTTTATCGCAACCATCGACACGCAGTCGTTTTTTCTGTCAGTTCTCTACGCACTTTCTGATTTTATTTTTCCTGTTTTTTCCCGCATTTTGTGTCAAATACCTTTTTAATATTTTCAATAACAATAACGAGGTTGATGCTAGTCGGCATTTTTCTCTTTACGCATCGTCGTCGTCGTCCCCCCTCCCCGCCTCCTTTTGATCCCACCTCTATTGGAAAATGAAATAAACAGTGTTGCGCTTTCTGGCGGATGCATCGGCGGAGGTGCAGCCCTCCTGGGCTGTCCCGGGCTCATCCTCCTCTCGCCCCAGGGACAGGCAGTCTGGGTTTCTCCACGGGAGGCGGGTGGTGAAGGGGGTGGAGGCGGGGGCGGCGGTGGCGCGACAGACCTCGAGTCTCCAAAGATTTCGTCGGACAAGGCTGCGGAGGAGTGGAGGATGGCCTTGCTCAATGTGAGAGATTTGCCGAGGCGATGGCGGACGGGTAGGGAGACGGAGTGGTGGGGGGGGGGGGGGGGGGGTGGAGTTGACTGTTGTGAATGTCGAGCCGCGGTACAGTTTGTACACTGCTGTAGGCGTTTCGAAAGGCAGCGATGGTTGAGGGGGGGGGGGGGAGGGGGGCGTACTCCTTTGTTGCTTGCCTTGAGAGTCATTTGACCATTGACCACGCATCCCTTTCGAGACGGAGCACCGTTCCTACTCCTAACAGAGACACCTCCAACAATTGGGCGCTCATTAACATTACTCATTAAGTTGTTTCCATATATGAAGGGGGGGGGGGGGGGGGGGGCAGAAACACGAGAGCGAGAGGCTGTTGATATTTTATCCCGCACCAGGTACTGCATACTCCGGAGTGTTGAAGTGTCACACGGGTGCGCGTTTGGCTGCGACCAACGGAATGTACCTCTGCTAGGTGTGTACCGGGTTCAACTATGTCCGGACATCTAACGAGCGTTTGGGCATGCTTTTTAGTGCCTATACAGGTGCTCACGTTTTGGAGCAGAGTGGCTGGTACCCGGTGCCATTCCGATCGGAAATATAAGCACCATTTTTACATTTGACATGAATACCAAGCGGTCGTTCTATCTTGCGCCAACAGTAGTGGTACGAGCTGTTTTGAGTTCAGGAGGACAAGTCGTTTTCTGGCCATGCGAGCACCGTCCGGCAGCAGCACAGAGCGGCTGCATGGGCCCTTCACGCACGAAACGAGGCGTCCGGGTGAGAACGCCTCTTCTGCACGCGTGTGCGCCCCCAAAACGAATACCCTGGTATCTAAGAGCGTTGGCTCATCTGGCATGTCGCGCGGAATTAATGAACCAACCCCCCCGCGGCAATCCATCCCGCGGCCTGCCTGCGTCGACCGCCCTGCGATGACATGGGACCGCGGTAGTGGCGCGTAGACTGACCGCCGCCCCTTTACACTTAATCTAGTATATTTAGGCCTGAAGAGGTCTTGACGCGGCAAAAAAAAATGACCGGTCTCCTATGAATTGGTGACGTGTTAGTCTGTGACGGACGTATTTTCTCGTCGTGCCCGGTTCCGATTCATGTTCCGGTGTATATTTATGCGTGTTTTGCTGTTCTGTTGTTCTGGTCGGGTGACGGGGATTTCCAGGAAGGATTGAGTGCGTTCGAGGGAGGGGAGGCGATGGACAAGGCGCGGACTGCCGTGGAGTCTCTGCTGCGAGAGGCCCAGGGTGTTGGCGTTGCGCCGAAGGATCTGGACGCCGCCGTCATTGAGGTGAAACCGCGGTTTGACGCCTTGACTGACCGCTTTGACTGACCGCATCGACTGGCCGCTTTGGCCAACGGTAGGTTGATGGTTAGGGGCCTCTTTGTGGTGTTGGTGGTGTTGGTGTTGGTGGTGTGTGGAGATGTCAATGTTGGTACCTCAGTGTTGATTACGGACGTGTTGTGGTGGTGGGAGCGTTAGTGTGGTGGTGCTGACGTTGGTGTGGTGTTTGTTGGTGGTCCTCGTAGTATTGTTCGTGTTTGAGATTTTTGTTTGTGGTCTTCGCGATTCGGTGAAAACGTGAGCATATTGTTGTGTAATATGTCGATGTTGCTGTTGGCCCTTATCGGTGTTGAGGTTGATGCCGTTCGGTGCTGTTGCTGTTGCTGGTCTTATGGCACCCGCGATGCCCCGCAGTGATAGCTTTGTCTTTAGGTTGTTTGCCTCGAGAGTAAGGTTGATTTAAGTCATCCCTCCTAACGGCCGCGTTTCGCTATTACTCTGCTCAACGCTGTTTGCATTTTACGTGTTGGCGTCCGTTCCCCGCCGTTGCAGTTGGTGCAGCGCAGTTGCTCGCTATCTTCTTGTCGACACAGGCAGTGCGAATACAAGTACGCTATTTTCCTATTCTGCCGTGTCTAGCAACTGTGAGTCGAATCGTTTCGATAAGTGCGCCTCGTGTCCTTTTCGCGTGCCCACTAGAGCATGTTTTCCACCTGACGCGCATCCCCCCCCTCACCCTCCCCCCCCCCTGCCCACCCGCACCCCCCCCCCCCCCTCCCCCTGCTCCCCGCCATCCGCCATCCCCTCTCCAACAGGCGGGGCGGGAAGTTCTTAACAGCAGCTGGCGCTACTCTGCGGCTCTGGCACCTTCCCTGGAGCTGGTGCCAATCGCTCTGCGCGACAAGGGCAGGCGGTTTAGAGCCCTGGTGCGGTTTCTCTACGATGCCGGAGCGTGGGGAGTTGCATCGGCTGGGAGGCCGGCGTTGGCGGAGGGGGGGGAAAAGATTGCCGCCGCGGCCAGCCTCTGCGAGCTGCGGGTGAGGGGGGAGGAGGGCGATTTTATATCTGCGTGTGTTTGTTTTTTTGTAGTCCTGTTTTTCCTCTCTACCGTTATTTTTTTCTGTTTCTCTTTGCTCTTCTTTTTGCTTGTTGTTCTTCCCCCCCCCCCCCCCCCCCAAAGGCAACCACGAGGCGGTTACACAGTTGTACCCCCTTTGCTGTCTCTGGAAGTGGCCACACCGGAGAATACATTAATTCAATTGAAGCTGTCATCCGTATGCAAGTCCGCCTCACAAGCGGTTCTTAGTGGGATGCAGCTCACCCTTCGTGCGACTCGCCGAGCACCTCACGGCGCTTCGCGCTTGGTGCAAGCAATGCCTGCTTGCTCGGTGAAAACCCGACGCGCCCCGTCTCGGCATCGTAGGGGATTTAGGGTTTATAGTCACACGACCACGGCCATGCATGACATGAGTACTCACCCCTCACTCCACCCCCCGCCCGTCCGTATTATGTTGGTTCTTGTTTTCCCTCTAAGGTCATACAACTACGGCCATGCATGGCATTCAGTACACCCCCCCACCCCCCCTCCCAAATGACAAACACACACAACAAATAAATGATGTACCTTCCCCCCCCCCCCCCGCGCTCCCTGATGACACGCCTCCTGTTGTGTTTTGTTCCCCGCAGGCTGCGATCTCTCGCAACTCTGTAGGAATGAAAGCGATCCACCTCATTGACGAATGCCTCGAGCTGGCGTTGCTGAGGAGGGAGAAGAGAGGGGTGCTGGTGGGAGGGGGTAGCGAGACTGTCGGAGTGGCTCCTCACGATCTGTACTTCGGACACACGGAAGGGGTGCTGGACGGCCTGGTGGAGTTGCACATGCCCAGGTTGGCATTCTTGTGTACGGTATCGTTTGCACCTATTCTCCATTCGTGTGATTGTATGTATGTGTTTCGTGTTTTTTTTATCTTATTTTCTTCCTTCTTTTGATCCTTGTCCTTGGTTTCGCTTTGGTCTGTACCTACTGCTGTTGCTGCTGGTATCGGGGTTTCGTGGTACGGTTTAGTGGGGTGTGGTAAAGTGGTTATAGAGCCTGCTGTAGTCTGACTGTACAGTGCTGTTATGGTAAAAGTGGCTTGATGGAATATTGGTGTATTGCTTGTTGAGCGGTACGGTTTCATTGGGGCATGATGGGCCAAGCGTCCTGAAGGAGTTGTAGCGACTGCCTGCCTGGTCGGTGGAAACCCGACGTGCTCCGTCCCCCTGGCATTGTAGGGATGCGAGGGTCTTATGGTCATACGACTACGGCCATGCACGATAATGGGTACATCCCCTCTCACCCACCTACCCACCCTTCTCCTTCTCCCCCCTCTACCCTCCCCCCCCCGCTCTCATCTCCGTCTCGAAAAGGATGCCTTGTCAATGGTCAAATGACTGAGGCAAGCAACCAATGAATACGCCCCCCTTCCCTCCCCTCGCCCTCATCCTGCTTCTTGTTCTCTATTTAGACTGTACGGCGACGCCCCTTCGTCTTCCATCGACGGGGCCACGTCTACACCCCTCCAGCGCGGCTTGCAGGACCCCTCGCTTGCAGATGGCGAAGGCCTGGCTCTGCTGAACCAGGTTTCTCTCGTCGTGGCAGGTGTTTTCGAGGCCGCTCTCAGGTGAGTTATTGTACCAAGGATGATGATGATGATGATGATGATGATGTTCTCACAATATATAACTTACTTCCCTGAAATCCTGCCTACGGTCACAAAACGGGCTGTAAAAAACAAAAATGCATCTCGATGGAAGAAAAAAACAAGTACGAAATCGTGCGCCCGACAATACCATACCAGTCCGTGAGCACTATTCATGTGTGGTCCGACCAAATAAGTACCTTGTACCAATCCCCTCCACTCTCCTCCTCACAACACTGCTACTTCTGCTGCCGCTGTTAGCTGACAGGGTTAGTTCACCCCCCCCCTCCCCCCCATCACACCGCCAGCGAATGTCGTAGAGACCCCGTGCCCTAACCCTCCGCTAATCCCTTCCCGTCTTTGTCCATCGTTTTTTCCATCCCCCGCCTCCACGTCCCCCCCCCCCCCCCCCCCCTCAACCCTACACACCGCCTCCATCCGCGATAGACACCGGTTGTCAGAGCGTAGCGTTTACCGCGCAGGCACTCGCGGAAGGATGTGGACGGCATCGAACAAGGCTAGGCAGCTTTTGTTCCGACACCTTGGAACCTACGCCGAAGCTATCAACGATATCAAGCAGCAGGTGGGGGAGGGAGGGAGGGAGACGCGTTCTACGATAGAGGTAGCACACTTCCGCTAAAATATTTTCCGAGTATTGGGGCTCCTTAACCCAAAATCGTCGCAATGTCAATCTTGTTTCGAAAAATGACGTTTTTGTATACTTGGGCCATGGGGTTATTTATCGGGATGCAATTAGATTTTTGCTGACGTCAGTTTTCGGGTGAGGTAGGGAGCTCCTTAAGGTCAAGTGAGGAGCTTCCGAAAAATTAGGGTGAACCTTAATCGTAGAAAGCCTCGGGAGAGAGAGAGGGAGGGAAAATGAGGGGTAGGCGGGGGCGGGAGCGGAGGGGGTAAACTATGCCATCATTTCGTAGGGTACCGCTGGTTGACCCATTGACTGACCACCCCCGATACTAAATCTAGTATATATAGGCGAACAGAGCCTCCACGCGACCAAAAATACCGCATCGCACCTCGGACGAATGTCACTGGGACAGACAGTAACTGATGTTCTGGACAACAGGAGAAGTACAAAACCGCCGAGAGATGCACCTGTAGAAATTGTCCGACGAGATATTTTCCAAGGCTGCCATTTTCGGTGTTTGTTTTGCGACCTTAAAGGCATGCTTGGGAGAAAACCGGGTCCGAAATTCTTCACAGGGGGTGTGTTATCTTATCACCCGTGTGATAGTGTAATATCGTAGGCAACCTATTTCAAGGAACTCCTTTTGACCCTTTTAGGGCTGCAGTCCCGTGTTGGGGGACAAATTACTCGTAATTTGAATGGTTTGTCCCCATAAACGGGACTGCGGTCCTAAAAGGGTTCAGGGACCACTTTAAAAGGTGTTTTATTTGTAAGGTACCGCTTCTGAGAGAACCCTTTTGTGTTCTGGATTTTATATAATATACCAGCGTCCCGTACCAGATTTGGCACTGATCCCTCACAAGTCAGTCGATAGAGGGTAACACCGGTGGGCATATACTGCTGTAGTTTGAGGTCCTTTTTTTGGTCCGTTATCGTGGGGTCCCTTAACGTTACGTCCCGCAGGGTGTGAAAACCCCAACCCCACCACGGGGTGATTGCTGATTGGCTGGGGTTCGTGGGGCCAGCGCCGCCAGAGGGGAGACGTCCTGTACGTACTCGTATTTTATGTATGTTAATGTTCGTGCACGAGTTCTTGGTTTTGGGGGAGGGGGTTATGCGTTTGTTTTTTTTTAATGCGAGTTTTGATAATTTACTCGGCAGCCCAATGTACAGGGCATGCCTTATACGCAATTTGACCGAAAATATAGTACACTATCGGTCTTCAGATATTAATGTGGAAATGTTCCTTATATTTCCGCCCAGAGTGGTGCCTTTTACCGGAGACATCCACCACCGTCGGACCGAAAACCTCCGAAAAACGACCCCCCCCCCCCCCCCCCCCCCTCCTTTGTTAGATAATCTGTGCGAGGTGAACAACCTTTACTCCACAAAAAGGAATTGATCGTATCACGTAGTGTTCAAGGTCAAGCACCCAAGAGGCAGTTACATAGTACTCCCATTGTTGTCTCTGGAAGTGGCTACACCGGAAAATAAATTAACTCGTTGAAGCTGCCATCCATATGCAAGAAAGTCCGCCTCACAAGCGGTTCTTAATGGGATGCAGCTCACCCTTCATGCGGCTCGCCGGACCCCTCACGGCGCTTCGTGCTTGGTGCAAGCAATGTCTGCCTGGTCGGTGAAAACCCGACATGCCCCGTCCCGGCATTGCAGGGATGCGAGGGTCTATGGTCATACGACTACGGCCATGCATGAGATCGAGTACATCTCTCCTATCGAGTACACCCCCTCGTCCCTTCCACTTACCTCCAGCGCACCTTTTTTGTTTCGATGCGTTCCACCAGCTCCAGCGCTCACAGAGTTGACGACGGTTGTTACAAATATCCACCGTATCGTATGTAAGTATGTACGCGGACAACCCGGGCGCTGTTCCTTCGCCTCCTCGTGTAATCGGAATCGCATTACTTTTTGCGCGTGCGGTCCAGGGCAAGAGCGTGGGGCGGAGCGACAACGAGGTCATGTGCGGCGTGATAGGGCGGCTGTCGGTGCTGCTCCTCGACGGTTTCAGGGAGGAGGAGCAGGCTAATCCCGCCGCATCCGAGACAGGTGCGACCCAGCCGCAAGTCACGGGGCGGTAGTGGGAGCAGCAGTAGCATTAGCAGTGGTAGTGGTAGTGGTCTTGGCAGTAGCAATGCCAGAAAGAGTGGCAGTAGCAGCAGCAGTAGCAGTAGCGGTAGTAGTAGTAGTAGCAATAGCCGTAGCAGTAGCAGTAGCAGTAGCGGTAGTAGTAGCAGTAGTAGTAGTAGTAGCAGTAGTAGTAGTAGTAGTAGTAGTAGTAGTAGTAGTAGTAGTAGTAGTAGTAGTAGTAGTAGTAGTAGTAGTAGTAGGAGTAGTAGTAGTAGTAGTAGTGGTAGTAGTAGCAGTAGTAGTAGTAGTAGTAGTAGTAGTAGTAGTAGTAGGAGTAGTAGTAGTAGTAGTAGTGGTAGTAGTAGCGGTAGTAGTAGTAGGAGTAGTAGTAGTAGTAGTAGTAGCAGTAGTAGTGGTAGTAGTAGTAGTTGTAGGAGTAGTAGTAGTAGTAGTGGTAGTAGTAGTAGTAGTAGTAGTAGTAGTAGTAGTAGTAGTAGTAGTAGTAGTAGTAGTAGTAGTAGTAGTAGTAGTAGTAGTAGTAGTAGTAGTAGTAGCAGTAGTAGTAGTAGTAGTAGTAGTAGTAGTAGTAGTAGTAGCAGCAGCAGCAGTAGCAGCAGTAGTAGTAGTAGTAGTAGTAGTAGTAGTAGTAGTAGTAGCAGTAGTAGTAGTAGTAGTAGTAGTAGTAGTAGCAGTAGTAGTAGCAGTAGTAGTAGTAGTAGTAGTAGGAGTAGTAGTAGTAGTAGTAGTAGTAGCAGTAGTAGTAGTAGTAGTAGTAGTAGTAGTAGTAGCAGCAGCAGCAGTAGCAGCAGTAGTAGTAGTAGTAGTAGCAGTAGTAGTAGTAGTAGTAGTAGTAGTAGCAGTAGTAGTAGCAGTAGTAGTAGCAGTAGTAGTAGTAGTAGTAGTAGTAGTAGTAGTAGGAGTAGTAGTAGTAGTAGGAGTAGTAGTAGTAGTAGTAGTAGCAGCAGCAGTAGTAGCAGTAGTAGCAGTGACAGCTGCGAAGGCAGTGTGGCGTTGGCGGTGCTATAGGCAGTGGCAGTAACAGTGACGTTGACAGTAGCGGTAGCAGTAGCAGTGGCAGTAGCCGTAGCAGCAGCAGTATGATTGGGGGATCGAACACGTCGCAAGGGGGAGATTGGGGGTTAGCTAGATATTTCTGCTATCCCAGGTAGATCGATAGAGGTGAAGATGCGGCGACGGTTTCGGCCCCTGAAGGTATATTTCTCTTCCCGTCCCTCTCCCTCTCCCTCTCCCTCTCCCTCTCCCTCTCCCTCTCCCTCTCCCTCTCCCTCTCCCTCTCCCTCTCCCTCTCCCTCTCCCTCTCCCTCTCCCTCTCCCTCTCCCTCTCCCTCTCCCTCTCCCTCTCCCTCTCCCTCTCCCTCTCCCTCTCCCTCTCCCTCTCCCTCTCCCTCTCCCTCTCCCTCTCCCTCTCCCTCTCCCTCTCCCTCTCCCTCTCCCTCTCCCTCTCCCTCTCCCTCTCCCTCTCCCTCTCCCTCTCCCTCTCCCTCTCACTCTCACTCTCACTCTCACTCTCACTCTCACTCTCACTCTCACTCTCACTCTCACTCCCCCTCCCCCTCTCCCTCTACGTCACCGTCTGCCTCTCCCTCTCCCCCACCCTCACCCCATCCGCCCACCCCCCCCACCCACCTCCACCCGTCGCACCCCACCCCACCCCATCCCATCCCCTCTACCCAGTGGGTTGGCAGACAGACTACGTGGAGGCGAAGGGTCTGACCGTTCGCGTGCTGGCCGCTTGCGGTAGGGAGGAGCTAGCTCGGTCTCTGTCCGATGACCACGGGTATCTGGAGGGCACGGTGGGCCTCTGCCAGCAAGCCGAAGTTCAAGAGGTGGGGAAAAATAAAGTTATCGGTTATAACCCCTGTAGGACCACAATCCCGTTTTGGGGACAACCTACTTGAAATTTGAGTGGTTTGTCCCCAAAACGGGACTGCGGTTCTGAAACCTCGAAACTGCGACCTTTTTTTTGGGACGTATTATAGTTTGCACCTGGGATTCGTGTGGGACACTATTTTTCAGTACCCAGTGGAGGTGGTTCACGGTTAGCTCGTTCACTCTGTACTATGTACGCAGCACCATTAAGGCTACTGCAAAATTGACCTACACTCTTAGTCCGAGTGTGTCCTCGAAGTGTGAATTCATCACGTACATGCCGCATATTTCATATGATACCGGTGTCAGATATGTTGGGACGAAAGATGATCATCTTGTTTAATGTATCTTTTCTGTTTGTTCGACTCCCGTCTCCCCCCCCCCCCCCCCTTCCGTCTCCCCCCCCACTCGTACCGCCTCCAGTACTAAAACGCGCTCTGGAAACGGCACCTTGATCATTTTTGACGCATTCTTGCATTGGGTTTTTTGTGCAGCAGCCTGGTCGCCGTATATGTTTGGTTTCTCCCCACCCCTTCCCCCCCCCCCCCCTCCTCTGCACTGGGCTCTCATTGTTGAATTTTACCAGTATTATCACACACAATAACGTACCAGGTATGTTTAATCATGCAACAAAGTACACTAGCTTGGTCACTTGTGGCGCCTTCGCTTATCGCTGCCACCTCCCTCCCCCCTTCCTCCTCCCCCCTCCGCTACCGCCTCCCGCATCGTTCCGTGCCGTCCTCTGGGACCGGCGTCTTGAAAAAGCAGCCCGGTTGTCTTAACGGTCACAGCTTATTACGCAGCCGAATGGAGCCGCCACTACCATCGCCTCGGGACGGGGCTTCCGCTGACGCGGAGGCGTTGGGGGTGGGAGGAGAGGGGGAGGAGGAGAGGAGGGAGAGGGAGCACTTCGCCCATTTCGTGCTCGACTGGTACCTACGGCGGGGTCTGAAAGCGGCCCTGCTTGAAGTCGGGGCGGCGGTGCCGAACATTCTGTGCGAGTTCCTGGCGGACTGGAGGGAGGCGGAGCTGCTCTGGATGTTCCAGGTCGGTTGGTTGACTGGGTTTGGTTGGTTCCGGTTGGTTTGGTTTTGTTCGATGAGCTTGGGTTGATGTCTCATGCAGCTACTGCATTACAGGGGAACATGGCACGCAGCGTCGTTGTCTGCCCGTGTTGGGACGAAGGCCGTCTCGCTTCTCTGGAGGTAACGCATCAAAGCTTGCTCTAGCTGAACAGGCGAGGGAGATGAAGAAGGACATATCATGTACAGATCATTCCCACTTGATGATCTAGATCTGTCGAGGCAGATAGATCATCTATGCCCGATGCTGCATGACCTACTGTAGCTCACCTTACCGGGTGGGACCCGTGTGATCTGCGGGACGTTGGGTGCGTTGGGTATGTACTACTACTCTGCAGATGATCCTGCACCACCTCTCACAAGGACAGGCGAGGAACTACTACGGGGAACCATAGCAAGCGGGGCCTATGGCAAACACAAACACCTGTACCAGGTATATATTTGGCTATTTTTACTCTTACGGGGGACCATAGTAAATAGGACCTACGGTACACGCGAAAAAGTATGTACCAGGTATATATTTCGCTATATGTGCTAATAATATTTGGTCCCATTTACTATGGTCCCCCGTAATAACATTATGTGGTCCTATTTACTATGGTCCCCCGTAATAAATTATCTATCTGTAGATAGACAGATAGATAGATCAGTCATTTTCTGTATGATCTGTATTTAGATGACTTGCCCCAGCTGTGGAACATAGCACGTAGTCACTAACCGAAAATGCGTTGTCGACATGGGGGGGGGGGAGGGGGTATGTTTTTTTTGGGGGGTCCATCGTTTTGGTTGGTTCGTTCGTTGGTTGGTTTGTTGGTCGATGGGTTGGTTTGATGTTCCATGCAGACAGGGGGGGGAGGGGGGTGTACTCGATAGGACAGATGTACTCGATCTCATGCATGGCTGTAGTCGTATGACCATAGACCCTCGCATCCCTACAATGCCGGGACGGGGCATGTCGGGTTTTCACGGACCAGGCAGACATTGCTTTCACCAAGCTCGAAGCGCCGTGAGGTGTCCGGCGAGTCGCATGAAGGCTGAGCTGCACCGTACTAAGAACCGCTTGTGAGGCGGACTTGCACATGGGTGACAGCTTCAATGAATTTAATGCAATTTCCGGTGTAGCCACTTCCAGAGACAGCAATGGGAGTACTATGTAACTACCTAGTGTATGCAGACGGTGGGGGGAAGATAGTCTTCAGAACCAAATTCTGTAATATTATCCCATTTAGGGCTGCAGTCCCGTGCTGGGGACAAACTACTTGGAATTAGAGTGATTTTATCCCCAAAACGGGACTGCGGCACTAAAGGGGGGTTTACTGTTCTTGGGGTACATCGTGGGTCGCAAATAAGTACCTGGTACCCTTGGTACGCTTACCGGCGAGAGGTGCGGGTTGAGGGCGGCTCTCATAAAAAAACACGCTTTTTGAAACTGATTCACACCTCTCACCACGGCAGATGAGGAACCAGATGATCTACTGCGAATAGATCATGATCCGTATGATCTGTATGATCTGTATGATCTGTGTGATATGTATGATACGTGTGATCTGTATGATCTGTGTGATCTGTATAATCTGTGCGATCTGTATGATCTGCATGATTTGTTTGATCTGTATGATCTGTATGATTTGTGTGATCTGCATGATTTGTGTGATCTGTATGATCTGCAGGATCTGCAGATGATGCCTTCGAGATGTGAAAGCATTTACGATGGTTGGGACGAAAACCCGGGTAAGCTCGCCGGGGGGGGGGAAGGAGATGTCCACTGAGCCAGCAGTGAGAGGGAGTGTAGTTCAACACCCATGTAGACACACGGGTTGGTTGGTTTTCTGGTTGTTGGTTGTTTCCGGCTGTTCTGTCGGTTGTGGTCTGTTTGGTTTCGGTTCAGTTTTGTTGGTTGGTTGTCTGTGTTGGGTGTGTCTGTGTGTTTTTTTCTCCGTCCCATTTATCAACCTCGACCTACTCTCTCGCTCCTTCCCAGTGGCAACTCAAAACCCGGGGTCACATAGCGGGCGCTTCCCCCCCCTCCCCACTACTGCCCGTGCCCTCATTTTTTTTGTCTTGGTTTGATAGGTTGGTTTTTGCTGGGTGGTTGTTTGATTGGATGCTTGGTTTCGGTCTGGTTGATGTTTTGGTTTCGTGCATTCGGTCGGTTTCGGTTGTGATTCGGTTGGATGTCGCGCTGCTGTCATGGTCGGTCAGTCAACAACAGCCCGCGCGGCCGTGTATACACTCAACCGACCTCCAGGCATAAAATATTCCTCTCCACGCCCCCACCCCCCCAACCCTCTTTTATCCCCCAACCCTGCCCCCCCCCCCGCCCCCTCTCACAATCAAAGGCGCCTCAAAATGTTACCCCTTCTGTACCACCCTTACTAATACCCCCCCCCTCCCCCCCGAAAACCCGACGTGCTCCGTCCCGGCATTGTACGGATGCGAGAGTCTGTGGTCATACGATTACGGCGATGCATGATAATGAGTACACCCCCCCCCCCCCCCCCCCCCCCTGCCCCCGAATCAGATACGTCTCAAGGATTACACCGGAGCCGACGAGCTTTAATGCGCGGGTCTCCCCCCGCGAATCAAAAGGGGGGGAGGGGCGAAGCACAGCACCTGTGGCTCAGCCTAGCCAAGCTGGCGCATTTGGCGGGCGCGGGGGGCGGGGGGGACGTGGCCCCGGCTGACCCCTCTAGGGGGGCGGAGCTCCAGCGGCGGCTGCAGCTTGCGGAGGCGCGGGAGAGGCTGCTGTGTTATCTGCCCGCGGAATCGGTGAGGCGGTGGGTGGGTGGGTGGGTGGATGGATGGGTGGTTCGGTTTGGGAGCGGGGGTGGGGGGGGAGGGGGGAGGGGGGATTAAAATATCCTGCACAGAATCGCACCCAGCACACAAATTCAATAGCAATGCGTACGTACCTACTTAAGTACGAACGTACTTATACAAGCTCGAAACACCCTTCCGTTGCGCTCTGCCCTCTTTGTTGTTGTCGTGTGTTGTTTTTTAGGCGATCGGCGGCAGCCAGCCGTGGACGTGGCAGCAGACGCTAGCCGAGGCAATGGAACTCCTTAATGGCTACTCAGCCAGGACTTCGCCGCGCGAGGTCGAGGAGGCGGCTGACGTAGCTTTCCAGGGGTACAAGGCGCTCGTCGTGAGTTTTTCCCACCCGAGGCGTTGTGTCGGTGGGGGGGGGGGGGGGGGGGGGGGGGGGGTACTCATTATCATGCATGGCCGTAGTGGCATTACCAAAGACCCTCGCATCCCTACTATGCCAGGACGGAGCACGTCGGGTTTTCACCGACCAGGCAGACATCGCGATTAAAAGCGCCGAGCGCGAAGCGCCGTGAGGTATTCGGCGAGTCGCATGAAGGGTGAGCTGCATCCTACTAAGAACCGCTTGTGTGGCGGACTTTCTTGCGTATGTATGACAGCTTCAATGGGTTCATTGGATTTTTTTTCCAGTGTGACCACTTCCAGAGACAGCAATGGGGTTGCTATGTAACTGCCTCGTGGGCGCCTTACCATAAACACTATGGGGAGGGGAATGGTAATTGGTGTGCCATGGAGCTTGACCTGAGGCCAGTCCACACGATGTTTGTTGTGCTTGCCGTGTGTGTTTTTTCACGGAGTTGCTGTGTTGCCGCGGGCACGCGCATCTTCTGAAGGTGGTGGTTTATTTGCATTGCGGGATGAGTGCGTTCACTCTCTCTTGGTGTAGCCACCGCCCCCAACTACCAGTCCCGACACCGACTCCCGATCCCGACGCTTCTCGTCCCCACCCTTCCACTCCCACCTCCAAGCCCCACCATGAACCCCTACTCCCAACCCCATCCCCGCCCCCAATCCAGTCCCCACCGCCAACAACCCCACCCCCAATCCCCACCACAACCCCCACCTCCACCCCCCACCACACATCCCAATTTTAACCCCCACAAGCAACCTCCCACCTCCCTCTCTCACTCCCACCCCAACCCCCACCCTCAACCCCAATCCCAACCACCAAACCCGACCCAACCCCCACCCCCACCCTCAACCCCAATCCCAACCCCCAAACCCGACCCCACCCCCACCCCTACCGCAAATCCCACCCCAACCCCCACCCTCAACCCCAATCCCAACCCGCAAACCCGACCCAACCCCCAACCCCAACCCCCACCCCTACCGCAACTCCTACCCCAACCCCCACCCTCAACCCCAATCCCAACCCCCAAACCCGACCCAACCCCCACCCCTACCCCAACTCCCACCCTCAACCCCAATCCTAACCCCCAAACCCGACCCAACCCCCACCCCCAACGCCCACCCCTACCCCAACTCCCACCCTCAACCCCAGTCCCAAACCCCAACCCCCACCCCTACCCCAACTCCCACTCCTACCCCAACCCCACCCCTCCCCCCAACCCCCCAGCCCTATCCCTATCCCAACCCCCACCCCAACTCCTACTCCTACCTCAACCCCCCCAGCCCCCCCCCCCCCCCCCCCCCCTCCCCTCCTATACGGTCGTCCGCAGGCTGGTCTGAACGAGGGTTCTCGTGAGCACGGCGACGATCTGTGGAGGGAGGTGCTGGCCGTGACCTTGGATGACCCGTACGTCAGAGAGGCAGTCGCCAGCGTTGGCGAGCCGTCGGGAATGGACGAGGACTCCGTCATCGACAGGGAGATGGAGGTAGGGGGGGGGGGCTGTGCTCGATATTCATGCATGGCCGTAGCGCCGTAGCCGTATTCCCATAGGCCATCGCATCCCTACAACGCCGGGACGGAGCACGTCGGGTTTTCACCGACCAGGCAGGGGGTTGTGGGGAGGGGTTGGGCGTGGGGCGTCACCGTGTGGTCGCCCCGAGATACGGAATCGTCTCAAGGTTACGCACCCAGAACAGCAGACCATGTATTGCATACCGCTCTCGACGTAAAAACGACCGTCTTGGCCTAATATTCGTGTGTGAACGTTGCCTATATTTTCGTCCAGGGCGATATAGATCTTAAGCTGCCGTTTTTATGAGATGCTGTGATATATATATGTATATATAGTAGATATACATATATATGTTATCCTTCGCGACGGCTGTGAGCGAAGCCTTCGCTTCCGATTTCGTCTTTAATTTAGACTGGGACTCCAGACGCCTTCGCTTTCCTGGCTTCGCGCTTGCTTTTTGACCGCTTTCCTCGAGGGTCGCGCTCGCCGGGCTCCTTCGGGTGTGTTCTCCCGTGCGCGCGTCTCGGGGTCTCGCGCCACCGACGAGCGTGGCGACCCCGAACTCGAAGGATAGGTGCTGGACCGAGGAGACACGGAGGTTCTGTTTTCTTCGGTCCTGGAGATTTATTTCGTCGTTGTTGCTCCGCGAAGAGGTTCTTGTGACACGCTCGATCTTAGCCTTTTCTCGCCGAGTTCGATGTCTCGGCCTTGCTGATGCGCTATCGCTAACCCCGAAAGTCAAGGAATTTTTGCTGGGGTGAGGAGACGCGGAGATCTATTTGTTGCTGTTGCTGCGAATGCTGCCCGTGTTATTGGCAGTACCTTGCGGTTGCTCTGTATCGCCGATCGATATCAGGTGTCAGGTATCAGGCATCAGGTGTTGAATACACTGCTCAAACGGGCAGAATCTCGGGGGATTCTTTATTGGTACGCGTTGACAGTCCCGCCGTACTCGTAATCGAGATATGAAAGATCCAAGGGTCAATTTGTTTGGAAGAATTTGGTGTTGGTACACACACGTGGCCAGTCGTGTATCCTGGATCTGAACGATGCATCGGTTAATTTTGTTCGGAGATCGGAGAATTATTTTTTTTGTACGCGTACGCGTTGACAGTAGTCCCGTACCGACCCGATGCATCGGAGGATGTTTGTCGATGCTGCTACTACTGCTGCTGCTGCTGCTGCTGCTGCTGCTGCTGCTGCTGCTGCTGCTGCTGCTGCTGCTGTGCTGCTTGCTGCTGGTCTTGCGGCTGCGGCTACACAGCAGCAGCAACAACCACACCTCAGCGGCAGCAGCGATGCCTGCTACTACTACTCTGCTGCTGGTGCTGCTGCTGTTCTTGCTGTTGTGCTGCTGCTGCTGCTGCTGCTGCTGCTGCTGCTGCTGCTATCGCTTTTGCGTGAGGGGGAAGCCATCTCTCATGTACAAGCGCCGTTGGCAGTAGGTACATACAGCTCGCCGTAGATAGGTGTAATACCCCTGGCGTGGGTATTGGGTACTCGGCAGCTGGGGAGATACACGGCAACATGCAGTGTACTGCAGCACACAAAATCCAAGTGATCTAAGAGCTGAGAAATGTGAAAAACACCTCTCAGAACTGAGACAAAAAAGGGCATTAGCCAACAACAGTCTACCTCGTACGTCTTTTGGGCCATTTCTAGGTACGCTGCGCATTGTACCCTGGAAAAAGCTTTCTGGCGCCGCCTGATATTTGGCCTGCGCTCCAGCGTACCTACGAATGGCTCGAAAGGCCAAGGTACACACCTACTATTTAATATCAGCTAATCAACTACCGTCTCACCTACTTTCGGCTTCAACTGTATTTGTAAATGGCTCGAACGATCACTTTTTCCCGGCTGAAATAGAGACAGAAGACTGGGAAACAGCAGTAAAATCATTTTCCGGTATACCTGGTATACAGCAGTACGTGTACACGGCATAGACGGTTAAGGGGGTCTGAGTTACGCAACCATGGGCGCGGTCCGGACCAACATTCCATAGCGAACGTGGGTGGGTGAATGTGTGTGTGTTCGTTCTTTCTACCCGTCGATACCCAGCACAACCAGTGTGCGTGCCGATTTTTCAATCGAGGTACAAGTTCTGTGGTCACAAAACTACGCCACATCAGAGATGCTACGTTGCCACGTATGCAATAAGCACAGCAGTGGGCGATGCAATGCCATGTCATCATACTTGTATTGGATACGACAGGCACGGCATACACATTCTATGCATACGCGATAATTATTGCGGGTTCACACACCAACTATTAATAGTAATAGACTCTTCTAGTATTATTATACTATTTAATACACATGCGGGCCGCCACTAGGTCTGCTGACCCTTTTAGAACTTCAGTCCCGTTTTTGGGACAAACCAGTCAACTTCCAAGTAGTTTTGTCCCCAATTGTCCCCAAAACGAGACTGGAGTCCTAAAAGGGTTCATAACTAAGGCACCGTAAAAACACGAGACAAGCTGAGCTTCTCGAATAACGATGTAACAAGTTCCGACACGTGGATTTTGGTATGACGTTGAGAATAATGGATGTGTTGTCTCCGGCGTCACCTGCGTTGGTGCTGTTTCCGCAGTCTTTGGTCTCTATTTTAGTGGCGAGAAGGTGATCGTTCGAGCCATATTACAGGTATAATTCGAGCCAAAAGTATGTGACACAGAAGTTGAATAGCTGATCGTAGGTGTACCTTGGCCTCTCTTTGCCATTTCATATGGTACGATGGAGCATAAAGGCTAAGTATCAGGCGGCGCCGGGAACCAATGCGCAGTGTACCTATTAATGGCCCAAAAGGCGTAGGTATACCTATTGTTGGCTAATGCCCTAAAAAAGGTAAAGATGGTTTCCTGGCGCATAAGACCTAGGCCAATGGGAAAGCGAAGTATCAATCAAAAGTTTGAATTTCTAAGATACCCTCCAAAAATAATTAGAGCGCGCTTCCTTTTTTTTTATTATTATTTTTTTTTCTCATACCATTCATTATCTTCGCACATCTTCTTCTCTCTCCTTCCAACTCGTAACTCAGATCCGGGGTCACATAGCAGGTTCTTCTCCCCCCTTCCCGCTACGGTACGTGCCTTCATTTTTATCGCGAGAAGATTTCAGCCTTTTCTTCCCTCGTCGACTCGCATCGAAATGTGCCTACCCACGCTGCAAGGCGCTCTCAACAATTGAATCCTTTTTTTATTTTTGCAAATAAAGTCAAAGTCCGACCGACCCACCTGGGGCTCGAACACAGGACTCAAACAAGTAGAGTTCGAGGTTAACCACTTGAACCACCGGGGCGACCGGCTCTGGGCACGTTTTGGGGGGGAAAAAAAAGTTGCAAACTTTTGGAAAAGCCCGAAAAAAGCAAATCTGGGGCCGATGTTGTGTGTGTGTGTTCTTCACATTAAACCGTTCTTTCTACCCGTCGACATCCAGCACAACCAGTGTCCGTGCCGATTCTTCAATCCTAGAAGAGATACAAGTTCTGTGGTCACAAAGCCACGCCACAGAGATACTACGTTGCCACGTGTGCAGTGTGCACTGCAGTGGGCAATGCAAAGCCATGTCATGATACTAGATACGACAGGTACGACATACGCAATCTATGAAATAGTGAAACGAAAAGAAACAATCAAAGAGAAAACAAAAACAAGGTAGACAAATCGAAAGAGAAGAAGAAGAAAAAATGAAAAAAATAAAGCAAAATCTAGGAGAAACAATCTGTCGTGCCCCCCCCCCGCAGGCGAGGTGGCCAACACTTGAAAAAGAACGAGCTGGAGAAAAGAAAGAAAAAAATAAAATAAGCAAAAACACCACTGCTTGTAAACAGAGTAAGACAAAGAACCAAGGAACAAAGTAACAAGGAAAAATAACAAAGGGGAAATTACACGCAGACCAAAGCCCAAAGCACCTTCCAGGTGGCGGCAGCAGCTTGTGGTACGAGTAGTATAGCCAGGTTCTCCCTGCTAATCCGCCTGGTACCTTGCTACCCAGACTGCCGTCTCCGCCCTGCGTTCGTCAACTATGCCCAGCCCCTTGGCGTCAGACAATACGAAACGAGCAGAGCAGGTTCGTCTTCCAACCACGCCACACGGCTCCTTCAGTACGGCTTATCAATCAGAAAAGGAAGAGGAAGAGAAAAAAAGAATATGAAAATCACGGAGAGTCAGCGCAGGAAAGAGAAAAAAACAAAAACAAGAAGAGAAGACAAGGGAAGACCACGTTCGAACCAGCTGCACCAGTTGGTAGCACTAGTAGTATGGTCATGTTCTACTTCCTAGTCGACTTGGTGCCTTGCTACCCTGTCTGCCATCTCCTTCCTACTTTCGTCTACCGCCGTTTCCCTTCTACCCCTCCTGTTCCCCCCCCTCTCCGCATTCCCTTGGTCGGGCTTTCTGCCACTTCTCCTGTTGCCCCCTCCCCCCCCGTTCCCTTGGGCACCATCCACGGCGGATGCGCGGCGCTGCCTACTCATCTCAGCCTCAGCCTCGTGCCAACTCTTCATGAACCGTTCGGCTGCTTCAAGGATCCCCCGGTACCACTTCCCCACCTTTTTTGGCTGCAGTGGGCCACAACGCGGTCTCAACTCCAAACACCAAGGGGGCAACTTCCGTTGACCCTTCGGTGGCTCGGAACTCCCTAAGGTCTTCGACTATGCATCTATGCCAGGTCTTAAACTGTCCGCCTGGTCTCGGGTTCTCCCCACCAGTTATCGTCCCGAACATTACCCGACTGGGTCGCTCCTTGCTTTGCCGTGCCACGCCCCCCGCAAAGAAGAGCCGCCGTTTACGAATGGTCGTTTCGATGCTCTCGCAACGTGTCATCTTGAGGGCCTTCGCGTACGAGAGGGTGGCATGGTCAGTATGAAGTCGGCGCTGGAAGCCAATGACTCGCAACAGGACTTGGTGGTGAGCCGTTCGAAGCTTGGCAAAGTGTTCCGCTCTGAGGGTCCACGTCACACACCCGTACAGCAGGGTCTCAATCACCTCGGCCTTCAGCATTCGGACTTCAAGGCTAAGGAGGGCGGTCGTCCTATCATACAACTCCGGGCCGAACCGTTTGAGGCATGCTCGCATGAGGCGGATCCGTCGGTCGATTTCGAGCGAGAGCGCAGCGTTTTCGTGGATAACGCCGCCTAGGTATAAGAACTGGGTCGTCTGCTTATACCTCTGACCTGCCGCTTCGATGACGAGCGGTGGTGCGAGGGTTGTCCGGTCTGGTGTTTGTAGGACCATTGTCTTAGTCTTCTTTTCCGACACCGTGAGGCCTGCTGCTTCGAAGACAGTCACGATGACTGTCATCATTTTTGCGAGCCCTTCAGCCGACTTCGAGACAATTCCTGCATCATCGGCGTACAACATGCCCCATACAGACCTTCGCATGCACGCCAATGGCTCCTCCTTCCCTGTTCGAACTACTCCAGCTTCACTGAGTTGGACCAAATCCCTTACAATGGCTTCGTCTTGGCTGAAGCGTACTAGTACGACGTGTAACGCAGCAGCGAAGAACACGTTGAACAGTAACGGTGATAGTACACAGCCTTGCCGCAGCCCCTGCGTGACATCAAACCATTCCGAGAGCTCGCCGTCATCAGTACGCACGCGAGCCCGCATGCCATCGTGGAAATTACGGATAATTCTCAGCATCTTGGTTGGTACGCCAAAGCGTGTGAGTACCTTCCATAACAGCTCTCGGTCGACAGAGTCGTACGCTTTCAGCAGATGATCGATGAAGCACACGTATAAGGGGATTTTCCTCTGTCGTCCGAGCTCTTGCAGCCGGCGCACGACGAACAACATACCAGGTATCAATCGTGTTGAGCCAACATCGGCTTGAGAAAAACTCAGGCCGATCTGTGGTTCGAAGCGGCGAGATTCCGAGTCCTTGACAGACATCGATCGACCAAACCAAAGACGGCGTCATGAAATCTGAACTGTGTGCGCTCGTTAGGGGCTCCGACCCACCCTAGGGTCACAGTCTTCACACCATGGCCGGTGTTATCAGGCGGGAGCTGGCCAGGCGTATGATAAAAAAACAATTGGCCGCTCAAAACAGAAGACAACACTTCTCCATCCGTCTCGAATGACATTTTTTTTTTTTTTCAGGTTTGGGAGGATACCGTAGGACGCCGCCGGCAAGCTCTCGCCCCCCAGACCATGGATCCACCTGATATCTTCGAGGCCGTCATCTATATTCGTTGACCTTGCCGGATACCGAGCGGGTTGGCCATGGGCTGAGTCTATGTTAAGATCGAGCGTCGCACGAGCTGGTTTCAATCAGCGTGTTGATAATTTGCAACCAGAAAAAAAAAATGCGCCGCCTGCAGCCGTTTGGGGAAAAAAAAGAAAAAATCATACCTGGTACTTTTTTTCTCTTTTTCCCCACAGCGGCGGTACTAGGGAATTTTCGGCTGTTCTTTGAAAGCAAAATCTATGAACTATAACTTTTGGACTTCGCGTTTCCATTGGTATAGGTCTAATAGGAGGTTCTGATGTTTGGGCTTCAGAGATAAGGTTGATGAAATAACGTCGCAAAAATTCTCCATAAAAGTTGGTCTGTAATGCGAGTGAATACAAAAGACTCTTTCTACGATAGAGGTAGCACATTTCCACTCAAATGTTTTCTGAATGACGGGGCTCCTTAACCCAAAATCGTCGGAATGCCAACCTTGTTTCGAAAAATGACTTTTTTGTATAGTTGGGCTATGGGATTATTCGGCGGGGTGCAAATTGGTTTTTGCTGAAGCTAGTTTTCGAGTGAGGTGTGGAGCTCCTCAAGTGAGGAGCCTAAGAAAAAATTAGGTGGGCCTCTATCGTAGAACGCCTCAAAAACCGAGAACTGAAGCTCGGCTTTGCCTTTACTTGGCATTGACCTTAAGCAGATCCTGTTCGTAATACGATCGAATGGATGTATGTTAACTTGCTTGAAAGTATGCACTAATTGGCCCTGAGGTATATTTACCTATCCGGAGCATGGGTGCCGCTATATATATATATATTATATTATATATATATAATATATATATTATTACCTATATATATTATATACCAGGTATATATTACCAGGGTACGTACTATATATGTATTATATATATATACAGGAGTTGTCGTACAGCACACGGGAAACGCGTCCGCCTTTGACTATGCAGATTTCTAGGACTCCCACCCGGCAATATTAATGATGAGCTAGATAGATTGCAGATGAGGGATCTATATCTGTCCTGATATATCTAGATCATCAAGTGGTCATTTGGTTGCGCCCTGATTACTGGTCTGGTGTACATCAGGTATAACGGTAATATATAGCACTCTGTGGGCGGAAATGTTAGGACCGTTTACGCAGTGCTATGAGTAGTGAACGGTCTGTTAGATTTACACCGAAGCGTGGCAGTTTTTTTTCTAGTCTTCGGTTGTTGCCGGGACGGTCCAATTTGTTTTTGTTCTTGTCCATGTTCTTGTTTCCGTTCTCGTTCGTTTGTTTGCTTTTTTGTGTGATTGTTTGATGAGTCCTCCGCCGACACCAACGGGGAGATTTTGAGGTCGGGGTTGGGGATGGGGGCGTCGTGTGTGTCCCGCCGCGAGATGGTGTCTCGGCAAAACTGTGTCTCGTTCCGTGTCTGGTTTTTCTAAGGTTTGCTGTCGGGTGGAGAATCGTTTTGTCTTTCATTGTGTTTTTGTTTCGGCGGCGGGAACATATATGGTTTTGTGGATCACGTGGTTGGTTGGTTGGTTAGTTGTTTTCAACTTGACGGTGATTTGTGATACCTTGGCGGATTGGCTGACTTGTTGGTTCGTAGGTTCTGAGGTTTGAACCGTCGGGTCGTGGATTCGCGGGTTCGTTGGATCGTTGCTCCTTTTTTCTTTTCTTTTCACGAACA
This sequence comes from Nereocystis luetkeana, assembly GCA_031213475.1. Taxonomy (NCBI): domain Eukaryota; class Phaeophyceae; order Laminariales; family Laminariaceae; genus Nereocystis; species Nereocystis luetkeana. Next base: position 3,759,500 of record JARUPZ010000032.1, read on the forward strand.
CGCCTTTGACTTGCTTTTTTCTTCTCTGGTCGCTCGAGGTGTCGTATTACTCCTGAAAGCACCTGTCGCACCGGGAGGCATATATCCGTTGACGGTAAGGTATCCGTTGACTGTACTATATCCACTTGGACAGTATTGTATCCACCTGGACAGCAGTATGGTATCCATATCCATCTCTTCTTCCTCCTAATCCGCCCGTCGTGCCGGGAGGTATGGATCCGTTGAAGGTAACGTATCCACTTGGACAAAAATATGGTATCCACTCGGACAGAAATATGGTATCCATGCGTGTCCATATCCATTTTTCTTGCTCCTTTTTACCCGTCGTAACAGGAGGTATCCATTGACGGAATGGTGTTCACTGGGACGGTATGGTATCCACCTGGAGACAGCAGGTTGATAGATGTATCCACCTGGACAGCAGTATCGCACATGTCTATATCCATCTACTCCTCCTGATTTATACCCTTCGTAACCGCAGTATTTGCCCCCCTTCCCCCCCCCACCAAAACGCCTTCACCGATTCTCTGCAAGGCTACCTGGAAGAGGCCCACAGTGCTCCACCTCCTGCTCAAGGCCATCGCCAAAGACACAAGGCTTCGGGAAGAGGCGGCGTGGGCTGGGGGAGCGGGAGAGCCGGGGGAGAGCGAGATCATCCTCACAGACGAATCCCTGGTAGCGATAGTGCGCGAGCTCATGCCGGCGGCGGCCGATGGAGACGGAGTGACGAGTGACTCGTGGATCGCGGCCATTCGCAACTGCCCCTGGTAACTCTCGATGGTGGGGGGGGGGGGGGGGGTTGGGGTGCGGGGGGGGGGGGGGGGAGGGTGTACTCATGCCATGCATGGCCGTAGTGGTATGACCATAGACCCTCGCTTCCCTACAATGCCGGAACGGAGCACGTCGGGTCTTCACCAACCAGGCAGGGTGGGGGGGGGGGGGGGGGGGGTGCTCGGTATCATGCATGACCGTAGTCGTATGACGATAGACCCTCGTATCCCCACAAGAGGGGTGTAATGGTGGCTGTGGATGGGGGTGGGCGGGGTTGGAGGTGGAGGTGGTGGTGATGGTGATGGTGGCGGTGGCACGAAGTTTGGGCCCTGTCGAGGTTGCCTCCAGAGTGAGAGATGAGAAGGAGGCGAGAGACGGAAGGGAGCGGGAGGGGGGAAAGGAGGGAGGGCGTCCCTGTTTTCCGTTCCTTTCAGCCTTGGCAGCTGTTTCGGGAGGGACGGGGCGGGAGGGTGCCAATCTGCACGCTGTATCGCCCACATGACCGATGGCACGGCACAGCGACAGGGATAATATCTGCTCGGTGTTGCGTAGCATGCTTGGGATAGTCGTACGTTTTCGAATGGACCGAGCGGGAGGTGGGGCGGGGGGTGTACTGGGTATAACGCTGCACGTCACGATGGAAGTGTTTTGTTTTTGTTTTTCGCTTTGGCTTTGGCTTGCCGGTACTGTTACCGTAGGGGCCGCATTTAGTTTTGGCTTCGTCCACTTGTTTTCATTATTGATAGGATGCCACCAGTATATACTGGCAGTATATAGATACTGCCAGTATATATACGTATACTGCTGGACTGCAGCTGCAGCTTTTTTTTTGTCAGCGTGAAGTTGTAGGAGTGATACCTGCTTTTTCGTGGTCTTCGAACGGGATTCGATTTTTTGTCCAAATTCATGTAAGAGACTTGCGCTAGGCTCGTGCCTTAATAATCGACAGAGCGGAATAATACCTTTGTGCGATTTTTTCCCTCGAAATGTCTCGTCTTATTATTTTTATGTTTTTTTCATTTGAAAGCTCTGCCGGAGGGGTTGACACAAGGTAGGTACTGCAGGTAGACTATGGATTCGCTTACTCCTGAATACATGAATTGTTTTTTTTGTTTTGTATGGTCCCTGGTAAACACACGAAATATCCTTTTTTTGTTTTACCAAAAGTTTCTTTTTTTCCATCGCATCTATTACGGGGGACCATATTAACTACCGGTAGGCCCTACGGTACATACAAAAAGCTATATATTTCGCTTTTTTTACTAACAATATTTGGTCCTATTTACTATTGTCCCCCGTAAAGTAGTGTGTTTCGGTCCTACCTCTCCAGCTTAATCCCTTGCGAAAAAAAAAACAAGCCCGGGGTCATATGGCAGGCACTCCCGCCCCCTTCCCTCCCCGCTCCGGTATGGTATCATACATAGGTGCCTTCGGTTTTGTACACCTGGTACATACGCATACCGCAAGATGCTTGTCATTGAGTCATTATTAGGTTACCCCACCCAAACCGTGCTGACTGACTCCGAGAAGAAGGAAAGAGTAATTCAGTGAAGGGGGCTTGCTGTAGATACACCAACGAAAATTCTAAATCCCTGTACGTAATGTTTAGTTTCTGTTTCCACCAGAAAAAAATACAGGGCGCATTCCTCCGGACGCCGTTTCGACTCCGGGACATCCACCCGGTCACCCCGGTACTATTTTGTATGGGATGTGTGCCCACCGCGGGACATGTTTGTGCGCAAACGGGATTTCCATTTTTCCGTGGCGTTGGCGGGACGACACTAGATTTTTGTGCGGGACGCGTTTATGCAGGCACGGGAATTCACTCTGATCACGGGACCGCGGTATTTCGGGCTGGCTTCGACCGCTGTGTGGTGCACGCATCATCCGACGCCTTCGCACACCTCGCGAAAAAACGAGACCCAATTTCGTTCGTTGTGTTTTTTTTGTGAGGAGCTGTAGCTGTAGGCAAGTGACGTGCAAACGTTCACAGTGGGGGTCGTTTTTTTTTTTTTGCTCTTTTTGTGCGGGACGTGTTTGCGCGTTTTTTGTTTTTTTTTCTTTAATTCACTTTCACTTTCCAGCCTAACTCGTAGGAGGCTTTTACCCTCGACGACCTTCTGGACAAGCCGTGGTCACAGGTGTCTACCCTTCCCCCCGGTACGTGCCTTCATTTTTTGTCGCGCATAGGGTTCAGCATTCCTACTGCTCGTCGATTTTCATCGAATGTAGCTAACTCACGCTCTCGCGCTTTCCGCTTATCAATTTATTTCATGCAAGAAAAAATGCCCTTACGAGCATGCACTCGGTGGGACGTGAACCCGCGAAATTGATCTTGATAGGCACGCGGACCACCTACCAAGCCACCGGGGACGCCGGAATGGGATGTTATAATTTGTGCGGGAACGGGATGTTATTATTTGTGCGGGAACGGGATGTTACAATTTGTGCAGGACGCGGTTGTGCGGGCACGGGATTCGCGCTTTTCCGTGGCGCGGGAGCGGGATACTATAATTTGTGCGGGACGCGTTTGTGCGGGCACGGAATTTCACTCTGATCACGGGACCACGGGATTATCCCGAATCCCGAACCCCCCCCCCCCCCCCCCGAGATTTTCTCGGCCATGGTTTATTATTTTTTTATCTGCGTTTTTTTTTTTTTACCTTCGGTGACTCACCCTCGCGCTCGCGTCGGTGGCTTCCCACGTGTCCCTCGCGCGCTTCCGATGAAAGTCTCTCTCGTGGCTGTGGCCGGTTAGTTCGGCGAGATATCTCACTCCGCGTCTGCAAATAAAATCCTGCGCTTTTGATCAAAGACTGGAGTGTCTTTTCCAAAGACAATCGTTGAAACATCCACGCTCACAAGCAAGCCACGCGCTCGCGCCGATGGCTTCACACAAACGAGTTATCCGCCGCTGCCCGCAAAGTCTCTCTCGTGGTTCTGCTCGAGAAGCTCGGCGAGGAATCGTATTTTCACCTGATCAAAGAGACTAGACAGCACTATTCCAAGACAATACGTGGACGTGAAAAATAAAATCTGGAAGTCTGGCTTTTGCATTTTTCACAGAAGAAATGGAATAGTGGGGGGAAGGGTTGGAGAATAAGTTGGAAGAGCCGCAGGAAGAGCGAGACGGCAGGGACTCTCTCCTAGGCACTACCGATAGCAGTGTAGACCAGCAACACCGCACGACCTTCTTCGCGTTGAAACATGCGTGTAGCAGTAATAAACCAGCCATTTTGATGGACTAGCAGGTTTTTGGTAGGTGGGTGCGCTTCTACGGGGGTGCCCGAGGGGAGTGGTCGTTTTTTGGTGGACGAGATGGAGGGATGTTGGTTGTATTCGTCTGCATGAGCGTCACATCATCAGTTCTGATCTGTCGTAGGATACTGCCGCGCTTTGTTCTGTAGAGTTTTTCACTTTTTGTTAAGTCGTTTATTAGAACAACACTACACATTGTCGGATGGCAAGCATCATAATAATAATAATCATCGCATCACCGCAAAGCTTAATTTTTAGTGATGATGTATCTTGCATGGGGGCATCACGTCAAACACGCACTTCGTATGATGCGGGTAGTATATAAACAGCTAGGTATGAGTGTAGCAATAAAAATTGGTCGCGTGCATATTATAAACACTGTTTTTTGTTGGCCTGGGCCGTTGACCCCCCCCTCCCCGTCCGTCTCGAAAGAGATGCGTGGCTAAAGGGTCACATGACCATGGCAAGCAACAAACGAGTACACCTCCCCCCCTCCCCCATCCCCTCGAAAGTACATCATGCCGTCAATAACTGCAAAAAAGCTGCGCACGAGTATGTACCATATCGGGGTACAGTACTACCAATACTCTGTTAAACATACTACACTGACGTGTATAATAGTATACTTCGAAGTAATACTGTTGTAGTAGTACGTCTCCCTTTCTTCGCTCGGAACCGTTATCTCGAAAACAAAGCCGTTCACCGAGAGCGCTATTAATAGTGATTAATGTACCGATCGGCAAGGCGAGACACCTCCGAAAGCATTGTGGGAACTATCCAAAAGACTGCTGTCATATTACATGTCCCCGCTCCTTTCTCATCGCCCCCCCCCCGATCAACCAATCACCTCAATACTACACCATCCTCGACATCATCACCACCGCCTTGCTATCCGCCAAACAGAGCCAAACAGAAAAACAGCACCAAAAAAACAAAAACAAAAAACGAACGAGCATAAATACAAAAAATAAGGTAGAATATAATACGCATCACATCAATCGTGCTCAACTATTCATAGTGTACCCGTGGGCAGAGCATGCTACCAAATGGTACTACTGCTGTGCATAGTATTTCTAAACGAAATATGAGGTATAAATCGGCTCGGCACTTGACAGGTGGTCGGTAGAGAAGCAAGAACAAGGAAGAAAACAAAAAGGAAGACGATGGGGAAGAAGAAAAATGAAAAAAAGCTGCGACGCGAGCGCATCATCATCATCATCATCATCGTCACTATGCAGGGAGGGGGGGGGCGGGGGAATGCCGGAGCATGACCGACCAACCGACCGAAAAAACAACCAAAGCAGGGAAAAGCCGCCACCGCTACCACGTACTTGTTGACCATAGCAGCGACTGCCTATTTGGCCCCGACACTCCCATGTAACACGAGGAAGGAACATACACCACATACCTGGTGTAATCACGTCTATATAGGGAAAACGGCCCTGCGTCAGGAAATACACCAAAAGATCCATCCGACTACATGGCACAGCTCTACGAAAGCGCTTTCGTTTCGAGGCATTGAGGGATGAAACACCTTTAAAGGGTAGCGATTCACGTCATTACGAACGTCATTACAACCCGCCCCGCCCGCGCCCCCCCGTCCCGGTTGTACCTCCCCCTCCCTTCTTTCACACCCCGAGAATCGTATTTTTGGTTACTATTATTTCGCCCCGCCTTAGCCCTCCCCCTCTGTCCGGGGAAAAAAATATTGCGTGTCGGGCCAGCCTATGGCCACGGAACCTCAAAGCGCTAAAATTAATCCCCGCTACACTTGCGCGCACCGTCGCAACTTCAGGTGAATCAAGATTGCATTCGGCAGAAACAATCGGGGAGCAACTGAGGAGGTGTCTCTCGACATTTCTTCTCCCAAAACCCACAGCATCATCAGACGTAGCACTGCGCTGGCGTCCTCCCCTCTCTAATCTACCCCCCCCCCCCCCCCCAAACCCGTTTTGCATGTCGTCCTCCCACTATCGAGACGGAGGGAGAGAAGATGGGAATGGCTGGGGGGGGGGGAGGGAGAAACGAAGAGAGGAACTCTTGATAAATCCGAAAGGAAAGCACTCACCCCAAACCTGTCAAAATCATCAACCTCGTTGCATATATAGTTTACAAAGAAACCTCCCGCTCCCCCCCGCCACGGCTGTGCCTAAGCCTCCCTCCCCTCCTCGCTAGACTTTGTGCCTCGAAACACACATGAAATGGGACGTGGTTCTTCCCCATATCGCTATCGCTTTGTTCGACTTGACGGAGAGCCTAAGGCCGCCTGTCCCGCCCTTTCCAAAGCTGCGGCCACTTCCCACTTCCGGACCTCTATCGCGGCCCCTGCCGCGCCCTCGTCCCCCCTCCCTGGTCTAGCTTTGGCAGCGGCCGAACCAGAGCCGGAGGGAGTTCCAGGCCGTCTTCGGTCGGCGGAGGTCACCGCCGAACAACTCATCGTCCCTCGCCCCCCTGTCCCGTTGCTATCGCCGCCGCCTCCACCGGCAGCGGGTCGAGGGAGTCGCCGCAACGTGGCAGCGGTGACCACCGTTCGACCCCTCTTTCGCCCTGCCCCTCTCCCGCCGTCGGTGTCAGTGTGCGTCTCGTCGTCTCCCTCCTGCCCGCCGGAAGAAGGCGCCGAGTCGCTGTTGTAAGACTCGCCACCCTCACTTCCCCCGCCGCAGTCGCCGCCCCCGCAAACGGTGGTGCCCTCGCCGCTAGTGCGACCGCTACAGCTGACGCCACCATCACCACCGCGGGGGCGGCAGCTGGTGCCGTCTCTCCTCCCGTTCCCAACCCCGCCCCCGCTATCACCACAACTTCTGCTGCTGCTGCTGCTAGTCAAGCCGCTGCCGCTGCTGCCGCTGCTGCCGCTGCCGTTGCCGTTGCCGCTTCTGCTTCCGCTTCTGCTTCCGCTTCCGCCGCTACTGCCGCCGCTGCTGCTTCCGCTGCTACTGCTGCCGCTGCGAGAGGCTTTACCACCGCCGTTGCCGCCGGCACCACCACCACCGCGCTTAACCTCGAGGGAGGACAAGCTGGGGACGCCGCTCGAGGACGCTTCGTCCGCGGTTGAGGTGCAGCCGGTGCCGAGGCCGGAGGAGGAGTCACCATTGCTGCCGCCGGAGGTGGGGCCCGTGCCGGCGCTGCGAGACTCCTCGCCGCTGCTGCCTTGGTCCGCGCTCGTGTCTTCCGCCAGCTCGCTCATGCTCGCGTCGCCGATGTAACCCTGGGGTTTTGGTCGTAGGGAGGCGGGGGGTAGGGGGCGGGGTGGGGGGGGGGGGGGCTTGAGCAAACGTTGACAGAAGTTGGTTTTTACTACCAGGTCATGTATGTAACTTGCTAGTAAAAAAAGTCACCATCTACAGTATATAGAAGCCACCATATCGTATGAAAATCATGTATGATATGATATACGTGTACGTGTACGTACAATTGGTCACCACTGTTTCAAGGGAGGGGGTGGAAGACACGGCGGGCCTGCCATGTGTGGTGGTTGGTTGATTGGTTGGTTGGTGGTCCGACGAGACAAATTGCATGAAAAAAACGGCCTGTACAGAAAGGTGCCGAAACGGTTTCGGTGCCGGCCAATGAGAGGCGTCCTTCCATTGTGCAGGGCTTCCTCGGAGTTCGAACGGGATTGCGCCATATTCATCCCCGAAACTGATGTACCGTCCCGTTATTTTCCTCCCAAATTGGTCCTACTGTAGTGTGCTGTACCAGATGAAATAAAAAACACGGCCCGTCACCCGCGGGTTGGGTCAGGAGCTTTTCAGAAACTCTCTCTAGTCGTCATTACCTCAAGGCAGGATGCTCTCGAAATATCACGGGTCGGGTCGAGTCAACCCGACCCGACCCGACCCGTGAGTATTTATCTGACCCGTCAACAGCCCTGAAAAAAAAAAAGGCCCCGGCATACCTGAACGAACAAGGAAACTATTTTTGAGGCTCACCTTTCCTACGATCTCGTCGGTGGCCAAGGAGAGCGGTCTAACGCTGCACACAGCCGTGGTGATGCCCCCTTGGCAGGACAATCTTCCGCTCAACTCCCCGAGTAGGATGGCACCCCTTCTTTTCTTAAAACGCACGGTCATGCGCTGTACAAAAGGGAAGGAAAAGGAAGGGGCGGGGGCGGGGGGGGTTAAACGGGCAGAAGGGGTATCGGTTAAAATAGTTTGACTGGTTGAATGACGCATGGCTCGCTTCGACGGTTCATGCTTTGGACAAGGCACATTCCAATGAAATAATCTTGGCGGCATACCTTGAATGAAAAAAAGTTGAACAGCGTACGGAAGGGGGGGGGGGGGTACTGCTGTCTGTAGTGTTGGGGATAGTATACCAGGTACAAACTTTCGGTGTATGGCAGTATTGAGCTTGGAACTTTCGTCGAACGTGTTTCGCCCCTCCTCCCCTGCTGGCATCCCCGTGTGTTTCACCCTGCCACCGAACGAAGGCTGTCTGCGTGCGTGCGTGTGTGTTCTTCATTCACATCGAACCGTTCTTTCTACCCGTCGACATCCAGCACAACCAGTGTCCGTGCCGATTCTTCAACTTTACAGAGATACGAGTTCTGATACGGTCACAAAATTACGCCACACACCATGCACCAGGTATCAAATATCGAAATCGTACCGACGTTGTTTCGTTGTTTTCCGTCTTTTTCTCGGGAACTCGATTGTAATTATGAACCTTAGATATCCATCCAGCACTTACCAGGTATTTAATAGCAAAAAAAAAAGAAAGACGGGATTGACTAGACGGACGGCACGTATGATGGTTGATGTTCAATACCAGGCATATCTTTGAATGAAAAATGGTTGACCGGGGCGGCTCGTTGACGGCTCACATTTCTTCCAGTTTTTTTCGATAAATAAAAGCAACACACCCTGGTACCAGGTACTATTACGGGTTACGGGGGACCATAGTTGATAGGACCAAATATTGTCGGTAAAAATGGTTAAATGTATAGGTTTTCATGTATAGCATAGGTCCTATTAACCATGGTTCCCCGAAATAACAGTAATGGGAACGGATTGCCTTCATAACAACGAACGCGAAACGCGCAGAGGAAGGGCTACGTGAACAGCAGTATGTGTAAATATTGACATTACGGGGGACCATAGTTAATAGGACCAAATATTGGTACCAAAAATGGTTAAACATATAGGTTTTTATGTATACCATAGGTCCTACTAACTATGGTCCCGCGTAATAGTACTTCAATACCAAGAAATAAACTTCAACAATCGTCTGCCCAATTCGCACTTTCACAGAGTAGCAAGCAGCAACAATCAAGAGATGTACATACTGCGGTACCACGAGGTGTTACTCATCTCGTACATATAGCGCACGAAGGTTCCAACTCGAAAAACAAAAGGCTAACGTCACACAAAATGCAGTCCGTCAAAACGTTGAAAACTAAATAATGAATAAACGATGACACCATGACGCGACCATCGCTCGACTCACCTCGTGTAGGAGCGCACTGTTCGTCTCTGAAACATCCTTCAGCGCCGTCTCGATCAGCACCCGCAGGCGCTTAGAGCAGTCCTCAGTCATAAGGTCGAAGAAGCAGGCCGAGGTCAGCTCCTGCACCGCCAGGCCGAACTGAGCCGAGGCCGACGTGCTCGCGAACCACACCCTGCCATCAGAGGTGTCGAACGCGAACACCGGATCCGGGATCACCTCCAGGATGTCCTCGTGTCGCTGGAGGTCCTGGTTCTCGTACCTCAGCTCCTCGATCAGGGCCTTCTTCCGCTTGCGGCTCAGCTGCGCGGACTTCCGGTTCGCCGCTCGCTTCTGCAGCTTCTTCTCCTGCTGCCGCACTTGCTCGTCGAACGCATCGTGCCCCGCGTACCTCATCGACTGCGACTGCTGCTGGTGTACGGCGTGGGAAGGAGATGCGGGCGGCGGTAGACCACCCATCGACTTTACGTAGCGCATCGACGGACCCCCCCCCCCCACCGCCGCCACCGCAGCTCGAGGACGCCCCGACCCCGGGCAGAGGCGGCGCCATCGCCCGCATGGTTCCAATCCCGTGCATGCCTCCTGGAAACCCTCCGCGCAGTCCCGTTAGGTGCAGCGCCGAGGCAGCAGCCGCGGAGGTGTTATTATTACTACTAATGTGTGATGATTTCACACCCATCAATCTCGCCGCCGCTCCCTCGCCCGAATCCTGGAGGGTATGAGACGACGCCTTAGCCGATGGCGACGGCGGCTGGTGGACGGCCCCCGAAGCCCCCGTCCCCGCGAGTCGCGCCGGTGTCGTCCCAGGCTTGACATCAGCCGAGTGGCTATCGAGTTCCGTTTTCGCGGCCGCGCCGCCCGAAACCTGTGCGCCGGAAAACTGTCCGCCGAGGTGAGCGCGCGTCGCCGTCGAGCTAGACCCAAAAGGGGACGACGAAGAAGAAGAAGAAGAAGGAGGGTTAGCTCCGTCCGCGCCATGAGTTGCCGCTACCGCCGCCGCCGCGTCCTCCGCATCGGCCGATGCCGAAGCCGCCGACAGCCTCTCCGATCGCGCTGCTAGCAGCGACTCCAGAATAGACTCCTTCGGGTGCCCCGCGCCCCCACCTCCTCCCCCCCCCCCCCCCGGAGCCGTAGTCGTCGCGGAAGCGGGGGCAGTGGCGGTGGCAGTGGCAGCGGCTGCAGCGGTTGGGCTCGCGTGCGGGGGCGGGGGAGCTTCTTCCGGAGGCGATCCGCCGACTCCGGCTGAGGCGGCGCCCGCCATCTTCCCTCCACCGTGCTCAGCACCAGCACCACTACCAGCACCAGCCATGTGCATCATGCCCGGGTATTGGCGATAGTAGCTCATCTGGGGCGGGGCGGGGGTTAGGTATGTCACGCCCGGAGGCGGGGCCAACACCATGTAGCCCCGAGGGATTTCCATGGAGGGGCGGTAAGGCATGGGTTGGCCTCGGTAAGGGTCTAGCTCCGAAATTCCTCTCCCGTAGTTGGCGTACTGCGACATTGCCGCGGCAGCTGCGAACTGCGACTGGAACTGCTGCTGCCAGGCGCAAAGCGGAGCGGAGGTAGGAGCAGGGAGAATACATTATACACGGGAATACAAGCGGGGGGGGGGGGGTCCATTAAGTGCAGGGGGCGTTCAATGGACGTCTTCGCTAGGGCCGAAAGGCACATCCAGAGGAGAGCGAGTGTACTTTTTTTTTTTGAGGGGGGTGAGGGGGGAGCGGAGTTGAACCCAACAGCTCTACTATTTTGTTTCTTGCTCTAATTCGTAGCGCGGCGCGAAACTGCAAATGCAGAGAGGGTTCTCACGTGGAAATGATCGGCTTTGTTACTAGGAACATGGGGCGTCACGAATTGACGATGGCTCAAGACCAGTTCATCACGACTGAAAAAACCGCTCTCGCCGTAAAGCAGGTAATTGCGCAATCCGACACAACTGCACACAAACGCCACGTCGCGGCATTTGCACAATTTCTGTCACCAGCCAGAGCCAACAGGTCCAAAACTATTGATAATGGTCCGCGCTCGACAACGTCACGACCGCTGGAGTTCTACGAGAGAGCAACACGCACGCACGAACGGAGGTTTTTCACGAAATGCATAGTCATGCATAATGCGTATGCTACTCGTCCTGCTATAGGGGAACAATTACACTCTAAGGAAGTACTACTATTAATACTACCATTAGAATAATGGATACCAGGTATACCCGTCGACAAATCAATCGTCAACCATCTCACGCACACACACGACCCGCGTGTCTATCGTTCACATTCACATTAATCCGTTCTTTCTACCCGTCGACATCCACCACAACCAGTGTCCGTCGCGATTATTAACCCTTTCAAGACCGCAGTCGAGTTTTGGGGACAAATTACGTACGGTATGATTTAACTGGTTTCTCCCCAGAAACGGTGCTAAAAGGGTTGAAAACCTATTACTGATACTACAGGGGACCATATTAACTAGGACCTACGGTATACACAAAAGCCTGTATATTTCGCTATTTTCTCGTAACAATATTTGGTCCTATTTACTATGGTCCCCCGTAAATAATAGAGAGATACATGCTACTCTGTTGTAAAAAAACTACGCCACAGCAGATACACAACATTATCGTCATGCAGGAAGCGGAGTAGGCAGTTCAAATGCCCATGCCATCGTCGTACTGTATGAAAGGGGAAAATCAAAAGAAACAACAGCAACGACAACAACAACAAAAACGAGAGAGAAAAATAAAATAAGAGAAAAGTGTCGGGCCCTCTCGTAGGAGACATATCAACGAGCGGAAAAAAGATACCACTACTATAAGCTATACCTGGTAGTTTCTTTTCTCTTCTTTTTTTCTTTTTCTCTTTCGATTTGTCTACTATGTTTTTGTTTTCTCTTTGATTGTTTCTTTTCGTTTCCTATTTCATAGATTGTGTATGTCGTGCCTGTCGTATCTAGTTGTTGTTGTTGTTCTCACATTAACTGCTCTCTGACGAAGGAGTCCGTGGTCACGTGGTCACAGTACAATGACATGACATTGCATTGCCCACTGCAGTGCTTACCGCATACCTGGTACGTGGCTACGTAGTATCTCTGGGGCGTAGCGTGACCACAGAACTTGTATCTCTTCTAGGATTGAAGAATCGGCACGGACACTGGTTGTGCTGGATGTCGACGGGTAAAAAGAACGGTTTAATGTGAAGAACACACACAACATGTTTATGAATACATACATACACGAAGAGATGCAGCTGTGCACGTAATCTGCATTGAAATACTTCGGGTCCCACCGTTGCACGACCTCGATACCTACCTGTCAGGTATCCTGTACACGGCTCCTGTTGTACTATTAATATCAATATTAATACCAGTAGGTGTTGCGTGATTTATTTTCCCGAATTCGGGGAGACCACATGTACTCAACCAGGTGGCGTGTATCCGCTGTTTTGCAGCTAATTTTCAATTCATGAAAGCAGGACACTAACAAGGTGTCTGTGTGTTCTTCACATTAAACCGTTCTTTCTACCCGTCGACATCCAGCACAACCAGTGTCCGTGCCGATTCTCCAATCCTATTAATAGAAGAGATACTCGTACAAGTGCTGTGGTCACAAAGCTACGCCACAGAGATACTACGTTGCCACGTGTGCAGTATGCACTGCAGTGTGTGTGCGTGTGTGATGTTCACATTAAACCGTTCTTTCTACCCGTCGACATCCAGCACAACCAGTGTCCGTGCCGATTCTTCAATCCTAGAAGAGATACAAGTTCTGAGCTACGCCACAGAGATACTACGTTGCCACGTGTGCAGTATGCACTGCAGTGGGCGATGCAAAGCCATGTCATCATACTAGATACGACAGGCACGACATACGCAATCTATGAAATAGTGAAACGAAAAGAAACAATCAAAGAGAAAACAAAAACAAGGTAGACAAATCGAAAGAGAAAAATAAGAAAAAATGAAAGCAAAATCTAGGAGAAACAATCTGTCGTGCCCCCCCCCCGCAGGCGAGGTGGCCAACACTTGAAAAAGAAAGAGCTGGAAAAAAGAAAAAAAAAATAAGGTACCGGAACCGGAACCGGGTCTCTGATGTAACGGGATAAGCAAGGAGACTGAGAAACAAAGACACGGCCGACCGCAGTCGACGTCATACCAATACCTATCGGCCGCAGAGTCATTCTCTATTGTTATTAGTATTATTACAGCAGTATTCTTATTAAAAAAACAGTACCAGGTACATCGTATATAGGCGAGGGAAACGAGAAAGCTCCAGAGCTCTAGGGCGTGATGTCGGAAATACCAGAAGTACGTCAGTAAATACTGGCTGTATCTGCGAACTGCTGCGCACTCATTTGACATACCAGGTACCTGGTATGATATACCATGTAACCGTTATGTATGCGTACATAAAAAATACAAAACACCGGTAAAAGACAAAGTATCTACTCGTAATATCTCAAATTTCGAGTCTGAATTTTCATCTTGCAACAGCAGCCGAGCCAGGTCGGTCGGTCCGGCTAGCACGTTTCGGAGCAGATGCCTTCAAGATTTAACGACCAGTGAGCGAGAAGAAAATACCGAGCGAGATAGATTTATTGACGAGAGCAAAATTAACGATCGAACCAGAATCGCTCCATGCCGACCCCTCCACAGAATAAATCTACTGGCACCGCAGCCCAGGCACCCCGAAACACCTCTGCTGGGAGCAAAATTCTACTGCTGTAAAACAGCGTTACGAAGTTCATGGTACTGCAGGCTACCTGGTACTATCTCCCTATAAATAACACAAAACAAGCGGACACTCTCCGCAACCATCCCCGACGCCCATTTCCCTTTCCTCACAATATCTTGTTGGCCTGGATACGGCGCTGCCGAGTACATTGCTGATGGGTGGGGCGCGTGCATTATCCCTTGTCCCACCCCCCCGAACTGCACTCCATGCGAATGGCCTCCAGGCTGCTGCTGTTGTTGCTGCTCTAGCTGCTGCCGCTGAGCAGCGGCCGCGGCGTGCACAACCCCCGCCGCCTCGATCGGCGCCCCGCAGCCACATTGACAAAATAGGTGTTCGTAGCCTGGTGCTATGTGTTGAGTACTGCTGCTGCCCTGCGCCGGTATTTGCTGGCGAGTCTGCTGGAGAGAGGAAGAGGCGGGGGGGGGGGGGGGGGGGGGGGGCGGGAAGGGGGGGGGGGCGGGCGGGAAGGGGGGGGGGGTGGAGCTCGTTGTTTGCGCAAAGGGGAGCAAAAAGGTCGGGAGTAACGAGAGGAAACTAAGGGGAATTACCGGGGGGGGGGATGGCTGCTTCAAAATACAGCGCGAATCCTGTAACTCTAAAACACTACCAGGTACCAGGTACGTATATACGAAGGCTGCTCGAACTGCCATGTAGGATGTGGAAACCAATTCGAGAGACGCAGCAGCCGCTGGAGGCAGAATGCAGTGGTGGGTACTTCGAATTTGAGCTGTGATGCTACAATGCATACTAGCATGCCAGGTACGAGTACCGGGCAATACTATACCGGTACGTATGTTGCTGTATGAACGTGTTATTATATACCAGGTAAATACTATTAGTAATAAATACCTGGTACAGCAGAAGTCCAGCAATTGTAGGGTTTTAGGGTATAGTATACAAACAAAGTGAAATGGTGACTCAAGCATAATCTCAGATGTTGCGCGTGCAACCGGGGGCAACGCTGATCTACAGGTACATCAGCATATTGCGCCATTTCAGCCTCGTGCTCGGGGCAGCCGGATGCACGAGGCACCCGGCAGAGCGATCGTGGCCATATACGACTCGTTCGTGCGCAGCCTACCCATTAATTTTATTTCTGCTATCATTATGCAGCTGATGAGACACTTTACTCGTACACACCCGTCAAGAATGCTATGCGGCAGCGAAGGCTGGCGATGCGGTCAGAACAAACCCAAGCCGCACACCGCAGACTGTAAAACGAGTATGTTTACTTGTCGGAGTCATTTTTTCCGGTCCATTTTCTTTTGCGCGATTGAACGTAAAAAGATCACACCAGATAATGTAATTATAAGTGGTTGGCACACGTAAGACGGAGGGCATCGATGCGCCTGGGCTTGCTTCTCTCGGTCGCTCGGGGCGTTCGAGTTTGAACGCAGGCTACCAGTCCATGACGGCGAAGTTTTACGCATTTCCTTGCGGGGGGGTATTGTGCTGGCATGCTTGCCCGTCACCCCTTCCGCCTAGCGCTAGCCGTGCCTTGTGCTCAACGACCAAGGCTCGTAAGGGTTCTCTGCTGTCTGAAGCGGCGGCTGGCTCTCTTATTGCAAACAAAAACACAAGAATGCTGCTGCTGTTGTTGCCACACTGGTATCCGAGAATGACAATCGACGAAAATTATCAACGAGAACCCGGCGCGCTGGTAGTACTCGCCCTCGAGGCACTCCCACCGCGGTGCTCCCTTGCCTCGGGCGCTATACCTGCGCTTCACCTATAAACCCTTCCAAGCCTGCTGCGTCAGGCCCAGCACCCCTCACGACAGACGCAAACCTTTCAAAAAAACAATCAATTTTCGCCCGCGCAACACAAGGGCTTGCTGCGGGAGGCTAGAGCCCACCAACGAGGCCGAGGCTTACTCACCCTTGGGGCCGCCTCCTGTCCTTGCGTCGCTTCCTGGCTCATCGTTCCCTAGAGGTGTTCCGAGACGTCTCCTAGCAAGCTCCTAGGACACAGAATTGGACGAACAGGGGGCGTTTTAGTCAACCAGCAGGTAGCAGCAGGGCCAACGACGGAACGACCAAAGGCCTACGTGGCCATGAAAAACGTCTTTTCCTGTGCAACCTCAACCAGTCCCCACCAATCAAGACAAATCAGATCGAACAGATTGTATGTCGAAGAAACAAAGATTGTTTTTCTGCAACCTAAAGCGGTATCGACCAATCAGAGGCGATCTCATCGCTGACGCCTTTTTTTACCCTCTGCTGATTGACCAGAAGGCGGGCTAGTCGCCAGCAACTGCCACCTCCACCTCAGCAGCAACTGCCACCACAGGCGGCGTGTCACGTGTCACATGCCCGTACAAACAGAAACGATCGGAGATTGCTGAAGCAGTTGGAGATTGTGTGCCGCCGTTTTGTGACACGTGGTGACACGTTTTTTCACGGAACAAAGTACCTGGTACCTGGTATGCAATAGCACAGCAGCAGCAGCAGCAGTACAGGTATTCTTGTAGGTCATCACGCTGATCTGTTGGGATGAGGCACAGCTGCAGAACAGTACTTTACAAAATCATTATCAATGATTCACGCACACACGTACGTGAAGCAGACAACGAACCTATCTATATACCTGGTATCTATCTATCGTATGACGTACCGTATCTATCTGTGCGGTAGCTGACAGCATACAATACACATCATCAACGTATATGGAGACACCAGGCAATCTTCGTTTTTTCGGGTGGGCAAGGTTCGGGTTTTCGCGTGACCGCGCATCTGCCGCGAATCTGCTGGTCTGCCATTATTTTTTTCTATTCGTAGGGCTTCGTCTGTTCTTTCGTTGGTGCTGGATGATAATTTTTTCCGAAAAAAACTGCAAGGAGGATGGATATACTTGAAACCGATGAAAGCATGATGAAAGCACACACACCTCTGTGGGGTAGCTTTTTGACCACAGAACTTGTATCTCTTCTCTAGGATTGAAGAATCGGCACGGACACTGGTTGTGCTGGATGTCGACGGGTAGAAAGAACGGTTTAATGTGAAGAACACACACACACCCGGGCACTATTTTCTGTTGATGAGCTTTGAAAGAAATGTCACCGGGGACTGCTGTTTCATTTTGTTTTTTGCTCATGAATCTGGAATAATTCTGGACCTTATTATCCACACTTATAACCTATACAGACAGCAGTATTAATATTATAGTAGACTATAGTAGTGTATTAATATTAATAGTAGCATAATATATTATATAACACACACCCGATATACACTGCCAACAACGTGTGTGTGTATACTTCACCTATAATACCATCATACCTAAAAACCCCAAGGGGCTGCTATACTACTACGTATAGGGCGGGCGGGTTCTTTCTTTCAACTCGTCGACCTCCTCGAGGATAAGCACAACCCCTGCTCGTACACCCACACGAACGAGTAATAGATAGAGAGTACTATACTATACGTACGGTAGATAGACGGTATATATAGATGTGATAATGGTCTTCTTTTCCTCCTCACACTGCTTTATCAACCCCCTTCCCAGACTCTTTCTTCCTGGTTCAACCAACTGCAACCCACATCATCAACTACTACTACTATACTACTATACTATACTACTACTCTTTCTATGAACCTCTTCTCGCCCATCCCCTTATTTATGTTTACTACGGACATGCCAACGATTCAATACCTCTCCACACTCTTCACAAACTAATACCAGGTAATAATCACTCCAGATAGATTTCCTCCTTTCAATCTTCTTCTACTACTACGTTTCGCTCATGAATCTGGAATTAATATTATTATAACAACGAAGTAGTAAAGAAGAAGTAAGTGCTCGACCTTATCCACACTTACTTACTCAACATACAACAAACAGCTGCACAGCAGCGGCGGTAGTTTTAGTATTAAAATATTATTATTATACAGTACCAGGTAGTAGCATACCAACCAGTACAATATATAACACACACCCGATATATAGACTGCCAACAACGTGTACTTAAAACCTACCATATACCTTTACGAGTCGAGTATAACCCCCACCTTAACAAAACAGTCTCTACAACAATAATATTTCTCTTGCCTTCCGACAATGTGCAGCATGATTTCAACATTGATCACTCATAACTTTCCTGAAAGAAGAAAACCTCCGAAACAAAAGGAAACCCATGCACCAAGTCTACCTCCCTTCTGTGCCAACTTTCGGCTTGTCTACTTCATTTGCTGTCTTTGCTCCTTCCTTCTCATTACGTTCTATTCTCAAATCCTAAGCTGCATCCAAGCTCCATCCCCACGCCATCGGTGTGGGTCTGTCGTCCTTCCCCCCCCTGTTCCTTCTTCCTTCTTGGCGGTCCCTAAGCTGGAGCTTGAACCTCGACACCCTCCTCGAAATGGCGACCTGTGTGGTCACCGAGACGATTTGGAGCAGGCGTTCCTTCTCCACCCCCTTCCTTGCCATCGACCCACCATCCCTCCCCCCCCCACGATGCTAGCTGCCAGCTGGTCGATGAAGTTGCTGTCCTCTACCCCGAGGCGCCCAAAGCTTTCCACCGCTAAGGTGGCTAGTGGCTCCGCTCGTCGAAGGACACATGTCCCGGACGCGCGTAGTGTTGGCGCTTGCGCGCCTCGGAGGTAGAGGCAGCTGATCCACCATGATCAGCGCTGCCTCCTCGCAGGTGGACCTGCGCTTGCGGGTCTGCATGGGTGACGTCCAGCAAGATGGACTTTTCCCTGTATTCCCAGTTAGTAGCGTCCCGAAGACCTCCTCTCCTGACAACGATGTCCATCCGCAGGTTCCGGTCTGCAGTGAACGGTTCGCCGCTCTCTACTTGGTGTGGGATTCCAAGCCGCTTCAGCGTGCGGGAGATCGCGTGAACCAACGGTTGATGCTGGTTTACCTGTGCCCCTGCTCTGGGACAGATGCGTGCGTGGCGAGTGCCCACGTCAACTGCATCGCAGCAGGGGCATCTCACTGCCACGTGCTCCTCGATGCCCATGAAGCACCTTTTCCCATGCCCACGAACTCCGCTGCTGGTATGACACGGAGCGAATCTGTTGGCCTCGCCCTAAGGCAAGCAGTGGCTCCTTTCTCCTTGTAGACTCCTGCAGCGAGCTTTGGCGGAGGCCTTGGTCTCGCTCCCCCCCAGCGGGTCGCCTGGTCCTGGTGGGCGTGCAATCTCCGGTAGCCCCTCCTCCGAGGCTGTGTGTGCAGCGTGCCGACCCTAATTCACCAGCTTGCCCAACCTCTGTTGAGCCTTCCGGGAGTTAATGGTTACGGTATCATGCGCAGCCAGCATGTCGGCTTCAGGGGGCCCTGGGACCAGGTCCCCCTCTGCACCCATGCTCCATTCCAGCCAAGATTCGGGGACGATGCCCTCCATCGCTTCTTTCGTCACGCCCCATGTATCTCTAATCTCCCGCAAGCTGTCTCCCTGCTCAGCAATGATGCTCGAATCAGGGAGACCCCTCTTTACCCTGTCTCCTAGCGGGCCCCGTGAGGTCTGCTAGAACCTCCGGCAGGATGCCCACCCTGCTCCCGATTGAGGCAGACATTCGCCTCGCTTCCGTCGACGGCAGCCCTAACCCTCCCGCTCCCGTAGAAAAGCGTGCTTGGGCTTGTTGGTAGGGTTTTAGAGTCGGTTGGCTAGCCGGGAACCCCTCCTGGAAAAACGGCTGTGCTCCGCCGCTCCCGGTAGCCCTAGGATGTTTTCGTAAGCCCACTGAGCCCCGTTGTCGGGCCTTCGGCATGCTTCGAGTGACAGCCCCGGGTCCAGAGCCCTTTCGAGGTAGCCCGTCCGCTGCCCGAGGGATTCGACGGTGATGAGGGCCGCCGCTTGCTTGTCGGGCATGTTAGCGAGGCAGCGCGAAAGGCGGTCCGCGCCTCCATTGCTCGCCCCAGCACGTATTCATCCGAGCCGATCGGAACACCCACCACCGTCACCCCTCCTTCGTTTGCGATGCGGACGTCAACGCTCTCCAGGGGCGATTATCTCCTCCACCGTCGGGACGTGTCCTTTGGGTGGTAGTGCTACGATCTTGGCGGGGTTGACCACAATGCCAATGTCGTCTAGCTCTCGCCGGAGGAAGGAAAAAGCTCTAATCGTGTTGGCCGTGACCCCCATAAGGCCGAGAGATACATCGTCCATGTAGGCGAAGGCTTCCACTCCTTCTCCCTCGAACCCCTGTCGGAAACGCTTCAGCCCCGGTCGCAACGCCAGACAGAACATTGCCGACCCCATGGGGTCCCCTTGCTGGACACCGCTGGAGCAAGCGATCGTCTTGGTCTCCCCTGAGTCCATCCGGAAGTACACGTCGGCTGGTCTTGTACCGTCGCACTTGGCCACAAACGGCGTGAGCGCTGGCACGCAGTTGGCCGCCTCTTCAAGCACCGCCGTCCGCTTAACAGTGTTGAAGGCGTTGGAGCAGTCGGTTAGGACGATCCAGTTGCCCGTCTCGTGTAACGTCCTAGCCCTCAGTCCCACATGCTCCACTCCTCCGGGTGCGGCGACCCCAAACTGCCTCACCTCTCGGTTTACCTCCTCCAACCGCGGCCGCCACTGTCGCATAGCCCCCGCGGTGATGAGCCGCCTCCATGTCATACCCACGCAAACCGGCCGGCACTTTTCCCCCAAGGCAGTGAGGCTCGACTGCCAGAAGAGCTGCCAGAGTTCTGGCGGGAACGCGTCCGGCTCGTCGACGATTCCCCGCCAGAAGGCTGTCATGCCCTTTCCGTATTCTTCCCGCCCGATGTTGGTGTGGATGATGGGTTGCAGGTGCGCAAAGCGTTGACCACCGTTTCCGGGGCCTGAAAGGGCACTGCGGGAGCTGATGACGTCGAAGAGCACCTCGGAGGCGTACTCATCGTCAGGGCGCCACGGGGGGGCGTTTCCATCTTCCACCTCGGTGGCGGTCGCCAACACTGCAGCTGCCGCCGCAGCGCCAACACTGCAGCTGCCGCCGCAGCGGACACTGCGGCGCGATCTTCGGAGGGCCAATTGGCCACAAGTGTGCTCCACGTCGTTTCCTTTCCAGGTGATCGTGGCTCTGCTAGCAGGTTGCGAGCTGCCACTTTGACCCCTCCCGCGTAGCGACACGCCGACGACGCCCGTTCGAGATTCGTCTCCTCCGAATCTTCTTGGGCGGCATCCCGCCGCCTCAGGCCCCCTCCCCTGGTGAATGCTATCAGCCATGGGAGCAGGAGCACTATATCCCCGCTCTCCACCAACGCGAACCTCTGTCGCCTCTTGATTCGGCCGTCCGGTGAGTGGAGCAGGGCTAGCATAAGGTACCATAGCTTGATCGCCCGTAGGAGCGAGTTCGGCGTCGCCGACTCTCGGTTCGGCCTGTGCTCACCAATAGCGTGGTTGAGGATGCCGAGCACGTGAATGCTAATGCGCGCGTGTGCGCCAGCCAACTGCGGTTGCACTGTTTTCCCGGTTTCGAAACGTTGGCCCAGGTCATCCAAGGAAACGGCATCAAATGGGGGCCCTATACCCAGGCTGTTCTGGTCCCACCCGTACCAAAGCCCCCGGCTGCGAAGGTCCTCATCAACTATGGTCCCCCCTCCCATCCTCGCGGCCCGATTACGAAGCCCCGGATCCGCTTGAACCGCTGCCTGCAGTGCTTCCCGTCTTGGATGTTGTGCTCCGCAGTTGACTGCTGGGCAGCGGAGAGATGCCGGTGCTGCGCCTCTCGGAAGGGCCTCCACCAGACAACGAGCGTGAAGCACGTGGCGCCCTGGCCACATGGAAAGCGTACCGCCCGGTGCCCGAGAGCTGTAGCGTTACACCGCAGACCTCGCACGCCACCTCCCCTGTGGTGTCGCCAAGGAAGGCCCGGGGGCGCGTCCCGTTCCCGGGTCTCCTCCCAACATTATTGTCTGTGCCTGTGTGCTACCGAAATCCATTCTACATGCTTTAACCCCCTTTCAGAACCGCAGTCCCGTTTTGGGGGCACACACCAGTCAAACTTCAAATAGTTTGTCCCCAAAACGGGACTGCGGTTCTAAACCACCCACACTCTCCGACACCCACATGAATAACTCCTTCTAATACTCCGCCCCTTCCCCGCTTATTTGTACCCTATCATCCTGGTTACGCATGCCAACGATTCAATACCTCTCGACAAACTCCAGATTGTTTCCTCCATTCACTCTTCTACGTTGTTGCTGTGGGCAGCCGGGGGTACTTTTTTCATAGGGGTGATGTGTGGTTTCTGACGTACCCCCGGTGATAAGCAGCACCATGCAGCGGAGCCCCGCGCAGCTGGTGGGTGTAACGAGGGTGTGTGACAGAACGGGGACGTCGGTTGGTGCCGAGTGCGAACACAGACAGACACCGCCAGATGACAGGAGGAGTCCTGTGGAGGAGGAGGTGGGGTTAGTTATAATAATACGTACGTACGTACCTGGATTAATAAGTATTAATATTAATAGTAGTGCCTACTATTACGGGGGACCATGGTTAATAGGACCTGTGGTATACATAAAAACCTATATATTAACCATTTAAAATAAAAATATTTGGTCCTATTAACTATGATCCCCCGTAATATAATTCATTTTATTTCGTGGGTTCACGTCTCACCGAGTGCATATACTTACGTACTCGTAAAAGGACTTTTTCTTGCATAAAAAATTATTATTTAGCGGAAGGCGCGGAAGCCTTGAGTTATCAATAGATACATTCGATGAAAATCGACCAGCAGCAGGGATGCTGAGCCCTATGCGCGATAAAAAGTGAAGGCACCTACTACCGGGGGGGAAAAGGGGCCTGTGACCACGGTTTATCCAGAAAAAGACCGCTTATAGGGTAAAACCTCCTGCGAGTATTAATACGAGTTAAGCTGGAAAATGAAGGTGATGACTCAAAAAAAAAAAGTTGTTTGGTATATTATACCAGGCAATATATTAATAGTATTAATTATTATTATGCTTGACATCCGACAATGTGTAGTAGTAGTGTTGTTCTAAAAAACGACTATTACGGGGGGCCATAGTTAACAGGACCAAATATTGTTAGTAAAAATGGTTAAACATATAGGTTTTTATGTATACCATAGGTCCTGTTAACTATGGTCCCCCGTAATAAAATAAAGTGAAGAACTCTCCAGAACAAAAGCGCGGCAGTATCATACGACAAATCAAAACTGATGCGACGCTCATGAGGACTACTACAACCTACCTACGCCCCTCCATCTTATCCACCAAAAAGCGACCACTTCCCTCCTTAACCCCTTTAGAACCGCAGTCCCGTTTGGGGACAAAACTACTTGAAATTTGACTGGTTTGTCCCCAGAACGGGACTGCGGTTCTAAAAGGGTTAAGCACTCCCTAAGAAGCATCTATCTACCAAAAACCCGCTGTCCATCAAAATGGCTGGTTTATAACTGCTGCGTGCATGTTTCAACGCGCAGAAAGTCGTGCGGCGTTGCTGGTCTACACTGCTATCGGTAGAACCTACTAGGGTATGAGAGAGTCCCTACCGTCTCGCTCTCTCTGTAGCTTTTCTACCTCCTCCAACCCTTCCCCCCACATAGTATTAATAGTAGCCGTAGTATTAATAGTATGGTATTATTGGTAGTATAGTATTAATATAGAAGTATAGTTTAGTAGTATTAATAGCAATAGTAGTAGCAGCAGTAGTAGTAGTAATAGCAGTATTAGTAGTAGTAGTAGTAGTAGTAGTAGTAGTAGTAGTAGTAGTAGTAGTAGCAGTAGTAGTATTATAAAGTATAGTAGTACAATAGTATAGTAGTAGTGGTATTAATATTAATAGTAGTAGTGATATAGTTTTAGTAGTAGTACGAGAGGAGTAGTATTAATATTAATAGTATACCTGGTAGTAGTATTAGAAAAATAGTAATAGTAGTAGCAGTAATAGTAGATAGAAGTAGTATTAATAGTATAGTGGTAGTAGTAGTAGTAGTAGTAGTAGTAGTAGTAGTAGTAGTGCTCCTGCTCCCATGGGTGATAGCGTACACCAGGAGAGAGGGCTTGAGACAACGGGATGCCGCTCCGGAAGCTTCGGAAGAGGAGAAGCTTGAACGAGCGTCGTCGGGGTGTCGCCACGCGGGAGGGGTCAAAGTGGAAGCACGCTACCTTCTGGCAGAACCACGATCAGCGGGGAACGTGGAAACGTGAAACACATTGGGTGGCCAAGTTTCCCCCCGAAGACCACGCCGCCGTGTCCGCGGCGGCTGCGGCTGACGAGCGTCGCCGGCGTGTCGCCACGCGGGAGGGGTCAAAGTGGCAGCACGCGCCCTCCTGGCAGAACCACGATCAGCGGGGAACGAGGAAACGTGGAACACATTGGTGACCAAGCTGCCCCCCGAAGACCACGCCGCCGTGTCCGCTGCGGCGCCAGCTGCAATGCTGGCGAGTGCCACCGAGGTGGAAGATGGAAACGCCCCCCTGTGGCGCCCTGACGATGAGTACGCCTCCGAGGTGCTCTTCGACGTCATCAGCTCCCGCAGTGCCCTTTCAGGCCCCGGAAACGGTGGTCAACGCTTTGCGCACCTGCAACCCATCATCCACACCAACATCGGGCGGGAAGAATACGGAAAGGGCATGACAGCCTTCTGGCGGGGAATCGTCGACGAGCCGGACGCGTTCCCGCCAGAACTCTGGCAGCTCTTTTGGCAGTCGAGCCTCACTGCCTTGGGGGAAAAGTGCCGGCCGGTTTGCGTGGGCATGACATGGAGGCGGCTCATCACCGCAGGGGCTATGCGACAGTGGCGGCCGCGGTTGGAGGAGGTAAACCGAGAGGTGGGGCAGTTTGGGGTCGCCGTACCCGGAGGAGTGGAGCATGTGGGACTGAGGGCTAGGACGTTACACGAGACGGGCAACTGGGTCGTCCTAACCGACTGCTCCAACGCCTTCAACACTGTTAAGCGGACGGCGGTGCTTGAAGAGGCGGCCAACTGCGTGCCAGCGCTCACGCCGTTTGTGGCCAAGTGCGACGGTACAAGACCAGCCGACGTGTACTTCCGGATGGACTCAGGGGAGACCAGGACGATCGCTTGCTCCAGCGGTGTCCAGCAAGGGGACCCCATGGGGCCGGCAATGTTCTGTCTGGCGTTGCGACCGGGGCTGAAGCGTTTCCGACAGGGGTTCGAGGGAGAAGGAGTGGAAGCCTTCGCCTACATGGACGATGTATCTCTCGGCCTTATGGGGGTCACGGCCAACACGATTAGAGCTTTTTCCTTCCTCCGGCGAGAGCTAGACGACATTGGCATTGTGGTCAACCCCGCCAAGATCGTAGCACTACCACCCAAAGGACACGTCCCGACGGTGGAGGAGATAATCGCCCCTGGAGAGCGTTGACGTCCGCATCGCAAACGAAGGAGGGGTGACGGTGGTGGGTGTTCCGATCGGCTCGGATGAATACGTGCTGGGGCGAGCAATGGAGGCGCGGACCGCCTTGCGCGCTGCCTCGCTAACATGCCCGACAAGCAAGCGGCGGCCCTCATCACCGTCGAATCCCTCGGGCAGCGGACGGGCTACCTCGAAAGGGCTCTGGACCCGGGGCTGTCACTCGAAGCATGCCGAAGGCCCGACAACGGGGCTCAGTGGGCTTACGAAAACATCCTAGGGCTACCGGAAGCGGCGGAGCACAGCCGTTTTTCCAGGAGGGGTTCCCGGCTAGCCAACTGACTCTAAAACCCTACCAACAAGCCCAAGCACGCTTTTCTACGGGAGCGGGAGGGTTAGGGCTGCCGTCGACGGAAGCGAGGCGAATGTCTGCCTCAATCGGGAGCAGGGTGGGCACCCTGCCGGAGGTTCTGGCAGACCTCACGGGGCCCGCTAGGAGACAGTGTAAAGAGGGGTCTCCCTGATTCGAGCATCATTGCTGAGCAGGGAGACAGTTTGCGGGAGATTAGGGATACATGGGGGGTGTCAAGAGAAGCGATAGCGGGCATCGTCCCCGAATCTTGGCTGGAATGGGGTCTAGGCGCAGAGGGGGACCTGGCCCCAAGACCTCCAGAGGCCGACATGCTGGCTGCGCATGACGCAATACCTACGAACTCAAGCAAAGCCCAACATAAAAAAGGGCAAGCTGGTAAACCAGCGTCGACACGTAGCCCACGCTACCTCGGTGGAGGAGCTCCAGGAGACAGCACGCCCCCCCGGATATGGCGACCGGATGGGTGGGACCGAGACCAAAGCCCTCGCCAAGGCTCGCTATAGGAGCCTACAGGGGGCAGGAGCCACAGCATGCCTTCGGGCGAGACTAACGGACTCACTCCGGGTCATACCCGCAGAAGAGTTTGTGGGCATGGGAAGGCGGTTCATGGAGATTGAGGAACACGTGGCAGTGAGGTGCCCCTGCTGCGATGCAGTTGACGTGGGCACTCGCCACGCGAAGCCCCGTACGTTGAACCGGCTAGGAATTCGACAACAAGCCGAGAGCAGCGAACCGTTCTCCGCAGACCGAAATCTGCAGATGGACATTGTCGTCAGGAGAGGAGGTCTACGGGACGCTTCGAACTGGGAGTATAGGGAGAAGTCTATCTTGCTGGACGTCACCCATGCTGACCCTCAAGCGCAGATACACCTGCGAGGAGGCAGTGCTAATCACGATGGATCAGCTACCTCTACCTCCGAGGCGCGCAAGCGCCAACACTACGCTCGTCCGGGACATGTGTCCTTTGACGAACGGAGTCACAAACTTGCCACTTTAGGACTGGAAAGCTTTGGGTGTCTCGGGGTAGAGGGCAGTAAGTTCATCGACCAACTAGCAGCTAGTGTCGTGGGGGGGAGGGATGGTGGGTCGATGGGAAGGAAATGATTGGTGAAGGAACGCCTACTCCAAGTCGTCTCGGTGACTACACAGGTCGCCATTTCGAGGAGGGTGTCGCGATTCAGACTCCAGCTTATTGGTCATCAGGAATCGAGAAGGAGCAGGGGGGGGGGAGATGACAGACCCACACCGATGGCGTGGGGATGGAGCTTAGATGAGGCTGAGGATTTAAGAATAGAAAGTGACGAGTCCATATTGAGATGTAGGAGGGAGCAAAGACAACACATAGAGTATCGTAGATAAAAAAGCATAGATGGAAGTACAGACATAAAAGGTAGATGGACCTTATGCATAGGATTCCTTTGTATACGGTGATTTCTTCTTTCAGGAATGTTTTGAGTGATCAACGTTGAAGTTCATGCTGCATCTTGTCGGATGGCAAGCAGAATAATAATAATAATAATAATCTTTTTGTTTCCGAGGTTTTCTTCTTTCGGGAAAGTTATGAGTGATCCATGTTGAAGATCATGCTGCACATTGTCAGATGGCAAGAGGAATAATAATAATAATAATAATAATAATAATAATAATAATAATAATAATAATAATAATAATAATAATAATAATAGATAGTAGTAATAGTAATAATAGTATTAAAAATAATAGCGAACACAACAGCTATCGCAACTAACTGTTTGTTTTTCGCTGAGCTGGGACAGCAGCGGAAGCGCTTGACACCTGTGTTAAGATCAGCGGGCGGACACTTCTTATCCCTGAAGAGGTCTGCCTATTAAGTCGCGGTACTCGTTGGCTCTCACGTGTGTTGTTTGCTTAGAGATAGAAGAAGAGCAGCTTTATTCGTTTCGTACACTGTTTGTGGAGACTGAGATCAAGCTAGTGCGTCTCTGAAAACCCCCTGGTTTTCCTCCTAAGATACGCCTTCCAAGTACTACAAATACGATCCCAGCGCCTGAACCCCCAGGGTAATTACCGGGCTTTCAACCTCATTCAAGGCAGTATCATAACACTTTTGACACCGTTTTTATTGACACGCTTTCTCCGAAAAGCATTGACGCACTTTCTTCCCCCATTTTTGTTCTTCCTTTAGTTGTGGACCCTCCTGCGGGAGTGGTAAAAATAAATAACACGCTCACCACACCGGGGCACACTTATAGCGCAACGTCGGACCTTGCTAAGGAAAGAGAGAGGCGGCACGGGATGTAGCAAAAGGTCCCCGGATCGGTTTTGTAGCCGAGATGGGAACCCATACATAGCTGTCATCACACCGCCTTGTCAATGAGTGGGATTTTCTCTTTTATCTCTTCTCAATCCTTTCTCACTCTTTGCCTCGTTCCTCTCTCTGTTTCATTCCCCCTCTTTCGCCGTCACTCTGCCGGTATCTTCCTCTTCTTTGCGTTGTCCGCTCAACAGCCAGTTGTATGTTCCTCTTGCACAAGCATGTACCAGGTATGAAATAGCCTTTCTGAAATGTGAGCATAACGTGTACCTGGGAGTCCGCTTCATTTCAGAATTATTTTGAGTGTCTTTCGTTCTTATTTTTTTCTGGTCAGGCTTGCGTTGTTGTGTTCTCGTACCCGGTACGTTGGCATTTCCCATGCTTCATGTCGGATGTTGCGCTCTGGCAACAGTTAGTTATTGTGTCTTCATACATGCTGTATGTATGTGTCGAATCTTATTGGTTGGGGTTGAACCGCAGTTGCATCTGGTTGTACCGCATATTTATTCGTGTAACGTACCTTTCTTGTCAGATACATGCGAGTACACAACAGGTAGGTCATGTTTTACATATCGACCTCAGTTCTTCTTCTGCCTATTATACCCTGAGATTACAACGTGGTTCGTCCAGCTTTCCTTGGTTGGAACGACCAGCGCTTTTTAGCGGCTCTACTGCATCGACACAGCAGGACGAGCGGGGTCGCAGGCATCAATAAGGTAATACTGTATATTGTCAAGTGGAGTGAAGTGAAGTGAAGACATCAAGATATATACCAAGTATATATACTCGTACATTGATTGGGCTTTAACGAGCGTTTTGTCCTCTGTGGAAGTGCAGCTGTGGTGCCATCCACACACACGCAGACGCCTCATCTCTTGGAGCACTTGGATCAATCCTTGTTGCCTGCTACACACAGGTCACACACAGACCATCATAATTCCGTCAGGTTATGAGCCTCGTTTGCGCGAGAGGACCTTCAGTCCACTGTCCACTATTTTTGTTCTTTGTTTTTCCCCACAAAGAGGCGCCTCATCTCTTGGAGCACTTGGATCAATCCTTGTTGCCTGCTACACACAGGTCACACACAGACCATCATAATTCCGTCAGGTTATGAGCCTCGTTTGCGCGAGAGGACCTTCAGTCCACTGTCCACTATTTTTGTTCTTTGTTTTTCCCCACAAAGAGGCTGGAAAATCGACGGATTCTAGTCGAACCCATAACGTGCGAGATAGATGCACCGACCGGCACACTGGGTCGACTACAAGGAAAAACCGGATGACGTCCTCCCGTTCTTCCACAGCGGCATGCCCCGAGAAACATTGCAGGGGCAAGCGCGGCCGGAGAATGATTTATCAGTACTCCCATCGTACTTGCGAGAGCCCCCCCGGCTGATTGACGAGGCAAAGCCCATCCCAGAGCAATGGAGAGAGACAGCCGAGAGAGAGAGACCCATCAGTGGATCGCAAGTCAGCATGCAGCTGTGTTGGATTAGTTCATCAACAACAACTTAGCATTTCAACGGTTCGACGAAGCTTCAACTTTCCGTTCCATTCCTTCCGGTTTTCCTGACCTCTTTTCATTTTGATTTTCACCTCCCATTTTCAAACATTACCGCAAATCACCCAGCTTTTGTCGGGAAATAAACTACGTATCGAAGCCCACAAACTACGTCACACCATGTCGCCGAGGACCACTACCGATCGATCGGAGGCGGGGGTGGGGGGGGGGGGGGGGGGGGAGGGGACGAGAAGGGGGGGGGAGAAGTTCACGCGCCCCCTGAGATAAATATAATGCACCCGCATCATCATCAACCTAAAAACTTGACCAATCAGAAAACCGCGGGCACAAAATGTCATTTTTTTTTTCGAAAACTGCGCGCTCGAAATGTAAATCTCTCTACTACTATGGCAACACCGCTACGACGACAGTACTGGTACCGCGTGTATTGCGCCAACCACCAAAATAAACACGTACGGCAGCGCCAAAACGACACCAGGGCACGCCCAAATCACACAACACAGCAGAACTAACACCACCCGATTCGCGAAACAAAAAAAAACACCCCCAACATCATCGGCCCAAAAGGACGGGCTATTCCTCCCCCCCGTGGCATCCCAGGCCGCCCAGCGCCATGTCTACACCCCCGCCATCTGGCGAGGGAGAGGAAGGAAGCACGCCGACAACAAACGGGAGCTAATCCGCAACTCCCCGGCCAAGCAATCGATTCGGCGGGCTCATCACAATCAGCACAGTATACCGCCTACTCGTACCACCTCGGAGCAGAATATATATACTGCCATAACTAACTGCATGGCTTCGGCCTCGGCTGGAGAGGGGAGAAGGGCTCGGGAAGACAACCTAGCCGTCCCCGCAAATCACGGGTAAACCCAACCCACGCCCCTCACTAAACACTGCACGCTATGTACGGCAAACACCCCCCCCCCCCGATATCATCGCGGTGCACGACAAGAGCTCGCAGCGGCGCCAGCTGCAGGCGCCGCAAAACAGGGAACCGCGCGGTGGGGGGGGGGGGGGGGGCGTACTCATTTGTTGCTTGCCTTAGTCATTTGACCATGGGGGGGGGGGGAGGATGAAGGTCACCCCCAGATGACGAAGCGACTCAACGCGCGGGAGTGGAGAGGGGGGAGAACGGCACAGCACAACAACACAAAAAAATACAAGAAATCAAAACTCGGTTGGTTGCTCTGTAAGGCAACGAGGCAAAATAAAGGGAAAACAGGGAACGAGTGCCACCTTGTTTCGAGAGGGAGACGGGAAGGGGGGGGGGGGCACGGAACAAACCAAAACCTTGCGCGCGAAAGCACTTGACACGCCGCGCGGCGGAACAAAGGCGTCTACGAACGCCTAACGCTTGATGCATGAATGCGCCCGGTCTAAAGGCGGGTTGCCGAAAACAAATTATCATGGTACCCTATCATCGACTAAACCCTCTGCTATAATCTTTCGTCTTTTCGCGCAACTTTTGTCCCAGAGAGCAGTCTGATTTTGCACACTACGTACCTCAAGTTATCCTTTTTTATAATGCAACGAACGCCAGTAGCTGTGTGGTATTAGTCGCACAGAATCCACGCGGCAGCAGACTTCCGAAGGTGGATTCAATCCAGGCCTCGTTCCTGCCCCCTTCGGACAAAACTAAATGTAAGCTATCATTTGCAAACGCTCGACCATTTTTCGTCATGTCCCATCCCGTCCCGTCTGTCCGCCCACCCCGCCCACGGTCGAAACACATACTAGACTGCCCCCGAAAACAAACGGAGTAACGTTTCGAAAAGGAACATAAAACTCCCCGTGCCGAAATAAGCCCATCCACCGCGTCCACCCTCACCTACCTACCTACCTAACTTTCGCATAAAAAACAGCTACCCGATACCCCACACATCACCTCGGCACGCCAACAACCAACAAAACCCATCCCGCTACCTCTACTAACCTACACTCCTCTTTAAGCGCTCGCCCTGCGCCCATCTCCCAGCAATGACGGCCGCCAGGTTCAGTCGGTGGCGGGGAAAAACAGCAAATGGATAACGCGCGACGCGCGACGCAATTGGTATGGCTCGTGTCGTGACGTCCGAACTCTGGTGCCCTACCATGTCACTGCCCTATCGTATCATAGCGGTGACACTACTCGTAGCTGTTCTCATATAATAGCAGTTCTTCAACGGGTGCACCGACCCAACCAGCACAGCACAGCACAGCACCCCCCTCCCTCCCTCCCTCTCCCCTAAAACGATTGAAAACATTTCCCGCCGCCTGATAAAAACAACTCCCTTGAGGTCCGCTCGCTCGCGCAAAATTGCGCCAGGGGTCGTCAACGACACAATCACACCCAAAATCATACCCCGAACTAGACCGCCCGCCAACAACTCCCCGCTCTCCGGCTCGCTGATCTGGCCACCAAACAAAACAAACTTATTTACCGCCACGAACGGTACCATACGATAGCATGCCATACCGCATAAACACCATACGGTAGGATGCGACGCAGACCGAAAGCCCACCCCGCGACAAACACGCCTCTCCCCCGTCTTCTTCTTCTTCTTCTTCCTCCCTGTCCTCCTCGCACAGTGTTCCTCGTCATGTAGACTATATAATATCTGTCTCCTTTGTCACTTGCGACCGCTGCTAGAAAGCTCTTCGGCGTATTTCTCCTTCGCTTCGCGTTCCAGCTCTGGGTCTACCATTCCCGTCACGGGATTGGTGCCCAGGGGTCGCCGGAAGAGAAGAATGTGCGGCTCAGGCCTGAGATTCGAAAAAAAAAAAAAAGGAAAAAGAGGTCAACGCCCGGGGCCCGCACGGGTTCAGGAGAGGGAGTTCGTGGAGGCGTTGGGTGGGCGATGGGATGAGGGGCGACGAATGAAGACTCCCTGGGCGGGATCAGCACAAAAGAATAAACTTGATCTCGTTTCAAAACAGGATGAACTACTAACCGACTCGAAGGGGCTCAGGGAGAGGGAGTTCGTACGTAGAGGCGTTGGATGGATCAGGGATCATGGGTGATTGACGATGGATGAATAATTTGGGAGGGTTGGACAAAAACTTCGGACTTGAATCAACACTCGGGACGGATTATCTAGAGATCAGTCCCACTTCATGATATAGACTTTCCAAGGCCGACGTATTCCCGGTCTTGTATGATCTAGCTCATGTTGCCGGAATTCGGCTCGTGATTTGAATTCTATCACGGGGCGGGCCTGGCGCGGTCGGCCAAGGCCCGGTCTGGCCGTGCTCCACCCGCGAGGGTTGGCCCCACCCACAAAAACAGTTAGCTTTCCAAATATCGGAGTTTTCAACAATTTGAAAATATCACGAAACGTGACGACTTTCAGCTAAATATTCGATATTACTGAAACGTCACGGATCGTGAAATTTTGTCAAGCCAAAAAGTCCCGAATCGTGATTATTTTTGGTTCGCTACGAACGGTCCCACGCCAGCCAGATGAGAGCAAGACTCGTGAGGGTTTCAGGAGGGGGGTGCCGTACCATCATAGAGGCGTCGTACGGATATCTGGCGAAGATTTTGCGGCGGGTTGGACCTTAAGAGAAACCGAACCTTGTTCCAAATCGGGCTTGAGCACTAAGACTGGGCGGAAGGCTTGGCAAGGAGGGGGGGGCGAGGGAGCTCGTGCTAAACCAAAGGGCAGCATTCGAGACGCGATCTTCAACAGACCAACACTTGGTATAATAGGTACCAGGTATAATATATATATATATATATATATATTGATATATAGAGATTAAAAAGTCGAACAAAAACGATACCAGGTACCGCCGGGGGGCGCACGAAAAAGAGACAAAACAACACAACACTCCAAAAACAAAACACGATCGAAAAAATAATCCAGTTTTTTTTTTTTTTTTTGCTCATCCCATTTATTATCTTTGCCCATCTTCTTCTCTCTCCTTCCAACTCGTAACTCAGATCCGGGGTCACAGAGCAGGCTCTTCTCGCCCCTTCCCGCTACGGTACGTGCCTTCATTTTTACAGCGAGAAGATTTCAGCCTTTTCTTCCCTCGTCGACTCGCATCGAATTGTGCCTACCCACGCTGCAAGGCGCTCTCAACAATTGAATCCTTTTTTACTTTTATTTTTGCAAATAAAGTCAAAGTCCGACCCACCTGGGGCTCGAACCCAGGACTCAAACAAGTAGAATTCGAGGTTAACCACTTGAACCACCGGGGCGACCGGGTTGGGGTTGAATGTTCTGGAAAATTTAACAAACAAACCAAAGTCGACTTTTTTCTTGCAAGTTTTTTCACTTGGTTTTAGTATGCCCTCCGCCCCCTGCCTGGGTCTCTCAAAAATGGGTACTGAGGTGTCCATTTGTTTTTGGCACGAGGACCCCTGGGTGCCGTGTACCAGTCTGGTCGAAAATATAAGATACCATTCGATGGCCACAACGAGAACAAAACTACCTTATAGTTCTGACCAGACTGCTATTACGGGGGACCATAGTACATAGGACCAAATATTGGTATTAAAAAAAGCGAAATATATAGGTTTTCGTGTCTACCGCAGGTCCTATTTAATATGGTCTCCCGTAATAGATTATTTATGGAGAAACGGGCGCTTGCACCGCGCACGAAAAGTTCATACTAGTGAAGGGCTTGGGAAGCCCCGTGGGTGGATTTCGTTCCGGAAAGGCCAAGGGTTTGGAAAACCCTTCTGACGCCGGGAGAGAGCCCTTCGACAGCGAGCGACTAAGCGTACGCGTGAACCTGCCACACACACAGACACGTGGTGCAACCGTGAGCTTACGACAAAGCACAATATTATCGCACTATTACGGGGGACCATAGTTAATGGAACCTATTGTATACATAAAAACCAATATATTTAACTATTTTTACTGACAATATTTGGTCCTATTAACTATGGTCCCCCGCAATATTACACCACGCACGCGGCGCAGTGGAACACGTTCCAATCGACAATGAGCAAAAAAAAAAACTGACGTGGTGAAATGAAAAAAACTCGTGCGGGTACCGGCGCGCAGAAAGAACAGCAGTAAATATTACGGGGGGCCATAGTTAATAGGACCAAATATTGTTAGTAATGTTTTTGAAATATATAGGTTTTCATGTATACCATACCTGGTAGGTCCTATTAACTATGGTTCCCCGTAATAGTAGTGCTCGCCATTTACACTATTCATACAGGGTAAGGAGTGCTGTACCACGTACGAACGAAAATATGAAAGTACGACAGCAGTAGCAACGGTCTCCCTTTAACCTTCCGCCCGCAAACCTCCCCGATTTTACTACTGCAGTGCGAACACTACTACGGGGGGCCATAGTTAATAGGACCTAATCTTGTAAGCAGAAATAGCGAAACACATAGCTGTTTGTGTATACCTCAGGTCCTATTTAATATGGCCCCCCGTAATAGGGCACTCTGCTGTAGTTCCAAGCTGTCTTCATGAACGCGGGTGCACTTGAAAAGGATGAACCATTTTAGGACTGCAGTCTCGTTTAGAGGACAAACCACTTAAATCTCATATAAATTAGTCCCCAAACGGGACTGCAGTCCTAGAAGGCTTGACTGCTTGCTACCTGTGGGGTATGGCATGACAGCAAATAAAACATCGGTAACGCCATGGTGGAATATACAACAGCGAACCCTAACCCCGATCGCCTGGGAATTGTATCGGATCGTTCTCGGAATGTTCTAGGATGTAACGGGGAGGAAGTGTGGACTGCCAACCATTTTTGTCCGACCTGGGCCAAATTTTTGTCCGACCTGGGCCAAATTTTTGTCCGACCTGGGCCAAATTTTTGTCCGACCTGGGCCAAATTTTTGTCCGACCTGGGCCAACTCGCAAATACTATATACATACCAGCATCGTACGGCAGCAGTACTGCGAAAAGGTGTTAGAAAGACAACGCCGACACCACCACCACCACCACCAACAACAACAATGTGACCTCGGGGAGGCCAGGTACGCCAACGAGGAGGCCAAGGCTGACTCACCGGTGTATGGCGTAGTGCTGCCAGCCTCGACTCTGCTGAACGCCGAGATTCCTCCACTCATCCTCGGACAGAAGCCGCGACTTCGGCAACACCTTGGCCGTTTCCTTCGGCAACATGACATGCCTATCAAAATCCCACGATGTGCACAAAAGAAAAGATGACGGAGACCAGCACCGGGCGGGCGGGCAGGAGGGGACGTGGGTCGAGGGGTGGGGGGCGGGACGCGCGCAAGGCTACGATCAAACACGCACAGAACCAGGCACGCCTGGATTACGCGAGCAATATTTCGGGGAACCATAGTAAATAGGACCAAATGTTGTCAGTAAACATAGTTAAATATGTACCTGGTAGGTTTTTGTGTGTGTACCGTTGGTCCTATTTACTATGGTCCCCCGTCATAGCTGCGCTGATACAACATAGCAACATACACGTTCTATGTACTGTGTTCTGTACCGGGTACGGCTTAAGGCAATGTTTTTTTTCCCTCACGGATGAATTTTGAAATCCGGAATCGAGCGATTTCGGATCGTAAAACGATTATCAAGATATATGGACCCGGAACGGAAAAAGGCGTCTGGATTTGGATCGCGACGGGGAGGCGTTCGCACTACATAATATACCGTTGTTTTGTAAAAAAAAACTTGTATATCAGTGTTGGAGACTTGGATCGCGTATGATTTTTTCCCCCTCAGATTCTCGGTTCTGAATCGAGATTGAACGATCGAAGATAGTGATTTAGTTTGATATTTCTCTCCCCGCCCCGACAATGCCTTACCCCAGCACATGAAACCCTTGTGTTTCCCACAATAGCGTGCACACGTGCAGACAACAGGTGCAGTACAGCATACATCAGACAGCAGACCACACATTATATTACAGCGCTAACAATTGCCCGTCATCGTGGGACAACTGACTTGAAAGGCCCTGGTAGGAACAATATTTGTGGTTAAGAAATAAAGCAGGTAAATTGCGCATTTAACGTGGTTTACAGTTTTGGGCAAATGTTAAATATTTCCGCTTTTGTCGCAAAAACTAGCCTCCGGGGAATCTTCCCGAGACCCCCTGCGGGAGGCGCATCACCCGCCTCCAGTCTATCTGGATGGGTATTATTTGTTAACACTCGCAAGGTATGTCATGTATGTGGATTCAGCCTGGAGTTTGATTGAAGCCGAAGACATACGCATCTTTCTATTCAAGGCGGTCCCATGATTACGACATGTGAAAAGTCGAATAAAAAAAAGTCGAATTTCGCGAGAATCGATAATCGAGATCGCCCCCTTTGTCAAAGATCGCTTACAAGACCGAGATCGACTTTTTTTTGCCGATATTTCGAAGGATCGATCACCGTCGCGATCTCCTCCGGCATGAACACATACCTGACACATCATCGCTGACTGGTGACGCTGCCGAAGGGGCAACTTGAACTTCGACAATTGATCAAACAACGATAGTTGTCAAGATTGGTACACACATACTTTTTATACCGAGCACACACTTTGCTGCAAATACTGCTGTCCCGAGTGTAGATCCATCATATGTCGTCATGGCGTACATCTGATACGCACGGCACCTTGGCAGAAATACTACAACAACAGCAGTGGTATTGACTCCCGCTGCGTATGGACGGCAGTGGCACAACACCAGTACTATGGCAGTTGAAGTTGCCACGATGTGAGTCGTGAATGACTGGTGAATGCCATTTATTGCTGGGACAAACAAGCCAAGTCCTGACGGGGAAAGTCACTGAAAATCGGGGGATTACAGATGTCAGGAGACAG
Organism: Nereocystis luetkeana; assembly: GCA_031213475.1. Lineage (NCBI taxonomy): Eukaryota > Phaeophyceae > Laminariales > Laminariaceae > Nereocystis > Nereocystis luetkeana. The sequence goes on from JARUPZ010000032.1 coordinate 3,796,904, forward strand.
CAACTTCACCCCTTGACAGACAGCAACTTTGCCTTGACCTGCCTCGACTGACGCCAAACTACTAGGTTTTAATGTGGAACACTCGACCTGATTGATACCCTCGACAGCGCACGCTTTGCCTTGCTTGGCATGTCTCCTGACATCTTTGATTGGGATAGCCCAGCCGGAATCGATCAACAAAAATATGTGAGAGAACTGAGAGTACTGAAAGTGCTGCTACAACAGTTCGTAGTATCACCACTACTGTCGAATACCTGGTATGCATTTGGAGCTGTCATATCGAGTACGGCTGACGTTTACACGGCAGTAAGGATGAAGAGATCTTAGAGCATGTGGCCTCATGATCTCACGATCTGCCACGTCCGTTGCACGCACAAGGTAGTCATAACACAGCAGTACCGGTGTGGTATCACTGCTGCTGTACCGGTAGTGATCTTTTTATAGAAGACAGGATCTCCAGATCTCCACCAGCTACTTGTAACGCCTGTCCAGACATGACTTTTGGACACCATCGAATCTTAATCGCGACTCACGACCTATTCATATTACGCTACTCGTTACCAGCAGATCGGATCGCCGCCGAACTGTTATTAATTATTAATAGTACCACAACGTATTCTAAAGTGCGTAACCCTTTTAGAACCGCAGTCCCGTTTTGGGGACAAACCAGTCAAATTTCAAGTAGTTTGTCCCCAAAACGGGACTGCGGTTCTAAAAGGGTGAACGGATATGTACTGCTACGCGGAGGACAGGGTACGTAGACACCGTCGATCTCCGATCACACACCATGCCAGCCATGAAGATAAGTTAACCGACGTCCGGCCTATGACGAGACCTGCCATCATGGATGGCCTTCACAATGGTTGACGCTCGGGAATACAAACCCAGAACGCTACTGCAGCACCAGGGAGTGAAGGGTCTTCTCCTACGACATCGACAATGCTCCCCTCCCACTCTCACTCTCTCTATCCTATGAGATCTCTCCTTGCGAGATGCGAGGGAGGTTTCGTGGAGGCACCTCCTTGCCACATATACGAAAGAAAACGTGCGCGTCAAGGTCTCGCTCGGCCACACCCGTCGAAGATCACGACATGGCCGACACCAGCAGAGGAGGCGACTGCCATATTGGCGTCGACGAACAAGCCTCTGAAACTCTACAAAACCAAACTCTCTCAACATCATACCCAACAAGACGAAAACGACATAAAAAGCAGCTTGTAACAGAGAGGAGTAGCGAGCCCCTCTCTCAAGCCGTCCGCCCTGTCTTCTTAATATAAGAGCACATCGCTGGCCGAGACACACAACATATGTACCAGGTATGTATATACCTGGCATATATATATATATATGCCCGTGGCATCCTCACAGCGTACCGATGGGATCTTGTGAGATCTTGCGAGATATAAAAAAAAAATCCCCACAATCTCACAAGCGGGACTTAGGCTTTGAGGACACTGCCCCAGAGATAGAGAGACACAGAGAGCGAGATGTGTCCACGCGCGTGCTGTATACCTCGCAGACTACACCGGTCGGTGCTGTTGTCCCTGAACACCGGGTAACATCTCTACCACGCTTTGGACCACCCTGTTCCTAGACATGCCGTATCACACGTGTGTCAAGATAACACACTCCTCTGACGAATATCACTGAGACTACAGCTGATGTTCTCGACGATGGAAGCTGCAAACGCCGAGCGATGCGTCCTGGGCTTGGAAAATTCGGCTCCGGAACTTGTCCCAGGGGGTGTGTTATCTTACGACCCGGTGTGTTATATTACCCCCCGGTGTGTTATATTACCCCCCGGTGTGACACATTACCACCCGGTGTGATATATTACCAACCGTGTGTTATCTTGTGTGTTGCACCACAGATGGATGTCGTGTGCTATAAAGATATACATGAGCATTTCAGTAGTATTGTACCAGGTACTAGGTAACTGGGAAGGGCAGGGAAAGTTCGCAGTCTGCTATTAATAGACTTAGCTCTAAGGGACGACACGATAGGCCATGCGGGACGAAACACAGACGACGACTACTGTTGTGCGTACAGCGTCGCTCACACAAAGCAACCCGACGTTGACGTGTCAGACAAATAGCAGGGGATTATACCCTTACACGCCTATTGATGGAGTAGAACCGAAAGTACACAGCGAGGAGTTGTACAACACCCTCGCGGCATTACCGCCTTCTGGGGTGGCCTTCCCAGCCGATGTCCTCCAAAGTAAACAAAATATAGAACACACTCCTGGGGGTGTTCGCGTCTGCCATGTCTGGTAAAGTTCCTTAGATGTGCCCGAACAGGAAATAGAGCCTTTCCAACCACACCGACCAGCTGGCATACCAACCAAGCAGGCTCCTGGCTAGGGTTAGGGTTAGCATTAGAGTTCCGGGTCGGGGTAATGGGCGCCGTGAACCGAAGCCGGAAATAGTAAATACTATCACCATCGAGAAAACATCCCTTGCACTTTTGTGACAAAACCCTCCCTCACTAGAACAGCACATTTTTAGGGCATTTCTGGATAGCTTTGCCAGACATGGCCGAGTTACGGAAGCCGCTCCTGGGGTGGTTTTCCGGGCCGATATCCTCCTACACTAAGATTGGCACCCAGAACGAAAAATAGTGGTGGCTTTGTCCCACGGTATGTATGTGTTCGTACAACTTGGAACATCAAGGTTTCTGATTACGGGTAAGTGCGACAGAGGCATGACATGGGATTGGACCGTCATATGTGCCGGCAAACGGACCTATCGGGGGGGGGGGGGGGGTACTCGATAGGAGAGATGTACTCGATCTCATGCATGGCCGTAGTCGTATGACCATATACCCTCGCATCCCTACAATGCCGGGACGGAGCATGTCGGGTTTTCACCGACCAGGCAGACATTGCTCGCACCAAGCGCGAAGCGCCGTGAGGTGTCTGGCGAGTCGCATGAAGGGTGAGCTGCATCCCTACTAAGAACCGCTTTTGAGGCGGACTTGCATATGGACTACAGCTTCAATGAGTTGATTTAATTTCCGGTGTAGGCATTTCCAGAGACAGCAACGGGAGTACTATGTAACGGCCTCGTGGGTGCCTTACCTTGAACACTACGTGGGGGGGGGAATCAAATGCAGGCAAGACGACACCAAGAGGACTCAAAACCCAACAACTATAACAAAGCATCATACTATTAATACTATTACAGGGGACCATAGTTAATAGGACCAAATATTGTTACTACAAATGGTTTAGTATATAGGTTTTTATGTGTACCATAGGTTCTATTAACTATGGTCCCTCGTAATAATAGGGCCCGTATTAATGAAGCAAGGAAAAAAATGCACTTTGGAAAAAAAAAAAACTACTTCGGATTTGATTTCGCGACAAACGAAAGTGGTTTTTGCGTCCGATCGGGAAAGGTGAATTTATTTGTTCAAATATTTCTGAAATCGAAATAACGCAGCACGTCTCACAACGACCGGCAGACAAACTCCGACCGGGGCAGACGACGGCGAGGGCATACGTCGGTGCGTGCGCGCCGCCGTCAACCTCTTTTTGTTTCCGGCGTCGCAGGCTAGGAAGCTATCGCTCTCAGGGTATCTTGGGTCGGTGGAGGGATCCCTGAAACGCCACGGGCGGGACAGCGACGACGATGGAGCTACAGTAGTATCGGTCTCTTGAGCGTATCCTCCCAATGGTTTGGTCGATCACTCTTTTCTCGTGCGGATTGGCGCATCAAGCTGGTTTCAAGAGTTGGGGATTGCGACCGCCACGATTTTTTCGAGGCGCCACCGCCGGGGTACGCTGCGCTAGGCATGGGCGCGGCTGTTATCCAGGTGGCCTCGCGTTGTGGTTCACGCTTTATCGCCTCGGGCGTGGTCATCGATGCGATCGAGAAACGCGCCGGGATGCCCCGGAGGCGTTGTCCAACCGCTGGCATGCGGGCCCAAGTCGGGCCAACTCCCAAAATGGAATTTGATTTACAACAAAAAAAGGCCCTGAGGCCTTTTGTTTTTCGTCCAATCAAATTTGATACCAGGTACCTGGTACCTGGTATACCCCAAAATCCAAATATCTGGCGGTGGTGCGTGTTTAGACCAGGGATGTACGTTACCGCATTCTTGAGCTGAGACGGACCGGTAATTATCGACTTGAGCCGAATGCCAATACCGCTACCAGGAGTCTCGCGAGGCATTTAAAGTCAGGGGATGTATCATTACCATCCCCGCCCAAGGAAAATCGTCGATGTCTGCTAACAAGAACAACGAGCTTCAGAATTCTGTTGTGTCACCGGCACGAGGAAAATTGGACCACCATGTCTCGTTCAAAAACTTACACAGACGACTTTGTAGACGAAAAGAGAGATAGTAAGCCGTAGGCAGTGCCTGTGCCGGCAGTACATTTGTTGCGTTTGTGATGTTGAAGGTTGAAGTCGTGCAAGCAAACGCAACTTATGTCATGAAAAACAGGTGCCGAAAAGCGTCCTCGGCTCTGATTGAAGCTATACACATCAGAGTCAATGGCCATCGTAATCGCAGACGAGTACGTAGGCTCCAATGAAACAAAATTACAGGGGACTCCAATGTATACGGAGGCGTTTTCACCTGGAGAATTTTCATTTGTAAATTGCCGCAAAAAAAGATGAGCTCTCAAAAGGTGTGATACGGGTTTCGTGACCGGTAATTACCTCTGTACCGGTAACATCCAACCCTGGTTTAGACCGATGAAAAATACAGTTTTCGTAGATTTTGCTTCTTTCCAAATTGGATATCATAAGCTCCTCGGCTGGAGCCCCAAAGCCCGGCCAACAACAAACGCCTGTCACTTGATTATAGCATCGGCAAGCCTTAGAACCTTATTGTAACACATTGTGACACCATCCTTGAACAACTTTAATCATTTTAGTACTGCAGTCCCGTTTAGGGGACAAACCACTCACACTCTAAGTAGTTTGTCCCCGAAACAGGACTGCGGTAGTACTCGACTCTTGTATGCTGGTGGGGTTTACTGTAGTGTAGCACTCGCCGCTGTTTTGTCTGTGGGTTGGTACACATGGGCTACGCTCATTATAAGCCAGGTATATACCAGGTAGCCCACATATCTGGTGGGAAGGTTCCGCCGTTGCGACACCTGGTACGTACCAGAGATATTATTTTACTTTACTTTACACCCCACAAAATGCCGACGAACATGCTATTGCATTGATAAACCAGAACAACATATCCGGTACAGCAGTCACAAGCAGTAACTACCTGGTACTGGTATGTAAGTACAACAGTAGAATGTCTTACAAGCAGTAGATCACCACCTCTTACATGTATGTGTGCTGTATACCGATAGTCGATTGATGATCTTGATTGTTGATCGTGTGTTCGAGCAGACACCCCGAGGAGGCAGGCTACTTGACCTTTGTCACTGCTGCTGCTACAACTGTGCATCGCCAGGTACACAGCAGTGAACAGTAGTATTAATGGTGCGTACAGGTACTATCCGATATATGCATGATGCCGTCGCCTTTATGGCATACCTGGTACTTGTAGCTGGCGATTTCGTTGCTTTCAAAACCTGTGATAGCTCGTAAACAACTTTGAAAACCTACACACGCCCTCAAACACGCGATCGAATTGTCACACCAAGCTTGCAAAGATGAATTTTGAGTAACTTTTCGATCTCAAACAGCTTCGTTTTTATTTTTAAAAAAACCATACTGTTTTTTTGTTGCTTTTCGGTTCGAAAAAGAGCGCCAAAATCTCTGATGCTCCATGTATCACTTATTATACCCGCACCATCATACATGAAAAAAAAAACATGTGTGACGAAACCAACGCTACGAACATCTGCCAAGTATGTACGTGGGTACGGAGCAAACGTCGCGAGCTGTATCCTCGGGCACCCGGGTATCTTGGGTTTTACTTCGTATTTTATTTTGTCCAGTACCGTAGCGGGAAGGGGGGAGAAGAGCCTGCTATGTGACCCCGGATCTGAGTTACGAGTTGGAAGGAGAGAGAGAAGAAGATGTGCGAAGATAATGAATGGGATGAGAAAAAAAAAAAAAAAAAAAAATCGAACGGAGCTCGACAGCAAACTCACCAAGTCCGATCTCCGTACGTGCTTCAATGAATACTATTACGGGGAACCACAGTAAATAGGACAAAATATTGTTAGTAAAAAAAGCGAAATATATCGTTTTTGGTGTGTACCGTAGATCCTACCAGGTATTAAATAAGGCCCCCCGAAATAATAATATCGTTGCTGTTTTCGTCAAGTCCGTGGTCACTGGTGTTTTGTATTGGCGGCACCAGGTATATCCCAGGTACAGTATTAACAGTGCGTGCGTACTGTACGAGTAACACATTTTTTTAGCACTCTTCCTCTTCTTCGAGTACATACGTGCACCATAAAGACTTTGTATGGGTACAGCAGTATATTACCAGAGGTACTCGCACATGCCTGGTATACCGCAAAAATTAGACGGGGGCTGGCGGCGCGTGTATCGTACCTGGTACATGTGTACCTGTCCCTACCTGATACGATTCAAGATCGTTTCCGGGGGCGATGATAATTAATACCAGGTACAAAGCACATCGTATTCCGCCTTGATGACAACCGCAGTCCCGTTTTGGGGGCAAACTACTTGAAATTTGACTGGTTTGTCCCAAAACGGGACTGCGGTTGTAAAGGGGTTGAGAGATCTTTCAGGGCAGATAGATACATACTTCGAAGTAGATAGACAGACGCCAAATCTATAGGATCTCGCTCATGTTGCTGGGTGAGGGCTATGTAATTGCATTTGGTCTAGGACGCCATCGTTCCTGGGCTGGATCTGCACTGACTGAGTGTGCAGAAGCGAAGATCTTGCACAACCCTTCACAACGGCAGATGAGGAACAGATTTCAGGACCGCATTCCCGTTTTGGGTACAAAATACTTGGAATTAGTCTGGTCTGTCCCCAAAACGGGACTGCAGTATTAAAAGGGTTAACAAATGGAGTTTAGATTATGATCTGTCGAGGTATGTAGTGATGATGATGCGATCACACATCGGGGTGGCAACCGAAACGTGGAAAAACAAGAAAGACATCCTCGACCGACCACACTGGCTGTTTGGACGCATATAGGAGTGTACATTAAATAGTTTGAACTTGATCGACTTGCCGCGTATTTTCGTACTAATAAATATATTTTCGGGCCAACGATGGACGATTGTGTAGCGATCCTGTTCTAATTCCAAGTAGTAATAAAACGCGGATGCAGGCAGCTCCAAAATAACAGGAGCAGGGAAACAGCACCCTGGCAGAAGAAGGACAGCAGCAGCAGCGCAGCAGCGCATGTTTTACACTTTTAATTAATAAAATCTGCGTGGGGTGTGTTTGTTGGCCGAAACGGGGTGTATATCAAGTATCATGGTAGCAAAGTTAGTAGCAATGTCATACCTGGTGTGTACGAGTTCGTCATGTGGATCAGTGTGGCAGAAGCGGAGCAGCAGCAGCGATGAGTGATTCGTGATTTTGTGTGATCGCTCGCAAAACCATCATGCAATGTAGTCAGTCGGTGCGATTGCCTCGATAATAGTGTCGACAGAAATACCGTTTAGGTACAACACGAGGCACGAGGACAGCAGCAGAGCAGAGCCACTTGATTTTGATACGTGGGGGAGAGAGAGGGGATCCATTTCACTCAACAACTTTTTATACAACACCGCACAGAGCAGATATTCCACCCAGCAAGTTGAAACGAGAGACAGTCGAAACGAGGAAACAACACCAGTGATTCATAGTCTATCTGATCCTCCTGCTTCCCCTGATGCCGGGCCGGAAAGAAAAAAAAGTCGAGAATCGGTGGAGAACGAATGCATACGATGCGCACACAGAAGCGTGCCATTGGAAGCATTGTGCTCGGCGCGAACCGAGCACACCAGCAGCACCAGCAGCAGCAGGAAAGCAGCTCTCACCTGTACTCGAAGGCACCATCGACGTACTTTTCTGAGTAATCGATTCGATTCATCCTCCCGTCCTCACTCCAGCTGCCGTACGCATGGAGCACGGAGCAGAGAGAGAGAGAGAGAGAGCAGTTGTTACGGCGACCGAAAAACAGCAGTCGGGTGGCTTGACATTGCTGTGTGGGTGTCTCATCGAGAGCCCTCTGGCCTGATTGCAGAGTAAACTTCGATGGGAGAGGGAAAAAGGAAGACACCCACGAAAAAAAAGCGAGAAAAAAAAAGGCCGTCGCTGTCGCTGTCGACTGTTGACACCGCCAGAGACAAAGGACACAAGCACAGCAGTCAGCACCACGTCCGCACAGGCAAAGAGAGATACACCGAGCGTCGGGTTGACCTACGAAAGACTGACATCTGCTGCGTTGATCTCGCTTGAGATGGCAGCTCTCGAACGAGCGGAAGCGAGAGATACATCTCGAAAATCGGTTGGCCTCGTAGCGAGGATCTTTCTCGAAAGAAAAACCCCGAAGCCTAAATTCAATACGCTTCTATCATTGAAGCACCTGAACCAGGAAGCAGAGCAGTGTACCAGTGTACAACGCGATCGATCACTACGCTTCACGACGCTCGCTTGGCAATATGACTCACCTCGGTGCCCAAGGCGACTACCCTTCTGGCCCACTCGCTGTCGTGGGTGGATATACAGCAACAGCGGTGACGGCGAAGTCAGCGCACACTGCTACTGTTGTTGGAGCAAAAAAGCTTGTTTTGTTTGTTGTGTTATGTTTGATGTTTGATGTTTGAACGTTGAATACGCTGTACGTTCGTTCGCTGCGGAAAAAAAAAAATTGTCTGGTATTGAAGGAAGCGTAGTTATCGAGGGGGGAGGGGATGGTTAACGAAACTGCCAAAAAGAACTCGCCAAAAAACTAAATTTACCCGCCACTACCGCTCGTCGTCTCGTCGTCTCGTCCGTCGTCCACAGAGTCATATTACGCTGGCTGTGACTGGCTGATGCGTACTCGTGTAGGACTCTAGGTAGAGTTTTGCACCAGCGGGTTCGTTCGGGTGTCTTACTTAAGATGTATCAGAGACAGAGACGAGGAAGAGCCGCGGTGGTTCAAGTGGTTAACCTCGAATTCTACTTGTGTTTGAGTCCTGGGTTCGAGCCCCAGGTGGGTCGGACATTTGACTTTATTTGCAAAAATAAAAATAAAAAGGATTCACTTGTTGAGAGCGCCTTGCAGCGTGAGTAGGCACAATTCGATGCGAGTCGACGAGGGAAGAAAATACTGAAATATTCTCGCGATAAAAATGAAGGCACGTACCGTAGCGGGAAGGGGGTAGAAGTGCCTGATATGTGACCCCAGATCTGAGTTACGAGTTGGAAGGAGAGAGAGAAGAAGATGTGCGAAGATAATAAATGGGATGAGCAATAAAAAAAAAGGGGGGGAAAAAAGAAAAAAGTGTCCGAAGTTTCCCGTAAACCAAGGCAAGGCGAGGGTCATTTTTTTTGTTCACCGACACCACAATAGGAGACGTATCTTCTACAGCAGTACACAGAGTAGATATCTACGTTATTACTGCTGCTGCTGAATACGTACCATATAATGTTCTGCTCTTCGTACCCACAAATAAATGTGCCAGCACACAACGGCAGTGCTTGGCATGCGATGCATTTTCTCTGTATCGCAGTTTGTGGTCACAGCGAGCTGGCATCTCCCTCCATTTTTCGAAAAATCAAACGAGATCGAAAAAATCCTCGAAGCCCACACCCCTTCCTTCCTTTGTTGCAAGCTGCGTGTATAACATGTGCATGATTCTTCGATTTCGAGTGTTTACATGTATGTACCAGGTATGTGTGTAGGGCGTGAACTTTTTATAGGAGGATGAAGAATCACAGGACGGATGATTTCCTGTCGTCTGTATCGAGTCTGCAAGTAAGTGTGTGACACCGCTCGCTGTGTGCACTGGATGCCGATGGGTGCACTCGGAAAGAGAAGACGCACAATAACCAATAGTATACTGTGGTAGTACTACCGGTACTACACTGCTTCATACCGACGCCTCCTCCTGGTGGGTTGTATGACGGTATGATAATAATAAGATGTTACCTGTGGTAGGATGTGTGATATCAGAATAAGTGTGTATGAACTTCACCCGCAACAGATGGCACATTGTTTTCATGTTATATCATACCAGTGGACGGTCTCTCCTCACCAGTGCCACAGCCTGCCACCAACCACCATCCACAGAGAGAGACAGATACTTGTACTCTTATGTAGATACATAGATAGAATTCGCAAAAATGGGGAGGAAAGAAGGTAAGGTCTGCGAGAAACCTCCCGGTGCTTGCTGATATAGGGGGGGGGCAACGGTACATTGTAAAATTATAAAAAAAAACGACAGCTAGCAGCTGTGGGATCGAGGATTTTTGTCGGAATTCGTCCTTTTTGCGGGCGGCGTAGGCTACTTCGATCTCGTGAACTACAGTACGGTTTTGAATATGTATCATACGCAAATAATAAGTACCGGTAGCGGGGAAAATCTGGAGCGGAACAATCTGACGAACGAGATGATTTACATGAGAATATAACGGGGAAAAAACTGGTTTCCAGCACCATAGGTAAACGGAAACGAAAATACAGTATTAGCCAGCTCCATTTCAGGGTCACGCGTATGTACGTAACAGACGCAAAACACCTGGTGCATACGAGTATGGGGGAGTTGGGTGTGGGGCGTGAACCGGCCGTTGTTGCTGTCTCTAAAGAAACGTGACGAGGTAGGTGATACAACAGAAGGGGGATCCCGGAGGGCGGGGGGTAAGAGGAGGGGGAAGAGGAGGAGAAGGAGGAGGAGAAGAAAGGAGGAGGAGGAGAAAGGAGGAGGAGCAGGAGGAGGAGATGTTGGAGCACGGATAGCAGAGTGGCAGGCGGGATGGGGTGCGAACACGCCGGCATCAAGGAGGGAAGAAAGAAAGCATCAACCAGCAGTATTAATAGTGATGTTCATATTAAGCCAGGGAAGAGGCGCCAAGCATCCTCTGCCGTAGCGGCCCGAACGGCGCTTTTTCCGTACGCACTGCAGGCGTATTCTGCGAACAAACAACCCGGATTTTGTTGGGGCGGGACGGGACGGGACGGGGGCACAGGCGCAGGAAGCAGACAAATACGAGGCGAAAATAATTCAAGCGTGGGAATTTCATGGCTGACGTCGAGTGGGTGTAAGTGATTCTATAAGTAGGCGGCGTGGGGGGGGGAGGGGGGGCGTAGGGACGAGGGAGGGTTAAGGGGGAGGTGGGGGCGGACCGCGCTGTCTTTCAGCTTCGATAGGCGACTGCCGATTGTGGAGCGTGGTGCTCTATTGTGCATCCTGAATAGGGTTGGAACATTGTAAAAACACGGAACCACGCGTGTACTACTAGAAAAATCGCTTGTCAGGGAAGAGCAGAAAACGGACGAATAGAGAGGGCATGAGGTGCTATACATAGTGTAGTTTTTCATCAATATGAGGGAAGTCATATGCGTTCGTGATGGTAGGCATGGGGAGGGACAGACTGGATATGGGGGTGTGGGTAAGCGGAGGGGGGGGAGGGGAAGCTCCAATGAGAGCGGGCAATGAGGCGGCCGACCAACTGGGTAAAGAGACGCAGTGGCGGGAAAGGGAGGGGGGGGGGGGGGTCGGAACGTTGATGAAAATGGATCCCTGTCGTATGGGGAGCTGAAGACAGGCTGCTAGCAGATGAACTGGTGAGACGAGACGGATGGAAGAGCAGACTCCCGAATGAACTAGGCGCAGAATGTCCCGGAATCGCTTGGCCGGGTTTCCGTACCTAGCTAATGATACCACGGGCATCATCAATGTAGTTTTCCGGGAGAACAGGGGAGTTCCACTAGACCAACTGCTTACGGGGAGGGAGGGAGTATTGTTCAGAGTTAAAAAGCAGTGGGGAGAAGCCAGGAGTCAGGCATGGGAGATGCGGGATTCAGGGGGTTGAAATGATTCCAAAGACGTAGGGGGGCGGTGCTGGTGAGGGTAACATATCATATTCGAAGCGCAGAAGACGGGGTTCGTTGGTTGAGTTTTTTTATAGATGTACGAGGGGCATACGGTTTGACGGGGGAGACCCCTTCGTTGGCGTGCCGGGGGATTTGGGCGGTTGGCGGGGGTGTACTCAATAGGAGAGATGTACTCGATCTCATGCATGGCCGTAGTCGTATGACCATAGACCCTCGAATCCCTAAAATGCCGGGACGGAGCATGTCGGGTTTTTCACCGACCAGGCAGATATTTGGCGGTTGGGGGGTCGCATTCCAAGGAATAACCAGTAACTCGATGCTTGAGGGTGGGCGTGCATCGCAGACGTGGGATAAAGGCGGAGGAATGGAGCGGAATAAAATCAGACCACGGGAAAAATCGAAACGCTTTCGGGGACGAGTGCGGGCAACAAGGCTGGTAGCGAAACCAGCGCCAGTAGTAGCAAGCGATTGCAAAACCAAGGAAGTTGCTGTAGAAACCGGACGCATTGGTTGTCTTCAAGGGGGCAAGCATCGACATCCCACTATTTAATAGTACTGCCGTGTGTATATCGGAGGCTTTTGTGACAGTCGACGGGGCAGGAGAGCTCGGAAGGCAGCTGGGACAAGGAGCTAGACAGAGGTGGGGACTGACGAAACAACAGGAGTAGATCGACGCCTCGTGAGGGGAGGCATTCTTCTGGCATAAAACCACCGGGCCATGCTACCTTGAGAAGAGAGTAAATTTGGGTTTAAGCGATTTTTTGAACCGAGGAGCGGCCGGCTATCAATGCAATTCTAGCTGCAAAAAAAAAAAAACGACATATGATATCATATGACGCGTTCTACGATAGAGGTTGCACGTTTTGGCTGAAATGTTTTCTGAACGACGGAGCCCCTTAACCCAAAATCGTCGGAATAATGCCATTCTTTGTGCCGATTCTTTTGTCGTTGCTGTATGCTTATAATTAGACTATAGGGTTGATAGTTCATCGGATAATATAACACTTGCGCTTTCCTCCAAAATCGGTCATTTTGGGTGAGGTATAGAGCTCCTTAAGGACATGTGAGGAGCCCCATAAAGAAAATGGTGCAACTCCACGGTAGCATGCGTCGTAACTCTGGTGTGTGACATGCACACGAGTACGAGCCCTTGAAAGCGTTTAGAAATGTTCCATTAGATAGCACGTACCCTATCCCTCAAGATCAGGTTTTGGCCACGGTGCAGAGCTCCTCGTATCGGGAACCACAGCAACGTTGGGCACGCCCGCCCAAAACGAACAGTGGCTCGACGGGGAGGGAGGTCGGCCGCGTTTCGTTGCACGTGAAGGGGGGGGGGGGGGGTCGTATAACGCAGATATGAGGGGAACCGCGCAGCCTTCCCCCCCCCCCCCCCCCCCCTGGCTATTTCAACCTCCCTCTCAATGTTTCAATCACGATGGGGAGCATCGGGAACGCGGAGTACTGACCCCGGGTGGCCCCAATGTTCCTCACTTACTTCGAAAGATCCCGGTGAGACAATAATACAAACAGAAAATATTAGTACCGGAAAACCTGCCACGTCACACCTGGTCCACAGCAGTCCATCAATAAAAGCCAAACGGGGCAAACAAGACGGGGCACATTTAGACTTTTTCCCTGGGGCTTCGGTATCACCCGGTGTGGTATATACTCCAGGGGTGTGACATACGGCGCGCTCCGGCGACAAATGTGGGGCTACGGGATGCGCAGATTTTATCCTTGGGTCTTCGTTGAAACGCTATATTATACTATATCCCGGCGTCCCCGTGGCTTGGTAGGTGGTCCGGGTGCCTACTAAGACCAATTTCGCAGCTTCGAGTCTCATCGAGTGAATACTCGTGCGTACCTGGCAGGGACTTTTTTTTGCATAAAAATTGATCAGCGGAAAGCGCGAGAGCGTGCGTCATCAGCGTTCGATGAAAATCGACGAACAGTGGCAATGATGAACCCTACACACGATAAAAATGAAGGCACGTACCGGGAGGGGGAAGGGACGACACCTGTGCCCACGGCTTGTCCAGAAGAAGGTCGCCGAGGGTATCAGCTCCTACGAGTTAAGCTGGAAAGGAAAAGTGATCATCATATAATATATATATATATATATATATATATATATATATATATATACTGTCATACCTGGTATATGGGGGATACGGAGAAATGGACCCGGGTGGCTTCAATGGCCCCCACCTTGCTAGGAGACCCCGCGAGAGGGCAACAACGACATAACCAAAGGGGGTGTTCGTACCTCGTGCCGTACCTGATATCCTGAGGAGAGAATGTCTACTAATCCTCCGGGCGTTTCACAGCGTTGACTCGACAGCCATCCCTGCATCCCCCAAAAGAGCGCCATCACCACACCAAACTGTATACCGGGGCGTACTAAAGGGTCAGCTCGCGCGCCGGGCGCGGCAGCGTGACATTTTGCCCGAGCTCACCGAGGCTGGGGGAGCCAGATATCAATTATTAATGTTGTCCATATATTATAGAAGTGCGCAGAAGGGAGCCATGCATCCCCCTATGTGGGACCCCAAGAAAAGGCCGCCTTGTAGATACGCATCCCATCCGGAGAACGTAATGACCGCCGTACTATCTCGCAGACGACTCTCATCCGAACAATCAGACATATCCGACAATGGCGTGACTATGACCAACGCCCACGTCCTACGCGTACCACGCTGTCCGTACATGTAAGGATCGCTTCTGCGAGTTCATGTGAATACCCAAAACGGGTCTAACTGTTTCCCGGACAGAGTGTGGTGGCTGCAAACCCGGACCGTAGCTGTTGCTGCTGCTACAGCATACCGAAGCGCGGCATCCTGCATCACCTGGCCTTGGCAGCGATGCAGTTGTCTACAATCAGTCACGTGTATGCGGGTACAAGGTTTTTCTTTATGGAGGCATTTCGGAGTGGGTGACGCAAGGGAAAAAATCGATGACGCTTCGCGCAGCTGAAAAAAACGAACGGCCCGCACTGGCTGTTGAATACTTGAAGTCTATACAGCTAAAAAAACGAAAGGCAAAAACGACCAGCTTCAAGGAAATTGGTACATGATACATTTATTCCACGGCGAAAACGTGACGGGTGTCGTCGGAGAGGTTTTCCCGTTCGCGAAAAACGCAGAAATAAAAACAGTCGAGCCTCCGTTTCTTGTACACGTATGCATACAAGGGTGTTTAGTTTCCATATCACGAGCATATCGAATACTTTGTATCGTATCATATAATGCATCAGGCACAGAGCAGCAGGGTTCCAGAGCAGCAAACGTACAACACTGCTGGTATATACAAGGATCGTCTCGATTCCCATGATCGGCTCGCAGAAACCCTTCAAAACACAAAACGCGTGCAAAATGGTGTATCGCAAGTGGATTGATCGCGAGGCTCAGCCCACCACGCAGCTGCGATGGTCGCACCCACCTTCTGCATTCCCTTTCATCTCTTTTAGTCTGCCGAAAACAACAACAAGACACCGAAAAACGAATGGCCAGGATGGAAAAAAAGGGACTCTTCGCCCACCCACCCCCTTGACAACAAAAGTAAGTAATCGTCGTATAGAGCTTTACTTTCGTAGGAAAACAAAACGAAACAGAACGAAAGCGAGCGAAAGTAGCCCTTAGCTTGGGACAATCCGCGCGCTAGCATCCCCCAACAGCGCATGCGCGTCCTCCACCAGGGTACAAGGTCGCAGGACATTCACGTCTTACACGTACATACCTATCTACCACCTCGGCGCCAAAGGCCCTGCGCGTTTCCTCCACAAAAAAAAAAAAAAAACACACACACACACTCCGCCGCCAGCAACAATCGCGATTCCCACCGCCAGCCTCGTCACCAAAGCACACACACACCCCATCAGCATAGTAAGGCGTGGTCACCGACAAAAAAACCCGAACAAAGGCGGGACATGCCTTTCCTGCCACACGAAATGGCCTCGCTTACTCCTGTATCGGCGCACATGCCATACAACCTAGGGTACCGTACCACGCATAAAAGACCCCGCAGCGTCCCGCGAAAAAAGTTGCCATGCCCTGCGTCACGGCCGCGAGGACCCCAACCCTATACCCTACCCTACCCTTCCCTACCCTACCCGCTGTCCACGAATACCCCTGGAAGTTTTTCTCCGAAGTACACCTTTGAAGTGTTCCCCATGCTGCAGCGCGACGCGAGGAGGACAGCAGAGAACAAAAAGGGCACGCACACACGCACGCAGGGAGGGAGAGTAGAATAGGATGGCGGGGCGGCGAGGGGGTACTCAGTATCATGCATGGCCGTAGTCGCATGACCATAGACCCTCGCACCCCTACAATGCCGGGATGGAACACGTCGGGTGTTCACCGGCCAGGAAGACATTGCGAGGGGGGTGACATTTCGATTCCTCGCGGTCTCTTTGTGTTCTGAACTCAGCCAGCAGCAAAAACGCCACCTGCGTCTCGCTTGCTGGGCACGCCCCGCCCAAGAGGGAGCCTGCGGAGCACTTGCGGGTCACCAGTGTGTCTCTTTGAGCTTACCGCAGGCTGCTCGAAGCTGCAACAGGCATCGCTGCCCCTGTCCTCAACGTCTGCAAGCCGGCGTCTGCACAGCGAGACTACATTATCACCTCACGAGTTTTCGAAACACCATTCACGACACACATGCAATGCACCGCACTGGCACCGCAGGTCCCCTACCCAGCCAGTGGCGCCATCTACAACTACAGCAGTACCGTAAATACCGAACTGAACGATACGGTACCGTGCGGTACCGTACCGTGCCCTACCGAACGGTAAGGTAAGGCACGGTAAGGTACTGTACGGCACGGTACCGCACGGTAAGGTACGGTACGGTGAACTGCTTCGTCGGATGACCAAAAAACAAGCCAGCGTCTCCGGCGCGGTCACACATCAAGAGCAACAGGTAGGTCAACAACTCTGACCGAATAATATAACCCTCATCTGGACTCTGGGGTCAATATCAACCAGTGACTACACTTCTGGTCAGAGTGGTATACAATACAAGGTAGCGGCTCTCACGTCCGGTAGGAATTCGCGCTGGCGGAAAAGTGTAACTGCCGTCAGCCTTGTCAGCTGGTGGAAGGCAGTCATCGGCAAATAACAAAACGGAGCTTTTTAGTCGGACGGCGTGGATATCTCGCTCCAGAGTTCCGGCTTCATTCGCCCAGGTGAAAAGGGAAGGAAATTTAAGGAGGCATGCCCTTTTCATTTTAGGCGGCCGTGTACGCTCAAAAGGGTGAAGGTATAAAGCCTTGTTCACTTTTTTTCCACAAAAAAAATCCGAAGTTCCGTTTTTTTTTCCAAAATTCTAAATTTTCTATAAAAAGTCCTTTTCTTCCTTTCAACCATCATCCTTTAGCGGTAATTTTGAAATTTTAAAAAATGGCGCTAAATTTTAAAAATAGAAAACTCAACAACAACAACAAAAACGGTGAACAGGGCTCGAGGTATGTATTATATATGAAACCACCGTGTACTTTAGCAACTCGTTTCCCACGTAACGTGTTGACAGGCGAAAAAAAACACCTTAATGAAATCGGGAGCAACCTGTGCCGCAAGCCTTTATAACATCAGCACGGTGTATACATAGTAAAAGTTATGGGAGGCGTAGAGTCTATCATAGGGGGAAAATAAAAAAAAGGAAAACGAGGTAAATAATGCCTTGGCAAGGCGGCATACCTAAGAATCCTGGTGTACTCGAGGAAGTTGTCCGTGAGGAGTCGGTCGTTCGACTCCGCCTCCTTGATGCGGGCGTAGTACACGGCATCGGCGAAGGCCTTCTCCCGGCCCAGGTGTATCTCGTCCTCGATGGCGCCTATTCGCTTGCGTACATCCTTTTCAGCAAGCTCCTGCGAAAGCACAAAACGAAGGAACTGGGGTCACTGACGCGAGACGTCCTCAACACGAGTCAAAAACGAATAGGATGCAATGGTTGACGGCACTCTTGCCCCTTGACGAACATCCCTCCGCCGTCCAAGAAAGCGCCCCCATACGTGAAGCTGGCGTATCGACTCTAAAGAGGCCTTGACGATCGAAAACAATTGAATAGACCGTCAACCGATATGCTTTGACGAGGAAAGATACACGAGGGCGATACAGGTCACAAGCGCTACACGACAAAGCGCTTCAAGACGAGGCGTTACACGGCACGGCGTTACACGGCACGGCGTTACACGGCACGGCGTTACACGGCACGGCGTTACACGACAAGGCGTTACACGACAAGGCGTTACACGACAAGGCGTTATACACGGCATAAGGCATTGCACGACGCGGGGCTACGTGTACACGTCGCGGCGTTGCACGACGAGGCATTACGCGAAGAGTCGTTACACGAAAATCCGTCACACGAAAAACAGATACACGAAAAATCGTTACATGAAAAGCCGTTACACGAAAATCCGTTACACGAAAAGGCGCTACGTACACGAAAAAAACGGGGCCACGAGAACACGTCATAGCTCTACATGACAAGGCTTTACACCGCACGAAGGGTGGGTCAACCAATGAACGCACGCGCAAAAGGAGGGAGAAAAGCGCTGGTAATAAAACACAGCGGATGCTTGCATTGGCGACGCTCGCTGCCCAAAATCGTTGCACAGGAAAGGGAGGCCGCTCGCGGTGTAAAAAAAAAGAGCATTATCTCTCCATGTATCCCAGGTATATATCATGTATCATGTACCAGGTATATCATTGGGCCCTTTGCGCCTAGAGACTTGTTTTCCGTTGGCTCGGCGAAGACGAGGACGCGACTTCAGACCGCCGTAGCTCTGGCCTCGATACCCACGTCACCACAGCCGAAGGCACAGCTATTGGCAGTCGTAGAATGAGGTTTTTCGGACGACCGTAGCAGCCGTGAGTAAAATCATACTATTACGGTAAGGCATACTACTGATACAATAGTAATTAGGACCAAGAATGGTGTGTAAACATAGAGGGATACATGGCTTTTAGGTCCCCATCATGGGCTTTGGTTCTTACTACATAGCCCCCCCCCCCGTAAAAAAAAAAAAGAAGAGGACAAAACCCACGTACGAAGAGTACACGGTAACAGAGCGGGACGCGGGATGGGACGGCTCCGCCCCCCCCTCTCTCTCATGTATAACCCTGACCTTGTCCATGTTGATCCTTGAGACGTCGGAGAGCATCTGAGCCTCAATCGTCGATTTTTTTCTCTCCGTCTCCGCTTCCTTCTCCACAACCCTCTGAGCCTCCGTCGCGATCAACAATTTCGTTTTTTCCGCTTCCATCTTTTACCAAGATGCACACGCCAAAAAAAAAAAAAAAAAAAAAAAACGGTCGGCACGAGGGAAGAGGCGCGGTCATCACGGAGAGGTAGGTGGACAGCAGCGCACTGCACGGTCAACTACCAATGTACATGCTTCGTGCATACATGCCCTTCTGCCTGGAATCGAAAGAACCATGTAGGTACAAGTAGTTGCGATAACGGCTCCCATGTTTCCGTTCAAAGCTGTCCCACTCCGGGCGGAAATGTGAGGACCGTTGGGGTACAGTATTAATAGTGGCCCCTCTATAGTGCCGGTTGGCCTATATAATGCCTGTCAAATCGCTTGGCACAGATGGGACTAACCCGGGTGGCAGTGCGCGGAGAAGTGCAGTTTGCCGCTGTAGGGCCGGTGCTGTCGTCTGGAGCATACCGACCGGCGCTATACAGGGGCCACTGCTGTATAAACATCAACGCAAAATGGTGCTTTCATTTCCGGACCGAGTGGGTATACATCAACAGCAGTCGAAGGGATGATGGACGGCGCCATCTTTGAGGAGCGCGTAAACAAAAAAAAAAAAAAAAAAATGAAATAAACTTACAGTTAGTATGCAAAAAAACATGAGCGAAGAACGTACAGCAGTAGCGAGGTGGACACGGCCGCTATATAACACGCACACGCACACGCACGAGGCTATATAGATATATATATATATATACATATATACATAATCACAGTAGCAAGCGGCCGCGGCGACCACGAAGAGAAAAATAAAAAAATCGCGTGAACTAAACACGCAACGCCAGCAACAGCAGCAACAGTATAAATACACCCCTTTACATAGGACACGCACGAGGCTATATATATATACATATATACATAATCACAGTAGCAAGCGGCCGCGGCGACCACGAAGAGAAAACGAAAAAAATCGCGTGAACTAAACACGCAACGCCAGCAACAGCAGCAACAGCATAAATACACCCCTTTACATAGGACGTCAGAGGGCAAAAAGCGCAAAAAAAATGTCGATTACAGCGTCGGACACACGCTTTAGCCGGGGGGGGGGGGTGTACGTAGAGAGGAGCAGAGGGTATGTGTTCGAAGTGCAAACAAGGTACAAGGAGGATGTACGTACGACACGCGCAAAGCATGCCAACCCCTTGTACTGCCGTGGCATGCTCTTCCTGCTGGCGTAGAACTGTTCGCACATCGGACAGATCATCTGACAGACACTCTAACAGATCATCTACAGATCATCTGCAGATCATCTACAGATCATCTGCAGATCATCTACAGAGCGTCTACGGATCATTCCCACTCGATGATCTAGACCTTCCACGTCAGATATACCCATCTACTCCTGATATGTAGGATCTACAGCAGCTCGTGTCGTCGGGTGGGAAGCCGCATAATCTGCACGACTGAGCACAACTTCTGGGTTGGAGCTGTACTGCGCAGATCCTTCACAATCTCTCACAACCCCAAGTGCAGAGAAACGACCTGCAGATCGTTTACGGTAGACAGATAGATAGATAGATAGATCATGATCTGCCCAACCGAGGCGTGGAATTGTTGATGAGACCACACTCGCATTTTTTGCGTTCATTTTATATGCCGGAGTCCCAAAAGGGCATAATACCTCCTTTAAGGAAACCGTCCAGTCTGCAAGATCTAGTACATGTTCGGGCTGCAGCCTCTTTCTGGGAATAATTGGGAACAACTTACCTGGAACTAGAGTGAAACACCTGTGGGCCAACCCCTGTAGGACTGCAGTCTCTTTCTGGGAACAATTGGGAACCAATCACTTGGAATTAGAGTGAAACACCTGTTTCTGGAGAGTGCAATACCAAAAGGGTTCATAGCAGCAGTGGTGTCTCACGACATGCGTACGTATCATAGCCATTCCCATCGGTGGCCCTTCTGTCCGTGCGATGATGGAGGTGCATACTGGTACAGCAGTGGCGCCGAAATTTTACGAGGCCCCTTCTTCACTTGAAGAACTGAACAATCAATCGATTTAGAATCGAAAAATACGGGATTTTTAAACTCGAAACGCAATTCCACGGCCTCGCACACGTAAGAAGTTGTTTAATAAAACCGATTCTTATTCTAAAGCACCACGAAGGTCCCAACGAAATTCGGGTAGTAGCTCCTCAGATCAGGAGCCCCTTCAGTCAGAAATAGGATGCCCCAAATAAGGTACAGTACCCTTGTCGTAGTACGCGCCCCGTAACAGTTTGCATGTCCCAAAAAAGGTACAGTACCCCTATCGTAGCACGCGTCCGGCAACAGAATATGTGATGCCCTAAAGAAGGTACAGAACCCCTAACGTAGCACGCGTCCCGTAACATAGCACATGATGCACCAAAAAAGGTACAGTGCCCCTAATGGAACACGCGTCCCGTAACAGAATATGTGATGCCCCCAAAAAGGTACGGTACTCCAGTCGTAGCAGGCATCATTTTGAACAGGTACGTGTATTAAAAGTGCCGTCATACGACATGTGCGGAAGCTGATCGAACCAACACCGCTCCTCTACCCCGTGTACTACGGAGGACCATAGTAAATAGGACCTACGGTACACACAAAAACCAATATATTTACCTATTTTTACTCACAAAATTTGGTCCTATTTACTATGGTCCCCCGTAATAGCGTGGCACAACACCCCCCCAGTGCCGCTTCGCGCATCGGCCTAATTCAAAACTCAACACGTGCTACCTTTGGGGTACTGTACCTTTTTTTCGGCATCATGTATTCTGACTAACGGGGCTTTTCCACCAGTATTAGAACTGAGGAATACTTGAGTATCGTTTTTGTATTCAAAGTATTTTATGACAGACTCATCGGGTTGTTAACCGTTCACGACTGTTTCTTAAATCCGTTTCGGGGTGACAGGCAGAGCCCCTCCTGACGTGAGGGTACTTGCCTCGGAAGGCAAAAGTAGGTACACCCTTACCGTAGCATGCGTCGCTCGAAAAAAGGGTTGCATTTCTTGGCCAAAGTATTAATAATCTGATGGGGTTTCCAAACTGAGGAAGTGCCTAACGTCACCGGGAAATTCAGTCGTTTCCGTTACGCGCATACCGAGGCGATGGGACGGCTTCGATCCTCATTGGGTCAACTAACCCTGTTAAGGCTGCAGCCCCGTTTTTGGGGACAAAACGCTCAAACTCCAAGTGGTTTGTCCCCCAAAGGGTACTGCAGTAAAAGGCATTTAACCCCTTGGGATCCGGAGATATCGACCGAAGCAAAGATAATCTTAGCGTTATCGGCGCCGTCTGCGAGCAGCGTGAGGGCCCAGAGCAGACGGGTGGGGTCATGATGCCATGCTGCGTCCGTGCCGTACGACTCCTTCCATTCCAACCATTGTAACTCGGTCACCAATTTGCACCACCCCCACAGTTACAAAGGTGGCGTTACTGAAACCGTCCCCTTTTATAGTCGACTTTCCCCGCTGAAGCCTCCATAGGGCTATGTGAGGACTTTTCACCTTGTAGGCGTAGGCCGCATGGAGATATTGATTGTTCTTGTAGTCTCTTGCCCCCAAAAATAGACGTAGGCCATGGATATTGAATGCTTTTGTTTTTTCAAGGCTGCAGCCCCGTTTTTGTGAGAGACAACCCACTCATATTAAAAGTGGTTTCTCGTCTCCAGAACGGGACTGCACAGCAGTACTATTAATAATAAGGTTAAGTGTGCATTGTTTCCTACAAGATATATATATATTTTTGAACATTTTTTGGGGGGAGGGAGCTAAACAGCTCCTCTAAGCCAGGAGCCTCAGAAGGCAAAAGCTGGTGCTAAATATTTACCTCTGCAGTAGCTTACACGCGGAAAAATCGCACCTTCTCAAAGTTTTGGCGGATTTGAGTTGGAATTCTCGGCTTCGTTACTCGGACAGAAATGATCTCAATACCTGTGCCCGCGCGGCGATCAACGGAGGGCGGTTGGGGGGGGGGAGGGTTGGGCTGGGTGGGTGAGTGGGTGAGCGATACCCACACGCCGGAACAAGAGGGGGGGGGGGGTTGGGCTGGGTGGGTGAGTGGGTGAGCGATACCCTACAATGCCGGAACAAGAGGGCGTGGGGGTGCTTGGTATCATGCGTTGCCGTAGTCGTATGACCATATACCCGCGTCCCTACAATGCCGGGACGGAGCACGTCGAGTTTTCACCGACCAGGCAGACATTGTTTGAACCAAGGGCGAGGCGCCGTGGGGTGTTCGGCGAGTCGCATGAAGGGTGAGCTGCATCCTACTAAGGCCCGCGTGCGAGGCGGACTTGCACACGGATGACAGCTTCAATGAGCTAGTTTTTGAAGAAAGGGGGGGGGGGGGGAGTTGAGATTAGGTGCCCCCGAGACGACTTTTCCACAGCGAGGT
This sequence comes from Nereocystis luetkeana, assembly GCA_031213475.1. NCBI lineage: Eukaryota > Phaeophyceae > Laminariales > Laminariaceae > Nereocystis > Nereocystis luetkeana. The sequence continues at coordinate 3,820,460 of JARUPZ010000032.1, forward strand.
GAGGCTAACGTCAAGGGCGCTCTGATCGGTCTATTCGCGCCAACCGGCACCCCCCAACGAGCTTGTGCCGTAATTTGCAGCAATTGCAGGGATACAATCTGCGGGAGCGGTGTCGCCCCACAAAATACGGCTGAATATATATGTATATATACATATATATATATGATTTAGAGCACGCGACAGACATCATTTAAAAACATTTGTATGAGTTAAGAAAGTTTGGCTCAACTTGTGCACCAAATTTAAGAAAATTCATACCTGGTACCAGGTATCCATATACTGAAATTAGTGCAGGACACACCCTGCCTCACCTGAGAAAACGAGCTAGGTGCAATAAGAGGCGATAAGGGCATGTCTAAGTTCGTGTCGCGTAAAAGGCAACAAGGTACCAGGTACGTCTTGAGAGCCGTGTGCCCGTGCTGCGCATAAGGCGCCGCTGGCTACCGCAGCTCAACGGGCAAAGAGAAGCGCGCTAGACTCAGTTCCACCGGACCACACAGGCGACAAAAAGAAGCGCACCTTGTTCTCTTATCATTTGCAACAACAGCAATAACAACAGCAACAACAACAGCACCAACAACAGCAACAACAACAGCGACAACAACAACAGCAACAACAACAGCAACAACAACAGCAACAACAACAGCCAACAACAACAACAACAACAACAACAACAACAACAAGAACAACGACAACGACAACAACAACAACAACAAACATGGGCCGACGAGAACCGTATTTGTTCCAATTGTTGTCGCCGCTCTCTCCTCCGCGGCATAAAACCCGGTCGTTTTTCTTGCGCCGAGCCTGTACAGCACAACAATGTAAATACCCGGGCAGCGCAGCGCGGCCGCTTTTTCGCGGAAGGGGCAAACGACAAGCGGTGGAAGAAAAATACCGAAAACGATACACGCCCCAACAGTTAAAACTGCCGGCAACGATGCTCGCTCGGTCTTCAGCAAGCGAGGAAGAGGTGCGGCCCAAAGCAAGCGAATCCAAAGACGCGCAGTTCGTTTTTTTGGGCGTTTTTATTTCTCAACCTACTGGGCCAACGACACACCTGGAGCCCAAACGTCGCAGTCGATTTGTAGCGCTTCCTTCAGGTGCTCGTCTAGCGTGTCGAACAGGGATATGTACACCTCGTGCAGGGTGTGCTTGCTGCAAAACTGGTTGATTTCGTGACTGGCGGGGGGGGGGGGGGGGAGGGGGGGTACTCATTTGTTGCTTGCCTTAGTCATTTGACCATTTTGACCATTGACCACGCATCCCTTTCGAGGCGGAGCGGGGGGAGGCAGGGGTACTCATGTCATGCATAGCCATAGTCGTATGACCATCGTACCGTCGCATCCCTACAGTACCGGGGGGGGGCACATCGGGTTTTCACCGACAAGGTAGACATTGCCTGCAACAAGTTCGAGGCGCCGTGAGGTGTTCGGCGAGCCGCATGAAGGGTGAGCTGCATCCCACCAAGAACCGCTTGCGAGGCGGGCTTTCTTGCATAAGGATGACAAGCGTCGGGTTAACTTGTTCGTTTTCTGGTGTGGGCACCTCCAGAGACAGCAATGGGTATCCCAAGTGTCTGCATCGTGGGCGCCTTTACCCTACCCACACCACTACTGCGGCATACAAGCCTTCCCCTTGTGCGGAGTTAAGGTTCCCCCGCACAGAGGATCCACTTCGTACCGCCAGTGGTCATCGCCAAAAATAGTGTTGGGGTAGGAAATACAAAGCCATCGCTGGATGAGCGAGAAAGAAGGGAGAGGGGGAGGGGGGGGGGGGGGGGGGGGTGCTTGCGGTTGGCATCATACCCAGGGCAGGAGGAGGGCATAGAGACTAAAATCGTGCAGTCGTGTAACGCTTCCGATTTTTTTTGCTGTTTCGTTTTGGGCGTGCTTTGACCATCACGCGGATTACCAATACAGTACGGCGCACTTTTTATGAATGATTACGGGAGGGCTAATGTAGTAATCATAACCCAATATAGTGTGTGACCATATGTAGAAGGCTACACGATTTTTTTGCAGAGCGTTGCTTGGGATTTTTCCCGCGGTTTCGTGCGGGATTCGGGGTAATCCCGGGGTGATAAATGCGAAATCCCGTGACTGCACAAACGCGTCACGCACAAGTTTCAATACCCCGCTCGCGCGCCACGGAAAAGTGCAAATCCCGTTCTCGCACAAACACCTTCCCGCGGTGGCCACATCCCATACAAATAAAATGGTACCGTTTAGTCCCGGGGTAACTGAGTCCCGCGGGATACCGTCCCAGAGTCGAAAAGGCGTTCCGAGGGACCGAATCCCGAACAAAACCGCGGGATAAATCCCGAGGGATACCCTGGTTTTTTGGGTCCATCGTGGGTTCTGATTACTACCAGTATGTATTACTATGGGCTCCCGGATTTCTAGTAATACAGTGTGAAATGAGGGGTGATGGCCTAACCTGGACTTCTCACCTGGGAAAAGGGACTTGCTCTACACCACCTTTTAACCCTTTTAGAACTGCACTCCCGGTCTGGGCATGATTCACTCAAATTTCAAGTAGTTTCTTAAGGGATAAGGGTGTAGTAGCCCAGCCTGGATTTCTTACGTGGCAAAGGGACCTGCTATTTCACCAACTCTTGAGATAACCGCGTGGGGATTTTCACATTTTTTTCCATGCAAAACCCAGCCTGAACTTTTCCAGTGCTCGTTTTTTTTTTAGAGTTTTGTTACAGGAGTAGATGCCTGGACGGAAATATAAGGACCGTTTTGGTGCTCGAACATCAATGCCTAACGGTCCTCACATTTCCGTCCAGAGTGGTATATACATGATTTCACACCTCCAACAGATCAGATAGATCATGTAGATCATCTGTTAGATATTCCCTCCCCTGCCGCTATGAGAAAATGTTGTGCAGGATCTGTACGCCTGCGTTATGAGACAATGTTGTGCAGGATCTGTACGGTACAGATCAAACCCAGGAAACGAGTATTTAGATCATGCAGATTACTCGGTTTCCACCCGGCAACATGAGCTAGGTCATACAGATCATACATACCAGGAATGTATCCGTCTAGACCAGGAATGTATCTATCTACTAGGTATATATCTGCCCTGAATGATCTAGGTAATCAACTGATCTGTAGATTATCTGTATGATCTGTCCGGGGTGCGCATGATTTAGATGGAACGCGAGACACGTGTCTGCCTGCCTGTGCCTGCCTGCCTGCCTGCGTGCGTTCCAGTCTACCTGCCTCTCTCGGCGGGTCGCGACACTCACTGTATCTTGTCGAAGATCCAAGTGGTGTCGTAGTTGATGGTGTAGTTACGGATCGTGTCCAGCACGTGCGTCTTGCGGAGACGGTTCACGACCTCCACCTTATCTGTAAATAGTGACGGACATCGCAGGAGAGGTTGACGTCGACGCGATACCGATAAGCGACATCGAAATAATCCAGTTCGATTTTATACCGATAATCGATATCGAACGATAATCGACTTGCCGGTGCGATTCCGATAGGTGATATCGAGCGAGAATTCGATTCGATACAATACCGATAATCAATATCAAACGAAAATGGATTTCGAAGCGATTCCGATAAGGAATATCGAGCGATAATCCGGTTCGATACAACACCGGTATTCGATACCGAACGACAATGGATTTCGACACGATATGGGGATGATAGGCATGTGTGCTTTGATATTGTTTGTAGCGGATGCGTCGAGAAAAAAAGCTCAGTACATGCACACCAGCATAAAACTACGGGGGCGTCACGGGGGAAGGAGGGCAAAGAACTTGTTCGAAACGACATGTCGAATATTCGATATTTCGGCACAACGAAAATTTCCATACGATATCTATCACTGCTACAGTACCGCGATAAACAGCTACAAACAGATTGGTACTCCCTCCGAGGCCCATCAGATTAAATCAACGTTCGAAGGTACTCAAAAGGTACAGGTTACAGGTTTCAGGTATATTCTATGAGCCCATCTTTTGTCAAAACATTTTTTATCTTGATAAACACGCACACTAACAACAACACCAACAACACCAATAACAATCACCACCACGCACACCCATCACCACCCCTACCACCACCACCACCATCACCAACAGAAACATCAATCGTCGTGCGTAGTCGTTTGGCGTGGCACTGACGTACCGAAGTCAACCATAACGCCACCGCTTGTCCCGCAGGGGATGTCTTTCACCGCGTCCGTCTGCACGGTCACTTGGACCTCGGCCATGCTTGTCAGTAACGGAATCTGTTAAACAGACGTGTCAAAAAGGAACGCCATGCAGTGTTTTGGTCAGCTTTCGCGGTGTATGAATATGCGTGCCTCCGAAAAGGGGCAGGAGTATTCCTTCTCTACATTCGACTGAATTACGTGGGTGCGACGTGCGCGGTGAGGTTATGGAGTTGAAAGGCCCCACCCCACCCCCCACCCGCGCTTACTCCTATACAGCAGTACACCAGGTATACCGCTTGCACCATACACCTTGGTACTGTATGCTACTAGTTGCCATTTATAGTAGGCATTCCGTCCTATGTAACTGCCTCGTGGGTACCAAAAGCCTACGCGTCCAATCTTCCACCTGGCTTGGCCATCATCAACCACGAGTCATGATCATCAAAAACTGCATTTAACCATTTTAGAAGTGCAGTACCGTTTTGAAGACAAACCACGATTTCACCCTTCTATTTTATAGTAGGTTAGTCCTCAAAACGGGACTGCACTTCTAAAAGGGTGAAATGCGAAGGCGGAGAGGCGTTTTTAAGGCCGAAGGAGCACAATCAACCCTTACCAGGTACACTACATACTGAAAAAAGTGTCCCTCACTAAATCCAAGTACCATGTCTCCCCCAAAAAGGTTGCAGTTCTTAAGGGCTTAAAAGGAGTACTATTGCGGGGGACCATAGTAATAGGACCTAAGGTACACACAAAAACCTATATATTTACTATTTATTACTAACAATAGTTGGTCCTATTCACTTTGGTCCCCCATAATACTATCTGTACGTATACCTGGTATATAGTATCATCACATTAATAAATAGTTTCCTGCACTGCTACATTTATTATCACAGCAGTAGTTTCCTGCACTACTACATAGTATTATCACAGTAGTTTTCTGCGCTACAACATGTACACCACCTGGTAGAAAGTGCCTGCGCGCAGAGATTATACCTGTGTATGGAAGCCCGGTTCCGCAACGGAACTCATTAGCGCACCCCCTCTGTAATACACGCCCACATGCCCCTCGCGCACTGAGACATTACGGCAGCACGACAGGACGCACAAATGGCGGAGCACGAGGCACGAAACAAGGGCGCGGGGAGGGGGGGGTGTACTCGATAGGGGAAATGTACTCGATCTCATGCATGGCCGTAGTCGTATGACCATAGGGGAAGGGGGGTACAAAACCCAGGGACAACGTTCTTGAAATGCATTTTGAAGAAGAGAGGAGAGCATCGTAGGATTTTTTACGTCCTACAATTGGCGGCAAAAACAGACGTGGGGTTTACTATTGATAGAAAAACCGTTAAAGTGAACCTACACCATTTCCAAGTAGTTTTGTCCTAAAAAAAGTATGATACAGTTCCAAAGGGGATATAAGTTCAACTAATTGAAAGGGCTCATAAGTTGGAGACAACCTGTAGTCTACCTGGTAGAGCTCTAGACCAGGGCATTCCCAAAGGTTCCGGCGTCTGTTGCGCGAGGTGTAGCAAAGACTGCAGGCGTGATACCCGAGGCTGCTCCACACGTAGGGGCCGCCGGAGGCAGAACAAACGCGATATGTGAGTGAATAAATCCCAGGAAGACAGGTGACACAGTGCGTTCAAACGCCTAAAACGTTTCTTGCGCCGGCGAAAAGTAAAAAAAAAGCCTCAAGTTTTTTTTCTTGCCTACGGCGAAGAAGACCCGGGCAACTTTTTGTTGCCAGCACCAGCGGCGCAAAACCACAACAGCTAATCGATGCCCTGCTTCAGATTACTACGTACCTGGTACTGCTGTAGTCTATTACGGGCGACCATAGTCAACAGGACCTATGGTCTACACAAAAACCTATATATTTACCTATTTTTACTCACAGTATTTGGTCCTATATACTATGGTCTCCCGTAATAGTACAAGCAGCAGCAGCAGCAGGAGTATGAATAGAAATTGTTGCTCAACAGAACAAACGTTTAGTCCAGGTCTGCTCTTGGCAGTGGTGTTGTTCAGGCGTCACAGCCTGGCCTGGCACGACGAATACATACATAGCGGCAGGATGCGATACGATACCGCTGCATTTAGTACCGACCGCACTATACGTGTGCGTACTGTACCAAAAGCCAAACACCATCCTTCATGGTCGTTCCTGAGCTGGCGAGTTGCACTACCTAATAGTCTGCACTAATCTGCCCATAACCTGAGCTACCAGGACTCCAAACCAAAAAGCCGCCAGCGTACGCGTAGCACCCCCCCGGGGGCCGCCGGAGGCTACTCCCCGCGCAGGGGCTACCGGAGGCCAACATTTTCAAGGGTACTCACGGGACCGAAGGCCCGATATGGGACGGGACGGTCGGGTTTCGCCGCAGGTGTTTTTTTTTTTTGCCCCCCATTGTCATGGGAATGGGAATCCCATCGTCGTTATCAGCTCCCCGTTGTGATGGGAATGGAAAATGTCCACTTGCTTCTTACTTGGGATGGGAATGGGACGGGAAGCTGGGTAGTGTTCCATGGATGAGACGGGATGGGAGTCGAACGTGGCGCCAACGGGATGGGATGGGACTCGCGTGTCCGTGTAGAGGAAGCGGGAAATCGTGGAGAGATATGGGAAAGACTATGGGAGCACAACGGGAAACGACAATGGGAATACGTGGGACATGCTCAACGGAACTTGGGAGGTACACGACCCCAAATCAGAAGCCGAGGCATATAACTAAAACACGTCGCTTGGAGTTTCTAGAGAGAGATCGGATGCGCTACAGCTAGCTGTGGTTGATGCCTATCATACGACTCAACCATTTGGCTGAAATCGAAGTATCTTCCCGTCATCCAATCCAAGCTTCAGAAAGCCAGTTACATCGTTATATGGTATGGTACATGTGTGGGCGTGCCACTGGGAGGTCGGTGGAAGAAGGTAGGAATTGGGATGGGATATGGGAATGGGAATGGAAGAAGCCGTGCCCACAACGGGACTGGGAAGCAAGTGGGACGGGAGGATGCTACCGTAGATCGGCCACACTTGGGGAGCGAGTGGTTATCGAATTTATCATGGGATGGGCAGGATGGGAATGGGAAGCTCCAAATCCACGATGGGTTTCTCGTCCCATTCCCATCCCATCCCATCCACAATGGGAACTCCCGTCCCATTGCCTCTCGTGAACACCCTTGAAAATTTTGCGATACCTGGTATATATGTATCTCACGTTAAGAAACGCCGGAAAATACCCCTCAAATAGGCTTTTCGTCGGATCGTTTTGACCGTTTGAAGGCTGTTTCCTATGCGGTTCGACTATTGCGATTTTTGAGCTTCAGATTTCGACCCAACCGCATTTTCAGATATGAACTCGGCAAATCGAAACAGTCTTCCTATGCGGAAAAATTAGATTCATTGTGCAAGCAGACATTCGAGCAAACGCCGAGACCAACTGCTGCTGTTGTGGTCTGGCGCCGCGAAGAGACGCGCTGGGTGCGCTGCACTGCACGTAGGACCCAAGCGTCCGAGCCAAGGCTGACTGCCTCTGGCCTGGCGGCGAAGAGACGTGGCGAGTGCGCTACAGCGTCAACCTGTCTTGGTATTTTGTGCTTCACAATGTGACTGACAGTAATTAGGCGAGCGATATCTCCTCCCAGCTACGTCGTATTAATAGAAGAAAGGCATGTTTATCGTTTATGGTTATCGGATACCGAGACACGTTATTTTCCGATTTGATAACTGATACGTCCAGTTTTCCATTCATCGGTAGTTCCGATATGATGTCCAACAGCCAACATCATAACAAGACTGATAATGATGCATATGATATGCACGAAACGCGGCAGAGAACGTCGCGCAGATTCCTGACGAACAAACCTTCATATATCAGGTATAATACGTACCAGGTACCTGTTATCAGGTACGAAATACTTGCACACCCAACGCACGTTATCGCGGCAAATACGATGCATAATCTGCCAGCAAGCTCGTTCTATGGCAAGGGTCTACCGGTATAAATATTAACACCAAAACGCTGCCCACTCCAGCTGCTGCTATTGCATACTGGTAGCCAGTACACTGCTCTGCTGCTGCAGCCAGTACACTGCTCTGCTGCTGCAGCCAGTACACTGCTCTGCTACTGCTCTGCTGTTGGTGCAGACAACAAGAGTACGCGTCTGTCCGTCCGCAAATGTAAGGACTTTTGATACATAGTATACACACCAAAACGGTTCTAGCATTTTCGGACAGAGCGGAGTTGTTTACCTTTGTGTAGACCCAATGGCACGACGAAAGCATATATCACCACCGCCGAGACCCCGAGGATTTGCAAGGTCGACGTGCTAACCATGGGCGCAGCAGTACAAAGAATCAAGCAGCTTCGTAATTTCCTCAAGAGGGCAGAGCACCCGAGCACCTGTACTATCTATTTTCCTCTCTGCTGATCATCATCGATCGATTGATGGAGTTCCACATCGATCACCCCGGCTTTTTTTTCTTTTTCAAAAATGGAGCCAACAACTTCACCTTGCTTCCCGGGCCGAAACTGAACAACACTGCACACACAGGCATCTATCTGCTGTATGAACTCGAGAGTACCCAGCAGCTGCAGCAGTGCGAGTCTAGATAGAGGGCAACGGCAGGATGGACTCGACGCGCCAGACATCGCGACTTGACATCGCGACTGGTATCTTCTTTGTCAAGCAGTAGTAGTGTCTGCCCGCCATGGATGCAGAAAAGGTAGCTGCAGAGTCCCGCGACCTTGGTTGGGTCTTCGCTCGGGAGTCGGAGCCCCCAGCCCCCCTCCCCCTCGCGCATGGACAGCGAGGTAGTGGAGATGGGCGAACCTGCCGACTACGCATTCACTGGTCAACAATAATTCCCGCTGATACTGCGGGGCTGCTCAAGGTGCATCCCTGGGGGTTGGACCCCAGGGGACCATGGGGCAAGAGTTGGGTGCACACTCTACGCCAGCGCATCTGAGGCCTCCCCGTATGCAACAGGAAAATCTACTTTTTTTTTGCTGCGTGCAAGCCTGATGTGAGGCCAGGCCTCCTACACTCTTTACTCGTAAACCTCCACCCTCACGGCAGCTCCCCGCAATGCAATTTCACGACGACGCCTAAAAACACTCGGAAAAAATCCGTACATTCTGTTGGATGGGTGTGGGTATAGGTGCAAGATCCACCAAGACCCCTGATCCCACGACCGACACGTGGGATGGCGGTTCGCGCTCTCGGTCTACGCGGTTCGCGCTCACGGCCTCCGGCGGCCCCTGCGGAGGGCTGATTACATTTTTGCACCATGTAGATGGGAGCAGAGTGCCACGGGGGATCAGCTCCGGGTGGGATCAGGTCCAGATCGGAGCAGGGTGCCACCAGGACAGCAGGGCGTACAAAAGGGAGCAGGGTGTTCCACCCTGGTGTTCCCACCAGAACTTGATCCCAGCCGCTCATTTGGCACCCTGCTCCCATCCACAAGGTGCAGAAAATCAATCAGCCCTCCGCAGGAGCCGCCGGAACCCGTGAGCGCGAACCGTAGACCGGGCACGTGTCGATCGTGGGATCAGGGTTCTTGGCGCACTACGAGTATACGAAGTATATATACACAGACTAAAACCTACCGGGTAGGTATTGATAAAAGTCTGGGTGTGCATCTTGCACCCAACAGGGCGTGCGTTTTTGTTTGTTTTTTTCAAGGCAACACTTTATTGTTCGCGTTTTCTTTTCCAGCAACAAACAGGGAAGAAAAAAGTCGAAGCCAGACAGGAAATTACTGATGGCATGAGAAACAAAAGGTCGGATAATAAATGGCATGAAAACTCAAGGCCAGACAAGAAATAGATGGCTTGAAAAACAAGGTCGATCAAGAACTGACACGCACGGGGGTCAAGAACTAACTTGAAAAGGTCGAGAGGCGGAGAAAATGTACGTACCAGGGGGTATTCAAACTACGTGCAAATCTATTAAACTTGCACGTGCGCGAAGATGTCGGCCAGGGAAAAAAAACACTGACTTTGTTGTTGTCTTCACATGAAATCGTCCTTTCTACCCAGCTTCATCATCAGTACACCCAGTGTCCGTCCTGATTCCCTATCCTAGAGAGATACTGATTCTGTGGTCACAGACTGAGAGACAGAGGAAGACCAAAACATAAAAACTAAATCGCAAATTCAAGTGTCAGCAAGTGAAATGTCAGCGTACCGGGTACGAGAACACAACAACACAAGCAAGGCCGGAAAAATAAGAGCAAAAAGACAATAAAACAAGAAACAAATCTGAGATGAAACAGAATACAAACGACGCAAGGACTTCAGAAAGGCTGCTACTCGTAGACGCTTTAAAAATGAAAAAAATGTGGGTCAAGACATGGATTTCGATCAGAGAGAAACGACAGATGGGACAAAATACTTGAACTTGCTGCAGGTTTCGATTTTTCTTGTAGGTGCTACTTAAAAACGTGGGTGGTGAAAGTGAATAAGACTCTCAAGTGTTCCAGTTAGCAAAGGTCAGCACGTGCGGACAATTTTGGAGGTTGAAGTACTCATGTTCAAACTGTTAATAGCAGCACTCGTTGCTATAGAACTCAAAGTGATATATGTACTCGTACCCGATCGGGCATATGTTTATACCTGGGATATGTGCACGTTGAAACGAACACGACAAAAAAAAAAAAAAACTATATAGAGGCCTGCACCCTCCACGTTTGGGGGACAAAAAGTAAGAGTCGGGATTAGACCATCACTACTGCAGTAATAAAATAAATTTAGCAGGAGTTCCAAATATGTGTTTCACGAAGTATACGGTGACGTCTAGCGCCAACACGACCGGCGCGACACTCGAAATGAATGCTGTTCATCCTTCCATCGAGCGTAATGCCATGCACTGCGTACGTTCAGCAGCCCATCCACCGATCACACGAAGTTCGAACGTCCTTGAATCTTGAAAGCAGGATTCGGTACTACACCGGTGGTACAATTTCACGCCCGCCGTGCAGCCGTTACACCCGCCCTCGCCAGTCCTTCGCAGCAGCGGCGATGCCAGCTAAGGACAGTTTGGGTGTTAAATCCTTTTAGTACTGCACTTTGGGAACAAAACCACTCAAATTTTAGGTAGTTTGTCCCCGAAATGGGGCTGCAGTCCTGAAAAGGTTAATTAATACTGTTGTAGGACTACGTAAACATCCCTTATATTTTTCGGACAGAGCGGAATATCGAATACTGCTGTACCATCAGGTTCGCGATTGTTTTCAGCTTGCTCCACGTATGAATACAGACAGAAGATACACGCCCCAAGCGCTCCGCCAACACCACTATCTTATTGTCGCCATCCAATCATACCATACTGATACTTCGTGATGACTGCCACTGCCGTGGGTTCTGCACAACAGTCAAACGACAATCAATCATCAATCCGCACGACCGCCGGTCCTAGAGCACCCACGCACATGCACGCAGGAGAAGCTTTTATCTGCAGAGAACAACGCCGTTGTGTAAGTACTACCACACGGCAAAATCTGTCCACCGACCCAGCAGACCAGGCACCAATCAATCAAGGCCCACCCAGTGATGGGGGTACACATGTTCAGAGAGTCCTTGGGGCATGTTACCCAACGTTTCTATTCAGACCAGACACGCGTGAACCACCCAAGACTCTGCCATGGAACCGCGCAGGCCGGAAAGGCTTAGCCCTCGCTACCTACTTACAAACAAGAAATAATCAGATACACGATGCATGACTGGTTTCTGAATTCCAGAAGCATCGACACCAACACCAGTGCAGCACCTTTTACATCGCGAACTACTTCTCAACATTGCCCTGACCGCGAGACGAGCATGACGTCAACCACGTACTCGACATCGTGCAATCAAGCAACACTACCAACGCAGTCCGTCCGAGGAGAGCCGTGGTATCCGTCCGAGCTCCCGGGAGCACCGATGCTATCGCTGGAGCGGGAGAGAAGAACCTTCTCGTCTCAACGCCGACCCCTGGATAGGAGAGAAAGGGGTGGGAGGGAGGGTAAGAGCTTCTCTCAGGCAGGCACACACAGGACTGAGCTCTACAAGGGACTGAGGTCCACATACACAGGACTAAGGTCTTCCCACACAAGACTACGGTCTGCCCAAAAAGGATTGAGGTCTACCCACACAGGAGTGACGTCTACCACAAGCTAGCGTCAAGGATGAAAGCACACGCAAGCACGCACGCCGACCTCTCCTACCGCAGACCCAGCAGCCCTGCTTGCGAGCTATTGCAAGAGAGAATAAACTATCGCAAGAGAGAATAAAATAAACCGGGACCAACTATCGCTCTTCCCCCAACCATAAATGTTGACATACTGTACAATTTAAGAATACGCACCAACGACAGTCTCCAGGATCGCGCACGGGGGAAAACACGCAACACCAAACACTGTTATCTTGCTGCGGCGCAACGGACTGGGTTGGAGAGACGGCTACTGCTATTGATAGTGCGTGTCAATCCCTTTAGAAGCGCACCCACGCTTCGGGTCCAAACTACATGAAATCAGTGTAGGAAACAAAAAACAGCGGTGAGAAGGTTAAGGGATGCCCTGGAAGGCCTACAAAGGTGTAGGATTTAGATCTTACGGGAAAGGATGGCGTATGACTTGGAAGTCTTATTCGTATGGGGAGCAGGGGTTCAAGGAGAGGCAGCAGTCGGACCCCCCCCCCCCCCCCCCCCCCCCCAGACCTTTCGTCGACTCACGCGACGGTACGGGCACACACCTAAATTTCCTGACCTTCTTCATTGGAGGAGCTCTAAACCTCACCCAAAACACACACTTTGACGAAAATGGCACGAGGAACAATCCCATGACGCACTACTCTGGGCGGAAATATAAGAAGCGCTTAGACATTAATACGAAGACCAAGCGGTCCTTATAGTCCTTATCTTCACGTCCAGAGCGGCATTATAGGTATTTCACGAAATACACCGTAAAACGCAAAATAGAGGCTGAGAACAATATTGGATAATATTAAAACCTCAGCCTGTTCTATACAGTTGAGGAGCGCCGTCAGCCAAAAACACTTTGGCCCAAAAGTGGTACTGTACTAGGTACCTGGTATATGCCAGTGTCTTAAGGTCTAGGGTTAAAGCTTTAAGGTCATTTAACCCTCTTAGAACCGCAGTCCCGTTTGGGGAACAAACGATGTGGAACAATTTGAGTGGTTTGTCCCCAAAACGAGACTACAGCCCCAAAAGGGTTGACAGAGCACTCAGCACAGGGACAAACTACTCGGGATTAGTGTATGTTGAGTTCTGCAGTACAAAAAAACGTCCCCCCACACCTTGGATGGCGCCCAAGGGTTCGAGTCGAATCCCGAAGCAAGGCGAGCGCTCGGGAATTCGGGCGCAAGTTCGATATCTTCCGCCGGCCAGATTCGCTCTAGAAGCCGCCACAGCAGATGCAACATTGCCGCCAGGAAGCAGCACACCGCCTGGCCGAACACACCGACCCTCCGGTAGGCCTGCCAGCAAAGGGGAAAGGGGGGAGGGGTGTCCTCATGTCATGCATGATCGTATTCGTATGGCCATAGCCCCTCGCATCCCTACAATGCCGGGACGGGGCACGTCGGGTTTTCACCGACCAGGCAGACATTGCTTGCACCAAGTACGAAGCGCCGTGAGGTCTCCAGCAAGTCACACGAAGGTTGAGCTGCATACTACTAAGAACCTCCTGTGAGGCAGGCTTGCATATGGATGACAGCGTCGAATGAATCGGGGTTTTTCGTGGTGCGGCGTTTCACACGCCCTGCTATGTACCCAGAGGGGTATGGCTAACCCCACAGGGGGTGCAGGGAAAGGAGGGGAGAAGGCGGGGGGGACATCCAATCTACCATATATATGCTTGTAATACTAATGCAACAAAAGTATGTTTTCTGCTTTGTATGCGTGTACTACAATACGCGCTTTTGGAAGTGTGGTTTCTAGATCGTGCGCGTTTGCCACAACAAGTGCTTCAAGTACGATCCATCCAAATAAATCATAGTTTACCGGCAAAGCACAACTGTGTCCTCGCCCCTATTTAAAGGGTCTACATACAACAGCTGTCGCCAACGGTACAAGGGTGCTCGCGCAACGCCCCACGTTTCTTTTTCGAGGAAGAGACCCACGGCCAAAACAAGGATACATATGGCAGGCCGACCGCACGACAACAAGACAAGAAAACACCAACACATTCACTTGCATGTAGAGTGTAGAGCGTCTGAGCATTGAAAAGCCGTAAACTGTCGGGTGTACGGCATCCGTCCATAGACGCGACGAGACGGAATGTTCATGCTCACTTGCCATGCCACACAAATCTCTTCGCGGACTTTACCTGGAATCTTCGGACGAGGCTAGGTGGCGGCGCCTTGAGCGCTCTCTCGTACGCCCTCTCTGTTCTCTCCGCGACGTCCGCCCAGCTGTACATCCCCCTCACCTATCGTGCAAATCAAAAACGAACAAAACAACCGCGGCGCTAATGCACGATCCAAACACGAGCCTGGTGCGCCATCAACAACCTGCCTCGCTCGACGCCTTGCCTTTTGCAGCACACCGCACGGCGCAAAGTATAATGAAAGCATGGAGGCGTTTCTCAAACACTTCTTGTCGTATCGATCCACCCCTCGACGGACGGACAGACGCATAAACCCAGCTACCGCCAACCTTGTGTGACGGAATTTCTGCCCGCGCCAACAGGTAAAACATTTTCATTATTTCCGTGCCAAAACGCTCAAGTATTTCGTCCACGCCGTCGTGCGCAGTGCGAGTGCCAAACAGCTAACATCCACGTAGGTGATGTGAGCAAGGCTTAAAAACCTTGTTCTGACACTATCCTTGAGCAAGCTTGAGCATAGGCTATCATATACCCTGGTAGGAGCTAGTGAAGCGCTCGCCGCTGGGAACAATTCAGGAATCAAGTTTTCTTAGCCTCCCCCAAAGAGTGAGACGCGTGTTCTTACTATCAACAGATAAATTTCCCTTCGTGGCCCTAGACTGTATCACTATCCCTATCACAAAATTAATACCCTATCTTGAAAAAACAAACTCCGAAGGAAGGAAGGAAGGAAGGACGGACGGACGGACGGACGGAACGCACGCAATTTCTTTTTTCAGTTTTTTTGTGTGTTTCTTCCAAAACAGAAAAGCACGCAGTGCGTAGGGTATATACTTCGTATAGAACAAACCAAATCCTCGCTCTTCGAGAGGCGGCAGGATGAAAATCGTGCACCTTCGCGTGGAACTCGCTGGGCACCGCTTTCCTCGCCAAGGGGATCGCATCTGCCAGCGCGTCTGTCAAATCTTCCACCGTGGGCTCCGCGAACTTGATCATCGGGCGCGGAAGCACCTCGGGAACACCGCCAACCGCCGTGCTGACCACGAAGAGACCGCAGCTTCACGTCACCAGTCGTACAAAGAGGCGACAAAGAGTGGGGGAAGGGGTGAGTGATTCGTGCTGGAATATGTCATTTGCAGGGCAAGAAGAAACTCATGCCAGTACGTACGATACTTGGGGTTTCGGGGGCGACAACTCGATTATCATCGGCGCAGAAAAAAAATCAAAGCACAGGCGGTTAAGCCTGGAATACGAGGCGGCAGGAAGAGCAACAGTGGCACTTGTCAATTGGAACCAGGGACCAGGCCTCGACTTATTGCTGCTGTCATTCACCTTGCCTTGTTTCACCAGAGATCAGACCTCGACTGTTGCTGCTGCCGTTCCCTTCGCTTAATTTTCCCACCCATACGTGTGTCAACTCATCGATGGCGTAGGTGCCGGGAAGGAGAACCCCCACCTCCGCGGCCTCCACGCAAACACATACTGGTATGGAAACATATCAACCACCACGGCACAAAACGGCACCAACGCGGCCGGCGGGACCTCGGGCGCAACTGCGGTACCAACCCGGCTTGAAGCACTGTCTTGCGAAAGGTGGCCATATCAGTTGGCGACGGTTAGCAAATGTGTAAGAGCTCGTAGCTGATGCGCACGCTTAGACTCGCTTGCCGAAGGATCGACCAAGACACAAGCCTGCAAAGTGTTACCGAGAGGCTACAACGCAAGTCTCGGTTTAATGGGGCTTCTGAGTCAAGATACGTAGAACGTCGTGGGCTGTGTCTCCGTCGGCCACTTGCAGACAGGCAGACAGGCAGGCGAGGCTGAGCGTACACATCAGCCAGCCACCTACCCTGTCGCCACGTGGCGCAGAGTAAAAACACGCCCCCCCCCCCACCGAAAATAGCGCAACTTGTTTCGGGCTCGACACGACGCAACACGACAAGACCGTCGCACCTGGCGGCCTCTAAGATGGCGATGCAGAACGACTCCGTCAGGCTGCAGTTCAGAAAGATGTGGCCCCGCACGAGAACGCTCCGCACCCTCGAGTGCGGCACCGCTCCGAGGATCTCTATCCGGTCGTGAAGCTGGCTCCTCTCCCGCATCTCCTCCAACAGCAGCCGCTTGGGACCGTCGCCGCCGATAATGAAATGCAGGTCGGGGTAACGCTCGCACATTATCTGGAGGAAGAGGGAGAGGGAAAGGGTTCGTGAGGAAAGCTAGCGGGGGCGTACTCATTTGTTGCTCGCCTTAGTCAATTGACCATTGACCACGCATCCTTGCGAGTCGGAGCAACGTTCCTGCCCCAAGAAGAGACACCTCTAGCATTTGGACGCTCATCACGTTTTTTTCAGGGAATCGGCGAAGACAAGGGCCTCCAGTAACATCTGGCGTCTGGTGTCGGCTCTGCTCCGCTGCGCACTATTATGGGCCCCACCAGTACCGCCAACTCAGACGCCTCCGACAGCTCAAGATTTTCACCCCTAGCCTTGAGAACGCCATACCAGCGGAAACCCATGCCCTCACCTTGACGACAGGAGCAACAAGGTCTATGCCCTTGCGGTAGACCAGCCGACTCATGATGACCACGTTGATGGTGCCCTTCGGGAAGCGGGCGGATGGGTCTGGCGTAAACTTGGAGGGGTCTATCGCGTTCGGGATGGTCGATATCTTCTCGGGGGGGAGCGTGGCCCGGACGACCAGGTTCTCCCGACAAGTATTGCTCACGCAGATGGCGTGATCGACGCTGCACATCGTTAACTTCATCACCTTGTTCAGGTGGATGCTATTGAGCCAGGTGTCCGTGAAATATTTCATGCCAGGGGGGGGGGGGGGGGGGGGGGTAGGTTACAGTGAGAAAGGTTGCCGTGAGAAAGGTTATCGGGAGGGTGAGAAATAAGACCGTGCAAAAGGATACCGTGAACGAAAACGCGGGAAAGGTTGACGGGAAAAACGTTACCGGGAAAACGTTACCGTGAACGAGAACGCAAGAAAAGGTTGTCGTGATATATATCACAGCGCGAAAGGTTGCCGTGAGAAAGCATATCGCGAAAAAGGTTATCGAGAGAACGGTTACCCTGAGAAAGGTTACCGTGAGATATGTTACCGCAAGAAAAGTTACCATGAGAAAGGGCACTGTGAGAAAGGCCACCGTGAGAAAGGTTACCGCGAGGAAAGAGTTGACTCGGGCTGCGGCAGCGCAGGCGACGACCGCGCGTGCGACCAAGCAAAATACTTCTGTACGAGTACGTAATCTTTGCCTGGCCTATGATTTCATAGCCTTGCGGCGGACGCTGGTGTCGGCAGTGTGCCGCACGGCCTCGCGAGGAATTGCACTGCAGCATGCCCACATGATCCAAGCTTCTCGAAGAAGAAGATAAGAATCAAGGCAACGAGCCTCGACACAGAATAAGCAAGCAAATTGAAAAAAAAAACCCGACTTAATAGAGAACCAACGGCAACCAAACTGAGACCTATATAGCAACCGACACGACACCGGGTGTAGATCAGTCAAGGCGGCAACCCACTTCGATTCAGTCCGTGAGAGTGCTCTTGTGTCCGGTTTCGATACTGCTCTCGGCTCAGAGACGATTGGGTGCCACTATTAATAGTAACATCACACAGACGCCCCAAACCGGGTAAACTCTTCCCGCGTCGGACACCACCCATGCGGAACGCTCAAACCGTTACTCCGTCGCCTGTTCGGAAGGCCACCTGGCAGCGTCGGCGAAGCCAAACAGCGAGTGGTCCGTGTAAGCCACCCGGTAGCCCATAGTCTTCGCGAAGAGGATAGCCTCGTGAGACATCACCGAAGACGCCTGGTGCCCGTGGACCAGGGTGATGCGCTCCCGGATCAGGATCTGCCGAAATATGGGAAAGAACGCGCAGAACGTCGGCATGCAGTCCCCGTCCACGATCGGCACCAGCGGCACATAGTACACCTAGACGCGAGGGCGGAAGGGAGCGGGTGGGGGGGTGGGGGAGTTAGGGTCGTGGAACCAATAAGTCGATGCCTCCTGAAGGGGGGGGGGGGGGGGGTGTACTCATGCCATGCATGGCCGTAGTCGAATGGCCATAGACCCTCGCATTCAGGGGGTAGGGGGTAGGGGGCGGGAAAGGATACTTGGCTAACGAAGAAAGGTTGGCCAAGGAGTGGGGGAGTGTGCCTGTAAGATCTCTCAGCTCGTGAAAGGTAGGGTGGGGTCCTGTCGAACATTTTACGCTTTTCCTGGAAATATGTCTGGCTGGAAGGACGCACGGTATTTACAAGAGCACGGATGGCGGCGTTCAGTGCATGTCGTGAGAAGATAAATAAGACTACTGCTGTAACTGGTATATTTTACTATCCTAGTATTTGAACATGAATAGCAATGCCTGCACACTAATTGGCCGGCAAAAAAACGGTGGACGGCAAAAAACACACGAGCACTTGCGACAGCATTATTTACCGATATATACGGGTGCTAGCGGGCATCAAAGTGTACGTTGTGGGATGCGATTATTCAACAGTAATCGCCGACCCCTGTTGCCGCGCACACACAGCAGTTGCAGCTCAGCTATATATAGATTTACTATGTAAAGTGCGTTACAGGCGAGTGCAGTGCATGCTACCTCACGCCGAAACCCCTGCGGCGCGCGCCCTCCCTCTCTCCCTCCCAAAGATGCCACGACGTATTATTTGACCGGTCTTTTGGGGGCTTGTCAAGGTCTCTTTGGTCCTTACTCTACTGGTTTTAGTGCAGTAAGCAGCCAGTCAAGGGGTCAAACTCCGGTCAAAGAATCACACCGCGGTCTATTAACAGCACGTGACATCTTTTTATTTCTATACACCCGTACTGGTATATACCTGGTACCTGGTAGACATTTTCCCCATCCCATATCATATATTCGTCCTTCTTTCTCCTGCTCTCTTCCTATTTACTAGTCGTAGCTCAGATCCGGGGGTCAAACCCATAGGCTCTCCCCCCCCCCCCCCAAACTACCTTAGCGGTGAATGCGCGCCTTGCATTTGTATCGCCGAAAGACTTGCCCACTTCCTTGTCTCGTCGACGCGCGTCGAAATTTATTTCTACCCACGCTATTTGGTCCCCTCTGACCTCCCACCTCCGTAATGTTGAGCGGGACAAAACCAGTCCACCGCACTGGCAGCGTCTTGGCTGGCGCAGCTCGTACTAGTTGACAGGGTGTTTTGGGGCGCGTCAAGGCCTCCTTTGGCCTTACTATACCGGTTTTAGAGTAAGGGGCGGTCAGTCAAGGGGTCAAACCTCGTTCAAGGAAGAAAACCGTGGTCAAGCGGTCAAACCGCGGTCTCCTGACCTCTCACCTTCAGCCCGTTGGTCATATAACGCACCCCCTTCCGGTTGTCGTAGCCGTGCGTGATCACGACGACGCGATGCCCGCGGCGCAGCAGGCACTGGCTGAGAGACCAGATGTGCATCTCCACCCCGCCCAACCGTGGGTAGAAAAAGTCGCACACCATGCACACGCGGTATCTGCGTTTTTTTGCCGTACAGAACGAGGATTAAATGAGATCTCCAAGGAAGATGAAAAATAAAACGATAAAAAATGAAACGAACAAACGAAAAGGGAATCTTTGTTTTTACGTGAATTATTTTGTATTAACCTGTGCGCACCTGCTGTTGTCGTACATACCTGGAATGAAACAGGTAGTAAGTGCGCCGATACAGCCGGCATATACGAACCATTGTTGCGTTTTGAATATGACACGAGAGCGTACTGGCGAGTACGCCCTCTACTTCCAGCGCCCCGCAGCTTGACGACACAAGGCAAGGCACACCAGGACCAGGATACTCTATTAATAGACATCCTACGAATATGTACCCTCATCTTCTCCTTCCAGGTTTCGCGGCATACTCGCTTTCATTATCAACCAGGCGCGCATCGGGTTCAACACTCAACACTTGCAACGCTGGTGTGTGTGTGTGTGTTCTTCACATTAAACCGTTCTTTCTACCCGTCGACATCCAGCACAACCAGTGTCCGTGCCGATTCTTCAATCCTAGAAGAGATACAAGTTCTGTGGTCACAAAGCTACGCCACAGAGATACTACGTTGCCACGTGTGCAGTGTGCACTGCAGTGGGCAATGCAAAGCCATGTCATCATACTAGATACGACAGGCACGACATACGCAATCTTTGAAATAGTAAAACGAAAAGAAACAATCAAAGAGAAAACAAAAACAAGGTAGACAAATCGAAAGAGAAAAAGAAGAAAAATGAAAGCAAAATCTAAGAGAAACAATCTGTCGTGCCCCCCCCCCGCAGGCGAGGTGGCCAACACTTGAAAAAGAACGAGCTGGAGAAAAGAAAGAAAAGAAAAATAAAATAAAATAAGAAAAATCAATCCAAGACGCTCGACAAAGAAGTCATGTCACGTCCCCCTTGCAAACAATAATTTCAAACGCACGACAGACAGAGGAAAGGACAACAAGAACAAAAAAAAAATAAGGGCAAAACGTACCAGGTATGTGGAAAAGTACATTCGGCTCACAGCCGAAAATCTGCTCGGCGAGTCGTCGGAGTAGCTCGAGCACTGACACAAAATGCACCCCTTCAATAGGCAGCGGGATCGATGGCGAACGCTTCGCCATGCGCCAGATCATGCATGATGAGAGCACACCGTCGCCAACAGCAGCAGAAACCAGCTGATGATACTCGTACAGACAGGTACAAAATCAAATCTACGAGAGCAAAAAACATTTCTCTCTCACCTCTTGCTTCTTTTGCGTATCTTCGAGTGCCGTTTGAGACTCGAAACCACCTCGCCGCCGTCAGCCCGCTCGCCGCTTTCATGGACACGCTTTCCTGTGCCCCTTTCCATGTCTTTTCCCCAGCCTATGGCACCGGCAGACTGCACACAACCGGGTTCGGGTGGCAGAGAACGGCATCTATTTAGAGTTTGAGCGACTTCGTCCGCCCTGTTGCCAAATGCGTGTTACAAAGTATGGAACTCCTCGAACCGTCCCCGCTACTACAACGTGATTGAAGATTTTGTGCCCGTGCTCCGTGTGCTCGTGCTGAAGACTGTAGACTGCTGCAGACTGTAGCGCCTTATCTACCGGTGCATGCGACGATTGGCTACCGGTCGCGCTCGCGAATATCGGCTAACAGCGGCAGTGATCTTCCTGGTCCTAATCTAGAACGAGACAACACACTCGTGCAAAGTGACGCTGCTGTTGCAGTTGCAGGAGGGAGTATCATGAGCCTGCGACTTTCGTGCACGGCGTTGGGTGCCTTTTTCCTGCTTGCACTACTCTTGACCACCAAGATCCACGCATACCCTCTGCGGATCACATCACCTCCAAGGCAATGCAGGGCACCACTTTGCCAGATTGCGCGCACAGCAGTAAAAAAAGCTGCAATCGATAGCGACAGCGGCGGCCGGCAAGCTCCTCCAGCCAGCAACAACCTGTTGGAGCAGTTGCAGAGGCACACGACCGTCTGGGCGGATACAGCCGACATGACCACGATCAAGCGCTTGGCCGCCGCCGCCGGTGTCAACGATGTCACCACCAACCCGTCTATCATTGCTGCCACAGTCCGCCGGAGCACTGGCGCGACAGAGGGATCCCCGTTTCAGGTGACCTCGGTTCATGAGTGAATGACTCCGTCCGCTGTCGAGTACCTGGTACCTGGTATAGTATTGGCATCGTAGCTCTCGACTTGAGGCTGCATACTGTACTCGTAACTCTGTGGCGTAGTTTTGTTACCACAGGAGGACTTGGTACAGTCAGTATCTCTCTTAAATATAATAGGATTGAAGAATCGGGACGGACACGTGCTGGATGTTGGCGGGTAGAAAGAACGTTTTTTTTACTGTGAAGAACGCACATACATATCTTGTTGGTGTCTCGGTATCTGTGATATCTTGGTATCTTGGAGCCGTTGACTAGATCAAGCCCTCGTATCCTGGGAGCCGCAGGACCTGTGCCGTTGGTGTCGTTGTTGTGCTCACATCAACTCGTCGCGGTCGTCTAGTCCGTGGTCCCAAGACAGGCTCCTACAATTGTAACTCCTCCGCGAGCTTCTGGCCGTGCTCTCTTCACGACAACAAATCGCACATACCTGGCGGCTCCCACGTCTATACCAGTAAATATTTCTTTTAGGTATGTTTTTTTGTTTTCGTTGTAATCCTCCGGCGGATTGGTAAAATAAAGCTTAAGCTCACCACAAATGTATGATGCGTACACTGTATTTACCGCACACTAATTCCTACCTGGTAGTAGTTGTCCTCAAAACGTGGATGTAGTTATACGCAGACGGGAGAGGCGCGGAAAACTAGTGGCACCGTCTGTGAAATCACTGCACTCCCACGTATATACCAGCATCATGCAGCACGGATATATATTTGCACTTTGCATCCCCGCGGAGCACGGCCCGTGCTGTGGACAGATTTGCAAGCAAGTGTGTGCCCCTGTTTTGCCGGATTTGTTTGCGTTG
This sequence comes from Nereocystis luetkeana, assembly GCA_031213475.1. Classification (NCBI taxonomy): domain Eukaryota; class Phaeophyceae; order Laminariales; family Laminariaceae; genus Nereocystis; species Nereocystis luetkeana. The sequence goes on from JARUPZ010000032.1 coordinate 3,843,430, forward strand.
TGGAACACGCTCGCTTGTCAACAGCTACTCGGCGTGACTCGTCATGGGTGATGAGCGTTCGGCCGCTTGTGTTAGGCACGTGGTGGGATAACAACACATACAAACACCAAGCGCAGATTGGCGCGTAACCATCGCGTTCACTCGCGTTTGAGAAGCTTGAATCTTGCGTTCATGGAGGCGCATGTGGTGACCTGGCGACGCTTCTATCGATAGCATATACCTCAATATTTGAATCTTAGACGGAGCATTTTGCTGGGTTGCGTCGCATGTATGTGGCTTCATTCAACGTAGCGTACCTTGTACTCTTTTGCGCTCGTCACAGCCATCAGCACAGCAGTAGGTTACACTTATAGGGCTGGGCCGGGTTAGGGTTCTATACTTCGGACCGGGTTTAGAGTTGTGTTTTCTTCTGCGACAGCATGTACAGCAAAAGCATTCAGCGGCAGCTTTCATGGTGATATAGAGAACCGTCCCACGCCCCCCTAGGGAGCAGCCGTACCCTCGCTGCGGTAGTTCTTATACCTGAGAGGGCGAGCTTTGCTTTTCCGCACGATTGACAGATGCTGGAGACTCGCCCAGACGCTGGGGCCGCGTTGGCGTTGGAGGGCCACGAGCTCGTCGCTGTGGACCTGGGCCGTCGCTTGCTAGGCGTAGTTCCAGGCAGGTGATACACCACCCAAATTTCGCCCGACGAGGTTTGTTGTATAGGGGACGGTTATTTTGCCATGATCGCATCGCATTTTTTATGTCTTAATTTTTTCATTCCTACTCAGCTGGCCGTCCAGGGTGGAGGGATGGACGAGACAGTCGGAACTGCCGTACCCTTCACACACGAGTGGTTCGAGTGGGTTCGCGACTTTTAGCGGTTGCCGGCTACGTAATGTTCGCTAATTCGTTGGCAGGGTGTGCACCCAGCTGGACATCCGGTTAACAGATGTCAGAGACATGGTGACCAAGGCGCGCGATATTGTGGCGATGTACGCGCAGGTGAAAAGTGGGCATGGCTACCAAACTATGTTTTTTTTTTACATATATATGCGTCGTACATGTTTCAAGTCTGTTGAGGCCTATTGGCGATACGTATTCGTATACGTGGCGTCAAGGATACAGAGGGCTGCAGTGTCCCTCGATAGGACGTCAGGATTTCCCCCTCGAATTGCAAGTAGTCTAGTCTATGCCGCGTGATGGCCTCCGACTTAAAACGCTTCGCTGAGGAAATACCTTCATGCCTACTTACTACCTCGTGTGTATCTGTTCCGAAGTAGAAGGGCGGTTCTTATCGTACTGTTTATTACAAGTGGTCTGTATAGTTAGGTACCTGGTACAGAATATTGCGTGTTTGCCTCGGATGACAGTCTTTACTGTGATCTTCATTGTCAGGGGGGCGTCGCGAAAGAGCGAGTCTTGATCAAGACTCCGGCAACCTGGGCCGGGATTCGAGCGACAGAGCGCCTTGAGCGGGAAGGCATACAGTGCTTGGTGACTCTCGTCTGCTCCGGGGTGCAAGGAAGGGCGGCAGCAGAAGCGGGCGCGTCTATCATCGCCACGTGTGAGCCTTAGCCCTTTCGAAGCCATCCTGCATGCGAAAGGGCATGTGTGTTCAAACGCGTGCACACTCTTACTCCAATCGTGAGTTACGTTGTACGGGGACATGTAGAGCTGCCTCGTGCTTTTGGCGGGTGGGTCTTGGTACAGATATTGACCACTGTCGTTGTTTTTTGTGTCTTTGTTGACAAAAAAAAACTCGCAGCGGGCGATCATGTGCTCATGCAACACGGCTGACACAACCTTCTGTTGTTTTGTATCACGTGCAGTGTTCGTTTTATAAAGGATAGACCACTGAGCTACTCAGTCAGCGCTGACTAAGTAGCTCAGTGGTCTATCCTTTATAATCGAACATGCAGTGCTATTCGGTTTCGTCTGTTCGGTGTCTATCCGCAATCGCTCAACCTGACCGACAAGTCAGCGCTGACTGAGTAGCTCAGTGGTCTATCCTTTATAATCGAACATGCAGTGCTATTCGGTTTCGTCTGTTCGGTGTCTATCCGCAATCGCTCAACCTGACCGACAAGTGTATCCTTTACCCAGTATCACCTTACACCGCACGTCAATTATTTCCTTTGCCCAATGTCACCGTATACCGCACACAGATGTCGGACGCGTATCAGACTGGCACAAAGCAAACACTAGTCCAGCGGGCACAATTATTGCTCCTGCGAGTGAAGATCCTGGGGTGAGATTGACGACAGACCTGAAGGAATATTTTGTGACTCACGGACTGGCCACGGAAGTGATGGGGGCGAGCTTTCGAAGCGTGGACCAAGTGACGGCGCTAGCGGGATGCGACCACCTGACCATAGGTAGGGCTTGACTTAAGGCCTAACGGCCGCTATAGCTCAGAGAATGTTCCCCTCATGGTGCAGGATTTCCTCATGTCTATGTATCAACGGCCACAGCTTGGAGGTACGCTGACCAACATCTGCAGACACCGAGATTGCGCTATCTCCTCCTGAATATGTGTTTCAGTCCTGAATCCTCTTTGGCTCACCGTCACCCGACTTTACCGCAGGAATGCTCGCGTAGTGTCCGCTATCATGTATCAGCATGGACCCCTTGTTTTGTCCGCCGCCGCGCTGCGCCGTGATCTGATGTCGTATCGTACTGAAAATAACGCCTTTTCCATTTCCTATGTTATCTGTCAGCGCCGGGAATGATCGACGAAATGGCCCATCTACCCCCCAAGGATTTTTTTTGTAGCGCTGGGAAAGAAGGAAGACGCCAGATCGACCACGGAAAGATCGCTCCGGCTTCCATCTCGGCGGAGAAAACGTTTATCTCGTCTCTGAGTCGGGACGCGTGCGGCACGAGCGTGCTACAGTGGAGCGTAGAAGGCTTCACGAGGGACACAGTCGCCCTTGAAGCTGAGATTGCGGCTCACCTACAAAAGTATCGACCTCGACCGTAGAGATCCGGCGACCGGCGACGTGACGCGGGGCCTAGATAATCCGATGCTGCGAATAGAGCGAAATTCCGCGTCAACGCCCGAAAACAAGTCTCTCGGGCGGTGCATTTATGGGGCTTATCTCTAGAGTGAACCCCAGGAGCTTTGCTGTCCAAACCGAAATGCCGCTCTCGTTTCGTACCCAAGCGATTAGGCGTTCTCGTGACTCAAGCGGTTAAGCGTTCTCGTTACTCAAGCGGTTAGGTTTTCTCGTTACTCAAGGTGGTTTGCTTGTGGAGCTACTGCAGTACTGTAGATACCTTACCTGGTAAAGACTATAGTAGCGGCAACACAAGGTTGTGTAATCTTCGGTGGGTGTTTTTTCCCGCGGTTGAGCTCATCGCTGAAAGCAACCTCACGCTCAAAGTGCATGAACACTGGCGTTTGGTTGAGCTACTGCAACTGCAACTGTTCAAGTTTGACATTTTCACGACACCACGCACCGTTTTCGAGTCCCGGTCTTTAATCGTGTATTATTTCAGCCAAAGCTGCAAAATGTCAAAAATGCTCTCAGTGGATGTTAAACCACCACCCGGCGTGCATTCTACCCACTCCATGTACCGGCGCCACGTTGCGCCCCCCCAACCCCAACTAGCAGGCGAACCCTATCGTGTATGGTACCTTAATAAAACGCGGCAGACGCCAAAAGCAAGTCCAGTCAGACTTGACGTTAAAAACAAAATACGAGTACATACACAGAACAGTGTCAGCCACATTCACTTCTTTAGGGGCTCATACGCTCGCCAGCACTTGTGTGGCTTGATGCTTGTGGGCACGAAAAAAAAAATCAGGCGGACATGTGAAGTAACCAGCCCCCTACAGGTGGAGCTTCGGCGGTCACGCCATCGATCGCACCGTCGAGCAGTCTGGCTTCGACTGCAAATAAATTGTGTGAGGTCCTCGGCCCCTTCAAGATTTCTCTGTTACGATCACCCCCCCCCCCCCCATTTTAAGAATAAGGAAATGACGAGCACACTGGAATAAATACGTGAATGTGTAGATGCCATTGGCGCTCGATACAACACGAGAATCAACCCCGCCCCGCAAAAGCGTAATAAAAACGCCGGTGGCCGATCAAAAAACAGCAAAATTCGTAGCACGGCTTCAGCACGCCGTATAAAAATCATAACAATCCTTCAAAACCTCGAAACTCTTTCGCCCGCCGAGCGCAATTAGAAACGGCGTCATCAGCTAGATCTTAGCAGCGTCCATGCCGGAAGCCTCTCGCGACTTTCGTCATTGCTCCGCGTAGGGGTCTCTCTCTTGTGTCGCTGCCTGCAATATGGCTGGTGGGTTGGCAGCGTCTTGCACGAGCTGTACAACAGTAAGCACACAAGGCGGTAAGGAGGAAAGCATGCAGTAGTGTTGCGCGCCTAATGTCGTCAGCACACTAGGCTGGGTGGTTTTAGCAACCCGTTGCCGCAAAGCCGGGTGGGGATCGTGATGCGTTGTGCTTTGTATCAATAAGCGTGAACACCGATTCAATGGGAATGCATTAGTGTCTCATAGCCATCAGCTGCTTGCAGCAAGCCGAAATCGTGATGTGGGGCTCTGTAACCAGGCAAATGTCAAATAGTGGTGCGTGCCTACTTTGCCCTCAGTCCATCCGGTCGGGTGGCTTTTCAGCCCCGCTGGGCCACCCGCTGCATGCAGAGGAAGGCGTGTGGGTTTTCGGCCCCCTACGGTCCACGCATTATTCGGCACATCGAATGGTTACGCGTTGTTATTCGTACCAGTACTACAGTGGTACACGTGTAGCAATCAACTCGAAGGAGACAGGATGGTGACGCGTTGTACTTATACTTCGTAATAATATAATAATGGTTCGTACCAATCAGCTGCATGAAGAAAACCGATTGGCGCACCTCTACTGTGCGTGTCTTTCCTTCACATTAAACCGCTTATTTCTACCCGCCTAAATCAGTACACCCAGTGTCCGTCCTGAGTATTTATCCTGGAGAGTTACGAAATATGCCTGTCACAGATTGTGAGACAGAGAGAAAAAAAAAAAAAAAAAAACGCAAGTGAACCAAAGCAAAGTGAGTCAAATGTCAACGTATCGGGTACGAGAAGACAACAACATGAACCAGACCGGAATATAAGAACGAAACAACAATAAAACAAACAAAAAAAATGAAACGGCACATAATACAAACGACGCTAGAAGAAAAAAAAGGTTGCAAGTAGAAAAACGTACGTGCTGAAGAGGAACAGATATCTGCTGCACGGACGAAGCAACACGAACAAGAGGAAGATACCGGCGAACAATGGCGGCGGGGGGGGGGGTACTCATTTGTTGCTTGCCTTAGTCGTTTGACCATTGACCACGCATCCCTTTCGGGACGGAGCGCTGTTCCTATGGCGGGGGGGGGGATAAACAAAGAGAGAACCAAGGCCAAAACGATAAATAAAAAAGAAAGATCAATCGTGCTCAGGTGACTCGAAAGAAAGCAATTCGCGGGGAGAGGCCAACCGAATTGCGATTTTCTGTGATTTGTCCGCTGCACGCAGAAAACCGAACTGTGATATTCTCTGGTTCGTACGAAACCGTCTGCTGGATGCAGCAAACCGAACGGCGATGCTCTGCGATTGATATCTGCTGGATGCAGCAAACTGAAGGTGATGGTCATTGATTCGTACCTGGTACGCAGCAAACCGAATGGGGATGCTCGTGCACCGGCGGTGCGTTGTAACTAGAGATGGGCATCGGATGACATTTTCCAAAAACCGAAAACCGGATAGGAGGCAATATTCTAAAAAACAAAAACAAAAAGTAACCGTTTTTTCTGCCCGTTTTAACCGGATAACCGAAAACCGGTTGAACCGGGTTTTAAGTGGTAAAGCATCCATAACATTGCAAACCAGGTTGGATTTCCATTGAGTGGCACCTTGTGGTTTACTCAAGTGCATATTAGGTTCCGTTCGCAAAGAATGTGTCTCTTCGAGATGGATTGCCACGCGTATTGATGTGGATCAGCCGGAAAACCATCCTATACTGTAAAAAACGACGTCAGACGTCAGATTGCCTCAAAATCACCTCAACCTGAGACCCGTGCACTCCATATTCCCGAAGCTCCACAAATCACCGTTGCGGCTACCATCGTGCGACGATTACAAGCAGCAGTCACCCTGCTTGTATCTACACATGACGGATGACACGAGTGCTGGGTGTGGGGTGTACGGGTGTGATCCATCGTCGATTATCCCGCAAATCGATGCTGGATCCACCTACATTGACGTTGTCGTCCTACCACTACTGTAAACTAAGAAATAGGCATGATCGACGTCGGATCAACCAACGCTCATGCTGTCACGTTTAGTATCAATAGTTTATTCACTGCTGCAAGCACGTGTCAGTGTAAAACAAGTCAACCAGCTTTTTTCCGGCTTGACCTGTTAAACCGACCTCATTAACCATTTTAGAACCGCAGTCCCGTTTTGGGGACAAACCACTCAAATTTCAAGTAGTTTGTCCCCAAAACGGGACTGCGGTTCTAAAGGGGTTAACTGCCATTTCTTGTTTGGAAAAACCGAGTAACCACGCACGCCTGCTGGGTCACCACGAACCGCGGTTAACCGCTTTGTTTTTAAGCCCTGTGCCCATCTCTAGTCGTGGCATACCAGTACTCTCCTGTGCGATTCGTGTCGGAAGCATCGCTGAGAAAATGTGGGCGTCTCACCCTTTGTAGTGTCATGTCGTCGTCCGCATCGATCCCTCCTCTCGACTCCATCCGCGAGCAGGCCCAGTCGATCGACACGCAGGGTCCTAGGCCACACATGCCTAGACAGCGGCAGGAATCCACCTGCACCCGGCCCAACACGCGAAGAGGAAAATTGAATGTGATATATGTGAGTCTCAAGATCGTTACTCTACTGTTGCCAGTTGGCGATATCTTATCATGCAAGATCGTGCGTGCACGAACAGAAGGTGCTCGTCCTCCATCGTGGATATTGACTCTTGTGCTAAAGTGGCCACAGATCTTCGTAGATATGATGATGGTTGAGGCGGGGATTTCCCAGCCTCCTTCACCAAGTAATAGCTGACGGCAGCTGCCATAATCGTCGACATGAGATGACTCGTGTCTTGTCTCATGATTGCTTCCGCTCGGCTAGCCGTGCCGAGCGTCACCGATACCTGGCGTGCCCTACACGCTACACCCTACAAGAAGAGAAGCTTTTGCTGCAGACCCAGATCGAACTTGAGATACACACCTATCTCACATTGGCGTCGACGGCACCAAAGCAAACATAAGGGCCATTCGAGCGAACCGGCCGCAGGCACCGTGACCGGTGGGCTCAGCAGAGGTGGCGCTTGCCATCAGCCGGCATGAGGCAGCGGCTGTACACGAAGCTGCGATGGTGAGTGAAACAGATCCCGTGTCGCCTATGCTTACCCCCCCCGGCAGATACCTCACTGCCGTCTAGTATCTCCACTTACAGATGTTTCTGTTCCGGCACCGTTGCCGCTTGCTGTGGACAATACCATGTCGACCGCCTCTGAATCAGCAACTCGTGCTGCTGTTCAAGAGTACACGGGCCTTGCAACCATCGTCCGCCCCTCAATCCCCGCTGCCGTCAGCAAACCAGACGAACCTACCGTTGAGTTTGCAGCTACGGTCAGCAACCCAGGCAAACCCACCGATGAGTTTGCCAGCCGCTCGCCCCTTGCTTGTAGACGTTGCCGCTGTTGTTGCCGATACTGCACCTGACTTGCGTGCGCGGGTGCCTCGTTTGACCGGATCTAGCGACCAAAAACGTCCAGGAGATTCTTCGTCATTTTGGGGTCATCGTTGGCCTGAAAGCGAAGCGTGTTCGCCCGAACGATGACCAGTTTGGTGACATTGCGGCACTAGAGCACACCGTCTTGTTCTAGCGAAGGCCACTGCTTGACCTTGATACAGCAGTTGGTCATGGGGCAGATCAATGCCAGCATAGCTACGGTGTCATCTGAGCCCGACACGCCGTGTGGCAGGTGCGGTGAATGACCCCGGCGTGTCGGGCGTGCCGGGCTCAGACGACACCGTAGCTGTGCTGGTATCGATCTGCCCCATGACCAACTGCTGTATCAAGGTCAACCAGTGGCCTTCGCCCAACAAGGCGATGTGCTCTAGCGCCACAATATGACCAGTCGTTCGGGCGAACACACTTCGCTTTCAGGCCAACGATAACCCCAAAATGACTCAGGATTTCCGGGACATTTTGGGTCGCTGGATCCGGGCATGCGGGGGACCCCACGCAAGTCAGCTGCAGTAACGGCAACAGCGGCAACGAAGCCTTTACCTGGTGTTCCAGTAGAAGGCGTCCAAGCCTTGGGGGGCGATGCGAGTCTCAGATCGTTACTCTACTGTCAGTTGGCGATATCTGTCATGCAAGATCATGAACAGAAGGCGTTCATCCGCAATCGTGGATATTGAGCTAAAGTGGCCACAGATCTTCGTAGATCTGATAATAGTTGAGGCGGGTATTTCCCAGCCTCCATCACCAAGTAAGGGCCCGTCTTGACGTGAAAACTTTTATATGATAATCGAACAGGAAAAAATGAATTTAATTTGATTTGAATGGAATTTCGTGAAAAAATTGCATTTGAATCCTATCGATAAATACCGGAATTCCCCGGAAAACACGAAGGATGCACAAGGGCCAACAAACACCCGAGGGCAACCAACGAGGCGAGCGACGGCCCGCGTCCTCCCCGGGGCGCCGCGGTCAGCGGCCGATTGTTTCTGCCGGCACCGCCTGAGAAGCTTTCGCTTTTGGGATGTCTTGGGTGGCTGGCGCAGCCCCGAGGCCCCACGCAGGCAGCAGCGACGGGGATACAGCGATCGATTTTCTGAGCGAAGTCGTGACCTCGTCGGTGCTCGTGTGGTTTGCGAGGCAACGAGGGATGAAAAACTGGGTTTGCGACGGCCTTATATTTTTTTTAGGCGCCGCGGGTGGTCTACTCTGTGCTAGGGGCCGTCGGACCTCGCGCTGCGGCTGCTCCGGTGGCCCTGTCTCTCGGCAATGGTGGATATCACCACCTGTGAAGCAGTCGACGACCCGGCTCAAGATTTTGCGTGGCTTACTTCGGTTTCAGGAACATGCCACGTCGACTTGGACAAACTCCCCAAATTGAATAAAACGAAGAGCACTAAGAAGTCCCCGAAGACCAAAAGACATCTTGTCAAATTCGTTTTTCTTCGTTTTTGTAGAATCTCAAGTCAAAATGCCTGCTTCGTGATTTACTTTCGTCCAATCAAATGCATTCAAATCAAACGAAAAAAAGTTGGTGGAAAATATGTCATAAAAAAAAGTTTCTCGCTGAGATGGGCTTATGGCTGACGGCAGCTGTCATAAATCGTCGATATAAGGCTGGGTCTTATGCATTTTTTTTTGAGTGATTGAAAAAGGCAGGAAGTCGGATTTTCCACCGGCAAAAAGCCACACCAGATCGGTGCGCCATGTGCCGTCTTATCGTGATTTTGGTTTTATTTCATGGGAGAACTAAAAAAACAGAACACAACCGACATTTTGAACTCCACGTGGACCACGACACGAACGAGAGTCGATCACGCCGGGTTGGGCGATCAACCTTCACCACCAGCTCCTCGAAGGAAGCAGCGGAATGTGGAACCCCCTGGGGAGCTGCGTAAGGGGTTTGCTAGTCGCTGGACCAGCAAGGAGCTCTCGCCTTCGCGGAGCATGAGCTGCTTGCGGCGGTCGTAGTCAGAAAAATACCGTTTGATTGTTTTGATACTGCTGCTGTAGTCTCGTCCTATTCTTCCAAAGTTGTTTTGCCTAGAGCAGCTGCAGTTGGGCAGCCGCAAGGGACACGATGGTGGCCAAGGTACTGATGCCCTCCCTCTCCGTGGTGGCCGATGCACAAGTGTTGGAGCCCAGCTGTGTACAAGCGTAACCAAGCATGTAGCGTCGTGACCCGTCGTGAACCCAGCCTATAACCTAGACAAAATTGTATAATGCCACCGAGGTCTAGTGCAAAGCCAAATTTTATCACTTTCAGAGTTGATCAGAAAAGGCTGCCAAAAAAAATCATTTCATGGAATTGCAGGAGTGATAAAATCTCGGAGGAACATTTTTTCCACCAAACAGGCCCCATAAGACGTGATTTTGATAAAATCTGATCAGATATGGGACCAGATACCCCGAAGCCTCCGTAAACAGTCATATAATCACCTAAAAAAAATTTGCATAAGATCCGGCCTAAGAAAAGATGACTTGTGTCTTGTGTCATGATCGCTTCCGCTCGGCTTGCCGTACCGAGCATCATCGATACCTGACGTGCCCCACACGCTACATACACCCTACAAGAAGAGAAGCTTGCTGCAGCCCAGGTCGAATGAGATACACACCTACTTAAAAAGTACCAGGTAACCTGTACCAGGTATTTCACATATATATACTCGTCTACGTAAATGTACGTATCATACGAGTACGTGCGTACAGGAGTACTACTGCTGCTGTTCGGGATTGTTGTTTTGTACCATGTTGAGCGTACTACTACTGCGCTGCTGCTGCTGCTGCTGCTGCTGTGTTACATTTTGTGGCTGTTTTCATCATCTATATCCCCCAGCTCAACTCGCAGAAGGGTAAGGTTTACCGGTGGCCGGTGGCAGTCTTCTGAACAAGCCGTCGGGTCACGCTGCCTACCATACCCGTTTAGCTTGCCTCAGCCATGATACTACTGGTATGATAGGCACACGAATCAGACGTACGTCAGCACGAATCACCTCAAGAAAGACTGCTCTACACGTACCAGGTACCACTGGTATGAGATATCCGATACGTAAAACAAACACATAAAAAGCGAAATCACACGTGAGGCAAACACGGCACCGTTGGCGTAGTGGGTGCGAGCCAGTCTAGAACGTTGTTGCTGGTGCATGCCCAGAACAAGATCAGCGGCTCCTTACACGCAGGCATCACATCTCTCTATCTCCATATAATAACCAACCTTGATGCCTGTCCCCTTCGCAGCCTTTCTAAGCTTTGCCAGCGTTCGGGGTGCCCCTTGCTGCAAGCAGTCCTCTTCGGTGCACACACCCAGGTTCGCCATCAAGGGAGAACGGCGGTGGACAGGAGCATAGTGCTGCTTGGCGTGATTCCCTACCTTGTGCGGCACTGTTGCAGGGGAAGCTGTCAGCGCGAACGCCAATACAGCAGTTAGGCCCATGCCCTATACGCCGCCGTGCTGCTGGGAAGACGAGCAGAGACCAGCAGAGCAGGACACAACAACAGAGCAGCAAACCTGACAGTCCCTTTCAGTTTGCCGGGGACATTTAACACATCCTTCGTTGTATCGAAACCCTGTGACGGTTCTTCTGATTCAGACCCGTGTCATCGCACATCCATCACACTTCCAGAGCTTCAGAGCGACAGAGAGAGACAGAGAGGCATTTACATTCCGACAACACCACCACTCGGAGTAACACAGCTCTGCAACAGCAGTACTTATGGCGCACTTACAAGGGATCGACTCCACCACGAAGCGAGGTCGAGTGCTGCGCTTGGCCAAAGAAAAAGGTACGGACTGGCCTCGACTTTGCTGGCATCACAATTCGTTTTTAGTACCAGGTATAATATTCGTAGAAACGTAGGACGATGTACCGCTCTACTGACAGGCGAGGTTCAGCGGAGTTCAGCGCTCGATTCGGTGAATCGGTGATTGACCCTCTGACATCCTGCCCGGAGCACATATAAGCCTTCTGCCGCTGGCTTACCACGCCTTGCCCCCTGCCTGTCACGGCACGCTCATCAGGCTTCAAGGCTGGTGCCACAACAGGAGTCTTCTCGACGATTGGAGTGGCCGCCCTCACCAAATTCTCGCCATGGTGAGAGAGAGAGAGAGAGAGAGAGAGAGAACATGCGGCTCGGCTTATTATCAATCTCCGCAGTTTTTGTCATGACGGCCAGTATCCTACCTGGCACCACAGCTTTACAGCTTTATGCTCCAACCTGCCCGTGGGTAGACTGACTGCGTGCCTCGTTTCGCAACCTCGGGGTAGATTATCAATAGTACAAGCAAGTACAGGCAATGAGCTATCAATAGGTAATGCTCAACAGCAACACATTAACCCTTTTAGAACCGCAGTCCCATATGTGGGGACAAACCAGTCAAAATTCAAGTAGTTTTGTCCCCAAACGGGACTGCGGTTCTAAAGGGGTTAACAGCTCACCGGCAGTAAATAAAGCGGTACAAACGTACCGGCACCGGCGAGTACCTGGTACCTGGTACTTCGTTTTCCTGTCTGCGAAACGCAGAGCAGTATATACGCAGCACCGCAGGTGGAACGCTACCTGGTACCTGGTATATTCCCGTCTGCGAAACGCACTCATCATGGCAGTACGCAACACCAAGGGTACTAGATATTGGTGTCGTCCGGAGTGGACACAACACATGTATACTGGAGGTTTTTTAGCACTGCAGTCAGTCCCGATTTGCGGACACACCACTCAAATTTGAAGTAGTTTGTCCCCAGAGCGGGACTGCAGTTAGGAAAAGGGTTAAGATAATGCGATCAGCGTCGGTGTCAGGAGGCAGAGCCCCGGCGGCGGAGGTAGGGGGTGTCTACCCGACCTATTTATGCAAGCATAAATCGACGATGCAAGAACATGCCCGACACGAGCACCGCATGATACTACCGGATAAACTCGGTGCTCCTGTGTGTAGTAGTCGTGCTGCTTGCTGCGCACTCCTGTTGATACTACTGACGTACGTGTGCTTCGTCCTTGAAGAATATGTCGCGTTTCCTGCTGCGGTCAAAGCACCTGTGCTGTCGCAGTTGATGGGCACGGAGCTGAAGTGTCCAAACTGTAGCTCCTTGAGAAAGTTTGACAGAGACTGCCTACTTTGAACCATGGCTTAGCCTCATAAGCTCGGACTACGTATCTAAAGACTGAGGTGCGACAGGAGAGGCGAGTGCATTCGTACTGGCGAGGGCTTGCCTCGGGACCGAGTTTTCGTCTCGGGACGGGGCCCCGCGCGATCGAAATATCCCGGGCTTCCCCGGGACGGAATAAGAGGGGGTACTTAAAGCACGGGACGGTACAGCACGGGATAGAACCATCACGGGATTGAACGGGAAAATTTGGACGGGATTGAGATTTTACGGGAATGCACGGGACGGGTTTGAGATATCACGGGACTTTACGGGGCAAAAAAAGCACGGTACTCCACGGGACGGGATGTAAAAACGATTTTACGCGGTATTTGTACGGTACACAACAAACACAGTATTTTGTACGATGTTACACGGTCGCACTTTGCTGATCATACGCGAACATAACCGAATCCCATGACGTTGTCGGAGTGTATTCGTTCATCGTGGCGCACGTATTTCATATTGTGTGGACGGCGTGTCGCACCGGGGGGTCGTTTTTAATCGAATTATCTTTCATAAAAAAAAACTTGAAAACAAATGTTTTTTTTTACACAGAACAAGAACATTTTTAATCATAGGTAATTAGTATGAAAATATCTGGAATATATATTTGGTAGTAACACATTTGAAAAACAAATGTTACGAGTAAGGTTCAAAAGTATGACATACTGCCTTTGAGTTGAGCATGTTTAACTGTTGAGCTATACACCTAAACTCTAAACTCCCAGGAAACTCCCGTTGGATCAGAAAACACGAGATAAATCCCGCGAGATCACGAAACCACGGGACTGGTTTGGACGGGATTTGGGAAATGCCAAATTTCACGGGTTTGCACGGGACGGAACACAGATTTCACAATATGTTGCCCACATTTCACGGGACTAGTTTGCACGGGATCGGGTTTTAAAAAAGAAGCCCGGAATCGGGATCGGGATCGCGAACACTTCCACGGGATCAGTTTGGATGGGAACAGGGTTTTCAAAATTCCACGGGTTCACGGGATTATCTCGTATCCCGTGGAATCCCGCGGGATCGGGTTTTTCACCCCGGGAAAAATCCCCGAGGAAAGCCCTGGTTTTAACAGGCAACAGCGATGCGAGTCGACGAGGGAAGGCAAGGGCCGAAAAATGCAAGGCAAAAACCGTAGTGGGGCGAGGGGGGGAGAAGGAAAAGCCTGCTTTGTGACCCCGGATCTGAGTTGCGATTATTAATATTAATAAGGAGAGAGAAAAGACGGGCGAAAATAATAATGGGATGGGGGAAAAAACGCAAGTAAAAAAAAAGTAGATGAGACCGTACCTGGCGTACTGCAGTTTCGGTTGCTCCGACATGGATTCGAGAAGCTTCCACGCGTCGGCCAGATAATGAATGATCTATAGCGGATATACAGATATTCTACAGATAGATCATGCACAGGTAGATCATGTGTAGATATATGATGTGTTTCAATATAGTTCCTCACTTGCCTTTGAGAGAGGTTGCGCAGGATCTGCTTATTGATAGTACATATCCAAACCTGGCAGCATGCTATAACGTATATAGCTCATGCGGATTGTACGGCTCCCGGCCACATGAGATATAAATCAAACTATTATTAAAAGTACAGATCAGGAAACTGTCTTCCCCCGACAGATCTAGACCGTCAAACGGGAATCGATGGTCTCTCCGATGCCTACAACCTTGTGATGATGATGGATGATGGATGATGATGATGATGGTGATGATGATGATGGTGATGATGGTCTCACATTAGCCCACTCCCCTGAAATCCTGGCTGTGGTCACAGAAACAGGCTGTAATAACGAAAATGCATCTCGATGGGAGAAAACAAGTGAGTACGAAATCGTGCGCACGGCAGTACCATACCGCCATCCAATCGACGTGTGACGTGAGGTCAATCATTCGTCTATTCATCAGCAGGAACGGAAAGAGTTTCTCGACCAATCAAGTTCATTTGTTTTTAAGCAGCAGGAACGGAAAGAGTTTTTTTTACCAACCGAGTCCGTCCAATAGGTACGTAGCAGGAACTGCGCCGATGTTTTCGGCCTACCACGTGTTTCGACCTCTTACCACGTGTATCAAGTTCACCCATTGAGCGGCAGGAACTAAATTTCGATGCGATCAAAATCATGCGTTCAGCGGTAGGAAGTGAGGAAGCTTTCGGCCCGACGCTCCCCCTCAATATCCACCACATCAACAACATCCGACAGGGGAAAACGTCGCGAAAGAGATGAAGGACATCTAAGCCGACTCGATCCCTTTCAAGCATATAGCCTACTTGGAATTGTCGAGAAAATATGTACTTTGCGCAGCAGTATCGGGGTTTAACCGTCCAGTAACTGGGTTAACGGTCCAAACACATACTGCGATATTATGGCCGCGGATTTGACCTTGAGTCCCTCATCCCACCGTTTTTTTGCAACACAGCAGTAGGCGTTTGTAGAGTGGGCCTAGAGAGGCCCCGTTCCCGGCACTCTTTCGCATAGGTTATGGAATGGAAGCCTCTTGGTTTCGGCCGAAAGGGGTGGTGTGTTTTTTGGCACAGCACCTATATACCTGAGGCAATTTTTGTTGTGATTTATATTTGAAAAGGCTGGAAGCTACTGACAAGTAAGTAGCCCCAATCACAGACGAGTTTTGTCGGGATTTTGTTGGGACGAACGTCGGTGATTGGCACCACGATCGCGCCGCCTTTTGTCAGACGAGACGAGAGGTGGTGCGCGTGAGGAAGAGAGAGAGACCTTTTGTGGCAGCTCGTAAGCTCAGGCAATCGACGCAGCAGAGGGCGGCCCCAACACCATGCTGGTGTGGCGGCGTTTCCCCCCTGTAGCATGTGCCTTGTTGTGTGTCTCGGAGTCTATGCTCTGTCTCTGTGAGAGGGTAGAAAGTCGGCCCCTGCGCAGCCTGCTGTTCCTTCACGTACCCTCTTCTGTCCCAAAACCACAGGCGCAAGTTTTGAGTGCGTGCGCGTAGTCAGACCACAGCAACACCAGCACCAGACTGCAATACCAGCAGCAGCAGCTTCTTCTCCGTGAATCCGAGCTCTGGCCCTTGCCTGCAGCAGCGGACAAGCCCCGTGCTTGCAGTGGCTAGGACGCTTTTCCCGTCAATTTTCAAACTGCAGGAGTGCAGCAAAAAATTTGCCACCCTGTCCGGAAATGTAAGAGAGTTTTGATACTCGTATATACTATTCCTCAAACAGTCGTTGTATTTCCGGACATGGTCGTAGTACCACCACCGCTCTGTCCGGAAATGTAAGAAATTTTCGGTGCAGATATTAATAACCAAAGAGTCCTTACTTTATCGGACATTGTGGTATCGTTCACGCGAAAGACTCAAAACCGATTATAAAACCAAGTTAAACGAACTCTCCCCGAGGAAAACATCCCGATAATTTAATGCCTTGAAAAAAAAATCCCAGGTATATATATAGGATCAGAGCCGTGTTTTTTGTGGGGTTTTTCGTTCTTTGAGGGCAAACTGCAGTCACCTTTTGGGGACAAGCCACTCAAACTCCAAGTAGCTTGTCCCTCATATATATCGTGAATGCGGTCGTATAGGGGTGTACAGCAGTGTACAGTGCAATAGTAAAAAAAAAAAGTTGGCATCAAAGCGTCGAAACAGTCGCGACGGAATCTCGCAGTCCATGCGACGTGCGGGACTTGCCCTCCTCGCGACTATAACTCCGATGCAAACTATTATTACCAGGTAGAGCTGTGTGGCTCGAGGTTGATGCGTTTACGGTCCTAAAAAGTGAACAGTGTGATGGTCACCAAGTCGAAGCCCGTTCGAAACGGGCCTCAGGCCACGGAGTAGCTTGCGCGCAAGCTACCCTCAACAGCGATCGAAAGCCCCAAGGAAGAGCATCGTCTTCTGTGTGCTCCTGCGGTGTGTTGAGAGCAGTGTTACGCTCAAGTCTTCTGTAGTCGGCAGGCGGCAAGGGGCCGAAAGGCGCTGGTTTGGTGTGTCGCGGTTCTTGTTTTTCTGTAGCCAGAAAGCTGATCACAGCGACGAAAGCTGTGTCTAATCTCCACTCAAGCGTTCGGGAGACACGCATACCCTGTTAGTATGTCGTATTTTTAATACAGACAAGCCACTGGGGGGGAACGATCGTCACGTGCCACAACGCTACATGCATGTATGTCACATTCGTGATCATGCCTAGAACATGCAGGGTGTGCTCCGATTCCGCGTGACCTCGTTCCTGACATCGACCGGTTTCTACGTCTGAAAACGCTGATTTGACTGCGTGTGGGCGGGAGACCACTGTGAACAAAACAAACGCCTGTTTTTTTGGAAATCTGTGACTTCGATTCTCGTATTATCATACCAGGTACATAAGATCGGAGGAACTTCCGAAAAATGAAACACGCGTTGGCACGACAAAACTTGCCTGCTTTGACCCGTGACCTCGATGTTTCCCGTTTCACACTCGCGCACATTCGCTGATGTTCTCTAATTTGTACGGCAAGATAGCACAAGCAGCCGCTATGTGCACGGATCTCGCGTAGCGGGAGGTTTGTAACAGCAGTAGTCGCCAACCTGTTCGCGTTGATGGATGCCTGTCGGTCGGCCGCTTCAGCCATCTGGGAAGGGGTGCGCAATGATTTCGGCCGGGGGGTGAAAAATTAGAAACTCGCATCCTACCTCTCCTTGCAGCGCTGTATGCTATTAATAATAATCTGTCATGCCGACTGTTTTTCGCTGCGGTTTTCGCGTCCATGGTTGACACCCACCTGCGGCGCTACTGCTAAGAATGCCTCACGCCGACTTTTCTTCGCTGCTTGCACCACGCCCGCCCCGCTACACGCTAATGGTGTGCCATGCCGGCTCGTCTTGTCTCTTTCTTCGTTGTTTTTTTTTTTGCGCGTCCATCCATGCCTCTGCAGGTTTCGTAAGTCGACGAGCGTCAGCGCCAAGACGGCCTTGGCGATCTCCCCCATCTTCCTCGCCTGTGAGTGAGAAGTGGACACCTCTCAGGCAAATCGCACAGCAGTACACTTCCTGGGGCACCTATATATGATGAGCGAGCTGCGGTTGGCTCTACTCGTATAGTGCCAAAAGGGTCGTATGCCCCTGCCTGTGGAATCCACCGCGTCGTCAGCAAGTTTGCTCTCCCCCCCCCCCCTCCCCCCCCACCCCCCCCCTACCTGGAAACGCCTACACCGGAAATGAAATCAACTCATTGAAGCTGTCATCCGTATGCAAGTTCGCCTCACAAGCGGTTCTTAGTAGGATGCAGCTCACCCTTCACGCGACTCGCCGGACACCTCACGGCGCTTCGCGCTTTTGGTGCAAGCAAACGTCTGCCTGGTCGGTGAAAACCCGACATGCTCCGTCCCGGCATTGTAGGGATGCGAGGGTCTATGGTCATACGACTACGGCCATGCATGAGATCGAGTACATCTCTCCTATCGAGTACACATGACTCGCCTTTATTATTGTATGTCGCGTTGGGTTGGCGTCGGTTGGAACCGACACTGCTGTAAAACATGCCGCTCACTACGTGAGCTAGACAACCAGGGTACCGTTTTTTTTGTTTTTGTTTTTCCACGGTCGATCACAGCTGGCAATCGAAGAATATAGATTCTTTTGTGGGGGGGTGGAGAACCTTTACTCCGCACAAGGGGAATGATCGCATTACGTACCAGGTAGTGTTTATATATAGTAAGGGACCCACGAGGCAGTTACACAGCAAAACCCACTGCTGTCTCTGGAAGTGGCCACACCAAAGGATGTACCAGGTATCAATTAATTGACGTTGTCATCCATGCAAGAAAATCCGCTTCAAAAGCGGTTCTTGGTAGGATGCCGCCCACCCTTCATGCGACTCGCCGAACACCTCACGGCGCTTCACGCTTGGTTCAAGTAATGTCTGCCTGGTCGGTGAAAACCCGACGTGCTCCGTCCCGGCATTGTAGGGATGCCAGGCAGGGTCGATGGTGATACAGCTACTACCATGCATGATATCGAGTGTACGTCCCCCCACCCGACCCACCTAGGAGATCGATGGTGGCCACAGACGGCGAGACAGAAAGTGGGTAAGATAAGCAAAATATTCAATTTCAATATGTGAAGTATTGGACAAAGACGTACTGAGCGCCCTAGTGCCTCCATTATGTTCCGTCTCGAAAGGGATGCGCGGTCAATGACCAAGCGACTACAGTAAGCAAGCAATGAATGAGTACCCCCCCCGACCCCCCTCTTTCGGTCGAACCCACGGCTGACGTATTGGAAATACTTTCGTGAGTGCATCAAGTAAAAGCACCACGCAGCTTACAAAATGGAGAATCGACCATTCAACTGGTCGAGCCCACAGCTGACAGGTTTGAGTGCACCCCCCCCCCTACCTACGACTACGGCCATGCATGATAATGAGTACACCCCCCCCCCCCCCCCCCCACCCCCGACCCCCCCCCCCCCCCCCCCTCATTTTCCCGCCTTCGCCTTATAAAGACCTCGTCCGGACGGAGCTCGTGATGCACGGCGCGAACATCGACCCCCACGCGTACGGAATTGTCGACGGCGACGGTGATAAAGCTGAGGAGGCGGTGTTGAACCGGGGAGACCTGTCGGTGACGAAAAAGGCGGCGAACTGGTGCTACCAAAACCCCTTCAAGATGATGGGTGAGTCCAAGAGTGCCTTATTTATATGCTTTAGTACGTACCTGGTACAGCAGTAGTGACATTTTGGTACATTTTTTTTCCATGGTAACCCTTACGAGATGATGGGTGAGTGCGCGAGTGGGTTATTAGTGATGACGTTATTTTGGTGGCATCGTTTCCAAAACCTTTTCGAGATGATGGATGCGCCCTTTCAAGGTGATGGGTGCGCGCTTTTAAGGTGACGGGTGATTGCGCCAACGCGCGTTTGTTACAAGCGAAGACTGATGATATCACGTTATTTTTTTTTTCAGTTTTTTGTTGTTTCTTCCCTTTTATTACCTTCGCCCTTCTCTTTTCTCTCCCTCCTATTATTACGGGGGGGCATAGTAAGTAGGACCAAATATTGTTAGTAAAAATAGCGAAATACATAGGTTTTTGTGTGTACCGTAGGTCCTGTTTAATATGGTCCCTCCTATGATTAGTCATATCTCAGATCAGGGGTCACACAGCACGCTACCCCTCCCCCCTCTCCACAAAGGGTCGTGCCTTCTTTTTTATCGCGAGAAAACTTGAGCCATACCTTCCCACGTAAATACGTAAACATGGTATAATATTAATATTGGACCATCAGCGCATCACGCATCGCGCACATTGGAAAATTGAGTTTCAGCCACCCTGGTTCGGACTCACAATTGACCTTCGCTAGCTATTGCTGCCACCCCCCCCCCGCTCCCCCCCCTTCACGCCTCCATCCCTCCCCGTGTTTCGCCCCCCCCCCCCCCCCTCCTAACGCGTTCGCTTCAGTTGGCATGGCCGCCCCCGCAGTGGGAGGCATCCTCTACTCCATGCGGAACGAGACCAATCTCAAGCTCAGCCAGAAGCTCATGCACACCCGCGTCTACGGACAGATGACGGTGGTGAGCATGATGGTGGGCATGATGACCTTCCAGGAGATCATGAGGAGGAACGGCGGGCTGTTCGTTATCGCGGATGCGGAGGAGGCGGAGGCGGAAGAGGGGGAGGGGGACGGAAGCTTGGTGGTGGCGAGACCGTCAACATCGGCGTAGCTGTGTTCTTGGTCTGCGGCAGCGGTGGCAGCACCGGGTGCCGATCGAATGTCGATGTCCACGGTGTGTAGCATCTCCTCTCCTTACGAAGGAAGAGCACGCTGCTGTGGCGGAGAAAAATAGACCGGTACCCCCCCTCCCGGTCCTCACGCGGGCACATGCTGTCTCGGAGGAGAAGAAAATTGACCACAATCAGTTGCGGGCGCGAGGTGTCTCTCTCTTTCTGTCTTCACCCTGACCGGTAGCATAGTATACGTTTGGACCCTGATGTGGATACTAAGTGTGCACAATATTCCAGGCCACAGCGGTGTATATAGGAGAGCGGTCTTCTTGCGCGCGTCAAGACCTCTTTCGGTCTCATTTCTGTAGTGGTCCCTCTATAGTGCCGCCCGAGTCGTCCTTCTTTAGTCGCGGTTGAGTACTGCGGTTGAGTACTGCCGGTCGCCTGCTGTACTGCCTGCGGAATCGCTTAGCACAGATTGAATTGACCAGTGTGGCACGTAGTATGCGGAGCAATTAGTGCCGGTTGCCGCTATAGTGCCGGCGTGGTTGGTTGACGCATAGACCAGCACCACAGAGGGGGGCCGGCGCTGACCGCTGCTGTTGTATGGCAGCGGTCTGACGAGGGATCAAAGCGAGGCCGGTCTACTACTGTATGTAGCATCTGTGATGTGACTCGGTGCATGTTTTGGAGGTGGCGGCGCGCGCCGCCCTCTTTCTACTCGGTGTTTGCCACCGCGTTTCTTTGCCCGAGTGATCAAAGCGCGCCGCGCACGATGTAGCGGTGAGCGCCGGTTTTTTACCGGGCTCCGGAACTGGTCTGGCGGCGACGAGAGGCTTGCGGGCGGGGGCGGCGACGACAGGCCTCCTACCTGTTTTTTGTTTTGTGTGTGTAGAGGGCAGCTGGTTGGGGAGTAATTTTTGTAGACTTTGGAGGAGGGCGTACGACGTTTCTTGGGGCCTTACTAGCCCCTTTAGAACTAACGACCCCGCGATTTTGGGGCCAAACTACTTGGGATTAGAGTAGGTTCGTACTCGAAGTGGTGACAAGGCGGAGGTCTCCTATATGTAGTACGTTGTGCTGGGGGTAGTTTTTATAGGCCTGGGAGGAGGAGGGTGAGTGGGGCTTTTGCAAGCCTTGGCTATGACCTTCCGTTTTTTTGTTTTTTTTTTCGGTGGGGGGAAGTTGCTGGCCTGGTTGTGGTGGCGGAGGGTGCGCAGGGTTGACGCCCCTCGATGTGGATATCATGATGTGTACGGAGTGACTCTGTGATGGCGTTGGTGTGGAATGTGTTTTTGCGGTCTGTTCAAAGAAACACGAAGAATCACACTCGAGAACACCTGGTACCTGGAATATATACCTGGTGTTTTTTTTTTTTTTTTTTTTTCTGTACACTCGGCGACAAGTGGCTCAACAGGTTGAAAACGCTTGCATGAGGGGCGGGGGTTCGATACTCGGCGGGTTCAAACCCAAAAGGTTCTTCCTTACTAACCCCAAAGGTACACTTCCTTGCGCCTTCATGGGTATATCATGTCGCTGGAAGCGCGAGGAGAGCGTCAGCTAGTAAAAATCGATAAAACGTCGACGAGCGATGGGAATACTGAGCCCTCTGCGCGGCAAAAATGAAGGCATGTGCACCAGGGGGGAGGGAGAAGGGAAGACACCTGTGACCACCGCTCGTCCAGAAGGCAACTGAGTGAAGAAGAAATCATTTGCGAGTCGGGCCGTTGAGCTGGAAAGTGAACGTGACGATCACAAAAAAACAATAACGTTGATCCTATATCGCGGTATCTTGACTCGTTGCGCGAGGTTGGAGCTGGAGCTCCACGCGTGATTCTTACCGGGCAGGGATTGTTACCGCATGTAACCGTTTCTATCCGTTTTTGGTTATAGTTTCTTCCCGCCATGCTTGATGCCCTATACCAACGGCGCGACTGCGGCACGCGAACGCATACGATGCGTTGCGCTAGTGCGGTGGAATACGTCTAGCTATCCCGAAGGGAAACGATGAACGTGCCGTCGAAGGCAGGACGAAGGCTTTATTGGCATTGTCTACTTGAATATGACTGTCTTGTACTGTATATACCATACCTGGTTGCGATCATTCATTGCCTGCTTGCAGGACAGGAAACGATTGGATAACAAGAGAATGGCAGGGAAAAAAAGAATCGAAGATGGCCAAAATTCCACCCTTTGCGGAGGATGTATAGGTTTGATGACGAACTCGCATATTTTCTTTCATCAACACGAAGGAAGAGTGGGAATGAGAATAATGCAATCGCTCATAGCCTCTTGACTCCCGACTACCGACCACTCTGCCGATATCATAGGGATGTCGCCCGCTTCACGGCTAAACCAACCAGCCAACCCTTGTTACCATACGGCTAGGTAAACCCGGGTTACCGTGTCGCCAGACTAACCCGGGTTACCGTACGGCTACGAGACCAACCGGGATTTTGTCGTATGCGACCAGACTAACCCGGCTTACCGCACCGCCAGATCAACCCCGGGTTTTGTCGTACGGCCAGACTAGCCCGGGTTACCATATCGCCAGACCAACCGGGGTTTTGTCGTACGGCCAGACGAATCCGGGTTACGGTGATTCCCGGACCGCTAGGTAGGCCCACCTGGGTTACCGTGCGACCAGACCAAGCCGGGCTGTTATACGGCTAGATCAAGCCGGGCTGTTATACGGCTATAGACCAAGCCGGGCTGTTATACGGCTAGATCAAGCCGGGCTGTATGTACGGCTAGACCAAGCCGAGCTGTCATACGGCTGGATCAATACAGCCCGGTCTACTACGGTCGTACGGCTGGGCCAACCCGGGTTGAGCGCAGAATGCTGTGAAGAAGAAAACGAATCGAACCGTGCGCGCGAATGTGAAGGTGTTACCTATCCTGAGCTATTGGGGTAAAAGACCGATCGATTGCCCAGCCCGAGGTAATCCTTATAACACGTGACGGCAATGACACCACGGCACGAGGGTGCTACTCTAGAATTTTCCCTCGGGCGTGGCGAAAGAGTGCAACCGCCGCATTTTTTATTCGCCGTGTAAAGAAAAAAAACGCTCGAGGTCCGGTGTCGTCATTCATTCATCATGTGTATATACTCGACAAATAATTAAATCAAGAAGGAACGAAGAACAAGCGGTTGGCAACCCACCCCGCCCCCCCGATGTATATGCGTCTTTAGCATTATTTCTGAACCATTATACCAGGGTATACATGATAGGGGGGAGGTGAATACTGAAGAAAATAGATGAAGACAATTTTTAAAACCGAGCTGTCACCCGTGGTTCCCCGTTGACCCCCCCCTCCCCTAAATCTCCTGGGTAGAGTAGCACCGGCGTAATGTTTTATTAAAAAAAAAATCGGTATTTTGGATCCAAAACGTATTCAATTTTTTCATAGCCGGCCGTGATCGATCTTGATCGTGCGCACCAAATAATAAGTACCAGGTACCAGGTAGTACTACGCCGTTGAATCACCCGAGTTCGCTATCACGGGGGACCAGATTAAATAGAACCTATACGGTAGACACCAAAACCCATATATTTCGCTATTTTTACTAACACTATTTATTTGGTCCTATTTACTATGGTCCCCCGCAATAGACACCACCCGCCGCAAGACACTACCACCCTGGGTGATAAAAAGCTAAAGCCAACATCATCGATACCACCCGGGTTTCTTCGTTAAAACGATACCTATGATATGTATTTATTAAACTTGCTGGCCTTTAACGCAACACTCCCAACGCATCGATCGGCTGTGCTTGCTGGCAGCGACGTGTATAGACTATTTATTACATCGGTCACGTCGTTTTAAGTTTTGACTGCTCGTTGTGCTCATATTTTTGCGGCGTTTCGGCACCTACATTACAAATCATCAGTATTCTTGTAGTATTAATAGTAGTAGTAGCAGCAGTAGTAGTAGTAGTATAGTAGTAGTGACATTCCCTAAACAACAAAAATGCAGCGGATTCAAGGCGATTGGCCCAAATCTAAATGGGATTGTTTTTCTTCGTTCATTATCTGTAAAAACTCTGTGACGCAAGAACCGAGCGTCAAATATTATAGGAGAGGAGATCGGGATTTCCTATCTCACCCCCTACAGCTTTTTTAATAGGTATTTTTGGGGAATCTTGCTCGTCTCATTACAGGGAACTCGGCTTTCCTATTAACCCTTTTAGAACCGCAGTCCCGTTTGGGGGACAAACTACTCAATTTTTTAGTAGTTTGTCCCCAAAACGGGACTGCGGTTCTGAAAGAGTTAATAGATATAGTTGACTTTTCGCCTTCAACTCGTTTTCGTTAACTCAACATCGCTCGTTGAAAATCGGCCGAAACGGCCGGAATTATTGGAACGATACATGCAGCCCAAAATATTGACACATAACCTTTTTATTGCACAGTAGTAGTATGGAAATGCGACCTTGATAATCGATATCCATTTTTCCAGGGCTTTTCGCGGGTCAGGTCAAACCTCAGAGGTCGGGTCGGGTCGGGTCAGCTGACCCGACCCGCGTTTTTTTTTAGGTATGTTAACTTGACCCGACCCGACCCGCGAGATTTTGAAAGCCTCGTGACCCGACCCGACCCGACCCGTGAGATTTGAAAACCTCTTGACCCGACCCGACCCGACCCGCGAGATTTTGAAACCTCCTGACCCGACCCGACTTGACCCGCCACTTTCCGACTGACCCGTGAGACACGGGTTTCATGCGGGTCGGGTCACCTTGACCCGCGAGACCATTTATCTTGACCCGAAGGTTTGACCCGCGGATCTGGCCCGTGGGTGGGCACTTCAAAAACAATTTAATGTTCATTTTAGTGCCCCGAAGCGATATTTGACCTGGCTGTAGTGGGTATGAATGGATGCGGGCATGCGTATATGAATTTGGCGGTGTTTTAATGTCTGAATATGATACCAAAGTGGTGTTACGGAGTATTGGTACGAGAGAAGCCATTGGGTAAGAGAGCGGGAAGTTATTCAATTGGCGGGTCCGCGAGCCGAATGCGCGGGTCCGACCCGCGGGTCAGCAAAAAACAACTCGCGGGTCATGCTGGCCTGACCCGCGAGTGACCCGCTTCTCGCGGGTCATGACCTGACCCGACCCGTAAGCTTTTCATCACCTCTTGACCCGACCCGACCCGACCCGTGAGATTTGAAAAACTCTTGACCCGACCTGACCCGACCCGCGAGCTTTGAAAAATTATTGACCCGACCCGACCCGACCCGTGAAATTTTGAACACTTCCTGACCCGACCCGACCCGACCCGTGACATTTTGAGCATCAAGTGACCCGACCCGCGGGTCGGGTCATGACCCGCGAAAAGCCCTGCATTTTTCTTCAAAGGGATTTCGCCGCGCCTTGCCCTGCGCGGCCACAAGACAAAAACTTGTTTTAGCGGCCAGCTAAGTATCTATCCAAGTTGCCCGAGAAAAAACGGGTAGCCAGTGGTATGAATATTAGTCAAGTAAAAAACTTCATTCATTGAACGAATCATGGATAATCTACAGATAGATATTTCTGACCTGCCGCAGTGAGAGGTTTTCGAACAGGATCTATCTATCTATATACAGTAGTACTGCTGTAGTAATATCTATCTGCATAGCACAGATTCAACCCGGGACAATCATGTGCCAGATCACGCGAATTGTACAGACCCTACCCAGTAGGATGAACATAAGCTTAATCATACGACATCGGGAATAGACCTCCACCGTTATTATTGAGGGAAATAATCCCAAGATTGATCTGCCTTGACACAGATAGATGAACGACTGCTGCAAGACACACACATGAAAAACGCCTGCAAATAAATGCAATACCTGCAAATACCATTTGCATTTGCTTAATAAGCCCTTGGAGTAACACCTGGTCGATATAATATTAATAGGTTACCCATGATGACCAAATGACAAATAAATCAAAATTACCACGTCGAAGGTTAGCCAGCCATGGTTGATAAATAGTTTATGTTCGACCAATCAACCACAACCACATCAAAAACATCCAAAAATAGGGGGCCGGCCGAATCGCCACCAGCCAGCCAGCCACAGCCAATCTCAACTCAAAACAAAAGAACGGTGACCGTTAATAATAGGTTGGCTCGCCCTTGTCTAAAACCCGCAAGGCCTAGCTCTATATATAAAAAATAGAGGAAGCTATGTACTACAACAGCCCTCCCTTCCCCATAAAATACGAATAATACTATAGCCTTAGTATGGAGCAAAAAAAAACAAAAAGCGCCGTCGTCACCTGTACCTCCCAAGAGAAAAGAAAGAAACTAAAGAGTCCTTCCCCCCTCGTATACACCGGGGGGGGGGGTCCGGACGCACGGAAACTTCCTTCCTTCGTTCTTCCTGGAGTTTCCACCAATTCTCCCTCCTTTTCATACC
This sequence comes from Nereocystis luetkeana, assembly GCA_031213475.1. Classification (NCBI taxonomy): domain Eukaryota; class Phaeophyceae; order Laminariales; family Laminariaceae; genus Nereocystis; species Nereocystis luetkeana. Next base: position 3,870,388 of record JARUPZ010000032.1, read on the forward strand.
CTCAGGTTCTCTTTCCCTGATGCTTGGTTATTGCCGCATCTGCACAGCCAATACCAACTACGAACGAACCAAAGCATCACCCGATCAGGACAAGAAAAAAAAAACACGCCAGTACTATATTGCAAAACCATCTAGATATCACGTTTGCTTAAGGTCGACACGCGAGCGAATCCTGCGTAACAAAAATTGCGGAGGATGCAGCAAAGGGGCATCTACTACTACTTCCTGCTGCTGTTTTTGTAGCCCTTCCTTCGACGAGGAAAATGATTGAAAAAGGGGAGTATACTAGTCGCAATAAGTACTAAAATTATAGTACGTATGCGCTAGTGGGGTACCACGAGAGTGGAGTTGTAAGTGGTAATGTCGCGTGTTAGGCCAACACGCCTACTCACTCGTGGGATGGCAAAAAAAAAACTCTCCTTCCTTCGTATCTTCAGACGGATATGGGGCACCACAACAACAAGCTGCAACGAACGGTGCTCAGGGCGATCCATTCGCGTCACCACCACCAACCAACCAACCAATCAACCAACCAGAACCGAAAGATCAGCCTATCAAATCACGTGATTGATGGATGACAATGGCTCATTATAGTAGTAAATGAAAACCAACCAACCAATCAATCGATCAACCAACAATCAATCAATCAACCAACATCATGGATGGACATGGCAGTCGAAGGAAGCACCCCCTCTTGATAATTCCGCACAATAAAGAAGGACGACCCGTTTGCACCACCTCAACTCATCTTGCTCGAGACGATGGCACGCTTCACGGAATCAACCGGCGAACCCGACCCAGGACCAATATCGCATTCTGAACACCCGGCGCGCTGTCAGGCTAACGTTTCAGACGCACTTAACACTCCTTCTCCTTCTACAATCTCATATCGCAGGGTATACCTTAATAACCCTGCCGCCGCCGCCGCCTGAGTCGCGGCTGCCGCATTTTGTAAACAAGAGGAGACCTCTCCTCGCTATTCACTTCATCTCCCCTATCCATCAATTGCTTCCACTCCCTCGTCCCTCCTTGTTCCGAGAAAACTACACATTTGTCCAAGAAAATATAGTAACAACAGCCGCAGCATGTATGGTCCGGGCGTTCCACTCCACTTCACTCCACTCCCCACCCTCATCCTACCGTACGCAGAGGAAGCCGCAGCACGCCCCGACCCCACCCCCCCTCTTCCCCGCCCGCCTTCTTCACTCCCAACCCCTTTCCCTCGATTGAATCGTCAAGAATCAGTCGCGGATGTTCTGCGGGACAAACCAAAAAAATCATAAAAAAAGTGATGCATCTCGAAATACAAAACACCAGCATCTTCGCCAAAAGGATGAAAACAAAATAATCGAAAAAATAGACAAACAAAAGGGTTTTGACTGAACTACATAATATGTAGGGCCGCATTGACGGGGGAAGAGGGGGGAGGGGGGTATAGCTAAAATCCCCCCAAGATCTACACGCCTATTTTGTATGAATGCCCGGAGCTCGAGAGGACTTCCGAAAACTAACTGTTCCCCAATGGAGAAACACCCATTTTTATACCTTTTGTTTGACGCGGCTCGCTGACCCCGAGCGAGCCCACAAAACAAGAAAACAATTTTGGGTGTAGCGCTATACATACCTGCACCTTCCCGCCGCCCGCTCCGTGTACTAAAACAAATAAGAACCAGACGAACACAAAACCAATTTTCTTTCTCCGAGTCCATCGTCCTCAGCCCTCTCTCTCCTCGCAACACATCGAACCCCCCAGGAGCCTTTTTCCCCCTCTTTTTACCAATAAACAAACAATAAACAACACCTATTTATTTACTTTCTTGCAGCCTCCCCACTCCCACCCCGTCTGCCATCGGCGCGGCAATGGTCCGACGAACGAGCACGCTCTTTGCTGGTTCGACGAAACTTGTGCAATATCGTGCAAGCTCTCCCCGCCCGCCCTCGCCCGAGATCAACGCGCTTGCACAGCTATCACTCCTCTCACGCCCACCAACAGGGATAACGCCCACCGCGGGAGGAGATGAAAATACGACGGAGCCATCGAAACAAAATCGAGGAAGGACGCTCGAAACAGACAGCTAAGCTATAGCTAGACTACACAGTAGACTAGACAGGCAGACACGAAAAGCACGCAAGCCACGGAAGGCATGCACGACGCGCAAAGCATAAAAGGCTATGCGACGCGTCTTGTGTGTGTTTCACGTTCACCACCACCCAGGACAAGTGCTTCCGCGACGAAGCAAAACGGGCACAACCCGCTCCGCAGTTCCCTCAGCACGACAAGAGGGAGCCAGCCAGCCCTGAGCGAACCATACCGCCATCCGACTATACCCGTACGAAAACACACCACCACGAGCCCCCCTCTCACTACCATCCATCCCACCACCTGCTAGCCGTCGGTCCTCCCACCCAAAGCTCGATCCCTAACGATCAAGAAACCACTCACTCGCTTTACAACATAAAAGTATCCGTAACGTAACCACCTCCCTACCCGAAACCGGTACGTACCGAACCGTACCGCACCATACTCTCCCGGTATTATTCATCCTTTTTAATATCAAGCAGCCAACGAAAGGCCTGTCTACACCACCACTCTGTCCACCATTCCTCCTAGAAAACAAACTAGCGAACGACAGAGCGGGCAAAGAAAGCACAGAGAGGAGAAGTCAGCCCCCGACCCACCCACCCACCCCGTCCCAACAGACGAGCAGCCAGCCAGCCTCTCGACCAACATGCCACCCAAGCAGAGAGAGAAAACAGAACGCGGCTCGCCAAAACACACAAAGCAAAAACTCGGCTCAAATGCCAGGTGACACCCAAACCCGTGACACCCCAACCCGACCCCACCCCACGCTCATCAACATCAAAGGACAAGAGTAACCTCCGAGGCACAACAAACCGAGACAAATAATCATGCAGTTCGGTCCGGCCAGTTTTGCCAAGAAAAGTGGCGCGGTATATATCTCTCGCCCGCGACAGCACCGCTCCTACCCCCCCGCCCCCCCCCACCTCCGCCTTCCAACGCAACACATACGCCTTACGAATTAACTAGACCCGACGCCGCCACCCCCGCCGCCGCCACGCGCGTCCGACAATGGCATCACCCCTTCTGTCGATTCCCAGATTCCCTTCGCCGGTGCCCCCCCCGACCTCCCGCGCTGCTGCAGCCCTAACAAGTGCGCAGGCTCCGCGTCCCGCGTCAACGCCAGCCACGACGGTCGAACCCCTGCCTGGGCCGACACAGACCGGCGAATCTCCAGAGGCCTGACCTCTAGCGGCAGGACTGTCGGGGGCGGGGAGTTGTCGATCACGGGGTCCACCTCCGCTAACGCTTCCTCGCCTTCCCCGGCCGCGCCCCGACTACCCCCAGCCTTGCCGGCGGATGCAGCCAAGATGTCGCGCGCTAGGGGCGGCATCCTCGGCGTCGGGGCCGTCTTGCGCGGTACAAGGACGTCACCGTACGCGGGCGCGAGAACAACCTCCCCCTCTCCCTCCTCCACCTCCACGGAAGCGTGGGCGGCGGCGGGGCCCGAGGCAACCCCCTCCGCCGCGCCGATGGACCCACCTGACGCGGACACCGAATCGGCCAAGGCACTGCTGTCGCCGCTGCTGCTGACGCTGCGGCTGCTTCTGCTGCAGCCAACGCTGCAGCCACCGCCACTGCCGTCGATCGCCCGCAAAGTCCGGAGACGGGAAGCGAGGTAAGCCCCGGGTATTCTGCCCTCCTCCTCCGTCTGCGGAGCAAGTACCCCTGAAGAAGACCCCCTCCCGGGCCGTCTCGGTTTATCCGGAGAGATGGGTGGGGATCTCCCGCCTGACATCGACACCCGCCGGGTATGGTCTGCACCGGAGGCGCCCGCCGCGTGAGCGGCGCCGACGGTGGCGGGGAGGCCGACACCACCACCGACACCTCCCCCGCCTCCCGCGGCAATAGCAGCAGCAGCCGCAGCCGAGGCCGCTGCCGCCGCCGCCACGGCCGCCTTGACGTTGGCGACGACCGGCGCAGTGCTCTCCGGGGGAGGCATCCCAGACTCCGTGTACACCCTCCGCCTTGTCGGCGTCCGCTTGTTGTGCGCCGCCGACGCGATTCCCCCCGGTCCATACCGGGGGGAAGGCGGCCTAAAAGTGCCCGACGGGGCGGTGCCGAACGCCGCCAGAGCACCGCCGATGCTAACGCCGAGGGCCGCCTGCCGCGCCTGCACCGCCAAGAGGTCGAGCGTGGCGCTGCTACACCGACGCATGCGCGTCACCGCCGACGCACGGTCCATCTCCTCCAGCGGGATGTCATCCCCGAGGCCATAGCCGCCCTCCCCGGGGGCAGGCCCCGCCGGAGCCCTCAGATACCGGTGCCCGCAAAGCTCCTGCGCGGAGGGGCGCAACTGCGCGTCCCAGGTGAAGCACGCCAACAAGAAATGTCGGAGACCAGGAGCTAGGTCTGCAGGCAACGGGGGCGGCCCGGGGTTTTCGCTAAAGTGCGCGATGATCTCCACGGGGTGCTTGAACGTGTCGGCCCACGGGGGCTGAGTGGTCACCATCTCCAGCACGGCGCAGCCCAGAGACCAGACGTCGACGCGCCGGCCGCACTTCCGCTTGAGCAGCATCTCGGGAGCCATGAACAGCGGGGTCCCCTTTATGGACATCTCCACCCCGTCCCCCCCATGGTTGTCGTCTTTCAACACCAGGGCGCAGCCGAAGTCCGCCAGCTGTGCGACACAAAAAGATGGTCGGGTCGCGATGCGATTGCTTGGAATCAGAGTTTGCATCATGAACGCTGGAGTGTCGTTAGTATTTAAAAAAAAAAACACACACACACACATCAGCTGTGATGAGATCGAAAATGTTCTCGAAACCCGCACGTACGGTACGGTATTCGCAGGTTGTGTGATATCATACTTCAATCGCGGGTACTAGAGCAGTACGTATATGCGGGGTGTCTAGTTTTCATACACAGATCGTTAATGGTCCACAAAACCCCAGAAGTTCTTGTCTACCAGGTACATTTACAAATGTCAAGAGGATGTATTCCTCCCCTGCCCCCCCCCCCCCCCCCCCCCCCGGTCTCCAACCGATAGCATAGTTCAGGAACAAATTTAGTATGTACTACTTTCTGTGTATCACCGTGACACTTCGAATCCCAGCTTGATGATTGCTTAAAAGTAAATAAAAAATAATTATAAAAAAAGTACAAATGTGACGTTACCCCCCGCCCTCCCCCCCCCCCCGCCCCCGCCGCCTCCTCAGCGACGCACCTTGACGTTCCCCCGGTCGTCCACAAGAATATTCTTAGATTTCACGTCGCGGTGAATAACGCGATTTGCGTGCAGGTAGGTAAGCCCTTCCAAGACCTGCCCCGTGTACTTGCGCGTCATGGCGTCGCTAAGCGAACCGAACTGGCCGAGGAGGGAATGCAACGACCCCGCCGGCACCCACTCCTGGAAGATGCAAAGCTTTCTCTGGCTGTCTTGCAGCTCCGCCCCGAGGTAGCCCACGATGTGGGGGTGGATCAGCTTGTGCATCACCTGCAACGTTAACAGCGGAGGCATGCAGACAGATGGCGGGGGTGGCGTTCAGTGTTCAGTCAGCGGGGTGACGTCGTTGCGGTCAGTCGGGGCCTGTCCGAGATGGGGAAAAACTTACAAAATTTCGACAGGCGGAACCAAAGTTACGAAGTAACGCAATAGATTTGACGAATGACCATCTCCGAAAACGCGGAAGAAACGGCTCGACAAGAAAAAATAGACGAAAGAAAAAAACAGCAGCTGCGGCGGCACTGTCATACGTACTCGTACGTAGTGCACAGGCCGGACATCCGGCACGCAACAACGTCACTGCATGTATTAATAGGATAACTGCAATAATAGACACAGAATCTGACCTATACCACTATGTCCCGTTTTCGCAGGATTGTATTGGATGTTAACGCACGAAAAATCCTTATATTTTGGGACATAATGTGTCACGCAAAACTAATGGTCAGTGATAAATTAGGAGGACTTGTGACAACTATATGTACTGCTGTGTAAGTGTGTGTGTGTTTCCTACCAGGTACAACATACGAGAGCGGAAAATTTCCAACAGAACGCGTCCCCTATTTCCAGAGGCATCCATCGCCAAACGAAGTAATTCAAAGGCGGCCTAGGGGTTGATGGGCGGTCGCAATCGGAGGGGAAGGAAGCTACATCAACAACACCGACACCAACAACATACAACAACGACAAGCATCATGCCCCCCCCCCCCCCTCTGCTCCTACATCTGAATCACGAACGACGCGGTGAGGTCACGCGGGAGTGCATGAGAACATACCGTACACACGAACAGAAATCTCCGGTACCTTCACCGGGCATGACAAAAACGGCACAAAGGCAGCAACACACTCCAGTTGCACTCGACCTAACCAACAGCCGGAAAAATGGCTTTTCAACACGCCGACCTTAACCCTTTTAGCACCGCACTCCCGTATGTGGGGACAAATCAGTCAAATCATAAGTATTTTGTCCCCATAACGGGACTGGGGTCCTATTAATAAAAGGGTTAACAACGTCGAATGATTGACGGAACGACCTTTGCACTAGGACGACACCAAAACAGGTCAGACAAACCGCAAGACCACACACACCCCGGGGCAAATCTCCTCGCCGAGTTCCTCCAAAAAGAGGGGGGGGGGGGGGGGGGGGGGGGTGCGGGGCACAACACACCGAAAATTACGGCTTTCGAAATCCGTCGGAAGGGGGTGTGATATATTACCACCCTAGTGTGATACGGTAAGGCAACTCACGCAAACTCCTCATCGGCCTGGCAGGGAAGAGGGATCGTACGGGGGTGGGGGTGGGGGGGGGGCGCTCCCGTGCATGCTCGACAACAAAAAAAAGTGCTAAAGACGGCAAGATGCTAGACGCACGCACGCACGCACGCGCACAGACGGGAGCGTGTGGTGGTTTGGGGTATCGGGAGAGCAGTCGTGTTTAGCTTCGACCCCACCATTCAACATGTCCAACTCAGCTGCTCAAGTGAACACTGTCCGTCCGCCCGCTGGTTGCCAGCTGGTTGCTGCCATCAATATTTATATTATAAATGTTGAGACTGGGGGGGGGGTCGAACGGTCCGTATCGAGGCCGCGAATCAAAACTATCTATTAATACGAGTATGTCGTATTATATGACGTATACAAAACCTGCAAGACCATGTTCGTACGTATGATATCGTTCGACACGGATCGACGAAGGAAAGTGCTGCCTGCAACCTTTTCGCGACACAAACCGAAGCGGGTAGACAGCAGTAGACAGGAAAAAAAGAGCCATACAGCAGTACTCGTACCAAATATGTGACCCCCGGATCTGAGCTAAGACTGGGAGGGAGCAGGAGCAAGAAGAGTGAAAGGAGACAATAATTGGGGTGAGAAAATAAAACAAAACAAATATGCCATCGCCCGTCCCCAAGAGCCGCCGCCCGTGAAGCAGGAAGCATCATCTCATCAATTCCACGGGCGGGACCGGACAGTGAGAAAGGTATGTATCGGGTGAGAGGGAGCAGCAACGCAACAACAACAGCAGTAACAACAGTAATAATAGTGTTGTACATCATACAAATACGACGCGCGAACGATCAACAACAAAACACAGCCAGCGCATCTTGCCGTTGATTCACTGCTGCTGCTGCTGCTGTTGCTTGTCGTTGGTGTAAGTGGTGTGTGTAGCTTTTGTGTAAAAAAAGAAGCTCGTTTCAATTCTCTGGTATCGGGAATAGAGCAAGCAGTAGCACGTATCGTACCAGGAATATAGTTGTACTGCCGTACCTAGTGCCAGTACAGCATGTAGTAAGGCCCCCCTCTATCCCGCCCCCCGCCCCGCTATTATCAAGTATAAATATGACGTACTCGTAATCCTTCCAATGCTGCAGGTCCAGCACGGGAAAAACTAATGACAATAATGTGTCATCCTTTTTTTTGTATATCTCGTTGTTTGTGGCCACAGGATTTTTCGGTTTTTTGTCTCACGAGGAAGAAAAAACAGTCAGTGCGCGCGCACTCTGCGTGTGGGTGCGCGCGCGTGCTGCTAATGTGCTGCTCACGGATGTCGGTGGGTTGTAGAGACTACAATTTCAAGCAAAGACGATCAACACCTGAAAAAAACTACAGCATCAACAACACATCGATCACACCAACAACACCAACTACTATCAGTAGTAACAGCGCTGGATGGAGTAGAGCATCGAAAGTTTTGATACATCGAACCGAACGTGTTGCCCTACACATCCCCTTGCATTGCCGTTATTTTCACGTATATATAAGCTCGAGATCGCAACAGGAGAACAAAAAATCATACCATGGTAAACGCAAAAGACACACTCACGTACACAGGGGGGTACGTAGGGAACAGGTGCGTATCATATGGAGTAACCCAACACAGACATCATCACCATCACCACATGCAACGAGACCAAAACGCCACAGAAAATATAAGTATTACAGTAAAACCGCACCAAAATATAGCAATGATAAACCAAACCGACTCGGCAAAAGCAGACACTCATCCTCGATCCTCGAGCACAGAAAGCTCTAGATCTATGCTGGGACTGAACGTCAAGCCCGCACCCTTACGCCCGCCCTTCCCCCCGCCTCTATGCCCCATCCCCCCTCCCCTGCACTAAGGGTAAATAAATAGTGGGGAATCAAATGCGACGCTCTGTGGCAGATACGAGTATCACATGTGCACCTAAATCCCCATAACGCCATGGTTAACGATTGAAAATATGTCCAACTGGTACCTGGTATAAAATAGGTCGCTATGGCGGTGTTCGATGCTCGCGCAGGAGCCGAAGAGAGAGAGAGCGTCAGCGCCTGGTCAGTATCATCGCCGACATTGAAGATTTTTTCATCGACATTGATTGGTTGTTACTTTTTTGGGTTCTTGATTCTTCATACTTGCGCTTTCGATCTCTGTTGTTGAGGTTGTTGTTTATGGTCAGGGAGAGCGCTACTCGTACAAACGAGTAATACTAATAGTGGTACATGGTCCGTACCCTGCTGGTTTCCCTCGAGGCGGGGATTTTCGTACAGAAAAACTGGCTCCTCGGCTGACGAGGTGAGGTTGGGGGGGGGGTGAGGAGTGACTCAGGCCTTAAGTTTGTTACGCGAGTCGAGAGCAAGCTCAACAGAACACGAGCAGCAGCGCGACTTGATACAAAAAATCTCAAAAACAACCTAAAACGGAGAGGGTCCGAAATGGGACCCCTTCCGAATATCGTACCCCCGGGCGTGGCAACACGTGTTATACCAGGTACAAAGTTGAAGCGCTAGGCTAGGGTTAAGGTTGGGTTGACCCAGAACAGAGCAAAACGCGCCAACGAACACATTGCTCTCAGCGGGGCAGGCAGCAGGCGTTATTTTAGGTGGTGGATAGTTACGCAAAGCCTGAAGGTCACCAACAAACGACGCCAACACGAGCCGAACCCGTATATGGCGGGAGGAGGGGGGGGCTCATGAGTCATGAGCAACGCTCGGGCGGGTGGCGTTATCACCTACCACGTGGCTAGAGCGATCAACCTGAAAGCTTCAGAATTCTGTCTCCTCCCATCCGTTCGCTGAAGTTTCGGGAGTAAGGATTGCTACCGTCGTCCCACGTCACGATGTACGTGCATTGTTGTGCTGCGTGGGCTGGCTGGTCTATCAATAAAAAAAAACACGAGATCGCCAACCGGGAAAGCCACGCGAGGCTGCCATCGACATGACCTCTGCAGGCCAGGGTAGACGGTTAAGCTGACTTATGTCGACCTATGAAAGGTGTATTGTAGCCGTACCCAACGAGGGGAGCTCGGTGGTGCCGTCACGGTGATTGTAAATCGTAGTCATGTTGGCGTTAAAAAAGAAGATAAAATAAAGTCTGCAGATGAGAGAGGGTCGTATATACTCAATACATCTCCGCAGCTCATGTTCGGAGAGTCAGACAGCCCGAACGGCGAGCTCCCACCACCATCAAACTGCAACATTACTACTGCTGTACTCTGCTGCTGCAACAACAGGCGACGAAATAATTCCGCGCAAACAAACGCCGACACCCGCGAGCAACGTATTGTGGTCATCGAAAACGCCCACCGAATTGGAAAGCCCCACAGCTACAGCCAGGCCGGCGACATGCCAGGCCGGCGACATACATGTCGGCGTTCCGCGCGCAAGATGGGAAGCACAAAAGGAACACCAACAAAAACACATTTTTAGCTCTGGGCTATCGATCAATGTCTTTCCAAAATGGTCGAAGAAAACACAACCACACGGGGGCCGTTCGGGCACTACACGCACCCCCTGTAAGTTTCATATTCACATCTTTTTCCAAAATTATCTCGCGTGGGCCTGGGCCATCTGGTGGATTCATCTTCTTCCTTCGATTCTACGCGATACTAGAATGTCGTCGCAGTTTTTTATTGTATCAAATGTTGGGAGAACGTATTTTGGCGATGGAGTCTATCAAAATGTGTAGAATACAAAAAACCGTACCCGTACTATTTTTGGTTTTATATACTGCTGTAAGAGGCCCGCTGGAAGAAGGAAGCCACGGCTTTGCTCGAAGATGCCGCGACGACCCTTACCACAAACTATCTTACTTAAGTTAAAGTAACAGACCGCCTTGTGAATGATGCCAGGGTACCTGGTAGGGGATAAGAGAAGCATCGAGCGTTCGGGAGGCAAACGGTCCATCCATTTGCAGTACCGACCAATTGGGGGGCACTTTGGTAGAGGGGAGGGGGCGGCGGGTCCAGCTGGAAAGGCCGTCCTCGACATCATGGGACGCAATACAAAATACGACCCTCCCCAAATTATGCCAACTTTTGAGTTGTCCGACGTGATTCATACCGACGTGATACTGGTTTTAGTATCGAGGAAAGCATGTACCAGGTAATGTATGTACGTTGTGCATTTTTGGGAAAGGAAGAAAAAATATCAAGGGCGAAAACGAGATCCAAGAGCAGAGGGAAAAAGAGGGCCAAATAATCATCAAGTACAGAGCCTAGGGCACACTTATGCCACAGCAGCGCGCGGCAGGCAAGTGCCGACACACAAGCCATGCCACACAAGCCAGCTCGCGACAACACGGAAACACAAGGTCGACTGACCAAAACTGTGCGGGCACAGCCAGAGGGGCACGTCGACACAACTCCAACGAGCGCCCAAGCACAACCTACCCAGCTACAGGATCACCCACAGAGCAGACACACGCACATCATGTCGAACACAGAAACACAAAGCCCGAGCCCAAGCTCTCTATCGCAGAAGCCCACCTGAATCTCGTTGTACAGGCTACAGAGCAGCCTCTCTTTGGCCTCGAGAGTTATCTCCTTCACCGCCATTAGCTCTCCCGTGTCCTCATTCATGCCGAGGTACACATTTCCGCAGCTCCCAACCCCGATCGGCCTTCCTTTCTTCCAATGCCCCTTGCGTACGCGACCCTGCTCTCTCGGCAGTCCTGGGCTCGCGATTCTCCTCGTTGGAGATGCGAAGCCGCTCTCGGAATGCGTAGAGTAGCTCGAGGGAGGAGAGGATGGCCCGGCGCCAAGATGCCCGGGCGCCACAAAGAGAGCGTGCGCTCGGGAAGGCCTCCCTCCCAGCGATCGCGGGCGACCCCCAAGCCCGACGTATCCCAACCCGGGCTCAGACCTAAAGGTGTCCGGGTTGAGCTCGCCAGGGCCCACGGGCAGGCCGCGCTCTTCGCCCATAGCCAGGACGCTCAGATCTAAGCGCTCCAAATCTAGGTCCACACGCATTACAGGCGAGTCGGGGCGTGCGACCCGCGCCTTCTGATCCCCAACTTCGCGACTGGTGGGAGCGTCCCCTTGCGTGAATGCTCCGTCATCGCCTCCCCCTCCCCCTCTCCCTCTTACTCCTCCTCTAGACTTGGCGCGACCGGCACCACCGCCGCTCGAGCGAGGCCCAGAGAAGGTAGACCCATTGTAGCCCCCGTTGTTGGGATGAGTACGCGCCCTCACGAGCGCGTGGACGGGGGACCACTGCTGTCTCGGGGTGGCGTCATCGTCGTCTAGATCGTGCAAGCACGGCGAAGGCGGAGTGGGCGTGATGTCGTCCGTGGCCACGCTCCCTGGGCTAGCGCTGCCCCCGTCCAGCACCCTGCCCTCAGGGTCAATCACCCTCATCTTCTTCTACCTATGGTCGATACCCGGAAGGACCCTGGCGAGGTCCGCGCTGGGTGTATGTAGAGAGCGAAAAATGTCGCTGTGCCTTCTCTTTGGACACTCTCAAGAGTCTAACAGCGCGGGTCCAGAAACGTTAGCGCTGGGCTTCGGGGTCGCCGCCTTCTCCGACTCAAGGCTAGTAGCACACTACACCCGTGCTTACGACGGTTGTTCTTGTCGGTAACCGGCTACCCGACCTAAGGGCGCTTTCGACCGTCCGTGGGTGAGTGTAGAAAAAAGAGACTGCCGCGAACCTCCCTCTATCTTTCTTTCCCAAAACAGCACAAGGGTGAGGGTGGAGGGTGGAGCGTCGGGCAAAAAAACAATTTATGCCGAGAAATGAAGAGCGCTCATTGGTCCAAAACATTCTCGGGACAATTATTTTTTTTGTCGCACAAATTTTCAAAAAAAGGCAAATTGGAACGTTGGCTCTGCTTCCAAACCGAAAAGTATGAAAACATACATAAAACATTTGAAAGTTATCTGTGTCCGCAGCGTCAGCTGACGTCCGTGACCTCAGGACGGGCCTGTTTCCTAGGCGTGACGCTTGCTTCCTCCTCTTTATACCCGACGGGGCTGCTGAGGATGCGCGTCAGCTTCCTGGGCCTCTCACAAATGGTATCACTCGTGCTCATGGCCCGAAGACCCGCACTCGTCGCCGGATCAGGGTCGATCTACGGTTTGCTGTTCGATTTTTTACGACGAAAGTATGTATGTCTAGGTTCTACTGATCTTAGGCTCTTGTGATCTACGTATACTGCGTGGGGCATAGAACATCTCTCCAACAACAGGCAGCAAAAGTGGCAGCAGCAGCAGAGCCTCGGAGGAGCTGCATCGTGCGTAGAGCCTATTGCGTGCAGCAGCACTACCCACGTGGATTCTACACAGCAGTACGTAGCCGTCTGGTGACCACTCTCCTCGTCATCCTCCGTGCATTGAGTAACCTATAAAAGCTCGCAAGTAGTGCACGCGTGCAGCCTACGAGTTCCCAACAAAATTAGGATCTTGCCGTGTCTCCTCGCCAAAATTATTTAATTTGAAAAATCGAAAACGGGGCCACATATTCTGATACTATCTGTAGTACAGTACATACCTGGTACCTGGTATGTTTTATCCGGGGTTGTGGGGCTGTTGAATACGTAAGTACCAGTACTACTAAAGGAGTTGTGAGTAGCACTGCTGTTGTTGCTGTAATGAGTGCTTCCCTTTTAGCTCGTTGCGACTCTCACGCCGAACTGCTGTGCTCGCGATGGTACCCAGGTACTCTTTCTATTTTCCACGACCGGCACTCGATCGTGTGTTTCGTATATGCCAGGTATTTTGCATCTTGCATCCACCCAACAGCGTGTTGTACGGATTTTTCGTACTACCACTTGTGTTGTGCTGTATCCAGGTAAATTTTCGTAATAACTATTTAGATTTTCACGTATTGTTGTTATCTCACTTGTACGTATGTCGTATGTATATAAAAGGCGGACAGAGTTTTACCTTCTACGTAAGGAGGAGAGAGTTTACGATATACAGACTCCCGTACAGAAAGAACGATGAGCAGCTTCTTACGGCTTACTTGCGGTAGTATCAGCACAGACAGGTAATAACTGCTGTCTATCGGTACCAGGTCGTGTCATACCTTCTAAAACAGCAAGCAGCAGTAGTACGTGCAGGTAGGTAGTGCGTCGTCTGCAAGCAGTTGATTTCACCATTATTTACCACCTCTTCTTTTCAACTTTGAGGTGTTCTAGCCTCTGTATTTCGCTCTTCGGACGAGCAATCGGTGAGCCGTTATACATTACGCTGCTTTTCCGTACATGCATACTGACTGATAGCCGTCAGCAATTTACACCATGGCCACCAGCCACCGCTGCTGTGCACTACGTCTATGCTGCCGCTGGGAGCTTCCGCTCGTACTGATGTTGTGAGCTATTAATAGCAGTCAGCTGCTGCCTGCGAAGTCAGTGGTTATTATTGTAGCAGGTACAACACCTTATTTCCGTCCAGTGTACCATCATTATTGTAGACACCATACATACATCTCGCTCTAAATACTACCAGGTACCTGGTATTATACTATAAGTAACACTCTTCATATGCCAGTATCTGCTATACTATCAATATCGAAACTCAGATCCGCCCCGCGGCGCGGGAGTCTCAGTTTAGAACAGCCCCGGCCCCCTTGCCCCCCGTCTCGAAACGGATGCGAGGTCAATGGTCAAATGACTTAAGAAGGCAGGCAAAAAATGAGTACGCCCGCCCCCCCCCGTATATACCCGCTACGACCCCCCCCCCCTCCCCCCCCTACCCGCTATAACCCCCCCCCCCCCTCCCCCCCTACCCGCTCCGACCCTCCCCCTACCCCCCCTACCCGCTAAGGTCCCCCCCCCCCCCCCCCCCCGCTACGACCTTCGCCTCAGGTTTTTCGTGGTCTTATCACAAGTCAGACTACCTCGCTTCGTTTGACTCACTGCTGTCGCAGTTGTTTCGTCGCGCTTTGTGTGGTTGGCACTCTGCCCTCCGTTCATTGCGCCTTGTCATTGTTATATTATCTTTACTACAGCAGTAGTGGCCATATCATCACAACCACCACAATATACGGCGGTGATTTGCCTGACATACGTTTCTTGCCACCCCGGGGTGTACAACCTATTCAGGTTTGGCTATTTTAATATATTTTTATCACCCGCGAGGGTATCTCGTTTGGGGGTGTGGGCTATATAGCGAACACGATAGTAAAGGACATGATACTATTTTATTGAACCTTCGCTTTCATCGTCACGGGGGGTAGGTTTCCCTTTGGGGGGCGTATTTTGTTGCTCGCTTGGCTTAGTCATTTGACCATTGACCACGCATTTCTTTCGAAACTGCGCATCGTTCCTACTCCTAATAGAGACACCCCCTCGTGGGGTGGTGATATCGACGAAGAGGAACCTCGGGGAAGATTTGGTACATTTGAAACACCCACCCGGGAACCAGGGAGAGCGGGGGCGGGGGGGGGGGGGGTGCTCGATAGGAGAGATGTGCTCGATCTCATGCATGGTCGTAGTCGTCTGACCATAGACCCTCGCACCCCTACAATGCCAGAACGGAGCATGTCGGGTTTTCACCGACCAGGCGGGGGGGGTGTACTTGATAGGAGATACGTACTCGATCTCATGCACGGCCGCAGTCGTGTGACCATAGACCCTCGCATCCCTAAAATGCCGGGACTGAGCATGTAGGGGGAGCGCGGGGGGGTGTAATCATGCCAAGGACGGGCGACCACAGAGCCTCTCAGCCCTACAACGCTGGGACGGAGCAGGGTTGGGTTATTACCGACCAGGCAGACATTGCTTGCACAAGGCACGAAGCGCCGAGAGGCGTTTGGGCGACTATCTCACTAAGAACCACTTGTGAGGCGGACTTGCACATGGATGACGGCTTCGAATGAATTGATTTGTTTTCTGGTGTGGCTACTTCCAGAGACAGCAATGGGTATACGGGGTTGATAATATAGGGGGGGAGGTGACACCGAAACTGAGGATATTCGGCCAACTTTGATTCTACCTGTGCCAGAGCGGGGGGGGGGGGGGTGTCTGGCACTAGGGGAGGGGGTGTCTAGCGCCCGCATCACGCGCTGAGGTCGGAGTTTGAGGCGCAGATGCAGAGAGAGTTATCATATTGGCGTGATGTCCGCATGGGGGGTGGTCTGAGGACGGGTGAAATTCGAGATGCGATCATGGCTGCACTTGTGATTTGGCGTTGCGGCAGTGTACTGTAGGCGGTATGGGAGCAGTCAGTGCTTAGGCGGTGCTCGGGGCCGCAGGCCTCTTTCACCTACGGGTGCTATCAAGAGGGAGCGGGCGCCCTTGCCGAAGGGCTCTGCCCTTCTCCCGTGGTGTTCTCCATGTCTGTGAGGTGCCGTCGCCCACCTTTGAGCTATGCTTTTCTGCGGAGTAGTTTTTGTTTTTCACCGGGGTGTGATAAATATTTTAGGTTGTAGTGTTTGCAAACCTCGAGCGCCGCCTCAGAGGGGTATTTTCTAACGAACCCCGGCGATAAATATAAATTTCATGTATTTTCTCGTTTTGTCGCTGGTGGTGGTTGGTTTCTCGTCGAGGAGAGGGGTGGTATCGTACAGTGATGTGGTGTCTTATGTAGACCAAACCATAAAACCTCTACTACTACTTCAAACTAAGACGGAACTACTAAAAACTGTACCAGGTATATACTAGCAAAGTCCATACGCAAACTACCAAGTACCGGGTACCGCAAAGGCCACTCCAAGCGCTCTCGGCCTCGGGTGTGCTAACGGAAGAAAGCGAAACACGCTTCCACGTCATCATTGCGGGATTCGAATCTCGCACTGGACTATAGCCGTTTGTATGCAGGGATACGAACCTCCTTGACGAGGATGTTTGTCCCCATACATACGGCACACACCGCCGCGGCCACCGGAGCGGCTACCGTATGTGATTTAGAGGCAACGCGAGGGTATAATACTACCATCCAGGTGTTTAGCGATAGTTATACCCGTGTACAAGGCACCAACGATCCGTCACGTCGCTTTGTCGTTCTGCGTCGCGGTAGGTGGTGGTCGTGGTGGTTCTTGGTGGGACAGTGGCGAACGGTAATTAAAACACGCCCCAGGTAATACAGCGTATACCTGGCACATGGTAAGATACTGATGCTCGTTGGTGCGGAAGTGCCCTTACCCCAACAGGAAGGGGATAAGAATGGCGAAACGTTTTCCATGTAATATATCGAAACAGAGTAAGGAACGCCCATCTGTTGGAGGTGTCTCTATTGAGAGTAGGAAATGGTGCTCCGTCTCGCAAGGGATGCGTGGTCAATGGATAAAATGACTATGGCAATCAACAAATAAGTACCCCCCCCATATTATTATTATACCAGGTATATGTTGGGTTGGCGTCGGTTGGCAACGACAAAAAACATGCCGCTCACTAGTTGAGCTAGACGACCAGGGTGGCGTTTTTTTTTCGTTTTTTTTTGCGATCGGTCACAGCTGGTGGTTGAGTTAGATCAGTTGTGCGAGGTGAAGAACCTTTACTCCGTACAAGGGGAATAATCGCATCACGTAGAGTTTATGGTAAGGCACCAAAGAGGCAGTTACACACATTAATAGTATTCCCATTGCTGTCTCTGGAAGTGGCCACACTGGAAATTAAATTAACTCATTGAAGCTGTCATCCATGTATGTATGTGCAAGTCCGCCTCACAAGCGGTTCTTAGTAGGATGCAGCTCACCCTTCATGCGGCTCACCGGACACCTCACGGCGCTTCGTGCTTCGTGCGAGCGGTGTCTGCCTGGTCAGTGAAATCCCGACATGCTCCGTCCCGAGATTGTAGGGATGCGAGGGTCTATGGTCATACGATTACGGCATGCATGATATCGAGTACCCCCCCCTCCCCTCGCCCCCTCCCCGCACCGACCTGCGATGGTCGACGCGCGGCCGGCCCCCCTTTGGGGCGACGAGCCTACTCACTCGGTTCCACGCCCCAACCCCAACCCTGATGCGATATGCAATGGCAACCACCACCACCACCGTAGATTGTGACAGCTTGCCTGTCGGCGTGTGCGCCGGGATAACGCGTTCCTCCATCTTGCTAGTTAAGAAACAGGCAACTACATAAAAGCCCGAATATTGCCTGATTGGTGTCGCCCCGCTCGAGCGTTTTTTTTAGTTTGCTGGCCGACTGGTGAGATGGGGGCATCTGCTTGCACGCATAGATACCACAGGTACTTCGTACTGTACAGGTATGCATCATAGATGTGGCCTGCTGCTGCTGCACTGCTGGCTGATAGGCTTTGTATTTTTTACTGCGACGAGGTGTATTTTGCAAAAATGACCCCACTCTGATTGCCCCAACAGCGACTTTCCCCACGCAGTGCTTCATATACGAGGGAGTGCCGAGTATTGGCAGAGATCGCGTTACCACTCGATAGACCGTGCACCCACCCCCCGGCCGGACGCCCACACCTACCTGGTGTCTCGCCTTCAGGGCCAACAATTCTGGTCCTCTCCCGCCGTTACGCCAGTTGAAACTTCCATTTTCGTGTACGATACAAGTTATTTATTGCGGGCCGATTCAGTCGGCGCGCGCAGACACATATCATCTCGCGTGTACGTACTACGCCGTTTCTGATGCCTACAATGTTTTCGCCATTTCTCACGGCCGAGGGCACCGCCAACATCTCCGGGTGAAGCGATAACCCTGCATTCGTTTTCGTGGGGGTGTGCCCAGCAAACCCAGCCAGCCAACCCCCCTGTCCGAGTAAGAGCCTTCTGAGCTGCTGCTGCTGCTGCTCCTCCTCCTCCTCCTCCTCCTCCTGCGGACTTTCGCTCGCTGTGTACGTACGGCCTGCATGGTACCGCGTAATATCGCTCTCTAAACGCCAGGGCTACGCCAATAACTACCTGGTGCCTGGTATGCTGCTACAATGCAGCAGTTTTTTCTCGCCGATGGGGTTTCTAAAAAATGAGGCAATACCTGAGCAACCTACCTTGTCTTCCCCGTAGTTCGCGCGTGCGATCGAAGTATCCCACGCAGCTTGCAAAGACGGCTTTCGACCAAAATCCTCGATCTCACAGCTGTATTTTTTTTTTGTTTCATGGTATTTATACGTTCTTCGGAGTATTATTTTACTGGTGGTTTGGCTGTGGCTAGCCAACGGGATCGTTCCTCAGGCTGCAGGCACATTTTCCCCCCTTAAGATCGGTGCATGGGTTATCAATCATTAATAGTAAAATAAAAGGTATTGTACCCCCTCCATCCTAATGTCAAGGACCTGATAAGAAAGGTACTGCACCGCCTCTTATCTCATGTCAGGGACCTGATTAAAAGCGGTACTACTATACCCTCTCTATCCTCATGTTGGGGACCTGCTAAGAAAGGGTACTATACGTGTTAGGCGCCTGATCAAAGAAAAAGGTACTGCTGCACCCCCTCTATCGCCTCGTGACTCGGCAACGGCACAATTGCCACTAGTGCTGGGGTACCGAACGATCCTCAAGCTTGATACGATACCGATAAGCCAAAAGATCGTCGTACTCGATACGATTTCGATACTTGATAGATCGAAACTTTCGTTCGGTGTCAGCATGAAAAACACGGGGAGTAGGCCAGGGGATGGAGGGCGAAACACGCTCGATACGACACATGGAACTCCGATATTTTCAATACATGTAAACTTCGATACCATAGATCATACACGAATGGTAACAGACCGTGATATTGAGTGGGTGATCCACACCATGGGCAGCCAGATGATAGCGACCAACGGTGCCATGTAGGGGGTAGGTATTTCTGGACGCGTCAAGGCCTCTTTTGGCCTTCGTGTACTAATTTTAGAGTAAGGGCGGTCAATCAGGAGAGGTCAACCCGCCGTGTTTCTGGACGCGTCAAGGACTATGTGGTTATAATGTACTAGTTCCAGTGTAGGAGGAGGTCAGTCAAGGGGTCAAATCGCGGTATTTCTGGACGCGTCAAGGCCTCTTTTGGCCTCAATATACTAGTTTTAGGTTCATTCTTATCGGAGAGCGTTTTTTCCAAATTTTCCAAAGTTTGGAAATAATTGGAGATATGTATCATTATACGGAGGCGTTCTGTCACTATTCGTGAAATTCTCCAGAAGCAAAAATATCAAGTTCGTTAACATTCCAATATTTGGAAAAAAAAACAGGAAAATATGGAAGATTGAAAAATTGCGCGAAAAAAATGTCGAAAATTTGAAAAAAAAAACTCCGATAAGAATGACCCTTAGAGTGGGGGGCGGGCAGTCTAGAGGGGTCAACTGCGGTATTTCTTGACGCGTTAAGGCCTCTTTCGGTCTTCATGCACTAGTTTTAATGTAAGGGGCAGTCAATCAAGAGGGCTCAAACCGCGGTATTTCTGGACGCGTCCAAGGCCTCTTGCGGTCTTCATATACTAGTTTTAGTGTAGGGGGCGGTTAGTCAAGGGTTCAAACTGCGGTGTTTCTGGGCACGTGAAGGCCTCTTTTTGCTTTAATATAATAGTGTTAATGTAGGGGGCGGTCAGTCAAGAGAGGTCAAACCGCGGACGCGCCAAAGCCTATTTTGACCTTAATATGTTAGTTTATGTGGAGGGGGCGGTCAGGCAAGAGGGGTCAAATCGCCGTCTCGGTCTCCTGTATTCCCATAAAGAGCGTCGAGTTTGCACAGAGATGCGGTCGAATTTCGGAGCTCATTTTCTCGACAGCGCTATAGGGGGGTTGAGTCGAACGTTGGGTTTTGGGAAGGCTCTCTCTCCGCCAGATGTTACAAGGATTAACCTAGACTGGGTAGTCGATCGTTCTTTTATCCCTTTAGCCCAGTGGGTAATACCTTCACATTTAACGTCGTCGAGGACACGGGTTCGAATCTCGCTTCGAACGTTTCTTTTATAGAAACGATTGCGCGTGAATCGGTAAAAACAAATCTCCCTGGTTCCCCAGGTATCGAAACGAAGCGGGTAGGCCCGCGTCAGCGTACGGCCGTATACGGTATACCGACGCCCCGAATATCCCACCGCTTAGAGGGGGGGCAGGAGTGTCACAAGGATTACCCTGGGCAGGGTAATCAATCGGTCTTTTACCCCTATAGCTCAGTAGGTAATACATTCACATAGATATTTCCGCAAACATCTTGTTGATCAAGAAACATCGATCGCTGAAAAACGATCGCACCCACCCCAGTGCTAACTCAACGCTCTTTATTTTACGGTGTACCGGTATTTGGTGTATATAATCTTCGATAGCGGTGGCCGCCATCAAAGCGCGAAAACACATCACTGCTTGGGGACACCCACCTGCCCCATGCGGAACTCACTCGACTACAGCGGTACACTAGTTCCGTCGGCTCTTCTACACCGGTTTGCCTTCCAGTAAAAGGCTAACCAACGCGACCCCCCCCCCCCCCCCCCCCGCCGCACCTCTGTACCGCCATTATACCTTCTTGCAGCACCCTTGGCGCCCCCCTCCCCTTGAGGCCGCCGAAGCATCGATCGTGACCAGTTGGAGCCCTGCGGTGAGGCCGCCGACCAGTATAGCGCTCTCGAAGCGGAAGTATGTATATGTTTTCGGCCCGACTTGTGTTCTGCCCGCGCGCGAGACAAGTTACCTCATTAACCCTTTCGGGAGCCCCCCGAGATAAGTGTTCAACAACACGTTGATTGGTAACTTTGATTGCCGACAACACATTGGTTGGAAACTTTGACAGCGACCAACACAGTGGTTGGTAACTTTGATAGCGACCAACACAATGGTTGGCAACTCTGATAGCGACCAACAAAATGGTTGGTAACTTTGACAGCGACCAACACAATGGTTGGTAAATTTGATAGACGCCAACAAAATTGGCTGGTAACTTCTGATAGCGACCAACACAATGGTCGGTGGTACCTTTGATAGCAACCAACATCACGGTTGGTGATTTTGATAGCGACCAACACAACACAGCAGTGGTTGGTAAACTCTGGTCCTATCGACCGTCTATGAGCAGCGTGAGCGCCCCAGCCGTACGAGCAGCACCATGTATAGTGCGCCGGTGCCGTACGACCCTTTGCATTGTACGTACCTCGAACACTAACCACTGCATCATCCCCCTATCACGCAGTATAACCTTCGCTGCAACCGTCACTCTCTGGCTGCTAACTTTTCCTCTCTTCGCTCTCAAACTACATACCACAATCGTGTGCAGTAGGATACACCCTGCCGCACACAAGAATTCCTCGTACGCACTTCAAAACGCCCCCACCTCACCCCCCCCCCCCCCCCCCCCACAGCAATGGTGTGCAGCAGGACACACCCTGCCCCACACGAGAATTTTGGTGAGCCTGCCTGGCCCAGAGTAAGCTTTTCAGTAAAAAATAGAACCTGCCAAAAGCCCTTTACCGGGTATCCTACACTCCTCGTAATTCCAAGCGCGAGGTCGTCCCCGAAACCGTCGGTGGGTGCAGATCTAAGGGGTTGTCGCTATATGGCATGCAACTGTGTATTATGCCCTTCGATTCATCTCCCGCGGGCCGTCCCCCTGTCCGCTTCACGCCAAACTCTGGTCAAGCAAAATTGACCGGAACTCCCGAACGGCGTGTTCGGTGGTCGCCGGCGGCGTAGACCCAGAGACCTTCACAGTGCCGCCGCCGTGCCGTGTCTCTCGGTGGCCCGCTGAAAGCCTCGCACCAGTCCGAAGGACAGCGACGGCCTCCCATAGTAGCGGGAAGGGGGTAGAAGAGCCTGCTATGTGACCCCGGATCTGAGTTACGAGTTGGAAGGAGAGAGAGAAGACGATGTGCGAAGATAATAAATGGGGAGAGCAAAATAAAATAAATAAAAAAATAGTACCTACTTTAACCTGCCGGCCTCTTTTGCTGTTTAATACCACAAAATCTGGTAGGGTGTGAACCGGTGCGTGGTGCCGCGAAAGTCCCGCCGTACATGACCTCACCGAGGAAGATGTTCATCGCGCGCCGCGGTCGAGCGCTTGGAGGCCGAGAAACATTGCCGGCCACACCCTGGTTTTGGTCCGCGCGAGGCCGGTTCCGAGTGTCATGGCAGTCCTCTGCTCTGCGAAACACGTATTACGGGGGGCCATAGTTAACAGGACCAAATATTGTTAGTAAAAATGGTTAAACATATAACAGAACCAAATATTGTTAGTAAAAAATGGTTAAACATATACCAGGGTAGGTTTTTATGTATACCATAGGTCCTGTTAACTATGGTCCCTCGTAATAGGAAAAATGCCTCCTACACGCGCCTTGCACGAGCCCCTTCGGAACTGAGGGGGGAGGTGGGGGAATATTGTTGCAGTTGTGAAACTGTCAAAACGAGCGATAGATCTCCACCACTGTTCCCGTCAGCACACTCTACTACAGTATACAGTACCAGGGTATACAGTATCTATATATATCTATCTATATATATATATATAAATGATGTTGGGGCATCGTACGTACTACCTTGAAGATGACCAGACCGATCGGGTGCGGCACCGCCTTATTGTTGTGTCCCTCGAGTCATGTGCCGCGGTTAAAGGGGGGGGGGCACAGCAGTACCTTACTTTGAGGGTTCTTCACGGGTCATGACTCGGCCCGCGGCTTGGGACAGGAGGTTTTCAAAATCTCATGGGTCGGGTCGGGTCGGGTCATGTCGGACCGGATCGGGTCGGATCGGATCGGGTCGGGTCGGGTCGGGTCGGGTCGGGTCGGGTCGGGTCGGGTCGGGTCGGGTCGGGTCGGGTCGGGTCGGGTCGGGTCGGGTCGGGTCGGGTCGGGTCGGGTCGGGTCGGGTCGGGTCGGGTCGGGTCGGGTCGGGTCGGGTCGGGTCGGGTCGGGTCGGGTCGGGTCGGGTCGGGTCGGGTCGGGTCGGGTCGGGTCGGGTCGGGTCGGGTCGGGTCGGGTCGGGTCGGGTCGGGTCGGGTCGGGTCGGGTCGGGAGGTTCTCAAACTTTCTCGGGTCGGGTCGGGTCGGGCCACTCTCACTCGAACCGACCAGACCCGCCCTGAACCGCGAGGTTTGACCCGACCCGTGAACAGCCCTGCTTTTGTTTTGGTCAGAGGTTACTATGTACCATGAGAGGACGGAATCTAAAACTCGCCCAAAACCTGACTGACTGTGATAAAAGCGGTACGGGCAACCCGAGAAACAATCCCATGGGGAGGCGTGTCAGGTTAGGGGTATAGCACCATTTGTGAGCAATTCCACCTTACTTAGAGGGGCGGCATATTTTCCGAGTTCATCACATGTCTTCGAGTAAGCTTTTTTTCGCGCACTAACCCAACCACTAGACTCCTAGCATGCGCTGCTGATGTGGTCTATTAATAGTTAAAAAGCAAATACTAAGTGTGCTGCTACTACTACAGCAGTTGTAGTAAAGGTTTCATACTAATAATGTCAATCACTGGTATGATACAGTGCTCACTTTGGAGGAGCAGAACCGGCCAGCACATACATATTGAACCAAAAAGTGGTAGATATCATACCCCTACTACCGCGCCATGGCATTGCTCTTAAATTTGCCTTCTGAGGCTCCTTCCTCATTCGAAGAGCTCTGTCTATCTTTATCTGTCAACAGCCGGCTTTGAGAACATTTTTTAGCAACGAATCCTGAAACACGATCAGTCCCATTATTATTCCATGGGCATGTGCCCAATGATAATGTAAAACACAAACGGGTATTCGAGTAACAACGGGTATATGATACGAGTACAGGATTCCTTTTTGTTTTGGTTTCCCTTGTTTGCTCGATCCGGGGAACGCTTGTGAGTGATACTGATCAACGTTGAAGCTACTACTGTAGTCCATCAGGCTGTTGTAGTCCAGTAGTCTACTGTGTAGGCCAGTATAGGTTTGCTTGTTGTCTTGGTTTCCCTTTGGCTTTCTTCTTCTCTCGGGGAACGCTTATAATGAGTGATACTGAACAACGTTGAAACTCATTCATGCTCGCTTGCACAGCAGGGCCCAATGGCAAACGCAATACATAACAAAAATAACACCAACACGTGCCTGGTAGTAGAGCAGCAGTATACAGCAGTGCCTCTATAGTGCCGGTTGCCGCTATATTGCCGGTTGGCCTATGTAATCCCTGTCAAATCGCTTGGCACAGATGGGAGAAGGAAGCAGCAAGGACAGCAAATGGAGTAGACAAGCCGAAAGTTGGCACGGAAGGGAGGTAGACTTGGTGCATGTGGGTTTCCTTTTGTTTCCGAGGTTTTCTTCTTTCGGGAAAGTGATGAGTGATCCATGTTGAAGACCATGCTGCACATTGTCGGATGGCAAGAGAAATAATAAATAATAACAACCAGGCGGGGTGGCAGTGTGCGAGATAGTGCCGGTTGCCGCTATGGTGCCGATATTGTGGGCTGACGCGCGCGTAGGGTAGCAGCTTCATTCCTTTTCCGTGCTCGGGGAGACTGAGATCAAGCTCGTGGGTCTCTGGAAAAACCCCTGGCTTTCCGCCTGAAATACGCCTTCCAAGTACTACAAATACGCTCCCAGTGCCTGAACCCGGGGAATTACCGGGCTGTCAACCTCATACAAACCAGTATACCATAACACTCATACAACGCAGTATTACAAGACTATTAATATTATTATTATTTCTTTTCTTGCCATCCGACAATGTGCAGCATGATCTTCAACATGGATCACTCATAACTTTCCCGAAAGAAGAAAACCTCGGAAACAAAAGGAAACCCATGCACCAAGTCTACCTCCCTTCCGTGCCAACTTTATCCGACAATGCGCAGCATGATCTTCAACATGGATCACTCATATAACTTTCCCGAAATAATTAATATTAATAGTCTCGTCAAAGTCAGAAACGTTTTAGGGTCGAAAACTGCGATGACGGGGAAACGAACGTAGTAAACAAGACCGAATATGTTTGTTACGGGGGGCTAAATAAAAAAGGACCTACGGCACGAACGAAAACCTATATAATTCGCTATTTTTATCAATAAAATTTGGTCCTGTTTACTATGGTTCCCCGCAATAATATAGTAAAATACTGGAATGTGTTTTTTTGTATATGATGGGGTCCTGATTACTGCTGCTTACCCTTTGAGAACCGCAGCCCCGTTTTGGGGACAAACCAATCAAATTCCGAGTAGTTTGTCACCCCAAAACGGGACTGCGGTTCTAAAAGGGTTAATACATGGTCCATCGTGATGGTAATCAGGACCAAGTATATCCTCATTAATAGTGAAAAATACTGTAATGTATTGTTATTTCTCTTGCCATCCGACAATGTTCAGCATGATCTTCAACAACATTGATCACTCATAACTTTCCCGAAAGAAGAAAACCTCAAGAGTATTATTATTTCTCTTGCCATCCGACAATGTGGAGCATAATCTTCTCACCATGGATCACTCCTATAACTTTCCCGAAAGAAGAAAACCTCGGAAACAAAAGGAAACCCATGCACCAAACCTCAAGTAAGTACCTGGAATCGTTATTTATTTGTGTAGACGATGGGTCCTGATTATTGCGGTCCCCCGCGATATTACTCTATACCCCTACGAGTATGGTGGCTACAGCAGGCGGTACAAAACGAACGATGAAAATGGCCGAACACACGAAATAACTTTCCCCCCCCGACATTGGAGTGTTTGCGATTTCTTTTTTTTTACTTTTAGTTCTCCAAAAATTCTCCCGAGGTAACTTTTTGAGGTAAATATTTTCGAAAAAAAACTGGAACACAAATCAAACCGGTTCGGGAAAAAAAAAATGGAGATGAAACACCAAACGGGATTGAAAAAAGAGACTGGAGCCCAGACCAAAGAAGGATTGCAAAGATGCTGGATCACAACACAAAAGGGATTGCAAATGTATTGGACAGAGCAGCAGCAACAGTAGCTCCTCTATTCAGGAGTCCTCCCCCCCCTCCCGTCAACCAGAAGTTCTGAAATTATTGGGCTCAAACGTACCCCCCCTACAGCACTGCTGTAGATGCATCTACCGCAAAAATGGAGAGGCACCTACCGCACTGTAGAGGCACCTACCGCACTGACATACCAGGTAAGAGGCACGTACCGCACTGTAGGGGCATGGATCTACGCGTCGGTGCCGCCCTATACTCGACCTCACCCTCGCTATACGGGCGATCACCGAGCATTCAGTTTTTGTTTTCCGGGTTGTTAATATATACTTGGTATTTTTTTTATTTATTTATTTTTTTTCCATCCCATTCATTATCTTCGCACATCTTCTTCTCTCTCTCCTTCCAACTCGTAACTCAGATCCGGGGTCACATAGCAGGCTCTTCTCCCCCCTTCCCGCTACGGTACGTGCCTTCATTTTTTTATCGCGAGAAGATTTCAGCATTTTCTTCCCACATATATATATAATATATATACCAGGTATATATATATATATATATATATATATAATATATTCGTCATGCGCCAAACTTCGTATCATATGATAACCCATCATGATCGACAGCAGTAGGGACCGTTATCGTAGGAGCGCTTTTTTTTCCCAGAATTCCCAAAGTATGCAAGTTTTGGGAATTTGTATCAAGATACGGAGGCGTTCTGTCACGGTTTTTTTTTTATTCTTCAGGAGGAGCAAAAATATCAGGAGAGTTCTATTGCCCATATTTTGGAGAAAGAAGAACCGGAAAATCCGGTAAGATAAAAAAAGTTGCGCCTAAAAAAACCTGGAAATTCTGGAAATTCTGGATAATGAGCTCCTCTTTCCTTTTTGTTTCCGAGGTTTTCTTCTTTCTGGAAAGTTATGAGTGATCAATGTTGTTGAAGATCATGCTGAACATTGTCGGATGGCAAGAGAAATAATAATAATAGAGCTGGATACAAACGTAGACTTCCTTTATTTGTTTGTTTTATTCCTGCGCTGCCTTTTCTTTTCTTGTCCGTATACCTATTTTAAGGA
The DNA here is from genome assembly GCA_031213475.1 of Nereocystis luetkeana. Lineage (NCBI taxonomy): Eukaryota > Phaeophyceae > Laminariales > Laminariaceae > Nereocystis > Nereocystis luetkeana. The sequence continues at coordinate 3,897,956 of JARUPZ010000032.1, forward strand.
GTGATTCCAGCCTCTTTTTGTGTGCTGCACCTTGTTGGAAAACAAACAAAAGCGGGAATACTGTTCGTATTGCAGTATTATAGTGATTTCTCTATAGTGCCGGTACATGCGGCACAACCAACAGTACAGGCACTATTTTGCGTCAACCGGCACTAATTGCTCCGCACACTACCACACTTTTTAGTCCCATCCGTCCCAAGGCCATAGCGCCAGCACTATAGCGGGCAGCCGGCACTATTATTACGGGGGACCATAGTTAATAGGACCTATGGTATACATAAAAGCCTGTATATTTAACCATTGTTACTAAGAATATTTAGTCCTATTAACTATGGTCCCCCGTATTTGTACTCTAAAGGGACCACGACTATTTGTACGACTGCCTTGTTTTGCCAGCCGGCAACGCGCATCATACTAAACTGCAACTACTAGCGAACTCGATTACTCGAAAACCGCTATAAACAGAAAAAAAACAAACAAGAAAGCCCAGGGAAACCAAACGAGAGAAAAACCTATTGGACTAACAGTAGCCTGTGGATAGCCCGATTCGACACCTACTGTGCTGCTTCTGGCTTAACATGCGGAAACCAAACGAGAAACAAACTACTGGACTGCGTACAGTAGCCTATTGATAGCCCCATTCGATACCTGTTAAAAGCTCCACTTGAGACCTATTAATAGCTACCTGGTACTTACTATACTCCCGGCTTGATACACATGGTATTCATTGTTATTTTGCCATCTGACAGCAGTGAGTATTAATAGCGTTTGTTCCACCAAAAAAAGCAGAATCCAGAGCCCATACCATAGACTCGTTTTTTTTCGTGTCCGCCCGCCCTGTAGGTGTTCAGCCACAAGACAAAAAAAATGCGTTTTATTATGTGTGCGCGCACGCGCCCCTTCCCTCCTGTCTCCCCTTCAAAATAATGTAACCACACCCATTTGTTTTTTTAATTCCGCTGACGCAGGGTTTTTGCCGTACATGTGGTTGTTCCCATGTTTTTTTCGTTACAACGCGGGCTGACACGCGCACGAAATACTTAAATATGTACCAGGTGTAAAAATTGTGCCGGCTCTCTCCCCCCCCCTCTCCCTCGCCCTCCGCCCCCGCCCCCCGCCCCCTGCTTCTTCGAAGTGCTCCACACCGTATTCGTCTCTGGTGTGTGAATATGTCACCCCGGTCCCCCCCCCCCCCCCCCCGCCTCCGTCTCCAAAGAGATGCGTGGGTCAATGGTCAAACGACTACATAAGCCAGAAGCAACAAATAATTATACCCCCCCCCCCCAGTAGGAACGGTGCTCCGTCTCGAAAGGGATGCGTGGTCAATGGTCAAATGACTAAGGCAAGCAACAAGTGAGTACGCCCCCCCCCCCCCCAAACCCCCCAACCCCCCCGTCCGGCAGTAGCATTATTAGCGGGTACACCCTGCGATGATATTCCTGGCAACGATCATATTCTTGAATTCAGAGTTATATATATATACGTACGTACAACTGTTTAAGCACCTCTCTTCTTCTGGACGTTGCGGACAATCCCACCGCCCCCTCACACGGTTACTGCATCATCCTCATCACTGCCCTCGTCCGGTTGTATCGCACTATCATGTTGGAAGCCGTTGCGGCTTTTGCCGGCTTTGAAATGTTCTTCTGCCTACATGTTCTTCTGCCTACTGTACGAGAGTCAGCACGTTTTGGGGGCTTTTGTTCTTTTTTTTGCCGTTTTTGGACTTTTGTTTTTTTTTGCTCGCATCAAGTCTAATGGGTTTTCCGATTTTGCGCTGTGGAGGTACTGCTCGTGGAAAGCAAAGGATAGGGTAGACACGGATCCAACGCTTAACCCTTTTAGGACCGCAGTCTCGTTTTTGGGGACAATTGGGGACAAATGACTTGGAATTTGAGTGGTGTGTCCCCAAAACGGGACTGGAGTTCTAAAAGGGTTCATGGACTCTATAAACCTCTCGGGGAATTCAGAGCGGAAAGACGATAGCCGCAACGGCCACTGCGTGAAGAGGGGATGCTACAGATTGGCGTCCCAGTTGCACCGCAAGAAAGGAGTTACACAGCACGGATGCAACATAATCTTGCCGGCACTGCTGGGTGGACACGCCGCTCGTAGACGCTAAATTGGGCACGAAACATTCTCGAACACCGTCCCACCCACCCTGCAGCAGAATGAGGATTCGTAGGCGGGGATTCCCGGATCATTTGCAGGTGCTAACCCCGCGCAGAGCATGCGATACGCTCGTTCCGCGACTAAGACTAAGACCATCACTGGTTTGGATGAAGCCTAAGACCATCACTGGTTTGCTCGCTACCTACCTCGGGGCCCCAAAGTAATACGAAGAGACTAATACGTGTGTGCGGATGTACATATATGTGTGTAAGAAACAACTTAGACCCTTTGACCAACTACTACTACTACTACAAGTACTACTACTACTACTACTACTACTACTACTACTACTACTATTAATACTACTACTACTACTACTACTACTACTACTACTACTACTACCCCTACTACTACTACTACCACCACTACTACTACTACTACTACTACTACTACTTCTACTACTACTACTACTACTACTACTACTACTATTAATACTACTACTACTACTACTACTACTACTACTACTACTACCACTAATAATACTTCTACTACTAATAATCATACTACGTAGTAGTTTGTAGGTTGGAATTTGTCCTTGGCAGTACTTGGACAAATGTCAACACGCGCGAGATGTCAGTTACTTCTATTACGGGGGACCACAGTTAATAGGACCTATGGTATACATAAACACCTATATATTTCACCATTTTTACTAACAATATTTGGTCCTATTAACTATGGTCCCCCGTAATACCTCACCGTGACGTGTTCTGCTGGACAAGAGGGGCGGTATCACCCGCCCTCTCGCAATGGGAACACGGTAGACAAGCCTCCGTGACGGAACACCTTAAGAAGGACGATACAAGCTCCGTGGTCACACTTAGTACCAACCATTAATGATCGATGGAGGGGATGGTGTCACAACAATTCAATATTCTATTACGGGGACCGTAGTTAATAGGACCAAATATTGTTATTACGGGGGACCATAGTTAATAGGACAAAATAATGTTGGTAAAAATCGTTTAATATATAGGTTTTAGTGTATACCATAGGTCCTCTTAGCTATGGTCCCCCGTAATAGTAGAAATGGTTAAATATATAGATTTTTATGCGTACCACAGGTCCTATCAACTATGGCCCCCCGTAATAGTTACCCCTTGTCTGCGGATGGTATGATTGGAATAAGACACTGCACATTCAGATGGTGAATGGAATAACGCAAAATTATCATCCCACCCTGAAGGGCCGGAGGTTTATTAATACTGCTGATCATATGACGGAAGACCATGGTAAATAGGACTAAATATTTATAGTACGAAAGGGTCAATATGTGGGTTTTGTGTGTGTACCATAGGTCCTAGTTATTGTGGTCCCCCGTAACAGTACAGCATAGATTTATAGCACAGAGCAGGGGCTACAGGAGCGGCACAAGACAGTACATACAAACTTTTTTTCTCAGGTTGCTATCATGACGAGGAGTTCTACAAGTCATCAAACAGTGATTTCTAAATATATATTATTAACACTAGGAGAGAGCTCCCAAACCTCGCTCAATATCGAATTTGGAGGGGAAGTAGATGACACGCATCCCGACGAAAAAACCCTATGGGCTATTGATAGTGCGCATATCGGTTTTGTCGAGCTTTCAGGTCCGATTGATAGGCACCATCTACGGTTTGAGTCACTGGAATCTACTGCTTGTATAGCTATCGTTTTATCTGTGGATGGTGGTGTGATGTTTGGAGTAGGCGCTGCACATACATGGACCGATTGGCAAATGCTATATTATTGTACATCTAACCACTCTAGATGGAAATATTTGGTTGACGCTCATGGCATTCCTGGCCCTTTTATTGACGTCCAGATTGGTGCCGGGTAAAACAAGCAAGCAAAGCGGTAAAACGCAATACTACTTGTCATTGCAAAGCTAGTGGGTAGTGCCTCGTTCGAGGAACCGAATCACAGTCAGATGCGAGTGGGTCTAAAAGTGCCTACTGTATGGCCATACGGTTACGACGGCCATGCATGAGATCGAGAACATATCTCCTATCGAGTACCTCCCCCCCCCGAATCATGGGTACACCCGCCCCCCCCCCCTACCTGGAAATGCCTACACCGGAAATTATATTAACTCGTTGAAGCTGTCATCCATATGCAAATCCGCCTCACAAGCGGTCCTTAGTAGGACGCAGCTCACCCTTCGTGCGACTCGCCGGACACCTCAAGGCGCTTCGCGCTTGGTGCAAGCAAATGTCTGCCTGGTCGGTGAAAACTCGACATGCTCCGTCCCGGCATTGTAGGGATGCGAGGGTCTATGGTCATACGACTACGGCCATGCATGAGATCGAGCACATCTCTCCTATCGAGTACACCCCCCCCCCCCCTACCCTCCCCCCTACCATTTCAATCTAGGTTGGGTTGGCGTCGGTTGGCAATGACACTGCTGTGAAACTTGCCGCTCACTACGTGAGCTAGACAACCAGGGTGTCTCTCTCTTTTTTTTTTTTTGCCGGTCGGTCACAGCTGGCGATCGAGATATATACCATTTGTGCGGAATGTAGAACCTTTCATCCGCACAAGGGGAGTGATCGCACCACGTAGTGTTCATGGTAAGGCACCCAAGAGGCAATTACATAGTACTCCCATTGCTGTCTCTGGAAATGCCTACACCGGAAATTATATTAACTCGTTGAAGCTGTCATCCATATGCAAATCCGCCTCACAAGCGGTCCTTAGTAGGACGCAGCTCACCCTTCATGCGACTCGCCGAACCCTTCACGGCGCTTCGCGCTTGGTGCACGCAATACCTGCCTGGTCGGTGAAAACCCGACATGCTCCGTCCCGGCATTGTAGGGACGCGAGGGTCTATGGTCATACGACTACGGCCATGCATGATACCGAGTACACCCCTCCCCCCCCCCCCCTGCCCCTGCCATCACATCCATCGAAGTATGACACGTACGTGCTGCGATAGAGGTATATTTCACCTCTAGGTCAAAATGTTTCTGACGTACGGAGCTCATCAGCGAAGGGTCTACCCGGCATCCCATTTGTGTTTCAATATTTCTCGTTATGCACCTAGGCCATGGGAAATGCCCATCAGGTTAAGGCAAACATAACTTCTCAAAGCATATCCGGTCGCCCCGGTGGTTCAAGTGGTTAACCTCGAATTCTACTTGTTTGAGTCCTGGGTTCGAGCCCCAGGTGGGTCGGACTTTGACTTTATTATTTGCAAAAATTAAAAAAGGATTCAATTGTTGAGAGCGCCTTGCAGCGTGGGTAGGCACAATTCGATGCGAGTCGACGAGGGAAGAAAAGGCTGAAATTTTCTAGCGATAAAAAATGAAGGCACGTACCGTAGCGGGAAGGGGGGAGGAAGAGCCTGCTATGTGACCCCGGATCTGAGTTACGAGTTGGAAGGAGAGAGAGAAGAAGATGTGCGAAGATAATGAATGGGATGAGAAAAAATAAGAAAAAAAAGAGAGTAAGGTGTTGGAGCTCCTCACACGAAAACAGCCTCCAGGAGAAAAGGAGCTGCTATTACGGGGAACCACAGTTAACCCTTTTAGAACCGCGGTCCCGATTTGGGGACAAACTACTTAAAATTTGAGTGGATTGTCCCCAAAATGAGACTGCAGTTAGTTCTAAAAGGGTTAATAGGACCAAATATTTCTTGGTAGAAATGGTTAAATTTATAGGTTTTCATGTAAACCACAGGTCCTATTAACTATGGCCCCCCGTGATAGCCCCATCGTTGTATGCGTGTGATGACATGGCTCTTTTCTCTTTGTTTATTTACTTCTTTTTTTTCTTCAGTAGTTGGGAAACTACACACACACAAAAGGAAGCACGTTAAGCCATTCCGGAGAATTCGAGCGATGGACCGAAGAGGCAAATAAATTCCACTCGCCTTCTTCGTGCACGTCCTTACTATAACCTGTCGACGCCCCCCCCCCCCCCCCCCCGCCCGCCTCACCCACCCTTCCCTTAGACGTTTACTACGCATCTCGTACGTACGTAATAAAAAAGTCGATCAGATAACAACCACGACGAGGACAACAAAAATCATATCGCATGAATATTTATACCCGCGTTCGCTCGATCGAGGGGAAAGAGGCAAAATTTCCCTTAAAAATAAAAAAAATGTATCATTGTATTTTGCCGAAAAACGGAGGGTGGAAGTACAACAACAGACGGTAGCGTTTACACCTAACCACTCCTGAGGCGCTACATAGCTCTTCACTACTTCACGCTGAAGGTACGCCCATCAAAATGCAAGGATTCGTGGAAATAGGTACACCATTCTGTCCTTAAACATAAGGAGGCCTTTTGTTTCAATATTAGTGTACTGACAATCCTTACATTTTGAGAGAGAGTGGTGGGTTTGAAGCAGGCTCTATACCAAGAGATAGATAGGCACATCGATAATATATTACTACTTACTGTGACTGTGACCACACCTCGTACAACTCATCTACAGATCATTGTATGATCTAGGTCTTTCAAGGCAGATATATTATTGACGATCTGTATGATCTGTGTGATCTAGCTCTTGTTGCCGGGTGGGAGCCGTATGATTTGCATGATCTACAGTAGTAGCTCATGTATCCTGGGTTGGATCTGCCGTACAAGGCAGATCCTGCACAACCTCTCACAACGGCACGTGATGAACTAGATCACGTATCTACAGACAGATCAGATAGATCATGATCTGTATGATATATCCGAGGTGTGAACTGCAGGCACATTTTTGGGGGCAAACTACTTGGATTTGGTGTAATTTTTTTTTTTTCCAGCGGTCAAAGAGGGTTGAGCAAAGCAGTCCCTAAAACTACAGATAGGTTGTCTCACATTATTAATAGTAGTGGTGGCACGAAAACACCGAAATAAGAGAGAAAGCGCACACCACGCCATACAGACATCATCTTGACATGTGGACCACCATCACGCATCAACATTTTGGGTATACGGGTTGCCTATATATACACAGCGGTAAAACAGGTTTAACGAAGTCCGGATACTTTTGGAAGTTTTGTGTGGAACATGCGGCGCTTCATTGGCACAAGCGGACAAATTTTCCCGTCCATATTCCATTATATTATCACATTTTGCGTTATTGTGGTACCACCTTGTTATATCGGCATATTACCAGGTATCTACAGAAGCAGCAGTAGAACTTTAGTCTTACGTATACAGATCATACACACCAGTACGTGTTCTACAGAGAGATCAAACACAAAATAATTCGTACATGGTACATAATAATATTTACGGGGGACCATAGTTAATATGACCAAATATCGTTAGTAAAATGGGTAAATATATAGGGTTTTATGTATACCATAGGTCCTATTAACTATGGCCCCCCGTAATAGCAACTTACGCGACTAACGAACGTGTCGCTACATCGAGCACTACGCCCACATCGGTAGAGATCGCAGACCAAGCCACGATGGATACGAAAGGTAATGTACCCCCTTATGGACACATACGTGTATCACATTTTTGGTTCTGATCGCTACACTTTGCCAGGTGCACTACTACGGGGGACCATAGTTAATAGAACCAAATATTGTTAGTAAAAATGGTCAAATATATAGGTTTTTATGTATACCATAGGTCCTATTAACTATGGTCCCCCGTGATAATATGAAATACCAGTACATAAATACGACAGCAACCCTAAAACGATAGGATTTCGTACAAGAGCGTCCTCTCGGACTTCGGCCACAGCGCAAACCTGTCCGATGCGCGCGTCTGCGGGCAATACAACGAAAGTCCCCGCAGAAAGACAAGCGCGTGGATGGCCTAGGCGTAGCGAGCCGGAAGCGTAAATACTCCCATTTTTACTTCGCGCTCGAGCGCTGCCTTGGTACGACATACTTCTCCACGCAACTATGCAAACGGTGCACTGTGAGGGTCTTAGTCCGTTGGGCTAAAGGTAAAAGGTTAACCAATCGCCTGCCCAATTTAAAGCCTCATAACACTCTCCCCCCTGGAACGGACCGGATTTTACGGGTCGACGCGCCACCACACACGCGGTTCCAATTTCTGGAGATCCAGAAGCATTTTTCAGATTCTTGACATACATGAGGAAACTCACTTATCTTTTAAAAAGCGATTTCATGGTGGACGTGAGATTCGAACTCACGACCCAACGACCCATGTTCTGCCGTCGTCGCCATTTGTTAAGGTCTTACTAATAGTCCGTTGGGCTAAGTGTAAAAGGTCAACCAATCGCCTAGCCAATCTAAGCCTCATAACAGCACCCCTCTTTTTTCTTGGCCTAGTTTCGTCAAATATCCGGGTCTGTGAATATAAAATATTAATATTAATAGTAAAATATCTACTATTAATAATACGGGGGACCGTATTCAATGAGACATACGGCACACACTATAACCTACCAGGTAGATATTTCGCTATTTTTGCTATTAATAACAGTATTATTTGGTCCTATTTACTACTACGGGGGACCATAGTTAATAGGACCTATGGTATACATAAAACCCTATATATTTAAACAATTTTACTAACGATATTTGGTCCTATTAACTATGGTCCCCCGTAATACTACGGCCCTCCGCAATACTGCAAGTCTAAAATCAATGGATTCTGAGCTCCCCCTTCATATGTGGATGTTGTGATTGAAACAAAATATTGCTACAGTGGCCAGATGTCATATAAGATCGAAGTATCGCACACAGCTTGCAAATAGTTCCCCTAACCAAATCCGCGATCTCACACCTGTTTTGTTGTTGTTGCCGCTGTTGATGTTTCCTCTAAGTTTTCTGAAAAAAATAAAATCCTTTTTTCGATGATGTATTTTATAATTTTGACCGAATTCCGCTGGGCAGAGATCCCCTTTATTTCGTGGGTAGGGCAGGACAGGGGGTCGGTGTTATAAGGCTTAGATTGGGTAGGCGATTGGCTAACCTCTTTTACTATTCATATTAATAGTATGTAGCTTTCGTTCTGGAGAGTTCTTCACTAAGTACATTCTGTTCGTCGTTTTTTGGAACAACACACTACACATTGTCGGATGGCAAGCATAATAATAGTAGTCTGTAGCCCAACGGAGTGAGACCTTAACGAATGGCGCCGTCGGCAGGACCTGAGTAGTTGGGCGTGAGTTCGAATCTCACGTTCACCATGAACAACGCTTTTTAAAGGAAGCGATTTTTCTCATGTCAGGAATCTGAAAAGCTTTGGGATCCCCAGAAATTGGAATCGCGTGCTGTTGACACGCGACGACCCGTATATATACATATATTATTATTGTTAGGTTTTTGCCATCCGACAATGTGCAGCATGATTTCTCACGTTGATCAATCAAAACATTCCTGAAAGAAGAAATATATATATATATATATATATATATATATATATATATATATATATTATATATATATAATATGTCCGGTCCGTTCCAGGGGGGGAGAGTGTTATGAGGCTTAGATTGGGGAGGCGATTGGTTAATCTTTTACTACTGTAATACCCCAACGACCGAAGACCTTAAAATCGGGGTTAGGGTCACAGGGTTAAGGTCGGGTATATAGGGTTGTACGCATTCTCAAGCGCATAATATTTATCGCGATGCTGCGGGCACGGGGGACAGATTCTCACACTTGATTGAGATTATTCGCATCCCTCAGGGCAGATACATGGTGCTAGTAGTAGTACGGGGACCATAGTAAATAGGGCCAAATATTGTTAGTAAAAAGAGGCAACTATATAGTTTCTTGTGTGTAACGTAGGTCCTATTAACTATGGCCCCCCGTAATAGCAGATTCCTAATCTGTGTGGTTTAGGAAGCTCATTCTGTAAGCACCGCCCATGTTTTACGTCGCTCTTCTGGTTACTCTATCGTGTGTGGGTGGTAATGTTGGAACAAGCGCTACACATAGATACATGGTATTGTCAGATGGCAAAATGGGATAAAAATGTATACCAATCTGGCCAGAAATATAAGGTACATTTCGACATTTTTGCTACCATTTATGGGTCCTTGGTGGGAGCCGCCGTACAATCTGCATGATCTCTATCCCTGGTATATGATGACATGTTTCCTGCGTTGGATATCCACTTTTATCAGATCCTGCACAGTATCTCATAACGGCAGTTTAGGACATATTTTAGATATAGATGATCTAGATCATGATTTATCTGCAGATGAACTGTCTGGTCTGTCCGACGTGCGTACTACTGGAAACCACTCGGGGGGCACCCGACGTTCATTCCCGGAATGCCATCCTAAAATTCGAAAACCCTGGACATAACTATTAAATAGTACTCTGTCCCGGGAATACAAGACATTTTTTTTTTTTAAAAGAGTAATACAGAAGAAATGGTCCTTGTATATTGACGTTTAATGGTGGAAGACGGCTCGTCATCGTAGGAAGAGCATTCGCAATAGATGCAAGGAGGGCGAAGGGTCGCATGCATCCATGCCGGCGCTCGTACCGGAGCAAAAGTTAGTTGTCGTGTGTGTTTAGGACGCGCTTGCACCTACGAAGAGCGGTGGTTCATGGAAGGAAGCAATCTGAGATATGCTTTGAACACCACGTACTGGACTCCAGTATGTGACTACGAGTAGAGTGTCAGACACTACTATTAATATTATTATTATTATGCTTGCCATCCGACAGTGTGTAGTGTTGTTCTAAAAAAATACGAAAGGAGCCACCCCACGGTAGTAGGGGTTGCACTTTTTGGGCTGACGGTTTCTGACCAATTGAGTTCCTTAAGCGAGGAGCTACCAGTCAGTTAGAATGAAGAACTTACTCGTGTATTCGTTTTAGGACTAGCGCATACAAGTGCCGGTCGGGTGGCACGAACGAACTTCTTCCAAGTATTGTGTCGGGTGAGATATTGAACTCCTAATGTGAGGGGCTATGGAACTTCTGGTGCACCCCTACAGTTGGATGGGTTCAAAGCGCGGCAGTATCATACGACAATAAATCAAAACTGATGTGACGCTCAATAAAGACTGCTACGACCAACATCCCTCCATCTCATCCACCAAAAAGCGACCACTCCCCTCCTTAAGCACCCCCTGAAGAAGCGCACCTACCAAAAACCCGCTGCCCATCAAAATGGCTGGTTTATAGCTGCTACGCGCATGTTTCAACGCGCAGAAGGTCGTGCGGTGTTGCTGGTCTACACTGCTATCGGTAGTATACCTATGAGGAGAGGGTCGCTGCGGGTTTTCTCTCCCTGTCACTACACCAAAGTGTAGGTGTATTGTTGGTATGGGCGCGTATGTAGTAGAAGATGATACTTGTCAGTAGCCATCATAGTCGTTTCTTAAGTCATCTGGTATACATGTACGCATTATTTCTAGGTACAGCATACAGTTTTCCGGTCCGTGGGGTATAGTTTGCATACCTAATATTAATAGTATTTCAAAAGATGGCGGCCGGGGTTCCCCCGTTTCCATCACGTAAATAAATGTGCGCGTAAGCAAAACTCTTCTTGTGGAGACATCGAAGGATGTAGCACACCCTCAGACGCACCGAAATCGAGAAGGCTTCGACACCTTTTGGTTGTTGTGGTATTTGCTGCCACAATGTTTCCACAGCAATGCAGCAAGCCCCACGCACAAGGTGTCGACGACCTTTCAATTCGATACGTCTGATGGTGGCGTGTCACATCATTGGTTAACATCCCCACAAGGATTGCTGAAGGTCTGCCTGTGTTGTGGATACACAGACAGAGGTGATGGATTCGTTGTCTACCACCAACCGTGACAGCGCAGAGTATTATTTTCGAAAGCGGAGTATTCACTTTTTCGCCGTACGGGCGGGGGATTTTTAGTTAGCCCGTACGCTTTGTGTATGTATGTGCGCCGTAATCCCGCCTGCCTGCCTGCCTGCCTGCCTGCCTGCCTGCCCATGGAGGTGTTCTGCAGGAAGCGTGCTGCCGTCGGGACTGGAGCGCCACGAAGTGCACCAGGAAGGGTTCACGCTGCGCTGGACCTACTGTCGCGGGTACTGCTAGCATGGGTGACGGAAGCCACGCAGAACGCCCGACAGCAGTAAGTACTTGCTGCGGAGAGCACGAAAACAAACATTTGGCCAGAACCTCGACACAAGTGCTTGCTCCCACAAAACTACGACGGCGCAGACGAACAACATTCGTCACTCTAGTAGCGAAGCGGCAGGTAATAGTGTTGATTCTATCAAGACCGGAATATACTGCTGCCAATGACGTGGGGGTAGAGCTTTGACGAGGAGAAGGGTGAATAGGGGGGTTTGCCAAGGAAAGGAGGGATGTAAGGAGGAGCCTCCAGGGAGGGAAAGGGGTGTGTGTATTGGTTCAGAATGATATAAAAGAGACTATTGGGGTCATCCGCGTTTCGGCATTACTCTGAGCAGCACTAGAGGGTAATCGGTTCGTGTCGGACTGGAACATGTGCGAGACATCATTGTCGGTGCTGTGTATCAATGGACTACTCTGTCGGCGCTTGACTGAGTAGGGCTCAGCAGACTATTACCACACAATAGGGAGCTCTATTTGACTTAAGTAGGCTACTATTACGGGGGACCATAGTTGATAGGACCTATGGTATACATAAAAACCTACATAATTAACCATTTTTACTATTATAACAATGTTTGGTCCTATTAACTATGGTCCCCCGTAATATGACGGGGCACCTTAGTAATTGAGACCCATCATATACAACAAAATCTATACTTCGAAGCATACTCCAGTGTTTTTACTCAGCACATTCGGTCCTGATTACTACCTGGCATGTAACAATAGTCGGTCAACCCTTCCAACAAACACAGCAGTGAAACGGTACTACGCTGTGTATAGTATGTTGTCGGAGGTGCTCGTAGTCACACTGCGTCAACCCGCACCAAATGTACCAGGAATGGGAGCAAGAAACCCTGGGAACCGAGTATTGCAGGGGAGCGTACTATTACGGGGGACCATAGTAAATAGGACCAAATATTGTTGGGAAAAATAGGGAAATATATAGGTTTTTGTGTGTACCATAGGTTCTATTTACTATGGTCCCCCGTAATGCTGGTAGTAATCAGGACCAAACATGGTGTGTGCACATAGGGGGGATGCATGCTTTTTGGGTCCATCGCGGGTTCTGTTTCTTCCTATATATGCCCCCCCGTACGATACTATTAATAGCAGTACGAGTCAAGTTCCGCTGCGGTGGGGCTTCGCGAGGGGAAATGGTGGAACCAGAAGAAGCGCCGAAGGGGTGGGCACAGCTCCTGCTGAAGCGCTCGGCGGCGAGGGGAACGGCGTCTAGGCCTTTGCTTGCGGACGGGAAATTGTCGGGCCAGAACAGTCGCTGCTTACCATCCAGCGCGTGAACCCGGCTGCGCGTGTCGCCCTGAGCGTGTCCGAAGCCCCGCACAACTCTCTCTGCTGCAGGAACTGCGTACCCCCCCCCCCCCCCTCCCCCCTCTTGCCGTTCCGTGTTGAAGGGGGTTTGATTGCGTGGGCCAACGGACGAATGACTCAGGCAAGCAACAGATGAGTAAGCCCCCTTAGTTTCCCCTGCCTAACCCTCCTCGGTGATTGTGACATTGCCGCCGGCTATCGCTGTCCCGCTGTCCTTGTGCCATCGGTAGCCGCCACCCTCGCTATTTCCGCTGCAGCCCCCGCCAGCCACGGTCACCGTGTCCGTTGTAGTTTTCCTCTGGCGGGGGGGGGATCGATGAAACCACCAACGGGGTCTGTCTGTGTGGTCAGGTATGAGACTCTGTCTCTTACCGTCGAGGCCACCAAGTCTCCTTCCTGAACAAACACCGGACAAGGAAGGAGGCAGACAGTGAGCCTATCCACGGGGGGTTCGAATATCGTCAGGTAATTGGCGCAGGAGCTAGATTGCCATGTTCGACAAGGGGGGGGGGGTGTACTCGATAGGAGAGATGTACTCGATATCATGCATGGCCGTAGTCATATGACCATAGACCCTCGCACCCCTACAATGCCGGGAAGGAGCATTTCGAGTTTTCCCCGACCAGGCAGACATTGATTGCACCAAGCGCGAAGCGCCGTGAGCTGTCCGCCGAGTCGCATGAAGGGTGAGCTGCATCCTAGTAAGAACCGCTTGTGAGGCGGACTGCATATAGATGACAGCTTCAATGAGTTACAAATTAATTTCCGGTGTAGGCATTTCCAGAGACAGCAATGGGAGTGCTATGTAACTGCCTCTTGGGTGCCTTACCATGAACAGTACGTGATACGATCAATCCCCTTGTGCGGAGTGAAGGTTCTTTACCTCGCACTAATGATCTAACTCGACGACCAGCTGTGGGTGACCCCCCCCCCAAAAAAAAACGGTACCCTGGCTGTCTAGCTCACTTAGTGAGCGGCATGTTTTACAGTGTCGTTGCCAACCGACGCCAACCCAACATATCTATATATAATAGGGGGGGGGGGTGGGACAAGAACATATAACTTGCCGGTGCGTCTGACACCCTCCAATGCTCGGGCAATGACAGAGCTCGACGGGTGCAAGTTGACAAAGTCTAAGGTCCCGCCCTCACTACTTCGTCGGCAAGCTCCCTCCCGACGATGCAGTATCCAACACCGCGAGTTGACATGGCCTAAGTCTTCGCACATAGAACCGACCACGATCTAGATGGTCTATACTCCTTGCACGGTGGGGCATAGTAATCAGGACCAAACATGCTTCGGGGAAATAATGGAATATATAGGTTTGAGTGTGTAGAATGGGTCCTAATTACTATGGCCTCCATCATAGGGCACTTCCGCGCATGGGACAGGCATTCTATTCCCACGAGATGGTCTACTGTACCCGGTATATCTTCAGGGCAGATGAATTCCTGGTCTGTATGATCTGTATGATCTGTATGATCAGCATGATCTGTATGATTTAGGTCATGTTGCCGGGTGGGAGCCGTATAATCCGCACGATCTAAAACACGTCTCTTGGGTTGGGTTTGTACTACAGTACACAGATTCTGCACAACATATATATACACCACTATGTCCCTAACCACAAGTAACTTTTGTACTGAATATTATTATAGAAAAGATCCCTTTATTTCGGGACATAGTGGTATGTTATAACGGCAGGTAAATGATCTAGATCGTGATCTATCCGCTCTTCCACCGGTAAACGCCGAAACGCAAGGTATAGGCAACGGTAATTTAGGAGTTTATCAAGAGATCAAAGGCATACGCGGGCTAAGCGGGGAACAGGGGTCTTCGACATGTTCCGTTTTCCGTTTGGGCCTCCCACTCCCCACTCTTCTTTTCCACCACGTGCGATCCCTGCGTGCTGATCCCGGAGCCGGCGCGTCGGGAGGGATACCACCGCGGAAAGCAGAGTGTGGATCAGTGGTGGCCGATCCGGGCTCGCCCCGCCCTCCTAACGCTCGTGGTGCTCGAAGGTTTCTACTTTATCGAGAAGTTACAGCAAGCTCATCCTCGTCCCCTGTCTATCGTAGATAACATATTTTGAGTTTGAACGAGAGAGTGGTCGGACTCGCGCAGCGGGCGGCGGGCGGGCAACTCTTTCCAAGCTTGGTCTGAAGCCCGGACAACGTTCGCGATTATCAGAAAAACAGCTCTGCTGCTCACACCAACAATCGCAACACTGAAAGTGCCTGAGCACAGTTTTCGTTCCGTCAAAGGGTCTGTGCCCTCCGTCTTTCTTCGCGCAGGCTTGCTTCCAACAGCGTAGTTAATATTTCTACGTACTCGTACTACTTTATTCACTGTGGACTATCCCAAAGTGGCAGATGCTGGTTCATCTGCGCACCCGGTTGGTTGTGTAGACGTGCCAGCGCGTGTTGACATCCGTCGCACCACAGCAGGGGCACCACTAGGGTCTCCCCCGTCACCCTTAAGCGCCACCCCATGGATACGAATTCCGAGGCCAGTATGGCCCGGGATGAGTCCACGGGGCTTACCGTCGATCATGCGAGAGCACTCGGCGGGCGGGCCGACTCGGGGAGATGATCCAGAGAAGCAACGCACCCTTGGGGTACCGTACCCGTTTTACCTGCTGCCCTAACTTGCACTGCGCCTCAAAAGGAGTTTACAATTTCGGCACGGTGTGCCTGTAACGCTTTTACACCAGACTGCCCTGAAGCGCTGCTCTCACCCGGTAGCGAGCGGAAGGCACTCTCCCGCCAACTCTCCGGGACTACATCCATTTGTCATCGCCTCCTCGGATACCCCCATGGATGCCCCGAAGATATTCCGAAGCTACTCCAGATGCAGCGGACGAGGTCGGAAATGCACAGCTCTCTCCGGACTTTCGGTCCCAGTCAGCCGGAGAAGTCAGCTTGGACCTCTGGCACCATCGTCACCAAGTTCCCGATGAAGGCTGATATTCTCCGTAATCCAGCTAACGGCAGTCCAAAACTTCCGGCCCCCATGGATAGGCTCGACTGTGATTTTAGTGGAGCTGTAGCGTCAATCAGCTAGCCGGAAATCCGTCCTAGAAGAGCGACGATCTATTCGCTTTCCCGTGAAGCTCGAAAAGTCTTCGAACCATCCTCATCGCGCTAGTGTCCGCCCTCTGAGACGGGAAAGCTCCAGAATCCCTACGCGCTCGATGTACCAGGTCCGCTCCACCATGATGCTGGTGGTGATCAGGTTGGTCGACCTTTTATCCGCAGTGTACGCACGAGTTTCCCTACCCCCCGAGTCTCGAACTACCTCAATGGCGCTATGTATTCACCGTGAATGCCTCGTTGCCTATGGTCACGCCAACCACCTTTTACCACACCTCCCTTTTGCGATGCGAATCCCGATGGCCCTCAGAAGGGCAATCTCTTCCGGCATGGGCACATGCCCCTTCGGAGGCCAAGCGGTCGTCTTGCCGGGGTTAATGGCAATGTCAACTTCGCACAACTCGTGCTTGGAGAAAATACAGAGTTCGGTGTGATCTCTGTTGTGCCGATGCTGACATCATCGAGGTACGCATGACCTTCAGCATGGGCAAGGACAATGCCGGGACCATGGCGTCCCCTCTCTGCACTCCACTCGAGCAGCCGATCTTACGCCTGTCCCCAGAATCTGACGGGGGAAAAAACGGGGCCGGTTCCTTCGCCCTTGCACTTGGCGGTGAACGGTGTCGTCTGTTCAACGGAGTAAAACGCGATGGAGCAGGCAGTAATGATGGGCCAGTTTCTTGCCTCATGGTGCACCCAGGCGCGTACGTAGCACGACCTGCTCCAACGCCCCCCCTCGAACCTCGACATAAAATTGCCTAGCCTCACTATTCATGTTCTCCAGCCACCGATGGCACTGTCGCAAGGTCCGGGCTGCCATGACTCGTTTACGCGTTGTTCCTACGCAGGTGGGGCGGCATTTCCCCCCCCAAGAAAGTGATATTGGACTGCAAGAAGAGCTGCCAGAACTCCGACGGGAATGTGCCAGGGTCGTGGAAGACCCGCGTCCAGCAGTCCTCCCCACTAGGTCCGAGATTATCGCGGCCGAAGCCGATCATGACGATCGACTGCAGGTGCGAGGAGCGCAGGCGCTGCAGGAGTTGGTGATGGCGAAGGCCATCTGAAAACCAGAACTATCCCTCCGGGCGCCGCTTGGGGCCACTCTTCTCCTTTGGTCCAGTGGTCATTTGCTGCCGCCGCCACCGCTGCCTACACGGAGACGGAGGCACAGTCTCTTTTAGTTGTTTTTTTACTTTTGCCCGCTCCTGTGTCACGTTGTTGCCGGGCTCGCGTGGTTCTGCGAGAACGCCGCGTGCTGCTACCGGCACCCCGCCTGAATGGCGGCATGCTGACGACGTTCTCTCGTGCTTGGTCGCATCCGTAGCTTTGTGGGTTGGGCTCCTGAACCGTGCTGGTGCTCAACTGCTGTGCTTCATCAGTCAACTTGTCACCGCGTTCGACAGGCGCAAACCTCTCGCGTTACTCCACTCGGCCGCCCTGTGAGTGCAGCAGCATGGCTGGTAGAGTGTACCATTCAAGGCTTTCTTTTTCCATACAGACGACCTCGGCGTCTCCTAGTGTCTGTTTTTCTGACGCGCCCCAAGAGCGTGGTTGAGGGATCGAGAACGTGGGTAAGAAGCTTGGCGTTGGCAAAATCCAGGCCCGGCTGCGCTTTTTTAGGACGGTGATGGCGTATTTAGCAGAAAGGGCGACAACATCGAGTGGTCCTGCCATCCCCAACGTGTTTTGGTCCCACAAAGTAGTAGAGCCCTTCCCGCCGTCCGTTCTCGTTATTTTCGGGCCTTCCTTCGAGCCCCGCGGCCTATGGCAGTTAGGGAACATACGGGATACATCCCTGGGTTTCCCATGTGGGTATGCATCTTGCGGTGGGTATGTAAGATGCTACCCTAACGCGGGGTCCAGGGTCGACCTGAACCGCTGTCTCCAGTGTTTCCCTGAACCGCTGCCTGGAGTGTTTCCCTGAACCTCTGCCTCCAGTGCTTTCCGTCTTCCATACGAGGCTATACGTGTGCCGCGGAAAAGCTGTGGGTACGACCCACCTCTCCTCATACCGTCCATCACCCACCGTGCGTGCACACCGTGCCGGTGTCCACACGGCAACTTTACCACTCGGTGACCCCAAGCAACTGTCGCTCGACACCCCCCCACATACCACACGCCATCTTGGTTGGCGCTTAAGAAATGCATAGGGCCACCGTACGTCGCCCAGGGCCACACCCGACGCCATGCTGGACCCTCCAGACGATGGCGTTCGCCCCGTGTCGGTTGACATGTTGCATCCTCCTGTGGGTCCATCAGTGTCGCGTTCCTGTGCTTGGGTGTATTCGGCATCTTTCGAACCGCCAGTAAGAGATTCTCCGGGAATCTCCACTTCCCCTCGCTTCCCCAAGTTCCGTGCAAATCTCTCGGAGAGAGAGCGCTTTCCCGCCTACATTCTCTCCGTTCGGTTGGTTCGGGGATAGAGTGTTGTTCTCAGACCCAGAGACTCGTTCCCGGCTTGCGCCAACCCTTCGGTCGGCGCTGGCCGCCCGTGACCCCCGTTCAAACCCACGTGGTCAGTCTCGCCTACCCTCGCCGCCGGTTCCCTCCCTCCCTCACCGTTTTGTATAAGTGCGGCTACGTCGGAAGTTGTAGAGGCTGCGCTGGGCTGTGCCAAGGTGATCTCCAAGCGCCCTGGCTGTATGAAATCACGGTAGATGTGTGACATCACCGTTTCCGACGTTACTAGGACTACACGTAGCTCTATAAGCACCGTCTGCCAGAACCAGGGAGTTCCCCACCAACGGGTCTCTTGTCCATCGCTGGCACTTCTTCCGGCTGAGCCAACGCTCCGAATAGATAAGGGGGCAGCTCGGTCCCTTGTCTCAGCGCTCTTTGGAAACCTAGGCACCAAAGGATCAGGTCCGGCTCCCGTTCGTCATCAAGAAACGAGAAACTCCCATGCACTAGGCCCTCGCATACAGCCGTCAGGTCGTAAGACGCCGGAGGACGTTCGGTGGGGGGACCCCGAAGGCATCGAACAATCAACGATAGTGGGTGACTGTCCCCTCTCATACTTCTGGGCGTGGAAAGTCGCCGTACACGCCTCGAGGCAGGCGCAGAGAGTCGCAGATCAAGGCGCACAGGACAAACGAAGATGTTGGGCCATTCCCGTGAGACCTCACCATCTCCTTGGACGATCCAAGGGAGTCGATCGTTACGCAGTACGCCGAGTGTGGGAGCCCCCCCCCCCCGCCCCCAGAGAATACTGACGAACTGCAAGGCTTCCCTCACCACCCACCATCATTCCCCAATTTGGGCTAGAGATAGACTCCACGCAATGGCCCCCGAATGAGGGCGTTGAATCCCAGCCGGCCATGTCATACGACCCTCGACGCAGGACCTCAGATTGTGGACTCCTCCCCCAAAGGCCCTCTATACGTTCCAGCATGCATCACCCTACCGCGGGTGCACAGGAGAGGGTACAGGCATCTGGTTGTCCTGTCAGTGTCCCGCATAGGATCGTTCAAAGGCACGGCTACAGTAGTCACACGGAGTCCCAGCAGAGATCGGGTTTGCTCGCCTCGCTTTGTACTTGGCCTCGCTCGCCTTCCAATTGTGCTCACGCTTTTTTCTCCCGACGTCTTTTTTTCGTTGCCCTTTTTTACCCAGCAACGACGGCAGGGAGTGGCTCCGACGCGTGGGGTCCCAGTGCGAGTTGCACAGTCGAAATACTTCGTGGAGCCGCGGCAAGGGGTTCACCAAGAGGGCAGCCAGCGCCACTGTGAGGCTGACCTGATTCCAAAAACACGCTTACGCCCGCCAAATCGTTTTTATTCATCTCGGCCAATGACCGCCGCCTCCGCTTGTTCTAGGGCCCACAACGGGCGAACAAGGCTGAGGCTTTCCAAGAAGTAGTGCCGGTGCCCTGGTGCCATGTAAAGCTCGCGGACCATGCATAGAGCTCGTTGTAGATGGCGATGCAGAGTCGATGTACTTCACTCAGCACCCGCCTCTCCTCTTCGAAGGTGCCGCGTGTCGAATGTACCAGCGCCAGATGTGCGTTTTGTCTTTCGCTTAAGGCTCTCAACGGCGGAGATCCTGCCTCGCAGAGTGCACTGGTTCGCCTGGCTCGCCGACTGGCCGATTCCACAACGCCAGTCCAAAAAGAGACATTGCATCCAGGCGATGATGGCTATGTCCTCCACGAATCCCAATGAAAGCACATTCGTCAGCTTTTTTATTCGAGTACTTTTATTTAGCTTTCATGTTGGTTTGGATCAGGTAGGTCCTTTCCATGGCAGCACCCTGGAAGGACCATGGAGGCACGGAATTCCTCTTGGGAGCACCAGGATAGTCCCCATTGAAGGGAATGTGCATCCTAGAAAGCACCACGGATGCACCACCATTGAGGCACCGCGGAGGCGCCAAAGAGGTATGGAAGGCCCCACGGAATCACCACGAACGTACCACGTAGACACCATGAACTCATCATGGTGCGCCCGCGGTGTCTCCGTGGTACCTCTATGTCCAGGTTATGTTTCCATTGTGCTTCCGTGGCGCTTCAGTGACGTCTCGGTGGTAACTCCATGTTGCCTCGGTGTTGCTTCCGTGGTGTCTCCATGGTGTCTCCATGGTGCCTCATTGGCGCCTCCGTAATGCTTCTGTGGTGTTTCGATAGTGGACCTGTGGTGCTTCCATGTTGCTTTCGTGGTGCCTCCGTGGTGCGTCCATGGCGTCTCCGCGCTGCCTACGTGCTGGTGCTTCTGTGGTGCCTCCACGGTGTCGCCGTGTGGTGCTTCTGTGGTGCGTCCATGGTGCATCCAAAGGGGACACAACGCTCCCACGGTGCCTCCATCGTAGTTCTACGGTGCCTCCATGGGAGTTCCATGGTGGTCTTTCGTGGTGCTTTCATGGGGCCTCTTGATTCCATGAGGCTTTCGTGATGCTTCCGTGGGGATTTTTGTCGTGGACCCATGGTGTCGTGGTCCCATCGTGCTTTGGACGGACCTGGCAAAAATAGCACAACACACACTGTGCAGCACCCAGGAATCCCGACGCGCACCAGAGGTGTACACAACGCGAGCAGGCCACAAGTACGAAACCGGTGCGTCCTCCACCAAAATCCATGGCAGATGCTGTATATCATTCGTTTACCCCAGGTTCGACCGTTCTCGCGACTGGTCGAGGGGTTCCCGTTTTCGCCGACCCGCATTCGCTCGCCTAGCTTTGTCTAGCGCTGCGGACATCACTTCCTCGCGACGGTCCTGCAGCGCCAACGTACCGGTTGGCTGAGGCGAGTGTGATTGGCGCTCGACACAATGGACAATGAGCGATGGGTTCCATGTCCGTGATTCAGACGCTAGCGTAGCACTTCATCCTGTCACGGAAGCTTGCAAGCCCTCCACCTTGACACGGACGGCAGCATTGCACTCCAGGTGGAGGCGGTGTGTGGGTGTACCCACGAAGATGGACCCGCTAATCCGTGTGATGTTGCTGCTCAGTCGTGATAACCGTTGGTGGTGCTGGCCGTAACGGTATGAGCGGCATTTCCAAGGTCGAGCAATGCCATGGGTTCCCTCCCGTTGGCCTTCCAGCACGCCAGCACTATCGGCTGCGACGTCGGTGATGGCGGCTTAAGATGGCGGTGATGGTGGTTTAAGGCGATGGTTGCGCCTCCCAATGTTTTCACGAAGATGTTTCCACGGACGATGCCTGGCAGCACCAAATCCAGGCGTGAGTATGAGAGGCTCGTGGGTTCGTCGCTGGTAAGTGATAGTGCGGTGGAAAACGGAGGGACCTTTCCTCGTTATCTTTCCCCCCCCTGTGCTTTCCGCTGTCGGTATTATTGTTGCTGCTGTCGTTGCAGTATTGGTAATGTTGTTGCTATGCCCCTGCCGTACCTGCCACGCCTTTTCGGTTCGTGGCTTGCGGTCGTGGCCAGTTTGAGAGGTGGCGTAGGGATCATCGATTTCAGACACCGACATTAAACAGCAGCGGAAAGCGACAGCAATCAACGACGGACAACGAAGGCAAACAGCAACAGCAGCATCGTCAATAGCAACAATATCGGTGGCGTCGATGGCGGTACTGGTTGTGACACTGGTGGCACCGGTGGTGGTGGCGATGGTGGTGATGGTTGAGCGAGAACCAGGCCATGGTGGTGGAAGCAGTGAGGTTACCGCTCGGAGGGAGCTGCGGTCGAGACGGCGGGGAGAGGGTAACCGGGGAGAGGGGTGACCCAGTGGAGCGGGACTTGGGTGGTGATGTCGCCAATAGCGCCTGCGTGCTTGGCAGCCCCCGTCAGTGGCGATGGCGACAGTTTGGGCGGCGGCAGTAGCAAAACGATGACCCGCGGTGCCAGTGCCCCCCTTGGACCCGATAGCGAACTCGCCGAATAACACTTTCAGTACTGCACTCCTGTTTGGATGACAGATTACTTGGAATTTGTAGTAATATACTAAGTATGTGTTATACGAACACGGTAGTACTAAAAGGGTCAAGGTACCCGGAAAGTAGCCTTCGGATGCGGCGGTCACCTGAGGTGGCTGCGGCGAGGAATAAAAAACCCATGCAGCAGCTGACAGCGGTGGCAGTAGCGATGGTGCCGAGCAATTTTGGAAATTTGGTGGTGGGCACCATTCGGGAACGAAGCCGACAAGTTTGTGTTGTCGGTGTTGACGAGCAACGAGAGCCCCCTCCGATGACCGAGACAAACGTTTCTGGCCCCCTCATTACCGTCGGAAAAACTTGCGAAAGCAGGGAGACTGACGGCCGCAGCGACGGCGGCGGCGGTTGCAGCGGTGCCGCCATTAATGGTTGCGCCGATGCCGGCGACGATGGTGGGTGACCTAACCCGTTATGACGAAAGAAGCAGCGGTGGTGACTCGGAACAAAGTGCCAGTAAGGGTGATGGTGGTAGCCGTGTCGCCTGCGACAGTGCCACCGCCATCGTCGGTGGCTGTGGCGAGGTATTATGCTGTGACGACCAACGGCCAAGAAAACATGTCCCCCTCCGCCACATTATGCCACTACTCGTGCTACCTAAGGCAGCTTCCCTCGTGCGCGCCTCGTGTCCTCGTGAAAATGCGTTGGCCTGCTATTTCGCTCGCACTGCCACCAGCCGCCGTTAAGGACATTCGGCACTCGACGACCCAGAAAAATTCGCCGACATCGACGGTGCATTTTATGCAAGATTTCCGAACGGGGGAGTGCCCCCACGGTGGGTTCTTTCCATCCCTACCCCCATCTACGGGGGCACCTCGTTCGGGTAACGTTACCAGCTGGCGCATCGGGTGTCGGGGGTCAAGCGTCCCCCGGCGACTGGGTTGCATTTTTTTTGCTGCTGGTTTCGTTAAGATCCACCCCCAGAGAATTGTCACGGTCTGAGTTTCACCCAGATGCAAACGTCGAAAGAATAGGGGACCCCTCCGGCTGGGGGCGCAACCCAGACGCGGGTTCCGCGATTCCGACGTCGCTCCTGATGGTAGCCGAGGAGGGTTTATCAACATTTCCACGCAATCCAACCTGCAACGGATGTGCTCTATTTACCTGCCGGTATTCCCGACAATAAGCGTGGGACCTCCCGTAGAGGTGGGTGACAACATCGATTCTCACCCTCCAACACCTCCCCCGCGATCCTGAGTCCACCCCCTTCGTTCCCGAAGGGGGGGGGGGGGTGAGTGCGCCTAGCTTCCTCTCTACCGAAACCCCCATCGGAAGTGCTTTTCGCCTTCTATTGTGCTCGGAGGGCGCTGAGCCAGAGCCCCCCCCCGAACCCTAACCAGCCGGGCGACGTGACCAACACTCGAGATCCTGCCACGGCTCCGATCGGTATGGGAGGGGCGTCAACACCCTCTACTTCCTTAGGCGTCAGCTTTCGGCTCCAGGTGGTCACGATCATGGCGCCGGGCGAGGCACGCGGCACACCGCCTCCCATTACGGTGCCCATTCCCGCGCGGATACCCAAAGTTCATACGCCGCGCTCCTTAGCTGCCGCGTGGTGTATGGGTTAGTCTCCTACACAAGGTGGTTGCGACCCCCCCACTTGCACAATGCGCTCGTAAAAACTTCCCCGTGGACGCATTGAACAATATAGCAAACCCCATAACGAGTCAAGAACGTCTCAATTCGGTACGTCAAGTGGTGCGCTACAAGTTCGATATCTCCTCAGAAACAAATTACGCCCTCACTGTGCAACGGGGGGGTCCCGGCCACCTGTGTCACCCCTCCCCTCCCCCCGAAATTTCTCCGACAGGTCGCGCCGAGTGCGTCGTTCCTCTTACCGCGATCGCCGTGTGCTGGGATTGCCGGCCTCGGTCTCGCCATCTGCGGCGATAGAGTTGCTGGTCTGATGAAATTCTCAGCATCATGGAGGCAAAGCGCCACGTGACCGAGAACCAGACGGCAAACCTCACCTGCCCGACGAGCCTGCTCCCTGACCCTTACCCCAAAAGCGACTGAAACTCAACCTACCCCGTGCTGTTCGTTCGGTGGTTGCGTACCAGGACAAAACAACTACTGGTCTACGGCTTGGTAGGAGTGCTGCGACGTTATGGTCGTTCGTGTTGAATCTGACCCGGAGTCACTGGGCGCGTACAGTGGTGTTGCCCGCAATGTGGATGACGTAGGCCGCTGCCGACGCCTCAGAATTTCAGTCCGGTGTGCGCTCAAAGGAGGCGGTGAGTGGTTGCCTCGAACCCGATCATCGTGGCCGCGGCGATGGGCGCTGGCAAGAACCAGGCCGACCCCGTCTGTGTCAACCTATCCGTAGAGGGCGAATGGATTCAGTCCGGCGGGTCTCCAGCTCCGACCCGGTCGCTGTCCGCAGTGCTGGAGGCCTAGTACCAAGGGTCCTCGACTGCACCCATGCCAGGTGAGTACCTCTCCCGCCCTCGCCCTGTCGGCAATGCACCTACCCATACGTCCGTCGTATAATTTGTGCTCTATGCTGCTATTTCTGCACCTTGCTGCTCATAGCGATCGGTTTCCAGCTCCGTTTTCCGTTCGCCGTTTGGTTCTGGAGCCCTTCCGACATGGTTGATCGTACCAAGGGTGCTCGACCGGCCCTCATGCCTATAGAGAAAGTTGTCCCCCGCTCTTGCCCGGAAGTTCCCGGTAGGGCTAGACAAAAAAGTCACTCCAAGTTGTGTCGCGAGTTTTGGTGCACGGTCGACCGGCGTCTGTTGAGCCCGGACAGTCACCGACCCCGCGATAGGGTGAGAACATTCCTGCACGCCGCCTAACCTATGCACATTTTCCTGCTAGCCACGATGGTGTTCACACCTCACACAGGTCACGTTCTACGATAGAGCATCTAGATCCAAACCTGCCGCGGTGAGGAGACGTTCTACGATAGAGGTTCACCCTAAGTTTTATGAGGTTCTTCACTTGAGGAGCTCCATACCTCATCCGAACACAGACTTCAGCAAAAACCTAATTGCATCCCGATAAATAATCCCATGACCCAAGTATACGAAAATGTCATTTTTCGAAACAAGATTGACATTCCGATGATTTTGGGTTGAAGAGCCCCGTCGTTCAGAAAACATTTCAGCGGAAACGTGCTACCTCTATCGTAGAACGCGCCTGAGGTGTTGTGCAGGATATGTATATGTAGTACAGATCCAACCCAAGCAACATGCCCTAGAGCATGCAGAATATATGGTTCCCACCTAGCTACATGAGCTAAATCTAACAGATCATACAGATCAGACAGGTCAGGGATCTATATATCTGCCCTGAAGGATCTAGATCATCAAATGGGAATGATCTGTATGATGTGTATGATCTGTCCGGGGTGTGTGTTAGGTTCCCCGCCGTTTTCGCCCTGCTGACAGGAGTTGCCCCGACAGTCCCCATACGTTGGGGTGGCAACGCGGCGTCGATCTCCTCCCTTGAGCCCCCGGAGTCAGCTTTGCAGACACCTCTAGCACCTGCTGGCGGCCTGGATATCGGCGTTCCCCCCCCCCTCCCCCCCTCCCCCCGCCGCTCGGCTACTTTGGCCTAGACGGTTGGGTGTGGAGGCGAGGGGCGACAAGAAAGCCGATAGGAAAGGCAAAGACCCGGAGCAGGGAAAATGCACACACGATCAGCAGTGTGTGTCGCGAACCGGAAAAGCCAACGCGGCACAATTAGCTTCATCGTGGACAAGGCAAGGGTGTTAGGGGTTTCGGAGAGCGGTGTAGAGAGGGGGAGCGGAGCTTGGAGGGGGCTGGTGGGAAGAGGAAAACGGCAGGAAGGAATTTTCGGAGAGGCTTTTGCTCCGTTGGGAGCAGGGAAGCCATGCGGCAGAACTCTAGAGGTTCTCACATCAGGTACGGACAACAAATGAGGCGAGACCCAATCAGTTAGAGGGTGACTGCGAAGAGTTTGGTTGGGTTGGGTTTCTTGTAGTCTGTTCCCTATATAATAGCAATCCCAACAAAAAAAAGAAAACAATTGGTGTGGGGAAAAAGCGACCAAAATGACGTTTCGAACCCAACTGTTCTTGGGTTGGGTAACTCTAAGGGTTGGTCATAACAAAACGGAGCAACTACTGATTCACCTTCTTCACCAATCATCTCCTCATGTTTGTCGTTTTCAAAATATTCTTAATGACCCAACCAAATTGGATTTTCGCAAACGCCCTAGTGATTCTGGTTCTGCGTTGCCGCCTTTATGCAGTTCGTGGTTCCAAAACTGGAAGGAATTCTGGGGGAGGCGCCCGCCTCGTTGGGAGCAGGGGGGTCATGCAGAAGAAGTTGCAGAGGCTCGCATCATAGGTACGGGCGACTAACGCGGCAAACCTCAATCAGACTGGGGGCAATGATGCCGGTTTTTTGCGGTTGTCGCCTCGCCGCGCTGCACTCCGCCCGTGGTTACCATACCTATCCTAGGTGGCACTGAGAGGCAGGGTACAGGCAAACGAATGCCACCTCCTCTTGGTGGCCGCCGGGTCTTGACCAGGCTGTCTGTGCTCGTCTGTTTTGGGACGCGCGAATGGTCGCACTGCTGTACGAGCCGCAACCAGATCTACGGAGACGCTTGCTACGGTAGGGGTAGACGCGCGTTTGCCTCACAGGGGCAGCACCTAATTCTTCCTTCTGAGGCTCCTCACTTGAGGGGCTACTGTAGCTCTCTATGGCTTTTGAGAAGAACAAAAAAAATGTGCAAACGCGATGAACGACCCCAAAGCTTGCAGTAGATGCATCGCGAAAAATGTTTTTAAACACTAATGAAGGTATATTACAACGATGTTGGGTTATAACCCTTGTTGGACTGTGGTCCCGTTTTGGGGATAAACCACTCAGATTCTAAGTAGTTCGTCCCAAATAGGGGACTGCAGTCCTCAAAGGATAAACGAGCCCGGTCAGTCCCAGTGACATTGTTTGGCCAAAACCTACGACCTCTATCGTAAGGATTTCTGACAGGGGCATCACAACGACGCAGCTGCTCAGCTGGGCAAGACTCCACGAAGAGGAGAAGGATGAGGAAGAGGAGTAGCAGGAGAAGGAGGAGAAGGAGGAGGAGGAGGAGGAGGAGGAGGAGGAGGAGGAGGAGGAGGAGGAGGAGGAAGAGGAGGTCACTTTGTGTAGCGACGCGGAAGGGCAAAGGAGGGGCCAACCTGGGAGGTCCCTGAGGAGATTGACACTTCGCAGGAAGGAAAGAGATGGCACATAAACAAATGGAGTTAATTCGCCGTAGCGGGGGGGGTGGCTTAGCCCCTTTAGATTTGCCGTCCCGGTGTGGGGACAAACTACTCAGAATTTGAGCGATGTGTCCCCAAAGCGGGACAGCAGTTCTAAAAAGAGTGCCAGAGTGAGGGCACTCTTGCGCCCGTGGGGGTGTCCACCTTGCCGGGACTCGTCGAACTCCTTTACAGCTCCTCGCTCCACTCGAAGCATAGTCTACACCAGCACTACCGCAGTATTTTTTTCCATCTCGTTTGTTGTGTCCGGCGCAAATCAGTTCCGGGGCCACAACGCAGGCTCTTCTCCTCCCTTCTTCGCTACGATGCGTGCCTTGCATTTTAGATCGCGAGAAGAGTTCAGCATTTTCCTGCTTCGTGGACTGGCGTTCTATATATGGTTTCGAGCCTTGGACGCCTTCCTTAGCAGTACATACATTGTTAGCTTTTAGTCAAAACCTTTCAAAAATCGAAAACAATGTTGAGCGCGCTCAGTGGGCGGACTTCGAAATACCTGCAGCTGGTTGTTGAGGTTATTTTAGTAAAATAGTGTCTCAAGATTGCTGAATGGAGCCGACCATCCCATCCCATGCCATGCCATGACATGCCGTGGATGGGCGGTCTCCTTCGGCCGTAAATGCGCAGGAGAATGCCGAGAACTGATTGAATCGGTACGGCATTCGAAGGACGATATGGCACGATACAAGTTGATCGCGCCTCGTTCGCTTGATCTATGGACGACATGGGACACTCATCCCTCACACACAAGCCGGGGTCGTTCGAGACAAAGTTGTGAGCAGGCACGAGGACCGAAAGAAAGGGGGTGACGGACGGACACATCCATAACATACATGCTACGACGCATTTTCAAGCTCGAGAGCAGTGCGCGTCTGCAACACAGCACTAAATACCTACCGTGGGTCTCGAAAGGCATGCGCGGTCGACGATCAAATTACTAAGGCAAACAACAAATGAGTGCCCCCCCCCCCTCTATATTATAAAAAAATGGGTTGAAGTCGGTTGGCAACGACACTGTAAAAACATGCCGCTCACTGCTTGAGCTACACAACCAGGGTACCGTTATGTTTTTTTGGCAGTCGGTCATAGCTGGTGGTCGAGTGAGATCATTAGTGAGGGGTGGAGAAGCTTAAATCCACACAAGGAGAATGATCGCATCACGTATACCAGGTAGTGTTTTTGGAAAGACAACCGAGAGGCAGATTCAAAGTACTCCCATTGCTGTCTCTGGAAGTGGCCACGGTGGAAATTTAATGAACTCATTGAAGGAGTCATCCATGTGCGTATCTGCCTCACAAGCGATTCATAGCAGGGTGCAGCTCTCCCTTCATGCGACTCGCCGGACAATTCCCGGCGCTTCGTGCTTGCTTCAAGCAGGGACTACCTGGTCGGTGAAACCCGACGTGCTCCGTCCCGGCATTGCAGGGATGCGAGGGTCTATGGCCATACGACTACGGTTGTGCAAGACAATGAGTACACCCCTCTCCCCCCCCCCCTTCTCCGGCATAAGCCAATTTCATCTTGCGCCACGCTTGTCGCTATCATGCACCCGGACAGACTCAATCGAACCCGTGGCTCCCGAGGAAAGTACAGTAGCTCTCCTCCCTTAAACCTTCACGCGCAGCGAAATCCGTTTGCTCTTGTCGAGAGAAGCTAGCAGGTGCCCGTGGGCCACAAGTGCCTCGATATACCGTCAGTACCACCGGTTTATCGCCTGCTTTTCGTTTTTACTACCGGGTATATTGGTAGTGATTTGAGGTACTGTTGTACTACAATATTACTGCCTGTTATTGATATTACGTAAGTCGACTTACTGTAGTTGGCACGGCAGCCCCGAGCAGTGTAATGGGAGCTCCCGGGACCCGGCCACCGCCATGCCCCAGAGGAGATCAGACGTTTGGGCTGCACGGAATGTCGAGAGAAGCTAGCAGGTGCCCGTGGGCCACAAGTGCCTCGATATACCGTCAGTACCACCGGTTTATCGCCTGCTTTTCGTTTTTACTACCGGGTATATTGGTAGTGATTTGAGGTACTGTTGTACTACAATATTACTGCCTGTTATTGATATTACTTAAGTCGACTTACTGTAGTTGGCACGGCAGCCCCGAGCAGTGTAATGGGAGCTCCCGGGACCCGGTCACCGCCACGTCCCAGAGGAGATCAGACGTTTGGGCTGCACGAACCGATACAGCGGCGTGATATTGTAGCGGAGGAGATAATCTGGCGCAGAGTCGGACTGGCTCAAAAGCGAAAACTCCCATCTGAAGTACACGATTTATTGCTCGGGAATTCTAGAGAAAGAAAGACACCCCTCGGCTGCAAATGTACGCTTCCGCAAAATCGTCGAGTGGGGCACTGTTCCATCGAGCGCTCGCTCTAGGATGCGGCCCAAGGTTGCGCTAGCAATTTCACATTCACCACCGCCGCCGACACTACACTACCGGTACATTGAACCTCTCCTTATCAGCCAAAATAAAAAGTAGAACACGCAACCGTACTACCGTTACGAGAGGATATATTGATCAGAACCCATCATGGACCCGCAAAACGTAATATTTCCGTATGTTTACACTCGAAGTTAGGTTCTGATTACTATGTTACCCCCGTAATACCAATTCGGGGTCAGTGACACGGCGTGCCCCCTCTGTCTTCTTCCTTCTGCCCCTCCCAAACTTCGTGGGACGCTTTTCCAGAGACCGCGGGAACGTGTGCAGAGGGATTGGATGCTGTGCACGCCGATCCCGTCGACTGTTTTTGCGTACTGGTAGCATAGGTTTGACGGTGCAGAAGGATAGGTACAAGGCCCCAAGGGGCAGCAGGCGACACATCGGGAGTGACGAAGAACGCAGGAAACCTCGACAACATTACAGATCGTTTTTTTTTTCAATTAGATGAGCCCGCCAGTAGCTAGCGCCACGAAACACACGTTGGAATACGTGCAGCGCTACCCCGCGGGAAAATCGACGTTCCCAGACGCGCACGGGGCCGTGTCCCCTGCTCTGGCCTGTTTCGCCCCGATAACAATCTTGTGGGGCGTTTTCTTTTCGCGCCGATTCAACACCGGCGCAGTTTGCCACGAATTTTGCGCTACCGGTTTTGTCGAGAAAAAAAATCGCGTCGTGTGTGGGAACGTTGTACCCGTCGAGCAGATCGTCCATTTCCACGTCATGATCTAGATCTTTAAGGGAAGATAGATGTATCCTTGATATGTAGGATGTAGCCCAATGTTGCTGGGTGAGAGCCGTTTAATCTGCATGATCTAGGGTATGGATCTGTATACTGTACATATGGTGCACAACATCTCATAGCAGCAGGTTAGGATCT
The DNA here is from genome assembly GCA_031213475.1 of Nereocystis luetkeana. NCBI lineage: Eukaryota > Phaeophyceae > Laminariales > Laminariaceae > Nereocystis > Nereocystis luetkeana. The sequence goes on from JARUPZ010000032.1 coordinate 3,929,483, forward strand.
AGACGATATATCTGTAGGTGATCTATCTGTAGATATCTGTAGATGATCTACCTGTAGGTGATCTATCTGTAGATGATCTATCTGTAGATGATCTATCTGTAGATGATCTATCGGTAGATGATCTATCTCTCAGACGTCTGAAAAGTTCGTTATTGGCGCCACTCCTCTCATTTTTGTTTCGTTACGAGCACCGACAAAAGCGGCGCCGGACTGGGCGATAGAATGTGTCTCTTGGAGCCTTGCCGCACGTTTGGCTGGTCAGTCGCTAGGACAGCAGTTGCGTGCTATGTACGATAGAGGGCATGCCTGAACCTCTTCTTTGCTTGAGGAGCTCCACACTATTTTTAAAAGTTACCCAAATCTGAAACTTCGAGAAATTATGTAGGCTCAACCCGAATTTTTTTCACCCCATGGCCTAGGTGCTACGTGACGAAAAATATCGTTCAACAAAAAAAGAAGGATACTGATAGGGTAGGTCCTCTTCAGTTGGAGAGATACATCGGTCAGATATGTTTGCCTTGCAAGGCAAAAAATGCTACCATAATATATGCAGTGGGTACCCCGAGTTTAGAGCGCCCCGCAACAAGCCAAAACACGCGCTCTTAATTACACAACGCTCATATCCGTGGTGGGCAAAATATACATACATAAGTTTTAGTATAGGCGAGTGGAATGGGGTCAGGCCGGGACACTTCATATCCATTTCTAGGTATGCCTATTGAGCAGGTACTCGTTGGTACTCACGTGTGTTGATTGCTTAGAGATAGAAGAAGATGAGCTTTACTCCTTTGAGCACGATGGAAGACTACAAGGCTCAGGGCTTGTTGCAGATTTGACCGCTCTTAAACCCCGAAAGCTCTTATCGTGGGCGCTCTTAAATCGGGGAACCCACTGCACCCCTATCGAAGCACGTGTCTCAAGCCTCTCTAAACGCATCACACTGTTTGTGACGTTTTCGTAGTCATTTTGGGTAAACTTATCTCTCGAGGGGTGGGGTTTCCCCCCTCGGGACGGGCGTTGGCCGGCGAGACACACCATCTGACATCCTGCTCTATTGTTGCACGTTTGTACTCGGCCCGCATCAATACGGCTTAAACAGTCAACATCTATCTGTAGAAAAAAGGCGACGCGATAAAAGGTTCCGGAGGCGCTACAAAAATCGCGTTCCGCTCTCCCGGCCCTCTTTAGGCCTCCACTCTCTCTTTCCCTCTCGTTGTGCCCTCGTCTCTGTGTTCACTCCCTCTTACCTGCCTATCTCCCCCCTGCTACCTCTCTGTTTTTCGCCCCCATCCGTCCCGAAAGGAATAGATAGTCAAGGTTCAAATTACTAAGGGAGGCAACAAATGGGTACCCCCCCCCCCCCCCCCCCTCCCACCCCACCCTTACAGCACCTTCCTGGATGTTCTTCCCTCCCCTAGTTCAATGTTGACCCAGTGGCACAAGCGCGTGTCTTCGATTCGCCGCTTCTAGGCCCTCTCGAAAATCACGACCAAACAACAGCATCGCAGGAGACATGGCACAACATGCCCCGTCGGGCAAGAGCCCCTGCTTCGCGTTTCACCATTTTGTTTTGGACCTTAAGAGTTCCTTCGGAAAGTGGTGCCAAGGCCGAACACGCTCCATGTTTGAGAACAGATCGGTCGTCCGCTCGCTTTCTGGGCCGCGGGGGGCGGCTGCTGTGCCGGCACATGCCTGACACAGTTTGCCTCACGACGGTGCGTCCATCCCATCATGCGGCGGATACGTGCACAGCAGTATGTATGCCGTTGTTTCGCGAGGTGTGTTGTTTTCACCGTGACCCGGACCCAGTGCGAGAGCTTACCACTTTTCCGAGGAAATCGTCCGACGCGCGCTGCTGTGTACAAGACGAAGCGGACTACGGGTAGCCCTACACAATGGTTAATTGGGCTGGGGTCGAGGTTAGGGTCAGGGCTAGAGCGTTAGGGCTGGTTCTATTTGTACCGTGTGATACACCATAGTAGTAGTGCCTGGTCAACTATTTTTTCGAACAGGCGGTGAGCTACCCTCCGGGTTCCACCTCGGCTCGGAAGTAGATGCCACGCACAGCTCATGTAAATGAAAAGGTGCCGAATTCTGGCAGCAAGGAAGTACTAAGGCACGACTGACTGTGACCGCCCAAAGCCACCGTTAAAAAAGTAGTTGGTTCTACTGTTCGATGTGTTAGACGGGCCGACTGCGTTGGGCCAACAGCGTCCCCCCAGTACGCGCCGCCGGAATCGGTAGAATCCACGCCCACAGTGCTCAGCATTTCAGCACAGACTTTTGAATCGCAGCCATTACATCGAGAGCTCATTCCTCACCTGGGCTCTGAACCGATACAAGCATGCTTACGCCAAACCTCGCGAACAATCGCTCTTCTTTCGTGGCTTTAAGTAAGAGTTTGTGTTGTGCTGCACATGGTGGGATGCCACACATGTCAATAAAATAACCATGGGTTGATCGAGGTTTACGAGCGCGCCAGTCTCCTCGTCTCCACTCTAACTCAAAACCACATCTTGCCCATTGACGAGAGCTACCATTGCCCGGTTCCTCGAATGCGCGTGAGCGACATCCCCGCAGGAACCTCAGCGGACAGAAAAACTGATCAAGATGACGTCGAGCATCGTGGCGTACCAGTAAGTATCATGTACCAGGTGGTATAGACGCAGTGTGTTCCTGGGCGAGGACGCTTTGCCCGGCTCACCATTGCTTGCTGATGGTTGACCACTGCACTAATAATAATTAGCCCTGTCCCGTTTGCCACCGCTTGGTGAGTCGTTCTTTGGAACCAAAGCATCAGAGAGAGCCCGGCGGCAGCGCGTCCGCCTCTGTACCAATCCGCTGAAAGTATACCCTAAAGAGCGTTGAGCTTTTGCACAGCAGAGGGGGTGTGATCGTTTTTTCAGCGCTCGTTTTCTCTCAACAGTGGAATAATCAGGGCGCTACGGTCCGTACCAGGTACCAGATACGTTATATTTTCGGAAGGCTCTCTCGCTCTCGACCAGATATTTCGGAAAACACCTCCTTGCTGCTGTTCGGTGTTGGCAACCTCTCCCCGCTCCGGAAACATCGAGCGCTGGAAAACGATCGGACCCTTTTCCGAACTCAACGCTCTTCTTTACGGTAGAAATACTACCGATCTCTTGGGCCCAAGCTACTATACTACAGCAGGGAGGGTAGATATACGTACACATATTTTCGTCAGGTTGTCAGCATGAGGAGCTCTAAAATCGCCCATGACGCGCTCTATTTGATAACCATTGTTCGGGCGCCCCGCAAGCAAAAACGAATGGACTTGCTTTTTTTTTTGTGGGATTGCAAATAGGTCAAGCCCACAGTTGACGTATTTCCCCAGATGAGGAGGAAAAGCCCCGTCAGGTGGAAAGGTATCAATGGTCTGAAAGTCTGCCGGGTTCGGGGAAAATCCGACGTGCTGTCTCTCGGCATCGTATGGATGCGAGGGCCTGCGTGGTCATACGGCTACGGCCGTGCATGACGTGAGTACAACCCCTCCTATACACCGTGGCATGGCCCTGGTAGCATGGCCCTGTGGGAGAGCCTTGTACACGTGAAATATTTCGTCGTTTGTGCACTGTAGGCATGGTGCAGTAGGAGTGTTCGGCGATGTGTCCACTGTCAGGCTTGTCCGTCGTGGTGCCTATATGTACCTACACCGGGTCACACTCGTCGGGTGGTACGGCTTCGATTCACTTTTTTATTTATTTGTTGTTAAACGCCATGCCTACTACTATTTGGACGTCATTGTACGCGGACGGTTTTCCCATTCATGAGTCCTGTTGGTGCATGGCTGCGCGTCGACGACGCCCGCCTAAGACCCACGCGTGCTATTACTATTGGCTTTGAACCTACCGTACAAAGTCATGCATTATGTACAGGAGGGTGCAAAAAAATACCAGCACACAACCAGACGTACAGGCACAGCTACGAGGGGAAGAGGAGAGGAGGAGCAAGCATTCCAGTAGTTGTCTGCTAGATGCTGAGGGAAGGTCAAGATATCTCTCCCCTGTTGCCCGGCGATCGATCGCGTTCGTTCGTCGACGCCGCCGCCTGAAATGAGGTGGCCAAAACGTTGCGAGTGCGGGTGCATACATAAAAACTACACACACCCGAGAGCGCGGCGGGTCTACGGCGCACATCATACTATATTCATGCAATATAAGTAGTTGAGCTGCTTACTTGCTGCCGGGCGCGTCCCCTGCCTACCGGAAGATGAAGAAATACATGCGATTTTTGTACGAAATACCTTTGGGCCATAAGGGGGAGAGATTAGTTAGCGTCGAATGCAGCACCCGCGGGCACAGCAAAAACGAAAGCAGCCCGAGCTGCTGGGGTAATAGAGGGGATGCATCGTTATTTGTCATTGCATCATACCCAAACCACACACTGTACACACACTGGACGGAGATCTCAGATGCGGCCGGAGCTCGTGGTGCGGAAAGGGTGGCACTTAGCATATGAGCCCAGATGTTTCTTTCTCACCCATGGGGCCCCTAAAAAGTGAGGACCTACCCGGCGCCTTTAGATCTGATGGGCTAAATAAAATATATCTCCTACCACAACGCGTTTCTTTAGATACCCTACGTACTGCTATTAATAGCACTATGATATCATGGTACTCGAGCCCATGGGAGTTTGTGTCAAGCTCGACGTACTTTTTTTTTTTTTTCTTTTCCGTCACAGTCTGTTGTTGCGTGACGTATCTTTATAGAGCTACATAGTAGTAGTAGCTCGTCAAGCGAAGAGGAGCTTCTGCAACAAAAAATGTCAGATGCTACCCAACAAACAGTAGCACCTACATAGCACGCGTCTGCGAAGCTGGATGATACTACTGTCGTCGTACAGCTTGCGCGCTCCCGCTAATCGTAGAACTTTGTTAAGACGCGAGACTCAATAAGACCTCATCTCACATATTTTTGCTCGCTACACATTATTATTAATATTGCATACGGTACCTATTGTAGAGAAGGTCCCCGAAAGCGGTTCGGTTTTTTGTTTCTGCCACACGATCGAGTGGGCGCGTGAGTGCGTGTTCTGTGGCAAGCGAAAAAGAGGAAGGAAGGAATGAAAGTGGAGGAGACGAATGCATACGTGGACGCCAAGACTATCTGCGGGTTGCTCGTGCCCTTCGCCAAGTGCGTACACACCGGCACGGCGCATCCTTCCATGATGGGGTTCATGACCACTCGAGAGAGGCTCTGGCGGAACTTACACCCCCCCCAGACGTCGCGCGTGGCCCCCGGCGGCTGTTGCGGTAAACCGCAATATTCTGACCCGAAAGTTGCTAATCACTCGGAATCACCGTCGTACTAGTATGTATTAATAGTACGCCTCACATCGTGCACACATGACGGGGGCCCCAGACCGGAATTCGGCAAAAAAATAAGAACAAGGTACGTACGTGGTTTGACGTTTTGAAACATGTGATAATAACGTGCAGCAGATGCACTGACCGAGTATCGGATGGCGGGCTGAGTCGAAGTATGATGACAAGGAAGTGTTCATCAATATGTTGCATGGCTTAAATCTCCACTAGGTACTTCGTATTATTGAACCCTGTAGTATACTATAACTGGTATCTATAAATTTGACCTGTGGTACATCTTGTATGATGGCGTGCGCGCATGCTTGTCTATATACCGCGCTCATTTTCGTTCGCAGGAGCCTGGAGACCTATTCATCTTTTCATCTCGCGTCGTCAATGAATTGGTGTCATGCGGTCACTCAGCATCGCAGAACGGGAGTTGTACCACCACTGCTATACTACTACGACGGTTGCTGCTGCTACTACTGTGCTACTACTATTTCTACTACTACTACTACTACTACTACCGATACTATCACAACTACTATACTACTACTACTACTACTACTACTACTACTACTACTACTACTACTACTACTACTACTACTACTATTATTACTACTACTACTACTACTACTACTACTACTACTACTACTACTACTACTACTACTACTACTACTACTACTACTACTACTACTACTACTTCTACTACTACTACTACTACTACTACTACTACTACTACTACTACTACTACTACTACTACTACTACTACTACTACTACTACTACTACTACTACTACTACTACTACTACTACTACTACTACTACTACTACTACTACTACTACTACTACTACTACTACTACTACTACTACTACTACTACTACTACTACTACTACTACTACTACTACTACTACTACTACTACTACTACTTCTACTACTACCACTACTACTACTACTACTACTACTACTACTACTACTACTACTACTACTACTACTACTACTACTACTACTACTACTACTACTACTACTACTACTACTACTACTACTACTACTACTACTACTACTACTACTACTACTACTACTACTACTACTACTACTACTACTACTACTACTACTACTACTACTACTACTACTACTACTACTACTACTACTACTACTACTACTACTACTACTACTACTACTACTACTACTACTACTACTACTACTACTACTACTACTACTACTACTACTACTACTACTACTACTACTACTACTACTACTACTACTACTACTACTACTACTACTACTACTACTACTACTACTACTACTACTACTACTACTACTACTACTACTACTACTACTACTACTACTACTACTACTACTACTACTACTACTACTACTACTACTACTACTACTACTACTACTACTACTACTACTACTACTACTACTACTACTACTACTACTACTACTACTACTACTACTACTACTACTACTACTACTACTACTACTACTACTACTACTACTACTACTACTACTACTACTACTACTACTACTACTACTACTACTACTACTACTACTACTACTTCTACTACTACTACTACTACTACTACTACTACTACTACTACTACTACTACTACTACTACTACTACTACTACTACTACTACTACTACTACTACTACTACTACTACTACTACTACTACTACTACTACTACTACTACTACTACTACTACTACTACTACTACTACTACTACTACTACTACTACTACTACTACTACTACTACTACTACTACTACTACTACTACTACTACTACTACTACTACTACTACTACTACTACTACTACTACTACTACTACTACTACTACTACTACTACTACTACTACTACTACTACTACTACTACTACTACTACTACTACTACTACTACTACTACTACTACTACTACTACTACTACTACTACTACTACTACTACTACTACTACTACTACTACTACTACTGCTGCTACTACTACTACTACTACTACTACTACTACTACTACTACTACTACTACTACTACTACTACTACTACTACTACTACTACTACTACTACTACTACTACTACTACTACTACTACTACCACTACTACCACCACTAATATACTACATGACGAGAAATGAAGGGTTTCTCCTCAATGTATATATGCCTCTCGGTCGTCAGCCATTGATACTTTTCTTTGAGGCGAGTATCAGCTACATATTATACCACATGTTGTCCAGAAATGTAAGGATCGGCATTTAGACGTATCACTCTTCAAAACGGTCCTTAAATCTTCGAACAGAGTGGCATTATGAGATATTGGCGTCCAAGAAAACGTCGACGTAATGACTACTTGTTTTATGTACTGCGCTGTACGTGCGTGTGTTTTCACATCAAACCGTTCCTTCTACCCGTCGGCCTCCAGCACAACAACCAGTGTCCATGCCAATTCTTCACTCCTATATACCAGGTATAGAGAGATACCAGGCACCTCGTACTACACAAGTACACATCTACAAACAAACTTGATACCTGGTATGTTTTTGGTTCGTTTTTATGCTATATTGCATCAAGGGGCCACGTTCGTTCATGTCACGCCCGCTTTTCGTCGCGGTTTATAGACTGCTGCTGCTGCTGCTGCTGCAGGTGTGCATCTAGATTCTTGTATTATTGTCACCGTCTGTCGCAGGACATTGATGTTGGTTGTGCGGTACAGCAGTAGTACGCCATCCTTTTGTCTGTGTCTGGCGGGTCCGCCGCTTTTGGCGGAGGGGGCGTTTCGGCGCCCCCGTTTTTCGGCGGGGGGGGTCGGAAGGGTATAAAAGGGTGATGGGTGGCACAATCGGCGAAAATCAAGCACCGTGTCACCCCGCGCCGATCATCGTTCGGTGCCGTAAGTACGAGTTTGTAAGTCCACAACGAGGACGGAAAATGCACGCACTCTGGGCTACCGCTGCTGTACCATCACCTCCCGAGTATAGTACACTGACACGACGTACATTATCATCGTATGTACGTACTCCTCCATACACCATACCCGAAGTTTTTCACAATATTTATACCTGGTACCTGGTAATAAATACCTGGTACCAGTTTCGTCCTGCCCAGCTTGGAGCCACGATATAAATATGTGTACATCGACAAATATACACATGAATGTATGTCCTGCTCTGTCGTACCACGTTGCTGGAAATGTAAAGAACTTTTGAGTATGTATTTTATCTCGAAACGATTCTAAATCTCCCGGACAGAGAGCCGCACACTGTCCTGGCGAGCGAGGGAGTCTTAAGAAGAGTGCTTTCTCCGTTCCCCCTCTCTTCTGTTCTTGGCGATGCCACCGTTTTACCACCTCCGTTGGGCCCCAGGGTGGCCCGATGTTTTCTGTTTTCCTTCTATAACTATACTACTACTGCTGGTGGTCGGCTAACCGCCGTGATTGGCACGAGGAGAGAGCCGACGCAAAGAGAAGAGGAGTTTACCTGTCATCAGACTTCCATTTTGTCTATGGTGTGACTGCATGCGGTGTGGTGCTACACGCACTGCAGTATATCTATGATTGCACGAGTACGGGTGGTTTATTTGTGCTCTTGACACCAGGTACTATTTACCTGGTAGAATTTCGCACTTTGGTCCCAAAATATGAGGACCATTTTTATATTAAAATTGAATTCAAACACTAGTTATATTTAGGGACAAAGTGGTACCAGGTACCAGGTACTAGATGAAAAGGTGGCGCATACATTCGTACGTATCCTTCGCTCTTTCGGCACTATGATATGTCGCATATAATCATCCTCGTACTACACACACGAAATTCTCTTCCCCAATCAACAGCGTAGAGTACACGACCCAAAACAGAGCGAAGGCGAGCGCCCGGTCTAAGAGGAAAAGAGTGTCCCTGTTCTCAACGCTTTCACCGTTGTTGTGTTGTGCTGTTTTCCGGGTTGTACCTGATGTGGTCCTGTGTTTGCATGCATGATGGCGGGGGCATTATTCACATGCACATGCATGGCATTTTGCTGCACATGAAAAAAAAAAAAGTCATCCCCTAGCCCCTATATTTTCGAGAAAGGCGTGTTTTTCTGGACACTTCGCTGCGTGGAGAGGGAAACAGAAAGACTGCAGACAGAGGAGGCAGGGTTGGGAGGGCGTTACCTTGTGGGAACGGGAACGTCATGTGTAGGTAAGACCTGCGCGCAACTGCGATCGCCACCCTCTGCCATTCCGCCGAAAATTTCCTATCCTCCTCTTCGCCTTTCAGGGCTGAGAGGTCTACAGCATCTCCTCTTATTGTCGCGCAACCTTGGTTAGAGGTAGATAGACAGACACCTCCCTGTTCGGGAAGGGTGGGCGCAAAAGGCGGGAACGCCTCGGACTCGGTACGGAGCGGAGCGATAACAGGCTAGGACGGGCCCGGCCTCTCTTCCGACGAACCTCGCCGGCATCGTCGAAGAATATCCGCGGGACTCCGGATTGGTGTGTAGAGCTTCGCTGGTTGGCGTTTTGAGTTTCGTTGGAGTGGAGGCTGCAAGCAAGAGGATTCATTTGTGTTTCGGGTTTCGTGCTTGTTTTCGAGGTTTCCTGGTACGTCGCCTGCTTGCCTGACCGCGAGAGTCTCGCCCGGGATAGACCGAAGGACTACTGTGCTCCGCCCTGGCGCCCCCACTTGTTCCGTTGGCCTCTGGATTCCCCGCTCTTTTTTTGTTTCCTGTCGCAACAGATGAAAACATTATTTTTTGTCAGAGGGAGCAAAGAGTGCGTTGTATCCAACATAAATTACGAATTGAGTCTCTGGCAGAGCTTGCGACAACGCCAGAGTTCATCGAGCCACCAACCACTATTGAAATGACTACAAATTAAAAAACAAGACAGAAGATGGTCGTGGCTGGGCGAGCGAGAGATGAGGCTCGGGACGGGCCTATCGTCGTTTTGGTTGGACCACATCCCGGTGTACTACTGGTGGTATGATAAAAGATATAACACGAATGGAGATTATGCATGGGGTGTCAAATTGCAAGTTGTAAACAACTTTAGGTACTAACTACCTGGTACAGCACTACTACCTGGTACAATAATAAAATTGGCAGTACGAGTAGTACTTCACAGAGTCAGTCTCCCCAAGCCCCAAGGGCACCTCGATCTCGTACCAAGTACCTGGTACACCCGTACCTGGTAGTTTTTCGTGGCGGCATGGGCGAAGAAGCCCTGCCTCATTTGCCATTCCCCGCCTACCCCTATAACCCTATATTGATCGTATCTTCGAGCGTCCTTGTCCTCGTTCTGTGCGAGTACCGTTCGTACCTGTTTCATACCCTGGTAGCATCGTACGAGTGCAAGTGCCTTGTACCAGTGCCAGGTACTACTCGTACTCTGTACCAGGTATACCACACTCGTATTCAGCTCTCTCAAATCTAGGGCGCTTTCTCTTACGTGTGCTGCTGTGATTGGTTTATTTGCTTGACGTTCCTCTGCTCTTCTGCTCTAGCTCTCTGCTGCTGCTGCTGCTGCTGCAGCTTGGTCCTTCTGTGTTCTTGGCACCGATCGATCAGATCAGATCCCAGCTTGATGATCTAGAGCCTTGACGGCATGATATTTAGATATGTGCCACCTGTTTGCTTGGTGGGATCTATCTGTGCATGGGCCTTACATATACTCTGCCAGTCTGTCCGTAAAAATAAGGGCTGTTTTGATATTAGCATGAATACATGGTCGATAATTATATTTACGGCCATAAGGTCAGTGGTACTACGGAGTGTTATCTGTATGATACGGCTCTTGTAGAACCCTTCATGACGACATACCACTCTGTCCCTAAATGTAAGGACCAGTTTCTCCATGAATATTTCATCAAAACCGCCCTTATATTTAGGGACGTATTTGACACGTACTGAACGTGGCACGTAGGATCTATCTGCCCGATGTCGTATTAATGTCAATATCAATATTAATACCAGGTAGTTACTTTTAATAGGTACCAGGTACGTCGTATTACTGGTATTAATACTGGTAGTTGTTATGAAGTGGTGTATCGTGGGCATTTGTTGCCCTCGGTGTCCGATTTTGATTGGATGCTTGGTAGGTTCCTTGTCCTCGGTGTCCGATTTTGATTGGATGGTTTGGTTGTGCTCCGGTTGGCCTCTTATTTCCTTTCGCGTTCTCAAGCTTGCTCTGTTTATCGTATGTGGTGGTATTGTTTATTTCGCTTCTTCAGGTATTGTGCCACATTCCCTACGGGGGGGGCTTCTTTGTTTCTTTTGATTTTTCTCTCTTCCATAGAACGTGTATGTCGTGCATATCGTATCCAGTTCGATGACATGGTATTGGATTGTCTACTGGTACTCTGCTCACTGCTGCGTAACTTTGTAAAACATATTATCTCTTGTGTCGTAAACATATTATCTCTTGTGTCGTAGCTTTGTGACCATATCAGAGCTTGCATCTCTCGAGGATTAACGAATCGGCACGGACACTGGTTGTGCGGGATGTCGACGGTTGGGAAGAACGGTTCAATGTGAAGGACACACAACATGAGAACATCGTCATCGTTAATCATCACCACGTATCTCCCTCTCTCTCTCCCCCAGGTGCACGGGTTGCATCCAGGTGATCAGCCAGCGTTCGTGAGGAGATATGTTTGCGTCGCCCATCTTCTGGCAGATCCGCTACCTCGTGACCAATCTCACCAAGAAAAACCTCAAGAGCTCAATCTCCGAGCTCAACCAGGCAAGCCATTATATGTCGTTAAGATACTCGTATGTATGATACTGGTACGTTTTTTTTTTTTTTTTTTTAAATCATCACTTTTACTTTCCAGCCTAACTCGTAGGAGGTTTTGCCCTCAACAAACTCTGATATACCAGTATTTGAGTGGTCAGGAGTCGGACGGAACACCCTGTTTGCCTGCTGGGTTACCCGTTATCTTGTTCTTTCATTGGACCCCATTTGCGATGATTTCGGCGAGGTGCAGCGCGGTTGGTACGATGGATGGGGTGGGGGCAAAGGCTAAACGTCGCGTGGGCAAGGCGAATAGCAAACGCACCGCAAATGCATCGCAAGCGCACCACGCATGGCAAACGCATCTATCGCAAGCTATGCTGCCTGCGTACGGTAGTCCTCGCGCCCACTGACGTCATGTTTGGTGTTTGTTTGCTGTACACAGCCATGGAACTTGTATATATCTCTGTCGTGGGATGAAGACCCAGGACGGACACTGGGTGTGTGCTGTAGTCATTTCGACTTTCGAATGGCACTTTTGAGTTTTGTATGATATTTGGCGTTACGTATGAAATTATACCAGGTACCTGGTAGTTATTTTCGGTCTGCGACGCCGATCTGCTGTGGGCTTTGTCCGCGTGGGTGCTGCTTGGGGCGGGATACGCCCTCTTAATAGTCAGTTTGCCTTGCATGCCTTACCTTGCCTTGCCTTGCATCGCCTTGCTACGTACGCTATTTATTTATGTAGGAGTTGCACGGGTACTCGTGTAATGCTATCGCAACGTCTGTGTATAGAGCTAGAAGGGGCAGTAAGAGCGCGAAATGTTTCGGGGGGGTTGAGTGTAGGAACCTGTTGTGTTGTCGTCTTTTCGGGCACTGACCCACTGTATTACTGTGAAATCGCCAACAACTACCACGACAGTAGGCAGTGCTGCTGCTGTTGTTGCAGAGCGCATTGTACCGGTATTAATAGGTGCCTTTTCGTGCCCACGGGCTAGATTTTGGCATCATGGCACTTACCTACTGTAACGAGAGCGACAACAGCAGTGAGCAGTAGGCAATGGTGCTGCTGTTGGTGCATGGCACTCTACCGGTATTGTGAAGTATTAGTACACAGTAGTACATGGAGCTGGCGGTGCCGCGACAGCGGCCTGTTGGCGGGTCTTCGTTTTGGCATCTATAGCAACACCCACAAGGTAGACAGCAGCAGGCAGTATAATTATATCAAGAACTACGTGTATGATGCAGTAGCCGTGGCATGAGCGAGCTCTAAAAGCGTGTACGTAGCTCAAATAGAGCTCACATCTATACTGGGACGCATCAGGGCCTGCAGCAGCAGCACAGTAACCACGTACAGCTATTTGATTTGCTACGTTCAGCTAACTCCCGCCAACATCTGCCCTTCACCAGGAGACAGGAGATGTGTACGTAATAGACCTTGGAAATTGCCTCATTTTGGCCTTCATTTATTCGTTTTCGGACGTGCCCTCTATTTACAGGCAGGGAGCAGGAGATATTCCACGCACCTTTTTTTATTATGGTCGCATTGTTGTTGATGTAGAGGCGTACTAATAATATTAACAACGCACACCCCAACAGTGTTCGAAAATAACCAACAAACAAATCCTCTGTGTGAGGTCTAAAGTTTCCTCGAAAACCCATCTTGCAAGGTTGGTTCGACCCCCTTAGTTGTCATATTTCGATCGCGCGTGCTACCGGGTTTATGTTTATGTATAGGTTTTCGAGTGGTCTACCAAATGACAGTTTTTGTTACAAAATCTGACAGTTTTTGTCCCAAAATCCGACAGTTTTTGTACGTGAAGAATTCGCTACCTACGTTATCCTGAGCAAAAGCCACTGCTGCAGTTTTCCGGTACTCCCTGAAGGTGTTGTATTTGTTAAGGATACTGTGTTGTACATTTTCTACTGCGGTGTCAGCGCATCGGCGTGATTCCACTCTTCCTATCTAAAGATTTCATTCATATAATGTACAAACCGTCCATATTTCTTGGCGAAGAGTGTATGTATGTACCCTATCGCAGTAGGTGCCATTACGTAGGCATTTGCTTCACACAGACAGTACAGGAGCGCCCACGACTCAGCAGAGCACCCAATGGATTCAGGTCCTCAGGAGCCCTCTGCTGTGTCTCGTTCAGCCCCGTGTGTCGACTGGACCAACCGTGAAACCAATCCCGGCTGTGCCCGCGGCTCCACCTCTGCTGCCTTCATCTTCTCAGACGGGAGGGAGGGAGGGAAGGAGAGTATTAATAGTAGGGGTCGTGCTCCATACTTAGTACCAGTACAAGACACCTATTCATACGTAGTGAGAAAACAAGCAATGAGAAAGGCAGGTTGAGGTTTACAGGAGAACATGAAATTCGGGAGTCGTCATACTGAAGTTAGTGTCGAGCGCACCCATTCTCACATGAAAAACCCAATCTGGACCTGTTTTATTGTTTCTTATTACAACAGTAGGATAGTATTCGTTCTTTTTTTAGGTCGATCATACGCGGGAGGTCACGCGCGGCGCCACCAGTATGATGCCAGTTCTCAGTTCCTAGTTTTTAACTTCCCTGTACCAGTTCCCAGTCCCAGCTCCCATTCCCTGCACATGCCAGTCGGGTATGACATGGTACCCAGTTAACCTGATGTTGATGTTCACGTATCAGATATGTATACCAGGTACCTGGTATGAGATAGTATATATCCTGATATTCGCAAATATGCCGGGTATCGTACGAAGCTATGTTTTGTTTCTCCTTTGTCTGCGGTGACGAGACGTAACGAATCTTAAAATCTTGTTCCGAATCTTGCTTTCGTTGGTAGAGGTTTGGCGGTACGATATGTATGAAACCAAGCATCATACCAGGTATTACAATACTCAGCAAGTAGTAAGAGTTGCCTTGATTTCCTTGTCACCTTTGGACACGAAGAAATTTCGAGTTTCTGGGTCACTGGGATTGAAGGGTTTGGTGCAATGAGGCTGGTGCCTGTTCTGTCCGGAGTTGCTGCTCTAGGGAGGCCGGTTTGCGCCCCACCCATGAGTTTGTGTCGTGGTGGAGGCGTTCGTTGTTCCTGTTGTGTTTGTTGTTTTGTTTTTTACTTGCTGTTGTCGTTTTACTGATATGTACCTGGTAGTACGTCGTATACTACTACGTACCCTGGTACCAGGTATGTACTCAATTAGTTGTTTTTTTTCCGGAATAGTTTTATTTTTTTCTTGCGGCCGCGGGTCTTCTTTCGCACTCTCGGCTGCGTGGCACGCACGGACCCGCGGGCACACCAAGGCGCCAATGCGAGCCCCGGCCGAGGTCCGTATCGCGTGCTCTGGGCCTTCAATGCCGCGAATTCTGGCGAATAAGTAGGGGGGGTCATTCCGACGTGCTAGACCCAAGCAGGACAATGGAAACCCCACAAAGTTCAAGACGTTTGTCTTCCGCTGGCTACTGGCTGCTGCTGTATTTTGTCTGAGCTGTCTACAATGAGGCAGCCACGGAACAGCAGCAGTCGCTCATCAAGCTCTTCCTTTTTCGACGGCCACGGACAGCGCATTTTGTGTGTGTGCGTGTTTGCGCCGTGATTCCCGTCGACCTACTGCTGTAGGAAGTAGGAACGAACACATAATTTCCAGAATACCAAGAAAGGTGCAACTGGATGCTGCGCAGAGGGCAGGACGACGTTTCGTACATGCTCACACCCCCTCGGTATTTCAAAAGCAACCGCGCAACCACGGTACGCACTACAACAGCAGCAGCAGCAGCAGCAGCAGCACGACAGCAGTGTTCGTATTTACGTGCGTGCAGTGTTCACCAGGAGATCCAGCTGTGTTATTTTATAATACAGCACACGTCGTCGAACGTCGTCCTGTCACACAGCAGTATGCAGCAGCACTCGGAGTAATTAGCGATGCCTGACGATGATGCTGCCCCCCCCCTTTTCAACTTCCCACACTCTCGGGATTTCTTGTCAACGACATTCGAAGGGGAATCTCGTTCGAAGCACCATTTTATTGTACCACTGTCTCTGTCCGCGTCTGTACGAACCGTTTGGATATCAATGTTAATATCCAAACGGTCCTTACATCTACGGACGGAGGTAGTGGTACCTGGTACTGGTGGGTTCTCGTTTTTTATGGTTGCAAGGCCGAGGAGCTTGGAAAGCTTCACATGACGCTCGCCACTCAAGGGCTACTGCTGCTGTACAGTGGTCGTGGACTGGACCGTCTATGGTGCCGTTCGAGTAGTGCCTGTTGCCCGCCGTAGTGCCTGGGTAATAGCTTGGCACGCATGGGATTCACCAGAGTGCGATAGTGTGCGGAGTAATGCCGGTTGCCGCCGCAGCAGTACCGGTGTTGTTAGCTCGCGCATACCGGCACCATACAGGGGCCACTACTGCTGTACTGTGAGGGTGCCGGGATGTTTCCAGTGGGCCAGGCAGTGAGTAGAGGGGCGGGAAGAGCAGGAGTCTCCCCCCCATGCCGGTCCGTTCACGGCGAGGCGGACGTACAGACCGCAACTGCGTGGCCACTGACGATTTACGGTTGGTTGTAATATCGTGTCCTTTGCTGGATTCCCCGGCTCGGAATTTTGAACATTGACATCGGTCAATGTAGCCGTAGTATCATACACGGCTTGCAAATATGAGTTTCGACGAAGTCCTTGATCCCACAGCTGAAGTTTTTTTAATTCGTTTTTATGAATATAGCCGTTCATTTATTTAATATAGCCGTTTACCTGGTATTGTTTTTCGAGATTGACGGCAGCAGCAGCAGCAGCAGCAGCAGCAGCAGAGGGCTACTACTGTGTAGAGTCTTCCGTTAGAGGGAAGAGCAACGCGTAGAGAAGAGAAGATAAGAGAGGTTAAGCCCAACAGTCGACCCGCGTGGTCGCACCAATTTTTTGTTCATTTGATGAAGCAGGGATGATCGGTTGTTGAAGATCGGCCTAAAGTGCCGTACAGCAAGCAGCAACAGCAGTACCCATACGATAACACATCCCCTCTGAAGAAATTCAAACTATTTTGATCAGCAACGGGGTTGAGTGCTTGCCAACGCCGAATGTTGCATCTTTTGGAACTATCTTGATTGGCACCAATCTCGTTGTGTCTCCCCCATGAAGGGGATATATGAGTAGCAAAAAAATCAATGCAAAAAATGGAAACAACGTGATGAGCGCCCAACTGTTGAAGACTTCTCTACTAGGAGAAGGAACGGTGCCTCGTCTCGAAATGGATGCGTGGTCAACGGTCAAATGAATAAGGCTACCAACAAATGATTACGGTCCTTCCCCCCCCCCGCCCCCTCATACGACTACGGTCATGCATGATATCGAGTACACCCCCCCCCCCAAGCCCCCCCTGGCCTCGAGGCAATCGGCTCGAAAAAATTGTCCCAGGACAGGTGTGTGAAGTTGCGTGTTGTACGGTCGGTAATGTTTTCGACATGCCCCACCTCCGACCAATGGTTGGGTCGTCCACAGCAGTATTTCTTCGTTTCGTTCATCTTTGTAATGGAGAGAGTTGTCAGGCTGGCTGTGCACGGGACGAATATAATCAACCCTCATCCTACATAACCCTAGGCGAATGAGAGACAGTCGTTAGCGTTAGTCTCTTGGTGCCGTACACGGGGTGCAGTGGGTGCCTACCGTCTTCTCTCGAACAAGTGGTGGGCTCTACTCAGGCGGCCGGGGAGGGATTGGCACAATACCATCTTCTCTAGCCCCTGCCCCTAGCCAGCCATACCTCCGCTGTCCGTTTTGTACCATATACCACGCTGAACCAAAATACAACCATGTTAAGATTTAATCGAAGCGGTCCTTGTATGGCGAGGGTGGGCGAGCGCCCGCAATGTGACCCCGGATCTGAGCTACATACGGGAGGGAGGTGGAAAAGTAGATACAGCGGTGATATTTATATGTAGATGAGATGTGAAACGAAAAAACAAATACGATTACGTACGGTCTACCCGTACTACGGTTGTACAAGTCATGCAGGATGTTGGAATTGCAATACAGTTTCAGCTACCTTTTTATTCACTCTATGTGCCCGGAAAAATGTCCAGCATCACCTGTACTTCCAAGTAGGTATTCTCCTACCATATGTAGCGCGGGTGGGTTCAATTTAGACGGGGGTTATAACTACTGCTGCTGCAGTGTTGGATATTGAATGAAAATCGCGTTGGATACGATACCGATAAGCAATAATCTTGACGTGAATATAAGAACCGCTTGGTCTTCATACGTTCGTATGCGTATGTTTCGTCAAATGTTCGTATTTTTTCCAACTTTTCTCTCTTCGTACGAGCACGTTAGGGCAAAACGCTACGAGAGGGCCCCGATACAGGGAGCCCGGCCGGACGCACAGGTCGAGGTCTCGGCGAGATCCGTGCATATTGATGTATAAATGTTCCGTCTATTTCCGCCGAGAGTGCACGATTTTGATATTTTTGATAGATACATGAAGCTTTCGTTCCTGCGTAAAAGGACACGGGGATGCCAGGGGATGGGAGGGCAGAACACGCTCGATATGTACGTTCTATATCCCGAAAGTGCGATATGTCGATACCACGTCGAAGCTTTGTTACCGGTATACGATGTTCAACACTGCTGTTGATGCTGTCTGTAGTTGGAACCCTTTGCCTATTTTTCCTCCTGCAAAAACGAACCGGCTGTATTAATAGTATAGTGCACCATGTGTGTGTCCCTTGTAGCCCCAAAATCGAGGTGCTGTAGTGCGACAAACAGCAGCACGCACTACGTACCAGCACGTCGCAAGCATCGTGTCGACTACCTGGTAAGCTGCTGTCCTCCGAGTAGAGGGTGGGTGCAATGGTTTACTGCTGCTGTAGGCCGTAAGGGCCAGAGAGCCATTTTTTTTGCTGTAAGCGCAAATGAGGGTATTTTGAAGTACATAAGGTACTATTTTCCTGTAGATGTGGGTGCAGTTTAATGGTTATTTTTAGCATGTTGGGCAGGTGGAGGGCACGTGTACTGCGGAAGCGCGGGCGGCATGGTCTGCGAACCTGTTTTTGTTTGTACACACGTTTTATGTACACGTATATATCCGGTAGCGCGTGTCTAGTGTGAAGGTTTGGCAGTGATACTGTCGGCGTTCACGCGGGCACCGTCGTTTTCTGCGTACTTGGTACAAGCAGTAGTGCTGTTTTTATGTCGGCGGCGCCGCCCGGACCAGTCCTCTTGCCACCTTTATGATACGGCAAAACTTTCCCAGGTATTTCATGGGAGGCTTTGGACTCCGCTGCGTTTGCGTTCTGGCATGTTTTTTTTTTTTTCATCGTTGACAGACAGCAGCAGCTCGACTTTTTCAATAATTTGTTAAGTAACGTTATCACCCTGTACTGCTTCGGCATCGTCGTTGTAGCTTTGTAAGAGTCTTTCCGCGCTCGAAAAACATTAGAGATGGCGGTCTATCTTTCATTCGCACTGTTAATAGTAGTCGTTGCCTTTCCTTGTTCTTCGCTGTGCCTTTCCCTTTGCCCGTTCCTGTTCCTCCAAGCAGTATGATTAGTAATTCATTTTCCATTCCCCGTATGTATGCATTCCCATCCCCTTTCCTTTTCCCACTCTAATTGCTTCTCCACTTCCTGCTCCTTTTTCTTTTTCAGTTTCCTTTTCCGTGTCTCCTTTCCCTCGTCCCTTTCCCTACTGCTGTTCCTTTTTCCCGTTTTCGTTTTTTTGTGTGTGTGTTTTCTTCTTTTTTTACCCGCCCCCAGCCTGCACTGTGCCGTTGTCCGCAATACCATATTTCCGGCGTGCGGTCGGGACGCAACGGTGGCATTCGGAAGTAGAAACGTATTCGAGAAAAAAACCTCAACCCCCCCTCTCTCCCCAAATATGGCCGCGCATTATTTGAGTACCCCCCCCCCCCCCCTTCCCCCCCCCCCAAACATTTTGAGCCCCGAGGGATTTCCAAGTGAGTACTGCACTCGTAAACAGAGACAAATAAGCTGATACTATAAGCCGTTTAAAAAACACATGTTTTTGACGTTTTTTTGCAGTCTGCATATTTTCGGGTTCTTTCGTATTTATTATTGATAGTATTAGTTACCAGGTATAAAATAAAAACAACAGCTGTGAGATGGAGGACTTGGTCGAAAGTCGTCTTGTGCAAGCTGTGTGTAATACTTCGTTCGCGCGTACTACTGCTGTACGTAAGGGTTTCGTATGGTCTCATGCAGGAAATGCAGCAGTCCGCATACGTGGAAGACAATATATGAAGCTGCATTATTCAAGCGTTCAGGTAGACGCCCAAGCTACGCAAAGATAAAAAGTACCGGAAACGAACATCAGCTTAGAACTGCGTCAACGTTTTGGGTATTTAACCCCTTTAGGACTGCAGTCTCGTTTTGGGGACAATGTGGGACAAACTACTTGGAATTTGACTGGGATGTCCCCAAAACGGGACTGGAGTTCTAAAAGGGTTAACCTGCTCGCACTTTGGTGTGGACACGTCCGCCGTTGTCCAAAAGGTTGCACAGCTCGGACGGAGTGTCGATTCCTACTTGCTTGATCTCCGTAGGTCTTTCGGGACAGACAGGTTCTTGACCTGTATGAGTATGATGGTACGTAGCTAGCTGGACCATGTTATATGAACATGATGGTACGTAGCTGGCTAGACCATGTTGTCGGGTGCAAGCCATACATTTTTGCATGGTCTATGTAGGACAAAGATGTCAGGAGATATGTCAAGCAAGGCAAAACGTGCGCTGTCAAAGATGTAGAGGCCGATTTTTCGACGCTGAAACCTAGTATTGTGGTGTGAGAGTCAATGCATGTCAAGGCAGAGCTGCTGTCTGTCGAGGGGTGAAAGGTCTGTCTCCTGACATCTTCAAATGGTCTGGGACATGTTTCCTGAGCTAGGTTTGTAAGATTACGCAGAATATGCGCAGTTATCACGACAGCAAGTTAGGATGTATTTGATCTATCTGTAGGTGATCTATCTGTATATTATCTATCTGTAGATGATCTGTCTGAGGTGTGAATGGTTGTTCACACTTTTAGTGCTGCTCTGTAGATGTAACCATTTTTTATCCTTATTCCAAGTGTTTAGTCCCCACAATTGGAGTGCAGTTCTGGAAGACTTATAACCCTAACTCGGGATCTGGGTATAAATAAACCCTAAGCCAGGAATGAGTTTCCCACACCACTGTGGGTGTGAGGGTTGACGCAACCTATAGAGGCTAGCCATTTGCTACAGCTGTAGTAGCTTGGGTTATTCATTACCCTTTCAGGACCCCGGTTCTGTGTTGGGGACAAACTACTTAGAATGCGAGTGGTTTGCCCCCCAAACAGGACTGCGGCCCAAAAGTGTTTGTAAGTGGTTCGTCCCCAAAACGGGTCTGCAGTACTATAGGGTTGATATTTCGGGGGACCATAGTAAATACCAGGTAGGACCAAGTGTTATTAAATAGCAAAAATAGCGAAACATATAGGTACGTGTGTTTACCGTAGGTCCTGTCGAAAATGGTCCCCCGTACTATTAATAGTAGGGGTTTTAAGTACGTATTGAAGGATCTGGGTTGAACCTTTTAGGACTGAAGTCCCGTTTTGGGGACAAATTACTATAGGGATAATTTGAGTTATCGGTTGTTTGCCCCCAAAATGGAACTCCAGTTCTAAACTGACGCGGGAAACTCGAACACTTGACCCTTTTAGGACTGCAGTCCCGTTTTGGGGATCATCCACTCAAGTTCTAAGTAGTTTGCCCCCAAAATGAGCCTGCGGTTCAAGAAAGGGTTGATAAGGATTCAAACCCAGATGCTTCGTATTAATAGATAGGGTTGTCACCCCTTCACAGGTAGGTGCGCATGCGATTAGGGACTTGAGCTCTAACCAAGGATATACGTTTAGAACCTGACTACCAGGTAAGGATTTCACTCAGGGTTAGAGGTTGTTAACTCGTGCCTTTTTTTTCTTGTTTCTCTTGTTTTCTCTCTTTCATGGAATGTGTACACTCTGCTCACGGCATACTTGATAACTTTTCAGTGTTTGTGTGGCGTAGTTTTGTGACCCCAGAGGTTGTATCTCTGTAGGATTGAAGAGTCGGCGCGGACACTGGTTGTGCTGGATGCCGAGGGGTGGAAAACACGGTTTGATGTGAGGAACACACACATCGTACCTTTCACAGGTTCGCTCACGATTCGGGGGTATACTAATTAAACGTACTATTACGGGGGACAATAGTTAATAGGACCTATGGTATACATAAAACCCATATATTTAATCATTTTTACTAACAATATTTGGTCCTATTAACTATGGCCCCCCGTAATATTATGGCCGAAAGTATATGGACGGTTTATGCATTAACATGAAGACCAAGCGGTCCTTGTATTTACCCCCAGAGTGGTATCGTTTATGATCGAAGCTGTCAGGAGTTATCATTTTCACGCCTTGACAGGTAGCAACTTTGCCTTGGCATGCCTTGACGGCCCCCCACCCTTGTCAGCTCACTTTTTGCCTTGCTTGACATGTCTCCTGACATGTTCGTTTTCGATCGTGGTTGGAGTAACCTCAACTAATCCGAGTTTAAAAACCTACCTAAGGATGTGAGTTTTCCTACACTTGGAAGTGTTCAGGGTTAACTCAAGTTCTAGACGAGGCGTTCATTAGCTAAGGTCATTACCTCTCACAGTCGTCCTCGCGATTATGGAGCCTACGTAGTCGTACCTGGTCTCTGTTTGTGATGGCGGTTGGGATCAGGGTTCCATCATTTTTGCGGTACAGTATTACTATGGTGGTGGTCCCTCTATAGTGCGGGTATATGCGGCACAACCAACAGTACAGGCACTTTTTTTGCGTCAACCGGCACTAATTGCCCCGCACACTGCCACACTGGCTAGTCCCATTAGTGCCAAGGCGATATCACCAGCACTATAGCGGGCAGCCGGCACTGCTGTTACTAGTATTCAACTGGCACTAGAAAGGGACCACTTAGCGTACCGATAGTGAGGCGTAAACACGCTGAAGATATCACATCGCCAGGGATTCACGTCCCAGCTGATTTCCTCCATAAACGAGGGAGGCACTCGCTTCTAAACGAATAGTAATAGTTTCATGTCTGTGGGAAATATCTCGAGATCGGGATTTTTCCTTAGAACATACGCATGCGTCGCTCGGACTTTGTGTTCGCTCTCTCCCCATTTCTTGGAGAAAATCAGTTTGGAGTTTCGTCGGAGGCGTTGTGTTTGTGTTTTTTTTTCGCGTGTTATACTGGAAGTAAGAGCTACGTACCCCTTGACGTACATATATGTACCACCGTGTACAGCGGCGTACACAATTCGGGCACGATCTATCACGTGGGAACACAGAAATCGGGGCCAAATATGCTTCGTAAAAATACGGGAGTATAATGTTTTTTGTGTACATGATGGGTCTCCATTGCTATTACAATGGTCCATCGTAGTATTAATCAGGACCAAATACGCTTGGTAAAAATGCTGGAATATGTAGGTTTTTGTCTATGACGGGTCCTGATTAGTGTAAACCCCCGTGATGCTTGTAAGTTGGGCATGGACAAATCAGCTTTCCCCGCTTGATGATGTAGATGATGCAGTTTTTTCAGGCCAGATATATGGTTTCCTGATGTGTGTGGGAGTAATATGTACAAGGTATAAACAGGCCATGTACGTTCCTTTACTACGGGAATAAAAAAGCGAAACATTCCTGGTGGAAATAGCTTTTATATGAATTGGAAAACCCTAGAGCGGGTGGGAAGCGTACCATAGGCACGAACGAGCTAAGTATTATGGGGGACCATAGTAAATAGGACCTACGGTAAACACAAAAACCTATATATTTCGCTATTTTTACCAACAATATTTGGTCCTACCAGGTATTCACTATGGTCTCCCGTAGTAGCAGGACTTGTCTCCTGGGTTCTGGGCTTGAAATGCGCTGTATTCAGATCCTACACAGCATCTGTAGCGACAGGTTAGGATCTGCCTGGTAGATAATCTACAGCAGTAGACAATCTGGTGTAGGTGTAGATCGTAATCTATCTGTTCGTTGTGATACACCACTTGTCCCCAGATATAAGGACGTGTTTCATGCAATATTAATATACAAACGGTACTTCTATGTAGGGGCGGAGGGGTACCAGCTACCAGGGGATGTATACACGAAAAGAAAAGAAAAAGTACCCAGCCACACTCGCCACTATGTCGGAATTGAAAACAAGCTCTTGATACGTAGCGGGTTGGGATTTTTGTTAAAAATAAAATACCAAGTAAAACATACAAGGTGACGTGGTAATAATTTTTCATTTTGTTTTATGAATACTTGATTTTTGTGACCCCCCTCCCCCCCCTCTGTCAGTCATGATAATGAGGACTAGAAGAAAGGGAGGTGCCGCTTTTTTTTTCGTGTGTACACCCTCGAGGTATATATCGGGTGTTTTTTTTTTGCGTCCACGCGTGATAGAAATGCAGTAACGTAATCTTGACCTTTTATTTCTGCTGCATCCACCTCTTTTGGGAACGATTTACTTGAAATAAGAGTCGGGGCGCTATCCCACGATTCGGAGGCAAGAGTCCACTTGCAATCAGCCTTGGAGGGCTGTTCGCAGTAACAACGACGTGATTGATGGGAGTGACGGTTTTGTACTGAACTTTCACTTGAAATCGGAATCGGAGACTTTATGCAGTAACATTGATGTAAATATGAAGCGTAGGTTTCGTAGTGAACTTTGCTTGATCTTAGAACCGGATACTTTTCGCAGTAACAAATGACGTACTCTGAAGGTTTCGTAGAGGTCCTTTTTTGCCATGTGTGAGAGGCGGGAAGGAGGAAGACAAGGGCGCTCCGAGAACTGACGTGGGTTGGCCTTGATATTACTAGTTCCATTATTTTTATTTTACTTTGCTGAAGTGTTTCAGCTTGTGTGTTGACAGAAAGTTCGGCCGACTCCCCTCCCCCCAGTAGGGTTCCGGGGACGAGGGACGTACCAGGTATCCTTTTTTTGGCGGCTGGCGGCGCTTGGTGTGTTTGTTGCCTCTCGAAGTCGCCCGCGCCTGACGCGGTAGTTGTTTCATTCTTTTTTTTTCTGCCCGTTCGTTTTTTGTTTGATTTCTGTCCAAGCCAGGCGTGCGTGCGCGTGCCTTGGCGTCTTTTCCTCCAGAAGGTTCTGATGCTGTAGATCCCTTTTAATGTGTCTACTTGTATACATACTGGTGTAATTTTTTTAAGTTTTAGAAAAAAAGGTGGGTGAGCGGTGGTCGGCGAAGTGGGCAAGGTCGTAAAAAGTGTTGTTATTTAGCTCCCGCTCTTGCTTCTAAGGCCCTCGCTGAGCCTTGTAGACCGTACGATTTTTTTTTGTTTTCAACCCACCGTGCGCAACGGTCTCCTCTTGAATGGGATCGAGCGGGAGCTTGGTAGGGATGTCGATTGGTTCCGGATCTGACGAAGCCCGGGGAGCTTGGTAGGGATGTCGATTGGTTCCGGGTCTGACGAAGCCTGCCACTCGTCGGAATTTCCTCGAAAGGTGCCCTTTTTTTGGTCGTTCAAATCGTGCGTGTCCACCGTGTGTCCGTAAATACCTGCAGTAGAGTATGCACACTGTCAGGCGAGAAAATAACACTTCCCCTGTTCTTCCTCCTCCTCCCCTCTTCTTCCCCCCCCTTCCCCCCTCCCTCCTTTTCGCTCCCGCCCGCCCTCCTCCTCACTCGCGCGCTCGCCCGTTCGTTCTCCGCGTCGTAATTTTCTGCTCCCATGTCTGCCTGGTTCTTGTGGCGTCATGTCGCTTCATACCCCCTGCCAAACCTCTGGGCAAATGCCGGTGTGGCATAAATTTGTTGTTGTGGTTGTTCCAGTTGATCGGCTTATACGGGGAAGATGCAAGGCTGTTCCTCTTGGAGTGCCTGGTGGAAGAAACCGGATTCAAGGAGCAGAGGCCGCACTCATACCACGGGAACAAAGACGCTCAGAAGGTGCGGCGGGGGATAGATAAGCAATGGTGCAGTGGTTAACGGTTTGCGGCTTAGGTAGTCATGGCACGGGTGCCAGGTATAAAGTAGGTTGCGGCGGAAGGTGGCACTCACGGCGCGCTACGAACCGCGCTTGTTTTTTCTTGGAGTAAAATAACCAACAATTCGGGTCTCCCACATGGGACGGGGCGGGACTCTCGAGGATGGGAAACGCTCATTGTCCTCCAGGCGTAGCCCTAGAAACTAGAAACTGATTTGACACGATTTAGTCGCATAATCGTACATGTAACTTTTTTTTTGTACTGAAATATCGAAGCTGCCTATGGTGCCACGGGCGGCGAGATAGGGGTGGGGGGGGCGCGCGTGCGCGCTTGGAGGTTCGGATGAGCTCCTCTAGGCGTGCCTCTCCCTAAATGCCGGGAAAGGTTTTTCCGAAATGTTTTGGTTGAAGTTCTTTACAAGTCTATACTGGTACAAAGTAGGACGATTCTGTTTTTTTTTTTTTTTTTTTTCCATCTCTTTTTTCAGCCCCCTTTGCAACTACAGCAGCGGAAGTGCAGTCTCGTTTTGAGAGTAAATTTCTCGGAACTAGAGTGGGATATTGTTTGCAGTAGCAGGAGGTATTTAACGCCTTTGGGACCTGAGAGGAGGAAACCTTGCCGAAAATCCCAGACCTGACGATGATCACAGCATCGGTCACCTGAGGCAAGCAGGCTGGGGTAGTCGGGTGGAGAATACGACGCTTTGCACGATAAGGGTGGAGCACATTTTGGCCAGAATATTTTCTGGCAGACGAGGCTCCTCGACTAACATCACCTTTTGCAGCAGTACTTCGCTGCACATAAACATGTGTCTGCCTCTATTCCCAAGTAAGTTGCCCCCAAAACGGGAGTGAGTGCAGTCTGGTCGGGGGTACAGATGTACAGTATTACGGGGGACCATAGTTAATAGGACCAAATATTGTTAGGAAAAATAATTATATATAGGTTTTTATGTATACCATAGGTTCTATTAACTATGGTCCCCCGTAATAGTTGCCCAGTTCCACGTGGCTCAGTTCCACGTGTTTTGTCCCAAAGCAGGTGTTAGTGCAGTCCGAAAGGGGGTTAACTCCGCTAGGGCCGCAGTCCCGTTTTGGGGACAAGTTATTACGGGGGACCATAGTAAATAGGGCCAAATATTGTCAGTAAAAATAAGTAAATATATACTCCGGAGTAGTTTTTTATGTGTACCATAGGTCCTACGTACTATGCCCCCCCGTAATAGTTGAAATTGATTCAGATATGTGTTCTAGAGACTGCAGCACTAAAAGGGCTAAGGTTTCTTCCCCCCCCCCGTGAAAGTACTCCTTAAGATGGATGGTCATGGTCATACGACTACGGCCATGCATGACACTGGGTACCCCCCCTCCCCCCCGAGGGTCTATGTTCGTACTACTACGGCGATGCATGATGATGAGTACGCCCCCTCCCCCCCCCCCCCCCCCTCGAAAGCAGGGTTTGGGTGAAGGTATATAGCTCATATGCTATAATCAAGTAAGAAGCTGCCTCAGAAGTACCACGTAAAAAGGTCGAGTTTTCTTCTCCCCCCTCTCTATAACCCTGTGTTTGGGTGAGGGTAAATAGCTCCTACTGTGATACTAGAATCAAGTGAGGAACGCTGCCTCACAAGGCAAACATGATGCTATCGCTACCGTTGACATTGCACACAGCACAGCGCAGCACACTTTCTTGTGTCTGAAGCGAAAGGCGTACCTGGTACGTTGTGAGATGCACATTCGACGCGCGCGCAGTTTGTTATTGTGTTTTTTGTTGTTCTCACGTTAAGTCAAGTCCAAAAATGTCGAGTCCATGGTGACAAAAGACAGGCTCCAAAAAACAGGAGCGGAAGAATACCTCAGGGGAAAAAAGACTGTGAAATCATATAATACAAAAAATAGCCAGATACACATCATGGGTGCAGCATGTTGATCATTGCACTGCGGCACAGCACTCTACTCTTTCTGGAAGGTTGATACGAGGGCTTTCGTCGTATTTTTTCCTTTCCTTTTTCGTAAGGGTTAAGGAACGCGACGCACGCAGGTTTTGGAGCACCTTCGTTGCATATGCTTTTACAGTCTCTCTCTTTCAACGCGAAACTGGTCTGACTCTAAAATTAAAAGTTGACGTAGGCTTGTCGACTTTTTATGTAGCTGTGATTCGGCTTATCTTATGCCACCAACTACTGTTGTCATTTGTCGGACGAATAGTTAGGCGTTCCCCGGAGGTTCCGACGATCCGACTCAATGGGTTCCCATACTTCTATTAGCAGGAAGGATCGTTGATTGCGGTATGCGTTTTTCTTTTTCGGGCGGGCCCCTTGGGCTGGGGGGGGGGGATTACTTTGGCTCGCTTCGCTCGTCTGACTTCAGTCGACAAGTCGGCTGGCCATCCGCTAGCTTCGCCATACGACTTGCCGACTAGAGTCAGTTAGTTGGCTATCGGCACCTAACGATTAGTTACTGCTTTAGTCGTGATTTCCTCCCGAATCACAGCTCTACCCTTATGGGACTTGATTGTAGTACAGAGAGAGAAAGTGATGAAAAAAGTGAACCTCACAGCATCGGCCACTGCTCGGTCAGGGCATATATATGAGGAAACTTTTGGTGTCCGAGCTGCAGTTATGCGAGGAGTCGTGGGACACGGGCGCGGCAAGCCCCTAATCGTGTGCGACAACTGCTCGCTCACACTTGGCGCTTGTTAGTACACGGTGCCAGGTGCTGGCAAGGCCAAACTCGTCGTTCATTTGTTTTTGGCGTCCCTTCAGCTGCGAGCGATGCAAGGAGCCGTTGGCCGTGGGACACGGACGTGGCAACATATCCTGATCGTATCCTGACGGTACAGCTTCTCGCTCTCACTACAGTAGGTTGTTTGTTCTTCGGCGATTGGTAAAACACCAAACGTGTCCGAGTACTTGGAAGCGGGGATTGTTTTTGCCGACCAGCCGGTTGCCCCTGTGGTCCATAATAGTGGTGCCTCATACCTTTGAATTCGGCTATTTTAATAGCGTTCATTTCAAGACTTCGAATCCCACCACGGTGAGATTGTGAACTTATTTGCAAATAAACACGAGAGAAATGACCTCCGGAGAGCGCGTAGCCTGTGGGTATATAGGCAGCACATTTGCAAAAATAAAAAGGAGTGAACTCCTGAGAGCGCGTAGAGTGGGTATATTAGGTGGCAAATTTGCCGAAATAAAAAGGAGTGAACTCCTGAGAGCGCGTAGCGTGGGTCGGTTGCAATTTTGCCAAAATAAATAAATAAAGTAAACTCCTGAAAACGCGTAGTGTGCGTAGTAGGTGCAATTAGACGCAAGTCGACGAGGGAAGAACGGGCTGAAATATTCTCGCGGTAAAAATTTAAGGCAAGAGCTTTAGTGGGTAGAGGTCTAATGAGCCGCCGCTATGTGAACTTGGATCTAAGTTTACAGATTCACCCCTTTAGAACCGCAGTCCCATTTTGGGGACAAACCACTCAAACTCCAAGTGAGGTCTCCCCCAAACGGGACTGCGATCCTAGAAGGGAGAGAGAAAAGAAAGGGCGAACAACATAAAGGGGAAAAGCAATAAGTAAATAAAAATGGTGGTAGCTTGCTCACCCGCTATGTTCTGGGAGAGCTGCATATTGTGTCTTATTTTTGGGTGTTGAGCTGCTGTATCACTCCCTGTACCCAATTATTATTTATAGGACTGTTTTGGATTACAAATTTGTGCGCGAAACGTCCCTCCTTTTGGGACATATATGTCCCGAAATATACCAACCATTTTGATAAAATGATACTACGCAATCTGTCTTCACGTTTATGGACAGAGTGGTACGATGAACCAGGTGAAGATTATGCACCTATGTATACACCCACCGTTTCATGACGTGATGAGGGGGGGGGGGGGGGGGGGGCTGGTGATCTGAATGTGAATATTTGTCGTTCTGGTTCTGCTGTACAGACGGCGGTAGTGCCCCCCTCGCCCCCCCCCCCCCCAGAAATGTCCGAACGGAAGAGAGGCAAATGTTACAGCAGCAGCAGGTGGAGGGCTGAAGGGCTGCACATGCAGCCGGCCACAGGATAGTTCGTATATTTTGTTCCGTTTTTTTCCTCTCTTCGGCGTTCACTTTCTTTCGAAATTGCCAGGAGCGCTACCATTAGGTACCTGGTATACCTATAGTCCACTGTCTTGGAATATATTTTACTGTTTTTTTACGTATTCATGTTCAATCGATGTGACCTTTAGTTTTAGGGACAGAGCGGTGTACGTGAAACGGTGACACGTGGCCGCGATGAGCTTACAGTAGTTTCCTTCTCACATAGCCTGCCTGCTCCGAGGGGGGCTGACGCCTGCCCTCATGTTGGGACTCCTCGGTAACTCACTCGTGTTCCCTGGAAAGACGCGAGTGGTACGGATGGCGCAGACCGCGATTGAAAAGCAGCCCCCCCCCCCCCCCCCCCCTAGTGGCCATTTGCCACACCGTGCCTTCTACGATAGAGAGGTATATACGAGTAGTACTTTTCGGCCAAAGTATTTCACGCCCCTGACTGATCGTCGACTTCCGCTTGATGATTTATGCCTCGGAAGGCAGATCTATTCCCGATCGTGTATGATTTTAGGATCTATCTATTTTGTAGCACATGTTTCCTGGGTAGGATCTGTGCTGTGATATGCAGATCGATCCTGCACAACCTCTCACGACGGCGAGGGAGAAACTAGATGGTCTACTGTGGATCATGATCTATCTGATCTTGATCTGTCCGGCGTGTTGAATATTTCTGACTGAACGAGATTCTTAGCCGAGAAACTCTACCCAGAATCGTTCGTTCTTACGATCGTTTTCGTGACGGGCGTAAGTAGGCCATGACATTGGTTGATTAGCTCGTCGGGTTAACTTTTTTTATTGGGACTACAGTCCCGTTTTGGAGGCAATTTACTTGGAATTTGAGTGGTTGGTCCCCAAAATGGGACCGCAGTTTCTTTCCTAAAGGGGTTGAGACTGATGGCGTTGGAAGCACGATATCTTAAGGTTCAGTTAAAAACATGTTGCTTTCAAGAAACAGTTGAAGACGTTCTCGTACCGCCGCTGTGGAAAGAAAACGGGGGGATTTTTTTATTTTTTATTTTTCAATTCTCACGGCTCGGCGCAAGGTATGTTTTCTCGTTGTAAACTTTCAACACGCTGGTACAACATCAGCTCGAGCGACAATAGACCTTCGACCTCGATATATAGACGGAACCCACGGCCAACCTGCTTGGAATCGGACAAGGCCAACGGATGTAGATGGCGACCTCGAAGATATCGGGTGAATCCATGGTCTAGTGGGCGAGAGAGAATTCTGTCATCTGAGGTACACCTCTAGCGTAACTTATCACACTAGGGTGATATGCTAACACACCCCCTCGGACGGATTTCTGAGCTGTTTTTCTCGACAACGACGAAGATCCAAGCGCGAAGCGATGCGTCTATGGAGAACTCGACTTGGAGATTCGTCGCAGGAGGTGTTCTCTTGATAAGGTTCATCCCCGGTTGGTGTCATCTGCACGACGTACATTAGATCATGTACATTAGATCATGTTTTTGTCCGGGTGTTTCATACAGAGGTGTGTACCTTATTGCCAATTACCCGGGTACTCGCGAGTATTACCCGGCTTGCTAGTACCCGTCACGGGCACGGGTATCACGTCATACTCGCCGAATATCTGGGCCCCGGGCACTCGGGTACCTGTTCTACTGGTAGCCGCCGCTATACGGGTACCAGGGTACCCTCCCAAAATGGCCGTAAATACTCGCGAGGGCCCGGGTATTCGTTCCCAAAAGTTGGCGGGTACCCGTTAAGACGTGTACTCGTCGGGTAATACCCCTATTGATCGTTATTGGTGTATATCTTTATTGACACGGTTCTTGCGCACATGTATGCTCATGGCGTGTGATCTGTATGGTACAGCTCTTGCACAAGGTCTGATAACGGCACATATAGGGGATCTAGATGATCTACTGCTGGAGATCGTCATGTGTCGTACCTGGTATGTAAGCAAAAAAGTCGCGCCACGGTACGTTTAGGGGGGGTACCTATTTTTTTATCGTGTTTCTATTTGACATGAAGAGCTCTCTACATCATAACACCCCCCCCAAAAAAAAACTTGGGGGAGATTTGTTTTACTCATCTAACACCCGCAACCCCCAAAAAATAATCGCACCAACCATGGGCCACGGAGTCTAGGCTTTCAACGAGTAAAGGTTTGCACGATCTACTCTACAGCAGTGGATGATCTAGATCGTGTAGATGATCTACTGTATGTACTGCTGTATGTCATGTAGATGATCTACCGCTGTAGATCGTGATGTGGTACCACACGGTACGTACGAGGGGGCAGAAGGGTACCTAATTTTTATCATGTTGCTATTAACCTGAAAAGTTTTACGGTCATTACCCAAAAAACAAGAAATAAAGTACTGGGAGAAAATTGTACACGTGATACCCGTACCCCATTGTGTATGGACTGCGTAGTCTAGGCATACAGCGACTAAAAGTTTGTAACATTTCGACACGTCGAACAGATAGATCATCTTCAGATAGATAATTTACAGATATATCATCTTTGATCATCTACAGATATATCATCTAGGTCATCGACATATGGACCATCTAGATCATCTACAGAAATAGCTTAAAGATGCTCTACAGATATATTATCTAGACCATCTAGACCCTACTTTGCCGCTATGAGGTGGCGTGCAGGGTCTGTATAGTACAGATACAACCCAGGTAACCTGTCCTAGATGATGCAGATTAGGCGGCTCCCACGCGGCAACGTGAGCTAGATCATGCAGGTCAGGAGTCTTATCTATCCTGAAATTTCTTGACCATGAAGTAGGAATGATCTGCACACTAGGTGGTTTGTCCGAAGCGTGCAATATCGTCCATCTTGGGAGACTTGAGAGGGATAACACAACGAACGGAAAGCACGATTCACACCGTCAGCCACATGAAGCAACGAAAGGTTTCTGCTAGGTTGATGGGTGGTGATTTTCAGGCCAGGATATCTAATTTCGAGACATCAGATATTTTTTAAGCTGTTTGGTCTGCTATAGCTCATGTAGACGGGTGGGATAGGAGCCGCACGCGAGCTGCATGATCTAGCTCATGTTCCCTGGATTGGATGAATCCGCCGCAGTTCTATTAGTATCAGATGTCCTGCACGACATGTCACATCGGCCTGTTTACGGGTGGGGTTGGAGCCGCACGCGAGCTGCATGATCTAGCTCATGTTCTTTGGATTGAATGAATTCGCCGCACTTCTATTAATATTACATGTCCTGCGCTTCATGTCACATCGGCCTGTTTCGGCAGATGCAGCATCCGCTGCCGTAGATGATCTATTGCTACTATTTACGGGGGGCCATAGTTAACAGGACCAAATATTGTTATTAATAGTAAAAAATGTTCAAACATATAGGTTTTCATGTATACCATAGGTCCTGTTAACTATGGCCCCCCGTAATATTAATAATACGCCATGGTATGTCCGAGGTACGCAATTTACCAGCTCCTTTTTCGAGTGCTGTGGGTTTTCCCCACCAAAGGTGCGCTGCAACGCCAGAGGGTTTTTATTGACGCGGCCTTTTTCTTTCATCCGTACCCACCGGCTCGCTTGCTTGACAGATTCAGCTGCTGCAACACGAGGTAGCGCAAGCAGCGGACAAACCTAACTTCGTGAGCGCCATCTGCAGGGCGTTAGAGGGGTCGGGACTAGGCGGAGGGAAGGACAGGGCGGACCAGTCAGTAGGGAGGCACACGGGGAGGGGGGGGGGTCAGGGACAACAGGGGGCGCACAGAACCGGCGAAGAACTTCTTGCAGGTGGGGAGAGGGGGTCGGTTGGGGGTTGGTTGGGGGTGGGGTGGGGGTGGGCGGATGGGAAGGGGCGCGTGGGGGGGGGGGCGCAAGTTGGCTTCAGTTTGTCGTGAGAGGGTTCTCAGTGATCTATGGGCGACTTCAAAAATGCACTCAACTCTGAAATCAAGCAAGACTGCCTCTTTCGCGTGGATCCAAAGGTAAAATAGGGTTGATTGACCCTCTGGCGACTGCGAAAACTATCCAACTCTGATTCGAAGTGCTGTGATTTTTTTTT
Organism: Nereocystis luetkeana; assembly: GCA_031213475.1. Taxonomy (NCBI): domain Eukaryota; class Phaeophyceae; order Laminariales; family Laminariaceae; genus Nereocystis; species Nereocystis luetkeana. The sequence continues at coordinate 3,963,603 of JARUPZ010000032.1, forward strand.
TGCCCAACATGGGTCCCGTTATACCGTTATATACACCAGCAGGTACTGTTCTGTTATATGCAGCAGTGTCTTTGTCCATGAATGCCCATAATAATAGCTGCTCTCGCCCCCATTGTCCGCCCCCGGGTTTCCCACGCGCGCAGGCTTTTGCCGTGCGCTAAAGCTTACGCCGCCGCAGCAAGTCGCGGTAGGGCTCGGACTTTCGCGCTCCTCTAACCCGGGAGTTGCTAAAGAGGGGGTCAAGTTTCTTGTCGCTAGGGTACCGGGGCTTACCGGAGGGGGAGGAGGGCAGCTTAGCCTGGAGGCGCTACACTCTCTGCTTGAGCTTGTCAAGTCGAGCGAGGACATTGCTGGGCAGGTGAGGAGTGCCAAATGTCTCTTTCGCCTGATCCATGCTGGGTATCAGGACGCCTCGTATTGGCCAAGGACGCTTCAGAGCTAACTATAAACCCGTTTAGGCTGGCGGGTGATAACTTGCGCGGTGGCTGCTTATTTTTACTTTAGCTCTGATTCTTTTTTTTAATGCTCATCGTTCGTGCCCGGTGGACACTTACGAGTATAGCTGGTGCAAGGAACGCACGCCTGCTGTGTAATCTCTCTGCGACACCCTCGGGATTCGAACAAGTCAACCACAATCTCGATGGGGAACCGTGTGGTTTCTATTTTTCACTTTTTTTTATTATATTTTTTGCGACAAAAACGAAAGTGCGTGTGTGTTGGTGCGAGATGGTACAGGTAGTACCGGTACGTGGTGTAGTTGAGGTTGTTTTTTTCGGGCTCAACGAGCGACAAATGCACGCTGTACACTCGTATTTATATGAGGTACCTGGTGGGGACCGATAGTTGGTGGGTACGATGGGTTGTGACATTATATGGTGTGCCCGGTAGATTGTAGACTGTAGATTCCTCATGGGAGGTGGGCTACTACTTTTCAGCTGGTAGGTCTTCGGCTTTAGCGTTATTTTTACCAATCCGCCGGAGGATTATTATACACAAGGAGTATATATTTTTGCGAATGGGATGAGCATATATAAATCTTGTTCCTCAAATGGTTTGCGCCATGGGTGCGATGGGGAGGGTCTGGGAGTCTCCGGGAGGTGTTTGCCTCCGAATGGGGCGAATTTTGTCTCGATCCGGAGAAGTTTTGTTCCCAATGACAAGGCACTTGTTCCGAATTGGGATGTGAGTCATTTTGCTCGGAATGAGAGAAGGTCAGTCTCGTTCCGCATGGGAGGGATTTTAGTCCGAGTGAGAGGGGTTTTGTGTAAGTTTTCATCCGAATGGGAGCTTTTTTTCTCGAGGGGGGGGGGTTGTTCCGAACGAGACGATTCGATTTTTGAATACGGCGGTGCCCCCGGATTATGTGCTGTACCATGTACCGGTATGTGATGAGGCTGCGCCTCCCGCAGATTCCGAGAAGGCTTTGATGTGGAGTAGGTGCGCAGGTTTTCGTTGGTATGGCTGGTGTTTTTGTTGTTTCGGGGGCGCTGTTTGCGGTTCGCCGCTGGCCAATGTGGCATTTTTTTCTGTCGACACGGTAATGTTTCTGGTTATATCATAGGGTAGTGTTCGCTTGTCCGGCGACGCGTGTTTTTGTTTTTGTGGAGTTCTGACTGATGGTGTGGCGCATCGTGAGTATTTGTCCTCTGTTCACAATAGGGCAATTTGTACCGGTAGTTTGCACCGGGTAATTTGTATTTTCAACGTATTTGTTTTCGTTCATCATTGTGGTAATTGTTTCTGTCGATGTGGTATCATAGTCTCTGTCCGGGAGATTTGTCGCTCGCCTTTGGCGTAAGATGACATTCATCCGTGCGGCTGCGCTTTGAACCCATTTAAGGCTGCCCGCCCGTGGTGCGTGGTGGGGACGAAACACTTGGAAAGTTGGGTCTAGGTACATGCACACTGCAGTACCAAAAAGTTTTCAAGAGATTGCGACAAGGAATGGGACTGCCGCCCGGCAACTGCAAAGGATATTTTGTGGGAACATGCTCTTTGGAAACAGAGCTGGGTGCTGTTTTTAGCGGGTACGAACATACGTGAAGGGTTAACACTCGAGGTCGAAAAAATGGTTCAAGTCCGCAGTTGTCGAGTCGACAGGGGTCTCCTGGTCTGGGAAAAGCGTTTTTTCTATTCACCGGTGGAGCCCCCCCCCCTCGTCCCTCGCTTCCCTCGTGTGGTATTATTAGTGAAGCCGTGTTGTGTGAATGGGTTTCTCGTTTACACTGCAGCGTGTTTTGGCGGGCATGCGTGCGTGCGACCATGCAGCCGCGGGGGCGCATCCTGTTTTTTTTTTAATTTTTTTTTTTTCTTGTGTGCATGTGTCTTGCCGAGTGTTGAATGCTTCGCGCTTCTCGTGACGAATGTGAAACGTGAGTTTTCCCGCCTCCAAGATGAGATGAGGCCTTCAAAGTATATGCGCTTTTTTGAGCAAGCGGTTGTGCAGTCCCGTACGTATTTGAGCGTGAGCGTGAGGATGAGCATGTGCGTGTGCGCGTGTTCGGGTTGCGTTTCTGGTGGCATTTTATTTCATCGCTTGTCTCGATCGATGTTAGACGCCTTGTTTTGCACCAGCCTCACTCAACCACCGATACGATACACAGTTATGTTCTATGATCTCCAATTGTGTTTGTACGCTTTGCTCTGTCTCTTCTCGTCTGTTCTACCTCTCACCTCCTGTCGCCTTTTTTCTTATCGTCTCCTCTTGCCTTTGCCCCCCCGTCCTTGGCTTTGCCTTCCCTGATTTTGTTTCCCTTTTCCTATGTTTTCCTTTCGGGTGTTTTTTTTTCCTTTCCCTGTGTTTCCCTTTCTGTTTCACTTGCATTCCCTTCCCTTTTATTTCCTTCCGTTTTTCGTTCCCTTCCCTTGCGATCCCATCCCATCCCATCCCATCCCTCCTCTCCCTTTCCCCTTCTGTTCCCATATCATCCTACCCCTCTCCCTCCTTTCACGTGTCATCTGTCCTCTTGACCCCTCCCATCCCGTCCTATCCTCTCTCTCTCCTCACTCCCCCCCCCCCCCCGCCCCCCTCGCCTTCTTCTCTTACGCTTTTTCTTCCCCTCGCCACGCCTCGTCCCACTCCACCCCACCAGCCGCACTTGGCTAAGTCGCTGCTACAGCAGATCAGAGAATCCCACCAGGAGTACCTGGGGGGTTTGGAAGGCGGTTTCCAGGAGGGGACCGAGGCGGGAGGCGCACGGGGAGCGGGGAGGGCGGAATCAGCGGGCAGGGGGGCTGCCGGCGGGGGAGGGGGAGGAGGGGAGGCGGGGGGCGGCACCGCAGCAGCTGCCGCAGACGCCGGGGGGGTTGTACCTTCACGGAGTGCGTTGCTCGGCGTAGACGCGCTTGCGCTGCTACCGCTGTTCTCGGACAGCACTGCGAGTGGAGGGATGAATTTTTTGAATAAGACAGGCGGAGCTATGTCGCTTGGGGTTGATGTCGCGGCCATCGCGAGCAGCATCGGGCAGGGTGGCAACCTGGCCGGGTTCCTGAGAGACCTCGGGCACACGTGCTGCTCGAGCACCGCCGCGCTGAGGCAGGCGATTAGGGTGAGAGGGGGCGGGAGGGCATGTCGGAGGGCGGGTCGGATGGCGGGTCGGAGGGAGGGAGGGGAGGCTGGGGGAAGGGCGGGAGGGAGGGAGGGAGAGGCGTCTTGTCTTGTGAAGCGTTCAGTGGTTTGTGGTGTCACTTATCCTCGCGTGACTTGATGTGGCATGGGTTGCCATGATTACATGCATTAGGTGGCACGGCTTGCCGGGGTGTGACTTGGGGTGGCAAGATTTGGCGTGGCCTGGTTTGGCTTGATTCGGTTCGGCTCGGCTCGGCTTGGCTCAGCTAAGTCTGATACCTTGATATATAGTTGGATTGTTCGACATTTCGAAAGCCCGATGTCTCCGTACCTTGGCGTTCGCCACGTGGCACACCGACTTCTTTTGAAGCCCGCCCTTGTTTTATAACACGGTATATACTCAGCGCACAGGACTAAACCGAAGTGTAAATAATTTTTGCTGTGATTTTCTACGAGTATGCTATCCTTGAAGCAAATGCTTTCAGCTCGCCCATCGTTTCACCTGCCCCTGTATCGCTTTCGTGTATGTTTGTTCTCGTTTTTTCTGTATCCAATCGTGTTTGTACAACGTATTTACATAATCTGATGCACACACACCCACCTACGTTGACTTGATGGAATCATGAAATCCTGAATTTTTCGTTTTTTGGTCGCTGTGTGCGATTTTACTCAAAACTCATATTATGTGCTACGGTGGTGTAGTTTTTCATGTTTGTTTTCATCCTGAATTGTTTAAGAATAGTCCTTCCCCCCCACAGCAGCTAAATGTGCTGGAGCCTGTCTCGCGACCAACAGATTAGATTATGACGATGAGTAGAACCTACACCTTTTACGAGAAATCGCCTTTTTTTCGGGGACGAACAAGTCTTTCAAGACTGCAGTCCCATTTTGGGGACAACCTGCTTAAAATCTGAGTTCTTTGCCCCCAAAACAGGACTGCAATCCTTATAGGGTTGAAAGTGGGACACTTTTACACACCGGCCAGACGATATATATCAGATCCCCGCTTATGGATCTAAATCTGTGAGGGAAAATAGGTTTATTGACCTGTAATATTCTAGCCCATGTTCTGCGTGCGCCATGGCATATTTTCTGGGTTGGATCCGTACGAAACAGGTACTGCAGAACATCTAATGGCGGCAGGTTGGGACCCATAGGTTGTACCCCATGGGATCTACTGACTGTAGATCGTTGTCTGTCTCGTGTGTGCGGATACTTTAGCGGTGGTTGAAGTGCTCGATGTGAGAACAACAACTGAATGTATTGTTCGCAAACGTTAAAGCAGATTACATCCCCGTTCCATGGTCTAGATATTTAGGAGCAGATCGTAGTTACGTTCCTTTTTATAAATATTTGGCGGGTGGTATCTCTAGAATCACACTCTTGTACACATGTTCTCGGTGTGGGATTTTTCAGGGCGGGCTCGGTTATTCTTGCACAGTATCTATATCATGACAGCTCGTGTAGGATCTGGATGGTATGCTGGGGATCGTGATATTTGCTGTTTGTACTCGCTCCGGTCCTGGATGGTCTAGATGACGATTTGTAGTGTTTGCTGTGTTTCGACCCTGACCGTGCAGGAGAGTGGACTAGTGGTCGACGAACGCCAGGTGGCGCAAGTGATGACGATGCTGGCGAATAATTACAACAGTGCCAAGGGGCAGGGAGACGATGGGGACCTGTCGTCGGCGCTTACGAGCAGCCTCTTCTCGTCGGGCGAGGGGCAGGTGAGACAGAGAGAACGGAAAAGATGGTGGGGATTATTTTGATTTGATTTGAGTACCTGATTTGATTGATATTTTGGGAAGTTTGGATGCTTTTGAGTGTAGTTTACTGATTTGGTTAACTGGTGTAGTTGGCTGATTTGATTGACCTGATGTGATCGGCTGTTTCTTTTGTTTTACTGATTTGACTGGCTGGGTTTTGACTGACTGATTTTATTGACTCAATTGATTGGCTATTTTGTTCGACTGACGTGACTGACGGTCCGACCTATCTACCGACCACCCGACCGACGAAACGAGGGTAGCTGACCACATTTTCGAGAAAATGGTTTGACACTGTGTAAGAGATAAATTGAGCCAACCCTAACCCTAAGCCAATCAGAGCAACCCGAACCCTGACCCTGAGACAATTAGAGCAACCCGAACCCTAACCCTGAACCAATCAGACCAACCCTCGAATAGGTGGTAAGCTCTACTGGACGAAAATTCGTACGAAACTACCGACCCAGCCGACACTACTGCCTGTGCTGCGTGCAATCCAAAATCGACCCCACCCGCAAGCAACCCTCCCTCGCCCCCCCTCCTTCACCGTTAGATTCTTCGGCCTACCAGATATCGTGGTACTAGCAATATTTTCTAGCTTACCTGGTATACGTTGTTCGTGCTGTTCACCTTTTTTCTTGTTCTCCTTCGTGCTGTCGTTCTTGTGCTGTGTGCGTTTGCATTTGACACGTTTTATGTTTCTCGTGCCGTCTTTTTTTTGTGTTCAACCAACGCCCTCACAAAAGATGGCCGGCGATGGCGGGAGGGATGGAGGGGGCCCGGGGCAGGGACCGGGGCAGGGGCTGTGGAAGCTCGAGGTGGCGAGGCAGGTGCTCGTGGAGGACTACGGGCCGCGCCTGGACTGGGTAGCTGTCGCGAAGGCGCTCGACCACGAGAGGTTTAACATCCCAGACCAGGTTTGTCGGTCATAGGCGTTGGTCACGCGCGTGTGACACGGGCCCGTCTAGCGAAGCCGCGATGAGATATTATCATTTTATTGTTTGTAGTCCCTGGGCTCCGTCGTATGTATTGGAAAGTGGCTCGCTCGTCGGACAGATCATCCACAGATCATACAGATCATTCCCGCAATTGATATAGATCCTTCGGGGTAGATAGATAGATACATTCCTGATCTGTAGGATCTAGCTCATGTTGCCGGTTGGGGGCCGAGTAGTCGGCACGATCTAGTAAGACTTTTGGCCTTGATCTGTGCTTCACGGATCCCGCACTGTGCTTCACAGATCCTGCACAGCATCTCATGTCGGCAGGTCAGGGTGTAGATGATTTACTCAAGACAGATAGATCATGGTCTGTCGGAGGTGTGAGTTGTTTAAACCTGTTAGAACCTCGGTCCCATTTTGGGGACAAACCAGTCAAATTCCAAGTAGTTGTTCCCAAAACGGGACTGCAGTTCTAAAAGGGAGAGTGTTGAAAAAGGGATCGTTTGGGGGGGTAGACTTACAGTTAGGTGTGGGACTATAATTTTTTTAGACGTAGAATTTGGAAAAAAAATGTCCCATGTCGTTCTCTGGGGAAAAAAATCTTTAGAAAATCAACCAATCAGCGATGGGGGGAAAGGACCCACGTCATCAACAAAAATCTATTCGTAAAGAAAAAGCTGTGCCGCTGCTGCTGCTGTGCCGCAAAAAAGTAGAAGCGTGGCCAGGTGCTGAGTGTGAAAAACAGTTTGTGCTGCTGCTGCTGCTGCTGCGTGTTGCTGCTCGAGGTGCTGCTGCACCACACCACGCGCAGAAGCGTACACAGCGGCCAGCTTAAGTGAGTGGGCCACATCGTCTGGTAGGCCCTCCGGCACGATGGCTGACAGCAGACCAATGCATCCCGTGTCGGACACGCTCGAAGGCGGAGGTGCTGACCTCTCTGCTGCTGCTGCTGCTGCTGCTGCTGGAGCTTCTGCTGCTGGAGCTTCTGCTGCTAGAGAGGATACCCCCATCTTCGCCCATCGGATCGGCTGTGTGTTGCACATCTTGCACCTCGCCGTGACTGCGGGGTTGACGAACCCCTTCTTCATGGGCCAAGGCTGCGTCCGACTCGTGCCTGAGGTCCTGCTCCAGGTTGAGTTTGCCCTTCTGCTCGAACAACTGATGGGAGACAGCTTGCAGTGAAGACTTTGCCTCAGCGGTCTCGGCCCGACTCTCGTCGCGCTGCTTCAAGGCCCGGTTACGGATGCCCTCGGCGGCCTCGAGACCGCCGCGCTGGATGGCAAGCGCCCGGCGTGCAGCCACGCCCGCGTCTGCGACTGTAGTCCCGGTACGCGCCAGATAAGCCTCTTGGTTCTTCTGGACAATTTTCTTTTTTTTCCTTTTTCGTCCGGTGCCCTCAGGTTTTTTTGAGTTTCCCATGGCTGATTGATATTTCGCGATCACTGCCAGAATGACTCAATAGGGCCAAGTTTGATCGCGAATTTCTCGTCGGCTATTTACTGGATTCAAGCACGGATTGATTTGTTGTCTCCGCCAAGTCTCGGCGAAGAGGAGGGCACGTATTGTTTTCATACTCAATTGCAGTACTTCTTCCCCATAGAGCAAGAGACGAATATAAGCATAAAACACGAGTTTTCCCGCACATTTCCGGCCAATTAGACGTAAAAATCTAATGGAAAATTTTGAATGATGTGCCTTCCCCTCCGTTTACACTGGTTACACGTGTCTGTTGAATCCCAAGATCCAACTCGTCTTCTATGTCGAGCAATTTGTCATTGCGGGTCAACCAATAATGCAGTCTAAAGCCAAGTAAATATGGTGGCGGTACATTTTTCATCTTCAATCTTTTTTCGGATTTTTTGGCGGTTTTCGTCGAATAGATGTGCCATTTTTTGGGCACTTTTCGTCGTCCAGTCCCAGCCCTAACAGTAGTCGGTTATCGTTTTTTAGTAGCCCAGCGGGCTGGACATACACCTTCGTAGTGAGTGGAGCGAAACTGAAGGTAGATCCGTAAAGCTGTGTTTCGACACTATTTAGTACCTGGTATGCAATCTAGCGAGTTGATTGTATTTACGTGTACCGGCATCGGCTTGCCATGTTACCTCGTATATTGATACAGCAATCGACGAATCATACATGTTACGTCCAGTGCCCAATACAGCAGTACCTGGTACCGAATACGAGGTGTAGTGCACATGGTCTGTGCATTGGCGTTTGATCGCCCACCAGGGCAGGGGCCCCGCTGGAGCCCTCCAATTTCATCCCGTTCCGCCTCTGCCCATGGACGCCACACCTACTGTACTAGAACGTCTTGCGAATACTTTCGGCCTCCCTCCTAAGCCCCTTCTCCCGCATCCCACACGCGGACGCGCGCCGCCCTTGCTATGAAAGCCTTGCGCGTGTCTCTCCTGGAACCCACGCCTCTCCCTTGCTATGGAACACCTTGCATATGTTTGCCTGTCCTCCCACGTATCCTTTCCCCCCCACGCGCACTCACGCTTCCCCCGCTATGCAACGCTTTGTGGATGCCTTCCTCTACTCCAATTCCCCCCCCCCCCCTCCTTTCCCTCCCTTCTTTCCTCTCCCCCTTGCGTACACGCCTCCCCGACTGCAGAACGCCTTGCGGATGCTGCTGGCGCTGTACCGCGCTCCGGCGGGACGGGACATCCCGTTCGAGGCGCTGTACATGCCGTGGCAGAACAGGCGCGGGCACCTTAGCCTCCTCAGGGCGGCCATTTTGGCGCCGCCGCAGCTGTTCACATTCGCGTCGTCTCCCTCCAAGCAGGCGCCCCTGGAGGGCGTGGATCCTGCTGCGGCCACCCCAAACGGGGCGTGGCTGAGCCTGGATCTTGTAGCGTCCCTGCTGTCTTTGGCGAGCGACACGGACTTGTACGCGCAGGTGTGATGGGGTGGGGTGGGGAAGGGAGGCGGGGCAGTGAGGTTACGCTCGATGTCGTTATGATACGCAGTACGAAGAACTGGTCCGCGCCGAAAGGCGTCATTCAAACTGATGAAATTTGTGTGCTGTGATTGTGCGTGTGCGTGTGTGTGTTTTTGCTGTTTTGTTATGGGTTCTGCTGTGTCTGTATGTTGTGTTGCTTTGTGTGAGTCCGACGCATGCCTATATGATTGAGGAAAAACCATTACGAACGTCCGATGCACTCAAAAACCATGTATCATGTGTACCGGTACCCTTTTACGCACCGTATTTTGGTTCCGATCACTCTGTTTTCCCGTACTACTAATAATATTTGTGATTAATGTCATTATTGAGCAAGAAGAACGGTTCAATCTGTAGACAACAATGTGAAGAACAACCTCATGCGCCCCCCCCCCCCCTAATTCGACAGGTCCGTGACGTGTTCAGCAAGCCGGCGTACCAGTGCCCAGAGCTTCTGCTTCTTGCGCTGGCGGCAGTGACCAACGAGGCAGGCGGTAGCTTGCGCGTGGAGATGCTGTCGCGGCTGCTGCCGCTGTACTTCAGGCCGAATCGCAACAAGCACGCGGCGGCGCTGATCCGCAGGCTGTGGAAGGTTAACGCAAGGCTGGTAGTCCAGAGTGGGGTCAAGGCTTTCAACGTCGACAGCACCCTGCCCAGCGTGGTCTACGTGAGTGGTGGTAGTTATAGTGGCGGGGGGGGTGTGGGGGTGGTGTGGGGGCGGGTGATGATGGTGGTGGTGGTGGTGGTGGTGAGGGTTTTCTGCTCGTATGCGTGCTTTGGTTTGGGTCTACCCCCCTGGTTAGTTGTGGTTTTATTTTGTCATCTTGCTTGATGACGTGTGCCGGTAATGTATATATATACGCGTGAGGATTTAGATACGTATGCTCCCTGGTACGCATATAATTTGATGTTGTGGTGACCCATCGTTTTTTTGTCCCATCCCCCCGAAAACCGCGGGTGAGTTTCACCTTGAAAGCATAACGTCACTAGCATCAGACAACCCCTCCCCCCCCCCCCCCCCCCTCTCCAATACCCCACCCTCTTACGACCATCCCCACTCCCCCTCCCCCCCCTCACCTCAACCCCCCCCCCGAATTTTGACGCACGCAGGTCCTGCGGATCATGCGCCTCGTGCCGGAGTGCGCGTCGGAGCTCCTCGGGGCTGACGACTGTGCTTTCGCGGTGGCGGTGGCTAGCGTAGCTTTTGGAGCGGAAGTTTCGCCCATGGCTAACCCTCGGCCGCAGCCGCCGCCGCACAACCCACTGCCGCCGCTGGACCTGGACAAGTGGTGCGGGGAGAGGCTGGTCAGGAAAGACCGGGAGATGTTTGCGGCGAAGGTTCTCTCCTTTGTGCAGGTGGGGGCGGCTACTCGTAGGAAAGTACCAGCTTTCAACTCGACAGCATTTCAGAAACGGGGAGTTGATATGTTTGGGATTTTTGAGGAACCGGGAATCAAGATGGGAGTTAAGAAGTTGTGAGTCGGTTACTTTTCGCTCGAGGTTTGCGCGCGAAACGTGGAACGATGCTGACGAGTAGGAGAGACTGGGAGACGTTCGCATCGAAGGTTCTGTCTTTTGTTGGGGAAGGTGACGGCTACGAAAAGTATATCAGTAGTTCACGCGACACAATTTATTTATCGAATTAACTAATAAATCGGAGTTATAAGGTGTTTGGCGGTTGAGACATTGAAGTTGATATTGTTTTCGCTCGTGTTTTGCGCGCAACATGAGTAAGGCTGACGAACAGGAGAGACTGGGACATGTTCGCCTCGAAGTTATCTCCTTTGTTCAAGTGGGGGGCGGCTTTACCAGTGTGTACTTGGCAGCGACTTGAGAAGATGGGAGTTACGAAGTTGGAAGTTATGAAATTGAGAGTTGATAAGTTGGGTGCCGTGCTATTGGGGTTTTTGCCACGAAACCCATTCGAGGAGTACGGTAAGATCAGTCTCGCATTGCAAGTAGTTCTCAGTAGTTTAACCCTAAAAATATATAAACGTGGGTGTAGTCGTAGTTCTTGAAGCCTTTGACCCCCCCCCCCCCCCCCCCTTCATGCGACTCGCCAGACACCTCACGGCGCTTCGCGCTTGGTGCAATGTCTGCCTGGTCGGTGAAAACCCGACGTGCTCCGTCCCGGCATTGTAGGGATGCGAGGGTCTATGGCCATACGACTACGGCCATGCATGAGATCGAGTACACATCTCCAATCGAGTACACCCCCCCCCCCCAACACACACACCTTCCTCTCCCCACATCTTTGTCGCCCCGTTCCCCCATCCCTGCGTTGTACATGGGTATGCGAGGGTCTTTGATAATACGACTACGGCCATGCATGACGTATGCACCCCCCCCCCCGCCATCCCTTTGCTCAACTACCCCTCTATGCCTCCCTCCCATACAACTTCCCCCCCGCTCGCTTCGTCCCCCCTGCTTTGCTCTGTTTGGGCCTGCAGACGCACTTCCCGACGGCCAGGCTGCGGCAGTTGTCGCAGAAACCGGGCGAGACTCCTGGGGAAGGTTTGCTGCCGACGTGTGCTATGTCTCTGGAGGCTAGCGCGCTTTTGTTGAAGGCGCTAGGGGCTACCGGGCTGGTGTCCCCGGCTGCGGAAGCCCTGGCGAAGAAAAACCCGGCGATTCAGGCGTCGGCCAAGCAGCTCGCGGAGGCGGGGAAGAAGATGCACCCTACTCTCAACCAGGTGAGCGAGGTCGTTTCTTTCTTGTGTTTTGTGTTTTTTTTGCGGTGCATAATTTTTTTTGTGTTGTTTTCTGTTGTTTCGTTTCGTGGTTTTATGTGGTTTATTTCGTTTTATGCTTTCTTGACCTACGTACAGTAGTATTCTGTTGTGAGTTTTGTCATCGTACTTTCGCTACTGCACGCACTGGCTGTGCCATTGATACCGCTGTTTATATTGGAACTGCTTACCCGTCTTGACCCCTTCCCCCCCCCCCCCCCCCTCGCGTTACACACGTACGGCCTCCTTTGTGCCCGCTTGCCGCAGCTGCTTAACCCCCCTGAGGAAATCGAGTCCATGGCGGACAGCTACTTCCAGCGCATCTACACCGCTGAGCAGTCCATCGACGAGGTAAGCCACTTGTTAAATTTTACATCTTGTTCGGTTCTGGTCAGTGTTTTATGCTCCCCCTTTATACATAGTAAACTGACGTGTAGAGTGCGTTACAATATTGAGGTTCAGGTTTACGTCAGCAACGTTGGTGGTCTTGGAGCGTTTGGACAGTAACGGGTTCGGTTCTACCGCAAAATAATGCGGCCGTATCCTATTTCGAAGCGAGTGCATCAGTAGGCTGCTGTGTAGGTATACATGTACGACCGTATACGGATTTTGTCTGCGCGCCTGTTTGGTTTTACTCTGTACTACGGCGTGTTTTGTTTCGTTTTCTGTTTCCCCCCCCCCCCTGTATGTGGTTTTTGTTTCATGTATGTTCGGTGGACCTGGTGGGATGTCTTGCGCCCCTCCCTCGCGCGACCAAAGGTGATCGCGATGCTGGAGCGTTTCAAGTCTTCCGCGGACACTCGGGAGCAGGAGATCTTCGCGTGCATGGTGCATAATCTATTCGACGAGTACCGCTTCTTCCATAACTACCCGGAGAAGGAGCTACGCATCACGGGCATCCTGTTCGGCTCCCTGATCCAGCATCAGCTGGTGAGCTCGATCACCCTCGGCATCGCGCTGCGCTACGTGCTCGAGGCGCTCCGCCGTCCTCCGGGGCCCGACACCGCAGGGAAAATGTTCCGCTTCGGGATGTTCGCCCTCGAGCAGTTCAAGGGGCGCCTTGGGGAGTGGCCCCAGTATTGCAGCCACATCGTGCAGATCCCTCACCTGGTCGGGAACCACCCGGCACTCGTGGAGGACATCGAGAGGTCCATGCAGCGGCAGGGGGCTGGCGGTGGCGGTGGCGGCGGCGGTGGTGGTGGTGGTGGTGGTGGTGGTGGCGGCGGTGGCGGTGGTGGTGGTGGTGGCGGCGGCGGCGGCGGCGGCGGTGGTGGTGGTGGCATTGTTGGTGGGGCTGATGGACCGCCTCTGGTTCTATCGGCTACGGCAGTCGGGGGTCCGATTCGCCCCCCGCAGACGGAGGAGCAGTCCCAGCTGCTGGGAGGCAAGGCAGCGGCGGCGTCGGCAGTAGCCGCGGCAGGGGTGGGGGAAGGGGCTGTTCTCGCGGGAGGGGCGGGCGCGGTGGGGGCGGCCTCCGCGCCAGGAAGTCAGCAGCAGCTGCAGCAGCAGCAGCAGCAGAGCTTGGCTGCCGCGCAAGATGCGCCGGACCGCGTACCCGTGGGCACCCGCAGCCCCAGGGTGGAGCAAGGTTTGCCTGGGCCGGGCGAGCACCTTATTCTTGGCCAGGGCGGTCACGCGATGGGTCATGCGGGAGGTGGGCCGATGGGGATGGGCTTGGGCCAGCAGCAGCAGCAGCAAGGTCTCGGTCAGATGGGCGGTGGCGGGCAGGCGATGCGTCAGCTGGACCCCTCTGCCCCCGGAATGCAACAACAGCAGCAGCAACAGCAGCAGCAGCAACAACAACAGATGGCCCAACGACAGCTGCGTCACGCCGCTTCACCCCAGCGCCCGGGCGCTGCTACAGCGGCATCAGCAGCAGCAGCGGCATCGACGGCGGCAACATCCGGAACGGTAGGTGGAGACGGAGTTTCCTCTTTCCGAGGAGGAGGCGGTGGCGGTGGTGGGGCCGCGGGTGCCTCCCCAGGTAGCCAGCTCCTCGCCGCGGCGGCAGCAGCAGCAGCAGGTGGTGGTAAAGAGGGAAAGCCAGGCCCGGGGGCGGTGGCGGGAGGGTTGGGGCTCGGAGGGGGTCTTGCGTTTGGCGGCCTCGACCAACCGGCTGTACCATCGAGGGCGATCGGGGGAGGGTTAGCGGCGGGGGCACCGGGCCATGACACATGGGGGACGTCGGCGTCCGGAACGGGGTTGCCGCAGGGTGGGGGTGGGGCGCAGGTGCCACCTGTTGCCGCTGCTGCTGCCGCCGCGAACGGTGCTGCGGGGAGGGGCGCGGAGAGGAGGGGCCCGCCGACGGGGGCCTTGCCGGTGGGAAGGGGATACGGGACGGGGTGCTGTTTTGGCGTTTTTAGGCCCGGGAGGGAGAGGGGAGGGGGCGATTGTGGGGGTGATCGTGGTGGTGTTGGCGTTGTTTTCGATGTTGTGGTTGGTGCTGTTCTTGATGTTGCTGGTGTTGGTGACATCGTTATAGATAGATATGTTGCTGTTAATGCCGTTGGTGTTGGAGGTGTTGTTGCTTTGATAACGATTTACAAAGTATGGGTTTGCGCTTTTTTATGTCATGTCTCTCAGCGCCGATGTATATGTCGCCCTCTTCCTGTCTCTCGCCTCACCCTTCCACACCCGGTACCTTTTTTTTCGTGCCGCCTCTCAGCCAAAGCAGCCCGAGGGCTTGGGAACGCCTAACATGGAGACGCTGATGGCGAAGGTGGAGGAGCCCACGGCCCTAGTGAACCCCCCGGAGGCTGTGATGGACCGCATCCACTTCGTCATCAACAACGTCACCGCTTCCAATCTCTCTTCCAAGGTGGAGGCGACGCGGGCATTTTGCTGGGTTTTTTTTTTGCGTTTGGTCTAGGAGCTTGTTTTTTTTGTGTTCAACGAACGTTCTTGGGATGTTTTTTGTGGGCGGGGGGCGATTGTTGATTTTTTTCAAAGCTATGGTAATGTCTTTGTCATGTTCGGACGATTTGTCCTCAGCTGACTTCCGACGATTCTTTGAAGGATTGTATTTGAATATATTTTTGTAACTTGTTTTGCACGATTGATTTATATTGGAATTTATATCATACCTTGTACCTCACGATTTGTTTTTCAACGATTGCTCTCGAACGATGGTATTGGAGCGATTGGAGTGGACAATTGATATTTAGTGGGTGTTGAATACGCATCGGAAGTTTCGATAAATCGCATGGGAGGTTTCGATGTATCGTATCGGGAGATATATCACTGCGAAGATAAACTACTACTAGGTATTAGTACTCGTATTGCTTTTGGGCGGTTGTATGTGATTGTATGTAAGGGTTGTGCTTCGAACATAGTGTTTCAACAACCAGTTGTACTGATGTTATTCGACGATGGTATCCCACCTATTGGTTTTCGGTTGTTTCTCAACGATTGTTATTCTTCATGGTTGTTTCCCAACGGTTGTTTTTCACCGATTGTTCTTTTTTACGGTTGCTCTTTTGTCAACGATTGCAGTTTTCAACGTCTGTTCCAGCGATTACTTTTAACGATTGTTTTTTCGCGTTGCTTTCCAACTTTTGGTTTTCAACGGCTGCTTTTTATCGATGATGACGATTATGACCTCGATTATCAATGTGACTCTGGTGATACTATATATACATACCTGGTACATATTATACCATGAGCATACTTTCGATAATTAACACCATGACCCGTCCTGCGCACCATGGATCCAATCGTGGCTTTTTGTGATGGTGATACTATTACGGGGGACCATGGTAAATAGTACCTACGATACATACAAAAACCTACCTGGTATGTATTTAACTATTTTTATTAACAGTATTTGGTCCTATTTACGATGGCCCCCTGTAATATAACATTGATGCGCACTGACTATAATAGAATTATCACAACTACAAAAAAATCCAAAACCACCACTATTTACCGAAATGACCGGTCATGATGACCGTAAATGACGATGACGACGTGGATGACAACGACGCAGGTGACGGAGATCAAGTCCCACGTCCAAAACCACCCTGAGCACCACGCCTGGCTGGCCAACTACCTTGTGGTGAAGCGCATCTGCACGCAGCCCAACTTCCACGACCTCTACCTGGAGCTTGTGAAGCAGCTTGAGGTGATTCCAACTTTTGTGTATTTTTTTGGGGATTGCTTGTCTTACACCGGTAGGAGGTTTGGGGGTGGGTGGAGGGGAATCGGAGAGGGGGGGGGGGGGGGGGGATAGCTGTTGTAAATCTGGCGCCTGTAAATGTGTGCTTGCGCTCTTGTTTTGTTTGGGTGGGGGGGAGGGTACAGGATCGTCTCTTTTTCAATACCAGGCATTCTCTTTGAAATTTGTCGCTTTCCTCATGATGTTTTTTTTTTCTGTCGTCCTTCGGCGTTCTGGGTTGGCGTAGTACACGGTAAACCGCCGTGTGTTTTTGGTTGTTGCACAACCATCGAGCTCTCCTAGTACGGAACTCGTGACGCTGTTCTCTCTATTCTTGCCATATTCCGTTGTTTTGTGCACTGCTTTAGTCTACCGATATTACACCTGGGGCTCCTTCTCTTCGCCCGCCGCACGAAAAAACTCCCTTCTCCTCTTGGTTGTTTGTTGTTTTCATCCTCCGGCGGGTTGGTAAAAACAAAGCTCAACTCTTTTAGAACTGCAGTCCCGTTTTGGGGACAAACCACTCAAATCCCAAGTATTTTGTCCCCCAAACGGGACTGCGTTCCAAAAAGGGTAAAGGTCACCACACTACCACGTTCAGATTTGGTGTCGTATGTAAATTTCACTCGTAACTCCCGTTGGAACAGCAGAGCACGCTGGTGTTCCGTGGTTCGGTCTCTTGCGTTTGATTCTCTGGTTCGGGTTTTATCCGTAGCTTCCGAGTTGTGTGAAGCGCTAAAAATGTTGGCTTCTTGTGAGGGGCATCGAATTACTGCGGTAGAATCGAGTATCGCTACGACACGCATAAAAATGAAGAATCAAATCGACACGGTACGATTTCGATCGTCGACGATATGTGTCTAATAATTTGGTTCAGTACCAGCATGAAAAACATAAGGGATGCGCTGGGATCGGGGGCAAAAAACTTGTTGCATACACTGTAATATCCTGGTACGATATATCGCATGTTCTATCTTTCGATCGGTCAAAACTTTCGGTGCCATATGCAACACAATTCATAATTGACGTCACAAAATTAAGGTGTTTATCGGTAGTCGTGGTGGTGCATACAAAACACTCCCGCGGTAAACGCAATAATATCTGTTTTTGGCGACTGATTCCGGGCTGATTTACACCAACACTGGGTGCCCTGGAATGAGCTCCTTTCTTCTGTTCTTTGTTTTTCGTGTTGGGCTGTATTTCACCGCGCTCTTCCCTCTCTTTCCGCCCCTCGATTCTGCCCCCGCCCCTCTCTCATGCATGGCTTCGGTGGCACTCCGTTATTATGTCGGCCATTGCTGGTGCGTGTGCGGCTACGCCTTAACTGTACGGCATATGGTACGGCAACGGTACCGCGCAGACGCCGCCTCTCATGGACGCCATCCTCCGCAGCGTGTTCTACAACGTGGGGAAGCTGCTCCGTTCCCAGAAGATCATCACCTCGACCTCGGAGCGGTCCCTGCTGAAGAACTTGGGGTCTTGGCTCGGCAAGATCACTCTGGGGAGGGACAAGCCGGTGCTACAGAGGGAGCTCGACATGAAGGAGCTCTTGTTCCAGGTTTGTAATACAGATCACCTTCAGATCATTCCCACTCGATGAACTCGTCTTTTTGGGGCAGCTGTATCCGTGATCTGCATCATCTGCGTAGCTCATGTTGCCGGATTGGGGCCGTATTATCTACCAGGGTATGCGGTTTACGTACGTGGCATGTGTTTCTGAGTGGGATCTGTACTAGACAGATTCTGCTCGGCATTTTCTTACTTGACGGCAGGTTAGGATGCACAGGAGTAGGTTGATCTACTGTACATGATAGATTGTCTGGACCTTCTGCCCGACGCGTGAGGTCTTCAGCTGTCAAATTATCTTAATTCTAGTCCATCCTCAGTTTTCGCCGGGTCGCGCGTTTGCTTCCGTGGTTTTTCCTAGTGAAGGATGATAGGCCGTTCGTTTGCTCAGCGAACAACGAATTGATAACGAGTTCGGTGTTATCTGTTGTTTTACCTCATAACCTAGTGTTTGGGTACTGGTGTAGAAGAGACTCACTCGTTTTTATACCGCAAGCCCGACGTCAGGCCTCGTGAGAGAGGTGAGGTCGATGGCAGTTTCCATTGTTAACCCCTTTAGAACCGCAGTCCCGTTTGGGGACAAAACTACTTGAAATTTGACTGGTTTGTCCCCACATATGGGACTGCGGTTCTAAAAGGGTTAAGTCCTTTCCAAATACACGGAAACGCCTCCATATGGTTACACAATTAGCCCATGTTTGTCATGTGCTTCTTACAGTCAATATTACCAACGGTTGACTGATCGTGGGAACGCGCAGCAGCACGAGTACGGGGAGGCCATGCTGCGCGAGAGTAGTAGCAGTCATACATTTCCTTTGTGTTGTAGACTTTGATGGGGCGGCAGATCGTCGGTTCCTCAAATCTTAGTGCCCTCCCCGCGTTGCTTCGTGTTTGGCCGATGCTTTGGTTTTCCCTGTCGCGTATTACTCTGGTCGGGAGTATAAGGGCCGCTTGGTCGTTATGTTGATGTATAAACGTTTGTTATATTTTCGACCAGAATGTGATTTCCACCACTCCGGACGGAAAGCTACAGTAAGAGACATCCCAGCATGAATGTGAAAAGTAAACAATCCTCACATTCCGGTCCAGATAGAGACATTTTTTCGTGATCGCGACTGGGGTGTCGCTCTTCTCCTTTCCCAATATTTTTGTTTGTTTTCATAGACCAGATCTTGAGTGCTTCGTACCAGGTATATATACGGTCGTACCCCACCCGGGCTTTTACAGTAATTGTGAAACGCGGCTGCGATTTTGTTTCTGGTTCCGTCAAGTCTGTGTCCGAATCTTGGTTGCGCTTGTCGTGTATATACAAAGGTACCTGATACGTAAAGAATACCTGGTGGTTGTAAGGGAGGTTGTATTGATAATGAGGCCATTTTAGAGTTTTGTAACATTTACCGACCTCTTCCCGCCCTTGCTTGTCTTCTGTCGCTTTCCTCGTCCCTCCCTTCGACCCCTCCGACGCCGGCTTGTTGTATGGTGGCGGGATGAGCAGGGGTACGAGACTGGTCGACTTATCGCGGTCACGCCGTTCGTCGCCAAGATTTTGGAGGGAGCGCCCTCGGGCAACAGCCGCGTGTTCAAGCCACCGAACCCGTGGATCATGGGGCTCTTCTCCGCTCTTCACGAGGTCGGTATATTGAGTTTTGTTTCTGTAACAAAAATGTCGATTGGCGTTGCGATGCCTCACTGCGTACATACGTATGCTCGTCTTAGCAGGTCTTCTAATTGATGACAGGTGTTTCTCCCCCCCCCCCCCCTTTTGCTTCGCGCCTCACCACCCTGTCCCCTTGCGCTTCTGCGCCCCCCCCTCCCCCCCGCCGAATGGCCCACCCCTTCCCTCCGTTCCTGGTTTTGCCTCTCTGGCAGATGTACGAGCTGCAAGACCTGAAGATGAACATCAAGTTCGAGATCGAAATGCTCTGCCAGAAGTTTAACGTCACCATCGCTGACGTCCCGATGTACGGTCGGCTCCGCACGCGCATGACGCCCCAGAAAGAAAAGAACCCGGACTTCAACCTCACTGCCAGCAGGGCCGCGGCGGCGCGGGAAGCAGAGCGGGTTCGGGAGGACGCGGCAGCCACGGCGGCCGCGGCAGCAACCGCGGCGACTGCAGCTTCGGCGGCGGGTGGTGGTGGTGGCGGTGGCGGTGGGGCTCAGGGAGGTGGAGCGGGTAATCAGGGTGGGGCGGTGGAGGGGGAAGGGGCGAGGGAGGGGGGGAGGGGCGCGGGCGGCGCGGAGCAGGGGAGAGGAGGGGCGGGGGACCGGGGGCAGAGTGGCCAGAAGCAGGACCAGCAGACGGTCATCCCGAACTTGGCTTCGTACGTGACGATTAATCCTAACCTAGAGGCGTTCACGACACAGCCTCACCTGAAGGAGGTGCTGAAGAGGGTGGTGCCGGTGGCGGTGGACAGGGCGATCCGAGAGATTATTCAGCCCGTGGTAGAGCGGAGTGTGACGATCGCGTGCATTACGTCGAAGGAGCTCGTGCAGAAGGACTTCGCGATGGAGTCCGACGAGAACAAGATGCGGAAGGCGAGAAGGAGTTGGCGTTTTTTTGTTTTATTTTTGTAGTATTCATACGCACCAGGTATATACGTACCTGATAGCATTTTTGCTTTTTTTTCAGTGTCTGATAGGAGTACAGTTTCTGAAAAATATGTATCTGAAAAAGGACGTCGCAAAGTCCGTGCAGCAGCTTTTCCACTCTACCTGCGTATGATGTTAACAGTACCAGTACGTATGATACCAGTAGATAGTAGCTCTGAATCTACAACTCCGTCGATTTTGCTCGTTTCCGCCCGCGCTTGTTGAATCATCTTGACTTTTATTTTTTATATTCGAACGTAACCGGCCCCGCAGATCCCGCGCTGTTCTTTTTACTTCGCGGATTTCATATAAATATATACCTGGATATATACCTGGTACCACTCTGTCTCCAAATAGTACCGTTTTTATATCCAGGAACAGATTGGCATATACCTGGTACGAAGTACGGCACCTGGTAGTTCGTATGTACCAACTGTATACCTGGTGCGTATCAACTCCGTATCGGCCCAATCTCAGCATGGACGAACCCCCGTTTTTTGCTTTTTGTCTGCCCAACCCCCCTCCGCATACTCCGTCTTGAAAGGGATGTGTGGACAATGGTTGAACGGCTAAGGCAAACACCAAATGAGTACGCTGTTTCCCCCCCCCCCCCGCGCGCCTTTTTCTCGCTTTGCTTGTTCCTTCCACCCCCCCCCCCCCTCCCCATTCAACTCCCTCTCCTCTAGGCCGCCCACCTGATGGTGAGCAATCTGGCGGGCTCGCTCGCGCTTGTCACCTGCAAGGAGCCTCTCCGCGTGAGCATCGGCAACCACATGAGGTCCCTCTTGTCTACGGCCGCTCCTAACGCGGACCATGCGACGATGGAGATGCTGGTGCAGCTGTGCTCTTCGGAGAACTTGGAGCTTGGTTGCATGCTCATCGAAAAGGCTGCCACGGAGAAGGCCATGCGGGACATTGATGAGGCTGTCGCGGCGTCGCTCCAGGTGGGCGGCCGGTTGGTTTTTTGGTTGATTTGGTCGGTCGGTTGGTTTGTGGTTTGACTGGTTAGCTGCTTGCTTCGTTTGTTGGATAATTTTGTTTTCTCGTTATTTCTGCGGTCGGTTTCGTTAGGTCACGAATTGGCTGGTTGGTGGGTGGGTGAGCGGGTGGGTTTTGACGACTGGAGGCGGCTGGTTGCGGAGCGGTGGCGAAGGGAGAGGGGGGGGGGGGCGGGGGTGAGGGGGGGTGGACCACGTCAAAACGTTGAAGATTTCTCAAATCGACAATAAAACGGCTGCTGCCGTATGGCCATTTGTTTTGCGCTGCTATGGACTATGGACAAACCCAAGACAACCCTCGCTCTCCGCCCCCCCCTCCCGTTCTCTCCTCTCCTCTCCTCGCCTGCCCCCTATCCCTCTTGCCTCGCATCCTCCCCTCTGAACGTGGCAACGCCGACCCACCCACCCACCCACCCACCCACCCGTGCGATTGATGCGATGGACGCGGACGTCTTTGAAGGCGAGGCGCAAGAGCCGAGAAACGACCGGGCAGCCGTACTACGACATGAGCATCTTTAACAACCTGCGCTACCCGGCGGCCCTGCCCGACGCCCTCCGCCCCAAGCCTGGGGGGCTCCACCCGCACCAACTCCTCGTGTACGAGGCCTTCCAGCGCGTGCCGCGACAGCCCTCGGTGACGCGGTCTCCCGCAGGCCCGGCAGGCGCTCCGGGCCCGGGGGGTGGTGGGGGGGGTGGTGGGGGAGGCGCGGCTGGGACCGCTCCTTCGCCGAGGATGTTGCCGTCCTCGTCTCCCGCAAGTCCTGCGTTGGGTAGTGTTCAGGGCGCGGGAGGGGTGGCGGTATCGGCGGCAGCGGCGGCGGCGGCGGCGGCGGCGGCGGCTGCAGCTGCCGCGGGGTCGTCGTCATCTGCTGCGGCGGCGGCTGCTGCTGGAAGGGGGGGGTTGACTGCGAAGGGCGTTGAGTTGACCTTGGAGGAGGCGTTGACGGCTTGGCAGGGGGCGATCGGGAGGTTGGACATGGCCATCGGCGGGCTGCTGACGGCCCAGAGGAGGACCGGCGGGCAGGAGCTGACGCTGCAAGCGGCGAACAGGGACCCGGACCTGTCGGCGGCGTTGCAGGAGGTGCGGTTGGTGTATGCGGGATTTCGGTGTAAGAGGGGGAAGGGTAGGGGGAAGGTGGGGTGTATATATGTCATTCATGATAGTCGTATGACCATTAAAGACCCTCGCATCCCTACAATGCCGGGACGGAGCACTGCGGGGTTTCACCAACCAGGCAGACATTGCTTGCAGCAAGCGCGCGCGGGAGTGCCCACGCTTGGGCCGCGCGCGCTTGCGTGGCCGTTCCTATGCTGGTGGTGGGGTCTTTCGCGAGGATAGAACTTAGTCGTTAGATTTTTTTGTGGGAGGAGTTTTGTCCTCCACGCCGTTCCTGGTCGCGTTCCCGTTGTTGTGTTTTTTTTGTACTCAAGTTTTGGTTAGAGGCATCGCCGCGGTAGCTCATGCCGACAAAATGTAGCCCGAGGCCGTGAAAATACTTCACGCGTGTATCCTACGAAATCTACAGTTCAGCCTTGTCTATGTAATTCTTCGGGGCATGTAGATGATTGGTAAGAAACATGTACCAGGTATTAAATAGTGACCCCAAGTAAAACTTAGCTGGTAGGCAGGATTCCAGGGCGTTTGTTAGCCAGTGCCCCGACGAGGCAACTTTTTTCGCCGTACCTATCGCACCCCTCCCTCCTCCCCCCCCTGCCCTCTTCTGCGACGATGTTTGTTGGGCAGATCGTGACCGTGGGCAAGAGCGTCCCTCTGGCGTCGCGCGAAGAGGCTCTCACCAAGTTCGCCCGAGCGGTTTTCAACCGCCTGTTCGACATGGCTCGTGGGAAGGAGGACAACCCAGCCGGCGTGCCCATGCTCAGGGTGGAGGTGAGGGTTTCCCTTGTGGTGGAGGAATTGGGGAGGGGGGGGGAGATTTTGAGGAGGGTTTTGGGGCGCTGTTTTGTGGGCCTTGTGGCACGATAGGCTTGCCGATGCTCCGGGTGGAGGTGAGGGTTTAGGGAGGGGGGCAGGGTGGGGGGGCTGGCGAAGGAAGGTTTTGGCCCACCTTTTATTTGTGCCTGTAGCTTGTGCCTGTTTTTGGTGTCCTGTCAGCTGCTAGTGCTACTATTGTTTCAGCGAGCTACGGTCAGGGGCACCTTTTTGCTGCATGCATTTGTCGGCGACCGCCCCGTGTAGTAACGAGGCGTTTTTCCGGGGGGGGGGGGGTAAAGTTAACAGTGTTGTTGTGGGGGATTGGGTCCGTTCGGGGTGTTGTCTGTTTTATCTCCTCCTCCCCCCCCCCCCCGGCCCCCGGCCTCATTCCTTCTACTCCGGTCTTCCTTTTTACCGTTTTTCTGATGTGTGTGTTGTCTATCTTGCTCCGCATGCCCTCTTCGTGTCTATGACGCGCCTCTATTGTCGTTGCTGCTGGTTGTTTTGTGGTGCTCGTTGTTGTCAGGTGTACGCGGCCGTTCTGGAGCTATGCCTCCGCACGGTGAGGACTTCACTCACCGGCGGTCGTAACAAAGAGGACCTTCTCAGCCAGTGGTACACGTCGCTGCCGCCGCAGGCGCTGGCGGGGCCGGGGTCGAGGAAGCTTCACCTTGGCGCCTTCAAGTACCTCGTGCAGGTTGGTGCCGCATATACACAGCCTGTTTCAACGTTTGTCCGTTGCTCGTTTTTTCGTCCGAACCGCGGTCGCTGGTGCACGGCATCGCTGACGAAACCACCTTCGCGCAGGACGACGTAGAGAACAACGGGCCATGGTTGGGCGAGGGGGGGGGAGTGTACGTCTGAGCCCCTTTTTTCTGTTGAGCGGGGCTTTCTCTGGGTGGGGAAATATGGGTCTCGTATCATACACGCCCCATCTATTTGCCGGAATCCCACCTGTGCTGTACAATTACCAGTGTATCATACCGGTGTTGTTTATATGCCTCTTACTAACAGTCATTCCTTTTATTTGTCTTATGTTTTTTCCTTGCGACCCCCCTCCCCCCCCCATCGCTCCGTCTCGAAAGGGATGCGTGGTCAATGGCCAAATGACTAAGGCAATCAACAAATGAGTACGCCCCCCCCCCCCCCCCCCCCCCCCTTCCCCTCCTATCCGACCACCCACTCCCCCTGTTTGCTCTGCTGATGCGCTCGGTCGGCGACGTGCGGTTCTACTGGAAGCGCCCCAGGCTGCGTCTCGTCTTGTACCAGTATCATTTGCCGTACACGGAAGCGCCTTTTTCTCTGGCGACCGTCCTTTCTCAGCCCCTCCCCCCCACTTAAAAACAAGCCTTCGTCATGACCCCTCCCCTCCCACCCCTCTTCCCGATCCTTAGTATCACTACTATTTCTCCCCTACCCTCGCCTCACCTCACCCCCCCCCCCGTCCCGTTCCGTTCCGTCTCCCTTATTTTCGTTAATCCCAGATGAACATGGTGGACCTCGAGAAAACCGACGCGTTCCTCGCTCGCAACATCACGCTGTCCTTGCCAGGGGCGCAGGACCCGGCGCAGCTGCAGCAGCTCCAGCAGCTCCAGGATGAGTGGGCGATGTACGCGCTTGCGCTGATCCGTCAGTGCGTGTTTGAGCACACGGATGCTGCCGGCCCGGAGGGCAAGGTGTACCAGATCGCCACCATGAAGGTAGGATGTACAGCCGGGTGGGTCTCTAGAGACTTGTTATGGTTTGGGGGGGGGGGGTGGGGACAGGGTTTGGGGGGGGGTTGAGGACAGGGTTTCGATGTTGAGGTGGGTAGGGTAGGCTTTTTTTTCGGGGGGGGGGAGTGGGTGGGGGCTGAAGATTGACTTGGTGTTCAGGTGGGTGGGTGGGTGTAGTTTTTTTTTCCTGTTCGCGGGAGGGGGGAGGGGCTGAGGACTGCTATTTTGAGAGGGGGGGGTGGAATTGGTTTGGGGGGGGGTACGGCAGGCTTTTTTTATGGAGGGAGGGGGGCCGAGGGCTGTTTTTTTCTGGTTTTTTTTTGGTGCGTTGAACTGTATCGCGTGGAGAGATGTGTATACGGGGTCGGGCAGCGTGTACCACTGACCCTAGACGCTGCACGATACTTGCGTAGCTGCTGTGTTGAACAGACGCGATGTCTTGAACTGTGTTAAAAAGACGCGATGTTTTTTTTTGTGCGTGTTGGGTTATTTGGTACCGGTAGAAAAAAATAAAACGGAAAAAAGACCTCGGCTGTGGCGTCGTTTTTTTTTTTTATGGTGCATCAATTTCGTACAACTAAGGCGGCTCTGAGTCCCGATAGATGTAGGTGGATAGATAGTCAGCTGTTTTTCGGTGTGATCCTTTTTTACAACGATAATTATGTTTGCCTGCTGGTGTAGGCCTCATCGAGCTTTCTCTTTATTCTTGGGTTTCTCAACCATTCGCTCAGCAGTCATTTGCCAAGACCCTGGAAACCCTGAGCCAGCTTCAGGGAGATAAGCGGCCGGTCCTCTCGCAGCAGTTCCTACAGCTGGCGGCGGAGCTGAGAATCGCGACGCACCCTGACCAAGGGAGGAAGGTGCGTCTTGCTTCGTGTTATTTCTTGTTTCGTGTTGTCGTTTTTGTCAGTCGTCTTTTTTATGGTTCCGTTTTTGACCAAAGGGCAGAGCTACTGCGGTAAGGTGTCGTTCGGGTTTGTGTTCGTTTTTTTTTCTCCTTTTTTTTTTTTTTTTTTTCTTTTCTGGTTTGTTTTTTCACCTATAGGGAGGAATGCTGAGGCACGTATGTTGTAGTTCGGT
Source organism: Nereocystis luetkeana (assembly GCA_031213475.1). NCBI lineage: Eukaryota > Phaeophyceae > Laminariales > Laminariaceae > Nereocystis > Nereocystis luetkeana. The sequence continues at coordinate 3,989,582 of JARUPZ010000032.1, forward strand.
TTGTTTTTTTCTTCGCGTTGTTGTTTTCCTTTCCTGGTCCTAGTTTTACCAGGAGAGGAAATCATATTTTTTTCGTTTGTTCGCCAACACGGGGAGTTTTTTTTTTTCGTTTCGTTTGGTCGTTCTCGCTTGTTTCTTTCATTTCGTGTTACATTTTTGCGTTTTTCTCTGCGGTGAGAGAGAGAGGGCGGGGCGCGGGGGTAGTAGGGACGAGGTGGGCAACCTGTTGGCGTCGACGTAGGGAGAAATATGTTCAAGAAGAACGAGAAAACGGATAATATTTTATTCGTGTTCATGTTACTGGCGGTGGGGAGTGGGATGTTTTTGTTTTGTTTTTGTTTTTTAGCGTGTCGGTTATGCTCCAGTCAGTTTGTTTGACATGCGTTGTTCCGTCGTGTTTGTTCTTTTTGAAGTTACAATATTAACAAAACCATCCTTTGTTTCCTGTTATTTTGGCATTCGGCTTGTATGTCTTGTCTGTTTGTGTGCCCGCGTGTCTGCCTGTCTGTCTGTCTGTTTTATCTGTCTGTCTGTCTGTGTTTTCTGTCAGATGGGAGGTGCTGCAGGCGGAGACATGAAGAGCCCCTCGATGCACGGCATGAAAGGAGCCATGTCGCCAGTCATCCGCGGCCCAGGCGGGCCCGGCATGACTACCGGAAGGAACGACCCCGTTGGCGCACGCGAGGAGGTTAGTGAACGGAGGAAGCGGTGGGGGTTGGTGCAAAAACCGGGGTCTCGATCCTCGTCGGGTTGACGGGCGTTGTTTTTTTATGGTGGTTGGGGAAGCATTGTTTTCTACCTCGTTATAGGAGTAACTATAAACTCGTTTAGGCTGGTCGGCGTTGATCGCGCGGTTACTTGCCTGGTTGATACTCTTTTTTTATTTGTGTAGATTTTTCTAGAGCTTTTTTATGTCCTTTGTTCTTGCGCGGTGACTACGTACGAGTAGCTGGTACGAGGACCAACGCCTGCTGTGTGTTCTTGTGCTGTCCCAATTCACCTTGGGACACCCTCGGGATTTCAATAAGTCAACCACAATCCCCCCAAAAAAAAATTGTCGTTGTTCCTGTGTTTTTTGTTGTTGGAGGATGTTTATCGTGTAGAAATTGAAACAAAATGAACGTCAGCTTTTGATTTATTTATTTTTTTAAACGTTCAATGCTAATCGTCGCAAGCTGCGTGTGTTACTTACACTTGGATTCGCGCGTGACGCTGTTACTGTAGTATGAATACTGTATGTATGGACCTTGTGTGAAGTTGAGGTCGGTGTTCTTGAGGTAGTGCAAGTGGGAGAAGTTCTTTTTTACATTTTGAGGGCTCGTACGGGTGCTGTGTTTGGCTTTGAAGTCAAATTTTGCTTGCCTTTTTTTCATGTTTTGAGAGTTGTTTCGTTTTTGCGGGTGTGCTCGCATTTACACCCACTAGCGTAGTACTTTTTTGTTTGAAGTTTTCATAATGTTATTTTTTCGTTCCTCGTCCTTTTTTTTTTTGGCACGTGTGTATTACGTGCCCTTGCGCATTTGTTTGTTTTGCACAGGTGACGCAGCTGCTGCACTACTGGATGCGGCTGACAAGCGATAACCCAGGCGAGGAGGAAAAGACGTCAGCCGCATTCCTGCACGTGCTGCACCAGAGGAACGTTCTCAAGACAGACGAGGTGGGGCGTAAGGTGGTTGGGCCCGACTGGTTGTGGCCGATTTGTCGGTGGACTCAATAGATGACTGATGATGTATTCAATGGTTGGTTGGGCGATTTATTGTTAATAGTTGATTGCGCGCGGGTTATTGTGTTGGTTGCTTGAAAGGATTGGTTGATTGGTTCATCGGCTCGTTATTAGATTAGTTTATTAATTGACTATAGATGAACAATGGTTGGTTGGGCGATTTATTGTTAATACCAGGTAGTTGATTGCCCGTGGTTTATTGTGTTGGTTGCTTGAAAGGATTGGTTGATTGGTTCATCGGCTGGTTATTAGATTAGTTTGTTGATTGATAAGTCAGTTTTTTTTAATGATATTGATGACAACCTGATGCTATTGTTAATCTCTTGCCGCACAGCACGCACTTCCGGTCCGATTGGGTGCGAAACAATACCGCAAGTATTCGACGATCGATCGAAAATCGACAATGGACGAACCTATCAACAACGCATTCATTGTTGAGGATGAGACAAGTCATCAAGTGACGAACTTTCCTGACTGTATACTCAACTAAACAAATGCGCTGAAAAACTTGAAACATGAACAGACGACCGAGCGATTCTTGCGCGTGGCAACGGACCTGGTTGTGGAGGCGTGCCTGAAAAGCGGGAGGGCTCCCCCCGCCGGGGTTGCGGGAGGGGAGGAGAAGAACAAGGTCCCCGCCAAGCAGCTTTCGTACTCTGTCGTTGATGCCTACGTCAAGCTCGTGCTGATGCTGGTGAGAGATGACACTTTTTTTTTTTTCTTTTTTTTTCTTTTTTTTGCGTTTTTTGTTTTGGTTTTGATGTCGCTGTACTTGAGTACATTGCGATATTTACCTGGTGTTTCGTACGAGATATATTCCTTGGCTCCGATGTTTTTGTGTGGTGATACTTTTTTGGTAGCCGTCCGTTTTTTCTTCTTCGCTTTTCGTGATTTTTGTCCCGTTCTTGTTTAATCCCGTCCTGTAATGTCCCGTGGTTTCTGGTTCCCGCGCACAGTAACCCGTGAAATCCCGCGACTGACCCGTCCCGTGGTGTCCCGTGGTTGCGCTGGGTGCCGCTCAATTTTTTCCCGTCAAGTCCCTCCCGAAACTAATGGATTCCGTCCTGTGGTATCCCCTGGTGGCCTAATCCCAACCCAAAAAGACCGTAAAGTCCCGCGAATGTTGAACCCCGCCCGAAAGTAAGCCGAGAAAAAAGAACACGATCGATGACGGCCCTGATATTTTCTTGGTGGCCGTTTACTTTCATGATTTTTCTTTCCCTTGGATTTGTGCTGGTTTTGCTTTCCCCACAGGATGGCTCGATGTTTGGTATATTTTATACCGGGTGCTTTCGTTTTGTCGTCTTGTCTTGGCGGCCGTTTATTTTATTTTATTTTCTTGTTTTTTTTTAAATCAGATCCGGTCGGCAAAGTCGGCGGACACGTCACTGGTGACGACGTCTAGGGTGGCCATGCTCAACAAGGTCCTGTCCACGGTCGTGAGGATGCTTCAGCAGGTATGTACAAACCCGTACTGACGCGTACCGGTAGCATTAATAGCTGTCGCTAGATGCTTGTTAACCGTCGTTAACTTGTGTGCGTTGGTGGGGAAATTTAAACCAACCACAGTACCTGTGGTTACATGCCGTTTTGTATCATACAGATTCAAGCCTCTAGTTTAACTCAACGCCACACCATGTATCGTCGTACTGTGTACCGTACCGTAAAACATACCATACCGTGTACCGTACCTTGTTTCATACGGTGTATCATACCGTACAGCATTTCAAAACCGTTTCCGTGTGCCGTACCGCTGCCGCCGTGTTTCAGGACTTCGAGACGAAAAAGGCGGCCGGGGCGTTGACCCTCGGAGCGTTCGACCAGCGGCCCTACTTCCGCATCCTCCTGAACCTTCTGGATGGCATGAACAAGCCGGACAGGCAGCTCGACAACAGCAACCTGCAGGCAAGCCTCGATGCCTCGATGACACATGGGGTGGTGGCACTTCTCGGTGAATCAATACTCGTAGGAACGCCGCCCTTCTGTGTGAATATTGGTATAAATGGCTTGCAACTAGATTGTAGAGTGAATATATATATAATATATCCCAGGTATATATTATGCTTACGTCAAAAGTAAAAAATGTGTGTGTGCAAAAAAGGTTAATGAGGCTAAAAACAAATGAAGCTGTGGAACTCAGGGTGGCGTGTATATAGTTACCTGGTAGATGTCTTTTTTTTTTCGTGTCCTGATCGTTATCCCCAACCCCCCCCCCCCCCTCCCCCATCATCGGTTTGTCTATAACACGCTCCCAGGTTTTGGCGGCCTTTGCGTCCGCATTCCACGCGCTGCAGCCCGCCGTGTGCCCGGGTTTCGCGTTCTCGTGGCTGGAGTTGGTGTCGAACCGCGCTTTCATGCCGAACCTTCTCCTGGCGAAGCAGAACAAGGGTTGGTCGCTCATGCACCGCCTCCTTGTGGACCTGCTCATATTCATGGAACCCCACCTGCGCAGGTGATGAGGAAGGGGCCTTTGTTGTTGTGGGAGAGTTTTTTTTCCTCCTTGAAATTTTCACGTCGATTTTCGCGCGATTTTGTTTCATCTTGAATGTTTCCCAGTGTTTTCCCCCCGTGTATAAAAGTGAACGATGTGTACGCTTTCCTGATATTTTTCGCTCGGTGTCAAATTTCACGAAACTGTGACAGAATGCCTCCGTATCTTGTTGAAAAGTTCACTATTCTGGAAATTCTGCGGCAGAAAAAAACTCTTCCGAAAGTAACGGCGCTTAGCGCGACTGACATGGTGGTGGGAGGAGGAGCGGCATGCGTGTGTAAAACAATTGTTGATAGAAGTGCAAGAGTTATTTCTTATGCGAACTAAACAAATACAAAGTCGGTTTTGTCGACGTTATGCGTAATTTTCACGACAAAAGTTTCCGGATAATGGTTGATAGCAGGAAATATAACGGGTACCGTGTACCTGCTACGAGTTACAATTAATAGTATTAATAGTATGTACGTATATACGAGTTTGTTTTTCTTCGTTTCGATTTATCTCTCATAGAATGTGTATGTCGTGCCCGTCGTATCCAGTACGATGACATGGCATTTGCATTGTCTACGCTGCCTACTGCGTTACAACGTACCAGGGTAGTGTATCTGTGACGTAGTCTGGTGACCACAGAGCATGTATCTCTTGGATTGAAACATCGGCACGGACACTGGTTGTGCAGGATGTCAACGGGTAGAGATAACTTTTGATGTGAAGAACACACATCCCAGTAAAAAATACTCGCGTAGGCCTGACAATTTTCAAGTCTGGGAATATGCGCCGTTTCGAAAACGATGGCGGCTACGCACCGCTTATTTCCATCCCGAACGTTGGGTGTCTGGTATGGTACTATTCCGGGAATGATGGCGGCTTCGAACTTTTTTTTTTTTTTTTTTTTTATCCTCCGGCGGATTGGTAAAAATAAAGCTTAAGCTCACCACACTTCCACGTTCGTGTCGTGTGTCAATTTAGCCCAGTTGGGCACGTTGACCCGACCTGACCCCCGAGAGGAGCAGGTGCGGCGGAGATAGCCACCCGGGAGAGTCATCTCTCCCGGGTAGTGTGGGACTTGCGTTTGCTCACCCACCAACAAAAACCAAGGCTATGAGGCCTTCCCGCCGGACTCGGACCAGTTACGGTCCACCCTACCCGTTGGGGCGTTGGTCCGAACTAGCAAGCGTTTTTGCTGCTGTTCGCAGTTTGCAAGTACCGGTAAACAATACCCGTAACGTACCTGTTGTTGTTCGTAGCGCGTTCGTGAGGATCTGCCCGTAACATCTTCACCGCACGCCTGGCGATGCTACGCGCGCCTGCTCATCCTCTTGAACTCCCCTCTCGAATGACGACAGGTCGACGCTTCAGGAGTCCGTTCGCCTCCTGTACCAGGGCATGCTCCGGACGCTGCTGGTGCTGCTGCACGACTTCCCGGAGTTCTTGAGCGACTACCACCTCAGCTTCTGCGACGTAATTCCGCCGTCGTGCATCCAGCTGCGCAACCTCGTCCTGGCGGCGTTCCCCCGCAGCATGCGCTTGCCGGACCCCTTCACGCCCAACCTCAAGGTGTGCGGCACGTTTGGTTTCTGATTTTTGTCATGTGGCTAATTTACCCTTTTAGAATTTTGCTCGTTTATACGCTTTTTTGGGACGAATCACTTGAAAGTTGAGGATAGTCATTTTTTGTAGTGGGTGCGTTTTTTTTGTCGCGAATCACCTGGAAATATAGTAAAACAGTACCTGGTACTCATTCTTGCAATGAGCACGTTTTTGTGCGTACATCTTTTGTACATCCCCATTGTATCCCAGCGAAACGAGCTGCTTCGTAAGATTGCAGGTCAATGCTGTAATCGTCTCGTTTTTTTTGTTCTTGTTTTTTTTTTCTTCTAGTGCAAAGTCCAAGCATAACCCCCCTAATATTAATATTACGGGGGGCCATAGTTAACAGGACCAAATATTGTTAGTAAAAATGGTTTACCATACAGGTTTTTATGTGTACCATAGGTCCTGTTAACTATGGTCCCCGGTAATAGTAGGATCATATTTACCTGACTTGTCGGCTCCTATCACATAACATTGTGTGTTTTTCTTGGTGTTCCGACTCTCGATTATGCCATCAATTCTTGAAAATCTGGTGGTCCGTTGTTGTTCTTTTCTTTGTTGTATTTTGGGGTAAAGGTTGACCTCTTGCCGGAGATTACGCTGGCTCCCCGGGTGCTGAGCAACTACGTGACGGCGCTGTCTCACAACGCCATCCGCAGCGACCTCGACAAGTTCCTGCAGACTCGACACCAGCCGGTCCACTTCTTGACCGAGCTGCCGGCGAAGCTGCGGCTGTCGGCGCATGAGGTACGATATCCTATCAGGGCATACATTATCGTGTTGTGTCATGTATCGCATCGTACGTCAGCATCATATTATTGCATCTCCTATCATATTATAGGAGATTACCAGGTATGCGACACCGCGTCACATCGTATTACATCATATACCAGGCACCAGTATACGGTATCAATCATTTTTGTGAAGTACGAAGTATCACATCATGAACAGCATATCGTGTCATGTTAATGCTGAACAAGGGTACCTCATAGCATGCCATTCATGTTATTATCGTGTCATGTCATGCCATGCCATAGTCGAAGCATAAAATAGCGTACCGGATCACACAAGTTCATGCATCATGTATAACATCAGATCACACCACACCGCGGCATTTAACATCGAACCACAAGATATATATCCTCCTAATTTCCACCCCTCCACCCTACCTATGGACTATCTACTTGCGTGTGCTGCACCTTCTCGGGCATCTGCTACTCGTTCCCTTGGCAGGCCGCCCACACGGGCATGACGTACAACGTGTCTTGCATCAACGCCCTCGTGGTGTATGTTGGAAGCCAGGCCATCCTGCAGCTCAACAACAAGACACCCATCATCACGCACTCGGCTCCCATGGACGTATTCCACCAGGTAACCCCCCCCTTCCCGCTCCGTGTCGAAAGGGATGCGTGGTCAATGGTCAAATGACTTAACGCAAGCAACAAATGAGTACGACCCCCCCCCTCCCCCGTTTTTTTTTTTTTTTTTTGGCGGTCGCTTACGGTTGGTTGTCGAGTTAGATCATTTGTGCGAGGTAAAGCACCTTTACTCCGCACAAGGGAATTGATTGTATCACGTAGTGTTCAAGGTAAGGCACCCAAGAGGCAGTTACATAGTACTCCCATTGCTATCTCTGAAAATGCCTACACCGGAAATTAAATTAACTCATTGAAGCTGTCATCTATATGCAAGTCCGCCTCACAAGCGATTCTTAGTGGGATGCAGCTCGCCCTTTATGCGACTCGCCGGACACCTCACGGCGCTTCGCGCTTGGTGCAAGCAATGTCTGCCTGGTCGGTGAAAACCCGACATGCTCGTCCTGGCATTGTAGGGATGCGAGGGTCTATGGTCATACGACTACGGCCATGCATGAGATCGAGTACATCTCTCCTATCGATTACACCCCCCGCCCAATTACGGTCATGCATGACACGAGTACCAATCCCCCCACCGCCCCCCCACCCCCACCCAACCTCCGCCCGCACTCCCACCTCCACCCTCACCCCCATGCCCTCCCCAACCCCTGCCTGGTATGATCTATCCATGTTCCTGTAGCTGACTGGCGTTGCGGTGATTTTATCTGGTGTGTTTGCCTCTCCGCGCTGTTATCCCTTCTCTGCTGCTTTTTTTTCGGTTGTTCGTTTTTGTTTTTCGCGTGTTGCTTGCCTCCTTCGCCTGTGGTGGGACGTTTCGCAGCTGGCGAACAAACTGGACCCCGAGGGGCGGTACTTTTTCCTCAACGCAGTGGCGAACCAACTCCGCTACCCCAACCAGCACACGCACTACTTCAGCTGCGTGCTGCTCTACCTGTTCGCGGAGGCCCATTCGGAGATGGTTCAGGAGCAGATCACGCGAATCCTCCTGGAAAGGCTCATCGTCCACCGCCCCCATCCTGTCAGTACATATTTTCTTCACTGCTTTCATTGTGGCATTTTTTATCTCGTTTCTTTTGTTGTTGTTTTTTTCATTATTAGTTCGTAGGTACCAGGTGTGTGTTTTCCATGTTTTTTTGTTATGCGCTGGAAAAGTACGTGGCTCTTACACGGATCGTGCATGACCCCCCAAAGGCCTTTGAAGCTCTCTTGGGTCGGGCCGGGTCACCCTTTTTACCCGACTCGACACCGGCCCGCGAGGTTTTTGACCCGACCCGTGAAAAATTCCCACGGCGTTTTTGTAGAACACGCTATTGTAAGCTCAAAGGCATTTATTAATAGTGGACTATTGTCTACGTGTTGTATCATTGTAGTTCGAGTATCAGGTGTATACGATGCGAGCGCGTCGGTCGGGTGGGTGGGTGCCTGGGTGCCTGGGTGCCCCCCATCGTGGCTGTTTTTGGCTTGGCGTAGCCTGCTTGTCGAGCTTTGATGTCGCCGTTCTCCTCTTCCGCCTCCCTCACGCTCGTGCGAGTAACGCCCCTTCCTCCTGCCCCCCCCCCGCGCGTACGTCGCAAGAGATTGACGCCTCGAACTGGAAACACCTGCAGATGCGCCTTTGGCGCGAACCCTTTTTTTTCTCTTTTTTTATTTTGGCGGTTACCACGGCTGGCGGTCGAGTTTAGATCCTTTTTGTGTGGGAAAAAATTTCCCTCCGCACAAGGGGGAGGATCGTATCACGGAGTGTGTATATGTTAAGGCACCCACGAGGCAGTTACATAGTAAGCCCATTGCTGTCTGACGCCTTCTACGATAGAGGTAGCGCATATCCGCTATTTGTTTTTATGAAGGATAGATCTCCTTAAATCGAAATCGTCGAAATGTCAATCTTGTTTCGAAAAATGATGTTTTTCTAGACCTAGGCCATTGAATTTATTCATCGGGATGCGATTTGATTTTTGTTCAAGTCATTTTTCGCGTGAGGTATGGAGCTCCTTAAGCAAGGAGCCTCAGAAAAATTAGGGGGAACCATTATCGTAGAACGCCTCGTCTCTGGAACTAGCCACATCGGAAATTAAATCAATTAATTGACGATGTCATCCATATGCAAGAAAATCCGCCTCAGAAGCGGCTCTTCGTAGGATGCAGCTCACCCTTCATGCGACTCGCCCAACATCTCACGGCGCTTCGCGCTTCGTGCAAGCATTGTCTGCCTGGTCGGTGAAAACCCGGCGTGCTCCGTCCCGGCATTGTAGGGATGCGAGGGTCCATGGTCATACGACTACGCCCATGCATGATAATGAGTACACCCCCCCGATCGAGTACATCTCTCCTATCGAGTACCCCCCCCCCCGCTGCTCCGTCTCGAAAGGGATGCGTGGTCAATGGTCAAATGACTAGGGCAAGCAACAAATGAGTACGCCCCCCCCCCCCCCCCCCCCCCGCCCCCAATATATCGCATGTATTTGACGCGTATTTCCCTCCCTTGGTCCCTCCCTCTTCCTTCTCCTTCTCCTCAATTTCCTTTCGCGTGCGCCGTGGCAAAACTTGTTAATTTTGTTTGTTGATGGGATATTTTTTTCGTCCGACAGTGGGGGCTCCTGATCACTTTCATAGAGCTCATCAAGAACCCTCGCTACAGCTTCTGGAGCCACAGCTTCACGCACTGCGCCCCCGAGCTCGAGCGCGTGTTTGAGAGCGTGGCCCGCAGCTGCATGACGCCCGGGGCCGCCGCGGGAGGAACCGGGGGCGACGATGCCGTCGTCACTGGGACTGCGCAGTGATTGATTCTTACTTTTTATCCAATCATATTTTTCTTCTTTCTCTTTTTCTTGACGTACTTTCTTCTCTTGCCATTTTTTTTTTTGGTTTCTTCCTCTTTAGTTCTTCTCGTTATTGCGTACGTACCGGTAGCTAGTCGTTTTTCTTCGAGGGGAAGGCGCTATTTTTTTGGGAGGAGGCGTTTTTTTCGTTTTCGTTTTATGTTTGTCTAGGGAGGGGGGGGGTTGCATATTTCACGCTGGTGTGAGGTTCTGTTGTGTACCATACAGCATCTAACTTTTTGCGTGTTGGAGGCTGAGAGAGAGGGCGCGGGGGGGAGGTTATAGCTCAAGGGTGCGGTTTCCGGGAGGGGGGGGGGTAGAAGGGGGGCTGGGTTTGTCTCATGTAGCGCGGACTAGGGGACCGGGCGGGAAGAAGGAAAACGGCGGTGCTTGGAAACGGTTTTGGGTTATCGGAAGTAGGTAGGTTAGTACGGTTGCGTCGAGTATGTCTGGTGGATGGAACCAAGGAGGCGGTAAGAATTGATACGCGGGGGGTGGGTTGGTGGTGGGTGGGAGGGCTATACATGTTTTTGATGTGTTGAGTGGCTGGCCGGTGGCTAAAAAAGCTGATTGATATGGTGATCGCCTTTTCTCACAACGTTTGTGCAGAAGAGAAGCCGTCGTGTGGGGTACAACGAGGCGTTTTGCGGGTGCCGGCGGGGAGGAAGGCGGGGGGAGGTATGATGTCAGAGAAAGTGGGAGAAAAAATATGAGAATATTTCTTTGTGCGCATCGAGAGGTTACGAGGGTGGTCTGTCTGCCTTTGCATGTTTTTTTTCGTTTCATTTTTGTTGACCACCAGCGTTTTTTTAACCGCGGATGAACGAAATAATGAAATGACGGTATATAGGAGGAGTTGGGGGGGTGGGGGGGGGGTAGTCGTACTGGAGCTGCAGCTGCGTCTTGCCCCCTCTGCGTGATTTGTAGGCTGGGGGGCTGTGCAAACGGTGTCTCGCCTTGCCTTGCTTTTTCCTTACCTTGCGGCTGCTTTGGTTTGCGGTGCTGATGTCGACCCTGCCTCTGCTTGACATTGTGGCTGATCGCGTTGCGGCTGATTTTACCCTGCGGCTGATCTGCTTGCTTCGCCCTGCGCGGGTGAAGGGGGGCGGCCTGGGTATGTCTGTTGTTGGTTGCCGCCTAGCGACCGTGAAGGTCGTGGGGCTGATTGATAGACTTGTTTATATCCGCCGTCTTGTCGGATGTGCTTCTTTTTTACTTTTTTTCTGCGTTTTTTGTTCCGGCTTTCTGGATGAAAAGAAGCCCGACCTTTCCTGGATTTATTTCCGCAGGACGGGTGCAGACTATGAACGCTACGACGAGCGAAAGGTATAAAGGCAGCAGAGGAAGAAACAGGGGGGCGGTGGTGAATTGCTTGGTGGTCGCGTCCGTGACGCAGACACCACGACCCTTTGCTTGTTACCTCTTGTTTTTTTCTGCGCTTTTGCGTTGTGTTTCCTTTGTTGTGGCCAGAGTTCTTCCCCCGTTTTTTTCCCCACATGCAAAGCAAAAAGCGAGCATCTTGGCGTGGGGAGCGAGAAAAAAAGAACATGCCCGTGTAGTTTTTTCTCTGCTGCCTCGCGCCGTTGGTGTTTCGGGGCATTGCTGCTCGTCCCCTGTTTCTATAGTGCACTGCTGCTTCAAGTACTGTAGCATCGATGGTGCCTTGCTGCTATAGTGCCTTGCTGTTATGCTACTGTTATAGTGCACCGCGGCTATAGTAGTTTGCTGGTGGCGCGTTGCTGCTGCTGTATTACTTTCAGTGTAATGCTGCTGACGATGCGATGACGCTCTATGTATGTGCATTGCTGCTGGCACAGTGCTGACGTGCATGCGCATGGCATCCGGCGACCTTGAGCTTGTGGTGTTGTAATACAGTAGTAATTTTTGCCTCCCCTGCTGACATTTGTTGGGCTTGTCAAAAACAAATGACGCGGGGCCGAGGGTGGGGAGGAGGGTACATAGCGGGTCGCCTATGCACCCCGGGGAGACGGGTTGTTTCCCCCCCCCCCTCCCCCCTTGCTATTATTCGTGTACCCACGCTTCATTGTCTTGCATAGGGTCAGTGGACGTTACTTTTGTGACGCGCAGTGTGGTGAGCTGCGCTAGTAGGGCCATGCCGGCATGGCTCGCATTATATTCTGGTAGTTTGATATGTTCTTTGACATGATGATGCAGCAGTCGTACCACTGTACATCGTAGATACTCGTGTATGGTGGCACTTAATGATGACATCGTGAATTCTCTTATCACCGTTGCTGCCAGATTCAATACCACTTTTGACGTGGATTGACTCTGCCTGACTTGGTTGGCATTTTTGTGCGTGTTCTGTGATCTGACAAAAATGGCTGCGAGATGACTGCCGCTGGTGATTCGTTCGATACTGGCGATGCTTGATTGTGGGCGTGCGGGCGCTACGACAACTCGCCAGTTGCTGCTGTCACCAATATGGAACATATTTCGTCGTGGAGGCGAGGGGAAAAGTGTATGGCTCTCCTATATAGAAGTGAGGTTTACCTTCTTAATGGACCCAACACTCTGTACGCTGGAGCGTCGATTGGGGTTTTCGAAAAAACGTCCTTGTCTGTCTTTGACCTCCATTATTACGTCGGTTGACAATAATCGGGACCTCACACTCAAGGACCCCGTATGTCAACCCTGTGTTGAGCACGTGTCGGCCTACTTCACACAGTAGCTAGCTCCAAACCTACGATTTTGTTTCCCTGAACGATGCCTGACGAATACCCCACGCGCGACCACCTAGCCGCAGACCATTGTTCGTCATATATATCACCCCACCACCGTCAAGTTTCAGCTCGTTTGGCGGCGGCTGTGTGATGTGCTGTTTTCCTTGCGGCTGTTGTTGGTGTACCACCGGTATCCCAGTATCGTTTTCGAGCCCCCGCAAGAAGACGAATATCTTAGGAATCCCAACCTTACTTGAAAGAGAGACTGTCTGCGGCTTCGGTCAAAGGTTTGAAAATTGAGGCGGACTGCTGGCCACTCGCGCCTCCTCGTGATGCATTCCGTCCCCCTCGGCTGCTTTCGAGTGGCCGATCATCCCTGTCTCCCTCTCCCTCCGTTTCTCTTCGCTCTCTCTTCCCAGTCGAGTTGAAAAATTATTGAATTAAGAAAATTGCGGGCACGAAAGGCATTTCTACGTATGTATTAGTCTCAGTTAATTTTTTTGTAAATCTAAGTTTTACTGCAGCTGTAGGTCATGCATGAACATAATATGCAAGCTCTCGTCTCGTTGCAGCGTGTCCGTGATGGACTCCCTCCGCCCCGCTCCCTCTTTGTCGTCCTCCCCTCCGGTCGCCGCAAATTATCCAACTTCCATTCACTTGCTATGGAATGCTCTGGAAAGCGAAAGCTACTCATCGTGCATGACGAGATGCAAGCTCTCGTCTCATCTCTTATCTCGGAGTGCAGCTCGTCGGGGGTGGGCTAATGAGTGACCTGACTGCCCAGGCCAGCCCCGACACTGGACGAAAATACGCAAAATCCATCCCCAACCCAGCCCAAGGAAAACAAACCAGGATCATATCGAGCAGAAAAACCCCGACCCGAAAACTCGGAAAGCGTCCAAAAGTAGAAGACAAAGTCCAAGAAAGCGGCAAGTAAAAAATATCGGGTGCAGCCGAGAATCGAAAATCATCTACTATCGGCTGCGCCTCGAGATTCATCTACGTTGCGCTGGACCCCCCGTGCAAACGCGCTAGCCAAGTGTATTAGCAGACACCAAGAACCTCGTACAGCTCTCGTCGAAGTCGTGTAGCACGCCGGAGAAAGAGGAAGCTTGATCGGTCCCGGGTCGTCCGAAAATCAAACCAAGTATACCCCATCCGTGGGTGTAGTCGCGCTGATTTTCCCGAGCCACCACAGACCGTCGTCGCCCTTGTAATCAACGTGGGCCACGATGGGAAGCACGGTGTTGCACTGCCGGCGAAGCCAATCGTCGTGCGATACATAGCCATGGCCGGGTGCCAGAAAACACTCGCCGTTGCTCCGAGAAAGCTCCCGCTGTGCCGCGCCAATTCTCTTCCGACAGTACAGGCAGTTGGTTTGGCGGTGCTGGTTCGGGGCGCCGACCCAGTATCGCAAAAAATCGTAGCGAGAAAGCTGAAGGTCCATTTTCCGTTCCCAGGATGGTCGGGATAATCCTATCCAGTGCGTCTTGTACATCACCGCGATGACGCCACCTCGACCTTGAACCGATTGGTGTCTGGTAATCTTTTCCGATTCGAGTCGTTGAAGAGGGGTCGAAACGTCGTCCTGGATGACATCGTACGAGGGGGATTTCTTGGAGAAGTTGTTGAGCGCGTATTGCGTCAACCCCGCTGGCGAATACTTCGGCATGTCGCCGCGGTCGTGGGGGTTGGCACATAGCTTGCAGGGTGGAACCGGCACGCGCCGGCGAGCATCACCGCCTGGCCTATCGGAGGGAACATCCAAATACAGGAGCTTGGCCCCGAGAGGAGCTCCATCCGGGGTGTCCGCTGAGGAGCAGGGGTCAAAAAGGACTTTGTAGGGGCCCATCCGGTTGGTTGGGTGAGAGTTTGGCCTTGAGGACCTTGGCGCCCGTGTCAGGCTTTGCGCCCTGGCGGATGATGGCCACCGTCTTGGGCACCCACGCCCTGCCGCCAAAGGCAAAATCGGGGACTGGACGCAATGCATCGGAAAGGGCGGAGTTGCGACGGTTCACGCGAGCAACAGTGAGGGCGTCGTGTTCGCGAACGATATCGTGCGCGCACTGCTGACGGTCCGTCGCCAATCGCAGACTAGGTGGTCGCGGGCCAAGCTCTGGTGGTCGGCGACTCCAGCACGCTCGAAAATCATGAGAAGGGGCCGTGGTAGCCGACCCAAATGGACTTCGCTGGGAGCCAAACCCGTGGCGGTGCTGACGGAATTGTTGCACGCAAAATCGACATGAGGGAGCTGTACCTCCCAGTTGTTTTGGAGCTCGTTGACGACCTTCGCCAGCACCTGGGCCATTGTTCGATTTACACCTTCTACCCCGACGTTGCCGTTCGGGTGGTAGGAGCTGGTGGTGGCAATTTTCCAAACTCCTTGAAGTTGGTAAACGGTGTGCGAGAGCTTGGAGCAGAACTGGAGACCGTTGTCCGAGAGGATGCTGCGCGGGCATCCCCAGAGGGGAATATACGGGTTGATGAGAATGTTAGCCGTGCCCTCAGCGGTGAACCCAGCCGCTGTGACAGCGAACACGTCGGCTCGGCGACTGAAGCGATCTGTGAAAAGCAAGACATAGGTACTACCTCGAGGCATTACTGGGAGAGGACCGAAGTAGTCGGCGTTCGCGACGATGCTAGGGCAACGTAATGGTGGGCCACCGAACCGTCTGTCGCGACGTGCTCCGTGCTTGGCAATTCAAGCCGTTGCGTGGATACCACCGGGTGCAGATGCTCATTCCGATCTACCAATAGAAACGTTCGAGCATACGTAGGGTGCGTGCGGTTTCCAGGTGGCAGGAAGCTGTGGAATAACAAGCCTGCAAGACCCAGGGGTGCATTAGCAGAGGCACATAAATGCGAATAGGCTCGTCATTCAATAAACAAGCCGTACGACCCACCGGGCGTTGCGTGTCTGACGCAGGGGGGGGCGACGGCTGTCGGACGAGTAGAACGATGTCTGCGCCGGTGGTGTGCAATCGGCCTTTGCTAGCTACCTGGTAGCTCCTGAACCTCCGAAAAAGGAGGGCGCTGGTGGGAAGTGAAACACGACAAAAAGTCGGCGGGCAAAGCTTCCGGTCGGCCAAGGGCTATGTAGCGCATGGCGGCGTCGCACGCGGGCTCGGCCTGTTGTTCCCGAGCCCAGTCGGCTTGCGAATAGCGCGCTGCGGAATCACCGAACTGAAATTCGGCAGCTGCGCCGAGGGTGTCCAAGTCGGTCGTGGTGACGGGCGGTGCGTCAGTTGGCGGCGGAAGCCGTAAAAGAGGAGTCTCCACGGGCTCGGCGCGGTCGCGGCCGGGCGGGGTTTTGTTCACCATCGGGACCGACGAGGCGGCAGGAGGCAGGGCCACAACGACGGGTGCGGGTGGTCGCGGCCGTGGGGCTCGCGGCGGAGTGAAGATGCGGCCGGAAGGTGGCAAGACATTCGGAGGTGCCGGGTTGTCAGGCAGCGAAGGGGCAGACGCGACCGGATCAGTGATCACGGCGGAATCTTCTCCCTGTAAAGTGATCGTCGGGAGAGGAGCGTGCTGGGCGATAATCGTCGCTGCAGCGGGGGCTTCTGCAGAACCCAGGTCGCCCCCTGAGGGTACGACTAGAACCGAAGCGAAAGCGGAGGTTGGCGGTGGGTGAAAAAACCCTCAAGCCAGGACGGCAATCGACGATGGCGACGGAAGCAGATACACGAGCGACGAATCTCCCCAAAGGAGCAGAAATGTCGTCAATCCTCATACTTGGCCCGTGTGCGCGAAAATCGTGAAAATCCAAGGAGGTGAAAGGCAGCCCACCCAAGACGGCGATTTTACGTTGGGGCACCAGCCCACCCAAGCCGACACCGGGAGTCGGTGAAGAGCTAGTGCGAAGCCCGCAGGCTCGGATGAGGAAGATACCGCCGTCCTCGACGGGGGTGGGGTTGCTAGACCCACTGCGTTCGTGCTATGTTGCAAGCTCCGGCAAACGGGATAGAAAATCAGCATTATTTGTTTCCGTTGGCGCTGCCTTTGCGGTACTCGAGGGTAAGCAGTAGTAGCACCATAACATTTGGGACCAGATTGCAAGGATTGGAGTTTCCTTTTCACGGGGGACAGACAGGTTGCGATTTTCCGAAAAGGAATACCCTAGGGGAACCAAGGGGATTCTCTTCGCTTGAGTTCTTCTCGCCACTCTCCGTGCCTTCCTCTTCCAACACATTTCCCACTCTACATGCTCGCCATCATATATATATATGTCGTCCTCCCATCATCATCTCATTATGTCGTCGCCGAGTGAATCCCCCAGGCTGGCCCCAACAATAGCGAGACGTCGCATTTGGCGGTATCGGCACCGCTGTCATCAGAGACAGCAAGAAGGTGACAGACCATCATACGGCAATGCTCCTGCTGTTCCTATGATTATCATTGTTGCAGCTACTTGCATTCAGAACTAAGTCTGGGCGCTGCGCACTTCGAGCCACCACACCTTGTCGTTGTTTGCTGTTTTCGGTTGCATCGACAACAAAAATCTGGTCGGACATACACCTATACACCTGGTATACACCCGGTATCATCGTCACCTAGGTCCTCCTTCGTTGACCGCCACAATATATATATATATATATATATATATATATATATATATATATATATATATATATATATATATATATACTATGAATAGGGAATAAAAGGCCCTCCCGCCCCCACGGCGGTCGGGCCAGATTCCTGTGTGTGTGTTCTTCACATTAAACCGTTCTTTCTACCCGTCGACAGCCAGCACAACCAGTGTCCGTGCCGATTCTTCAATCCTATAGAAGAGATACAAGTTATGTGGTCACAAAGCTACGCCTGCAGATAATAGAGGAGCTATAATAAATAGGTGAGCCAATACGTACATAGGATGGGCATTAATTGTGGCCCCGTGCTTCAAATTAATGAAACCCACTTTGAAAGTCATTTTATGTACGTACCTACCTGGTAGGACCTCAATAAGCGTTGAAATTATTAATTAATTGTGCAATATTTATTTGATGTGCTTGCTCCCTCTCTGGAGTCTCACACTGCAACTTTATTAGTTGTTGGTTGCAGCAGCACGATGCAATACAATATTATGCGGGTAATACGATAAACGCACAGCAGAGGGCCACAGCAGAGGGGCCACACTCGGAGTATCGATTGTTTCCGTATCGAGCAAATTTCGTACTCTGAATGCTGAGACTATTAATTAGGGTGCTCACGGCCTCAACATTGCGAGTGACTGGGAGTGTGAGCAGTACTCAACTTCAAACCTCGAAATACTGCCTGAATGTTGCGAGTGAGTGCGAGTGTGAGTAGTAGTACCACATATCCAAATGCCACGGGTGCAAGGAGTGCCCGCAGGATCGGATGCCGAAATATCCGAATGAACGGTCGTCAATATTATCACTTGAATCGAGAGGATGATGAGGTGTGTGAACCCTTTTAGAACCGCAGTCCCGTTTTGGGGACAAACCAACCAAATTTCAAGTGGTTTGCCCCCAAAACGGGACACTGCGGTTCTGAATGGGTTAAATCGAGGTGTCAGAGCAGACATCAGACGACCGTGCTGGTAGGATAATGAAATGGAAAAGGTGTCGAACTTGCTTAATCATAAACCCGAGGATGATGGAGACGGCAGCAGCAGTGGTAACGCAAAATGGAAATGCCGTACGATACGTATCTATCTGCACGAAGAACGGCTGTAATTATGGTGGTTATCGACAGAAGAAGAGTGTGCCGGATTGGGTCATCCTGAGCAAAGGCCAGACGATGCTCGTAAGATATCAATATGGGAAGGTGCAACATAGATGCTCCGAGTACCTTGGAGTAAAGTAACGAGCATCGGAGATAAATGACTTCAGGTACTTCGTGTACTCGGAGTATTTCAGGGCTCGATACTCCGGGATACGGCTCGTACTCGGAGTATTTCGGGTATGATCACTCTCAATACTGCTTGTACTCGGAGTATTTTGAGGTTCGATACTCTGAAATACTGCTGTACTCCGAGTATTTTGGGGTTCATTACTCTGGAATACTCGTTGTACTTGAAGTATACCGGGATCTTGTGTGCTGCTCCAACTTTAAGTTCTCGGAGTACTTGGGCATTTCATACTGCAAAAACTTCAAGACTCGGGAGTATTTCAGGGTTTTATACTCCAAGGTACTCCGGGTTGGAGTATTACTCGGAGTATTTTACTCGGATGATGAAGTATTCCTGGGTTCAATACTCGCGATACTCGGAGTACTCCGACTAATTTAGATGTTTGTACTCCGGGTACTGCTTGTACTCGAGAATAATTACTGCCCATACTCCCAGTACTCGGAGGTTTTGGCCCTTCAGTACTACTCATACTGCAAGTACTCCGAGTATTTAGGCCACCAGTACTCTATAATACTCGGAGTACTCGGAGTACGAAATTACTCGATACTCCGAGTATACTCGGAGTATCGAATATAATACCGAGAAATCGAACGCTTTCGAGCCGCGAGCAATGTCGGTACAACCCCCAAAAACCGTCAAACCGGCTGCTGCACAGGTGATATAGGGCAAGTTTTGACGTCGTGAAAAGCTGTTTTGGATCATCGTGATTCTTACTGATATTAAAGTAGTAGTGGAGCTCGAGCAGGATGCCAACAACAGCATCATACGATGGCGAAACAACAGATTCTAAAAGGAGGAGCAGCAACAGCATCAAGCCGAGTGGTAAAAATCGACGGAGATCAAACGAAGCCGGCACGAGCAAACATGAGCCGACGGAGGATGATAAATGAACCGCGCATACGCGTCATACATCCGCTCCTGCTAGGAAAGCCAACGTCTTTCGCACCATGTAGGCAATTAATTTGTGTTGTCTCACCACAGGTGCTGCAGGCAGGCTTCTTCCTTCCCCTGCTGTTGTATGCAGTTGAGTTGTCTCTGCTCGGAGCAAGGTCTTTGCGCCGGAACTCATCATCATCGCCAGGGGCCACCAACAACGCGGTATAGCGAGCGTCGCTCCTCATCCTCTCTATGCGGGAGGTGAAGTCGGTTGGTTAATTCATAAAAATTGCGGCGGGTTTTCGATACGTAACTACAAAGTACGATCTCGACCACCAACGCGGCGGGACACACAGATACCTTCTCGTGTCAAGCGTGCCTGATTGCGTGTGTACAGCAGTGTGCCTCGGTAGAAGGAGACAGGGAGGATGATTTGGAAATTGGAAATTGGGTGTTGTTGCAGAGCTTATAGAGGAAGGTACTGCTTTGTTGTCTGTATGTAGTAGTCCACAGCGCGGCGTATGTAGTGTACAAAAGACGACAGGGAGGATTGCGTGAACCCCTCGGTTGCTCGAAAGACTCTCATTTCGATGGGCTTCGGGTCAAGCGGCGGTAGATGACGAGGACCGGATGTTCCAAGCGCAGGAGGGCAGGAACACATGCGCGTTTCGAAGATGACGTCGCAAAGGACAAGATCTTGGAACGTTGCACGAAGGCAGCTTGCAAAAGGAGATTTCGGAGTATGTGAGAGATACTTTTTTTTTACGTTGCATGAAGGGAACTTTTACAAAAGTTGATTTTGAAGTACGTGAGGTATATATTTTTTAACCAAGTTGGTATTAGAGGCAATACTATGATAAAGTTATAAATTGGGCATCACGCTGTCTATAGGTAATTGATAGATATAAAGGAAAAGATTGGTGACTGAACAAGTCGGCGTGCACTTCAGGTCAATCCATACATACCACCACACGGATGTTTTCGATAGCTGACTTGAAATTTTATCAAGCATCGCCAGGAGTCTGCGACAACTCTTTTCGGCCTCGTCTCAGGTGTCGTGTGCGTTGAGACACCTCCTCCTGATGACACCATGTTTATCCCACCCGAACACCCCGAGAGATACAAGGCAGTGGTCTGCGGCCGATTTTCCGTGCGACCAGTTGTACCGTCAACTGGTGCGCAACACCGCCAGTATAACATTTTTCGCATTAATTATTCGTCGGGCACCGTTTTAGTTAGATTTCATGCTTTCACGCAAGAATACCCCAATACAATACACTGGGGAATTGTCGTATTCCAGGGGGTGCGTCGGCTGACTACAAAAAATAGACAAGAAAACCACGAGGAGGGGAGGGGATTACTTATCATAAATCATTCATGAGTTACCCCATCCCCTCAAAATTATGACGGACCACACCGACAACCATTGACTAGTAACTGCTACTCTGTGATACATCGTTCCATTGGTTGACAACGTCCGGTCACGAAGTAACTTACTAACAGCACCTCCGAGCCTTTCCTTGCTCAAATGTAGCCGGTCGTGCCGCAGTCACGTACAGGGAAAAGACCACCACAAACAAGAGGAAACTCAACAACAACGACAACAGCAACCACAACAAACAAAAACAGCACCAACCACCAACGACAACAACAGCAACAGCAAGCAAACAGCAAAAACATCAACAAATAGCACCACTTTTTTGGTAGGAAACAACGAGAAACAGATTGACATCCCGTCGAGCTAACAATAACCTCCTCTCCCGTTTCCTTAAGTCTCCCCACCCCCCCCTGCGTTGTCAGGGCCTACGCACAAATACCCTCGCGTATGGTAAACGGTGCCCTGGTTCTCAACTCGCGCATGCCCTGGAACTCAAACTAAACGCGACCTTTCGCGCGTACGAAAACAAACGGGAACAACATCAATCTGAGAGATGTATCCTACCGAATCAAACACAAAAAACAAACGCGTCACGTTTGACAAAAAAGAGGCCATTCCCTCCCCGGTAACAATGTTGTTGGTTGTAGCTGTTACATACTTTACGTGGCTGTTGGTAGTATGAAACGGTTTCAAGAATAATGCCTGTGCCTCTTCGTGAACACCATCACCAATCGCAAAACCACCAAAAAAATGTTTATCCAAAAGGAGACTGGGCTTTTGCTGTAGGACGCGCAAGCTCTCTTCCGGCCTTTAATGCTAGTTTTAGTGTAGCGGGCGCCCAGTCAAGGGGGTCAAAACCACGGTTTCCTGGCATATTTGACCGCAACCCATCGACCATGTCGTCACCACCACCCGTAAAAATGCTACAAACACCTCTGGCTGGCATTCTTATACGTGTTACTGCGAGGCCCGCCTTGACAGGGCTCGTGGGATATATCAGCTAAAAACACTGCTGCAGTGCAGCGCCAACGGATGGAGTTGTTGGTCTGCTTTTCCCTACGAGACCTCCTAGAGTTTCCAAAATAGGGACTACAGGTGAACACCTAAGTAAAGGAATAATACTTATGTTTACAGGGGGGAGGGGGGATGCATCCCCGGCAGGAGAAAAAACCTCTGTATGCGACAAAGTCGCGAAAAACGCGCCACAAAACTTGAGGTGTCACACAAGGGGTACCCTACCTTACACCCCCCCGCCCCTATTCCCACTACTCCCCCCTACCTCACTTGTGGGCCTAAACCTTTTGCGGTCGAATCTGGGCCTGCGTATCCGGTACATTCGTTATTCTACGTAGCTCTCGCTCTTCGAAATAACCCAACTACCCTTTTCGATCCTACTAGGAGGGAAGGGGGGATGGGGGGGGGGGGGGGTGAAAACCTTGCGCTACGAAGGAGCTGGCAAGGTTGATGCTGTCCCGCGGCGCTCTCTCTCTCTCTTTCTCTCGTTCGCGCGCGCGCGAGTGTTCGTCACAGAGCGCTGGTGAGTTTTAAGTATGAGTAAGAAAACACTACGCCAAAGTCAAAGCATGGAAAACTGCAATAAGTGAAACCAACTGACTACACTGTAATAGGAGAAGAATAAACTAACTTAAAAACTACGAACTACGCACCCGCCATCGGGTAAAAAACCCGACTCCCAAAACCCTTTGGCACGGAGCGAGACACCAAACAAGAAAACGCAAGGCAGGCGCACGCACAGAATTACTACAACGCCTGATCGGTGGAAGCATGCCATGCGTGCCTAGGAAAACCACCAGCTCGACTTTTGATTTCGTCTGCCCTCGCCCCTATTCCCTGCTGCTATTACTATACTATAGGTATGCGCTATTCGCCCGCGGATAAGCATGCGTACCAACTTCATGCACGCATGCCTCGAAACCGGAAACCCGATTCGCTTTTTTCGCTACCGTTGATAATGTGGAAGACACTAACTACCGCGGTTCGAGGTATTGGGCCAGGTGCGACTGTCGCCGCCTTAACAGCGAAAACACCCCCCTTACCCTGCCCCTTCCCCCAATCCACTCCATGTCAAAATCTGACCCTTTGCAGAACGCGCACGCCTATCTGTTAATAGGGGCCGTTCAAACCTGGCACGCACACACAAGAAACAAAAAACTCCTCCCCCTTTTCCTCCTTCTAACTCCGCTCTGCGCACAGTGGCAGGCGCTACAATAGCGCCATGAGCCAAGGGGCAAAGAATAAACCACCTTTGCCCAAAAGCTCGACCGATTCGATCGAAATTGGACACGTTCGGTCGGAATCAACCACAATCAATCAAAGTCAGCCATATTCGGTCAAAACTCGAACCGCACTCGATCAAAATTGGCCCCGAGATTGGCCATAGCCGAGATCACAATCTGCCACGTTCGGCCACAATCTACCACATTCGGTCACAACCTGCCACAATCGGTCGCCATCGGCCACAATCGATCCTGATGGGTCACAAGCGGTCACGATTAGGTAACAATCGGTCACAATCGGTCACAATCGGTCACAATCGCTCGCAATCGATCACCACGGGTCACCACCGGCCACAATCGGCCACGATCCGTCACGATCGGTAATTGTTCACCACAATCGGTCACAATCGGTCGCAATCGATCACGATCGGTCACAATCGGTCACAATCGATCACGATCGGATCACAGGCGGTCGATATCGGTAGCAATCGGTCACAATCGAGCACCACCGGTCACTACCGGCCACAATCGGTCACAATCGTCGGTCACGATCGGCCACAGCCGGCCACTATCGGTCGCCTTCGGTAAACCGATCACAATCAACCACGATCGGCCGCGATCGACCACAAGCGGTCACATCGGTCACCACCGTGCACCACCACCACCACCACCACCGTCGTCCAAACCATCACCACCACCACCACCAGACGACGGGCGTCTGAGAAAACGGTGACATGTACGGAATGGAACGTTCAACCTTCCTCTCTCCCTCTCCTTCCCCTCTCCCTCCTCGCAGGCGCGCCACATGTCCTTAGCGCCGCTCGGTCACTCTCCACCTCCCCCCCCGCGTCCACTCTTAGCCCTTGTTCACCTACCCCCGGCGAGGAAGCTCTCTTCCCCGCCAAGAAAAGCCTCCCGCGCGTGCATCGCCTGGTTGCTCCCGTTGCCTCCTCCGCCGCCGTGGAGCGTCACCGGCTGCGGCGGTAGGGTGTAGCTGATGCAGTGCTTGTTGCACTCGAGGGCGACGAGCTTGAGGAAGAGGTTGCCGTTGGAAAAGCGCCTGCTCATGTTGGAGCCGTTCTCTCGCTGCTTGCAGAGCACGAGTACGGCCAGTCGGTTGCCGTCGGTGAGGCCCTTGACCGCGTAGTCCACCGTGTCCGGCAGCAGGCCGCCAGTGCCGTGGCGGCGGCGGTGGCGGCCTCGCTGCGAGATTCAACGAAAGGCGCGAGAGAGGGTCATGCGTGTGGGCGCGTGTGTGTTTCGATTTTTGTTGATTTCACTAATTTGTCAATTTTGTCTAGTTTTTTTTTTTGCTTTCCAGGTACGTTGTTTAATATTCACGTAGTATTTCGTTTGTAGTTTGAGCCCAACTCGGGAGAATATCAGCAGCAACAAGAACATTACCCTTCCCTCGCCTCCCCCCCTCCCCCCCCCCCCGACCCAACGCCTGCCCTCCCACCCAGCAACCCCCCTCTCCAGCCCCCCCCCCCCTTCCCGCACTTGGTGCAAGCAATGTCTGCCTGGTCGGTGAAAACCCGACGTGCCCCGTCCCGGCATTGTAGGGATGCGAGGGGCTATGGCCATACGAATACGATCATGCATGAGATCGAGTACATCTCTCCTATCGAGTACACCCCCCCCCCCCCCCCCTCCCTCTCATACGACGACGGTCATGCATTACATGATTACACCCCCTTCCCTCCTGCCCTGTTCCCAGCTCACCCGCATCCCGGCTGCAATTCCCGCCTTCATCAGGTCCAGCTTCTCCGTGGGAGTGTCCACCGAAACCGAAAGCGCGGTGTGGTGGAGGAAAGGGCCGGATCTCCACTGGTTGCGAATAGCCTTCTTGGCCATTATGTTGTTCGCGATCAGGGTTGCCTGTCCATCCCATCTGCGGAAGACCTGCCCATTGCGATTGTTTGAGGGGGGAGATGGGAGGGAGAGAGTGGGGGGAGGGGGGGGGGCGGATGGCGGAGGGAGGAGGGAGAAGGGGGAGGGGTGGGGGGGGGGAGGAAGGGTGAGAGGAGGGGAGAGAGGGGGAGGAGGGGGTGGGGAAGGATGGGGGGAGGGGGGTGGGGGGATGGTAATCTCACCGAACCACAAAAAAATATATATACCCTTGATACATCCACGGTTCCGTATCTATGTCCCCCCGCCGCTCCAGTACATTTCAAAGACAAAAATTTAGGGGTCTGTAAAAAATTAAGGACGGTTTTGGTTGTAGAATAAACTCTGGCTGGGAATGAATACCGTGTAACACACCGGGTGACACGATAACGCTCTCTGGGGTGAAGTTTTGAGAGCCGATTCTCTTCGAAACAGGTGGGGGAGGGGGGGGGTAGGGGGGGGGGCACGCACAACGAAGGTGGCGGCTTCCTTGGAATGGTCTCGTCGATATATTTGTTCCCCTCTCCCCTGTCGAGAAAACCGGCTTAAAAAATCGTCCGCGGGGGTGTGTTACCTTTCGCGTGATACGGCAGATTCCAGGCTAGAGCGGTAGCAACCCTTTTAGTACTGCACTGAGGCCCCTTGAACATGTATCTGACTCTTATTTCCAAGCACCTTGACAGCGGCCCTTAAGGGGTTCAAGAAAAGGCACGCCTCATTACATTTTCGGGTAGACACACAGCAGTAGAAGTTCGCAGGCAGCTTACCGTGGTGAGCATGTTGATCCTGGTGACGATGTACCAGTCCTCGTTGCCGGTGTCGTCCACGAAGTAGACCGGGTCGCCCACGTCGTACGCCCTGATGAGGACACACAAAAATAAGTGGGTAAGAACGAATACAAGGAACAAGATTAGGAAGCATATATATACCCTTGTAGACCACACCTGGTGCTGGTATACTACCGTAAACAACAACAAACAAATGGAAGCAGAACAAAAGTTACTCTTCACGAAATTAACAAAAAAAAATGTTGGAACACTCGCCTGGAGTCAGCAGCCCTTTCTTGCAAGACTAAGGATGGGTGCAGTAGCCCCTTCTTGCAAGACTAAGGATGGGTGCTTTTGAAAAAAAACGTGGGGTTTCGTTGGGAAAAAAATAATAATATCACCGCTGAGTGAAGTGCCTTTTGTCATTTTTTACGATCATCTCTTTTCGGGTTGATCTGTACCTGGTATGACCTACAGTAGCCGCCTAATCTGCATGGTCTAGGACAGGTTTCCCGGGGTTGAGCCTGTACTATACAGATCCTGCAAAACGACTCATAACGGTAGGCTAGGGGTCTGTTCATAGATGGGCTGCCTTGATCGTGAAGAAAAAAGGGAAAAGGTGAGTGTGGTGGTCTTACTTGGTGACGAAGACGAAGATGATGGACTCGAAGAAAGCCGACGCCGAGCTGCCGAACAGGAAGGAGAACGCCACCGCTAGGGACAGCTGCAAAAACGAACGAACGGTTGTCGTTGTTGGTGTTTTTTTACAATTGTTATTGTTTGCTTTTCGTAGGGTACCGTCATTGCGGTAACAGTTGTTACTGTAGTCGGTGGAGGTGGCGGTGGTTGTGGAGGGTAGTGGTGATGGTGGTGGTGGTGGTGGTGGTGGTGGTATGTGAACGTACGAAGACACGTATGAAGGAAAATGCGGGATGACATGGTGGAGAAAGGAGGGTACAGGGGACGAGGCGTTGCGGTCGCCACACGGGCTAGAGGCGCGGACCACTAAACAGCTACCAACCCCATACCACACCACACCACACCACACCACACCACCACCAACACCAACACTACCAACACAAGCACCAAATCCAACACAAGCACCAAATCCAACACAAGGCAACAACACTCCCACCCCCACCACTACCCCCCACCCCCGTCACCCACTCCCGTCACCCACCACCCCCACCACCACCATCGTTAATCCACTCACCCAGGTGAGAACGAGGCTGCCGATGTTGTAGCCGAAGACTCGGAGGGAAACGAAGAAAACGATCACGGCAGACACCACGCTCAGAAGATAGCCCACCTTCTTCAGAATCGCCTATTCCGTGATCACCGATCGACAAAAGCACAACACAGGAACGGGGGGGGGGGGGGGGGGGGGGTCGATATACGAGGGAGTAACGCGCCAGGGTTTGCATTTTTTCTAGGGACGGCGTTTTTCGGTCACCCACCCGGACCACACCACTATACTCCACTTGATTTAGCCAATCGACAGACGAGAGCGCAGACAGGCGTTTTTTTTAGAGGGGGGTAGGGGATGTGACGGTTTCTTCCCCGAAACTAATTATTGTTCTTTCGAGAGGGTAGGGAACTGGAGTGGGTACAGTGTGCAGTGTGCAGCTGCCGGGTTTTCTTTCCCGGCGTAGTCGATTGGTTGTTTATCGTAAGCTCGTGCGTAGCAACGCCGCCGGGCCGCCGGGTAGTTAGGAGTATAGAGTACACATAACGAAAGGTTCGGAAATGAAAATGAGAACAGCAAGCAGAAAAATGAAACGGCCTGCATATTGCACCATGCATACGGTACGTAGTAAAAAAACCGACACCAAAAAAACTAAAAAACAAAAATCAGTGAGATAAAGACGCGACAACAGGGCAAAATACGACACAACGTTGAAAAACCCCAATAAAAACAATAAAAAGGAAAACGCAAGATATATACGTATGTTTTTACTCGTACATAAAAAGCAAGGAAAATAAAAACGACAAAAAACGACAAAACACACACACATACACTCAAGACTAGCATGTTAACACTTTTGGGATTTCGGAGGGGAAAATTGACGAGCAAACGTGACGACTACAGTGACTGACACTCTGTGATTGGGCGATGGTAACAGACTGGTGCCCAATTTACGGGCAGCCGTATTAAATAGGACCTACGGTACGCACAAAACCTATACATTTCGTCATTTTTACTGACAATATTTGGTCCTATTTACTATGGCCCCCCGTAATAGTGACACCGCAAGCTATTAACAGCAAGGAGTCGTACGGCAGGCACGGGCGGGACGCAGCATGATCCTACCGGTACTGCTGCCGGGCGCTCACACTGCTCCTATGATCACACCTATGTGGTCGTGCTTTGGTCGCTATCCTCCAGCACCCGAGGGGGTTATCATCAAAGCGAGATACCTAAACGGCGAAGTCTCAACATCACGCCATCCCAACCATACACGCTCCGATTCCGACTCAAGCACGCTCGTTACCCACAGAAACCATGAAAAAGCTATTATTAATACTATCATATTTTTCAGCTATTAGAGATGATAGCCTTTGGTAGGAGTCTGTGCAGCACCTCGTAGTCGCCGAGCGTGAGCTGCAAGCTGCGGCGCTGAACGAAGACATCGATCATTCGGTCGATGAACACCTTGCGGGACACCAAGCCGTCCGGCGGTATCTCGAACAGCTCCATGATCTGCAAGTAAACGCACCAGGTATTGAATCAAGCATCAAGCAGAATGCGACACGCACATGTTCGTAACGACAGAAGGACGGCAACAGCAGCAGTGGCAGCGGCAGCAACGTCATTGGCGACGTCATCAACAGCAGCAACAGCAGCAACAACTACAATAAGAACAAGACCAACAACAAGACCAACAACAACAACAACAACAGCAACAATAACATCAACAACGACAGCAACAACACTTTGAGCCTGATCCAAGATAAGACTTTTTTTTTCAAGTGATGTCGCATGCCGCACCTCGAACCGGACCCCGGACCAAACCACGAACCATACCCCGAACCGTACCACGAAACGAACTACCAAGTTTACCACGCTCGAAACCACGACAGCTAAAAAAGCTCGAACAAACTCCCGTTCAATAAATAAGTAGCAGGTAGTAGTACGCAATTAACACCTGCAACGCGATGGCCTTGCTGGTCATCTGTCTCAGGTGTCCCAGCGTAATCCCCCTGTGCCCGCTCCCCCCCAAGCCTCCACCGGCGACCGACCCCCGCCTCCTCGGAACGCCTCCCGTGAACTCTCTCTGGCTGGACCCCGACAACCCACCGCCTGTTCTTCCTCTCTCGTGGCGCGGCTGCTGCTGCTGTCGTTGACATCGGTAGTGGGTGTGGGGGGGTGGGCTGGCTGTGCGAGCTCGGGCCAGATCCTCAGCCGAGGCGGGCGCGGCAGTAGCACCACCACCACCACCTGGGGGGGGCAAGGACGAGCGCCACCTACTACTGTCCTCGTCCTCGGTGGAGGTGCTGGCCCTCCCGTCCTCGTCCTCTTCTTCTTCTTCGTCACCCCAACCGGAGGCGGCAGCGGCGCGGGCGTGCCCCCCCATCCCCTCCTTGTCTTCCTCGTAGCGCGTCTCCTCGTCGTACTCCGTCACCGAGCTCAGCTTCCCGTGCATGGGGCTCTATATTATGGTGTGTTTTTCGCGTTTGTTGTTTTTTGTTTTCGTGTTTAGGTTTGTTAGAAGAGGGGGGGGGGGGGGGGGGCAGAGGGAGGAAAGGAGGGGGGGAGGGAGGTGGGGAGGGAGGGGGTTGAGAATGGAGGCGGGGGAGAAAGCGCTCGGATTTAGGATTGGCAAGTGTTCGCGATTATGCAAGGGTTGATAGGTTTTGTATTCAGCAAACAAACACGAAACGACGACACACGGACGCGATAAGCTTTGTCGTTTTCTAAGCCCGCCCGCCCTGATCTGGGAGCGCTCCTCAGCTCCGCGCTTTGAGTACTACCACTACTACTACAACTACCACTACTACTACTACTACTACTACTACTACTACTCCTCCTCCTACTGCTATTACTACTACTACTACTACTACTACTACTACCACTACTACTACTATCACTGCTGTGTCGTTCATGGCCGTTGGTCATAGTCGCGCCAATATCTGATGAGTGTGACTGATCGCGGAGGAAGTCATGTTCCACACCGGAAAGGCCTATGGATGCCTTTTGAAGGTCTCACGGTATGGGGATCGCGAGTTGCCCATCCTCGCACTTAGACTACGTTTTTACAACGCAACAATTGTTAACATCTTTGATATCTCCTTCTCCCCTGCCAGATGGCGAGCTAGGGCAGCACGCCACCCAACAGCACCCGCCGCACCACTGGTGCTACTGCTACTTCTCCCACTGCTCCTACTGCTCCTGCTGCTTCTACCGCTCCTCCTACTACTACAGTACCGGCTAGTTCACAAGAAAGCAACTCACAAGAAAGTAGTTTGATTTTATTTTCTTCAATAAGAATGTTCTCAGAGAGGGGCGGGGGCGGGGGGGTACTAAAATCAAGTTAAAAACTGGAAAAAAAACATGTTTAACATAATTCCTGACAATTGTGCGGGATCTGTGTTACCGTAAGTACTGGTCCAACCCAAGAAATTAGTGCTACATCAGTACGTAGATCATGCAGATTATACGACTCCCGCCTGGAAATATGAGCTACATGGTAAACAGATCAGGAACACCTACCCAGAAGGATCTAGATCATAAATGTGAATGATCTGTTAGATTACCTGTCAGATGATCTGTTAGATGATATGTGAGATGATATGTTAGATTATCTGTGAGATGATCTGTTAGATTATCTGTTAGATGATATGTTTGATGATCTGTTAGATCATCTGTTAGGTGATATGTCAGATGATCTGTCTCCGACGTGTGAAAACATTACAGTACACTATCTTCGAGTTATTTTGTCCCCCACTTCTAAAGGCATCTGCTGCAGTAATTGTCAAGTACAGTATTTTACCATGGCGCAATTTCTCCTGGAGGCGTAGGGTCTTGGCAGGGTGGACTCCACCGGTCCGGTCGCAGAGTAGCGAGTGTTGCTGGGGAGAATCGGTCCAATCGAGGGGGGTTAGCGAGGGCGGGGGTGGGTGAGGTGTAAGAATTGAGCACATAATAATCTTATCAAAAAAGTGTACCAGGCAGCAATTATTTTGAACTCGGTGCTCATTTTTATGAAGTAAATTCCTAAAAACGCTTCTCGCGGATGCAAACTCCTCAAAACGCTTCTCCGCGCAAAAACTTAACTGAAACGAACCGACAACAGCACCTAAAAAACTCTCGGGGGGGGCGGTATATATCTCAGGGGGGAAACGAACAATGAGATGAAACATCTATTGTCCGAAACCGTAATGCCATAATTTCTGGAGAAAATGAGGGGGAAAAAAAAGCTAAAAAAAAACAAAAGGGGAGAAATCTCGCCCGGAAGTAACCATATATATATATATATATATATATATATATATATATTTTAATCATCACTTATACTTCCCAGCCTAACTCGTAGGAGGTCTTACCCTCGGCGATCTTCTCGGCAAGCCGTGGTCACAGGTGTCGTCCCGGTACGTGCCTTTATTTTTTGTCGCGCATAGGGTTCAGCATTCCCACTGCTGCTCGTCGATTTTCATCGAATGTAGCTAACCCACGCTCTCGCGCTTTCCGCTAATAATCAATTTTCTATGCAAGAAAAAGCCCCTACGAGCATGCAGTCAGTGAGACTTGAACCCACGAAATTGATATTGATAGGCACGCGGACCACCTGCCAAGCCACCGGGGACGCCGGTCATATCTAATGGAAAAAACCCCCGACCAACTTAGATATGATACGCTGAATAATAACGCCATAACAGGGGAAAGGGGGTACCTTGACACCGACGAGTGAAACACGAAAACTGTCCAAAACGATATCCACCACGACTTCTCCTCGTACCCCGATGCGGTTAGATTTTTTGAGCTTCAGATTTCGATTCGACCCGATCGCATTTTCAGATATGAACTTGGTAAGTAGAGTCTTCCTAAGCGGAAAAATCAGATTTATCGTGCGTGTAGAGATATCCACGGAGAGGTGCGTAGCGAGTGCGTTTCTCTTGGCCTCTAGGCCCGAGCCCGCGCCAGCCGACTGTAGTCTGGCCACGGAGGGACGCGCCGCCCACGCGTCCGGCGCGAAGCAACATCGCTACACAGCTGTGTCACCATCCAACTCATCGATCGTCCTGCTGCTGTTTGCTGTCGTGGATAGCATCTTGAATTTAGAGAGCATGCCTTTTTTCGATTTGGAAATCTGATGACCAAGCCAAAATCCGACGATTTGGGTCATCGGATTCTCAAATCGAAAAAAATCCGGTCGAATTTCGCAGATATATCTGGACTGCATATTATATAAGCAGGGTCATTCCTTTCGAAATCGAAAAATACAAATCTGAAGCTCAAGTTCCAACCGCATAGGAAACAGAACCGCATAGGAAACAGCCTAATATGCAAGATAACACAGCCCCTGGCCATTCATCACATCAACAGCAACAGCAGCAGCAGCAACAGCAACAGCAGCAGTAGCAGCAACAACAGCAGCAGCAACAGCAGCAACAGCGGCAGCAGCAGTTGATCCCTCTCACCACGTCGGCAGAGATGAACCTCCGTACCCCGCCGGCCCAGCAGGGGGCTTCGGGGAGAACTTTTTTCCGTCGTAGGTGTCGCATCTGACCCTTCCAGCGTCGGCGTCGAACTTGAGGGTCAGGGAGTCGAACAGGAGGCCCCCGAATAGACGTGCACCGCTGCCGTATCGTGTATGTATGCGTGTGCCACAGATAGGTATGCATAAGGCGCAAAGAAAAGGGGGAAAAGAGAGAAAGAGAGAAACGACGAAAGAGAAAAAAAAAATACGAGAAAACAAGCAAAAACACGAAACCAAAAGTTACACATACATACATGTGGAAAAGAGCGACAAAAAAAAAATTGAGCAAAGAATGACGAGAAGAACGAAGAAGAAGCAAAACGAGAAAAAA
This sequence comes from Nereocystis luetkeana, assembly GCA_031213475.1. Classification (NCBI taxonomy): domain Eukaryota; class Phaeophyceae; order Laminariales; family Laminariaceae; genus Nereocystis; species Nereocystis luetkeana. The sequence continues at coordinate 4,022,317 of JARUPZ010000032.1, forward strand.
AGTTTGAGGAAAACGAGGAAAACGAGGAAAAGGAGGAGAAAAAATAGTGTTGAAAGTTAGAAGAATGCAGAAAAGTAAATAAAAGAAACTTAAAAAATGATGCATGACCGGGAGACGTACAAGTAGCTACATACACCAGGTAGGTTTTAAGCCTCAGTCTATGTTGCATTAACGTACCTGGTACGTGCGTAGTGCATCGCGGGCTGTCGCTTAGTTAGCTTTTGGAGAGGGAAGGAGAGGGGTGGGGCGCACGGGTTGGGGGGGGGGGGGGGGGAGTTTTTTTCCGACAGGAAAGTGGGAGATTTCGGTCCGTTGGGTGACCAACCAGAACCGAAATCTACCCCTCGGGAGTGGGGGTGTAAAGGGGGGTGGGGAGGGGGTACACGACACGGGGGACACGACACACGGGGGTAGGAATTGCCAGCGTTTCTTCCAAACCACAACCAAACCAAATCGAACCGAACAAAAATACTAACAACATTGAAAATAAAAACAAAAATAGGCACTGATGTTTCTTTTGCTGTTGGACCAACCATCAAATCATCCCCTTGTTGCTACCTGCATCAACCACCCCCTTGTCGTCAAAAGCTACGACAAGAGGAAAAACAGGACGTGCTGTACGCATGTCATAGGGATACGAACATCTTCACGGTCATATTTTCCGACCACAAACGGCCACTATGCATGACAGATTAATACTGGTACCGCAATAGTAACAACAAAAAGGCGCGGCGTTTGTTCGTTGATGTACTGACGTTTTGCTGTTGATCATGCCTTCCTTATCGGTCCCGGGGCGGCCCGTTCCGAGGGGGTGCCGGAGGGCGTTGGCGTGGACGAACCCAATCGCCTTCCCCACCGTATACAAAGACACCTGTCATTACCACCACCAAACGGCACCAGCACGTCAAGCAAGCGGCGCGCGGTACGACGAGAGACGATGGACGCACAGGAAAGACGACATCATAATAGATACGGCAGACGGCGGTTTTCGATCAGCGGGAAGGCGAGGAGGGAGGGGGGGGGGGGGGGGGGGGGGGGGTTATCCTCGGCTGCGGTATGTTCGCCGGCGCGTACTTATAATCACGCTATAATGTCAACGAACGCGTCGCTTCTTCCCTGCAAGTCTCCCTCGCATGGACGCCTTTGCTGCGAATACCAAGTTCTGGCAGGACGCAAAGGGCTGTTATCCTCGAAATCCTTTGCTCGAGCGTCAAACCCTCAAGACGGTGGAGGTGATGAAATGCGGGTTACTATCAATAATAGGTACTTCTTCTGGTGTTCCGCCCTGGCTTGCCGCCGGCTCACATTCTCTCCAACGTTCTTGGCCCGAGTGAACCCCAGCGCTAGCGCCTGCCCCTCCGCGTCCTTCGTCGGCACGCCCTGCGCGCGCCCAAGTCGACAGTGAAACGATTCGTCATCATGAGGAGTCTGTACTGTACTGTACGTGCTGTGCTGTGGTACTTCCACGAACTTGAAAGCGCGACATCGACAATACCAGCAGGCTTCGGCTAACAACAGTTCGCGACGACTCGATACAGTAACCTTCGATTAGCAACATATAGAGAGGCTGCTAGCCATTCCGAGCTATCCCGCGCACGGCGCATGCCCCCCCTCCTGCCCCCTCCCCCGTTCATACGACTACGGCTATACATTACAATGAGTACACTCCCTCCCCGCCGCCGCCTCCTCTTCCTCTCTCTCTCCCCCCCCCCCCTTAAGCCCCCCCTCTCCTTCTCTTGATGCCTACCATGGCGTGGTCGGTCATCATGAACATGACGTACTGAGACCAGATGCTGGCACGGGCCCTCTCTAGGTAGGGTCTCCACATGTACCGGTGGGCCATCTCCACCTTACAAATCTCGCTCACAACATCCACCGCCCTGAGCACAATACAACACCACCATGGCACCACAGGGAGGACAACGAGCGGATTTGTGACGAAAGTTATACGAAAGGCAAGGTAATTATTTTCAAAAATAATTGTCAAAAGTTATCAAAACTTGTCAGGCCTTGAGACTAGCTGTCATCCCAGGTACAGTTTATTCTGGTCATATTTATTATTTCTGGAGTTTTCAGCGATCTCCGAAGCCCAAGAATCAAACCTATCTATTATGAGACAGAAAATAACCTCTATTTTTGGTCTCAGTTCCTAGAAGGTGCAAAAATCATCGAATCCTCTCAGAGCTGAGCCCAGTCCTGAGCGGTCTTTGGTGCCTCCAGGAACTGAGAGTTACTTGAATTTTGGGTACTATCACTACAGCAGCATTACTACACCCGCCGAATATATCCGTCACCAACGCCAAAGCATCACACCTACGGCGAGCTGCACCTACGGGCTACGGCGCTCGGTAAGATAGGGCTTCTCCCTCACAGTGAAGCGATAGCAGCAGCAGCAACAATGGCGATTCGACGTTGCCGGCGAAAATCAACCCGGACTTGGGTACCGAGACCACGCGCACGGCGACGCGGCGGCCGTTGGCTTCACTTCCTTGGACACAAACAAGACCAACCAATGCTATATGAAACCAGGTTCCGAAATCAGAAGCCATAATAAATTGTCCTTATTTCTTATGCACATATTTCTTGAGCCTCAAAACTAGAAAAAAAAAAACGCCAGAAACACCGCTCATTTTTTTCCCATAAATAGCTGGTCTAAGCCCTTACAACCTGTCGCCACTTTTTTGCGAGAAACTTACTTGAAAATAGTGTAAGGTATTTTTTGTAGTGGTCAAAGGGTTACCAAAGGAAGCGAGAAACCTAGTTACCAGGCCCAAAACGATAAGGCCTCTTATCAAGCGAGCGAATTGTCACACAGCAACCAGGTACCTTACAAGCGCATCAGATCACAACGTAACCGTGAAAAAGACGAGCAAAACGATCGCGTACGTAGCGAGCAAGAGTATCACAAATCGCGCAAAACGGTTGTTGCATGGAGAGAAAAATTGACACAAAGCGAGAAAAAACGATCGCTAAGAACGCTCACAAAACATCAACGAGGGGAGGAAAATACATCAAAGAGCGAGCAAAATGACCACAAAGCGCGAGCAAAATGACCATACGGCGAAAGATTATCACAGAGAGAGCGCAACGATCCCAAGGAGAGCGTAATAACACCACAAAACGCGCCAAAGTGCTCACAAAAAAGAACAAAGCAAAGACACATGACACACCAGGCGCGGAGGAAAATCACCCGAACAACTCACGCATAGGCGAGGAAGCAGCCGAGGAACTGCGTGATCAACCCTCCGTCGTGGAAAAAGAAGGAGGTTGTCTTAAACCACGACCACAGACCGTATCTGCATTCGTTCGTTTGCCACCGCCGTCGCCGAGAAAAACCAGCACAAGTAGCGGCCGAGCGTAGCGGGAAATGGTGGGGGTGGCAGCGGGGAGGTGCGTCAGCGGCTGGAAGGAGGGAGGGGGGGGAGCAGGAAGGAGGGAGGGCGGGAGGGAGGGAGAGAGGGAGGGAGGGAGGGAGGGAGGGAGGGAGGGAGGGACGGGCGCAGCCTACCCTATGCTTGTGCACGCGCGCAAGCACGCACCCACCAACCCACCCACCACCCACCCGCTTTCGCAGTGCGGTGTGCAAGACTTCGGAAAGGTCACGGAGTGGAGAGTGGAAGTGGCGCAGGTCTCTATTACTATTACTGCGCTACAGTACTGTCTATCGTTTCTGTATTTATTTCTTCTACAGCCGAGCTGTATGTACAAGCGCAAACATTGAACAATCACGAAAAAATAACGACGGAATATTTTGCACACGGACGCGCGGAGTGCGGGCGGGAGGGCGGGGGGCAGCCATAGACTAGGGTCCAAATTACCGCAGTACCCGTGCTTGCGCGGGGCGCGAGCGGGATGAGGTGGGGTGGAACGGGGCGGGTCGCGGGTTGCGGGTTGCGGGTTAGAGAGATATCCTCGGTGCCACATGTTACCGGTGAGCTATTTCGAGGGACGCGCGGTCGGCAAGGCTTCACTGACACGCGGGCGGCTTCGGTGAGCGGAGGTGTGCTCTCTTTTGAACAGTGGCCCTTGGCGGACGCTCACGATGGCATGGCACTCGCGGGTAACGCGTCATATGACACTCACATGACACTGCTGTGGCGCTGTGGCTTTTCCTGTGCCGTTTGTTTCTGAAAAGAGTGGCATTTTTTAACCAAAAATACCTTGAACGTTCTTGCAAGGACCATTCTTAAAAAAAAGGAATAGCAACTGACCTACCGACCGTCCGACCTACGTGAGGCACTCACAGCATGGCGCTCCAGATGAGGAGAGAGACGTTTTTGTGCAGCTTGATGAAAATCCAGGCCTTGTTGTTCGCGTGCAGGAGCCGAGTCCACTTTAAGAAAGACGCCAACACCTGCGAGGCACGCAGCACACGGCCAGGAATAACGATAAGGAGAGGAACAAGCGCACTGCTACGGTCAAGAATAAGGCCAAACAGGCGTTCATCTTCGGCGCCGGGGTTCTCAACCTGGTGGTATTAATAGTAGCAGTTGAACGTCTCAGTCGCTGCCAACGATGTTGCTACTGCTACTACTGCTACTGCTACTGCTCCTACTACGTTACTACGACCACTGCTACTGCTACTACTACTACTACTGCTACTACTACTACTACTACTACTACTACTACTACGTTACTACGACCACTGCTACTGCTACTACTACTACTACTACTGCTACTACTACTACTACTACAACTACTACTACTACTACTACTACTACTACTACTACTACTGCTGCTACTATTACTGCTACTACTGCTACTACTGTATACTACTATGGCTATTGCCACTACCATTAACACTACTACTATGACTATTGCACCCGATGTAACGCCCCCCAAAGAGCACGTACGCAACACACCTTCGCCAAAAACTCGATGAGAAAGTAGGCACCCACTGCCACCGAGATCACGTTCAGCCACTGCCGGAGGCAAAGGTTCCCCAGCTGGATGCAATTGTCCAGCTTGTTCGACAGGGTGGTCAGCAAGAGACCTGAGATAACCACGATGCAGAAGAGGAGGTTGCGCGACACATGGGTCCAGTCCAGGGCCGGAAGCTCTCCCAGGTCGTGCACTTTCTTCTTCTGCTTATTTTGAACGCGCGCGTGTGTGTTTTCCGGGAGGGGTGCAAGAGGGAGGGAGACCCCACTATCAGCGGGGGCATCGAGTCGCTGCTGTCGAAACTATCCACCGAGGTACCAGATAATGTTTCACCATGTACCGCAAAAATGGACCAATCCTAGTCTGAAATGAAAAATAAAATACCGCAGTATACCTGGTATTAATAGTAGTTAGTCCCCAAAAGGTGGCAACACAGCAGTAAGTAGTGCAGGTGCAATGTCCGGTGCACTACTGCCCAACAAACAATGCGTACACGAGACGGCCGGTCGTATGCCGGTCAAAAGAGCGGGGGGGCGCTTCCACACGTACAGAAAAGGGATCACCACCCACGACCCACTCACCTTTTCCCCCCCCCACCCCACCCCCAACCCCCCAGCAGTAAAAAAACACCAGCGCACCTGCATGGACAATATCTGCGCGTCAGCCCCGTCGTCATCCTCCTCCTCCGCGTCATCGTCCACCCCAAAGTCCTCAGACAGGGCTGCTCCCCGCACGGACATGTTGTTGTCCGCCTGCACGTCGAAGGCCATCTTCTCCACGGAGGCACCGGGGTTTCCTAGGCCGGCCTTGCGGAGGCAGCAGGTCACCCCGCGGAGCAGCAGGCCTCCGCAGCCGTGAAACCCATCGCTGCCTATGCGCTTCAGCAGGCGGGCGTCTCTGTTCACCTGCCGAAAGAAGTCTTCCACCTGTGTGTGATGGAATCGAAACAATGCTGTAAGGCTGAGTAGGCGATTGGTTATTGTTATGGTACTGCTTTGATTGAGGCTGAAAACCCGGCAATTACCTGGGTTCAGGTATTGGGATCGTATTTGTATTTCTTGGGAGACGTATCTTAGATGGAAAACCAGGGTTTTCCCTCAAGATCTTAGTCAGCTGGGCTAAAGATACAAGGTTAACCAATCGCCTACCCAATCTAAGCCTTATAACACTCTCCCCCCCTGGAACGGACCGGATATACGGGTCGACGTGCCACCAACACGTGGTTCCAATTTTTGGACCAATTTTTGGGGATCCAGAAGTACTTTTTCTGATTCTTGACACGAGGAAATGCACTTTTCTTTAAAAAGCGTTTTCATCGTGGACGTGACATTCGAACTCACGACCAACGGCCTATGTCCTGCCGTCGATGCCATTTGTTTAAGGTCTTATTATTACGGGGGACCATAGTTAATAGGACCTGTGGTATACATAAAAAAATATAGTTTTAACCATTTTTACTCACATTATTAGGTCCTATTAACTACCTGGTATGGTCCCCCATAATAATAGTCCGTTGGGCTAAAGGTAAAAGGTTAAACAATCGTCTACCCTATCTAAGCCTTAGCCTACCCAGTCTTATTAAGCCTTATAACATTTTCCCAGCAAGGCACGAGCCTTGTCCTCAGTCTCTGCGTGCACGAAAGGAATAAAGCTGCTCTTCTTCAACCTCTAAGCGAACAGCATAGTACGTGAGTCCCAACGAGTACCTGCTCAATAGTCAAACCCGTCAAGGGATACAAAGTGTCCCGACCGCGATTTTAACAAATGGCGTAGTCGGCAGGAGTCCAACGGACTAAGACCTTGACATACTAAGTATGACGTCTATCGGCGGGGCATGGGTCGTTGGTCGTGAGTACCACTCTTCCTGGGTCCCCAGAGATTGATTGAAGAACTGCGGACTAGGCACGTACGGCCTCATGCGAAGACGAAGGAGCCCGCTGTTCCGAAGGGGGGGGGAGTGTTGTAAGGCTTAGACTGGGTAGGCGAATGGTTAACCTTTTACCAGGTAGCCTAACGGACTAAGAATCGAACAATTGAAGAGAGCCCAAGTATCGCGGGAAGCCGAAGCGGGGGGACGGACGTTGTCTTTTTTATGTTTCGTCTCTTAGGCACGTACGTGTCGTTTCAGTACGTGCCGTTCCAGTCCGTTTCGTTTCAGTACGCGCCGGTTGGATCCGTGCCGTTTCAGTATACATGCGTGCCGTTTCAGTCATTGCTGTTTCATTCTGCGCCGTTTCAGGTTTCAGTATTCAGAAGGGTACACAGGGTCGGGGGTGGGGCATGAGAAATAACGACCAGACGTACGAGTATACTCGTAGTTATCTTGTGCAATATATGGGTGGACAACACGCCCCCGCACGCCCGCACTCGGGTCTGGTCACAAGGCACAAGGTGGGTACGAAGCACGAAACATTTGAACCATACTTGGTACCTGGAACTGAAATTTCGAATTTGGGGCCGCAGTGGCCGCAGTACAGCAGTATCATACCTGTACGCAACTGCAGTACCAGACTTATCTTTCTGTATCTTTTTTTTTTTCCAAGTTTTTTTAGCAACAACGGCGGTCCGTGGTCCGTACGCGTACACAGACCATGCGTTCACGACCGTTTTCCCGGTCGCACACGACCGTTTCAGCACTGCCACAGCTTGCTGCACTGCCTTTACACCGTGTTGCACGGCTGAAAATGCTGCATGCACGCCTGCTTTGGTGTGGTCGCGAAGCAACGACGAAATGACCGAATATCCGGGCTTCAATGAAAACTGCTGTGTGTTGTTGCATACCAGGTAGCAGGTATGATAATCAAGACGATTTTTGAAGTTCCATACCTGGTACCTGGTACCTGGTACCTCAATCCCTTCTCCCAATTTGTTAAAGGTCCTCACATGGTACGATACGCAGTCTAAAACTCATGCATGAAACTGATGAAAACCATCTTCGCTGAATCCTGCACCAGGTACGTACTACGCATAGACTTTTTAGCTGCTGTCATCATCACTTTTTGACATTTATTTACAACACAAAAGAGTCGAACCACTCCGCACCTTGTCCGAGTGCCCGGGCGCCGCATCAGCTGGCTGTTCGTTCCTCTCGGCATTGCTGACGCTGGCAGCGTTCACCGAAGACTGCCCCCGCCGGTGCCCGCGAACTGGCGGCGCAATACTCATATTGGCGTTCAGATTCCTCATCGTCGTCATTCTGGCGAGGTCGGCCATGTGGTTTGCTCCCTCGACGTCCGTGCCAAATCTCCTAGGGACCCTGCCGTCATCGCTGGAGGACCCCTCCTCGCCGCCGCTGTGGTCTTCGGTGGTGATGGACTCGAGGCTACCCTGTGTTGGGTTGAGGCAGTCGTTATCGCTCAGATCAACGTCCATGCCGCCGCCGCCGCCGCCGCCGCTGCTGCTGCTGCTGCTGCTGCTGCTGCTGCTGGTGCGCTAGCTTGATGCTCTCCTGCTGTTATTAGCCAGGCACTCGGGAGTTTTTTTGTTTTTCTTGTTTCGCGTGTGAGATAATGATGACAGCAGCTGCAGCACCGCTCCGCGGCTGAAAGAGAGGCTGTTGATAGGGGTATGTGCCGCCGCCCCAGCTATTATTATTATAGCTGTCGGTAGCTTATTGCTCTCTGCCTGGAGAACTCGGCCTCTCCGTCACTGTTGTGCTACTGTTGTGCTTACTGCCCTCGGTTTGGCGGCACCCAAGAGCCGGCCTCTCTCTCCCTGTGCTCCTCCCTCGCCCCTGCTGCGTCACGCGTAACCGAACTTTGTGAACAGTAAATTATTTGTTGATGATGGAGAAAAATAAAGGAGTTTTCAAAGTTCAAAAAGTTGAAAAATGTTCTTCTTTGCAACGGCCCTCGGGGAAATTAATTTCCCATTGATTGGTTGTTGCTGGATATCTTGGCGCCGGGTATAGGATCTTCACGTCTTCACACGATATCTTCATCCAAGTTTTCAGGTACCAACCACATCATCATACAACCACATCATCATATAATCCCAACTACTGCTCTGTACGAGTAATAAACAATAGAGAAACGTCAACGATCCAACAACGATGATAAGATGTGATGATGATGACAATGTGTCGGTCGTGATATGGTACGCTGTTTTGTTGTTGTTGTTGTTGTTGTTGTTGTTGTCATTGATAGTGGTTGTCGTCGTTATTGCTGTCGTTTTACGATGTTGTTATCGCTGGTGCTGTTGTTGTTGCTGTCGTTGTTTGTCGTTGTCGTTTTGTTGTTGTTAAATATCATTGCAGTTATGACGTACCTGGTTAGTTGTTGTTTGCATTGGCAGTTTGTACTCCAGGCGTGTGTGGGCCACGTGCGCATGCATGATTGCATCGTAGATGGTACGGCATAATCAGTGCCAGGTACTATTATTATTAATATTATTATAGTACCAGGTATCATTCTACACCACCAGCAGCACCAACCTAGCTGTACAGACGACGGGCGGACGAGAAACGCACACACACGTATGGTATGTGTGCTGTACGTACAACATCCCACACAGACAATACACGTAGAACCCAGATAGATAGAGCACACATACCTGGTATATAGATGTGGTAAAAACACTTTTAGCTCAGTACGACGAGGAAAACAGTAGTAGTAGTAGTAGTAGTAGTAGTAGTAGTAGTAGTAGTAGTAGTAGTATTAATAGTAGTAGTAGTAGTAGTAGTAGTAGCAGTAGTATAGTAGTAGTAGTAGCAGTAGCAGCAGCAGTAGTAGTAGTAGTAGTAGTAGTAGCAGTAGTAGTAGCAGTAGCAGTAGTAGCAGTAGCAGTAGTAGTAGTAGTATAGTAGCGTAGGCACCATGTAATGTACCAGGTATGCATGTAGCCAGATCACAGATCATAGATGATGCGAAGCTGTTATCGCCGCAGATAGATCTATGCACTGTGTACTACAGTGCATGCAACAGAACAGTAGTAAGCATATTATGCCGGCGGTCAACAGTATTACTACGTACGCATAGTAGTCCGATTTCTAACTGCGGGGTCTACTTTGAACTTCCAATACCGCCGCCATGCAGCCCTCTCTCTCCTGAAGTTGGGTCTCATCACGGCCTCATCATCATCAGACAGGCTGCATGTTATAATGATAATCATCGTACGAAACTCTTGTTTATGTTCTACGAGTATTTTCGTACGAGTGCGCATACAATAACTCTTTCCTTCAGCATCATTGTGATACGCACACAGCATCAGTGCGTTACGACCCGAGGTCACATACATCAGGTCACATGCATTATTATTGTCCTTTTTCGCGACATGCCGTGGCACATGCCGTGGTACCTCAAATACTGTAGTATAACCCTGGTAAATCGGCGGTGCGCCTCTCGGAACGAGCCCACTTACTACTACAGTAATAACTACTACTACTAGCGGCATGATATCACACCCATACTTGTTGGCCCTTCTCTTATCTCAATGCCGTCGCTCGTTTCATGCGTATTCTTTTTTCGGGTGCCTTGTATTCCTCATTGCCCCCAAGTAACCTACCTAGTTGATCAGGGGTTCTGCTATACCGTTGGTTGCCCCGTGGGAACGTCGTGTACGATTTCCTATACCCCTCCGACGGTGATACAGCGCTGGGGTATGCGACTGCGGTGTGATGCGCCCGGAACGCGTTTACCTGGTTGTCGGCACGCAGTGTTGTGGCGTGTCTCAGTGCGGTTCTTCCGGAACCAACCGACGCTCATGTCGTGCTTGGGGGGCGAATCTCTTGTTGTCTTGCGTAGTGACCCTATTTGCGATAGACATGAAGGCAGGTACCTGGGGGGGGGGAAAGACGACACCTGTTACGACGGCCACGGCTATAGACTGCTATTATATTGTCCAGAATGATGTTGAGGGTAACACCTCCTGCACTATTATATGCACGATTTGAGCCGGGAAAAGTTTTGGAAAAAATACAAAACAGAAAAAAAAAATAATAAAAAACAAACGTTAAATGCCACAGGCAGCAAACAAAATGTGTGCCCGGGGTACTCACGCGCTCATATTCGTACTATATCATACGGTGGGAAAGCATCGGGAAAGCATCGAATCAGTGAGTGTGAAGAGATCCACTCATGAAAGACAAAGCCGGACTGATGATGCATTCCCTTCCTCGCGTGCTCGCGAACATCCGTTCTGCCGAAGCACGCGCGACAGCATTACAAAACTGCCGTGCGTAGCGCACACTAAAGAGGATATTGTTCGTCGCCTACCGATGGATCGGTCAACGAACGAACACCGGCAGCAACGCGTCCATAAGTATCGAACACCAAGTGATAGTGTGCCGTATAAATCTTGAGTAGCCTATTTCTGTGCGTGGGGGGTATCAGATCTTGCTTTGATCTGTAGGGTCTCATGGATGATCTCGAGAGCATGGCTTTACCTTAGCCCCCCTCTATCTAGTCAACTCCTCCTTCTCCTCTGTTCATTGCCATCTTTCCTCAGCAAAGACAATCAACATACCACCATTTCCTTAAATATAATCACCTTGTGGATAAAATATTGAATTACAGTCTTTATATTTAGGGGCATACCAGGTAGTGTATAGCCGGTCGCCCCGGTGGTTCAAGTGGTTAACCTCGAATTCTACTTGTGTTTGAGTCCTGGGTTCGAGCCCCAGGTGGGCCGGACATTTGACTTTATTTGCAAAAATAAAAATAAAAAAGGATTCAATTGTTGAGAACGCTTTGCAGCGTGGGTAGGCACAATTCGATGCGAGGCGACGACGGAAGAAAAGGCTGAAATCTTCTCGCGATAAAAATGAAGGCACGTACCGTAGCGGGAAGGGGGGAGAAGAGCCTGATATGTGACCGCGGATCTGAGTTACGAGTTGGAAGGAGAGAGAGAAGAAGATGTGCAAGATAATAAATGGGATGAGCAAAAAAAAAAAAAAAAAAGTGGTACTGGGGTAGGGTCCCCAGTACGTGCATCATGGGCTTTCTACAAGCAATAGTGTCGCCACCATCAATCCTTTACACTATGAATAGGGCTGCCAATAAGGCGTGGCTTGGCTGGATTTGACGGCTACTTATTATCACTCAGTAGCATTCACAGTTAGGTGGCCAAGTGAGCCAACTTTCAATCGCTGACTTCATACGTTTTTACCACTAAAACACACGATGAGCCACAATCGCACCCGCCAGATACGAAGAGACGGCAGATCTCCGCAACTTCTACCGCACGCACCTACCGGCCTTACCGCCTAGCCAACTACCGCCTCACCCGAGTGACAATCATAACACCCCCCCTCGGACGAACGTCAGTACCGATTTTTTTCCCCCAAAGCGTGGTGGCTTATACTTCTCGAACGAGCGCGCACAAACGAATATGGTGGCCGGTTCTTCTCGAAATACTTCCGTAGACGCGTCGCTCGGCTTACTCAGTACGCTCTCCTTGTCGTCGAGAGGAATGCAGCTTTCAACTTCGTCCAAGGGGGTGTGCTACATATCAGTATCCCACGTGTGATAGGAGGTGTGCCACCTTATCCACTGTGGTACGGTGTAATATTCTTATCACACGTGTGACAAGGTAGCCGGCGGCTTATAGTCAGCCAACCCACAGCCCCACCAATCACACAACCCCACGTTGGAAGCAGGAGTAGGAAGCCAGGACCGACGGAGTAATCTGTGGGGTCATCTGCCCAAGAGCCTCGACGAGATGCGCCTGGCGGACCTGCGTCGCCGAACGGTCTTCTTCCAAGGCGCAAATGGACGCCTCTCGGCACAGAGCCACAACCTACATGTATGCAGCAAGCCATGGCACGTGTGAAAAATAGACGACGCGTATGTACGAGACCGGGTGGGGGGGAGAGGCGGGGGAAGGGGGGGGGGTCAGTCAACCATCACCATCAGCGTTGCAGGGGTGGGATAATGCTTATTTGTTGGTTCCCCGTACTCGTGCTCCAAAAACTTCAGTCGCAAGGTGGGCGAGGGGGGGGGAGTGGGAGTGGAGGAAGGAGGGAGTACACAAGGGAGGCATTTTTTTTCTTCTTGCTTCACGGTCAAGATGGACTCAATGCCTAAGAATACAGGGAGCACACAAGGGGGAGGGGAGGGTTGGGGGGGGGGGAGGGGGGACTCATGCCTTGTATGGTCGTAGTCGTATGACCATAGACGCTAGCATCCCTACAATGCCGGGGCGGAGCACGTCGGGTTTTCATCGACCACACAGATATTGCTTGCACCAAGCGCGAAGCGCCATTAGGTGTTCGGCAAGTCGGGGTAGGCTGGTTCCTACTAAGAATCGCTTGTGAGGCGAACTTTCTCAATGGGGGTACCAGGTACACATCTGCATGTTTGTCTCGGGGTCAGAATAAGCCCCGGGGCTTACTGTAGATCTACTGGTACATTGTGGTTACTTGTTGTTACGCAGTGCTCCAACTCTCAACTATGAGGACGGCTGGTATAGAGTGTGGTTCGTACAACTAACAGCAATGCCGCAGACTCGGGTGCGAGGGTCGGCAGCATCCAATTTTAGGCCGTGGAAGCGTTACGATAGTGCTGGGTAGGGTAGTTTATTTTCCTTTTTTCCATGCGACAAATACTGAGGCAAGTGCCGTGCGTAGTGGGGAGGGGGGCGGGGCGGGGTGGGCTATACTTTATGACACCCCAAGATTTACGCTGCGACGAAAGAAGGGCTTTTAGGACTGCGCTCACGCTGTGGGGACACATGATATCACTTGAAATAAGTGTAGGATTTAGGTTTCTGTGCACTACAATACTAAAAGGGTTACAAGCCAAGATAAAGTACGCAGAAAGATGGAACACTTGAATAGATACACAGAAGAGGTGCCCGCGTCACAACTAACGGTGCACACATCGGTGCACCTCACCTCCGCGCCAGAAAACCCCTCCGTACGCCGGGCTAACTCCTCACGATCCACGTCCCCCGAACAGGGCACCTTCGCCAGAGACAGCCGCAGGATTTCTCTTCGGGAAGGCGTGTCCGGGGGGGGGACGTAGACAAGTCGATCCAGTCGTCCGGGTCGGAGCAGCGCGGGGTCGATGACGTCGGGGCGATTGGTCGCTGCCACAACAACCAAGCGCTTCACCGGCTGGATGCCATCAAGCTCCGTCAGCAGCTGTCAAAGTGCGCGGAGACATAAAACGTGTCATATATCACGCTTTAACTGATTGGCTGCATGCGTCGGAGCTCATTGGCTCAGGTTGCGTCGCATTTGGCTCGGGTTGCGCCGCATTTGGCTCAGGTTGCGCCGCGTATATTTGTGGGACGGTATTCATCAGGTATTTACGAGTACGAGTACGGCTCTTGGTTGGATATCGACCTAAGTTCTTCGTCTGCCTGTTCCTGTGATGGAGACGTGCTTCGTCTATCTACACTACCCTATACATTATACCGACAACACGCCGCTGCGCAAGCGATTGGGATGGGTGCTTGACCGCTTGCCGAGACATGGCAGCAATCCTCCACATAGTCGAAACACAGCACTTGAAATTGAGTTCGTTTGCATTGCGTACGAGTGTATACGTGCCTTATCCGGAATATTTTTGCCGGAACTATTTCGCGGTTCTTGCGACACCGACATCAGTGCCGCATCGAAAAAAAGGCGGCACAATAACAGAGAGGGATAGAGATGCGGTGCAATAACCACGCTTAGCCGTGTGCACCCCTTGGGTTGATAAATCGGGTGTCCATCTCGTGCGCGCCGCAAAATCAAAGGTGATAAATACAAGTATGCGCGCTTGATTGTGTGTACCCCCTAAGACTGCTCGACCGGGCATCCCTCATCTTGCTAACGCCACAGTCACCGTCCCTCAACCCCCACCCAGCCTTACACCCCACCATCCCGGAACAGAAACACCCACCCACCCACCCACCCACCCACCCGCTCATACCTGTGTCAAAACTCGTTCCGTGGCGCCCGCTCCCCCTTCCCCACCCCCGCCCCGCTTGCACGCGAGGGCGTCCACCTCGTCGAAGAAGATTATCGTCGGCGCCGCAGCTCGGGCCCTCTTGAAGAGCGCCTGCATCGCGCGCTCGGATTCTCCCAGCCATTTGCTCAGCAGTTCCGGCCCTAAAAACATTCACAGGGAGTGACATATTTTCAGGGTGCGAGCCACTCACAGGGTATACGTAGGGTCGATGGGATGAGTGAGGGTAGAGAAGGGAAGAGCCCGGCCGGCCGGACGGGACGGGACGGGACGGGACGCTCAGCCGCGTCCCGCGTACCGCCCGTAGCCGCATCGAATTCTCCCCACAAGTCTGCGAAAGTACCAAGAGGCTATGTTCCCCGTGAACAAGTCCCGACGGTCCGATACGACGGTGGGGCGGGCTGCGGACAGGTTGCTAGGTTTTCGGTATGACCGAGACAACGTTAGCTGCGTTAAGCTATGCACGACATGAGCAAAGCGACCAGTATGTAATCTGGAGAGGCGCACGAAGAAGCAGTCGTGCTTTAGGCACTCGAGAGGAGGGGCGGGGGGGGGACATTCTCGGCGGTCTATAGCCTGCTCCAAAAAGATGGGCACGGTTCCCTCGCATCACGACTGCCCACAAGGCGACGACGTCGATGCGTTCGCCAAAAAACGGGCAGCAAAAACGCGGGTGGTTGAACCCTGTGCTTCCCCCATTCGTATGCACGACACGTACAGAATAAACGGAATCGCTCGTCTTGCTCACCTTTTACCGCGAGGAAATTCATTCCCGATTCCGTCGCCAGCGCCCGAGCCATTAGCGTCTTGCTGCAACCCGGGGGGCCGTACAACAATACTCCCCTGGGGGGCGACATCCCCATTCTCTGGAACGCCTCGGGGTGCCGCAGGGGCCACTCGACGACCTCTCGCAAGCTCTGCTTCACGCCCTCCATCCCGCCGATATCTCCCCACTTCACGCTGGGCACCTCCACCGCCACCTCTCTCAATCCGCTCGGAGACACCAACGGCAGCGCCGCCAAAAAATCGGGCGGGGTGAGAGTCGGCAAGCCCTTCCGACCCACCCCACTCGGCCTTCCTATTCTCTCTGTGGCAAAACCGTCCGCGTTTCCACCTCTCTCTTCATCATCCTCCTCCTCCTCCTCTCCCACGCCGTCGCCACCGCCGCCCGATAGAGCCCCCCACCCGCCACGAGTCCTCCTTAGCGCCTGCAGAGCGGCTTCCTTGACCAAGAGCTGGAGGTCGGCGCCCACGAACCCGTGGGTACGCGCGGCAATCTCCCTCGCACCCCCTCCAAGACCCTTGCCGTTGTTCTCGCCATCGCCGGTTGACGCGTTGGCGGCGGCAGCGGCGCCCATGGCGTGGGGCACCCCGCGCAGCAAAACTTCGAGAATCTCGGCCCGGCCGGCGGCATCGGGAACGCCGACCTCAACCTCGCTTTTAAAATCGTCGACCGAAAGAAGGGAGGGCAAACACGACGACCAAGAATTGCCGAAGCAAAAGCAAAGTCACAGGCAAGCAAAGGAAAGCGGAGGGAAGCAGTCAGTCGGTTGGCGGGGTATCAAGGTACCCCGACATTCTCTAAAAAAATACCTTACACATCCTCAGCGGAGTATATCGGGGGCGGGGGCGGGGGGGGGGTCTCGTAATTAGGGAGAGGCGGTAGCAACACCGGTGCGTTCCGGGAAACGTCTGCTCATACCGCGGTGGGCTGCACACGTTGATAGGATGGCATGAAAACAACAGCGGCCTCGGTCGTTTCTGACCGAAGGGCGTGCAGCATGCAGGGCTAACCGGGAAACACGGCCTGATCGGGGACGGACGTCCACAAGAGTAATTAATCACCTGTCCAACCGGCCGGGTCTTCGCAAAGCAGGGTCCAGCGCTTGAGGCCTATTAGTGCACGCAATCACGACCACCTGGAGGATAAAAAAACCGGGTCAGACTCGAGTCGGACAAACAAACAAAGCACAGTTCGGAACAATGAAAAACCTGAAGCGCACAAAAACAACCGCAGCACAACATAATGAAAAGAAAAACAGGTCTCGAGGTTCGCGCCCCCCCCGCGCGAGCGAGGGCGATAAGATTGAACCAACCTCTACGCAGTGCTTGTTCACATCAACTCCGCACTCGACTGGCAGGCTTCAGCCGGGACCGTCCGTCCGTCGGATGGGGCCAAATTTTCCCGTTTCCAGCGCATGTCAAGTCGCGCAACCGCCGTTCACGCTAACGAGCACAACACCATAGGCCCTCATACTGGGTATTCGAGTTCACCTTTGGTCTTGCAACCAAAAACAAGAATAAAATATGGAGCTCGAGGCAGCGCGAAGCAAAAGACGGAGCGGAGCGCCTGGGTTGCCCGGTCGTCCCTTGGCGTAAGGGCTGTTACCCGCCGCCCAATATGGTCGATATTGAAAACAAAAACAAGGACAGCAAAATCGAAATCCACCCTCTTCGCCTCAACCGCCTTACCGAACACACTACAGAAAAACAACCATTCAATTCACCAGCCGAACGCACCAACCGCTCTTCTAAAACAAACCACACATGTGTATACCTATGTTCAAGTGTTTCGAAACGAAGGCTTAATTTCACCCATATGAGGCTTATTTTCACCCCATCTGCCTGGGGATTGAAAAACACAAAAACATAAACATCAACCATACGTCGCACAAAACAAAAACGTACCATACACCAGAACGAATCAACCACTATACCGACCGAATCAACCATGCCAGAACTAAACCAACAACTCTGCCGACCTGTTCCTGAGCGTCTATCCCATCCAACAGGGCCAACATCGTCGAGACCACCCTACGCTGCGCCTCGCTGCCAGCCTGGTCTCGCCGAGGGCACAGCGTGTCCACTTCGTCAAACACGATCAGACACGGCGCGTTCTCCGAGGCCTCCGCGAACGTCTGTCGAAGCGCACCCTCGCTCTCCCCCACAAACCTGGGGCAGTTGCCAGTCAGGAAACGCCGAACGAGACGAGCACCATACAACGTACAGTACGTCTTACTGTGGTGGCGAAATAACAGGCCTCGGGCGATTGGGCGCACGAGAAAACAAAGTGATACCCGCATTCCAGTACCGGCTACAGCCATCATTGACGAGGTGCGGAGTCCAACCAGATGGCGTTGGCGGGGAAAACCTTTGAAAAAAGGCATGGCAACGGTCGAGTCTTTACCCTTTATATAACCCTCGCGGCGAATCAATCCGCAACCTAAACCTCACAGTAAGTCAGTCAGGACTACCAGTGCATCAGCCTCTGCTCGGTGGAGCAGAGTAGATAAGGGGAGTCGGCAGAGCAGAGTCTTAACCGCGTAGGAAAACAGTCCTTAGACATAATTTCGCAGTTTTTGCCCACATATCCTGTCGTAAAACACTCACCTCGACATCACCTCGGACCCGTTGACAACGATCACGTGGCACCCGCAAGCCTTGGCCGCTGCCCTCGCCAGCGTAGTCTTTCCGGTTCCCGGCGGCCCGTGCAGTAGCACCCCCCTGGGCGGGCGCAGCCCGTACCTGCGGAGGACTTCGGGAGACCTCAGAGGAAGCTCTATAGCCTCTCTGAGCTGCTGGATTTGGGAGGAAAGACCTCCCACAGACCCCCAATCTTCGCCGTCCCCTTGTGCGCCTTCCCGGTTGCGGCGAAAACCCGCAGAGCCGCCCGTTCCGGCAGTTCCTTCCTGGGAATTTTCCTCTGGCGCAACGCCGTTACAAGCCGGTGGAGCGTCAGCGCCCGAAATATCTATCGCCGTGTCCGGGTTGATAAGCCAGAGCGTCTCGCCGCATCCCCACCCCCTTATCCCAGCTTTGTCGCTGCCACCGCCTGGAGTTCCTCCAACACGATGGCATTCTGCCGACGGGGTTCGGGGTGGAGCTCCAGCCTTGCCGTCGGCCGGAGTCGAGGGCTGTCTCGAAAAAGGCGAAGCAGGAGCGGATGCTAACGTTCCCGATTCTCCCCGCCGTCTATCTCTTCCGGCGTCCCCTCCTGCAGTTGCGGAGCGTAGCGAGGAGCTAGGCCCGTACTTCTTCTCGAGCTTGGCGAAAAGTTCTCCTTCGCGGCCCAAGTACTTGGTGAGAATGCTGTCGATGCCATCCAGTTTTTCGGGGTTGTGCTCCCGGTAAAACGTCTCCAGCCTGGCACGCGCCGCCTTGTTCGTATTCTGCACGTTGCCGACAAATCTAGCCGCTTCTCCTGGTGCTGCTGCTGCTGCTGCTGCTCCTGGTACTGCTGTTGGCGCTGCCCCTTCCCTGTCACTCAGCTCGGCCGCCGAGGACGGTCCCTTCACTGTTTCGTTGGAGCACTCGTTCTCCAGTGTCGAAGCATTACCTCCGTCTGTCTGGCGGGGCGGCGACAACGGCGGCAGCGCATTTTTCTCCGAATTTCCCAGCGCGGGTGAAGCCGTTGCCAACGACGAACCTGTTGCTGTAGCCACTACTGCTGCCGCCACCACCGGCGACTCCGATATTGACAGTACCGCCAAGGGTGCCACGAGAGAGTCGCCGTCTCTACCCTCTTCCCGTCTCAGCGCGGCCCTACCCGCCGCGACCAACGGCGTGCCTTGAGTCTCCACCTTCGATATTGCGGGATCAAGATACCCACAGCGGGGAGGCCGGAGCCTCCCAACTCGAAAGGAATGCGGCACGCCCTCGAACGACACCAGCAGCTGGTCGCCTTCCCGCGCGTGGACGCCGTGCGCGCAAAACCCCGCCGCCCGGTGCAGCAGCGCCCTCCTGCCCGGGGTAAACCCCGCCAGGTACGCGTGTGGCGACGCCTGCAGCGCGCTGCGCCCTCCAGGCGACCCAGCGTCCAAGACGAGCTCAACAGCACTCGCAACCAAGACGGTGACGGATGTGTCCAACAGCCTGCGTACCCGAACGCGAGCTCCCTCTTCGCAGTCCAGGCTCCTGGCGGAGGCGGAGGCTAAGCCGACGCCGCCCGGGCGCAGCGCGGCGGAGGGGAGAGGGGATAGTCGGCCGGCGATGAGCCGGTGCGGGCCGGCGAGGACAGCAACGGTCTCTCTCGCCTTGAACCCGCTCTTGCGGAAGTCTTCTTCCGTGAGGGCGATTATGCGGCCGCCTGCGTGGGAGGAGTGGCGGGGAAAGGAGGGGTGGCGGGCGTAGGGATGTCGGTGTGTCGGTAAAAGGGTTTGGGGTTGAATTAGTGGCGATACACGAAACAATATTAATAGACACGCTCATATCAATGGAATACAAGGTGGGAGTACGAAGTGCGCGGCGTACTTCGAGGTGTGCGGTATATCGACCGGAGCAAAGGTAAGCGTAGCTGTCAGAGACAAATACAGTAGTGGATGCCAACGAGACGCGGCAGTGTCGTGGCAGATACCTGGTACTATATGATCTCAGGGGCTTGTTGGGCGCAGTAAACTGTTTGAACCGCGCTTGCAACGCTGCACGGTGCACCTCGAAAAACTTGATATTGCACGAGTACTGCAGGAGTACATCTCAACTATGTTGAAGCGCGTATAATATCGCGGCATATTCACTGGCGGCTCCCCGTCGAGTAAGTCATCGCAGCTAGTGGGTCAGGCACACGAGCGCGCCGATGTCTTCCGGCATTGCGCCCTACCAGTCCGTTAGAGTGCTTGGTCGCACCCCATGCACAACAGCAGCAGCAGCAGCAGCAGCAGTCCTGTTATACATTTATGTGCGTGTAGAGTCGCGTCGCGGTGCGATAATCATGTTCTGGCTTGGGTAACACAGAGGCTCCTGGTCACTGCCGACTTCCCCAGGCAGCTGGCAAGGCACACCAAAACACGAGGAGGACACGAGCACACATGCAATCACCTAGCGAGAATACACGCAATCACCTTCCCTGCTGGCGGCGGTGCCCAGAGTTGAGGGCGCTAGCACTTTGACCCTCGAAGGCCACCCTCCGGCAGCCTCGTGCTGCTCCAGCCGATGCGGGCTGTTTGCGGCGATGACGACAGAAGTGGACGCGCCACTTCCCCTTCGCCCCTTGCTAGTACCCATGTGTGGGGGGTGTCTCCCTTTTGTGAGTCACAACACAGGCTAACGCGCGTAAGTGGCAGCAGCTTAGCGTGTCCTATGATTGGATCTAACGAAGGCAGGGGTTTCCATCTTTGTTAGGAGCATTACGGTTCTCGTTATTTTCTATTTTCTCATATTCTCTACAGAAAAAGTTCTCGAGAACCCTTGGTAGTCTCGAACAACGCGCAACAGCCCGTCGGAATCAGGGCGGGCCCTCGACCCTCGACACAAGGAGCCCCATCATTTCCTCAGAGCCCCCCACCAACACCTCGTGTAACGCTGAAAGGCACCCCTGTGTTCAGTATTGTCAAAGATGGACTTCCTCAACCTCGACTCGAGGTGCGTTATTAATATTAATAGTACGAACAGCAGTAGTAGCAGTAGCAGCCTACAGGAGCGGCGGTTCCCTTCACCCGCCTTGGTGACAACTGGAGGCTTTCGGTCCTTCGCGGGTCAAGCTCCTGCCACTCTCGGGATGGTCGGTTCCAGAGAGCGCCGAGACGCGTCGGCAACTGCCTGTAACAACACCCGGCTGAATTTCATTCAGGACAACTATTGTATTAATACCTGGTATTATTTCTGACAGCATTTTTTGCACTGGTACTCGTACCCACTTTGCCCTCGGAAACTTGAAACCGCAGGAGCAGCAAGCTACAGAAGGAGCAGCAGAAACGTCGAGATGCCGCCAAATTGCGAATTCAGAGAGAAAGACGGTCAAAGGAAGCCGCTGCGAGAGATCAGGCCAAGATTGAGGAGCAGATCAGGGCAAGGAAGCTCGAGCAGCGCCGGAAAGAAGAGGAGGTGGGTTTATCTCTCGGATTATATTGCTGTTGCTTTTGCTGCTGCTGTTGTTGTTTTCGTCGTTTTTGTTGTTTGGTTGACCTCTTTTTCACCGACGGTGCTCGTCGAAAATCGACTCGCGATGGCTGTTGCTCAAATTGGCCACTCCAGCTTTGATGGCGGTTCGCCGTGCGTCGTCGAGCGTTGTCTTGTCTTGTCTTGCCGTTCTGGGATGCGGCACGTGCAGCACAATGTTGGGTTCTGGGGCACGTGCACATCATTCTATCATAGCCGTTCGAGTAGTTACGACGACTTGAGAGTATCGACCATACCTGGTACCAGGTATCTCTCTACGAGTCTACTTGGTTGGTACTGACACGTAGGCGTCTTCTGACGGTGCTGAAGGGCGCAGCGGCAGCTGCAGCAGCTTACAGCGCCGGCATCGCTGCTCTACTAGTTATCGCTGCACAAGGAACACCGTGCTTACGGCGATCTCGACGTTTGGCTTGAATATCGACGACATATTGACCGGGGTGACCTCATACGCCATGTTGCTGCAGTTAAAATTAAAATACACTTTTTATTGCTGTGGCGCCCAGGCGGGAGTCATGTCGCTTATAATCGTGCCCACCCAGGACAGATCAGCTCACGGTAGCTCACCGGTGAGCTACGTGAGTTACGTGAGCTAAACATGTTTTCCTGGCTTGAGCTATAGGAGGGTAGCTTGTCTGCACATGTTTTCAAAGCTTGAGCTATACACGATAGCTCATCTGCACATGTATGTCCTGGAGTGAGCTATAGGAGCTACATGAGCTAGCTCATCTGCACCCGAGATGAGCTATCGGAGCTACATGAGCTACACATGTTTCCCCCGGCTTGAGCTATAGGCGGTAGCTCTTTTGCACATGTTTTCGAAGCTTGAGCTATAGGCGATAGCTCATCTGCACATGTTTTCAAAGCTTGAGCTATAGGCGGTAGATCATCTGCACATACTTTCAAAGCTTGAGCTATAGGGGATAGTTGAGCTAGCTCATGAGCTGTATAAGTGGCCAATACACGTACGCAGAATATATCAATACAAACAACCATATATACTTGCACATATCAGGTACAGCAGCACTATGTGATATTATATAGGATCGGATCTGCTTTTGTTCCGAATATACGATAGGTCGACACCCAACATAATTTGAATTGTCGTCTACAGCAGCTGTCAGCCGTTACCATCCATACCACAAGAGGCGCTCGAACAGAACACAACACCGACGCACCGCACAGCAACACCCTAGCATGCCCACGACCCGGGGTAGCAGCTCTAGCGGCGCTTCGGCCGTAGACCAGGCTGGCGGCGGGCAGCAACCGGATCCATCGATGGGTGTGGACCCCACCAGTTACACAATTTCCCAGGCTGAGCTATAGGAGCTACATGAGCTGAGATGAGCTATACCAGCTAGATGAGCTAGCTCATCTGCCCCCGAGATGAGCTATACGAGCTACATGAGCTACACATGTTTCCCTCGGCTTGAGCTAAAGGCGGTAGCTCATCCGCACATGTTTTCAAAGCTTGAGCTATACACGATAGCTCATCTGCACATATATGTCCTGGAGTGAGCTATAGGAGCTACATGAGCTAGCTCATCTGCACCCGAGATGAGCTATCGGAGCTAGATAAGCTACACATGTTTCCCCCGGCTTGAGCTATAGGCGATAGCTCATCCGCACATGTATTCGAAGCTTGAGCTACACACGATAGATGAGCTAACTCATGAGCTGTCCGGGGTGTGAAATCGTGTATGCCCATGCCGCGACACCGGGAGCTTCGTACCAAGCAGGCGCAGAACGCGTCGAAGCACCGGTTCGCCTGGGCATATCTCTCGTTGCGCTTATGGGCAATTAATCATATTCTCGGAGATTGACTGGTTGTGGCTACTGATGCATCAGTTTTTATCGGGTTTAGAGACGCGTGGCTGTGCTGTGCGTGATGCTTCGGGTCAAATCTCGGAGCGTTGTACGCCAACAGTACGGCCTATTCGAGTGAGTGAGAAAAATGTTCCCGGTTGGTTCAACTCCCTTCGAAGATTCGGGGCTGAGTTTGTTTAATTTCCTCCGAAGTAGTTACTTGAGGTGGAGTTTAGTTGTCTTGGTTGGTTGTTACGTGCTCGCAGCGACTCGGTCGCTAGGCTTTAGCGACTGATTTCATCTCAATCTCCCACATACATACAGACATACTTCGCACGTACAAATTTAACAATGTTGATGTTTTTATCGTTTTTTCGCGCAACTCCCACGCGCATCTGTCGCTAGGTGAGGAAGCAAGAGGAGGCAGACCAAACCCGCACCGCCGGCGTGAGCTACAAGGAGTCTCTCCTCGCGGTAGTCGCGGATGGGGAAGGGGATAAATTGCTCCTGCCGCCCTCCGCCCTGGAGTCCCTCTCTCGCCAGGACGCGGTCAGCATGGGCCCCATGCTCTTCGAGCTGACCTGGACCAAACCGGCCCAGCGGGCGGGAGAGCAGAGCGAAAGCGTCAGTCGAACAACCCACGCTGGGGTGTTGGAGTTCGTGGCGGACGAGGGCACCGTCGGGCTACCGAGAAAAGTGGTGCTGAGTCTCCTGGGGGCGACGGCGCAACAGGTGCCGGTTGGAAAAACCGTGGAGAAAGAGGACCCGTCACATCATCGCCAGGCCGATCGGCCGGCAACAGATCGTGGAGGAGCGGGAAGCGATGCGGGCGGAGGAGGAGGAGGAGGAGGAGGAGGAGGCGACCAGCAAAGCGCGGCAATGAGACCGGCTGTGGAGGGGCTTGGGCATGTCGTGGTGCGGTACGTGCGCCTTGCCAAGGCCACCTTCGCGAGGGTGGTGCCCGAGACGGTGGGGCTGTCGCAAGTGTCTGAGCTGAGGGCGATGTTGGAGCACAACATGCGAAATCATGCGACGCTTACCGTGGGGGATCACCTGAGCGTCTGGCGACGCGGCAAAGAGTTCAGCCTGAAGGTAAGGGTGTTTTCCTCGCCGGGCGTACCGTCGGTGTACATTAGCAAAACGGTGCGTAGCCCTTTTTTTTTTTGGCGTCGTGTGCCTCCCGCCCGGGATGATCTGCGGAATTTAGTCAGTGGTGACAGGTGAGTATATAGCCGCCTGTACTTCCACCGCTGTTACTCCGGGGATCCCCTTTGGTGTAATTTGTTTTGCCTCTCGGACGCGCCAACCGATGCGAACTGCCGCATGGCACGACTGCAGGAGTAGCGCGTTTAGTGGTTGTAAAGCTCGCACGCAAATTAGCCCCCGGCCTCTTTTTTCGTTGACCCCGCTGGGTCTGCAGAGCGAGAAAAATGACGGAAACCAGAAGCACGATTGGAATGTCGAGTCGGGTACACGGAGCAGGTTTTTTTTTAGGGGTTAGGGGATGCTTATTTCGAGCATAGGGTGAAGGTTTTGGGATGGCCATGTTACTGCCCGGACTATGTGCAAGAAGCTGTACGCGCTGCGCACTCACACTGGACGGTGGATAACATCTTTGTTCTCATTTTTTTGTGGTGGCAATATGTACCTGGGATCTCGATGAGGTTAAGCCGCCTCTCTCTGATGGTGCGGGTCTGAGTCTTTCCGTCGTGCAGCCTACGTAGCGTGCAAGTGGCTCTCGTCGAGCTTTGTCTTTGGCTCCGAAACTCTGTGGCATGCCGCGTGTCGTATTATACCAATTTATTGACGCGAACTTACCCCCCGCCCGCCCCTTCCCTACAAAAGGTGGTGGAGCTCCGTCCGGAGCCGCAGGTGACGGTGATCGATACGGACATGGAAATAGAGCTAGACCTACCCGAAGAGGCGAAAGAGAAGCTCGAGGAGAAAAGTGCACAAGACCGAGCAAAGACCATGCGCGCGCACATGGGTGGCCCGACATCCTCGGGTCAGAGCTTATCCCTGCCCGGGCACGCGGCAGCAGGAGGAGACGTCGTGCTGGGGGGGGGTAGGACGTTAGCGGGCGGCAGCAGTGGCGGTAGCAGTGGAAGCGGTAGCGGCAGGGCATCTCCGATGGACGAAAGCGACGATGATTCGGACCTCGATTCTGACGACGAGGATTCAGTCGGGGCCAAGAATACTTTCGACCCCGAAAAGCACCGCCTGACCAAGCTCCAAGAACTCCCCGAGGAGCCCGACCGACTAGACGATGGGGTGTTCACGTGCCAGCTGCGGAGTTCCCAAGGGAAGAACGCGAGGCGGTTCCGGTTTGGGGACAAGCTTGAATTGCTACTGGATTTCGCGGAGGCGCTTGGGGGTGTGCCCGGGCAATACAGATTGCTAATACCGTTTCCTAGACGGGTTTTGACGAGAGAGGATGCGGCGGCGGGGATGACGCTTCGAGAAGCGGGGCTCACGTCGAAGCAGGAATCAGTGATTGTGGAGAGAGTTTAGTCGGGGATACTGCTGCAGGCTCTCTTGCGGCGCGTACGTACGCTTTCTGCGGGCTGGTAACAATACATTCCAGCGTATTTTATATTTCCCGATGTCGCGGTTTTGAAGGTACAAGGTAGAGGTGTTGATGAATACACAACACATTTTGTCGAGCATATTGCAGGAGTTGAGGCTCCGTTGCGTTTTTTTTTTTTGTTCTTGTATAAATAGTGTGTGCGTCGTAGAGGATTCTTTTTTTTTTTTCCCCTGCGTTCGGAGAGTGAACGTTGTTCGTGAGCTTTTCGCTGGGACGCCGCTCGTGCAGGTGCACGCTTGAGAAGCACAACTGGAATGCATTTCCTCCTCTCAGGATTGCGACGCACTGAAGACAGTTTTTGCTCTACATGTCGCTCTACATTGCAGCGTCGGTCCATGTTTTTTCACCTTTGTTGAGTGGCATATTTTCTAGAAAATATAGCCTGGTCCATCGACCCCACAACGTTGCGACTTTTCAATTCGGTGTGCCGTTCGAACCTGATCCCTGTGTCAATCCAGACGTAACTCGGTGGTCGCTATCAAGCACTTCTCATTGGACCCGCTCTGTTGACTATCTGACCTCAAGTGTAGCTAGCGAAAAGCCACGCTGCACGCTACGCCTTGCCTGCCGGCGGCGTGGTTGTTGGGTCTGCAACGCCCGACGATCTACGCGTCTAAATTGTCGGTGAAACCATTTCCCCCCCCCAAGGGGCTCTACAGTGGGTTATCCCGCTCGCAAGGAGTGCTCCAAGTGCTCCTGGGTCTGCTTCTGAGCCCGCCGCGCCTTACTGTCCGTGTTTTTCTGCAGCACGGTCGCGCCAAACCCGATGTTTGCGTTCGGCTTCCCCTTGGGCAACAGCTTCACCGCGTTAGACGCGAGGTGACCCACGGTCAGCGCAGCCTTGTACTGCAGCTCCTCGTCCGTCGAGCGCGCACGGCCGAGCCTCAGGAGGGCTTGAATGCCGCCTTCTTCGGCAATGCGGACGTGGTTCTCGAAGTTGTCGGCCAGCTTGAGGAGAGCGAGTCCGGCGTAATGTCGGGGCTCAGCCTCCACCGCCATCATGCTCACTAGCGGGCGCAAAGCGCCGAGCTCAACGAGTGTAACCTTGAGTTGAGGGCGGGCCGGAAGGAAGCGGGCGTTATACTGGGCGCGTGTGCAAGCCCACGTCTAGGGTGGTGACAAGCACAATGCGCAAGAGTTTGCGACGTTGCTAAAATTGTTTTAGTTGCTTGTTTGTCGAGTCAGCGCGGGAATGACTCGACACGATTCCAGTCCGCATGATCGGCGTTTGAGGTAGTTACTCTACTGACTGCTGAACCAACGAGCTTGCGGAAATATATATTCGTTCCAGAACGCGTGCGTTCCAGTCGACGTGTGGTAACATATTCCATACGAGTGTAGACGTGTAGACTATGAATAGATGACATAGCGCGGACGCAACAAACAAGCTCACCTGGTACTCATGGTTGCTGGACAGATGCGCCAAGGAGAACGCGGCATATTCCTGACACTCGACGTCTTCGAGGCTAGCCAGCGCCACCACCGCCTGGAGCCCCCCCTCCCGCGCCAAGTCGTCGTGAAACTCTCGCGTCTCGCACAGGAGTGCGAGGAAGTAACCCGCGGCGCGTTTAACCTCGATGTCGCCCTGTCGGGCCTGGCAAACGACGTTGACGACGGCGCCGAGCTCGACGAGCCTCGCCTTTACCGGATCGCTCTCGCAGAGAGAGCCCAGGGCGTACACCGCCGTCCGCACGCAGTCACCGTCCTCGGATTTGACCAGCGCCAGGAGCGGGTACAGTCCATCTTCGTGCATGACCGCCGACTTTGTGGAGCCGTGGGTGCCAAGCGCGATAGCGTTGACCGCCAGGCACGCACACCGCTGAACCTCTGCCTCCGGGAAACGCACGAGGTCGACCAGGGGCTTCAGCGCCCCCTCCTCGGTTATGCGAAGCTTGTTGGATGGCTTGCCGTGGTCGCCCAACGCCAGGCCGGCGATCGCGAGCGCCGCGTATCTCTGTATCTCAAGGTCGGGAAACCGGGCGAGGAACGTAAGAGGCCGCACGGCACCCTCGCTCACGATTCGGGCCTTGTGTTCCCCGGAAGAGAGGTTGCACAGCGCGAGGGTGGAGTAGCGCTGGCTGGCGACGTCGAGAGAGCGAGCCAGCTGGAAGAGGGTGGGTAGTGCGCCCTTCGAGATGATGGCGTCCTTAACGTCGTCGCTGACACTGAGACAAGCCAGGGTGCGAGCCGTGTCTCTCTGGACACGGGCGTCGTCGTGCATGCCCACCTTCTGAAGGACCTCGATGCCCCCCTCGCGCACGACGTCGCTCTGCAGGTCCAATGAGTCGGCGAGGTTAGCGAGAGCGAAAGTGCAGTTTCGAACGACCTCTAGATCGGAGTAGAGACAGCACGCCAGGATCTGCCCTAGGCAGCCCTCTCGCACCATCTTCTGCTTGTTTTCGTCGTTGAGGGAGAAACTCGCGAAAGCCGCGGCCGCGGTACGCTGGTACTCGATCAGCGGGCTCTGTGCCAACGCGAGGAAGGGCTTAATCAAGCCATCTTGGACGATGCTCACGCGGACTTCTGGGTTGCTGCAGAGGAAGCGCAGCCCGAACGCCGCGTACCTCTGACACACGTCCTCGGTAGAGTTCGTGAGCCCAACCAGCGCGCGCAGGCCACCTAACCGATAAACTAGGGGGTGGTTCTCCTCGTTGCTGCTCAGATTGCTCAACGTCCGGGAGCAGTCTTGCTGAATCTCGTCATTTTCAGCCCTTGCGAGGGCTACGAGCGCCTGTACCGCCCCTTCCTCAACCATGATGATCTGGTTCTGAAGCTCCTCAGATAGGTTGGCCAGGACGGCAGCGAGCTGGCACTTGAGGTCTTCGTTCGCCCACTTGACACAGCGAACGATCGGCCGCAGCGCGCCCGCCGCTACGATGGCCTGCTTTAGGAGGTCGCAAAGGGACAGGTGTCGCAGTCCCGCCACCGCGAGGATTTGAATCTCGATCTCGCGTTCTAGGGCAGCGGAGACGAGAGCTTCCACCCCGCCTTCGTCGGCGATCTGCTTCCCGCCGGACGAAATGCGTTCAATCGTAACAGCGAAAAACAGGAGATATTGGGGGAGGGGGGGTTAGAATGTCTCGTGAAACAAAAGAGTGCGTAGTCTAAACTTCTGTCTTTAAGATGATTGTATCGCTGTGGGGAGCGAATTGCCATGGAGCGTGAGTGGAGCGAAGGAGAGGGGGGGGGGAATCATTTGTTGCTTGCCTTAGTCACTTGACCATTGCTCACGCATCACTTTCGGGGCGGAGCGCCAGGTGGGGGGGCTAGGGGAAAGGGACGGGGTCTCTGATATCGATGTCGATATCGGAACCGGTACAGTATCGTCGCCTGCATTGCGACTGCCTCGTAAATAATGCGATAGTTCCAGAAGTAAAGGTTGCGTCACAAGGGTAATGCTATAGGAAGTCATATGAAAAACAAACACCGATGGCGTCGACCAGTGTATGCATGCTTGCATATCATACAAACACGCGTATATTACCACCCAACGTATCGCACAGCACGAAGCGGTAAACAACGAGAATACACTCGTCCTACCTTTATCTTATGGTCGGCGTGCGCACAAAGGTCTCGGAGCGCGGTGGCCGCCTGCCTCCTCGTCTTGAAGTCTTTGGCCTTGAGGAGGTGGAAGAGAGCCTCCAATCCTCCCCCGTAGCATATCCCGCGGTGCGACGCAAGATTTGGAGATAACTTGCGAAGGCTGAGCGCAGCGTGGTACTGGCACTCAGAGTCGGTGCTTAGGGCGAGAGCGTTTAATCCGGGAAGCCCCTGTTCGATGATGACGGCCTGATGCTCGAAACTTGTCAAAAGGTTGGAAATCGCCCGGCTTGCCTCCCTGAATATGTCGAGCGAGTCATGGTTCATTAGCCCTGCCATAGCCCGACCGCCTCCAGATTTTGCGATCAGCTCGTGCGTATCGATTTCTTCTGCCAAGTTCGCGAGCGTGCCGATCGCTTGCCTGGCCGCCTCCACGTCGCCGCTCTGTGACAGCTCCACTAGGGCAGGCACGCAGCGCATGGCAATCGCTACTCGGTCTTGCTCGCTGAGCGACAGGTTACACAGACATGCCGCCACCTGTATCGTAGGAACACACCAGGGGGAGCAGCGAGTGATAAACCTTGGTTTATGATGTTGACCCATTAAGAACTGCACCCCAAGATTTTGGGGACCAACTACTTGGGTTAGTGTGGGATATATGTCCTGCAGTAGAAAAGGGGATAACATGGAGAAGGCGTTGACTTTTGTTCTTCGGCCGAGGCATATTCTGGGCATAAAATGAAGATCTAGATCTGTCGAATCGTGTGGAGGCTTGTTGGATGCGGGGCATGCCGACCCTCTCGAACTACGCAAGAGGTTCACTTTGCCAAACCTTCGACTTTGTCTTTGAAGAATCTCGCAGTCGCAAGCTGCTCGCTTGAAACGACCCCGACATATAGTCCAGACTGAAAACATGCGTCGAGGAATAAGGTGCACTCGAATGAGGCCTGCGAATAGTTCATTTCACGCTCTGAGAATCACCTCTCGGTGTATCTCGACCTCGCCGCTTCGCCCCGCACGCGCTAGCATTGCTAGAATACCAGCCTCCACCAGGAGGTGGCGGTTGTCCTGCGGAATGGCCATCCGACGCAATGCTGCCATAGCAAGGCACTGTTTGTTTTTTTCAGAAAAAAAGCGCGGGTGCGGAAGGGTTAGGGGGTCGAGGTAAGGTACACTAGGGGCAATAAGATGCTTACCTCACAAGATCATCTGGCGTCAGGTGCTTATGACAAGGAGGTGGGTTCGATGTATCGCGGGCGGGCCATCTAGCCCCCTCCCTGGCTGTGACACCACTAGTTGGTGTTTTTGGTATTGCTCTGGAAAGCTCTTCGTCCCCCCCGTTGATTCCCCCCTCCCTTAAAAGTAAACGCACAAGACGTTTTACGTTTGCACCCGTACGGGCGTACGCCGCCGCACAGCGCCAAGCCCTCTCTAGCGGCTAAGGCAAGATGCGCCCTCCTTACGCAGCACCCAACGCATGTCATGCCCACGCGCCCGCCTCCTAGGCTCTGTTGATTGCGCTTGTACAAGATACGGTTGCAGTGGCAGGTTGGGAGGATCGGGGAGTTCCAGTAGCAGCTAGGCTTTGTTGTTGTATTTCGCCGTACCTATCGAGCGAATTCGCCTCGCACATCGCCTTGCGCCGCTACTCCATGTACTCCGTGTTATTTTAGACGAGGGTGTATCATCGATATCAGGGTTTTTGTCAAGGTGATTCCGAGCCTCTGCTCCTCTCTCCCGTTCGACAGCCCACGCTTTAGAGTCAAAGCTGTTAGAGATTGGTACGCACTACGAGTATTCTTACCGCCTACTACCCTATCAGAGCAACAGGCTCCTACCTGAGTGTGGACGTTTGCAGATCCCGCTAATTTGACTAGGGGGTCGATGCCCCCCTTAGCCCCGATCGCGTCGAGGTAATCGGCGTTACTGGCGAGGTTGGCCAAAGCGAACCCCGCGTACTCGCGCACGTCTAGCTCCGGGGAGCTGGATAGCGCAACAAGGGCCTGAATCGCCCCCTTCGCGACCAGTTGGGGGTGGTTTCCCTCGTTAGCAGCGATGTTTCCCAACGCCATCGCCGCGTGACGGTGGTCGTCTGAATCGCCGCTTGTAGCCATCGACATTATGGGCGGAAGGCCACCGTGGACTACCACTTGTAGCTGCGATCAATATTATGAGGGCGTTCGGGATAAGAGGGCGGGGGGGGGGGGGGGTGTACTCGATGGGAGAGATGTACTCGATCTCATGCATGGCCGTAGTCGTATGACCATAGACCCTCGCATCCCTACAATGCCGGGACAGAGCATGTCGGGTTTTCACCGACCAGGCAGACATTGCTTGCACCAAGCGCGAAGCGCCGTGAGGTGTCCGGCGAGTCGCATGAAGGGTGAGCTGCATCCTACTAAGAACCGCTTGTGAGGCAGACTTGCATATGGATGGCAGCTTCAATCAGTTAATTTAATTTCCGGTGTAGGCATTTCCAGAGACAGCAATGGGAGTACTATGTAACTGCCTCTTGGGTGCCTTACCTTGAACGCTACGTGATACGATCATTCCCTCTTGTGCGGAGTAAAGGTTCTTTACCTCGCACAAATGATCTAATTCGACAACCAGCTGTGGGCGACCGCCAAAAAACAAACGGTACCCTGGTTGTCTAGCTCACGTAGTGAGCGGCATGTTTTACAGTGTCGCTGCCAACCGACGCCAACTCAACCTATATAAAATAGGCGGGGGGGGGGGGGGGGGACAAGAGAAAGGGGAAGCCTAAAACAACGTTCCCGCGATTTTCCGACTAGATCGATGCTTTCCTGAGGGGAGACCTTATCAGGACGGAAAAAAATGGCTGTCGTGTGAGGGCTTTCAGCGCCCTTGCGTCCTTAGCTTTTCGAAAGTCGTTTTCAACGCCTCTTATACACTGCGAAAATGGTTTTGGGCATGCAGGCGTAGTAAACATACGTAACCTAATAAAGCAGCGCGGTTGGGCTGACCTTCCGCTTGCTCACGTCGAAGATCGCCTGAAAACTGTACCCAGGTTGCATCAAACCGAGAAGATCACGTCACTCACCTGCATCTGGTGGTCGTTCGCCATGTTGCATACGCAAGTCGCTGCGTACCTCCTGCACTCTGCATCCCCGTCCGAAGTTAGCCTTACGGCCGCTTGCAGCCCGCCCCCGCGGGTCGCCGCCGCTCGAGTCTCAGCGTTCGCAGTAAGATTGCAGAGGGTCATCACCGCTAGGCGCTTGCAGTCCACGTCCGGGCAAGAGGCGAGCTGGATTAGAGATGCAGGACACCCTGATTGCGCCATTATGAACTACAGGAACGAGAACAACAACAAAAGACACGACAGGACGGACGGGGGGACGGGGGGGACGGGGGGGCGTACTCATTTGTTGCTAGTCTTAGTCATTTGACCATTGACCACGCATCTCTTTTTCGACACGGGAGCACCGTTCCTACTCCTGATAGGGCCACCTCCGACAATTGGGCGCTCATTACGTTGTTTCCATATATCGGACGGGGGGGGGGCGTACTCATTTGTTGCTTGCCTTAGTCGTTTGACCATTGACCACGCACCCCTTTTTCGACACGGAGCACCGTTCCTACTCCTGATAGAGACACCTCCAACATTGGGGCGCTCATTACGTCCGAGAGAACGGGAGAGGAAGGCAAGGCCATGGTTTCGATGAATCTCTCTGAGTACACCTGTGTCCTTGTACTTTAGCCATTGGCCGGGGTGGTAGACGCTGGGGAAAACTGGGGGATTATTTGACCTTCCTC
Organism: Nereocystis luetkeana; assembly: GCA_031213475.1. NCBI lineage: Eukaryota > Phaeophyceae > Laminariales > Laminariaceae > Nereocystis > Nereocystis luetkeana. Next base: position 4,055,686 of record JARUPZ010000032.1, read on the forward strand.
GTTGGGTAAGAGTCGTCTTGCAAACCACCTCACATACAACTACTCGTATATGCCTGGTATATTCTTGGCGTTTCGTCCCGTGCCACACCATTGTCATCGCACCAGGACTGCATGACGTTTCCATCGAGGACTGCTCCACGACAACAAGCACAAATTGCATCGAACTGGAGATATCCGGGATATATACGTGAAGTAAGGCCAGCTCGAAAATCGTTTTCACAGACAAGCGCCAGGACCGCTCTGCTACCCGGCCAGTCACGGCGAACTGTGCTGCACTGCATGCCCCCAGTCACCTGATTTGACGCGGCGCAACTGAGATTGTAGAGAGCGAGGCCCGCCGCCCTTTGCATCTCGAGCCGTTCCCCATTGAAGGCCAGGTCGCACAAGGGCTTGAGCCCGCCCGCGCGCACTATTGGCACGCGATTTTGGCGATTGCACGCGAGGTTGGACAGGGTCATCCCACAGTAGCGGCTTACGTCTTGCTTGTCACGCCCCAGAGCGGTGAGGCGTATGAGGGCGGGTAAAGCCCCGCTCTTGACGATGTGAACCTGTATGAGATAGGGTGGATATGAGGGAAATGGGCGCGCGAGGGTGCATGGGGGTTACCAGAAACCAGGGCATGCTATCATATTATCCGCATGTATGTACGCAAGGGGTTTCTATTATTTGTGCAGGAGGGGGTCTGTCTGTCTGTCTGTCTTGGAATGGCCTGCGTGTGAACAGAATGTTCTAGTGTTCTCGCAACGCCTGGTCACAAGAATGACCAGAAAATATAAAAAGTTTCAGCGTGGAAGATACCTGCAACCGGGACCATGATTTGTTCGCCGAGGGGGCGGTACACTCTGACCGTAAGGACGGGGAGGGGGGGGGGGGGGGGGGGGCGAAAGGCGCCACGATACTCCATTTCTAACTGCAAGCCGTCGCGCGGTATATATAGGCCGGCGAAATTCTAACTACTTCGGAAAATGTGGGACGTTACAGGGAGTGAAACTTATTTGGAGATCGTGGTGAAATCCTGTGCAGGTTACCGACAGCATCTATAGCAATAGTATACTGTACACAATCATGCAGGGTTTACCTATCGCACCGTGATTGATAGGCGGCAGGATGGACCCACCTGATTGGCTGCGAGGGTCGACAAGTTGCACAGCGTCATGGCCGCGTATCGCTTGATGAGGTCCGATTCACCGTCCAGCATTTCGACCAGCGGCGGCAGGCCGTGCGAGGAGACGAGGGTCGTTTTGCAGTCCTCGTGGGTTGACAAGTTGCAGAGTGTCATCGTCGAGAACCTGTTGCAGGGAAAAAAAGTTGTGGCGTGAGCACGACGACGGGGGAATATAGTAGGGGCGCTAGCCGATAAGCCCACAACGGAACGTTACACTGTCGAAGACTTGCTCAGAGCACTATTATAGTTAGTAACTGACTCTGGTGCATTCGCAGGCATAACAACCGGCACCCCCTCCACTGTACACCGTGACGAACGCGACCTCGCAGGTGAAAGACCAGCGCCGCACGGTTCTGATAAAAACACCGGTCTGGGTCAAAACTCCTGACCACTGTCGTGCAAAAAACAGCCCACTTAGGCCCTTCTCATACGCCTATCTACGGGCACCGGTTTAGTCTCTTGCGAAGCGCCCCACCCAGTGGTCATTGAAAAACGCCGTTCTTGCTTGAAAGACCCTGTTGCGTGAGGGCTTTTATTGTTTGTATGTCGAATACAAAAAACGTATGCGACGCCCGCCGGCCCAGCTCCAACCACCAACCTACCTCGCAACCTCAGCATCAGGGTTGCGAAGTTGCCGAACGAGCGGCGGCAGTGCGCCCTCCCCGATGATCTTCGCTTTGTTTTCGCCATGGGCGGCTAGGCGGTAGAGCGCACGAGCGGCAAACTTTTGGCACGAGACGTACGGGTTGCTGCTGAGCATTGCCACCAGGGGGGGCAGGCCGCCCGCTTCGGTGACGGCGACCTGATTCCGCGTGACTACCGCAAGGTTTCCTATCGTAATGGCGGCGTCGCGGGCGCATTTCTCTTCCGCTGATCCGGCCAGGACGAACACCGTGCGGAGGTCGTCCGCGTTGAAAACGCCGATCTGTTAGCGATCAGGAGAGAGGGGGAAAAGCACATAAGCCGCCGGATTTGTTTTTGGAATTGAAATGTGCTCTCTGCGTTGTCCGATGGCAAAACGAAACGCGATTACTTCAAAGAAAATTATGCCTGTGCAAATATGTTCCAACCTTTTCTGAACTGAAGAAATTTGTAGCGAAAAAGTGAGCGCGCGAGTTTAAACGGGTTATGTCACCAATGCTAATTGTGCGCCTAGTAGTAGACTGCTGTAGTACTCTTACCAAGAGAAAGTGCTAGGCGACAAGATCAGTGGGATTTCTTTCCAGGGAGAATGAAAGGCGCGTCGTCCGAAAACCAACTGTGTTACTTCTCTTAGAACATACCAGGTGCATAAATCCCGCAATTATATTGCAAAGAAACGACCTTGGGTTCTGATTTGTTTTTCAAGGTCTAAGCGAGAGAATTCCGGGCAAGAAGATGCTCAGCAAAGGAAACTGAAACAAAGCACTCGGGCCCGCTATGGGTGTGACTTGCCTGGCACTGGGCGTTGGAGCTTATGGAGGCGTACGCCCTTGAAACATCGACCCTAACGCCTTCGTCGTCCACCCCAGATAAAGTGATCAGCCTCGGCATGATGTTGTCCTTAACAAGGGTGACCTGGATGACGGGGGGGCGCGAGAGGGCTAGAACAGCTCACATTGTGCTTTCGTTAGGAGGTAGACAAACAAACACATGATCAAAAACGACATCGGGCCGTTTACTTTTCCGGCGTATCGTGCTTGAAACGAATCGCCATAGAGAACGGAAAAAATAGAGAAAGCGGTGCAGGCTATGTGACGCGGAGCATACGGGGCGTAGAGTACCAAGTCACACCGCATCTTGTTTTCGCGTTTCGAAGAGGTGATGGTTTGGGTTTGCCTTGGTTCCCTTTCGATCGTTTTTGTTATTAGGGTTTTCAACGCTCAAGCTCATCATGTTAAACATCATCTGATGGCAAACGCAGGGATACTACTTAACATTGACAACACTACTACGGGGGACCATATTACATAGGACTTACGGTACACACAAAAAACTATGTATTTCGCTATTTTCACTCACAATGTTTGGTCCTATTTACCACGGTCTCCCGTCATAATAACCTGTATATGTAAACCAAGCAAGCAGGTGTGCCGAAGCTCAACACCCCCTGACCTGGTTGTGGACGTCTTCCGCGAGGTTGGAGATTGTACCCGCACATTGGCAAAGCAAGTCGAGGCTGTCCGAACCCTCATCGATGCACCTGATGCCGGCAGCATTTTATCCAGATCAGAGCAAAACGGTGGCGCGTGTCAGCTTTTGCGGGGGGGCATATTAAATAGGACCCACGGCACACACTACAGCCTATATATTTAGCTATTTTTACGAACAATATTTGGTCCTATTTACTATGCCCTCCCCGTAATAGCTGCCAGAGCCGTGAACCGAGAACGAAAAAATAATCAGTCGGTTTTTCGGTTTTCCCCCGAAAAATCGGTCGGCTGCGGTTGTTTGTTTTTAACCAGAATCGAGACCGAATCCCCCCCCACCCCCGCCGAAAATGTCGGATCAGTTTCGGGCGTTTTTTTTTTGCATATAAACCGACTAGAAAAAATGTCGGTTTTCGGTCGAGAAAAAATCAAGAAAAACGACCGAAAAAAATAATTTCGGTTTTCGGTTTACAAGCCTGAACACGACTATTGCGCTATAACTAATGCCTTTTCCGGCCGTGGGCCGCCACGTACTCTCTCTTTCCAAGAACGGCGGAGGGTACAGTAAACGAAACAAATCCGCTACGTAATGTTCCGCTGACAGGCAACAACAAAATTAATGCAACAACGAGGAAAAGCTGAGGTATAAATCAAACCATAAAAAATAGAGACAAAACTGTTGGATTACCACATGTGACTAAGTAGACCAGCGGGTAGATGCTATCGACCCAACACAACCGGGTACTTTTACAGGCAAAAGCTGGTGAGGTCCCCCGACCGTGAGTTTGAAAATCGACGTTGGGTCACACCTCAGCCAAACCAACACCGCACCGCGTTTTCGTGACAATGACCTTAAAATTGAGCCTAGAGCCCCTTCCTCAACCATTGGACGCTTGACCCTGGTGTTGAGGCTTAGGTGTCGGAGGGCGCCAGCGGCCAAAATCCTGAGCTCCAAGTCCTCGCAACGCGAGAGCGCCACCAACGCCCTGAGCCCTCCCTCTCCTGCCACAGTCACCTATTAAAATATTATTGTACACGAACACGACAATTGTTTATTAACAGTTACCACACAGCTCTCGTTTTTGCGGCGCTGCTTCCCACGCACGTGCTCGCCCCCCCCACCGATCATCCCAAGTTTCGCCCCGTCGCGTTTTCCCGCCAAAACATGGCAAAAAAACAAAAAAAAAAACGGCACAAAAATGAAAACGCACGCTAGGGGCAGTTTTTTTCTGGCATACCGTACGACACGCGCTACAGTAGCGGTCGCTTTTTCTTTCTTTCTTGATAAAAACATAATATCTGTCAACCAAGGGGCGTCCCTTAAGGGCACCAGGAAACTACTTCAGAATTACGGGAGTACATTACTGTGGGGGAGATGCTTAGGCTGTGGGGTAAACCTTTTCAATACTGCACTGCATAGAGCCAGGAATCTGAGTCTGTTTCAAGTGATTTTTATCCACATCGGGAGTGCAGTCCTAAATGGCTTAAGGGCGCGCTTTTCTCCGCAAGATTAGTTTTTTTGTGGGTGACGCACACTTCGCGGTAGGGCTGCTGGCTCCTCGAGCTAGGCGCCTCAGAGGAAAAAAAAGCCATCGCTTCCCCCTGCCATTAGTAAATGCCCTCCGAGAAATGACGAGCGCGACCACTCATCAAAATCACCTTGTGGTCCTTGTTAGAGCACACGTCCCTCAGAGCCGCCGCAGCCTGCCTCTGCGTGCCCAAGCCTCTTAGCTGTACCAGCCCTATCAGAGCTTGCAGCCCTCCCCTGCCGACGACGTAGTCATGGGTGTGGCGGTCGGCGCACAGCTTGCGGTAGATCACCGCGACGTTGTACTGACACTCGTCGTCCAGGGACGTAGCCACCAGAAGCAAGCTGCGCAGGCCATCCTGTCATCGAAAGCGAGACGTGTTTTTGAAGGTGAAATGAGTCGTTTGTTTTTTCACATGATAAATCGAGAGAGGGGCGGCAGGAGGGTGCGAAGCCAGGATCGAGAGAGGGGCGGCAGGGGGGTGCGAAGCCAGGATTAGAGAGAGAGGGGGGGGCGGGAGGCGTTTTTCTGTTTCAATCAAGCGCACTCGCTTGTCGCAGGAAAACGTGGCCACTAAGACTAAGGCTGCGCAAGCCATCTTGTCATCATGCTATTTAAAAAAAAAGGAACATGAGTCGGTTGTATTTTTACGTGAGTCGAGAAAGGGGCAGCAAGAGGTGCGAGACCAGGATCAGCGAAGGACGCGGGAGGCGTAATTCTATTCCAACCAATTCAATCGTTCATCGCGGCGATGCGGCCACAGGGGGCAACCTGCGCAGGCCATTCTGTCATAGTAATATAAGTATGTTTTCTTGAACGTTTCGATTTGGGGTAGAGGAAGGGACGGCAAACGAAACACCTGGGAACAGGGGGGGGGCGAAGCAGGTGTTTTCAGGTTTCCGTGCAATTGTTCGGCGCAGTGAAAAAATAGGATGCCAGTTACCTACAGCAGTATCGGGTAACAGGTTCTGTAGCGCTTATAAGTGTCAGAAGAAGCAATCAACGCCCATCGTGGGTTGGCACTCGCGGTCCATCATAGAGTAAGAAGGTGAGCAAGAGAAGCGTAACGTGGGGCGCACGGTATCACGTTCGCTCTCATGTCGGTCTGACTGGTGCAGACGGCACGCATAACCAGAAGACGGAAACGGCTTGCTGTTCGTATCGATCGTCAGGCTGGCACTCGACGGTACTGTCAGAACACGTGGAATCTGATAAAGGGACTCAGAGATATACCAGGTGCATTTCTTAAGTTCCAATATTAATCCCTCTAATGTTTATTTTTAGCCCACAACTTTTTGCTTTCCTGCGCTCTGGACAAGCCATGGTCGCAAGTGCCTTCCTTTGTTTTCCCCCCCGGTACTACCATCCGTTTGTATCACGCATATATACGGTTCAACGTTCCCACTGCTCGTCGATTTTCATCGAATTTTGCTAGTTCACGACCTCGCCTTTTCCACGATGAGCAATAGGCACATAAAGTACGTTTTTTATTTCATTGGGGGAGCCCGCCCAGCCGGGGTTCAAACCCCGACCTTCATGTATACCTGTATGCTTTAAGTACCATTCGAGGTTAGCCACCACCTCACCAGGGCGACCGGTACCGACTCGTTATTCTACGGGGGGGTTCACGTCGTATTGTTTTCGCTGTCGCCGCTGGATCCCGCCAAACCCGTTCGGTGCCACCCGACTAAAAAACGCATTTTGTGGGTTTGTACCTCCGAGATGAAGTCTTTGTGAGCATCCAGAGTCGTAAGGAGGTTTCCGCAGGCACGCGAAGCCTCCCTGTGGACGCTCAAGTGCCGACTCCTCATGAGGAACACCATGTAGTGCATGGCGTTGGTGCGCGACAGCAGCGCGGCGTGGGTGGAAGAGTCCTCGGCCGCATTCGCCACCGCACCACATGCGAGTCGTGCCACCTACCAATAGTTGTTAAAATAAACGGTGTTCGAAAACGACGGTTGGGGGGGGGGGGGAGGAGCGCGCGGCAGGGGGGGAGGGTATACTCATGCCATGCATGGCCGTAGTCGTATGATCATAGATCCTCGTACCCCTACAATGCCGGGACGGGGCACGTCGGGTTTTCACCAACCATGGGGAGGGGGGGGGGGGCTGGGACACACAACTTCTGATGGCATGCAACTAGTGGGGACTACTGTAGTATGGGAGGTGAAACTGGGCGCAGAGCAGCAGGGAATTCACGTGCACACACAGAAAAAAGGTGGAGGATTTTGTTCGATTGTGTTCGATTCATGGATATAGAGACCAATTATTTCGACTATTAATACTAACGTGGGACACAGAAAGCGGGGGTCGACTATGAAGCTTAATGTGGCACACTGAAAAATGGGGAAGTGTTCGATGATTGTTTGATTTTATCCATAGGCCTGTTTTTTTTTTACAGTATACGTGAAGCTGAATCGTTACCTCGATGTCTGCACTCGGACACACCTTCTGGCTTTGTTTTTGCCTTTCCGCCAGACCTTTCTATTACGGGGGGCCATACTAACAGTGGTCAGACCTCATGACGGACCCAAAACCCACGTATACCCCAATGTTCGCACACGTTGTTTGGTTATGATTACTAGGTTGCCTCGGAAATAATGGCCATATGGTGTCTTTTTTACCTCGACATCCGCGCTCTGACACATGAGCATGAGCGGCTCCGCCGATCCGCTTTCGGCCAAGGGTAGCTTGTTCTCGTAAGGCAGCGCCAGGGCGCAAAGGAGCGCTGCGGCTTCTCGCTGGTTCTCTACGCAGCCCACCTCCTCACAAACGTGCCGTAACGCGTCTAAAACGCCATCCTGATCATATTCGCGGCGGGAAGTTAGGCGGGAGAGGGGGGGGGGGGGGGTACTCATGTCATGCCTGACCGTAGTCGTATGACCATAGACCCTCGCGGGGGGGAGAGAGAGAGGGAGGGGTTTTCAACCTTCGACATGCCACTGCCGTTTCGTGGTTAGCGATACGCGGGGCTCACTTTCGCCTGGCGTACGGTAACCTAGCCCTCGGTATACGGTGCACCCGATACCACGTCTGCCCTACCTACGTATCGTCAAGAGGTTTCTTCGGCATTACGCAACCTTGCTGTTTTTTCGGTGACCTTATCATTGCACATACCCGAGCTATGAAAGACCCCAATCATGAAAATCCTAGGGTATGTTTAGTAGGGTACAGTACACACTCTGGGGTACCCGGGTACTAAATGGGTACATAAATACTATGGGATACCCGGGTACCAAGAGGGTACCTATTGATAGTCTGGGCTACCCGGGTACCTAAAGGGCTCATACCCTGTGATACCCGGGTATCAAACGGGTTTACACATCGGGGTACCCGGGTACCAAAAGGGTACATACTCTGGGGTACCCGGTGCCCAAAGGGTATATACTCTGGGGTACCCGGATACCAAAAGGGTAAATGTATACTCTGAGGTACATGGTACTAAACGGGTACATACTCTGGGGTACCCAGGTACCAAGAGGGTAAATACACACTCTGGGGTACCCGGGTACTTGAAGGACACATACTCTAGGGTACCCCGGTACCACATACTCTGGGGTACCCGGGTACCAAAAGGGTAACATATACTCTGGGGTACCCGGTGACCAAGGGGGGCATACTCTGGGGTACCCGGGTATGAAAATGGTGCATACTCTGGGGTACCCGGGTACCAAAAGGGTACATACTCTAGGGTACCCGGGTATCGAAAGGGTGAATATATACTATGGGGTACCCCGTGACCAAAGGGGTGCGTACTCTGTGGTACCCGGGAATTCCAAACGGCACATTCTCTGGGGTTCCCGGGTGCCAAAATCTGCATACGTTGATCATACCCTTGTAGATCGTACCCGGGTGGAAAAAATCGGGTTTGGGTAGGTACCCAGGTTTGTACCCAAGAAGCATACACCCTTGTAAAACTGTCCCCCTTACCCGGACCATGCCGACAGCGTTGTCGGCGTTCGAGGCCAGCCTTCGCAGGGCCGAAACTGCCTGTCCGATGGTGTTGGGATCCTCGCCGGACGCGACGACGGTCACCAGGGGCGTGGGAAGGCCTCTTTGTCCCATCATCTGTCGGGCGCGGCACAACAACAGCGCTTTACAACAAGATATATATTTCGTCGATCACAAGTCGCGTTTGTGTTTTTTCCGTTCGTTGGTTTTTGTTCCAAAAGGAAATTGAAGGAAACCTCGTTGCGGGTCGTACAGCTTGTAAAAGCCTACGACCAGAACGAGCCGTAACGCGAAAAAAGGTACGAATCCAAAGAGAAGCGTTCCCTAAAACGAGTGGTGCCCTGTTGATAAGTAGCACTCTTGTGAAACATTGATGAGCATCCCCTGCCTCCGCAAGTCGAGCATCTTTGAATTTCGTCACACGCAGATTGTGTTCGTCCGTCGTCTTCGAGTCTTCTCGTACCCCATCCCGCTCCCCGCCAATCTTATCCAAACCCTTCAAAAAAACTGTACCTGCCCTCTTTTGGAGGGAAAACTACTCGAAATTGGAGTGGAATAACGCCTCTTTAGAACCAACTGCACTGAAAAAACACACGATAATAGAGTGTAATATAAATATCGCATGAGAATAGAGTGTAATATATATATTGCTTTTGAAGCGGTAAAACAAGGCTTACGAAAAATTTTTGTGATATTTGTTTAGCTCCTGCGTGTTGTGCAGTCGGCATCTCCCGTGCATTGTTTTTCTTCGACATAGATCGGTTTCGACCTTTCACGTGCACGTATCCCTTGCACGCGCTCCACCCGTTGAAGCATACAGACTGTGGCCTCCACGTATATTACTGGTGGTATGCACCACTCTGGGCGCAAGTGAATACAAGGTCCGTCTGGGATGTACATATGAAGACTGCTGTAAACGCTCCATGCTTTTCCGCCCAGAAAGCTGTTTTGTTTTAGCCCGATTTAGGGATTCTCAGAGAAATGGGCTATTATTTATTAAATAGAGAAAATCATCGCTCTCACCATCATGATGATGATGATCATCAACGTGTGCATCCGCAGCATGATATGCCCCAGGTTGTGTGAAGGTCAGGGCTCACCTCGTGATTCTCGTCGCTCATGGCGAGCTTGTTGAGAGCGTAGCACGCGTTGAAAACAGTCTCGTCGTCGTCGCAGTCGAGCGCCGATTTTAGCCCTTCTAAGCCCCCTGCAGAAATAATGTCCTCGTGAATCACGGCGACCACTGCAAGCTGCCCCACAGCCAGACAGGCGTACCTGCCACCGTAGCAGGTGGTAAATGTTCAAGGAGTTAACGTGAGTGGGGGGCGAAGAGAAGGAGATCCATGGCAGTGGAGGTACGCCAGCGAGGCAAGGGTCGTCAAGTTTAGGCTAGTGTTTGTGGACATGTACAGAGTGCACCCACCGCTGTCTATTTTCGATGATAGGGTACAATTAATCACGTGTCCCGTCCTATGCCCGGACCGATCTTTCCGCCGATGTGTGTTGCTCTTAAGGAAATGTAGACGTCCAGCCAGCGTTAGATCAAACCTACCCGGTACGGTGTATATACCGTGTGAGAAAAATGCAGCGATGTGTGGTAGGATATCACACAGACCATCGTTTTTCACCTCCTTGCGTGCACGTCGTATCCCAGAAGCCGTATCATCTCCTCGTCGAGCTGACTCTCTCGCAGAGGGTCGGCCATCCCTTCCTCGTCGATCGTGCCGTCGTCCAGAAGAAGAATCAACCGCCGTCGCTCCCCAGCGGCTAACCGAATCAGCGGAGCCAGCGCACCAGCGGCGCAGACTCGCCCATGATTTTCACTCTGCGATCGCGATTATTGTTTTTTGAGGCAGTGAGAGGACGTCTTGAAAAGGCATGCATGCATGCATGCGTAACCGGTTTTCGCGGCAAACCATCCGAGGACCGAAGCTTCCGACCGATAGAAAGGAGAGCGAAGTGTCGAGAAGTGGGACCGTTTGCTTTGTTCGTCTCGAACACATTGGCCTGGCCTGGCTTGACCTGCGTAGCTGGGGGCGCTAGCTTTTCTTCTGGTTGCGATTGTTGAATATTCGACATGGTCAGGCCGGGGGGCACTTCTTCGTCGGATGTAAAGAGGGCGGGTAAAACAGTCGACGGAGAGAAATATCATTTCCTCGTGAGACGAATGCTTGGCTTAAGTAAGTTGCGGGGGTTGTGAAGCGAAACACTCAGTTAAGGCCTGCGGGGGGCAGCTGCGGCACCGCCGGGGCTACGTTGATTTTTTTCGGCAAAGGGAGTCCTTCCGCGCGCAGAGAATACATCGAGCAAGGGGGCTGTAGTTGGGCTTATTGTGCTTCCCAAAAGACGCCGGAGAACGACCACCACCTTCTTGCTCAGCGTGCTCGTTAAGGAACACAGCAAAACTTGTGGGCATTGACTTCCTGAGTACTACCTGGCACAAATCGTAGTGTTAATAGTAGCATCGATGGGTATTTCTCGACCGCCGTCGTCAGCGGTCAAGACTATATATGTGTCCTTTTGGGCTCTTAAATCCCAACGGTGAGACAGAAGGCCAGAGTCCAAGTTCAGACGGCTGGTCGTCACTGACACAGATCGCTCTACTGCTGCCGCCTAGAGTACAAATTGCACTACGCAGGAAGGTTCGAGCCAGCCGATCAACCAAACCAATGCCCGACCTCGAGCGTTCTCCTCCACGCACCTGTCCCGCCAGGTTCGATAGACCCAGCGCGGCAAACCTAGCCGTAACCGCGTCTTCCCGCTTGAGCGACCCCACCAGGGCGTCCGCCGCACCCCCTTCCAGCAGCTTCGGATGAGCGGCGTAGTTCCCGGCAAGGTTTGCCAGGCATCGGGTTGCCTCCCGCACTAGCCCCACGTCCTTTCTTCCTTTCGCCGCTCCTCCTTCCTTCGTCGTACCATCATCACCCCCCCCCCTCGCGGCACTCTCCTCAGCCTCCTCTTCCGCTTCCGCTCCCGCTTCCGCTGCAGAACCCAGGGCCAGCTGGCTCAGGAAGCTTGCGCCCCAACCCAGAAGACGTTCGTGCGTGGCGTCGTTCTCGCTCAGGTTCGCGAGGGCACCCACGGCGTTGCGCGCGCAGGAGGGGTCCTTGCTGCGCGTTAGGGCGACCAGATCGGTGGCGACCTCTGCTGTCGCCGCGCCGCTTGCCGAGGATGATGCCCCCCCAGGACTGGACCCGACCCCTGCAACGTCGAGCTTGTTGAGCTCGTTCAGAGACAAAGCGAAAAGGAGACGCGCGGCTTCTCGCCGCACGTCGACATCGTCTTCGCACCTAAGAGGTAGAGAGGGAGGAGGAGGAGGGGGGGGGTACTCATGTCGTGTATGGCCATAGTCGTATGGCCATAGACCCTCGCATCCCTACAATGCCGGGACAGAGCATGTCGGGGTTTCGGGGGAGGGGGGTGTTAAAGCACTTTTTAGAGATGGAAAATGCATCGAGGGGGGGGAAACCCCAAGCCCTCCGGACAGGGAGCGGGGCGGGGATGTTGCGGCATACTCTTAATTTTGCAGATGCCAGAAGGAACGCTGTGTCTGGCTGCCGGTGTGGACAAGCAAGATAATTTGTAGGCAGTGAAAGCAAGCAATTGGCCGATGTTTTTCGAGCACGTTCGGCTGTATTGGTGGTAGGTACCTGGTACCCCATAACGTCTATGTAGGGGACTGCGCTCCTGCACTATAGTGTTTCACGTAAATTTGACGCCCCACTGCTGCTGGAAGTATGGTGCGTAGCCGGATAAAGTAAATAGTATTGCTCCGTCTAAGGGATGCGTGGTCAATGGTCAAAGAACTAAGGCAAGCAATAAATGAGTACGCCCCCACTATACATAGTAAATCCATTTCTGTCTTTGAAAGTGGTCACACCAGAAAATAAATCAATTCATTGACGCTGTCATCCATATGCAAAAAACTACGCCTCCAAAAGTAGTTCTTCGTAGGATGCAGCTCACCCTTCATCCGACTCGCCCAACACCTCGCGGCGCTTCACGCTCGGTGCAAGCAATGTCTGCCTGGTCGGTGAAAAGCCGACGTGCTCCGTCCCGGTATTGTAGGGATGCGGTTGTCTATGGTCATCCGACTACGGCCATGCATGACAATGAGTACACCCCCCCCCCCTCCCCACTATATATACGTACACCGTATATACATGACGCGGTATTGGTTTTTCACCTCGCCCCGAGGGAAAACGCCTCCAGCGCTCCGGCCTCCACGACAGCGCGTCGGTAGTCGGGATCTGCCGCGATCGCCCTCAACGTTGCAAGCGCGGCTCGTTGGTCCACAGGGTGGTCGCTACACGCCAGAGAGATCAAGGGCGGCAGACCCCCCTCGGAGATAATCGCCCCACGCCGCGCAGGGTTAGCCGAGAGGTTGCAGAGGGAGTAGGCGATGCACCGCTGGGTTTCCAAGTCTGCGGCGTTAGCTATGGTGATCAGCGGGGTCAGTGCCCCCCCGCGAACGATGGGAGCTTGTAGGCTGACATCGGAGGCAATGTTTCCCAGGGTTACCGCTCCAAAGAGGCGGTAGGTCACGTCCGCGGAGCACAGGAAAGAGACCAGGTTGCCCACGTCGACAGCCTTGAGAAAGCGTGCCGGGTCTTGACCGATGCACCCCGACAGCGACAGGTTGCAAAGGGCAGCCAGAACCTGAAATTCGTATGTATGACCAGGAAGGGGGAAGGCGGGTCATGTCGTTCGCTGGGGCTGCTGCGAAAACGTCGTACGTTTGTTGTGTATGTTTTGTTCAGATTGAGTCGACATTGCTCTTGATCCTGCCTATCCCTCGGAATGTTCCGAAGAATGCGCACATGTATTGCCGCTCAGAGTTGAAAATGCGATTTTATTGCCGGTCAGAGTAGTGCCAGGTATATCTTACTGTCTTACAGCATGGCCCCGCCAGCAAAAAACGCGTATTTGAATAATCTACTCTGAGCAGGGCTGAACCCTCAAGTGTAACGCCGGCCTAACCATGAGCAACCTTGACCATTGGCCAGCATGCAGAATTCAACCTAGCGATCCCCGCTTGGGCATGGTTTCCTAATCCAGATTTCTTAGTTTGTACCTCCAAAAGTCAGCCTAACGTCACTTGTAGGATGTCTCATGTTTAAGTTCTTACTTGTACTTGTACCTGTACTTATGCGTGTGTATATACTTATACTTGTAATTATACTTATAGTTGTACTTATACTTACACTTACATTTTTACGTATACTTATACTTATGCGTATACTTATACGTATGCGTATACTTATACTTATACTCATACTACAGTCATTGAACTGTCCTGCTGTGACACGCTTTCCGTTGCGGTGGAGGCTGGTCCGATGCCATGCCAAAAAAACTTGACCGCCTGGCTTTTATAGAGTGTGCTCGTACATACATACCTCCATCTGAATCTCCACGTCGTCGCTGCTGCTGAGTCGTAGCAGCGGCACGAGCCCGCCCCTGATCACTATTTCATTGCGCAGGTCCTCGTCCACAGACAGTCCTCGGAGGGCGGAGGCCGCCCGGAGCTGTGCCTGTGAAATAGTTTTACGACGCGGTATGTGCATGTGCGTCGCAAAACTGTTTCAACATCAACGATATGTAACATACTCATGCGCGATTACAAACAAAGCCGGTTCAAAAGATCGGCAGAGGTTTACCGAAAAGAATCGTAGCCTTAACAAACCCCACGTGAGACAACCAAATATCGGGAAGCAAAACGTCGAGGCAATACATCGGCAGGGTGACTGCCGAACGAATATTTCCGCCGCTATTTATATCACAGGTCCACGACCGAAATCACCACCAAGCCGACGAATGAAATGCTCAGTTATCAACTATCACACCTGAGGATCTGGCGACGCCACAAGGTTAATCAACGGCCCCAGCACCCCCTCATCCAGCAACGTCGGGTGGTTGTCGGGGTTGGACGCGAAGTTTCCCACGCAGAACGCCGCGGAGTTCCGAATTTCGACGTCATCGGTCTCAAGCAGTGCCGCCGTAAGCTCGCACACGCCCGCCCCGATCAGCCGCGCGTGGTTGCTTCTCGTCGCGGCGATGTTCGTCAACGCGAAGACCGCATACCGCTGGGACTCGAGGTCACCGTTGTCTCGACGGGCGAGAGAGAGGAGAGGCTGAAGCGCCCCCTCGTTGATGATTTTTTCTTGGTTGGCGAGGTTGGTTGCGAGGTTTCCGACGCCCATCGCTGCATAGCTGTGCGCGTGTGTTCGTTTGTTTGTTTGTTTGTTTTTCGTGCGACCGCGGCACGCCGTCGGTATGCAGTGAACGCGTGCAGCGTAGGGTTTATTGTTTGGAGGGGTGCAGGGGGGGTGCGTGCAGCAATGGTGGGTGTTGTCAGTGTATGAGCAAAAAAAAAACGCGTGTCAGGGAAAACGAAAAATCGAACATTTGTAAAAGTACACTTTCGCCTGAGACTCAAGCTTTCGTACTGATCCTGAGCGATGCTTGCTCTTGAGGGCATTGCTTTTGTTGCTGGTCGTGTTCGCAGCATCAATTGCAGTCCCTCGTAGCGACACGGCCGACGGACCAGAGGGCGTTTATATCGAGTAACCGTCAAACACATTCCCGGTGGCGGTACATGGCGCGGAAGGTTTCACTTGGTGATTAGAAAACCTTCGCCCCATTCCTGCCGACGCGCAATTCCTCGCGTCTCAAGGTTAACATGGCTGCTGCAGTTATCTTGGGCCCGACCAGCCTATCAACAAAAGACGACGCACAGACACACTCCGCGGCACCTTTTTTTGCGGCGTCTTTAGCCATCGCAGGCTGTGACATCGCTCACCACCGGTATCGGTACCACCAGCTTGACAGCTTCAAGGACCCAGGAATATCGGACGAACACATGGCAACCACCCGTGTATTTGCAAGGGAACACATAAATCAGAGCCAAAAATGGTGTACAAACACAGGGGGATACGTGATTTCTTGGGTCCGTGGTGGGTCCTGATTCTTACAACATTAGCCCCTCCGTAACATTTAAAGCGCGCAGCTGTATAGCTTAGTTTGGACACTTGAGGCGTCCTCTACCGGCGCTGGCTGCTCCATGTGCCTGACTCTGTAATCGTCATTTTTCTCCCGCGTCATTTAATTTTACCCTTCCAAGTGCCTGAAGGGTTTCAAGCCCAACAAAGAACAACCGTGTGGAAGCACTATGAACATGAAACTCGCGCTTACCGCCGGCGCACAAAAGCCATAAATCCTTCATGAAGTCATTTTGAAACCCGTATATACACAGCTTGAAAACAGAAGTTTCGAAGAAAGTCATCCATTACACAGCTGATGTGCTTTCTTTCTTGCTTCTTGACAATACCTCTCACATTCGTACGCGAGCGGTTTACTTACTCCGAGGCGGTACCAATATGCCAGCGTCTTTTATTCGTGCAAATAAGGGACCGGGTACCGATGCCACAAAATAAATGCACCACGGTACAGTTGGCGTGCAAACGTTCGGCTTGCCTGCCACCGCAGCCGGCAGTGTGCACGTAATACGACCACGACCAAACCGATCTCTTCGTGCCTCCTGACCCCCCTGCCGCCCTCTCTGTCATTTCTATCTCTCACCGTTGACACAGAAAGTCGGGGCTGCTGAGCATTGCGACGAGCGGCATGAGCGCCCCTGCCCCCGCGATGACGGCGGTGTAGGCGTACTCGGCGCTGATGTTGGCCACGCCCCTGACGGCCTCTCGCTGAACGTCCACCGACTTGCTCCTCATGACGAACTTGAGGTGTTGTAGTACGCCTTCGCGGCGAGAGGAAGAGCCATGATACCACAAAAAAAGGAAACGCACGCAAGACGGTGCGTAAGATGAAAAAAAAAATGGTGTTGCGGGGCGTGTGATAAATAAATAACGTGTCCGTTTGAAGAATCTAACGCGTGGGGATTTTCTGGTATTGAGCACGAACTTGTAATAATACCTGGTGCCTGAAAATATTTATAACGTTTTCCATTCGATACTGTTGCAATATGAGCTTCAACGTTGATCAGTCACAAACAAACACATTCCCCGAAAGAAGAATGATCGTTCCGAGAGAGGGTGCAGCAGGAGTTTCGCGGTGGGAAAAATATAGATCTACGAACTACTCACTCCCTCCACATTCACGGCGGGCTTGATCTTGTGACTGATCGGACTGAGCTGCATAGGGGGGGCGGAGGGGCCATGATCGTGAGGCCGAAGAACGCTGTATTCGTTGTGGTGGTGGGACCGTTATGTTAATAGTTCGAGCTAGTGTGTATTAATTTCTTTTGGCTGACGATACTAACACCAAGCGTACGTGTCCGTGGCCTACAGTACGACACTCAACATGGACGTACTCTCTCTCCCGGATCAGTTTCCTCGTGCCTTCGAAATGTCCTGATTTCTCGAACCGATTCGAGCGCTGTTTTGTGTTGTCCTATCCCGATTCAAGCGCTGATGTTTTCGCGAACAAGGTTTCGACGAAGCCACTTATCAAAGCTCACGCCCAGCGCGCTGCCTACACCTCATCGCAATAAAAGTATGACAAACAACGGGCTAAAAAAAAGGACTGATCTATAAAAAAATATCTCAGAAGGAAGGATCCCATAGGAAAAACAAGAAAATCAGCAGAACAGAGCAGATGATGAGTTTTCCGTGCATGTTTTGTAACCTCGTATTAAACTACCTAATGGTAAACTTTATTTTCGTGTGGGCTGAATCTCACGTGTGATGTGGTAACCCCCCCCCCATCGGGCGAAGTTGAGAGCTGTTTTTTTTTCGACGAAGTACGGGGAGAGTGTAAGCGCCGAGCGACGGGTTAATGAAAAGACCTCGACGAGACGTTTCCGAAGCCACCGTTTTCGTTTTCGTTGCGTTTCGCTCCCAACATTTGGAGAATTTTGCCTCTGAAGCTCGTACTAAGGGGTGCGTTATCTGAACACCCCGTGTGCTATCTTATCACCGGCGTGCTATCGTATCACCAGTGTGTTATGTTATCACCCGTGTGTTGTCTTATCGTCCGTGTATTATCGTATCACCCGCGCGCGATGTTATCACCCGTGCGTTATCTTATCACCCGGTGTGATATTTCATCACACGTGTGTTATCGTATCACGGGTGTGTCGTCTTATCACCCGTGTGTTATAGCTATCGTATCACCCGTGTGTTATCCTGCGTGCTACCAGTACACCGCACGCTACGTAGGCTGGCCGCCTGCTCTCCCGCCTCGTCTCACAAATAAAATAAGAAAGTAAGCACGGATGCGTGTAGCAATTTTTCGACAACCCCACACGCCATCGAAGTTTCGCTATATAATATACGGCTCGTATGCTCTCCTCACCGGACTCCACCATCTTGCCCTGGTTCTCCACCACTTCCGCCAAGTTTGCCACTACGCCGGTTCCCTGGTGCGCCGTCTCGACATCGGCGCTGTGCATCATTTCGATCAACACCGGCAGGCCCCCTTCCAGCACGATGTCCACTTTACTGCGACCATTGTTTCGACAAGGAGGGGGAGGCAGGGTGCGTGCGAATTTGACATCGGTGTTTTGGTTTGCCCGTTTCAGATGCGCTACATGTCTTATCCCTCTTGTGTGCAAAACGAATGTATCCACATTAAGTCAAGTCATGAATGAATTAATTTCATCCACCCCTACCCCTCTATATTCCTGAAACAAAAGTATTCATCATTTCACACTTTGTTGATAGCAAACTTCGTGTACACATTGTATACTCTACAAAACAACCCAGTTAATAGATTAATAAGGCGTGAATTACTGAATTCCACTCACTCGTACCCCCCCCCCCCGACAAAAAACGGCTTCAGGAATCGGTTTACCACAAGAAAATTGATTGAATGACTTGAGTTTATGTTAGATTATTTGTTTCATACTATTATTAATTCAGGACATTAATTACGGTAGTTTCCACCTGCGATATAGTGCCAGTACATCATAGCCTCGATACACTGAAAAGGGTAGTCTGAATACGGTGTACGTCTCATGAACCGGCGATGAAAAGGTCCTTCGCGGCCGAGATAAGTAGGGTGGGGACAAAACGGGTGATAGGATATAGCGGGTGGATCGTATTGGCTCGAAAAACAAATCGAGATGGAAGAAGGGTGGGGTGCCCTCGAGGCTATTCGCTTAGCTTCCGCACCACTTGCGGCCCGGGCACCCAAATGACTATAACATGGATCAAACAGCGCCGACACCTGTTAATAACATGAATGTCAGGTGGCTTCCAACACGACGGTGGCTGCGGCGCTACTTGAACAAAGGCGTGCGTCCTGCGCTCCGAACGGATAGTTGCTTTCGCGGAAAATATTTATCAAAAGCAGACACAGGCAGGCGAGAAACGCGGTGAATTCATTCCCTTGCAAGTAAGTAAATGTTGATGCGGGCCGGGCAAGATTTTTTGCTGAAGGACTCTCTGCTTCGAACCTGCGCTTTGTTGGCCGCCCCCGCTCGCTGCTGAGAGCCTTGTTTTCGCTCGTGCGTTGATGCCAATACAGATGTTCTGAAAAGGGTACAAGTTGTTTTTCTTTGAAATATGTTTTGTCACTTCCACCACCCCTTCCCCCGCAGCCAGCTATTTTTCTTCAACTGTGGGTACCGGCCCTTACCTGTGCTCGGACAGCGACACGTTTCTGAGAGCAGCAGCAACTTCCCTCAGCACCTCCACGCTCTCACTCTTACCCAAGCTGTTTCGATGCACAAACACGCGACGCAGTTAAACGAGTCAAGAGAATCATGGGTCACAGGAAGATGCTACCGTAGGCATGTGAGTGTCGACCAACTTTCATACCTTTGCACGATTCATTGTGTTTTTTTTTGTCGGGTTGAGCACTCTAGTGAACGCCCCTCAGCCGCGACACATCGGCGAGCGGAAAGGGCAGTGACGCATGCGAGATCCGAATATCATGGTCGTAGCAACCTCCATCGATCGATAAATCGACCGACCGACCGACCGACCGACAGACCGACCGAATCACCAACCGACCGAACGACCGACCGAACGACCGACCGAACGACCGACAGACCGACCGACCGACCGACCGATCCCTTATGACCGACCTACCGGCCGAATGACCGACCGACCGAACGACCGAACGACCGAACGACTGAACGACCGAAGGATCGAACGACGAAACGACCGAACGACCGACCGATCGACCGACGGAACGACCGAACGATCGACCGACGGGCCGGTCAAGCGACTCAATAGGCACACCTACACTTCCTGGGTGACCAATAGACGTGATTAAACTGGGCAAACTCGAAACTAATTGTGTGACTCTGTTTGGGAGAAAATCGGCACCAAAGAACACAGGCGTTGAAGATCGTCTCCCCAGAAAAACAACGAAAAATCAATACTGTTTACACCCTACATAACTTTATCCTTGTACATACTGTACCCATGACATCCCATCGAAATGTAACCCCTGTACTGAAGAAAAAAACGATGTTCTTCGGCTCCCTTTTTAGCACCATATCCCCCTCATCTCCCCAAGTTTAATCTTGCCTGAGCAAAGGAGGCAGCCCCTTCATCTCCACCAGCTGGGAGCGACACCTGGCGGTGACGCTCAGCTGCCTTATCGCAAAGACCGCCTGGAGGTGAGTGTCCGGGTCGGGATCCTTCAAGAGTCGAACCAGGGGCCGCAACACACCGGCCCGCTCACACGCCCGATGGTTGGGCTCGAAGCTCGCGATGTTGTTGAGCGCAAAGGCGACGCAGCGGCGAGTGTCTAGATCCTCTGCAGCGTACACAGCTTCCAAGAGGAGACTCGAAACGCCCCCGGCTTCGAACAAGGTTTGGTGGTTCTGCGTTACCACGCCGAGGTTGCCTAGGCCTAGGACACCGTACCGCCTCACCCCGGGGTCCGAGCCCCGGACAAAGCTGACGAGCTTGGAAACGACGCCGCTTCGAACGAGGTGGGCTTGAGAGTCCCGTTTAGAGGCGAATAGGGCTAGCGCCCTCGCGGCTTCTACGCGAACTTCGACCTGCATGAGTGTCCCCGGTGTCGTCAGAGACACGTTTTGTACCAGGCGTAATTTTAGGGATTATTTTTGCGATCGATGAATTTGGTTCGAATCGTAGTTTTCTGTGGCTCTCTGGTTGTAGTACGGGGGGGGGGGGGGCGTACAGTCGCTTGCGTCGCGGGCGAATCGATTGTTGCGTGTATATGGGTTCACTATACCTACGGAATTTTAGGGGTTGACTTAGCGGTTAACAGCATCTGCGATGGGCTGTTGCAGTTAAAAGTTGTGCGGGAACCAGACATTTACACCAATCAAAAAGGACCACCCGCAAGCACCACGGTAATCAAAATCTCCATCACAAAAAAAAACTTCATAGCAGGATGTGACATAACCTAGACTACGGGAGCACAAAAAATGGGAGGAACGAATCGTGACACCATTCGCAAACGCCGCAGAGCTATATGTCTGCGCGCGCCGGGATGCATCCCTCCACCAATCTCACGTCAGGACTGTCCACGAGCGCGAGCAAAGGTTTGACGCACCCCTCCTCGATCATGCGCTTTTGCGTTCTCCCTTCGACCATCTCGGCTATATTTGCTATCGCCGCCACCGCATGGATTTGTCGTTCCCTGTCTCCACTCCCGCATAAGTGGGAAAGCGCTGGAAGCACCCCGCTCCTTGCCATTGCCACCTTTTCGTTGCGAATTTGGCGTTGTTAGCAATTGGAGTGGGGTGCTGTTAGATTTCGCGGCGGTAGGTAGGTGGCTGGGTGGGTTGGTGGGTGGTTGGCGGGGCTACCGAACAAATGGGCGCGATAGCAAACATAACAGCTAGAACAGTCGTGGAGCCTGCTGCGCAGCCCGAACCACGCTCCTCGCCAATATATACATTGCGTTGGAAACGAGTGGGCCGAAATGGAGGTCTAGAACGGTTTAACCGGGCAAGGACCACGTTCGGGCTTTGCATAACCCCAGCATCTTAACACCTGTAATTATAGGTGTCTTCGAAACGTTGCTTCATGATGCTGTTATCGTCACCAACCATTTGAGGTACCACTATATATTGCGAGAGGGAAGGCGAGAAGAAAAAACACAGCCTCTATCGTACTAGGTATGGTTTCAGCGGGCAAAACGCAGCCCCCGTAGACACGATGCGCTCGATCGCTTCTTGGTAGCAGGCAATGGTAACCTGCTTTACTCACAGTAACCCACACCCATTCCAAGCAAAGCTCTCTGCTTTTAGTTTTCCTTCTGGCAAAAACAAATTGTCCACCGATCACGTTTTATCTGCTAGTTCGCTGACTGTGGACGCCTCACACGTGAGATGACAGGGGTTCGCCTACTTTTTTATTGAGGAGCTTCATGCGAATAGTGATTGATTAGTACTATTAGTAAGTAATTAGCACTATCCGTAAATCATTAGAGCTATACGTAAGTAATTTGTACTATTAAGTAAGTCATTAATACTAGTAGTAAGTCAATGGTACTATTGGTGAGTCATAAGCAAGTCATTAGAAAGCCACCCAGAAACTGTCTCCGAGAAAAGGTCAAAGGGCATTCCGACGGCCTTGAGGCACATACAACGAAGAACGTGTAAAACACAAACGGTACTCCCAATGACATTATGTACTCCCTCGGCTAAGGAGCCACGGTATAGTCATAAACGTTTTCGCCGAAAGAAAGGATTCTACTCTGGGCGTAGATATAAGGACCGTTTGTACATCAGTACCAAGACCAAGGGGTTCTTATATTTACGGCTAGGGTGGTGTATATGTACCCGTATCGTAGCACGCGTCACCTTGTTTTCCTCGGCGAGAGCCAGGTTGGCTAGAGTAGCCGACGTCTCCCTCTGCACCTCCACCGAGTCGCTCTTGGCCGCGAGCACCAGCGGCTCCAACCCCCCTTCTCGGACCACCTGCATCCGCAGCGTCTGGTGGGTGGAGATCCCTCGGAGGGCCGCGATGGCCTGAAACTGCACGTTCACCGACGTGTCCGTGGAAGGGAAGGCGTACGTTATCAGCGTCTTCAGGGCGCCGCACACCACCACGGCCTCGAGGTTGTCCGGGTTGGCGCACACATTCCCCAGCGCGAAGACCGCGTGCTGCCGGGCCTTGATGTCCTGGTGCTTGCTGAAGCCGGCCAAGGTCTGGAGGCACTGCGACATTATCACGCTGTGGTTCTCCCGGCTAACGCTCAGGTTTGCGATGACCAGGAGGCAGTACCTGATCGTCTCGTGGTCGTTTTTCGACTTGTGGTCCAAGGCGTTTCGCGTTTCCGCCACGATCGGCTCCAGCAGTCCCGCTTTGAGCATTTTGGGCTGGTTTTTCACCTATAAATAGACCCGTGGCAGTCGAAGGGAAGTTGGCAAGATAGCATCACATCATACCTGTCTTCTGCATCCGGGAGGCTGCTGATTGCTCGTGGCCGCCGAGGAACAATAGATAGCGACGGATGATCGCTACAGGGGGGGGCTTTCTTACAGGAGACGGTACGTGAAATATTAGAGAGGGTAGTCTTATGGCGTGCCACGCCTCTATTAACGCTTTCACGTTCTGACGCTTCGTCCGTCGTGTCTCGTTTAAGATCGTTTTTCGCAGCGCTTGCCGAGGAAAAACGAGAACCGAAAATACCCCTATCGCCCTTCTCCAACAGGGAGAACACATCGGGTGAATAAACAACCCTCGCGCGATGTCCTTTTGAAGAGAGCTACGGAGGCTCCAGGTCCGAACAGAACTTTGGTAATAGGGTCTGAGGATCGTTTTAAACGGCGCGTATTTAGCAAGTTTTTTTGCCGCACTGGTAAGTTTATGGAAAATCGGGCTTGTCGAAGTAGCAAGTATTTTTGGCCAATTTTCGTCTTGGGTATTTCCGTAGGCCTTCGTTGGCAAGGTGATGGAAAAATGTAATTAGCCATGTGCTATTTGGACTTGCTATTTCGGGATTTGGAAAAGACTTTCCCAAAAGTTGCCAAATAGGCAAGTTTTTTACGTATCGCTATAAACGGGCCTAAGTGCCTATGGCCAGCAACCACACGCACGTTGGAGCTAAGGTTGCAAAGAGCCATCGCCACCATCCGCTGCACGGGTTGATCTTCCGATCGTATCAGCGCCATGAAAATGTTGAGAGCCCCCTCCTTCAAGATGGCATCACCGTGCTCCAGGTTCGCCGCAAGGTTTCCTAGAGCCCGCGCGGCCTCCCTCGAAACCAAGGACGACGAAGACCCGAGAGCCTATTTTCGAGTTTACAGTAAGTGCGTGGGTGGTAGGGGTCACGATGGGCAGGTGATAAACAAACGAGTCGCTGGGTGTACGTAGAGAGGTACACAAGCCCCATTAGCGTAGGGGGGAGGGGGGGGGAGTACCTACAATGCGACCCCGGATCTGAGCCACGAAAGGGAGGAAGCCGGAGAAGCAGGGCAAAGACGGTAATATGACAATGGAAAAACTAAAAAGCTGCGTGTTGTTTCCTTCCTCCTTAAATTGCATAGAGGGGTTGTTGTCTTGGAGGCGTTCTACGATAAAACTACACCCTGATTTTTCTGAGGCTCCTCACTTTAGGAACTCCATACCTCACCCGATGAATAGCCCCATGGCCCAAGTATACACACAAATCATTTCCAAAACAAGATTAGCATTCCGACGGTTTCCAGTTAAGAACCCCCGTCATTCAGAAACCGTTTTAGTGGTGCGACCTCTATCGTAGAACGCGTCCTTGCCTGATACCGTGTGCCACGGTGGAAACGTTCGGTGTTTTTTTCCTCGTTTTTCGGCGCAATGACACGTTCGTGCTTGCCGAAAGCAGCGCAAGGGGACAAAACTGCCATGAAGGTAAATTCACACGTGCGTACCCGGTGATGCGGTAAGCGCGCAGAGATTCCGCCAGCTTTCACGGCTATTTACGATACGCGAGAGGTACATGCAAAAGCGCGCGACAGCTCGTGCGCAACGCTAGCTAACCCGTTGACGCACCTGCACCAGCGCAGGGATCCCCCCAGCGTCCACAATGCTGTCCATGTTTTCCACCACCTCGCACAAGTTCGCGCAGGCGCAACACGCCATGCGAGCAGTTTGCACGTCAGGCGACCGTATCGCACTCATCACGGGGGGCAGCCCTCCGAACTTGGTTATGTTGATCTTGTTCTCTTCGGAAAAGCTGAGAGAGCACAGGCACGCCAAGGTTTCCCTCTGAATCTCCGGCTCTTCCGTGCGCGCGAGGTACAAGACCGGCTCGAGGCCTCCCTCGTCCGTCACCTGCTTGCGCACGTCGCTATTCTGCCCGACCTTGACGAGGGCGTACGCTGCGTATTGTCGCACCTAAGGATGGTGGGGGGCAGATACGCTGTGGACATATATTTTTTTGCTGCGTCCGCGTCGAACGAAGAGCGATGCGTGTATTGCTCGATTTGAGATCGCCCTACAGCAGAGAGCATACACGTATAAGTTGGCATACTGGTGAGGTGAGATTAGCTGAAAGGCTAGCACCATATGTCACCGTGCTGTTACCTTCTTGCATACACGAACCGAAGAAATCACCGCCGGAAATGCCAGCTTGTCACGTCCCACCCGGTGCGCTAAAACAAATAAAAAACGAGGACTCGCACCACCATGAACCGGAGGCGGGGGTTCTCTTGCAGAACGTAAAAAGGTCGCGACCTTGCCCAAACCATCAAATAACCTAACCATTCTCGCGAAGACACGTTTCTCCTCACCTCGGGGTCCGGGGCATTCGACAGCGATATTAGCAAGGTCAGCATCCCCTCCTCGATAAAAGCAACGTGGTTGTCCACGGATATGGCGAGGTTAGCGATAGCAAGCACCGCGTAGCGCTGAATTTCCAGCTCGATGTCCTCAGACCTCGCCAGCGAGCAAAGCGGCTCCAGGGCTCCCGACTGCATCATCGTGACGCGGAGAGTCTCGTGCGTGCAAAGGTTTCCCACCCCTAGTGCCCCCACCCGCTGGGAAGCCACGTCCTGACTGAGAAGGTACGATATCAGCAACTGGTGTCCCCCTGCGTCAATAATGGGCTCTCTGTACGCGGTGCTAGCGCAGAGATTAGCGAGCAGTCGGCCGGCCTCCCTCTGGACTTCGACGTAGCGACTGCGCATGGCGAGAATGGCGGGCCGAATGCCCCCTTCCCGCGAGACGACGACTTGGTTCTCGGGAATCTCGCATAGATTCGCGAGGCAAGCAGCAGCTTGCGACGCTGACGACATGTCCTCGCTCTGCATGTGGTGGATGAGAGGAGGCACCGCCCCGCTCTTGCAGATCTCGAACTTGTTTTCGTCTCCGACGCTCAGGTTGCACAGGGCCGCAGATACTTCCCTGAGGATTTCTGTGTCTTCGGAGGCTAGAAGCTGGACTAGCGGCTCGAGCCCGCCCTCCTGAACGATCTTCATCTTGTTTTCGTCCGAAACGCTGCCGTCGGTAGCCGTCGATAGCCGTCGGTAACAACGTTTCATTCGATATCAAACATTAGATGCAGACAGGGGCAAAACCGCGTGTAGGGGGAGGGAGAACGCTGATTTATATCTACTGTTTCCCCTTGGGTTATCTGTATAACCCCTTTCCGACGGCTAACATGGGAACAGCCGAGGCTTCGACCAGCTAGAAGGTCAGTAAGCGGCAGTAATAATTGCACTACAAATAGCAGCAAAGGCACTTATCTCACGCACTCGACTTGCGCGGCACCTGAAGCGGCTGACTGCATCGAAGCAGTTTTTGCCAGCGACAGCAAGATGATACTACTCTATGTACTGTCATCGCTATTATGTCAATTTCCTCCGTTGAGTGTTTGATAAGCTAAAATGATGAACAGGTTAACTTATCCCACTCCTTCTCCTCCTCCTCCTATAAGCCTACCCGCTGCTTGCGTGGGAGAAAAATCACCTGAGCCCCCGTATGGAAGCAGCAGCTTGTTGGTGAACATCCGGATCCGGGCTGTAGGCTAAAGTTATGACCGGCTGCAAGCCACCCTCTTCGATGATGAGCTTGTGGTTCTGTGCCGAGCAACTGAGATTGGCTAGCGCGCTCCCCACGTAATATTGGCTCATGACGTCTGGGCTGTTGCTCAGCGAAAACAGCGCGTGCAGGGCGCCCTCTTCCAGTATGCTCGGGTGATTCGCGAGCGTGGCGGTGAGGTTTGCAATCGCGAGGACGGCATACCGACGGGCTTCGAGTTGTGTTTCCGCTGCTTTCGCGATCGCCACGAGCGGTTTCAACGCCCCCGTCTGCACAATCTTGACCTGGCTGGACACGGTGGTCGCGAGGTTAGCGAGCCCCAGCGCGGCGAACCGACGGCAGTTGACTTCACCGCTCGTCAGTGCTTCCACCATCGGCTTGAGGGCGCCTTCTCTGAGGATCGCCTGCTGCATGTCCGGGTTGGCGGCGAGGTGCGCTATCGCGCGGGTTGCCTCCGCCCGGGAGTTGGTGTCGCCGCTTTTTGACAGCGCTATCAGCGGAGGTAAACCGCGTTCTTCGAGCAGCCGATTGTGCAGCTCGCTCATCTCCATAAGGTTGGCGACGGTACAGCAGGCGTGGCGCTCAACCTGGTGGAATCGTGCAGGTAGTTTGGAGTCCAACGTTGAACGTGGGTGGCGGGAAAATATTTGCTTGTGCCACAGATACCTGATACTGTATGTGAATACAAATGTACACACGTCGGGCGAATCACCGATCTCCACTGCGTGATAAAGATATTTCAGGACAGTTGCATTCCTTATATGAGTACGTGTTATTTAGCCCCATGTTGCAGCGCGGGAGCTGTATGATCTGCACGATTTAGGACAGGCTTCCTGGGTTGGATCTGTGCTATACGGATCACGCACAACACTCTTGAAACGGCAGTCTAGGATCTAGATGTTCTGGATGATGTACCGTAGATCGTAGTCTGTCCGACGTATGCAAAGTTATCCACTGACGTAATAATCACATAACAAGACGACTCTTCATCTTTTTTTGGAATAAAAGGCACGCAGCCGACGTGCGGCGCAGCATCCAAAGCTGAGCATCAACCATTCAATTGTTCGAACTCACAGCTGACTTTATTTTCATCTGTTTATATACGTACATACCAGTATAACATTTGTGCGCAGTGCGAATGCTTCACCTTTGGCGTCGACCAATTTGGTTGGTACTCAGGTTTACAGGCTGTTTTGCACTCTATGCACAACGTGCATCTTGCGATTTTTTGTGTGGTTGTCTTCTGCATAACACTACTACTGTACACCCACTACTGCTGCTACGCGCCCAATTAAAGTTCGGCGCAAACATTCCAGAAACTATTGAACCACCCTCTGCAATCTTACAGGTGTGTGCATACTGTGTTTTTCATCGTATCAAGAGCAGAGGAGGCCAAGAACATGTACGATGGCGATACTCACCAACAAACACGTACGTACTGATGTACTGGTACGTCAAGATCTGCTGCAACATTTCCAGGGAGTATTTCAAACATTTTTCAGTGTCTTGCTGTGCCTGTCACGTTTAAACCGTTGTAAACCAACTTTCGATTGTCTTGTGTACCCCAACCCTCGCGTGTCGATCTGCTGTTTCAGTGTACGAAATGGTACTGGCCGACATTTATTGGAAGTCGAGCCTGCTGTAAGTATTATCGTCTCGTCGACCCTGGTAGCATCCAGGGGAGTCACCGGCCAGTAGTCAATCGCTAGGGAAATAATGGAAAACGCGCGAACGGTTCA
Source organism: Nereocystis luetkeana (assembly GCA_031213475.1). Taxonomy (NCBI): domain Eukaryota; class Phaeophyceae; order Laminariales; family Laminariaceae; genus Nereocystis; species Nereocystis luetkeana. The sequence goes on from JARUPZ010000032.1 coordinate 4,084,108, forward strand.
CGCAGCTTGCAAAGTTGAGTATCGACCGATCTGCCGATCGGTTGAACTCACAGCTGACGTACTTTTTAGTTTTTTATTAAACCATCAACCACGAAATGAGACCGTACGCAGTACCCAAGAGCAGGCCCCGCGCGGAACAACTGTGGGGTACGTACGACGCACCTCAGGATCGCCACACATGATCATGGAGATGATGTTGGCAATTGCCCGATCCACGATCTCCATCTTGTTCTCCTCCATGCAGCTCAAGCAGTTGAACGCCGCGGCCACTTCTCTCAGCAGGCTCATGTCATCTGTCCTCGCCATGAGCACCAAAGGGTCCAGGAAACCATCGCGCACTACTTGGACCCGATATCCTGGTGTTATACACAGCCCACGGATGCACGAGAGCGATTGTCGCTGCACGTTGAAATCCTCGCAACAAGCCAGCGCCACGAGGGCCGGCACCGCGCCACTGAGCACCACGTCCTCCCTGAGGTTCGCGTTGGCTGCCAAGTTACTGAGAGCAAAAGCGGCGTACCTCCCGGACTCCACGTCGCTGGCCTTTAGCAGGGTAACCAGCGCCGGAATGGCGTCAAGCTTGACGATTTCTTCGTGGTTGTCGGGCTCGGCCGCTAGATTCCCTAAACCCATCGCGCTGTACTGTCTGACGATCATGTCAGCCTCGTCATCCTTTATGAAGCCTATCATCGGCTCTAGGACCCCGTCCTCCACGATCCGAAGGCGCGTGAACACCGCGGAAGCACAGTTCGCGATGCAGAGCGCGGAGAACCTCTGCGCCTCCGCATCCTGGGAGCGCCTCAGAAGCTCCAGGAGAGATCGGATCGCCCCCTTGCGGACGATGCGGTCATGCAGTTCCTCGTGAGTCGACAGGTCTGCCAGGCCGAAGGCAACCTCTTTTTGCTCCCGAGGGCGCCGAACGCGACGCCCCTTTGCGATCAGTGCCTCGAGCACTTTCGCCATGGTGGCGCCGCACCGTGCGGTGTGTTTCTCAACTTGCACTTGAGTTTGCCTCCGCTGTGCCGTAGCCCGTGCCGAACGACATGTTCAAGGAGGCAGAATCTAGAATCTAGATTATAATTCCGCCGCATTTTTAATTTTGTAACTGATTTTTATTTAATAGTTCCGCCGCAGCCAACAACGACGACGACGACCACGACACGACGGACGACAGCACGAAGAACGAGGAAGGAGGGACCAACAAAGATAGTACGTACGTGGTGGAATACTGTAGCTACCAACAGATAGTACGTGCCGAGAAGGTATCACACAGGAGGTACAGTACCAGCAGACAAGTTGACAACGCGGACCGGCTTTAACTCACGACTAGCAGTATGGCCGTTTGCCAATAATAGAGAAGAAGCGACGACACACTTTTGTTGACATACAGTAAGTACTGCAGTATTGGGCACGCCCTGGATCTTCGTCAACATATGCCTACTGCAAATATCTACAGAGCGCCTCGGAAAGCGGATACAACTGGGATGGTCGGTGCGATGAGATCTCGGCAAGAGAAGAACAACCTCTCGGAGCTCGGGGTGAACTGGATCGGCAAGGGGCACCTCAACGCGCTTGAGTCCGACCTGATGTATAAGTATCACGTGGTAAGCCCCAAAAGCTCCTTTCATTCGCGTGTAAACGCCGAACATCATCATGTACCAGGGTAGGAGGTATACATATTCATAACTTTCAAACCCCCACCATCACTTGCGTGCCGTACGACAGGGTCTACTCTATTCGACTCTTTCCCTGAAGTATGGTATAGTACGAGTCAGAGAGTACGAGGCCGCCACGTACTGTATGAGGACCCAAAACAAGTTGACATGTAACCCACACGCAGGTATGAACTCCTGATGGGTTGCAAGCGTGTCCGCAACTCGCACGACTTGTGTTGCTACAAAGCGCATTGCGCAGGGGATACATGTGGATTTCGTCCATGCATCGCCTAAGTAATAGCTTCCTGGCGCGTGTTTTCGTAGGTGGCGTGTTTTCGGGTATAATATGGTCCGATGGACGTGTACATGTATTACAGCAACGTTTTCAAAATTCCTTCTAATCCCTAGCTCCTACCCCTCGTACAGTAGTACATGCAGCCAGCAAAACGGTCAAGACAAAAATTGCAGTAGCTCCAGTGGTAAACAGACATGCAGGGGATGGACTAAGAAACGCTCAACGTTGTTCTAATTATGATTGCGCCACGCACACTCTACGAGATATATTATACTCGTACCATGCATTGTTTTACTCCCATGCGCACTCTTCCAATCCTCACCGATACTTCTTTGGCTGACCACCGTGAGCGACTCTACGACGTAAAAACAGTTTTCGCATCACATTACTCTCAAAGATCGCCCACTTTTATCATTGGCTACATACGCTTCGCAGGACCTGAAACCCTTAAACACGAATTTGAATGTGATGTTTGCTGATTGGCCCACACGTACCAACGCAGGCTCCATATGAGAATTACTGCAGTGGAAAACGCATTGCGATGGACTGCGTAGGCAATATATGACATCACAACACCTTGTGACCGGCTCCGGGTTGCTGTACTGTAGCTTGGAGCGGATGGGGTTTTGTTTTATACCCCTTGCTGCTGTACTGATTTTCTTCTGTTTTGGGGGAATCCCGGCTGTCGTATCATTGGTATTCTTCGATTTGGCATCCGACAGTCAATGTGCAGCGTAAGTGTCAATAGCCAAAAAACATAATCCAACGCGAAGCAATTATCCAACATATCCCAAAACTAGGAACAGCAGATGTGCTTCCCTATTCCTCTGACCCTGCCCTCTCCAGCCGCAAGGGCCAAGTCCCCGCCCTCCCAAACACTTTCGGAGAAAAAAAACATCGAACAACAACCCGGTGTTCGTGTAATTGGCTGGTTTGACTGCTGCGCGTATGTTTCAACGCGCAGAAGGCCGTGCGGTGTTGCTGCCTGATACCGCTGCTGATTGTGCCAAGGAAATACTCCCCGACGTCTCACTCCGTTTAACATGAGCTCTGCTCTTTGTTGTCATTACCCCACTGACAACTTGACAACACCAATATTTGCACGTCAGGTTTTTTGTCACGCATCGAAGCAATACGGTAATACTGAAACATGGCGTGCATTTTCGACGTCGAAACACAACACCGCAAACGTTAACGTCTTGGAGAGGCCAGGTTTGCTTTCTTCGCCTTTATGCACTACGTATACGCCGAAAATAAGGAACGACCTCCGACATCACAGTAAAAAAAATGGATCTCGTTGCGTTATTATTGGGTTTACCATTCGACAGCTGTATGCAGCATTGGCTTCAACGTTGACCACGCATATGTTTTTTTTGCTTGTAAATAAAGAAAATATCAGCTGTAAGATCGAGGATAAAAAATTGTAACTCATGTTTGAATGTGACATATTTTGCCTCCGACAGTGTCCAGCATAAACCTCGATCCCTCCTATTAAAAATAGTCAGTATATAGGAAGAAGAAAGCCGAAAAAAAAATCGAACAGAGTCAACAAAAAAGGAAAATATTATTGGAGATCGGGAACCGATATTGCAATAATCTGGAGTTTGTTGTTGTAGAGAGAATTAGGCGTTATGGTTCACATTCTCTGGCTGAACGAAAGGCACGTTGTCTTAATTTAAATGATTTTTCGCTGAATTTCTCTACGAGTAGATACCTACCTGCCTCCAGCCTAAAATCGAACTGCTCTTCCTTGTGTTGCTTTTTTCTATCACGTTGTAATATGTCTGCAGGCGCACTTGAGCGACGTGTACGCGGGGCGCAGTAAGGTCAACAACAGCACCCCCAGGAGCGTGTCGAACCCGCCCCCGTGGGCGAACCTCGACCCCCGCGTCCTGTCCCCCATCCCCAACAAAAAGAAGCGGGAGGCCAACTGGAATAACACATTTTCCTCAGAAAAGTTCTGCCTCCAGGATGGAGTTCGTCCCACCGCCGGGCGATACTCGCACGTTGTCTCGAGCGGTAGGCCAAAAAGCGGCTCACGGCCGCGCCCTGCTTCCGCCGGAGTACGCAGGGGCAACGGCAACGACGGGACAACAAACCGCCGCGACGGAAACGCCAAGACGGCGCGGGGGGCGCGGCCAATGTCCGCCAATGTGCGTGGCCGAGAGCCATCCCAAGGGCAGAGCGATGGTTGGGGCGGTGAGCGAGACGCGGCGGATTACACGGTTGGTGAGGCGAGCGGGCGGAGGCGGCGACACCCAAGTGACGGTTCGGAGTTTTATCCTGGTGGTGGCGGGGGCAACATTCCGCGGGAAAACGTTGAAAATCTAAGAGGGGGGTTAACGCGTCGAAATAGGGATGGTGTCTTCTCGGCTGAGGACATGGAAATTTTGAGCGGGGGTTACAGCCTTGACGACAGCCAGGAGGCGGTATTTCGCAAATTTGTTCTTCTTCTTGTCGATTTCGACTCTTACAGCGCGGCCGATATTCTTCGAGACGCGTTTTGTGAGGCTCAGCTTGCTAGCGGCCTGCATAATTTTACTGGCTGCTTGGCCGACTGATACTTGCCTGTGCTTGCCTGTGTTTAATGACACCGGTTGTTGAGTACTTGTAATTGGACGTGGCAGGTTGCTTCCTTTGTTTACCAAACCTTCCCCTTTTTGGTGCCGACGGTGACGCCCGACCACGACCAATAGTGGTAATGTTAATTCACGGAATAGGCCAGGGCCAAGCTCAAGGGTATATGAGACGGCATGTGGTCGACGCATTGCACATTCCTAGGAGTTCAGCCTTTGGTTTCACCTCTCGGGTAAAATCAAAAAGACTATCAAGCTTTGAAGAAAAACCCCTACGTATCTGCGAGCATATTCATTTTTGAACAAAATTCCCACCAGGTACACGATTTGACGCACCTTTTCCTTCGTACCTGGTATGTACGGTTTTGAAGCAACATGAATACATACCACATACGACTTTTGAAGCACCGCCAGCGGTCACTTCCCTCTTTTCCTTCGCTCTCCCGCCCTCTCCGCCCCCGCACTGAACCAGGCAAACACCATTGTACCCCCCCACATTATAGCGTCACGTCGGTCCTACTCTCAGCGCCTGGCATGCGCCATGGCCTTCAAACTAAATATTATCTCCGTGCGTTAGTGCCTGTTGTCGTCGGTCCCATACATCTATCCACCGTTTCAAAGCGTGTAATTCCGACAGACACAGCCATTGGGCGTAGAAGACCTTTGCTTTTACGTGAGGCTATCGAGGCTATCGAAAACCTACACGCTCGGATGTGGATGTCCCATGTGGCTTCCGAAGCGGAAACGAGTGTTTAGCGGACCTTAACCATCTGTCACTCAGTAGTTAAGCTATATCTCTATAATATTAGTCACTGTCTGAGTGAATCTATGTGAGGAGAAACCTTTTTTGCGGCTCGCGCCATTCTCAGCTTCAGCAATAATAGGTGAAAGGGTAAAAGGGTAAACTGTTTTTTCCATGGACCAACAAAACATCACACCATATGTTGTTTGATTTGAGTGGCAGACTTCAAGATACGGTAGCACTCGTAAGATAGCAAGACGGCAAGACGGCCACTAAAGGAAGCGCAGGGTCAACCTGTCACTCGCTTGAGGAGGTCAAGACCAAGCTACCGCCAAACATCGATGGGCAGGGGGGGACTTCGAGACACGGGGGGGGGTTTGTCATTTAAATCGTATTTTTCTTTCTCCTTGACCTATTACTTGTTGGCGCACCTTTAAAAGGGGATGCCACTGATTCTCAACCAGAAAGGACTCGTTTTGTGCCACGAGACGGGTTCCTTTGATGTTTCACGGGAGCAGTTGGTTACCGCGAGAGCAGTGATGACCAGATATCGCGAGCGCTGGGAGCACCAACCCTTCTCAGGCTTCAAGAAAGAAAAACGATGACAAAAAATGACGATTGGCACATTTTACGATGGCAGCATCGGCCACCGCTTGGTTTGGAGGGTGATACATTCGGCAACCGAACTGGGTACCGTAGAACAATGCGAGGGGCTGTATGACAAGGGCGCGGCATGGTATCCAGCTGGTTGTACCACTGCGAGTTTTTAGTATCAATAGGCGGTTCGTAACGCCAACGAACAGCATGCCAGCATGTTTTGTGGGCAGCTCTGGGTCGCCAAGGGGATACCGCTCCTATTCCAGGGGCGACATGGTAATCAGAATCCACGATGGACCCAAAAAGCATATAATTCCGCTATGTTCAACAAACACATTTGATTCTGATTGCTGCTAGATCTATGCTCCCCCGTAACAATACGCTGCTATATACCGGTCCGACCCAAGTCGACTACGGCCGGCCTCGTGGCGAGAGGACGGCAAGCAACTCCGGCTCTCTGTTGTACGACTAAAAACTCATACTCGTGCACAGGGCGGTGTGCACTGCTGTGCATGGACGAGTGTCGGGCATGGCTTCAACCTGATACAGTCTACCTCTACAACCATGATGGAACCTGCAAGAGAAGAGGACAACAAAAAGCTCGCTGCTGAGCGTAAATGCCTAAAAAGGCTATCATAGCGGCCAAATCGGAGACGCTGCTTCGTGAGCTACTGCTGTGGTAGACCGCCCGGTGGTTGATTCGGGGGCTACACAGACACACGTCTCGAGCCAGCCTCGCCCACGATGGTTGATCTTCACCCCAGCGAGATCAAAGACCAAGATTCCTCAAGCGTGATCCGCAGGACGCGGAAGAATCTGACCGACAAGCGACAGAGAAATGGAGGCGAGCGCTTGACGGTTTTGATTGCCAGAATTTTAATTGAGGCCAAGCAAGACTGGCAAACGCAATCATAGGCTGGTACCCGCGTCTAGGATAGATAAAGACGATGCTCGTCTGCTCCCATTAAGATTTTTCTTGTAGCGACAGAAAGGGCGGGGACAAACTGGCAGGGAGAGGACAGGGAGAGGGGGCAGAAGGTCCGGCTGGCGGAGAAGCAGGCTCTTGAGAGGAGGCGCCTTGTAACGTTTCCCCACCAGCGTTGGAGCGGATATTGGCCCGGGGGTAAACATCTAGCATGATCGAGGGGTTCGCGGGGAGCCGAGTGTAGAGCGGGATATTTTCATGACGAAACGCTTTCAAATACACTGCTTGCTGTCGGGGACGTTTTTTCCCAGCATCGTCGATTCGTTCCTGAACTTGTTTCATACCCACGCGTTTGTGCTTCTGTGCCGTTCCAGGTAGTATGTAGCGTCTCTCTCTTGGGGCCATCGCGAGGCTTGAGGGAAGCGCTTCTTCAACAGGCCGGGTAACGACAGCCTAGGGTCTCCGGTGCGTTTTTCGTGAGCAAAAATCGTCTCCCTTACGACCGCCAAAAGCCATTCCGCATCGTCACATCGCTCAGCGACCTCCCCCTTACGGGGATCAGCTCGCAAAAATATCATCGTCTAAAATACTGGACGATTTTAGGCGCCACTGGGTGGCCAAACGGAAACGTAGCCCTCTCAGGATACACTTGACAAAGCAAACGGCAGCGATTCCTGGCACGATAATGTCGGAAGGAGTTGTGCCCCCTGGACAGTCGCCATGACAAGACCTATATACTGAGTGTATCCAAGGCTTTCGGGGATACTGTGGATCGGCCAGTTTGTGCTCGCCAAAAGCGTCAATGTTCAACGTTCACATCGCTCAACTATTTGCAGCAGGAACTATACGGCCACAATGCATGTGTTTCGACGGTTTGACCCGGCTTGTCACAATCGGTCCATTTTCACACCCACACCTGCACAGTAAGTGTCGTCTGTCGCGACACTTGACCATCAAAAGCGATCGTCGGAGTTATCTCCGTCGAGCGAGGGGCTCCCGATTGAAATGTCTTCTATGCTACCCGAAACGTCAACACCGACCCCGGCCGGGGTATCGCCGCCAAGGTGTACCCAACCGCCATCTGCCTCGACCCCGTCCTGCCGCAACAAACTACATTCCGACTGCTGTTCTTCCCGCTCCTCCCGCTCTGCCTCCTCTGACATGCGATCGAGCTCGTCGACGGTATAAAACAGATCTGCAAGCTCGTGACGCTCGAAGCTAGCCCGAACGTCGTGCACGCTCCAGAGAGATTCGTCCGAAAAGCGCACGCATTTGGGACTTTCGAAATCGTACGCGTAGTCTTCCTCTTCCGTCGGATCGGGGAGAGGTGCTCGTTCTAGTGTGACGCTCCCACCGACCATTTCCTCCCCCAGAATGGTTTTGGTCTCGTCCAAACCCTCAGCAACCGCGGCGGTTGCCCCCGCTTCTGCCACCGCTTCCTGTCCCACGTCTCTCGAAGGTGTCGCAGAAAAATGTCGGAGTATGGAATAATCTATGATATCGTCCGCATTCGCCGCCCCTCGTCCTGTCTGGCTTGATTCCTCCATCGGTTGAACAGCCGCTCCACCTGCCCCAGCCCTTCCCGGATAGACAACATGTGCGCTGTCCGTTAAGTCAGTCGTGGCCTGCGTGCCCGCAGTGCACACGTCGTCCACGAAAACAAACGCACTCACGTCCTCAACGCGGGGGGCGTTTGACGCTTCGTTGACGTCGGCCAGCACAGGGTGCTTCTTCTTTTGGCGCTCATATTTGATTGGCGGTGGCGCGGTTGACTCCGTTTCTTCGGACCCCGCTGCCCCCCCGGCGAGGGATTCCTCCGTCGGAAGTGCAGGAGAGGAAGCTAACGCCGACGCACCAATAAGAAGACTGGAGGTTTGGATGTCCACGACGATTTCGGCCGAGGTGACGACAGTGGCGGCGGCGGCGGCGGCGGAAGGACCACACCGGGAGGGCGACAATCGAACCGGGGGCAACAGGGCGGGCGGAGGACAGCAACCTTCAGCCGACCCACGGGCAGCTGCGTTACCCGTTTTACCCGTGGCAGTTACCCGTTTTTTAGGCAAGTCGTCGTCGTCCCCGCCTAGCTTGCACGTATCTAGTTGGCTGCCCGCACTGACGTACATGTGCTTCTTATCCTGTGCTGTTGCTTCATGGTCTCGGCTTTTCCCGGGTTCAATATCTGCGGTTACTGTAAATTGGGTGCGGACTCTTCTGCCAGAAAGAGTCGCCCCAACACCCCCCACACGACCACTGCTACCCCCCTCACCTCCGTCACCACCACCACCACCATCACCATTATCAGCACCACCAACACCACCGCCGTCAAGACCGGGCGATAGTTGCACGTCAGCGAGAGCGAGGTCATCCGTGTCATCTCCATACCCGGTCTCTCGTTCACCAGGGCGCTTTTGACCTCGACGATATGCCAGCCCAGCAATAGAGTCAGTATGAAACAATGGCATAGTACTCCCCATGGGCACACGTTTCGAACCGCACGATTCTCGCCCGTTGTCTGGCATGTTGTCGCAATCCGTAGACCGCTCCAATGGCCCCAGGGTACAACGCGGCCGGCCTTGATTGCTTTTACCCTTGGGGGTCAAAATAATTCCGTGAACGCTTTGCGCGTCCTCACACAGCGACCCAGCTACAGCCCACTTTTTTTTTTCCCCCACGAGTCCTACCGCCGTTGAGGGCATCTGCTGCCCTTCCGTACGCCCACGCGTTCCATACGAGCAAGAGCGCATCTTCTCCCTCAGAAGCAAGGCCACTCTATCGTCGTTGAACGCAGCTGTCACAACCTGCGCGCGGACGCCATGTGTGGGACTTAATAGTGAGGAGGTATAGTAGAGGTATACCAGGTAGTAAAAATAAACCCTGACGAAATTTACACCGATTATCACACGAGTGGTAGATTTCACATATCTGCGGCTGGTGTTGTTTCTACTGCACGACAACACGTATGAATATCATGCCGGCAAAGCAGTACAAAATGCTGTACCTGCTATACTAACAAGGCGGCGTCAGCCATACGCTTGCCTTTCACTGGGCACCTGCTACTTACATCCACCCATCCACGGACGCGGCTTGACAATCGACATCCTCGACAGTTGTACTTAAATCTGGACGGGGCTACAGTAGTACTACAGTGAGTACATACTGTAATTTCTACCAGATATACCACACACATACTCTCTGGAGTATGCATCCAAGCTATACGACAAGCATACACTTGATACGTGCTCTATACGAACGGGGACACGCGTATACTCGTACGTATGTTACTACTGACTGTCCTGTCAGGTATTTATGATACCTGGTATGACGGTTTAGTTCACCTCTCGGACAGCCTCCGACCAATTCTTGCTCGCGAGATCATCCGATCCCCCAGTTACGGACTCGCAGCGTCGCCGCGCTTCTCGAACAAGAACATCCAAGAGGGCACTGTCGTTGGATGTGCGTTGTACGCAAACTTCCCACGCATCATTTGATCTAGACATATCCCGCGTGCGCATTATCCATTGTTGTGCGTATGCTCCCTCGGCCGACAAGCGATGAAATAGACATGATGAAGCTGATTTGGCCGAAACCGCCAAAGAACATGCCACCGCAGGATATTGAAACCTCCTAATAGTAGGTGGAGATAAGTTCGTATCCTACCGCGCGGTAGCAGCTCGCGTGGAGATTATTCGCGACCAGCCCTCATCTCCCTCCGCTCGCGGTTGCTTACCGTGGCAAGGACCACTTCTCCTCCCTGCTGCCGCATCGCCTTCAGCCAGCACCTGGAAGAAGCAACAGCAGGGACGCGGAGGAGGAGGGGTGGCTTGACCTCGGGACGGAGACGGGATGGACAGACGAGGTAAAACGAGTGAATGCGTGTAATGCGCAAGTGACCATATGCGCGACATCACGAATGCCGGAGGCTGCATACGTCGATTTTATTTCCGCCACGGGCGATTGCCACTCTACTTGCGAGCCTCTTGAGGGGGCGAGAATGTTTGCGCGCAATATCCCTGTTGATTCCGACCATAAAAACTCGCCGCCGGCAATGTAGCACTTGTGCTATTAATAATATTGATACGAACAACTCTGCTGCTGCTACGTACCAGGTACCTGGTACATGTATATGTTGACGGTTTCATCGGAAATCCTTGGCGTTTCTCCGTTTCTGCCTGGAAACGACATCGTTAAAATAAAAAGTCCCCCGTGGCGTGACTGGCACATGCGTACATGCGAGATACTGCACTCCTGTTGTAAGTTGCCAGAGTATTCTACAGCAGCTACAGCAGTCGCACAGTGCATGTGCAGTCGACACAGCGGCAGTTTGTTGCCCCGAACTTTTTACGGACGTCTCTTCTTTATTTGCGCGCCAGGGCGATGTATGTACAGCAGTGCATGGATGTCTCGATTCCGTTTGAGAGTTACTTACGTACGTCCGGATCGGTTTTACGCCACGCCCCTGGTTTTACTCGGTACCTACTACTGCTACTCATCAAAGTAACATCATAACGTTCGGCACGATGGCGCTTCAAGCAGACAACAGACTACGGCAGTTCCACTAAACCTTAAATGGGAACGCGTCTCAATCCTCTGTGTGGTATACGGCACGTGTCGTGTACGTATACTATACTGGTCGCCCCGGTGGTTCAAGTGGTTAACCTCGAATTCTGCTTGTGTTGAGTCCTGGGTTCGAGCCCCAGGTGGGTCGGACATTTGACTTTATTTGCAAAAATAGAAATGAAAAGGATTCAATTGTTGAGAGCGCCTTGCAGCGTGGGTAGGCACGATTCGATGCGAGGCGACGAGGGAAGAAAAGGCTGAAATCTTCTCGCGATAACAATGAAGGCACGTACCGTAGCGGGAAGGGGGGAGAGGAGCCTGCTATGTGACCCCGGATCTGAGTTACGAGTGGAAGGAGAGAGAGAAGAAGATGCGCGAAGATAATATATGGGATGAGCAAAAAAAAAAAAAAACTATACAAGGGGTGTATCCTGCGCGACCATATTTCGATAGGCGGCTGCGGTAGGAAACTGCGCTCATACACTTTCTCCTGCCGACCTTCTGGCGGGGGTCGGCTCGCCACGAAACGTGTGGGGTATCTTTAATATGCCTATGCCGCTATTGTAGTAATCGTGCGTCGTATATATGCATACCTGCCACCTGTAGTGACTGTTGTCGCTGTTTCAAACCGATAAACTCTACGTGCGCACGTACTCGTAACAGCCAGCCGACATAGAAGTACTCGTACCGTACGACAAACAATTGAAGTGCGTGCTGGAGTGAGTAAGAACACGCGGTCGACGTATCACGTAGCTTGGCAAGCTGAATATCGACTATTGACATATTTTTCTAGTCTAGTATACATACAGTAGTTGTCGCTGGGAACTCGCGCAGCGGGGTATTGTTGAATGTCGTCAATTTGTATGCGTCGGTGGACGGCAGCAAAAGTCACCTACAGCAGAGATCGACAGTGTTTATATTGAAGATTCTATATCCAAAACCCGCTGATCGCATCACACCCCACCTCCACCGTTGAGCTGCCCGCCCCCCCGCCAGTCGGTGATCGGTCACTCCCAGCCGTCCTCCGCGTACTCTTGTGAAGTTTTCGATTCGTTACACCTCTAAAGATAACTTCCTCTGCTAACTTTGTTCTGAGCACAAGGGTTCATGAGATCGGCGATGAATTTCGTCCGACTGAAGCAAACAAACATCAGGCAGGCCCGTGCACTCCCCTCTTTCGGCCGCGATCTCCTAGCGCCGAGCCTCTAGGTTAGCGTCGCTTTGAGCATTGGCAGTCCTGTGGGGGAAAGATCGATCGGTACACACCAGGAGTGGTTCGGGTTCAAATATCACGATTCGGCAGAGGGAAGGATATGAACAGCAATCAATCCTGCCTTGTGCACTCTGTGTACCGGCTGTGTACTGCAGCTGTAAAGTTTCAGAGGTCTGCCGCTGGTGCCTACCAGCGCCTCGTACCGTCTCGGTCTACATCCCTTTGGCGCCCGCCGATCGGTGTTGGCTGGCGCTTCGCAGTCGAATCGCAAACTCACCTTCTTCCTGACATCCAGTCCTCGACTTGGGTCCTATTGCTCTCTCTACCCACGGCAAGCCCCCTTCTGCTCTGCTCTGATACACATTGCGCGAGAGACGCTGTACCCGACGACGGGGAGTTGAGATCGAGACCTCTAAGAAAGTTGTCTCGATTGAGTGTCCTTCCCGGATAGGGCGGACAGCAGGATCACACAAGGGCAAACCAAAGCTCAGAAGAATAGCCCGGGTCGGTCCCCTTTGCGCACCTGCTTGCCCTCCTGCCTGCCTGCCTGCCTGCCTGCCTGTCTTTACTCGCGGGACTCGCACGGGACCCTCGGTGTAATTCAGCGCGCCTCCCTTTTCTTGCTATTGTTTTCTGCAATACTGGTTTGTGATCTGTTGGTTTGTTGTGATTTGATCGGGGGAAAAAAAGCGCCGGTCCTGGTTTGTTTCTTTTTGGAGACCTTGGTCGGCGGTCGGTCGTAGAGCCGACTTCATACAGTGCTGTTAGCTCGACCAATCGTGTGGGTGCTCTGCCTTATGCATGGACATGCCTTGCATCTCGATTTCTTGCCGGCGCGCGTTTGCTCGCGCGTTAGCGTCTGGGTTTACGCTGAATCGACTCAATACTAGCAGTGAATCGTTAGGAGTCTGTCAATGAGGCACTTTCTATCGTTACAAACATCCTCTATCAATAGTGGCTGGTTTTAGCTCAAGCCGGTCCGACGTTCTCTCCGCCGACAGGGCACCGTGCTGCCGGATCCAGATACAAAGCTCCGTCAGCTAACCGGAAGCCCGCACGACGATGTGCGTGTTTCGTGACCCTATCATATTTTTCTGGTCACATGTACGATCACACCTCCTGGGGTTGGCTGTTTTTACTTCATCGACATCTTCTTCTATGCCGAGTCGGTGGAAGGTGTTGCCTAAACCTACCCTCTCTTGTCGTACCGGTGGGGTTAGGAAGCATTATATATGTTGACTCATGGTCCGCAGACACCATGGTGCGTTAAACCCGGTCAGCTAGTAGCGAGGTTGTGCTTGGCTTTTCCACGTCGCTGGTCTAGTTCGCCTGAGAGGGATATTGCGGTGGGTGCTTGGTGAGCGACCAACAACGCGCTGTGTAACACCGCCCCTTTCTCTCCTTCGGGTGTTTTTGTGGTCGTTGCGTTTTCTCGAGAGCTTTGAGTGAATGCAAGATGTCTACAGCGTGGGACAGGGCGCCTATGTCGTGTCTAGAAAACCATTGGGCGACGCATCCGAGGCAAATAAGTTGGTGCCTGCCAGGATGTAACGTCAACGTTTCGTCTCACACTTCTGTCCACTGACGCAGAGAATGCGTACTGCCTCGGGCGGATTCGTTTGACATGCAGGACGCTGCAGGCCACCCTACAATTTTTCAGAGAGCTTACCGCAGTCACTGCTATGCCGACACCCCATGGCTGGCTCGAAAGCGCCATGATACGAATTAAGCATAACGTCAGCTGCTGGCGTTAAAAAGTCAGCCAACTAAGGATATATGTCCGGATCGCATTTTCACTCGTACCTCGACCAAAAGTTGTCACTCGGACCTCGACGAAACCTTGTTTCGGCATGTGCACCCCTCAAAATCACCAAGCTTGACCTCTGATTGATTGGCACCGTGGCTACTGGGTAAAAGTTGGAAGGCAGTCTTGACGAGCTCCGGTAATCCCCTCTCAGACACAAACGGCAACGTGTACGCCGACACGCCCTACTACTCGGACCTCGACGAAACAGTAAGGACTGGATGCCTTGATGGGTGCGCATGCTGAAACACCCTACTGTTTGTTTTTTGTTCGTTGTGTTTTCTCTGCAGCCCAAAGCCGGTGTGAAGACGCGGTCGCCGTCGCCCTCAATAGGACGTGCGACGGGACGGAATGGTTCACTTCGACGGCGGAACTCCAGCTCGCGTCTTTACAGCTGTGCAAGGTGTGTCGGAGCATATGCGAGCTGCAATTGACCGTGGCAGAGCGTACACCCCTCCGCCTTTGGAACGATAAGTTCAGGGCGACTCGCCAAGAGAAAAAAAACGCATTATTTACGCGTGTGCCGATCTTTCACCCGCGCCGGGTAATCTGGAAGCTGTCGCCTGAGAATATGACGCACGGGTTTATCCTCTTGGGGAAAGTGAAATGCTTGGTCATGGGCGACAGCTTCAATGGGTGCGTGGACTGGGTGAAATGGCCGCGCGTTTTGGAGAAGCTGGTTTTCGGTCGCGAGTTCGACTATTCGGTGAAACATGTTTTGTGGCCATCAACGCTGCGAGAGCTGACGTTCGGCTTCAAGTTCGACCAGCGTTTGCCGACGAATGAGAAAGCGTGGCCGAAGTCGCTGCGGAAGCTGACCTTGGGCTGGTGCTTCAACCAGCCGATCACCGATGTGAGGTGGCCACATTCGCTGCTGCTGCTGGATTTCATCGGGTATTTCAACCAGCCAATCAACAACGTTCGCTGGCCGGCCTCGCTCCAACAACTGAGCTTCGGGTGGCATTTTAACCAGCCGCTCTACTGGGTCGCATGGCCACCATCACTGCTGAAGGTGACCTTCGGGTACGTCTTCAACCAACCCATTGCCGGGGTTAAGTGGCCGGCTTCGCTCCTCGAACTCACGTTCGGGAACTGCTTTAACCAATCAATCGACAGGGTCGTATGGCCGCAGGCGCTGGAGAAGCTGACCTTCGGCTGGCACTTCAACCATGCGATCCACCGCACAGTCTGGCCCGATTCGCTAGAAGAGTTGACCTTCGGGGCCGTGTTCAACTGGCCTATAGAGAGGGTCATATGGCCGGCTCGTCTGAGAGTCGTCACCTTCGGAGAACATTTCAACCAGCGGGTCTCGAAGATCGAATGGCCGTCTTCGCTTGAACATGTGTTCTCGTACACGAACAGTACCATGCCGCTCGGCATCGGTGGGTAAACGCTTGTCTCGCCGCAGCTGCCAAGGACGGCCCACGGCGTGACCACCGGCGACCGGCACGACTCGGGGTGCGGGTCGACAGGGCACGGAGGCGAGCCAAACCGCAGCAGAAAAGTCCGGGAGGACGCGCCCAGCTATACGTAGCCAGCGCAGATATAGGTGTTCCGACTTGACAGAGAGGGACCGACCCGCTGTGATAACTTTTCAAGTCGATGTTCGATTTTTGTTGAAGGTTCTATCTCGATGTTGGATGCTGTGGCGTGATTGTAGCTTTATAGGGTCATTGCTGAACGTTTTTTTCTCATGTGGCGCCTTGTCGTCCTGTCGCCCGTGTGTCTCTTCTGTGCACCGCCGCTTTGGCGAAGTATATATCGAAATCGGGCCGAGGCACATGTAGACGGGCTTGCTAGAGCTGCAAACGTACGCCGCTTGGATCTGGCGCTGTATTGGGCGCGAAAGATGCATTGCACGTTTTCACGATTACTTTTATTTTCGTTTTAGTACGTAGGATGTTTCCACAAATGAAGTTTTATGAGCTGGGTGTTTGCTTCAGCTATGTTTTATGCTGTGGGTAAATTCTTGAGTAGAGTTTTATGCCTCGTGTGTTCGCTACTATATTTTCATGCGTTAGATGTTTTGATGCTTAGATGCTTTCATTTCATGGCTTGCTGAATTCATAAACACAGCTCTTTGGCGCGATTCAGTTGATTCCCTATATTTCGCTGTGTCGTTCTTGACATTTATTTGAAATTTGGACCCCGTAGTTTCGGGTTGGGTCGTAGAGGAAGAAAATGTGTCTTCGAAGTGCGCCGCTAATGGTGTGTCATTGCAGCGTACTGCCACGTGGGGGCATGTGCGGCGAGACGAGGGCTTATAATCAAGGCCTGCAGACGGGCTTCCGCGCACAGCGGGGATTTATCTGCTGCACGATTGCGCGTGTCGCCATTGCGAGCACGGAGCGGAGCTTGTTTTATATGACATGTCTACAAGAATTGTGATAAACCACGGTTGCTGAAAAATTTAGGTATATTGCCTTGCCGCAGTAGTAGCTTCTAGTATGGGTTAAGTACGGCGCCTTTGCGACTGAGTTGTATATAGTAGAAGTGGGTGGTAGTGGGCTATGGAGCAAGGCCCCACGAGGCACACGAATAGGATAGCTTAGATGGACGTTCATGCACCGCCTGCGTTTGTATTCTTCAGCTGATGGTCGCTTCCAGAACCAACATAGGCAAGAGTTGACATGTGTGCGACAAGTGTGCGGCATGGTTTGAGTTTTCAATGATTGACGTGTGGTTGTCGTTGTTGTTTTCTTGGCTGTGTGCAGTCGGTCTAGCTTATCTGTTGGGGAGACATGATCGACCAACGCCCTCCCACGCAAGGAAACCAGCCAAACGGAGCGTTCATTGGTTGACGCAGGTCAAATTTTGCAACGTGCCGCCGTCATGGGTCGCAACGACGTTGTCACGAATAATAATACGTGTGAGTTATTTGGCTGCGTCTACCTGTGTATCAGCTAACCCAGGGAAGAAATTTTCTCGAAATTAATGTGCAAATGTTCGTTAAATGTGGAGCATAACAAACAAGAGAGAGCCAGGATCCTCGGGACAGATTAAAATGTCCTCTCGTCCTCTTGTACTGGGTACACGCGTAGTATATTTCGTGAAATAAGCATCACGCCAGCCGCCGACGGAAAGTCAGCTCCACGGAATTTGACAGTAAATCGTTTTCGTACCGGAACGCGGTTATTATGCCCCCCGACCACCTGAAAAAAAAAGATCCAACGAAATTTCGTGCTGGAATCGATAGTCTTGTAGTTCTCAGTTTGTAGAACAGAGTCTCTGTTTTGGTAAATGCAAATCTGTCTCTCTGTCTGTCTGTCTGCCTGCCTGTTCGCAAGGCTTATATTTTCGAACACTTTCCAATGGCCGATATATAAGCTCGTTACAGATGATATTTGTACGACGTATTCGACCCTTACGGACCTTATATACTGAACATACCTTATCACCAGGAAAATATAGCCATATAATACATCCACGACATCGTACCATGGTACCATACCGCAAACGTACCATACCATATACTGTGTTTTTCCCTTACCATATCGTCAACACATACCATACCACATACGGTGGTTTTCCCATATCCCCATATACCACACCACCAGCATATCCCATGTTCCCATATACCATACCACCAACATATCCCATATCCCATACCGTGTAAGGCAGTCAGAGTTGGGGAGACGTCTATACACCAGACCAGGTACCTGCTACTGCTATAGTGCCGTGTTGTTGTGCAAGGGTGGCGACGAATACTGAGTTTGTAGGTCGAGCACTGCTGTTCACCAGACCAAAGAAAGGCAGTCAGAGTTGGCTCAGACGCTCGGGTCCTACGCTCAGTGCAGCGCATTGGCCGCTGGTGTGCACAAAATAAATGAAGAACATTACTACGAGTACTACTGCTATATCCGTCTCGAATGGGAAAAAAATGGCTTTCTTTCAGGTTTGGGAGGATACCGTAGGACGCCGCCGGCAAGCTCTTGCCCCCTAGAGCATACATCCACCTCATTTCTTCGAGCCCGTCATCGATACTAGTTGATCTTGCCCGCCACCAAGCGGGTTGGCCGTGGGCTGAGTCTCTGTCGAGATCGAGCGTCTATCATCTATCGTCGCACGAGCTGAAATAAAGAACTTTTGTGTACTTCGCGTTTCCATTCACATACTAATCGTATAGCAGGTTTTTTACAGTACAACAACATGAGTGGATTACTTTTTGTGATACAGCAAAGTTATCCATGAGTACTATTGCTGCTGTATCCGTCTCGAAAGGCAAAAAAATTGCATACTATAGGTCTTTTACAACAGCAGTGGATTACTTTCTACTTTTCGCCTTTATTTGTACTTTGCGATCCTATTCGTATGTTTCGGTACTCGCAAATAATAACCCGGCAGTTGAAAATACATGTCAATCTGTCGAATGTGTAACAACCCACAACATGTTTTTCATTGGCCAACAAAGCGTCGTCAACTCTCGGACCGCTTGTTGGGGATCTCAAATATTTTATCTCTATAAAATATCCCCGCTGTTTTTACTTCGCTTGTTTCCAGCTCTCGGACCGCTTGTTGGGGATCTCAAATATTATAAAATACCCCCGCTGTTTTTACTTCGCTTGTTTCCAGCTCTCGGACCGCTTGTTGGGGATCTCAAATATTTTATCTCTATGGTAACCCCGCTGTTTTTACTTCGCTTTCATGTTGCGATGCTCGTGTCATTTTCCGGTATTCTCTCTTGTCAATCTGTTGTTTAACTTGTTGTAATTAAAACAACCGACATGTTTTTCATTTGGCCAACAACAACAGAGAGCGTCGTGACAGCTCTCTGACTATTTCGCGGCCCGTTACTTATACTACTAGTTGATCTTGCCCGCCACCGAGCGGGTTAGCCGTGGGCTGTGTCTCTGTCGAAATAAACTTTTTGGGTATGTATGTCAATCTGTGTAGACTCGATGGATGTTTTTTCTTATTAATCATTACCCAAATAAAGTACATATTCGATTCGTATGATAGTACGACCACGAGGATAGTGTTGATAACTTTGTAACCGTCGTGCGTACAAGCGTAATACCTGGTGCATGTCGAGAAACCCCGCGGCAGACCACTGCTTGCTGTGTGACACAGTAGATCTATCACTTTCGTCATTCCCACACTCTTCAAATACAATATTACGGGGGACTATACACAGTAAATAGGACCTACGGTACACCCCAAAACCTACGTATGTACCTATTTTTATTAACAACAAATTGGTCCTATTTACTATGGTCCCCCGTAATAGTAGGCTGCGAAAGAGTCTGGTGCATCATGACTACTTATTCCTATTAATAGCAGCACGAAAAAGTCTAATTCGCATCAAGAAGAAAAATAAATCGCTTTTACTTTCCAATCCTCTGTGTGGTACAGACATGTATGTTCTGTCTCTAATCGTCAGTCGACCACTTTGCTACCGTCGTCGTGTATTTTGTCTCCCCGATTTCAGAAAATAAATACCTGCTCAATACTCAACATACTATTTCTTGCAAGCTGTACCTACTGATCCACCACCGCCTGGACTCTGCTTGACGCTATAATAGCATGCTTCGTAACAGGAGGTGTTTTTCCGTCCGTAGGGGCGGACAGGCTTCCGGCTTCCATTGTCGCTCGGAACCGGAGCCGTGAGCCGTGGGCTTTTCTTAGAGGCAAGGGGAGACATTCAGCGATATACAGATATCGGCAGACGAGCTTTCCCGTAAACACTACCGCCGTATGGACCAGGCAAACCACAACCTATTGATGGCTTACAAAGTGGGGCGTCCTGCTACCGCCGTGCTATCGTACTGCTGTGCTGGCATAACACTCTGTCCCGTAATATAGTAATCTTATTTGACAGTGAGGCGCGCGAGCGCGAAGCGCGTGCCTTTTGTTCTTGGTTTTCCTAGAAAAAAACACAGACGCTCAGTCTAAGCCAAACCTCGCCTGCTGGGGTGCCGTCTGTGCTGGTGCCGACTGGTCTCTTTCCACACTCGCACCAACTCCAACTGCGACTTCACAAAAAAGAAGACGCGCAAACTGAGAACAACGCTCGAATGCATTTCATCGAGAAAAATAACAATCTAGTATACAAGACTGTCAGGCTATGTTCCTGTAGTGGGAGGAGCTTGTTGCAGACTTAAAAGTTGCCGGCCGATGGCGGGCTGCAGAAATTAAGGCAGAGTCATTGTTACAGACGATTTCGAGCATAATTGATGGTGTTGAAATATGCGTGTCTGTCTTTGTTCACTCGGAAGTGGCGCTCGTGTTGTAAGAATTTCAGATACAGACGAGGCGAGTAAGTGTGGGGTTGTGCCTGCAGGAACGCTCCAGTTGCTCTGATCTGCGATGATTGTTTCAGTACAAATTCTCGCCCCAAGTCCATCATTTTTCAGGGCCACTCCCAACGGACGCAAAAAAAACGATTCGTGAGGTTTCTGTCATGAATCGTGACTGTGTTTGTCACAATTCTCGATTCATTACGCCATTTGTTTTAGCTTTTCCTCGAAAAAAATGAAACCACGATTCGTAGCTTTTTGTAGTGGCTAGAAATACGCCTGATCAAGACACTACGCAACCCACGCGCACCAACGTTTCCGAAGGCCGGTATTGGAGCATGGCAGACTCTTCTTCGCACGCCGATGGTGGACACCGGCCAGCTGCCCTAAGACACCGCTGGGCGCGGGCGAACGAGCAAGTTGTGGCCTTGAAACGTCGAGGAGGAGGAGGAGGAGCCACAACTCGAAGAGGAAGCGAAAATGATCTGAGAATCTCACGGGCCAGGCCGACCGACAACCTGTGAGGTTGGAAGATCGCGGACCGGGCCTGGCCGACGGCGGGTGAGGTTGGAACCTCGCCGGCCGGGTCAGGGTTCGGCCCTTGATTTTAATATATTACGGGCCGGGCTTGGCGCGGTCGGCCCGGCCCGGCCTGGCCGTGCCCCACCTACGAGAATTGGCCTCATCCGTAAAGACCGTTGGGATTTATCTATTGGCTTTTTTACAATTAATTTGAAAATGTCACAAAACGTGGCGCAAAACGTGATTTCCCAGTTTTTATCATTATAACTAAAATTTCACGAATCGTGAGATGTTATCAAGCCAAAAAGTAACTGATCGTGAGTTTTGTTCGTACATTAGGAACGGCCCTAACTTATCGATAAGTATTTTCGTTGCAACGTCCTTCCTGCCTTGAAGACAGGATAAACGACGATCCTCTTGAAGTTTGAAAAAAAAACTATCCCGTTCTCCGTTACTGGTCATCCGGTGTATTTACTCCAGCCAAAAAAAAAAACGCTTGAAGTAGTTCGACGGCAAGGCAAGTGTGTCCATATTGGATACTATAGTGGCTCAGCGGTGCCCAGTCCTGCCGACGACGCCAAATGTGAAAAGGGGGGTGCAGAGATACAAGCTGGTAAGGGGCACAGGGATGTCGGTGCTGGGTAGAGCACGCTGCTTGTAGATCACGAACTTCTTACCAGGTATTAATTTGTGCTCCTCAAGTGAGTTTAGAGGAAGGGAGATAACTCAAGTGAGTAAGGAGGGCATCGTCGGGGACACAACTCAGCCCAGACGTTGACAAAAAACAACCTGTATGCAGATACAGGCTATCTGGATGTTGTCCCACAGAAGATTCCCAACTATAACAGAATGTGATGTTCCCGACCGGGACGTTGTCACACAGAAGGTTCCCCGACTTATAACCTAATGTTCTGGCTGCGGACTGAGCGTGCCGCGCATCCTTTTTTACCGGACTCTCATGGACAGAACATCGCTCGTGGCGCGCGTTTTATACTTGGTTTTGGTATTACCTGATTTTGGCTCAAACGGATCAGGTACGAGTACAATAATAACGGGGTTTGGCATTTATTCGCCCTTTTTTTAATTCCCCGTTGAAATAAAACCAAAATCACGGCACATCGAATAACGATATAACAATGGATGTGTATGGTGGGATTTGTTGCCGGTGAAAAATCCGACTTCCTTTCGTTTTCAATCACAAAAATAATACCTGGTAGTGCATAAGATCCGGTAGATCTGTTTCAGTTTTCTTCGCCGTCGTCGTATCGTCGTGGTCGTTTTTTTTTGTTGGTAAGGATCGCAGATCGCGGTCCTTCCTGTATGAGTACACGATATTATTATTGCTGCCAAGGCTCTTTGCCCTGAGGAATGCTAGATACGCTAACTCTACGCTATGCTTAAAGACCGAAGTCCGCTGGCGGTGCAGTGCCGCCCTAATGCCACAGGATACAGGGCACAGCAGCAGTGCCACAGTGCCACACTCAACCTGGCTTCGACCAACCGTTACACGAACGTTACGAATCTTGAATCCCCTCACCCCTCACCCCCCTACGTACATGCCTCAAGATTGGCTATGAAAACATTTTTCAAATTTTGAAGAAGAGCAGACATCGCCGGAAACACCTACAGCTCTCGGAGCGAACTTGCTAGACATGTCGGGCGCCAACGCACCGCCCTCGCAGAACGTGGACGAGGGGGGAGAAATCGTGCTAAATCGCTTCTATGACTTCTTGGCGAAGTTCACGTCGTCTGCGGAGGGCACAACCGACGGCACGGATGGTGTCCAGCTGTACCGGGACTACTTGGCGCAAATCGCGGCCATGGTTCAAAACGACAAGAACACCGTGTACGTGGACGTGCAGCATGTCTTCGCGGTGAGGATACGTTAGGCGGCTGGCCTCAACATCGCGCAGGCATGCCTCCGTTGTAGTTTGCCGTGCTAGTGCTCTTTCTGTTTTCCGCTTTTTCCGGGCGTCACGAGTGGTGCTTTCCCTCGTACTATTTTGAGGTTGCACGTCGCCAGTCCATATCGCGAGGATTGAGCGTTCTTTTCTCGTTCGAGCTGTTGCGATCGGAGACGCGACTTTGGGCGCGGTTGACGTACTTGTAGCGTCGACGCTTCGACGCCTGTCACCGCTGGACCGAGGGTGGGAGAGGAGATCGCACACGAATTGCCTGTAAAAAGTATGGTCGTCCCCCCAACAAGCACACCAGTTTTTCGTTCATCAGCGTTCAGTATTCGCGAGCAGTTTTGCGTAAAACCGGGTAAAGTATACCGGTACCAGTACCTGTACCGGTACCAGTACCTGGTATTAAATAGTATGAACCTGGCACGACGAGACCGCACTCTCCACGGTTTTGACGAAACACGCTCTCTGCAATGTGATGCATGCATGCTGCTGCTGCTGCTGTCGTACTATTTTCGTGCAATGTTGTCGTGATGCCTCTGATGCCGGTACCATCCGCATATACAGTTGCATTGAGGGCGTCATAGCTCAGCATGTTACAGCAGGGTAGCAGACAGAGTTGCGCTCTACCACGTACCAGGTACCTGGTAAGCTCCATTGTACCAGGCATATGAAATGTACCAGAGGGGGGGGCGGTCGTCTTGGACGCAATCACGAGGCATGTATAATACGAGGTACAGGTATGAACTTCGAATCCCCCTCCTTGCCCCCCCCCCCCCCGGCGCAGTACGACCAAGAGCTCGGAGAGGCCATCGAGTTGGAGTACCTGCGGTTCATGCCGTTCATGAACAAAGCCCTTGCCCGGTTGGTGCAGGAGGAGCACCCCCAGTACGCCAATGACGCCGACGATCAGGTTAGTTGTAACCCTTTTACTGCTGCTCTCTTCAGAAACCAAAATCTGGCTCTAAATCTACCAAGTGTTTCGTCCCCACAACTGCTGTAGTGCAGTCCCAAAGGGATTCACCCTTTTAGGACTGCAGTCCCGTTTTGGTGACTAACTACTTAGCCTTGAAGTGGATTGTCCCCGAAACGGGACTGCGGTTCTAAAAGGGATAACCTAGGGCTGGGCACTGGCTGGCTCAGTCAGTAGCGATTATACTGTCTGTTGTCGAAATCAACCAGTATCGTGGGTTGCAGCAGTACACTGGCTCTCCTCTCTTGTATCTCCTCCCGAAACGCATCTAGCGGGTTTCCGTACCATAGTATGGCGTGTTTCTCGGGCGTACGCAAGTAAGATAACAATACGGAGGATGAACAAAAAAAACGATGATAAAACGATTTCGATATTTGATGTCGGTCCATGGACGCTTGCTTTCGTTCGGTGTCAGCGTACGAAACACGGGGAAGCCAGGGGATGGAGGGCAGAACGCCTTCGATATTCCGATACGATTTATCCAACACTATGTACGCGTTGGGCAACCCGCTGCATGCCTCCAAGTGCAACTACTATCTCTCGTGTGATAGCTGGCTGCGGCGGATCTCGTCCGGAACCGGAATGAGAACCCGCGCGTCTTGTGCCCTTGAAGCGGTGCGAAAGTACAGCAGTAGAGGTAGATAGAATATCCCAGCTACTAAACAGCCTAGCGAAGTGACTAGTTATTGGTGGTGCCACGTATCTGGCCCACGCTTAGAGCTATACACGCTTAGAGCTATACACGCTTAGAGCTATACCTGGTGTGCAGTAGTAGTAGCAGTAGTTCCGTTATAGCTCGCGGCCCGGCTGCTGTACGTGTAGGAGAAGCACGTACTATTAATACTACCGGAGGATCCGGCTTATCTCCGAACCGTGTGTGCGACTTGGCCCAGCTGACCCGTGTGTACTTCTTTTCTTAGCTTCGACTGAATCGGTCACTCGTCGGACAGATAGATCATCTACAGATATATTATCTAGATCATCTACAGATTTATCATCTAGATCATCTACAGATATTATCGTCTATTAATAGATCATCTACAGAAGATCATCTAGGTCATCTACAGATATATCATCTAGGTCATATAGATAGACCATCTAGGTTATCTTCAGATAGATCATCTAGGTCATCTACTGATAGATCATCTAGGAAATCTACAGACACCTACAGATAGATCATATAGATCATATAGATCCTAGCCTGCCGTTCTGAGGTGCTGTGCAAGATCTGCGTGGTACGTATCCAACCCAGGAAGCATGTGCTACAGTAGATCGTGCAGATTTTTTTACTCACATCATGCAACCTGAGCTCCTGTAGATTATGCCTGTCACGGATCTGTCTGACCTGAAAGAGGTATATCATCAAGCGGGAATGATCTGTATGATCTGTAGATGATCTGTCGAGGTGCGTGAAATAGTTGGAATATGGTCGACTCTTATCCCTAGCCCTGTCCTCAACCTCGAACGCCTGGGACGTTCTCGAAGCGAAGCTGCAGCGAGGAGTTTGTGTGCACTATAAATACCGCGCATGTTTGAGTTTGTAGCAGGGCCTTTCATGTACAAACAGGGTAAGCTAACACTGGCATACCTGGCTCTCTCTCTCCGACCCTCTCTCTCCCCCCCCCCCCGGTGACTGCAGGATGCGCCGAAGCAGTTCTACGTGAGCTTTTTCAACCTGCTCCTGGTGGAGCGGGTCCGTCAGCTCAAGACAAACCGCATCGGGCGCCTCGTCAGTGTCAGCGGGACCGTCACGCGCTCCACCGACGTGCGCCCGGAGCTTCTGAGGGGAACGTTTACCTGCCGGAAGTGTGGCCTGGTGAGGAGGGTCTAAGGAAAATGCTGGACCCCCCCCCCTGCCCCCCCCCGCATCCCCCCCCCTCACTCCGCCCCTCCCCCCCCGATAAGTCATTTTTCCGTATCCCACTCGCGCGATCTAGTTGTGCCCTCCTCCATGACTGCAACACGCCTCCATTCGTTTTGAAGGGGCGGTGGGTTTAATATCCCAACCCCCAACCGGCTCCCGTGTTTGGTGCTAGGAGCTAATTTTAGTGCATATTTCGGCACTGCCAGACAAGGAGGCGTTTTTTTGTCCTTCGTTTTTTACCCTCTCCTCTCGGGTGATGTCGGTCGCATGGTTTTGTGTTGGCTCGACGGACCAGTTGTTTACGACTTGACCCGGGTTCTACAAAGTGATTGAAACATTGTGCACAGCTCGGACTGGTCATGATCTAGTTCATCTGCAGTAGTTCTTCGCCTGCGGTCGTGAGAGAGGGGGACTAAATATGCCTAGTAAAAATACTGAAATATATAGGTTTTAGTGCGTATATATGATGGGTCCTGATTGCTATGGTCCCCCGTTATACTATAGGTCCTACGCAGGAAACATGTGCTAAATCGTGCAGATTATACTACTGTAGGTTCCACCCGGCAACATGATGAGCTACTACTGTAGATCATACAAGATCGGGAATAGATATATTGGCCTTGAAATCTCTAGATCATGAAGTGGGAATCAACTGTATGATCTGTACGATCTGTCCGAGGTGTCAAACATTCTTGTGACTCTAAACGACAACCCTAACCCTCGCCCCGATCTCCTTGGAAAGTTCTCGCACCGAAGCTGTGGCGAGGGCAGTGTGTGGACCATTATTATGAATAGGCTGTTTATTGAAGCTTGGCGAAGTCGCGTACCGGCGCACTACTGGTTCGGTGGGTTCGCGACAGGACGCCGGACACCACCCTCTCTTCGATTTTTGTGTCTTGCCGAGGTCTTCACTCTCGCAAGGGTTTCGTACAGAAGCGAGATGCTTCCTGTACAGGGTTTGTCTCCTCGGGCTACAGTCAGTACGCGGTCGCTTCTTTAACAATGCTTAAACAAAAGGTAACACGATTCGCAGCAGCACGACCAACAAAATATACCGTATATGCTCTCTGCTGTCTATAAATTTCATCCCCTGATTTGCCGCGCCTCGGTTGTCTACTTGAAGAATCTGATTGCTGATCACCGACACCGCTATCATATAAAACATCGTAACACTGCACACTACGCGCTTCGCCACGCATATCATACATAAATTGCTTCCGGGAGCTTGGATGGCCTGGTTCGGCACGAGGCTTGACCTGACCCCCTCCCTCCCTTCCCCCTCCCCCCCCGCTCCCTCCCCCGCCGCGCCACCGCCGCCGCTGGCACTGCCACCGCCACCGTCGCCACGACTACCTCTTCCTCTTGGTGGTGAACGCCCTGTCCGCAGGTGTCACCGGACGTGGAGCAGCAATACCAGTACACCGAGCCCACCAAGTGCATCAACCCGGCTTGTCAAAACTCTCGGGACTGGGAGTTGGACATGCAGGCAAGCGTGTTTTTTGTTTCCTTGCTCCTTATTTGGCCAGTCATTACGCATCTAGAGTACTTTTTTATCTTGTGCAACCTTCATCATGTACTATTCTAAGGTAGTAGGTCATGTGCGTACGAGTTGCTTATTTTTTTAGGCTACTTCCAGGGACTGTCGTCGCGCTGAGCACGCGTTTCTTCGGCGCGTGGGGTTATCACGGGCGAGCTCCCTCCCTGCTTCGGGGCAGGCAGCCTAATCCATTCTAGCATCACATGTTTTGGTAGGCGGAAGCGAGCCGTTGTAATAGCAGTGTAGGTGTACTTCATACTCCCTGTTGATGGTTCCCGTTTGGTGTGGGTTTCCCAAGTATCCGCGTTTTCGCATCGGTGATGGATGTTGTCTCGAAAGCTTCATACCTAGATCATCTACATATATATAGATCATCTACAGATAGTTCATCCATATTATCTACAGAAAGATCATCTAGATCATCTACAGATAGATCGTCTAGATAGTGTACATATAGATCGTCTAGATAATGTACAGATATATCGTATGGATTATCTGCAGATAGATCATCTAGACCATCTAGACCCTATTCTGCCGCCGTGAGACGCTATGCGGGATCTATATAGTACAGATCATCCAATCCAGGAAACCTGTCCTAGATCGTGTAGATTGGGCAGCTCCCACCCCACGACATGAGCTAGATCATACAGATCAAGGGTCTATCCATCTACCCTGATGTATCTCGATCATGTATTATCTATTGTAGTGGGACGGAGGGAAGGAAGGAAGAAAGGAAGGAATCGATGGTCTGCCCGATGGATGGAAAGCTTCAACGTGCGAGCTATCAAAATGTTGATCTTTCCAGGGCTCTTCTCGGGTCATGACCCGACCGTTGGGTCGGGTTCAGGATGTCTTCACAATCTCACGGGTCGGGTCGGGTTGTATCGGTTCGGGTCATCAGGTTTTCTAAATATCGTAGGTCACCATGACCCGGCCAAGCCCGACATAACCCGGACTTGACCCGACTGGACCCGACCTGACCGGACCCGACCCGACCCGACACGTGCACAGTGAACAGCCCGGATTGATATATGTATCGTGTCGAACGCGTTTTTCCCTCCATCCCCTGGCACCCCCGTTGTTTTGCAATGCTGGTACTGAACGACACGTATGATGTACCTACACATATATCGACGATCGAAGACCTATCGGTCTTGTTTTTCGTTTTATGTACGTATCGGTGTAGTGCCGAGAACCCGACTATCCTCCCATATCCGTCACTACACTACGTGGGGTGTTCGTGAGGAGTTTAGTAGGGTTTGGTATCTTGCAGTCTGTTTCCTATGTTTCCTACTGGTATACCTGGTATGCTAGCAATCCCCTAAACACGATTGCGGCGTGGGAGAAATGAACCAAGATGACGTTTTTCACCAGAGGTATTGTTGGGTTGGGTAACGCTGTGGGTTGGTTCGCAAACGGAGCAACTTCCGATTGGCTACGAGTAGCGCCTTCGGATTCACCTGTTTAACCAATCAGCTCCTCGTGTTCGTCGGTTTCAAATACTTTCATAACCCAATCAAACTGGATTGCAGCAAACACCTGCACCGCAATCGCGCATGCTTCCGCCGCTGCTCGAGCGTTGCTCCAAAAATCGCCCCCCGGCCCCTCCTTCCCCGCCGCCTCCCTCCCCTTTCAGAGGAGCGTTTTCGTTGACTGGCAGCGACTGAGGGTGCAGGAGAACGCGGACGAAATTCCTCCCGGTAGCATGCCGCGATCCCTCGACGTCGTTTTGCGCGGAGAGGCCGTCGAGAAAGCGAAGGCCGGGGACAAGGTGCGCCCGACAAAGATGCTAAATACCTGGTACTATTTACCACTTTGTCCCGAACTGTGCGGGTTGTTTGATTTACATATACGAGGCGCTGTTGTGAGGTCCGACCACCCATCATGTACGCCGAACGCTCCTTGCCCCACCCCCTCCTCCCCCTCATTCAAGCCCTGCGACGGTCCGTCGAACCCCCGAACGATAAGTGACTGCCTAGCAGCAGCGCAGCCCCCCACCCCCCCCCCAGACCCCCCCACCGCCACCTCTCGCTCCACCCAGCCCTCCTACAATAGCTCTCTTGCCCGTGTGTTTCGTCCTGCTCTGGTTACTCAACAATTTTCCAGAAGCATAGTGACCCCACCTCCTCTCCCCGCCTCGAACCCCACCTCCTCTTCCCGCCTCGAACCCCACCTCCTCTTCCCGCCTCGAACCCCACCCGTCCCCTTGTCCCCTCCCCTTCTCCGCCCTGCGTTCGCAACCGCGCCCCCCCCCCCCCCAACAGACCGTCTTCACCGGCACTCTTATTGTCGTTCCTGATTCGAGCGCGCTAGCGAGGGTCGGAGAGGCAACGGTGGGAGGCAAGCCCCCCGGGCGCAGAGGAGCTGAGGGGCCCGACGCCGGCGTTACCGGGCTCAAGAAGATGGGCGTCAAGGAGCTCACCTATAGGTATGCTGTAGGTGGCTGTAAAATCTGGATGTACTCGTATACAAACACAGCAATCCTGAATCGCAAAGAGCAGTAAAATGGTAAAAAGAAATGGGTGCTGTAAAACGAACAATTCTGAAAGGCAAAGGGCGGTAGAATCTGTGAAAAAAAAAAACAATTTTCATATAAGAGGCAAATAAGCGGTAAAATCTGGTATTAGGTATGGCGATTGGCGTGTGTACCAGCTCGTAGCTGGTGTGTACGCCTAGACTCGATTGGCGATGGCCGACAATACACAGTCAAAATGTTCGAGGCGAAACTCGTAGTCACTGTCAGGTGTGACTTGTACGTGAAGCTTCAAAATAGGAGAGAAGAAGGGGATGGTGTGGTGACCCCAAGCCACATTGTTGATTGGTTTGCTCAGCTGGAAGCTGATGATGGTGAGCAGAAGTGGAGTGAGCTCAAAGGGGGGGGGCGGTGCGCGTGTGCGCTCGCAGCTCGCGACAAAGGACGACCCTTACGTTTCGGTCAAACAAAAAACTAAAATGAGGCAATACCCTTGTATTCCGTTCAAAATAAAAACAACGAAGAGAACCCCCAGATCTACTGCGAAAAACAATATATCTTGGGGTACATATCCATGACCCCCGTGTAGCCTATGTTGTTCGTCCAGCCAGAACTACAGTAAAACTATGCTACCGGTCTCGGAGGGATACTGAAGATACCCTTTCCATTATTTACCAATGACAGCACGTACTAAATGTGCTGTCTGCCGTAGACCATGTACGTGCGTACCACCGCAGTAGATCCATGGCACTACTTGTCACTGGGACTTCATTCTGTGCGTACGGATGCACAGTAGTACATGTGTAAAAAGGCAGCTGCTGCTATCCTACTATAACTCAGACTGGAAAACTGCCTGTTGCACCTAGAATGCCTAAATGTATACCGGATGACGTGAGTGTAATCGAGTAACGAATAGGATGGCTACTGACAAGTATCTTCTCTAATAGTGATAGTTGTTGTGGGGATGGTGGTGGCAGTGGTGGTAATGGTGGTGGGTTGGGTGGTTGTTCTGCTACCGTGCGTCGGTACCTGCTGGCTGCACCAAAGGCTATGGGTAGGGGCATGGGGGATGGGGGGCAGGTACCGCCCTGTTTTTTTGTTTGGTTTTTGTTTCTGGGCGTAGCAGGAAGGGTGGGAGGGGAGGGAGGGTGGGGTGCGATTGTTGCGTCGGTGTGTATCATACTCGCAAGGCGCGAAGGTTTTTCTACGTCGAGGTGGACGGCGCTTATTTCGTCTCCCTCTAAGGGAAGGGAAGGGAAGGGATCTCCCTCTAAGGAAGGGAAGGGAAGGGAAGAGGAGAGGAGAGGAGAGGAGAGTTGCGCGCGTTATTCTCCGCTCCCATGCCCCACGCCCCACGCTTCTTGAGCTGCTCCAGCTTCATAGATGTTGGCCGAGGAGAAAAATTCCTGACGCCGCCGAGCCGCCAATGCGCGTGTGCTTCGCTTGCGTAGGTATCACTCGTTCCGTTGCCGCCGCGCGTGGCTCATCCCATCCTGCTGCTCCCGGGTTGCCGTCCCAAGGGGGACCATACTAGGGGTCTGTATATTGTTGAACTATGTTTTTTGTTTCTGTTTTTCCCCATCCTATTTATTATTTTCACCCTTCTTTTCTCTCTCCCTCCTATTAATAGTCGTAGCTCAGATCCGGGGGTCAGATATTATAGCAGGCTTTTCCTTCTCCCCCCTCCCCCCACGACGGTACTTGCCTTCTTTTTTTATCGCGGCAAGACATCGACCCTTTTTTTCCCTTGTCGACTCGTATGGACGCCCATGGTAGACGATCGGTTCGACGCGCGAGGAAGACACTGCTTGATCGCGCCGCCACCCCCCCCCCTCGCCTCACCTACCCGCGGGGTCGCGCTCCCTCCTCGACAGGCCGCCTATGCACGCCGCGCCCCGATCTCTGTCCCGTTTTTGTTTTTGTTTTGGTCCTTTAGTTGCTAGTCGTTGTCGCTATTGTCAGTGGTGTTGTTACTTGCTTTTTTTTTGTTTTGTGTTTCCAAACTTGGTCAGTTTCTTATATTTTCGTTCCGTTTTGGTTTCGTTGTTGTTTTCACGTTGTTTTTTTTGGTTGTTTTCACCACCCTTCGTCCTTCTTGCTTTTTCTTTGTGCCGTCCTTGTCGTTGTTTTTTTTTTTGTCCACGTTTTCATTTTTACCTGGTATATGTTTTTACCGTCGTTCTTTATTTCTTTCTTTCTTTCTTTCTTTCTTTCTTTCTTTCTTTCTTTCTTTCTTTCTTTCTTTCTTTCTTTCTTTCTTTCTTTCTTTCTTTCTTTCTTTCTTTCTTTCTTTCTTTCTTTATTTCTTTCTTTCTTTCTTTCTTTCTTTCTTTCTTTCTTTCTTTCTTTCCTTCTTTCTTTCTTTCTTTCTTTCTTTCTTTCTTTCTTTCTTTCTTTCTTTCTTTCTTTCTTTCTTTCTTTCTTTCTTTCTTTCTTTCTTTCTTTCTTTCTTTCTTTCTTTCTTTCTCTATCATCACTCTCTTTTTGTTTCGCCCCGTGCGATAGGACGGCGTTTCTTGCGAGCTCGGTCCTGCCGGCGGAGCAGGTGTCGGGGGGCTACAACATCCGCGACGAAACCGACGAGGTATTTCTTTCTTGTACCTCGCAAACAGCAAAACAGCGGTCACCAATATATTTTGTCGCACAATTGGCGCGTGGTTTTTGTCCTGCGGCGAATGAGAAAGTTGTTGTTTTTACACTGACTCATCGCCAAAAATCTAGAGAGTGAAGTGCGGCCTGGACATTTTGCTCGTCTTTCTTCTCCGGGGTCACGTTTTGATGCGTCCTCTGATTGGTCACGGACGAGTGATCGATTCTCGCAGTCGAAACGTAGCAGCAACCATCTATACAAACCCACGCTCAGTAGGGCTAGGGCAGGCTAGTTTTTATCCGGTATATACCTAAAAGGTTTTCGGTTGCGGTGGTGGCGGCGTTTTTTTTCAGGCAGGGGGAGGGGCTGACGGCGCGGAGGAGCTGACGGAGGAGGAAGGGCGGGAGATTCTCGAGATGAAGAACAGCAGCAACATCTACACGGACATGGTCAACAGCATCGCGCCCACCGTTTTCGGCCACTCCGAGGTACCGATGCATGCCGACCCCGCACTCGTTCACTTGCCTCACTCGCTGATTGGCCGACTTTTGACATGTTACTCCCCGAATATATACCCCCGGCTACAACACGCCACCGAAAAGCGTCACCGTTTTACAGCCCGAGTACCTACTCCGCTGAAACAAGCCACCGCCCTAAGTCGCCATTTTACAGCCCGAATACCTCGCTAAAGCATACCAGGTACCCGGTACCAGGAACGCCTCCGGAATATGTCACCGCTGATTCTTCACGCCCCGAGCATCCCGCTAAAGCGTGCCACCGAATCATGCCAACGTTTGTTTCTCGCAGCCCGAAGAACCCGCTCAAACAAGCCTCTAAAATATAAAATATGTTACCCTTTTTATACCCCGAGTACATACCCCGCCGTGGCATGCCACCAAAATGAGCCACCAACGCCCCCCATGTTCCTGCGGCCCGGTAAAGGCAGCTTGAAACGGCTGCACTACGAATAATATAAGTGCCAGTACGTTTGACGTTCAATGTTCGCCTCGACGGTTCGCCCTCCCTGTTTTTACGGGCCGGCACGCCCCGTTGCCTCAGGGAAAACCACTGCCCAGAGGGCGGCTGCATAAGACGATCGACCTTTGTATTGTACAATAGGATCCCCTCGTCAGGGGAGTTTTTACTCCACGCCGCGATCGACCCCTATGGCGCCTCATCGTTGCCATCGATCCGCAAAGCTCAGCCTGAACCAACGCAACCTACAATCCCCTCCCGCTAAGCGCTGATTCGCTGAGCCACAACGGAACGATGGGGCCGACAAATCGCTTAACTGCCGTACTGTACCGCCGAACCGACCATTTTTCCCAACCGCTACAACGACAAAACCGCCGAACCAACCGAACCGCCGAACCGCTGAACCAAAACCGCGGAACGGAACGGACCGAGCGACCGTAGTAAACCGGGCCACCGAATCGACCGACCCGCCGGATCGAACCGCTCAATATCGCTAAGGCTGAACTGCCGAACCGACCGAACAGCCCAACCGCTAAAAACCGAAACCGCCGAACTGAGCGAAGTACCGAACCTGAATCGCCCGAAAATCGACCGAATCTGAATCGACCGATCCAACCGACCCCCGCCGCGAACATACATGATCTGCTGTGCGGTTCTCACAGGTGAAGCGCGGCGTGCTCCTGATGCTCCTGGGCGGCGTCCACAAGCAGACGGCGGAGGGCATCAAGCTCCGCGGGGACATCAACGTGTGCATCGTCGGAGACCCCTCGACGGCGAAGAGCCAGTTCCTGAAGTACGTGCACGGGTTTCTTCCCCGGGCCATCTTCACCTCCGGGAAGGTGAGGAACGCTCGCTATTTATGTGTATAGCTCCTTCGGAACGTTCCTGACCCCTCGAAACGTTCTGGAACGTTCGGAAATTTCCTAGAATTTGCCTGAAACGGGCCTCGTCGGCTAACCTCCTGTCAAACCTTGTGCTTTTTTTAGTTCGCGAGTTTTTGCAGCAGCAGCCGTGTGTTTCTTATACTTCGAAGTATACGTATTCTCTTATTTCTGTCGCGTTTCCCTTTGCTGTATGTTTGTCTTGGTTTATGTTTCTGGTGTTGAGACGGTTCTGCTAGACGCACCGCGCCGTTTCACCGGCCCGCCGGGCCACATCTGCCGCCGCTGAGCAATCTCGTATTGCCGAGGCTTGTCTGCTCTGCCCCCTCCGCTTCTTCTTGTCTGGCGAGGAAGGGTGAACCCCCAACCCCCTAGGACCCAAACTAATGCAGCCGACGCTGTCATCCAATATAAGAGTGTCCGCTTCACACGCGGTTCTTATTAGTAGGATGCAGCTCGCCTTTAATGCGACTCGCCCAACATGTGACGGCGCTTCGCGCTTGGTGCAAGCAATGTCGGCCTGGTCGGTTAAAATCCGGCGTCTTCCGTCCCTGCATTGTAGGAGTGCGAGAGCCTATGGTCATACGACTACAGCACGACCATGCATGACTATGACTGCACCCCCCTCCCCCGACTAATTCCGTACGTGTTTGGTTAATGCTCTCAGCGTTCCATCGTGTAGATAGCGCTCCTTTTTTTTCCGTGCGGACGTTACTGTATTTCGCGCGACGGAGCCATACAACAGTAATAGGCTATTAATAGGAGACGCGCACCCAACGTCGTGCAGTGTGGGGTCGGCTTGCCAAACAAAAGTATTGGAAATGTTAACAGTGGCATTCGTTTGCTCCTCCTGACCCTTCCTTTCGCCCTGCCCCCCATCTCCCCGTTTTACGCCTTCAATAAAAGGAGAAGCAAACGATCAATGAATTAATCAATCACGGAATCAATCGTTGAATCAATTCATCCATCAATGTAACAATTCAACCAATCTGATAGCCAATCACTCAATGGGCCTCATGAACAAACCAACCAACCAACCGACCCACGAGCGAACAAGCAAACAAACCAACAAGGCAAGCAAGCAACCAATGACCGGTCAATCAAGCAACCAAACCAAACATATCAACCTTCCAACGATCCACACAACCAAACCAACCAAACCAACCAGACCAATCAACCGAACTAACCAACCAACCAGCCCGTTCAACCAACCATCTAACCAACCAACCATCTAACACGGAAACAAAAGAAAACGGAGCCAGCCACACTGGCGACCATGTCGGAATTGAAAACGAACTAGTAATACGTAGCGGGTTGAGATTTTTGTCAGAAATGAACTACATAATGTTTTTTTCAGTTTTGTTTCACCAGGTATTAATAGTCGATTTCGATAGTCGTCTGGGACTTGGAAAAAAAAAGTGGAGTGTCGAATCGTCTTCTTCGCTTACGCCAACCAACAAATCGAAACAATCAACCAACTAATTAACAAAAACCGACCAACCAACCATCTATGAGAGCCAGCAATTAAACCAATCAACCACCCAATCAGCAAAAAACCAACCAATCAATCAACCCGTTCTACCAACCATCCAGAAAGCCAGCCAACCAACCAACCAAACCAACCAACCAACCAATCAACCAACACATCAACCAATCGAAATGTAGGCGTCGAGCGCGGCGGGTCTGACGGCATCAGTGATGAAGGACCACGAGACTGGCGAGTTCTGCATCGAGGCAGGGGCGCTGATGCTGGCGGACAACGGCATATGCTGCATCGACGAGTTCGATAAGATGGACATCGGAGACCAGGTGACTTGCTAGCTCCGGCCGTTGTTCTGATGTCGCCCTATTACGGGGGACCATAGTAAATAGGACCAAATGTTGTGTAAACTAGGTAAATAATAGGACCAAATGTTGTGAGTAAAAATAGGTACCTGGTAAATAATAGGACCAAATGTTGTGAGTAAAAATTGGTAAATATGTACAAGGTAGGTTTTTGTGTGTAACGTAGGTCCTATTTACTATGGTCCCCCGTAATAGAAGCGTAAGGTTTACTGGCACCGTACGTGTTTTTTTCTGGCTGGAATAACAGCATTCCGCAGCTTTTCTGTAACTTATATTGTTACGCACTTTTTTTGTTTTCCTGTGGTTTTGTTTTGTGTTTTAGTTCCATTTTTTTTTTATTTGTGTTTTTTTTTTGCAACGTTTTCGTTTTGCTTTTTGGTGTATGATTTTGTTTGTGCTGCGTTTGGTTGCTGCTATTATGTGTTGCTGTTCCTGCTGTTCTATTTCGTGCCGCTAGGCGTACCTACATGACGCGTGTCTCTCTTGTGCAGCCATCCCCCCCCCCCCCGCCCCCTCCCTTCGCCGGAAACGCCTCTTTCAGGTGGCAATCCACGAGGCCATGGAGCAACAGACAATCTCCATCACCAAAGCCGGCATTCAGGCGACACTAAACGCTCGAACGTCTATCCTCGCCGCGGCGAACCCGCTCTATGGCCGCTACGACCGGTCCAAGACCCTCAAGGCCAACGTGCAGGTACAGTAGGGTACGGCAGTAGGGTGGAACTAGGGTGTCGAGGCGTGTCGTAGAGTACAGCAGTAGGGTGCAGTAGAGTGTATCGGTGTACAACTGCAGTAGAAGACGTGAGCACAGTGGAGCGATGTAGAGGGCGGTAGAGGGCAACAGTAGAGTGGCAGGAGGGTGTCGTGGAGTGTGGTCGAGTGCTGCGAGTAGGTTGCAGTAGAGCACATCGGTGTACAGTAGAATACATTAACAGTAGACTGCAGCAGCGTACAGTAGGGTACGGCGTTACGGTATTCGGTACAGTACAGGGCAGTAGCACAGTAGACAAACGGCGAGAAAACGGGGGAGGGGATCCTCACCGGGCAGGCAAGAGACACACATGCCTGCGTACCAACGCCGCGGGTTCGCTCACTCCGTCCTCCCTCCCGCCCCCTTGCCCCCTCTCTCTGTCATCCCCTCCGTCTCTCTGTCATCCTCTTCCCCCCCGTCCCCCCCCCCGCCCCCCCTCCGTCCCCCCACCCCCGCTCCCCAACTCTCCCCCGCCCTTGCCTTTGCCCCCCCCCCCTCCCCCTCACCCCCCCCCCTCCCTCCCCTCTGCCCCTTACCCTTCCTCCCCTCCCCTCCCATCCCTCACCCCTTCGCCTTTTTTCTCCCCTTACCCTCCCCTCCCCCCCCCCCCGCTGGCGCCTCCATAAATTGTGGGGGAGCAGATCAGCGCGCCGATCATGAGCCGTTTCGACCTGTTCTTTGTGGTGCTGGACGAGTGTGATGAAACGGCCGACTTCAACATCGCGCAGCACATCATCCGAGTCCACCAGAACAAGGCGGAGGTGGGCGAGCGGTTCTTCAGTAGGATGCAGCCCACTCTTCATGCGACATGCCCAACACCTCTGCGAGCAATGCCGTACAATGTCTGCCTGGTCGGCGAGACCCCAACGTGCTTGCAGGGATCCGAGGGTCTGTGGTCATACGACTACGGCCATGCATGACATCGAGTACATCCCCCCCCCACACTCTGCATATGATATACCTGGTACTGTACATTGGATTGACGTCCGTTGGAAATGACCCGGTGAAACATGCCGCTCACGATGTGAGCTAGACAACCAGGGTACCTTTGTTTGCTTCGTTTTTGGCGGTCGGTCACAGTTGGCGATCTAGTTAGATATTTGGTGTGGGGTGCAGAGCCTTTACTCCATACGAGGGGAATGATCGCACGACGTAGTGTTCATCTTGAAACACCCACGAGGCAGTTACAGTACACAGTACCCCCATTGCCGTCTCTGGAAGTGACCACACCGGAGGATACATTCATTCAACTGAAGCTGTCATCCACATGCAAGAAAGCCCGCCTCAAAAGCGGCTCTTAGTAGGACGCAGCTTACCCTACATGCGACTCGCCGGACACCTCACGGCGCTTGGCCCTTGGTGCAAGCAATGTCTGCCTGGTCGGCGACAACACGACGTGCCCCGTCCCGGCATTGTAGGGATGCGAGGGTCTGTCTTCATACGACTACGGCCATGCATGATACTGAGTACCCCCCCCTAACCCCCCCTCCCCACTGTTCGCCTTGTAGGCTCTGGACCCCCCTTTCACGGCGATGCAGATGCAGCGCTACATTCGCTTCGCGCGGAGGCTGAACCCGACCATCACCCGGGAAGGAAGGCAGACCATGGTTGAGTGCTACCGGGCCCTCCGCCAGAACGATTGCGTCGGCCGGAACAAGGTGGGTGCTGGG
Organism: Nereocystis luetkeana; assembly: GCA_031213475.1. Classification (NCBI taxonomy): domain Eukaryota; class Phaeophyceae; order Laminariales; family Laminariaceae; genus Nereocystis; species Nereocystis luetkeana. Next base: position 4,122,696 of record JARUPZ010000032.1, read on the forward strand.
TGCTGGGTTGGTTTGTGTGTTTGTGTGTTTGTGTGTTCGTGTGTGTTTTTTTGTCTCGTTACATTGGTAAGTCGTGTTTTTTTGTGTTTTGTGTTTTGTGTTTCGTGTTTGGTTTTGTGTTGTTTTGCTGTGTTGGTGTTGTTGGTGTTGGTGTTGGTGGTAGTAGTGTTGGTGTTGGTGTTGGTGTTGGCGGTGGTGTTGGTGTTGGTGTTGGTGTTGGTGTTGGCGTTAGTGTTGGTGTTAGTGTTGGGTGGGGTTGGTGTTGGTGTTAGGTGTTTGTTGCCGCTGCTGCTGCATCTGTTGCCGTTGCTGCTGTTGTTGCCTTGTCTCTTTTCGTCAGCGTTGGTGATGCTTGTAAATCTGTTTTTGAACTGCCCCACGGCAGGCAGGTTGTAGGGATGCGAGGGTCTATGGTCATACGATTACGGCCGTGCATGACATCGAGTACACCCCCCGCCCCTCCAGTTCCTCGCCACCGCTATCTTCAATAATGTACCTGGTATGAGGTATGCTATACTGTACGCGCGACGTGTGTTTAATGTGTCCTCTCCGGTCATGTCCTTGTTTCTAACGCCCCGGTGACAGACTGCCTACCGTATAACGGTGAGGCAGCTAGAATCTATGATTCGTCTTAGTGAGGCGCTGGCACGACTTCACCTTGACGACCAGGTGCGAGGTTTCTCGTTTTGGAGGCATGGGGAGAGGGGTGGGAGAGGAAGAGGAGAGGCGATGGGCGGGGGCCGGGGGGGCGGAGGGGGGGGGGTATACCCGGTTGCAAGGTTGCTCTTTTTTTGCGGCGGGGAGGGGGGGGCGGGGCGAGAGAGCATGGGGAATGGGGAGGAGGGAGGGCGGGGGCAGGTCCGTCGACGCTTGTTCGGCTAACTTTCTGAAGAGGCGCGTTCGCGTGGTGCACACACCTTGGACCCCCTGTGGTAGAGACCAAACTCAACAAGATGCTTCGATGAAGCACGTATCAAGAGCTACTGTAGAGTAGATAGATAGCAAGGAGCTTCTTTTTGTTGCAAAGGCTCGATGTTCCGCTGAGCCTCCGATATATCTACTTCTTTTTTTTTTGTGATAACAGCAGTGGGTGTCATGTTGCTGAATAAAGGCATCGATCGGGGGTGGCAACGGTTCTTGCTTCCCCGTGTTCTGTAAATAAGCGAGCGACGAAAACCCGAATTTTCAAGAAAGTCGGAACATTTTTGCAGCAATGGTTGCCGCTATATTGCCGGTGTGCGCCAGCCAATAATACCGACACTATAGAGCGGCAACCGGCACTATCAATAGCATACTCCTATTACGGAATAGTGGGGGGCGTTTAATCGGGTGTCCGAACTACAACGCAAGGAGTCCTATTACGGGGGACCATAGCCAATAGGACCAAGTATTGTCGGTAAAAATGGTAGAATATATAAGTTTGTTAGGTACACCATAGGTCCTGTTGACTATGGTCCCCCGTGATATTAACCACAATAATTACAGCAGCAGGTGTCAGTTCTTTCATTCGTAATTTTCTGAATGAATACTCGACACGGGCCTACACTGCTCGGGCCGTTTAGTACCGCAGTCCCGTTTTTTGGGGCAGACCAGTCTAATTCTAAGTAGTTTGCCCCCTTAACGCAGGGTGCAGTTTGTCCTCAAAGGGTTAATCCCGTATGTGCCCACACGATTTCGCAGGCACTATGTATAGCGGGCAGCCGGCCCTACACTCAACCGGCAAAAAAAGAGGGACAGCAAGTACTACTACTGTATAGTGCTGTTGCTGTATGTTCCATAGACGAACGTTGAGTTCCCCCCTAAATTTAAGGGCCGTTTTTATCTACTTTTTTTTTCGAAAGAAGAGTAGTATGCCGCACGAACGAACACAACGTCATATTTCCGTTTTGGGCTCATGCATATACCTGATGGTACTGGTAGATAGCATTATTTTTTCTCAGCTGAGGTTCTTAGCTTTAAAAATACTAGCTATGTTTGGTTGTTTCTCGCTTTATTTACATGTTTAGTTCATGTGTTTTGTTGTGTTTTTGCTTCTTTTTTTTTCGACGGTAGGTTTAGTTCTCTTTTTTTTTCTCGTTTTCGCATCATTTTTTTATTTTGTGTACACCAGGTCCGTCCCCGTTACGTGAAAGAAGCCTTCCGGCTCTTACGAAAGTCGATCATCCACGTGGAAGCGGAAGACATCGTTCTCGAAGAGAGCGGAGACGAGAAGGAGGAAGAGGAGGAAGAGACGGCAGCGGAGACGGCGGAGGCGTTACCAACGGACGGAGCAGAAACAGGGGACGATACGGGTGATGGCCCCGGGGGGGGAGGAAACGGGGACGGGGGCGCGGGTGGGGGTAGTGATGGAGGAGATGGCGGCGACGGTCGAGGGGGGGGGGGGGGGGGTCCAGAAGACGCGGGAAAAGGAGGCGTGAAAGTCGCGGGGACGGCGAGGAGGATGGAGATGATGAGGGTAAGGAGGCCGCGGCGGAAGGTGATGGTGGTGGTGGCGGCGGCGATGGCGGGGGGCGAGATCGGGCGGACGAGGCTGAGGGAGGGGGTGAGGGTGCGGGCGAAAAGGTTAAGGGCAAGGAGAAGAGAGACAAGAAAAGGAAGAAGTCCAAAAAGAAGCAGCAGATCACTTTCGAGCAGTATCAGGTGAGTCCTTTTATCTCGATGTTTACGTTTTGTTTGAGGTCTTCTTTGCTTCGATGTGTTTTGTGCAGTGCAGTGCAGTGCAGTGCAGTGCAGTGCAGTGCAGTGCAGTGCAGTGCAGCGCAGTGCAGCGCATGTTGCCACGAGCCCTCCTCGACCCTGGCCGAGACATCGTCGACCACCGAGTCGAGGATGCACCCAAAGGCACTATTACGGGGGACCATAGTTAGTAGGACCTATGGTACACATAAAAAACTATATATTTGACCATTTTTGCTAAGAATAGTTGGTCCTATTAACTATGGTTCCCCGTAATACTACACTAGTGGATGCTTCCGTCATTGTCCGCCGCTGTTATCCAGTCCTTCGCGCTCGCGCGATAGTTGTTAACGCGACCCCCCCCCGCTCCCCCTTCCCTTCTATCTCTTCCATCCTGCCCCCCTCCCTGCCCGCTCCCCGCTCCCTCCATTTCTTTCTCGTTCTATCCCCTCCCACCCAAAAAAACATCCTCGCCGCGTCTTCTTCCGCTGACTATTTCTCCGGGGTGTATAACCCTGGCGCTCGCCACCTACCATTCGGAACGGCGCCGGTAACTCAGACGATCACCACGACATTGGCGACCTACCTGCGTCAAAAGGAGGATCGCGCCAAAGAAGGCGAAGAAGGTGAGAAAGCCTTTGTTTGTCAAGTTTTTTTTTTTTTTTTTTTCTCTTGCACTTGGGAAGGTGAGGCAAGGATTTTTTTTTATCTGGTCCCTCCTTTTTTTTGCTGGTTCGTCGAGAGAGAGTAAGCAAGGCTCATGACTGATTATTTTCGCGGTTTCATTTGCTGGCATTAATGTTGAGAGGACAAGCAAAACCTTGTGCTTGGAGGTGTCTTTTTTATCAGAAGTGTTACCGATTTGGCCAAGCTTCGACTCAAATGGTTGATAGTTCACACTAACGCCCCCAATACATGATTATTTTCCGAGAATTTACTTACACGGTAGGGCTCTGGGTTTACAGCCGAGTCGTGACAAGCCCCCCTTGTTTTTCTGGCAACACATCGGAGGATGGGCATAGGCTTGTGTTCGAGTTTTTTTTTTGTTTCCAATTCGGGGGATGAGCAAGGCTTTTGTCGCGTTTTTTCGTTCTCTCTGGCGCTCCGGATGATGCGCAAACGGCTTTTACGGTCGTGGTTTTTATCTGGTACGTCGCAGGCGAAACAGGGCTTCTCTCGGTGTTCTATTACGGGGGACCATACCTGGTAGTTAATAGGACCTATGGTATACATAAAAACCTATATATTTGACCATTTTTACTTTTACGGGGGGCCATAGTTAACAGGACCAAATATTGTTAGTAATAATGGTTAAATATATAGGTTTTTATGTACACCATAGGTCCTGTTAACTAGGGTCCCCCGTAATAACAATATTTATATTTAACCATTTTTACCAACAATATTTGGTCCTATTAGCTATGGTTCCCCGTAGTAGCATGTCGGGGGGTTTTCACCGCCACCGCGCCGCCGCTGCCGCCGTCTCCGCCGCCCCAGCTCGGAGATTACCGTGGTGTAACCTTGGGCAATATTACCCCTGCCGGTGACGCAGATTTTATCGGGGGATGTGGAGGCGTTGTGGGTTGTTTGCTGGTTGTTTTGAACGCGGGGACGGAGGTAGTTGGGGCATCCTGTGTGTTTGTGTTTCGTTGTTTGGCTGTATCGTTGTCGTTGTTGGCGCCAAGTTGGGCCTCATGCCACGGTGCCACCAGCAACCCGCCGTGTTTAGCCTCCGTGTCCATGTCTAGTGCTCCTCGCTCCCTCCCTCCCCTCCGTTCTGAAACGAAGCCGAAAGATTCAGTGCATCAGCGAACCCATATGACGCTACAGGTAGACGCCCCCGACAGCTCCTGGCCAAGACTCCGACAACCCGCCCTTATTGAGCCCATCGTTGCACAGTGTTTCAGCGTCTAAGTGACGCGGAGCATGGACTGCTGTGTTTGCGTTGCTTTCCTCCTGTCAATACAAACAGACCTGCAGGTCTTTGTGCTCTATGCTTGGCGTTTCCCTCGTTGCTGCGGCTCCTGGTACGAAGCGTTTTCACTCGTTTTCACTCGTGGTGTCTCCCCGTTCCGAACCAAGGAACAATGTATCTGAAATCGACAGAGATGTCATCAGGCCTCGGCACAATTTTCGGTCTCGTTAGGATTTCAAAGCTCTTGTTTTCTGTTTTCGGTTTTTTTTTTTGTGAATATTAATACCCTGGTATTAATAGTGTTTTTTTTGTATATTGCAGTAATTTTGTTTTTTCTTTGCATTTTTTTTCGTTTGTCTTTTTTTCATGGTCCCACCGCGACATGTATATACTCCTCTGCAAAAGGCGGCCTGCCCTGGGGAGATGTGGTCTCCTGGTATTGCAACCAGCATCAGCAGGAGCTCACCTCCGAGGAGGACCTGTCCAACATGCAGAAGCTCGTGAACCAGGTGCGATGATGATGATGATGATGCGGTTGGCGGCGGTCTTAACGGGCGTCTTATTGATATTGCTACTCGTAGTGTATCATGGAGGTGTATGCCTGCTGTCGGTTGCCACTCTGTTCTGATTTATAGTTACCGTTTGGATTCAATGTCAATGTACAAGCGGTCCTTATAATTCGGGCCAGAGTCATATATAGCGCTACCCCCTATGTAGCCTACGTGTGCCACACTGATAGCACCGGCGACAACGCCTGCAGCATCTCCTTCCAGCTGGTATTTGCCTGCAGTTGTAGTGATCTTGCCCACACCAACACTTGTATCATAATTCCGGCGGTGCTGTTTGTGTCTTGCGCGAGACTGACACGGCTGAACAAACTGAATTAGGTGCGCTCGTTTTACGCCGACGGGCGGCTGTTGTTGGCGGCTGATGCTTTTTTTTTTTGTAATATTTCTCGGGGAGTCGGCGCTCGGAACACTACTCCTGCGTGTGCAATACCGGTTGGTGCTGATAGACCAGAGCTTTACGTTGATTTTGTTTGTGAACGTCGAACGGTCGCTAGCTGAGCTGTTCGCTGGCTCTTGGCGGGCTGCTCGCTTGCTCTCCGCCAGTATCCGACAGGAACGCCGTACGATAGTGTGTATGCGCGGTTCGCACCGGTATAGTTATGTAGTACCAGGTGTGTAAGGGTATAGAGCTGGACCTGGTACCTCTTGTGGTGCACTTGAAGCCGTGCGTAGTGGTACGTACAGTTCTGAAGGTTATTCTAGCTGTACCTGCCTGCCCTTACAGCAGTAGTGGTATACTTAGTGAATGGAAAATAGCCGTACCTCGTTTGAGGTTGCTTTACAGCAGCAGTTACCCCGTAGACGCTTGTATCAAAAGGTCGTTGGTCTGCGATACAGCGGACCGCCCGCTCTGCAATACAGCGGACGGCCCCGCGTGCCCTGATTTACTTGTGCGGATGTCGACGTGGTGTCGCTTCGCTACCCCCCGCCCACCCAAGTCCTTAGTGTTTATCATTTTAGCCGTTCTCCCATAACACTGTGGTTCAGTTTTGGCTATGTTGTCTTTTGTTGAGCCCCGAATTTTCCGACGATGGCTCAGCCTCCTCCTAAAAATGTTCCGACGAACCACGTCGTGCATCTCCAGGACATGCCACCCCCCGCCCCCCCGTACCACCAACTACCTCCCCCCAAGCCGCCTCCTGACCCCCATTCCCCTTGGTCGCATTTTTGGGGCGCGCTTCAGGTGATCAAGCGCCTCATCACGAAGGACGACCTCCTCGTCTACCACGGGGAAAAAGACGACACAGCCCCTGACCACGAAAGGCGCATCGCCGTCCACCCCAACTACGCCACCGCCTGAAGACCTTGTAAAAAACCCTTACCGTCCATTACTTGCACGCACTGCAGTTTTTTACCCCAAACGGGTTTGCAGTTGTGCAAGGTGGTTTACAGTACGAGGAGGTAATTGCGAATCTCTTAACTCTCGTACGAGTGACTTTTACATAGTCCCTAAATAAGCGTGTTGGGACTTTTACAGGGGGGAAAAGTGACGAAAGTGAACTGACGATTGCATCAGCACGCGGATATCACGGCGCAGGCCACAGTAATCAGATCCCACGATGGGACGCCAAAAACAGGCGTCCCTCTGTGTTTGCACACCATAAAATGGCTCTCATTACCACGTCCCCGTGTAGTAGTTCACGGTTCCGTCCGGGCTGCTGGGATAGTAGGGGATGCCAAAATTTGCAAAAATTGGTGTCCTATCTCAGTAAGGGGATGAGGAGTTGGTGGTGCGACGGTACGCACGAAGCCTGGCATGGCACGCCGCTACGTGGTCGTTTTGCTGCGTGGTCACACAGTGGTCGCTTTTGCTTCTCCTCATGTCTTCGGAAGCTAAATGTATGCGTTGTACGCATGGGCCCCGCGGAGACCTGTAACGGTTACCTGGTACCCTGGTATGTACCAGTCTGATCGGAAATATGTAAAGAGAGTTTTAGATTGCCAAACTAAAAAGTCTCAAAGTACCTTTTGTACTGGTATATACTACCAGGTATCAGGCTTATAATCTATGTGGTACCTGGTGCTGAAAAGTAGTTAACGGCTCTCGCGACTTGATGAATACCGGGTTGGCGGTACAGAAACTCTCATTTCCGCCGCGCTGAGCGCTATCCCCAGCCAAGGGTGCAACCTACCTGGTACCACTTTACAAGCGTGGTCACCGCTCGTGACACCGCCCGAAACTTGTGCCAATTCCTGGATAAAAGTGGCTGGGGGGTTTAGGTGTGATTTGATGTGGGCGGGGAAGGGGCGGGTGCTGGTGTGTGTGGTCATGCGGGTGGGTGGGTACAAAGACGACGAAGACAAGAGAGGGCCACGACACAGTGGCTGTTTTCGTGTCTTGGCATAGATCACTATATCGTGATATCGTCTTGCGTGGTCCAAACCCACTCGCTGTCCGGGTCTATTAATAGAGGGGGGCGGGTGCGCCTGCAACGCCTTAGTGAACAAGGCGCTGCTGCGGGTGTAGAAATCCGTGGATGGCGGTGATTCTGAGGATTCGTGCGTGCATCGTCACGAAACAGGCTTCGACAAGGTACGCCACAAATTATACTCAAGGAGATTTGCTTGTGGTGAGGGCGGCCCGCCGCATTATACCACAGAAGAGGACAACGATGCTCCGTCGGAAATTATGTCACCCGCTTTATTAACCGAAACACAACTAGCTACGCTAAAATAAAAACGTGTTTAGTACCTGGTACATCTCAACCTGCCCCCCGCCGCCCCATACTACGAAAGAAAAAGAGCAACAAATCACGCGCAGAAATTTCTCAGAACGTGCTTTGCGCGAAAGCCTCTCCCCCGAACGAAAAAAAAACGAGACACCTGGAGCATCTGCTGTCGGCAGGGGCCAACAAACGAAACAAGTAACTTCGGGAGTTGGAAACCACCTGTGGCGCAACAAACACCCAATCATAAACGGCAACACGCCACAACCCCCCCGAAAGATAATGGGGGGGGGATATCATACAAGCTTGGTGTCCCCCTAGGAGTACAACCGGGAGTGCTGGTGCTTTCGCACGATCGCTAATATATTCTCCAGGTCTTCTTCCGTCAACCGCGCGCCCAAGCTAGGGATGAGCGCTAGGACCTGTTTCATGATGAAATAGAAAGACAGCCCATCGTGCGCACAGAAAGGGGGGGGGGGGGGGGGGGGGTCATTCAGGTTGGGAGATAGAAAATTGCAACTCGAAAGGGTACATAAACACGCTTGAGCACCTTGTGTCTTGTATAAATAAGTCGGAACCCTCGAGCATCACATTGAGGGTGGCACCTGGCTCGGCTATTACAGACCGGCGCGGCTACACCGCTGGCGTACGTCCAAACGGTTGGATCTCGAGCTATGAAACTATGAAACCAACTGAACGCTCCATGGGCGAACCTTCTGTTGGCGGAGCCCACTGTTGCAACCCTTCCCGCTCACAAGCGCGACGCTCACGGCCAAGAAGAAAACACGGAAATACACTAACAGGCATCAAGACAACAGAGATCAACATACCAAGCATCAAGAAAGCCAACATCAAAACATCGAACGTCAAGAGGACAAATATTGAAATCGATCTATCAACGTCAAGATGACAAGCATCAAGACATCACCTTGAAGTACGAGCGTTGCATCAAACAACGTGTTTGCTCTATAGGCCTTTTCTCCCCCGCTCACACACAACAATCCCGGCACAATGAATATTTTCGCTGTTCGTGTGTTCACCAACATCAACATAACCTAGACGCACCTCCTCCACCTCGCTATCCGCCTGCATGAGGTTGGCCACCTGCATCACCTCGAACTGGTGGAGCTTGATCACCTCCCCTTCGTGAAACGCCTCGAACTGCTGCAGAGCTCTGCCGCCGGCAGGCGAGAGGAAAAAACCATTAGTCGGCTACACAATATTTACTTGACGGGACGAACTCGTGTGTAAACAAGCCGGAAAACAATGGAGACGCAAAAAAGGCGTCAATAAGACAACATAGTAATTATAGCAGGGGGGACGGAGCGAGCGGTACAAACAAGAGCAAGAAACTCTACTTAGATAGTCTAGAGCTTCTCTTCTCGAACAAAAATCATATCCTGGCGGACGGCACCTTGGTGAATTGTTTTTTAGTAGTGTCGGATATCGTGTTCGATTTTTATGATGTAAGATATCGAAAATATTTGGCTCTCCATCCCCTGGCATCCCCGTGTTTTTTATACTAACGCTGATCGAAAGCTTCTATGTATCAAACATCTAAAGTATCCAGTACGATAGTTTTTGTTTATTGGTATCGTATCGAACTCTATTCCGACATCGATATCCAATACTATTTCGCCGCTAAATCAACGACGCCTCACGACAGTGTACGGTTTCACGGGGCGTCAAACCATGGGTCATGTCCTGCAGAGTGCGGAAGCGACATCGTCTTCTTTTTGTCGCCGCCAAAGTTCTACAACGAAACACGGAAACATAAAATTGGAAAAATCAAGGGACGGAAGGTACTGTAGGTCGGTCAAACCACAGCGGCCCGCAAAGCGACTGAGCTGCGTCAGGAGTCACCCAAAATATTCCATGTTTCCACGAAACCGTGTATGAAACACAAATCAAGCAGATACATCCATAATCGGCTCCTTTTGCAATGCGCCGATGCGCGCCTTTTACTCGCCGCCAGCCTCCCCCCTTCTTCCCTTCCGCCCCTGCTGCCGAATCCGCCGATTCAATTCGCGGGGACTCACTCTCGAAGCTCAGATACCGCGCTGACTTGAGCATTGCCGCCTAGGCCTCCGAACCGCTTCACGTACGTCATTGTCTTGGCGAATGCGCTGCAAACGAATGGGGAGGGGGGGCGGCGGAGAGGGTGAGGGGCAGCGGAAACGGCGCGGTCACGCTTCGCCTGCAACAGCCGCCGAATATGCTCTAGTTGTTGCTATGATACTGCTGCTGCTGCCGCTGCTGCCGCTGCTGTTGTCCAGACAAAGCGAGCGACTACTCGTGCAAATAGGGAAAACGAGATGCAAATAGAAAACGAGCAATCTCCGCACGCTTTGGAGCACGAGATACACGACTCCGATGTACCTGGTACGTGGTGTGTCTCCTCCTCTTCCTCCGTCTTTCCCCCCACACTCTGTTTCCTGCTATAACCCTGCAGGCTGGGTAGAACGCAAGCCTTCCCGCCGGTTGGCAAACGAAGCAAGATCTCGTACACAGCTATTTGTACGATCAGTGCAGCAGTACGCGCTCCTCCGTATTCAGGAGATCAAGACAACACCCAACGCTCAAAATCGAAAATGCCTTCGTACCCAAAATCAAGTCCGTTGAGTCACAGGGCAGGCTCCAAAGCTACGTCCGTACCATTAATAGTATAGGAGGAGGGTACGAGTATTCGTACTCCCTTTATGGGGCACTCCATGACACACCTGGTATACACCTAAAACACCCGGTACGTTCGAGCACAGGTCTGCAGCATTCTGGCAATTTCATGTGCACCCTCCCAGAAGGAGGTCACAGTCAACACACTGCACAGGCAGTGCCAACGTCGCGATACACTAACCGGGCGTTTGGGAAGCGGCAGCAGCAGCAGCAGGCAGTGACCGGTACATACACAGGGGCCGCTACGCCGCTGCTGGGGTGGGGCAAGCAGCGATATCAGCGTTTTGATGGGATCTTCGACTGTTTCTGTCAGGAATACAGCAGCCCAGAGGATGAACATGGTTGCAGTCCGAATCGACAGCTCTCTGTGCCATAACTCATGCACTCACGGCGTGACGTTGATGTCCTTCTCTTCGTAGTTCGCCCTCTGTTTCTCGAGAACCACCGACACCTCCGCGTTGGACAGGCAAGACATGTTTTCAAAGTCTGTGCCGAACGTGAGAGTGTTGGCGTTCTCCTCATCATCTGCCCCTTCCATCTTCTGCTATAATCTATCGCCTTCTGCCTGGCTATTGGTGTTCTGAAGCCTGTCGATAGACCACCTGGTGACACACGGTTTTAAATCTCGTGGCTGAGCAGTGAGGCGCAATCGAGAGTCCACGAGCGCTCAGAAGGTTCGGTTCGGAGGATGCACGAAAAATGCCCAAAGAGGAGTTGCACTATTCTTCCAAACGTTTTTTATACCGGGGAGATCTTCAAAAATAGATCCGGCCTTTTCTTTTTTTTTTGCTGTATTATTATTAGGCGCCATCATTATTAGCGAGATACCTCGCATTCGTGCGCACAGACACTTCAGTCAGCAGCCCTGTTGACGCGAACGATATGCTGGCCCACAACGAGGCTGCACGCACTCCTATACGACGATGAAAAAGATCAGCATCTCATAAAATACCACAAGTCGCGGACAGATCATCATGCTCTACTAAAGAGATCAACGTTATGAGATGTTGAGCAAGAAGATCTGTATACTTCACGGTACAGTTGTATGATGCAGATCCAATCCAGGAGACATGTGTATGTGCTGCGGCTGTACTGCAGATCATACAGATTGCACGAGTTCCACCCCGCAACCTGGGCTAATACTGTGCATCCGTGAACAACGGGGGATATGGGGTATGGGAATGAAATGCTGACCCCATTACGTGGTAGAAAATATATATGGCGTGCACTACTGTTACTGCCTGTATAGCGGGGAGAGGGGGCGCCGTTGAGGGGGCTCGGAGAACCCTGATCTAATTTACGTCGGTACTCTATCAATAGTATATATAGCTCTATCAGCAGGGGGGTGTACATTCCGCGGGTGGACGGACTCACCCCCCCACCCCCCTGTCGCAAAGTTAATCGCCCGGCCATACCCTCTGGACACACCCTGTCAAGGTACAAAATGCCGCAAAAACGCACGCTCAATGTAGGGGGCGCTCAGGGCTGACAACGTTCGAGTGTCTGACCACCTTGTGAGACACGTCGTCGGGACGGAAATCACCACAACTTCCGGGCACGTCGGGGTTACTGTACTCAACCTTGCTTGATACATCCTTTCATTGCCCCGAGCGCTTGTTGTTGTCAGCGTATAACACGCTAGATTGCACGCTCCTTGGGATGGATTTCGGCGACGGTTTTCTCCAAAGAAAGCAAGGGAGGAACACACCACGAAATAAAGTGGCTTCTTCGGAGATATTTCCACTGACGCATCGCTAATTGCTCGCACTCTCTCTGTCGTTGAGAACATGAGCCTGGGAAATTGTCTCATGATGTGTGTTATCTTGCGCGTCATACGGTACAGTACGGTAATTGCACCCAAAACAATATCATAACAAATGAGCAACCAGCTTGCATCATCTGATAACCTTATCAACGTTTGCTCGCTTTCATGACCTCGGTAGGGAGGGGGGGACGGGGTCACTAACTAGTGAAGAGATGAACAATGTTACAATATTCTCTTGCTTCCCATATAAAACAAACTGTGCCAAGCTGATACGCAGTGTGTGTGGTGTGTATAATGCGACCACAGCGGCAGGCGAAGCCCAAGCAACCCATCCACCGATAATGTACCTGGTATGTTTTTGATGCATTTATCTGATCTTGCTGTTGGCGTGTACCAGGTAATTAATAATTGCATTGTGTAATCTCCTTACTGCATGCTTCGTAGATTGTGACCACAGAGCTTGTATCTCTCGGGGATGAAGAATCAGCACGGAAGGAGGAGTATGTTGTTTTCTCTTCTTGTCGAACAGCCTCTCGGGGTAGCTATGGAATATGGAATACCAGGTAATTAGTAGTTACGATGTCGAAGTTTCATCCAGATAGACCAGTTGCACACGAGATTCTGACGAACAGTCTTCGCAAACATGCTTGCTTTTGCTGTAGGTGCATGACATACTTCTACCATACATGGTATGTGATACGATAGCCAGCCGTGGTATGGTTCAGGACGAGTGGTGGTCGTCCACCTGTTTCTGTATAGCTCCCTCCACAAACAAACGGGTATTCATGAGTGGAGAGTAGTTGTAGGCATCGCACACCAGATTCTGATGAACAGTCTTCGCAACAACAGGCTCGCTTTTGATGTAGGTGCAAGACGTATTTTCTACCATGTGATAAGATACTCGTATTAATAGCGTGTTCCAGGACGAGTGGTGGTCGTTTACCTACTACTGTAGCGCCCCTCTCAAAACGAGCATCTTTCTGAGCCGACACTGCTGTTTGTATGTGTATACATGAGTAGTTTGTAGGCGTACTAACTATATGACCATGGGCGAGGTACGCACTCGAATAAATGTGTATGCGTACTGTTATAAGGATTACCTTGGGCTGGGTAATCGGTCGATATCTCACCCCTATAGCTCAGTAGGTAACTCCTTCACATTTGTCTCCCTGGATCCCCAGGTAATAAAACGAAGCTGGTAGGCCAGCGTACGGACGTTTACGGTTCCGGCGCCCCAAAGACCCCGCCGTTTAGAGGGGGGGAGAGTGTTATAAGGATTACCTTGGGCTGGGTAATCGATCGATCTTTTACCCCTATAGCTCAGTAGGTAACTCCTTCACAGCACCCAAGGTATTATACGCGTGACTGGTACGGAATAATAATAATTAGTCGATGTGAGAAACTTCCGAAGAGCACCTCCCCAAAAGGCATGTGCGTGTTTTTCACATTTAACCGTTCTTTCTACCCGTCGGCATCCAGCACAACTATTAATAGTATCCGTGCCAATTCTTCAATCCTAGAGAGGCTCGTACAAGTTCTGTGGTCACAAAACTACGTCACAGAGATACTACTCGTACATTGTTACGTACTAGTATGGAGTAAGCACAGCAGTAGACAAGAATGCTATGCCATTTTACTGGGTATTACAGGCACGATATCCGTACTCTATGAAGGTACCAGATACTGGGTAGCCTTGAGTGGAGCTTGTTGGCTATGGCCTATTTAGGGTATTGAGTAGTAAGGATGAGCAGGGCGGGACACAAGAGTATACCTTGCCAGGTCACAGCCCACGTAAGGCGTAGGAGACGAGCGGGCATGAAATCAAGCACATGGGCTTACATTACAGGGGGTCAGCCAACAAGGTTATACTAGCTAAGAGTGCAGAGAAAGGAGTCCAGCAGGCCTATTGTTCTAATTGAAAATTGATCAAATTCGAGCTAAAAAAATCGTTACGTGTCATCCCCCGCTTATGATGAGCGAGCTGCGCGAGGTTATAATACAGTCGCGGCAAGATCAATATGTTTTTTAACGTCGACGTATTGCGCGCAAACCAATCGCGAAACATCCATCTGACGCAATCGCACAGACACCAAAGGTGTCAAGTAAGAAAAGTCAATGCCATGTCTACACGTCAGTACTAAACGCTTCACCACCGACAGCTATCTATCACAAAACGAATTGTTGGCGAGAACCCGGAACATGAGGCAAGACGAGAACATGATGCTCTCAACAATGTTGGCGTGCCCTGTAACACGCGAAATACAAGAAAACAAACACAACCTCCTGACGTACGTAGAGTGCTTGGGTAGACTTTCGCCCTCACAATCGTGCGCGCAACGGATATACTTGGCCCACGGCATGCAGCACGGATAAGCATGCATGTTTTCCAGGCGAAAACTACACGGTTTCACACAACCCAACAGGTATCCATTCATCATTAGAAGACTACTGCTGTACAGTACATCATAACTACACCTTGCGGAAGCTATCATTCTGTTTGCTGTCCACGCATGTCCAAGCATTCTCAGCCGTGGCTCGAGCGAAGGTCAGGGATGCAGAGACAACACATGCATGCATTAACGGCTGCCGTGCGCATAAAGAGGCGCCCAAGCAAATGGTGTGCGTGCGCCTTCAAAAAACACAAAAGGACGGCGTGCTCACGTCGTTGGGTCTTGGATATTCGGCCCCCTGACATCATCTCAGAAAACATATACTGTTACGAGTGTTGACATTATTAGTCTCCCTCTTTACGCCATTGGAAACTCCCGCACCGGGTGTCCCGCGCGACTACCAACATTATCGCAGGCGCCACACAACGGGGAAGCTCCGGCCACGAAACACACCCACTACTAGCAGCATTACACAAAACTGAAACACGAGACAAGACAACTAATACGCACTGCCGTTGTGACCTGCACTGCAAAAGCAGCACAACGGGCTCAAAAATGAACATGGTACTCCATTCCACCGTATAGCTGCGTCACCACCCCGAGCGCCTCCCCCCTTCGAAGGAGAAAGCGCGCTAACCTACGAGTACTTGTACATGCCTTCACACGCGTGGAAAAGCGGAAGCCGCGGAAAAGACAGAGGGGATAACGGGGGCCGCAATTTAGAGCCCCGAATCGCGAGAACGCAACTGTTCCGCAATAATAACGTTTACGGGGACAAAATGCCTGAACCATTTGCAGACGAACCCAAGACGGTATGAAAAAAATAACGACGCCTTGCGCTTGCTTGCTGGGCGCAAGCTCGACCATAGGCTTAACGCTCAAACGTTCGTTTTTTTTTTCCGTCGGAGCGAGGCTTTCCAGCAAAAAATAGAAAAACAAAGGCAAACCCCATTACAACCGCCAACCCTTTCCCCTCAGCGCCCATCTCTGCTTTCCGTCGGTCAAAATCGCGAGATGAAACAAAACAAAAGACTGCCACACCACACCAATCAGGAGATTTTGCCGCAAAGCCCGACAAAACAAAAATGGAGCTCTTCCATTCTCCGTTCCGCCGGAGCTCCGAAATCACAACCCCCCCCCCCCCCCCCTCCACCCCATCACCATAATCCACCCGCCAACCACCAAAAGGGTTTAGGTTGAAGGCTATCCATTCCATGGCCACGAAAATCGCGACGAGGTACAGCAGCAGCAGCAGATGTACCTCCGAAAAATCGTGCAGGATTTTAATTCCAACAATAATACGTCGACTTTCCTCCCCCCACTTCACGATCTCACCATAACCGCCCCCCCCCCTCCCCATTCGTCTGACGCCCCCCCAAAAATTGGCGAACGAGACGACCGTTCTCCGGAAAGCTGCGTACGCCGCACCGCGCTCTCTCCTTCCTCCGGTGCTTGCCTAGTCGCGGGGCTGTGATGCCTCCCCCCTTTCCTTTGACGCTCCGCTTTCTCGGCTCCGTGCTCCGCTTGCGCCCTTCCCCGTTTTGCCCTTTCATGTGTTCCTGGGCCCCTGTGAGATGCGGTACGTGAGAAATACGTAACCGGTATACCTCCCTGTCCGGAAATATAAGAAACAATAGGATATGAATTTATCTTCCCAATGATCCTTATATTCCCGCACAGAGTGGTATACGTTCTTGATTCTTCGCCTGGTTGAATGGCAGATTGGATACAGGGTTTTCGTTAAAAAATTAGGCGGTTGACTCCTTGAGGTAGGCGATGAGGTCCTTCCGCTCTGCCGGCTTCTTGATCCCCGCGAACACCATCTTGGTCCCCTTGATGTACTTCTTTGGTGCGAGGAGGTAGTCGAAGAGGGAGGACTCTTCCCACTTGATGCCCGAGGTTTTGTTGGCGGTGGAGTAGGAGTAACCCTCGACAGACCCGGCCATGCGACCGAACAGCCCGTTCAGGTTGGGCCCCTGCTTGTTGCCGGCGCCCTGAGCAAACGAGCCCGCACAGCGTTCGACAGAGTGGAAGGTACAGGGTACAGCGAGGGAGGGACACGGGGTGCACGAAAGTCGGCGTGGAGACGGTAACGGTGGATTAGCAAAGCATGGGAGCTTCGACGCTTCGGCGCCAGAGAACGAAAGAATGGACGGGGGTGACCGAAAATATTCGGGACCGAACATACCAGGTACAGGGTGCAGCAGTACGTGCCGCACGTACACAAGTTAGAACATTCTCCACGAGTACGTAGATACACAGCAGTAGTATTAATAGGAGTATACTATACGTCAGACTCTGGGGTGATCACATCAGATTCGGCATTGCGACTCTCTTGGCGACGCGGCAGAACCAAGAATGAAAACACAACGTGATCAAACGAGAATTTCGGTGGCGGAACGGTGATCGACCTCCCTAGTCCACAACAGTGAAGCAGGCAGCCCACCCCACTACCCCACCGACGAGGCATCGCTTGCCGAGAATTGCAGCGAAACCTTATCGGGAACACGGGTGTCGCTACCGGCCCACGAGCACGCTGTGCGTCATCCATGTCATCCAAGAGGCACGAGGGCACCAAAGTCGTACCTCCAGCCGCCGGCCACCACTGCTGTACTTTCGTACCCACGCCTCTATTTTCGTGCAGAGCTTATATCAACAAGCGACACGAACACAGGGTAGCAATAGTGCCTGTGGGCGCAGTGGCTGCGATGCACCCTGCGGCTACTCGCAGCGAAGAGCAGCGGTTCAGTCGTGCCAACCAAACTACCAGCACAGCGGCTCAAAATCGTTCTTGAGTACAAGACATTTGGGCCACAAACCTTCTCTACAGTGTGGCACTGCGAGCACTTGGTCTTGAAAATCTTAGCTCCTGCTTTGGTGGACATGGTGGTGAGGAGGAGGCTGATGCGGCTGTGGTGCTCCTTCTAGGTAGTGCTGATGCAGAGAGTAGTTTAGTTCTTCTAGGCCAAGCGTTTTTGAGAGAGGTCCGGGGCCTCGGTCGGTCATAAACGTGGCGTCAAAAACGCCTTCCGGCCAATGATTCTGCCTCATTTTTCTTTTGAAAAGGGTTTGTTTTTTTGGCTCCATACGAAACAATGCTTGATTATTTACGTTGAAAATGGTTGTGCAATCTCGTTGTTTCTTTCTCCGATCTGCACAACTTCTGCGCCCACAGGATCAGTAACTGCCAGTGCACTCTCGACACTCGACACAGCAGCAACATCAGGGCGAGTACTCCCATAGCAGTATCTTGTCTGCACTAGCCGCGAAACTGAACTTCCGTTAATCTTCACAACTCGTATGCTCGTGATGAACCCCGCATTTTTTGTAATTAATACTCCAAGTTACTACTACTACGTTCCTGGTGTGTACCTGGTACATATCATGGAGTCGAGTGATACCAGGCACACAGCCGGAGCTTTCAGGCGAAGCTACCTAAGATACCGCCGGGGGGTATGGTATGAACCAGGATGATACCGCCGGGGGGTATGAACCAGGTTGTTGTAATAGTAATCATGGGGCCATATTTGTACAATGCCGAAGATCGACCAGTCGAGATACTATACGCGAGTAGAACTTTGTATTGTGTACGAACGGGACACGTCAAGTATCCTTCCTACAAACAACACAGACGACGAGTGTGTGTATTCCGCATCTTCCGTTACGACAAGGCATCAACACTTACTTGCATCCACAATACAGTGCACTGATGTCGACTCTCTAGCCAACAACGCCTGGGCCCCCCTGTGGTCTTGTGACTAAATCTCGCAACCAAAAATGTCGCGAGTGCGAGTCCCCCCGGAGGACTTTGTTGTGGTGGAGAAAATGTCTGCAGCAAGCGCCAATTCATGCGAGTATGATACAGCGTGTGCATGCACAATTCGACGAGACGAGTCGACGCGGGAAGAAAATGAAACGTATGTACCCGTACGGGTATAGTGGGGAAGGGGGGTGCCCGCGATGTGTGACCCCGGATCTGAGAAACGAACGGGAGGGAGTTGGAGAAACAAAGCTAAAAGGTAGTATTAAAGGTGGATGGGGAAAACAAAAAAGGCAGCCGGAATCAAAGGAGCGGTGTACAACTGGATCGACAATCAGGCTTCAGTTTAGAGAGGAAAATGAGGCCAACGTTTCCTGATGCATGCCGTCGGCCGTCAGCTTTCGAAGAAATAAATAAATAAACCATTCACTGAACCCCGCCGCATTCAAGACACGCAGCCAGAACCACAGAAGGACGAAAACCGCGGCCAACTCGAGACGGCTTACGACGAAACAAGTTCCGCCCGTTTGTAGCCCAAATTCGCCCTCCTCTGTAGACGCCGGATTTGTGGGAATCGATGACGTACAGCTTTCGCCGTCAATGATGAAAAAAACCGACAGATGCGAGTGCACAGCAGACAGACACGCAACAAACGTACCTAATGGAAGCCTGTACGCACCCCGCAATGAAGGGGCAATCTTACTACATGGTAAAAACGGTATCATTACATCTAGACGGGCCTTAGGTTGTAACCATCTCAACACCTAGAGCAGCAGAGGTGATTAAACATCGCGGGCAGTGATGCGCATGGGTTGGTACCGACTCCCACCTCGCGCCGTTCCGTACGTCACCGTGCCTTGGCAGAAGAGGGTGAAAAAACGTTGAACGTATATACTGTATTACATGGGATGTCCGTCTTCACAAAGCCCGAAAAAAGTGTTTGTCATTTACCAGTGTTTAGTACCTGGTTCGCGACATAGCGCTGTTCAAGAGATCATATTATACTTGCGTCGACATTTACGACAAACAGGTAATCATGTGCGTCACCGCCCAGCCTACATAGCGTTGCGTCAAGGAAAGCCTCACTTGCGAGCAACAGCCAGCAAGCCTGCCAGAAGAAAAAAAAGCCGGACCACGTTGCGGACCCCCCCCCCGTCCCCCGTCAAAACTTGACGAAAAAACATATATTATCAAGAATTCCACTCCGCAACTTCTGGTTTACGACGCAGCTTCAGGCCCCAGAACAGTCGGATCAAGCGCCGAGTAGAACCCCATCTGTGCAATCTCCTGCCGGGTTTTCCCCTCTGCGAGTAAGGCGTTGATTTGTGCATTTTCCATGTCGAGGATCTGTGCTTCCCGTGTAATCTGTGGGACGCACGATTCGAGCAACGGCAAAGGAAGAAACAAGGAAGCACGTACGCATTACCGGGTGCGCGACAACTAACAGAGCAAGTGCTCCGAACACACCATGAGGCAATAATGCGGTGAAAGGCACCTTTAACATGACAGTGAAAAACAGAGGCCCAACCCGGGTGTGCAGCACATTTAGCACGGCAGTCTCTCCGCCAGGATAAACACGGACATCGTATCATAGGTACGAGTACATAGTTTCGAGGCGTTTACACCCGTCAAAATCGATCCAAATCGAGGGTATATTTAGGGCGCATTCGCATCGCTCGCTAACGAGTATCTGTGATTGTGTTGTCGTCGAGGAGGCTCACGAGGAGAACATTTTATCTACTCGTAGTCGGACAAGGAAAATGACCCACAGATGTGAATGGGAGGAAAAGAACTCAAGACGCGAGCGTCATGCAGCAAGGATGCACAACGTGAATGCTGTGGACGAAATTCGTTATAGTGAATGATTCTCCGGCTTGCGGGACAAGTTGGAAACCCTGAATAAAACTCGAGGGGGGAGGACGGCGGACCACGACATGACAAAGTATAGCTCAAGGTGTCAAAATGCACAATGTGTAGTGTAAATATTCATAGTACCACCAGCGTATCAGTTTGGTTTGGGTTGTTTTCAACAACCAACCCGGGCAACGTACAGTACAGCCAAAATAGTGCGCAAATGCCCTGCATCCCGTGCAAGCTAGACTTTGAGCTCGGTCAAGCATCCAAGTCCTCCAATACAAAGGCACTACTACTGTACGTGTATATACGTTCTCGTAGTTGTGGCGGACGGGCCAACCCTGCAGCAGCACCGGCTCGCGCGGGATTATTCAGTATCTAAACCGACGGTCGATTTGCTTTTGGTCGCGCGTTGCTGACCAGGGCGAGGGAACGCCTCCATTGAAAGGGGTAACCTGCTTTAGAGCGGGATAGCTCGCTACCATGCAAGCATTGCAGAGAGAGCGGATTTTCATGATTGGAGCGGTATAATCGAGCCCGCTGGGTTGGATACAAAATGGAGACGGGAACACTACTACAGTAGCTAAGCACTACTATGCAGTTGTTGTCGCTCACACGGGTGTGCGGTTTTGGGGGATTACCTAGTACATATGTGGCTTCAGGTCTACCGTGGGCTCAGCGAACATTAAGATTTGTAAATTAGGACAGGAGGGAGAGGAGGCAGCGGGAAAATAAAGTAGAAGCAGTTGCGAGTGACACAATGTCAGCTTTACGTACTACGTAATCTGCATTTTATGTCGTTGTGGCAGGAAACGCGACGAGTGCGCAGTACAGGTATGAGTACCGGCTGAACAGCGGCCAAGCTACGGGGGCATGGGGGGGCACACTGCTGTTGCGCACAAGCATCACACATGAAAAGCGCGTTCCTGGCGTTCCTGTTATTAAACCCTCTAACAATCTACGCAATGTCCTCTCGTACATAAAATGTATACGCGCTTGTCGCATATGAGTACTCGCTCAAAGAAAGAATATCGCGATCGTCAGAGCAGCCCTACTACTATTAATAGTCGATCTGGCGAGCAGGTGAGCGCCCCGGAAGTCGGGACTCTCGCCGCATTTTGGCACATACCTCGAAAACCAGAGGAACGAGAGTGACGACGGCGGTTGTCAAGAGGATCCAGCCCGTTCGCCCTGTCTTTCGTGCCGCCCACTGTGCCCACTCCAACCCTGACCCCCCCAGTGATCTGCTGCTTATGATGAGTCCCTGCCGAAAGCCGAAGAGCACGACCAAGAGGTTTATGAGCTTGTGTGACAAAAGCAAAATATTCAAGAGCTGTAATAAATAACTGAACTGGAGCAGCATGCTGCAGGCATTGATTAAACTTGGCAAGGATCGGTTGACTTGGCGATTGCAATCAACCATATTTTACTTAGACTCTATGGCGATATACTGTATACCTGGTACCTGGCATATACGAAGTGTATAAAACTGCTCATATATATCATTCTCTGTGAGCGTGCTCGGTCGGTACATCCCTGGCCTCTCAGAGCCCCCACTTGGACACCGCCTCCTTCTATTACTTGCCTGACATTTCCAGTGTTTATTTGTTTTCTCTATTTTTTCCAACTTTCAGTTATTTTTTATTTATTTATTTTTAGTTTCGTGTGCGTGCGTGTACCAAGAGCACGGCACCGCGGGCGAGCCCGGCGCCGTCGCGGGTGTCAGCGGGTGCTGGCAGGAAGAGGGGGGTTGGACGGAGCGCGGTCACCGTTTTCGTGGCTAGGCGTCGCTTGTCCATCGAGACACGAGGGAAGCATGAACGGTCTCTGTCTGGCCTCCTCGTGTGGAACCATTTGTATTATGTACGAGTCTATAAGGGTCGTTTTGATATGCTTAATAAAATTCAAGCGGTGCTTATTTTTGCGACCAAGCTTAGGCTCACAGAGAGAACTACGCATCTTAACACCAACGTTGTCGAGCCGGTGAAGGAGGGCTGCAGTAAGCACCGGGCTTCACGCGAGGCGGGCGACGGGGCTCACTGTGGCAGAGAGGGGGGAAAGCTTACCCGGACCGAATCTGTGGCGAGGTGGTCGCGAGAGGGGCGGGCGGCGTACGAGGCTGAGAGAGAAGCCTGTTGTTCGATTTTTTTCCTTTTAGACCGGTGAAAGATGTTCCAATCAGGCAGAAAATAATTACATGAGAGAGATATAGCTTCATTTTTATTGTTTTGGCAACGCTGCTCTGCCGTGCTGTGCTTTCTGTTTCGTACATAGAACTACATACTTAGATCACAACCCCTGAGCGTGCTCGGTTGGTGCATCCCTGGCCTCTCAGAGCTCCCACTTCCAAACCGCCTCCTTTCATTACTTGCCGGACCTTTCCAGCAGTTCTTTGTTTTCTCGGTCCTTTCTTCCTTTTTTCTTCTTTCGTTTCGTGTGCGTGCGTGTTCTCCGAGCACGGCATCGCGGGAGGACCCGGCACCGTCGCGGGTGCCAGCGGGTGCTGGCGTGTAGAGGGGGGGTTGCAAGGAGCGCGGTCGCCGCTTTCGTGCCTAGGCGTCGCGTGTACCTCGAGACACGAGGGATGCATGAACGGGCTTTGTCTGGCTTCGATTTATGATTGTTGATAGAGTATGTACGAGTTATAAAGGTGGTTCGGGAGGGCAAGATAATATTCAAGCGGTGCTTATTTTTGCGACCACGCTGAAGTTGAAAGAGGGAGGTGTGCAGTTTGAACACCAACGTTATCGAGCTGGCGAACGACGGCCACGGTGAGCACCGGGCTTCACGCGAGGCGGGTGACGGGGCTGATTGTGGCAGAGAGTGATAAAAGCTTTACGCGGACCGAATCGGTAGCGAGGTGGTCGCGAGAGGGGCGGGGGGCGTACGAGGCTGAGAGAGAAGCTCTTCTGTGCGATTTTTTCTTTTCTTCTTTTCGACCGGGTGTAAGGTGTTCCAATCAGGCAGAAAAATATTACACGAGAGGGGACGGGGATTTTTTTTCCTTTCCGAGTTTTCGGTTTCATTTTCATTGTTTTTGCTGCTGTGCCGTGCTGTGCTTTCGCTTTCTTCGTACATACAGTACAGACATAGAGCATATCGAAAGAAGAAAATAAGTACAGGCAGTAGTACCCTACCTGGGGTGTATGTACGTACGTACGACATCTGCGACGCGAAGCGTATATGTGGCTGACGTCGGAGCTGTTTTTTCCTGAAGCATGGCGGCGGGAGTCTTGGCATTATCAAGTCGCCGGTTTGCAATTACGTTTGAATAAAATTACGATCCTTGAAAAAACTAAACTCAATCGTGGACCTCTGTTCGCTTCGCATAATTTGATGTACTTTTTTCCTTCCTGCGCGAGCGTAGCGGGCGGCGTGGGCCGCCCGCGGAGCGAAGCGCCTTGTATAGCATACCAAAAGGAGAAAATAAGTACCCTACGAGTACCTGGAGCATGTACATACGCACGGCATGCAGCGTTCGGGCTCTTTTCCTGGATGGAACATGGAGCTCTTGGCATTTGCAAATTGCCTGTTTGCACCTAACTGTTTGGACCGTCTGTTCCGTTCCATTCTTCCTCCTCGTGAGCGAGCGTAGCGGTCGAGACCGCCCGCAACGCGAAGCGCTTGTACATATAGAACTACTTACAAATATCTCACTCTCTGAGCGTACTCGGTTGGTACATCCCTGGCCTCTCAGAGCTCCCACTTGGAAGCATCCCCCTTTTATTACTTGCCGGACCTTTCCAGCGGTTCTTAGATTTCTCCGTTCTCTTGGCGTTTTCAGTTATTATTCCTTTTTTCTTCTTTCGTTTCGTTTTTGCGTGGGTGTACTCCGAGTACGGCACCGCGGGCGAGCGCGGCACCGTCGCGGGTGTCAGCTAGTGTTGGCGGGTAGAGGGGGGGGTTGCAAGGAGCGCGGTCGCCGTTTTCGTGGCTAGGCGTCGCGTGTGCCTCGAGACACGAGGGAAGCATGAATGGGCTCCGTCTGGCCTCCTGGTATGGTTCCGGTTATACTATGTACGAGTATGCAAGGGTCGTTTTGATATGCAAAATAAAATTCAAGCGGTGCTTATTTTTGCGACCAAACTAAAAATCACAGAAAGAGCGATGCAGTCTAAGCACCAACTTTGTCGAACTGGCGAACGAGGGCCACGGTGAGCTCCGGGTTTCACGCGAGGCGGTGACGGGGGTCACTGTGGCAAAGAGGGAGGAAAGCTTACCCGGACCGAATCGGTTGCGAGATGATCGCGAGAGGGGCGGGCGGCGTACGAGGCTGGGAGAGAAGCTTTGCTGTTCGATTTCTTTTTCTTTTTTTTCTTTTGACCGGTGTAAGGTGTTCCAATCAGGCAGGAAATAATTACACGAGAGGGGACGGGGATAATGTTTTCTTTTCGATTTTTTCGGCTTCATTTCTTCAAAGTTTTTGCGGTGCTGCTGTGCAGTGCTGTGCTTTCTGTTTCGTATATACAAGAGTACAGATATACAGCATGTCAAAAAAAAAGAAAAAGTACACTACCTGGGGTATGTACGTACGTACGACATGTGGGTGAGCTTAGCGGGCGGTAGAGGGCGGAACCGCCCGCGACGCGAAGCGTATGTGGCGTCCAAGCGTTTTCCCCTGAAGCTGGCGGCGGGACTCTTGGCATTATCAAGTCGCCAATTTGCAACTATGAATACAATCATAAAAAACTTCGTATATTCACTCATGGACCTCTGTCCGCTTCGCATAATTTTATGTACTTTTCCTTCCTGAGCGAGCGTAGCGGGCGGCGTAGGCCGCCTGCGGAGCGAAGCCTCTTGTATATATGTATATTTATTTTATTTCATCACTTTTGCTTTCCTGTAGAGTATGCTCGGAGTACTGCTGTATGTATCGCACAGTCTTGTGCGGTGGAATACGTACCAGGTATATGGTAGGAAGGCTTGTTTATTCCGTGGATATTTTGGTACTGGGTGAAACCGTCACTACGACGAACGACCGACGTCAGAGGTGGACACGTCTTCACTCTCTCCCTTTCCTTGTTCGTCCGATGTAATACAACACGAGAGTCCTTCCAAAGGCCATCATGAGTTCCGTTTACCTCGCGTAACTGCGTAAGGCCTGCCACGCCCCAGAGTAACGATCATTTCCAGCTTCTGGACAAGCTGTGGTCACGACGGTGTGGTACGGGCCTTCATTTTTATCGCGCATTCGTAGGGTTCCGCATTTCCGCTGCTGGTCGACTTTCATCGAATGTTACTAACTCACGCTCTCGCGCTTTCCGCTATTCAATTTTGATAGAAGAAAAAGTCCCTACGAACGAATATATGTATGCACGCATGCACTCGGTGATAGTGAAACCCGTGTGCTCGTACAAGTATTTGATTTCAAGTGGGCACGAGGACCACCTACCGAGCCACCGGGGACGGTGGTGTTGTGTTGCTGCGGGGCATTCGTTGCTCAAGTGGCCTGCTCGTGACTCTTGTTGCGAGTGCTCGTCTATGGTTAGACTTTAGTAATAAACGAGGTACAGCACCAATATACGACTATTGCTGGTATACCAGAGGTAGAACGTCCCGTACGCTTGTCTTTTTGCAGTTTCCCCAGGCCTTACACAGGGTTCACAGCAGCACACCAGGTACACGTAAACCAGCGAATATCAGGAGCAGGCAGACGACGATGAGAGTGCTGCTGTTTGTAAGTGCTGAAAGCAATCTAATTGCTTCGAGGGAAGGGTACTCTAATGGAAGACGCAACGTTGATGCCAAGCACGAAACCGAGGCTCGAACGCAGCAACAACGCTTGCGATATGTAGACTGTGCTCACCTTGATAAGTCCTGGCCTGCCGTCCTTGGCCCCATCGTCAAACGACAACCTCTTCGTCATAGTTACAAGCGGCAGAGAGGTGTATAGTCGCCAACCACGATGAAGCACCCCCCACACACTCACAGCTGTGGTTCACACCGTGTGTTCTGGGTTGGCAAGCCCGTTGCAAGTACTAACGGGATACACTTTAGCACGCACAGATAGACACACAGCAGATCAATATCTACCCCTCCTGTGGTTGTGGTGAGCAAAGGAGTAGGGTGCGGGAACGTGTACCGTGGAACGTGTGACAAGGTGACAACATGACGATCGATAGGTTTCGTTATTGGTGAAGGGGATTCTCAATACGGGAACCGGGGACAAAAAATTCCAATGTTTTTTACGATAACGTTTTTTTTTGCAGTTTGTGCCGAATTTCCTTGTTTCGTGTACGATTGTCGTAGGATACTGCCGCGCTTTTGTTCTGGAGAGTTCTTCACTTTCTGTTAGTCGTTTGTTAGAACAACACTATAGCAGTATAGTAGTAGTAGTAGTAAGTAGTAGTAGTAGTAGTAGTAGTAGTAGTAGTAGTAGTAGTAGTAGTAGTAGTAGTAGTAGTAGTAGTAGTAGTAGTAGTAGTAGTAGTAGTAGTAGTAGTAGTAGTAGTAGTAGTAGTAGTAGTAGTAGTAGTAGTAGTAGTAGTAGTAGTAATAGTAGTAGTAGTAGTAGTATAGTAGTAGTAGTATAGTAGTAGTAGTAGTAGTAGTAGTAGTATAGTAGTAGTAGTATATATAGTAGTAGTATATAGTAATAGTATACTGGTATATAGTAGTATTAGTAGTAGTAGTAGTAGTAGTATAGTATAGTATTAATAGTATTAATAGTATAATAATAAGAGTAGTATAATAGTAGTAATAATAGTAGAATTAATAGTAGTATTAATAGTAAGTACCTGGTAGTATTATTACGGGGGACCATTCGTATTGAATAGGACCTAGGGTAGACACAAAAACCTACCAGGTATATATTTCGCTATTTTTACTAACAAAATTTGGTCCTAGTTTATATGGTCCCCCGTAATATAGTTGTAGTATATAGTGGTCGTAGCAGTAGTTGTAGTAGTATAGTACCAGGTAGTACTATAGAAGTAGTAGTAATAGTAGTATTAATAGTAGTAATATTAATAGTAGCAGTAGTATTAATACCAGTAATATGTTATGATACTGCCTTGAATGAGGTTGAAAGCAAACAACACACGTGAGTACCAACGAGTACCGACTTAGTAGGCAAACCTGTCCAGAGGGACGCAAAATGTCTTGCCTGCTGATCTTAACAAGTGGCGTCGACGGCAGGACTTTATCGCCTTTTCGTCAGTACGTACGAGTTTTTTGTCACGGTTTAATTCCACTTTTCTTTACTAGAGTAAGTTTGCTCCGCAGACTGCACAATGGAGACTCATGAGGTAGGTGGCTACGCCTCTCCCTCTCACGATTTTCAAGCGTGCTGGGGTCGCTGGCCACCAGAGCTTGGCCCGTAATCCCCTCGCCTACTGCGACTTGGCGACGGACCACCAGCAGCGCGCGTACGATATTGTCCGCGAACACCACGCCCTCACTGTTGCTCGCATGAACCGCCGCAACTCCGCCCTCGCCGACGCTCTGCGTCCAGTCCCCAAACTAGACTTTGGCGGCTGAACGTGGGTGTTGTTGTTGTTGTTGTTGTTGTTGTTCTCACATTAACTCACAACTCAATGCAGTCCGTGGTCGCAGGACAGGCTCCAATAACTCTGGAGTGGAAGAAATACCTCAAGTAAAAACAGAGGCAAAAAACAAAAAACAAGCATACGCACTCCACCACTGCGGACACCAGGGAAGCAAAAAGGAGACTATTAATAGCAGACAAAAACCTAAAAAAAAAAAGAAGATGAAGCTAAGCAAAACAAAAACAAAAACAAAACTAAAACAGAAGCAGATAGCAAAACGCAAAAAAAAGGCAAAACGGACCACACTAACAAAGACACAAAGAGGTACAAACGGGAATGAAAGAAAAATGAAAGGGACAAAAAAGCGTTAATCACGGGCGGGGGGGAAAGAAAATACCAAAGGCAGGCACTGGAGCATACAGACACGCAAAGTTGCCCAGATGGCATCATGCTAGTTACTTGGGTCCCAAAGAAAGGAGTGCATCATGACGATGATGGCCATAACCAGGCTTCAGTCTGTTGGGCAGACCGCCTCCCCTCCCCCCCCCCGCCATTCCCCCTCGTCCCCCTTTCGCCCCCCCCCTCTTCCCTGCCATTCTGCACACTCGCGTTGGCGTCAACGGCTGTGGTCGTGGTTGCAGCTATTCTATGCCGTTCTGCCGATGCCTCCTTCTCATCTGTATGCCATTTCCGCATGAAGGCCTCCGCCCCTTCCTCGACCCGTCGGAACCATCTGCCGGCTTTCTGTGCTGCCTCGCGCCACCCTTCGAGCTTGATGCCGAACTCCTTGAGGTCCTCCTCAAGGTACCTCATCCAGTCCCACTCCTGTCCTCCGGAGTAACCCTTACCCTCAACCATCTCCCCAAACATCACCCTCTTCGGCAGACGCTCCTCTCCCATTCGTGTCACAAAGCCCGCAAACAAGAGCCTACGTCTGCGTACCGTCGTCTCAACGCTTTCAGATGTTGTCCTGAGAAGCGCGCTAGCATAGGATAGAATGTGGTCTTCGCGCTTTCGTTTTCGCCACCCGATGCATCGGAGGAGCATCTTGTGGTGGACCTCCCGTAGCCTACCGTAATCAGTCTTGCTCGGGCTCCAAGTAACGCAACCGTAGAGCAACGTTTCGATCACCTCGGCTCTCAGCATTCGCACCTTCAGGCGTAGGCGCACACCCGGGCGGTCATAAATTTCCATCTTATACCGTCCGAAGCATGCCCATGCCCTCTGGAGTCGACGCGTTACCTCGACACTTCTGCCCGTCCAATCTGCGCTGATAGCCCCGCCCAGATACACAAACTCGGTCGTTTGTTTGTACACTTGGCCGGCGGCGGTGACGGTGAACGGCACGTTCCCCCCATCTTTCGTTTGCAGACACATTGTCTCCGTCTTGGCCTCCGAGACCGTCAGGCCGAAAGCGGCACATGCAGACACGATCACCGTCATCATCCTCTCCAGGCCGTTGGGTGATCTCGATACTATGCCTGCATCGTCGGCATAGAGCATAGCCCACAGTGTCTGGGCCTCTTTATCATTCCCCTGTCCGTCGGCGTGCCCGACCCGTGCCTTCCCCCTCTTCTTTTTCTTCTTCTCCTGCTTTTGTTGGAGTTGCACCAAGCTGTCCGTGATGGCTTTATCAGCAGCGAAACGTTTCTCCGCCACACGCAGCACCGCTGTAAAAAACATGTTGAACAACAATGGTGCGAGCACACACCCTTGCCGTAGGCCCTGTTTCACGTCGAACATATCTGAGCACTCGCCGTCATCCAGCCGCACGCATGCTCGCATGCCGTCGTGGAATTGGCGGATAACGGTGAGCATTCTAGGTGGCACCCCAAAGTGAGCCAAGACAGCCCACAGGAGGGTTCGGTCGACGGAGTCATAGGCTTTGGTGAGGTCGACAAAGCACATGAAGGGCGGAGTGTCCTTCTTCCTTGCCAATTCCTGCAAGCGTCGCACCACGAACATCATGTCGACCGTCGATCGTTCGGGCCTAAAGCCACACTGCTCCTCCGGCAGGATGCCTTCCCGTTCGCAATAGTCGCTGAGTCGGCGCGCGATGACTTTGAGGAGCACTTTGCCGGCATGCGCGACTAGGGAAATGCCACGATAGTTACCACACTCCGTCCTGTCTTTCTTCTTGTGCAGCACCTTAATCGTTGCATCCTTCCATTGCTGCGGCACGACCCCTCCCCTCCACACAGCGACGATAATCTCGTAGAAGCTTCCCAAGGTGTCCGAGTCTCCCTCGTCGGCCAGGACCTTCAGAAGTTCAGCTGGGAGACCATCAGGCCCAACCGCCTTGCGGTTCGCCATCGCCCTGATCGCGTCTTCCACCTCGTATCTAGACGGGACGTCGTCCAGCGGACTGCACGAGGGCCAGACCTTGAGCTCATCGACGATAGTCGGGTCGAGGGTCGATGACCTTGTGTTTAGCAGCTTATGGAACCACCTTACCCATCGTTCCCGGATGAGGCCTATGTCTCGTAGTAATCTACCTTCCTCGTCCCTGATGTACTGCGAATGGAAAGTCCTCTTTCCTTCCACATTCATCCCCTTAAGGTGCTTGTAGAACCCAAACTGATCACCTTCTTGGATACGCCTTTCGAGTTGACGGACGTAGTCCTCGAAGAACTTCTGCACTCCGTCCGTCCTCGCACGTTTGAGCTGTTTAGTGGCAATCTTCACAGCTTTTCGCAGATTTTTGTCTTCCGGGTTAGCACGTAGTTGCGTCCTCGCATTTTCCTTCTCCTGCCATCGTGAGTGCACCTCTGCTTTTACCTCTTCGGGCGTACACCAGCCCAGCGGCCCTTGTTTTCGACTGGTATGAGGTGCTAGTTTAGCAGCAGTCGACAGCACGGTCTCCACTAGAGCAGTTGCCTTATCATCGACACTCCCAATTGTACCAGGCGGTGGGGGGGTAAGTTTGGTTATCTCCCTATTGAGGTCCGCTCGGAGACCGGGGTCTGCCATCAACCGTTGTAGATTAATAGCTCGTTTTCCGCTGCCTGCTTTTACCCTCCGATTCGGCGCGAACCGACCCAAGAGGCGAATATTGCAGATCACGAGGTTGTGGTCAGATTCATGCCGATCCTCTGGGGGTTTCCGTACTGTCATGTTGCGGACCAGGCGTCGATCAACTTGCCGAGTAAGGATGTAGTCTAGCCTACACTGACCCTTCCCGGAGTTTGGAGATTGGAAAGTGTACGACACTCCGCGAGTAGGTGTGGCAAAGAACGTACAATACGGCGGCCACACCATTCGCCAGGGCGCGAAGCCCGACACGGAGGCCAAGGTTCTCAAGGCCAAACTCTCACTCAACTGGACGGGCCCCTACATGAGCTCGCAGTTGGCCCCTGCTCTTCAACGGACACCCCGGACGGATCTCCTCTCGAGGCAAAGCTCCTGTATTTGGATCTTTCTTCCGATATGCCCGGCGCTGATGCTCGCCGATGCGTGCCACTAGTTCAACGCCTCAAGCCCTGTGCCAACCCCCACGACCGTGGGGACATGTCGAAGAATTTTCCGGCGGGGTTGACGCAAAATACGTGCTCAACAACTTTTCCAAGAACCCCCCCCCCTATCACGTCACCGAGGACGACGTTTCGACCCCTCTTCAACGACTCGAAGTGGAAAAGATTACTGGACACCAATCGGCTAGAGGTCGAGGTGGCGTCATCGCGGTGATGTACGAGACGTATTAAGGCTCATGGCGCATAACCTACTAGGTATGGCGATTGGCGTGTGTACCAGCTCGTAGCTGGTGTGTACGCCTAGACTCGATTGCCGATGGCCGGCAATACACAGTCATAATGTTCGAGGCAAACACGTAGTCACTGCCAGGTGACTTGTACGTGAAGCTTCAACATAGAAGAGAAGAAGATGGTGTGGTGACCCCAAGCCACATTGTTGATTGATTGCTCAGCTGGAAGCTGATGATGGTGAGCAAAAGTAGAGCAAAAGTAGAGTGAGCTCAAAGGGGAGGGCGGTGCGCGTGTGCGCTCGCAGCTCGCAACAAAGGACGACCCTTGCACTTCGGTCAAACAAAAACAAAATGAGGGAATACCCTCGTATTCCGTTCAAAATAAAACAACGAAAAGAACCCCCAGATTTACTGTAAAGAACAATATATCTTGGGGTACATATATCCATGACCCCAGTGTAGCCTA
Source organism: Nereocystis luetkeana (assembly GCA_031213475.1). Classification (NCBI taxonomy): domain Eukaryota; class Phaeophyceae; order Laminariales; family Laminariaceae; genus Nereocystis; species Nereocystis luetkeana. The sequence continues at coordinate 4,154,617 of JARUPZ010000032.1, forward strand.
TATGTTGTTTCTCCAACCAGAACTACAGTAAAACTATGCTACCGGTCTCGGAGGGATACTGAAGATATCCTTACCATTATTTACCAATGATAGCACGTACTAAATGTGCTGTCTACCGTAGATCATGTACGTACGTACCACAACAACAGTAGATCCATGACACTACTCGTCATTGGGACTTTATTCTGTGCGTACGGGTGCACAGCAGTATATGTGTAAAAAGACAGCTGCTGCTATCCTACTATAACTCAGACTGGAAAACTGTCTGTCGTACATAGAATGCGTAAATGTATACCAGATGACGTAAGTGTAATCGAGTAACGAATATGATGGTTAATACTGACAAGTATCATCTCTAATAAGACGTACAGGGCAGGACTATCCCGTCCATCCTGCGAGCGGGAAATGGACCTTCAGCTTTCTCGCCACGCAATTTTACGCTACTGGGCCGGCACCCCGAACCAGCACCGGCAAACCAACCGCCTGTACCGCCGAATGAGGATCGGCGCGGCACAGCGGGAGCTTGCTCGGAGTAACGGCGAACGGTTTCTGGCACCCGGCTATGGCTGCCTCTCGCACGCCGACTGGCTTCGCTGATACTGCAACACCGTGCTTCCCAACGGGGCCCATTTTTGGTACAAGGGCGATGACGGTCTGTGGTGGCTCGGGGAAATCAACGCGACTACACCAACGGGTAGAGTATATTTGGTTCGATTTTGAACCACCCGGGAACGATCAAGCTTCCTCTTTCTCCGGTGCGCTACACGACTTCGACGAAAGCTGTACGAGGTTCTTGGTGTCTGCAAAATAACTTGGCTAGCGCGTTTGCACGGGGAGTCCAGCGCAACGTAGACGAATCTCGAGGCGCCGCCGTGGATAGCTGAACTTCGACTCTCGGTTGCACTCGATTTTTTTTTTTCTCGACATTTTCCTGGACTTTGGCGGGTGGTTTTTCTACTACTTGACGTCTTCCGAGTTATCGGGTCGTTTTTTTTTGCTAGGTGTGTTTCTGGTTTGTTTGTTTTTTCTTGGGCTTGGTTGGGAATGTTTTTTTTTGCATATTTTGTTCTGCCTACCCCCCGCGCTTAGTGTCGGGGCTGATCTGGGTAATCAGGCCACTGATTTGTGGCACAGGACGCGTTTCCAGAGTTGTTGTCTGGGTTTAGGTGGTTTTAGGCGTCTTCCGTGTTATTTTTCTTCTCGTTTTTGATACTCACTTTTCGCTTTTCCATGCATCTTTCTCGCCTCCCCGCCGCGTTGCGAGTGACTTGGCGATGGCTGCTTTCGTTGACGATTTAATCCTGCCCCTTAAGGGTAGGTCTTCCCTTCATTTTGTTTAACGTACTTTGCCGGCTTCGTTGCCTTGCCGTTCAGAGGTATGGGAGTGGGTTTGGAGGAGCCGCATCTTCGACTCATGTTTTAATACAGAGGACCATAGTAAATAGCAAGGTTGTGTTCGGTAAGGTACCGGTATGCTCGGTACCGGTACGGACATCGTACCGAACGTACCGAACTTCTCGGTACCGGTATGGACGACGTACCGAACATACCGAACTTCTCGGTACCGGTATGGAGATCTTACCGAACATACCGAACATCTCGGTACCAGTACGGATTGTTATACCGGCACCACCGGTACCGGTACGAACTGCGTACCGAACGTACCGAACTTCCCGGTACCGGTATGGACCTTGTACCGAACGTACCGAAGTCCTCGGTACCGGTATGGAGATCATACCGAAGGTACCGAACTTCTCGGTATGGTATGGAAGCCCGTACCGGTACCGGTACCGGTGATACCGGCGATACCGGTGGTGTGTGTGTGCGGAGCGTCTCTCATATTGCCCGCCCAAAATGTCAATTTCAAAATGCATGACGCAGGGTACCGTGTGTTTCTTCGAACGGCACGGTGCGCTCGCCAAGCAGTAGTACCGGCAGGCCTTGCTTTTCGAATCTATCGGCTCAACGTACACACCGAGCGAGTACAAGAAAGAGGCCTCACGCGTCCCTTCCCTCCGATACCCCTCCGGCACCACAAACTCATCGATAGCTTTGAGTGTCTCCGCCGGCACTTCTCTCTCTGTGTTCGTTGCGCTGTCGTAGATGGGAGCAGGCCCTATCACTGGCACGCCCGTGCCTCCTCCACCATCCACGACAACAACTCCTGCCTCCGAAGGTGCTGGCGCCGGCACTGGCGATGATGAGCTTTGGTCGCCAGCGGCGGGTGCCTCGTTGTTGCCCCCCCCGCCAGCAGCGGGGGCATCGTGGTTGGCGGGGGTTGATGCGGCGCTCATGAGGCGGCTGGCACGCGCCAGTGTACCGAGCGAAGAGGGTAGTGTACCGAGCGAAGAGGCTACGGCTGTGCTGCTGGTGCTGTGAGTGTGTGGCGGTATCGGGTAAATACCATGCCTAACTTCCCGATCATCCCGGTACCGGTATTCTCGGTACTGGTATACGCTCGGTACCGGTATGAACATCGTACCGAACTACCGGTATGCTCGGTACCGGTACGGACGACGTACCGAACGTACCGAACTTCCCGGTACCGGTATGGACCTCGTACCGAACGTACCGAACTTCTCGGTACCGGTATGGAGATCATACCGAACATACCGAACATCTCGTTACCGGTACGGATTGTTGTACCGGCACCACCGGTACCGGTACGAACTGCGTACCGAACGTACCGAACTTCCCGGTACCGGTATGGACCTCGTACCGAACGTACCGAAGTCCTCGGTACCGGTATGGAGATCATACCGAAGGTACCGAACTTCTCGGTACCGGTATACCGGAGGTACATTACCGCTGGTACGCCTCGGTATGTACCTTACCGAACACAACCTTGGTAAATAGGACCAAATATTGTTGGCAGAAATAGGGAAATATATAGGTTCGTGTCTACACAATAGGTCCTATTTACTATGGTCCCCCGTAATAGTTCGTGGAATCGGGGTTCCCATGAATTCCCCATATTTCTGCATGTACGGTTCATCAGAGTGGGCTAGTGTTATGCTACTGTGCCTTGAATATAAGGTTGAAAGTCCGGTAATTACCTGGGTTCAGGCACTGGGATAGTGTTTGTAGTACTTGGAAGGGGTATATTTAAGGTAGAAAACCAGAGGTTTTCCAAGTGACGAACGAGCTTGGTCTCAGTCTCCACCGTGCAAGAAAGGAATAAAGCTGCTCTTCTTCTATCTCTAAGCAAACAACACACGAGAGTACCAACGAGTACCGACTCAATAGGCAAACCCGTCTAGGGATACAAAGTGTCCCGCCAGCTGATCTTAACATCAGGCACTGGGATCGTAATTTTAGTACTTGGAAGGCGTATCTTAGGTGGAAAACCAGGGATTTTCCAGAGACGCACAAGCTTGATCTTAGTCTCCCCGTGCACGAAAGGAGTTCGTAATGCAGCTCTTTTTGTATCTCTAAGCAAACAACACGCGTAAGTACCAACGAGTACCGACTTCATAGGCTAACCTGTCCAGCGGTACAAAGTGTCCCGCCTGCTGATTTTAACAAGTAGTATATATATGCAAGGTAAGTAGCTCTCGTGAAGAGATATTTCGTGTGACAGCAGTAGTACTATACTGTAGTGATTTAATGATAATATTAACATTCTTCACTTTCTGTTCATCTTAGCCTTCCTTGGAACAGCACTTCACATACACTGTCGGATGGCAAGCATAATAATATCAGTATGGTTTCAGTTGCAATTTATATAAAAATAATGTATTATGTGGGCTCCAATCACACCAGGTAGTATGGCCTTATTCCACGCTCAGTTATTCGTTTCACGAATATCATGCTACCACCATACCAACGTATACATACTAACGGCCACTCTTATCGGAGAACATTTTCCGCAAAATTCCCACATTTTTTTCGCGCAACTTTTTAATCTTTCAGGTTTTCCTGATTTTTCCCAAAATATGTGAAATTCAACCTTCCTGATTTGTTTGCTCTCGGAGAATTTCACGAATAGTTACAGAACGCCTCCGTATGTTACTATTACGGGGGAACATAGTTAACAGAACCTATGGTACACATAAAAACCTATATGTTTAACCATTTTTACTAACAATATTTGGTCCTGTTAACTATGCCCCCCCGTAATACATATCTCCAATTGTTTCCAAACTTCGGAAAATTCTGGAAAAAAAGCTCTCCGATGAAATGCATCTATCTCTGGAACAATCTGACTGCCGAGAATTCGCGTCTGGGAACATCTGAGCATCAGTGTCTTTCTGGGTTGGCGCGACAATCATCGCCTGCAACAGTAGGACCACACAGGGGAGCATCATCACCCGGGATCGCCGGAGCATCTTCGATTGGATCGCCGAAGCACCGTCGGTTGAGGCTGCCGGCGCAACACGAGTGGTATTGACGCATGAAAACGCTGATGGCGCGACAAAACAACTTGGGCGGCCCACCCACTACTGGACAGCCGATCAAACATCATGAACAATTTTCTTGCAGGGCCGCAAGGAATCGTATCGGTAGAGGATGGTATTCCACAGCGAGCGATGATGAGGTCTCACAGCCACCGCCAGTCAGTTGTGGCCCCTAGAGATGGGGCATCAGACAGGATTTTAGGAAAACCGAAAACAAGATAGGAGGCGTTACTCTCAAAAGCAGAAAACCGGTTCAACCGCTTTATGTTTGGCAGGTAATAAAACCTCCAGAATATAGGAATCCAGGGGTGATTTTTCGATTACTCCTCAATTTGTACCTGGTGTACTTCCACGTGCGTGCGTATCTGGATCTCTGCGTTACCTTGTTCGCACAACTATCACGCTGCCATGTTGATGTACACGTTGTTGACAGGGGGGCATTCGTGTGACAGCCAACAGTGTCAACCTCGGGCTGACGCATGATAAAAAATCAAGAATCGCGGCTGCCAGGAGCCCGGTAAGAGCATGAAAAAAACTACATCATGAAGTAAGTCCTCAGTATCACAACCACTCAAAAGCGGGGCGAGGTCACGCCATTGAATTATTGGGGCGTGCTTGCGGTCGAAACAGCAGCGCCAAAAGCAACATTCGGGAGGTGACCAACGTCCTGGACGAGTGTGGTCGGGCAGAGGGGTCCTTCATCTCTAGTCCCTAGAGCTCTACACCCAGACATACACGAAGTACTGCTGTAGATCGACAAACAAATAACGGTACCGTGTCATATAAAAACGGTACCCGCCACCACTTCAACGCGGCATAGAGCGAGGACATGGGGGGGGGAAGAACTAAAAAAACTCGGCAGACAAGATGCGTGCACACGCGCAACGGCTCACAACACGGCGTTACCAGCGCCGCGACCAAAAAACGCGGAAACGCGGGGGGACTCTACAAAAGTGTGAAATGCCAGTGCAATCATATCGCGCACACCTTCGTCTCTAAAACACTTACCCACACCTGGTATCATCGGGTATAGATTACCGTAGATAAGGTACATTATTACAGATTATTACAATACTGTCCTCAAAAACAGGCTTGTCGTCTCAACTACGACCACCGCAGCCACGGACACATCCATCACCATATCAAGTCTCTCAAGAGAGCACCACACGCCCACTGGGTGACGGGGAGGTTGGCAGCAGGCCACACTCTACCCCTTGCGTCTCCGTAATCCATTGCTTCCTCCGTTGCCCTTGCCGGCGGCGCCCTCGAGGTGTCTCCTTTCTTGCGCCGCCTTAAAATCGCTATTTCGGTCTGTGCACTGAGAAGGCTCTTGCGGGTCACACTCAAGTACTACGCTACCGCCGATTTGAATCCCGCCCCCATTGGCCAGTGGCGACCCTACTCCGTTCAACTCGCTGTCTAGTTTGCTCGCCAAGAAGGGTTCGTGTAGATCAGGGCGCGGGATCAAAAAGGCCGCCTTGCCCCAGGGGTGAGCTTGAAACTGCTTCATTAGGTACGTGTGGTACTTCGTTTTCTCTGCATATCCTGCGTCCACGGCGGGTAAATTCATTGCCTCGCAAAAAATTCGCTGGGCGGCTTTCGCGTACAGGCTCCGGTCGGCGCGCTCCTCGGGCGTGGGGAAGTACCGCGGGAGGTACTCAACGCGCAAATGGTTGGCTGGCTCCGCTAGCATGCGGAGCGTGTGGACCGGGAACAAAATGCTCTCGAAAGCCGGGGAGAAGCGGCGGCCGTCGTACTTGACGACGACCGGGTGCACGGGCATACCGCCAGCGAACACCCCCGTCTTGAACCGCAGCAGGCAGCTTCCGTTCGAGGTGGTCCCCTCGGGAAACAGCAGCAAGGGGTTGCCTCTCCACCCCCTCGCCCAGCGGTCCGCAGCTGCTTCTTTCCGGCCCGTGGCTTCTTGAACGAAGCCCGAATCCACCGCTCCCTCGCCAAACATGCGCACGAGGCGAGCGGCGATCGCACTCGACCCGCTGCCGCCCTCTTTGCCGCCCTTGTTGTCCACCGAAACCGAGTCGAGGACGCGTGTGGCGATGTCCCCGATGAACGGGACGCGTAGGCACCTGCCGCGCGAACCAGTTTTGGGTGTCGGCGAAGGGCGGGAGGGAGGGAGTCAGGGAGGGAGCGAGGGAGGGGGGCGAAACGCGTATAGCGCCGTCAAGGTTTTTCGTTTTTTGGAGCGGCCATCATGTGATTTACATGCGATGTTGTTTCTGCCGAAAATGAACGACTAGACGATAAGTGCACTGCCGTTTTATATTCCGAAGATTCGTGTGATCGCACAGCCAATACCAGTGTCACTGCAATGACCACTCGACTCCTGATTCCTGGGAAGCTAAGTTGCCGCACGGCTGCCCAGTGTGGTATCTCTGTGACGTAGTCTTGTGATCACGAAACTTGCATCTCTCTAGGATTGAAGAATCGCACGGACACTGGTTGCACTGGATGTCGACGGGTAGAAAGAGCGGATCAATGTGATCACACGATCACACACACGGAAACTATTTCCATAGACAGAAAACGGCCCACTCGTGTATGCACCGGCACACACCGAAGCTCGAGCCCTTGTAATGTTTTGGTAGCCCGGACAGTTCCAAGAAATTTATTTGGGGCGATTTTGCACCGATGGGTGACTGGCGGCATGAAATCAGGGGCCTTGGCTCCGGCTACTTAGTCCGATGCTAACGGAAACGCGATAACGCGTTTGAAAATATACTCGCCTTGACATTTCAGTACCGCTCGCTACGAGCACGAATAGTCATGAAACATAATTCAAACTTTAAAAAAACGATAACAACCACTCCTCGGCGGATGTTGAGGCAACATCGACCTGAGAAACAATTAGCGCAAGTTTTCTTCGAAGCGGCGAGATTCTGAGTCCTCGACAGGCATCGATCGACGAAACGCACGACTGAGCCATGAAATATGAAGGGGGCGCGCTCGTTAGGGGCTCCAACCCACCCTAGGGTCACAATGTTCAAACGACGGCCGACGAGATGTGGCGGGCGCCGGCCAGGCATCTGATGAAAACAAACGGCAGCTGGAAAACACAAGACGAAAAATATCGATCCCTCTCCGATGGCAAAATACAAAGTTTTTTTCAGGTTTGAGAGAAACGCGTCGGACGCCACCGGCAACCTTTCGCTCCCTAGACCACAGACCCACTTGATATCTTCCAGCCCGTTATCTACTTTTCCTAACCTTGCCCGACACGAAGCGGGTTGACCGTGGGTTTACTCTTGAGATCAAAGGTCAATCGCCGCATAAGCTGATTATTGACCAGCTTGGTGATTTACAACGAGAAAAAGCCAAATGCGCTGCGTGCAGCCGCGTGAAAGAAAAAAATACTAAACAAAACTTTTCCCCGTTTTTCCCACAGCGGCGGTACCCACAGCGGCGGTACGAGAATACCTTCAGCTGTTTGTTGAACTTGACAGTTTGGAAACCAAACTTTGCGACATCGTGTTTGCATTAGCATCGGTCTTAAATACCCACGATCAGGTCCTGGTGGGATCAGTATGCCAAGCGGGAGCACGTGTGATTTTGTGAGAAAATATTGAAAACATTGCTTGTGTGGTCCCCAGGTTGCGAAAATGCCCCTCGGCCATGAGGGAGCAATGCAGAGGACCTTTAACAATCTGGGAGAAGGGATCTTTAGGTTGGTAGGCTGTTCGGATGTTTTGGTTCCTGTTGGGATCAAGGCACGGGCGAAGACCCAACCCAACCCCTGACTCTAACCCTAACCCGAACCCTAACCCTGACCCCAAACCACAGCCGAAACGGGCCAAAACTCGCCATAAACGAGGCTACGCCGAGTTTGCATCGAACCAGGAAATTTCTCAGATGCGGGCGACGTTTCCGAAGTGCAGACCACGCTACACATTTTTCAAGTAAAAAACATCCCTAAAGATCCCTTCTCCCAGACTGCTAAACCTACTCGCAATGCAAGCTACCCAGCAAAGCTCTTCGTCGATTCCCGAGTGCTATGTTACTCGATGTACAATTAGCTCGGAAAAGATGCTAAAGCTTTAGAATTGCAGTCCCGTTTTATGGACCAATAAGCTTCGAAGTATCACCAGACCCTCAGCCACAACAAGGCCTTCTCGTATAGATTTTGGTCCCGGGAAATTTCTCGGAAGAAATGTGAAGAGCTATCAAAAATGATCAGAACTGCGTCTTAGCCCGGGTCTTACGCAAAAATATTCTGCGGCATGATGTTTATATTTACGGAGGTTTCGGGGTATTTAGCCCCAAAATAAAAAACGATCAGAACTGCGTCTCTATGGGGCCTGTTCAATGGAAAAAATGTTCCTCCGAGATTTTATCTGACACCCATACAAAATGGTATAATCCCTCCGAGGTCTTATGCTAAAGCGCTTTCAATCACTTTCCGAAATCTTGTCCTGAGGTGTCTGCAATCACTTCCTGAAATATTATCAAGTGGTTGAAAAAAGCCGCCAACAAAAACACTTCGGTCAAATACTGCTGTCATCCATAAAATCAAGGAACGTTTTTTTCATTAAACAGGCCCCATAAGATGCAGTTTTGATCAATTTTTATACACTTCGGGACCAAATACCCCGAAACCTCCGTTAAGGGTCAATCTTAACGAGGGCTGTTTTTCAGGTTTATTTCAGTATGTTCACGAAATTTCGATATTTGTCGGGTTTTTTCCTATAGGAAAATACCGAAATTTCGGGAAAATACTGAAATAAACTGAAAAACACTCCTCGTTAAGATTAACCCTAAGACTGATAGTATCAGCCAAAATAATATTGCGTAAAATCTGGCCTGAGGCCATTTCTTACGGCAAACCGGCTTTTATTTCTGGAAATCGAGGTTTCAGCACTTTTGCAGGCGTGTTTGAACAGGGAAACGGGCAAATCGGGCCCGCTTTTCATCAAGTCCCACCAGCCATTTGGCGAGAGGCATGCAACGCCGTTTGCCGTTTCTTCAGGATATCAGTTTGAAAAATTGCCGATACACTCCAGTTTCCTCTGTTCAGTTTCGGACGCGATTTATCTGAAAAAAAGGCCATTTTTCGGCTGAAACGTCGATATATACCTGAAAAAGCTTTGTTGTTTTTTTTGTCTGACAACGACAACATCGTAAAAATCTCGAACGACACCCCTGGAGAAAAGAAAAACGGGTCTAGATACCTCTCCCCAAAAGATGGCATGTATTCTGGGAAGAGCGAGCCTGATTCGGTCGGACTCCGGGTCTAAAATACGTTAAAGCACGTATAAAACACAGTTTCGGGTAAGTTTTTCGGTTTTCACAACCCTCCCATAATAGATGGCCTGATAATATTTCAGAAAGTGACTGGAAACGCTTTCGCACGAGACCTCGGAGGCAATACAGGTATACAATTTTTTAGGGGTTATAGGCTGGGCTCATGACGGGTCACGCTACATGCTTGGCTACATAGAACAGAACTCAGAACTCGTGCATCGACCACCATTAACCACGGAAAGGGAGAGCATCAGTACCTCCGCTACCATCCGCGTGTGTTGTGGCCGCCCAGCTGCAGGTGCTCTATATAGGAAATGGAAATTCGGGGATGAATAGGACGAGACTACTGCAGTATCAAAACAATTTCACGGTTTTGTTTTTCTGACCACGACCGCCGCAAGCAGCTCATGGTCCGTGAAAGCGAGAGCTCTTTGCTGGTCAAGCGGCTAGAAAATCCCTTACGCAACTCCCCAGCAACTCCCCAGGAGGAGCTGGTGGTGAAGGTTGATCGCCCAACCCGGCGTGGATGACTCGTTCGTGTCTTGGAGCTCAAAAAGCACAACATTAGTTCTGTTCAGTTTTTTAGTATTCCCCCATGAAATAAAACCGAAATCACGATAAGATGGCACATCGAAAAACGATGTTGTGGGGTTTGTAAGCGGTGAAAAAAACTTCTTGCCGTTGTCAATCACAAAAATAATATTGGATATGATCTGGCCTTAACCCTTTTAGAACCGCAGTCCCATATCTGGGGACAAACCAGTCAAATTTCAAGTAGTTTTGTCCCCAAACGGGACTGCGGTTCTTAAGGGGTTAAAAAGGGAAGGTGTCGGCAGAACTCCCAAATCCGCCAAGCCCGTATTGCTCGTGAACCGTGAAGAAAAATCCTTCCTGTTTTGTTCCGAAACATCACTATTAATACGGAGTCCTATTAATACTGGTACCTACAGACTACAGACAGCCGTAGCTCTCATCATACTTGTATACACACGCGTTCTCTTGTACTGCCGTGATGAAGATGATGATGCTCTCCCATGAGCTCACATCCCAAAAATCTAAAATCCCGCCGGTGGTCACAAACAGCAATGTGAATAATAATAAAATAAGAAGGGTTCCTCGTATAATACAAATTAATAGTTGTACGATTACGATTTTTTTTTTTTTTTTTTTTCTCATCCCATTCATTATCTTCGCAAGTCTTCTTCTCTCTCTCCTTCCAACTCGTAACTCAGATCCGGGGTCACATAGCAGGCTCTTCTCCCCCCTTCCCGCTACGGTACGTGCCTTCATTTTTTTATCGCGAGAAGATTTCAGCCTTTTCTTCCCTCGTCGACTCGCATCGAATTGTGCCTACCCACGCTGCAAGGCGCTCTCAACAATTGAATCCCTTTTTTTATTTTTGCAAATAAAGTCAAAGTCCGACCCTCCTGGGGCTCGAACCCAGGACTCAAACAAGTAGAATTCGAGGTTAACCACTTGAACCACCGGGGCGACCGGCTCAGTATACAACAGTATCCAGATCACCAGACAGAGGGGCCCGTTCATGATTGGGAGGAGCAGGCGACGGTTTTATTCTTCGTCATTGTTTTCTGTGCCTTGTGCTATTTCTGCTAAAATTCCGCCCACGTCGTAGTGAAGGTCGTACCAGATCAACCAGACAGAGGGGCCCGTTCATCGAGAGTTTACCTGGTGATTGGGAGGAGCAGGCCGACGGTTTCATTCTTCGTCATTGTTTTCTGTGTCTTGTACTATTTCTCCTAAAATTCCGCCCACGTCGTAGTGAAGGTCCTACGGAGGTTGCGACATCACACGACCAAGGAGACCAAGGACTTGATCTTTGTGATTTCACCAGCAGGAACCCGTCGGCTGTTGTTGTACTCGTACATAGGTACGATATCTCGCCGCAATCTCATCCTCGTGTATAGCTCGGCGAGGACCATAAAACGATCTACCAGGTAGTCACAAACCTACGTTTGTCGTAAAGTTCTGTTTGTCGTGGGTGTCCCGCTCGCTTACTGTCTGCATTGGTATCTACAGCAGCAGTATTACACACCTACAAGCTTGGTTGGGTCGTACCAGTAGGTCGTAAACTACCGTATATCATGCCTTGGTAGTCAAGAGAACACACTCCAGGGGGCGATTTGTAGCCGAGTTTCTCCAAGGCAAGGGGGGCACACACGACAAAAACGATCGCGTTTGAACGCACGTTGCCCATTACATGATACAGGCAAGAGGACAACCAACAGCGCTTCGGTTTTCTTCAAGATTAGCAGAAGGTTAGCTGCGGAACACACAGATATGAACACTCGCAAACATCAACAGCAGGCAGCAGTAGAAAATTTGCACCGGGTATGATATGACTCCTGATGTACAGATGTAGACTATAAAAGACTACAGCAGCGACAGTTTAATACTACATCCAGCAGCCGCCGATAAGTTTCTTCTGGCGAGGGGTTCTGGGTCGAGCCTCTCGCCAACATCTCACCGGAGGCAACCAAAAAGCATTTCCTTGCACCCAAGGTTCAAGGCTACCAGAGGCTACCAGCCGTGTACGATACGTGAGCGAGTATGTACCATACGATGTTGTAAGTACAGAAGGAACTCACGTTCTTTTCATTACGAAGCTCGGCCCTAGCTCCGCCAAAAAATACAGGATCTCCACGAAGCTGATGTGGTTGGAAACAAAGACGCGGGGCTCCTCCTGGCTCCCCGCGTTCTCCGCCCTACCAGTCACGTCGATGCGCCAGAAGCCCATGAGTCGAAGGAGAAGCCACGATGCCATGCGGACGAAGTAGATGTTGACGGCTTGTGCCCACAGCGTGTCGGGTGCGACCGCCAAAAAAGTCCGCGCCACGACATAGTACGACGGAATCAACGTTACAATGAGACACACGCGGATGGGCACTAGTGTCACCGCACAGAGTGCCAAGCGCGCCAGCTCGAGCGCACTGGGGTTGGGGTCGAGCCTGCAGTATGGCCCTTCGATTCTCTCCTTCCAGCATCCCGATCCCACCGCGTTTTCATCTCCATCACACGAGGCAACAGGTGGCATGGCAACACCCAATGAGGAGCCCGCAGTTATTAGGATAACAACAACTGTCAGCTATGAGATGAGTGGAAGTGGAGTGGCGGTTTTGCTGGCGAGTTGTGGTCTAGACACCGCCACGGCGCCCGAGAAAATTTACGGGACGTTGTTCAAATGCCGAAGCCCCGGAGTTTCATCCCTCCAGACCAAAAGATACGTACGTAGAGAGTACGAAGGCATAATGCACTGGGAACAGGCATTTGCCCCCAAACCACGAGAACGGAACATTCCGCCGCGTCACAGCTGTGTGGTGCGAGCGTGCTGGCGGACCCTCCGCATCTATACTCCCAGAGCGTCTCCTGCAATACCATGGCCACCACCGGGGACGAACTGACCGCTCTTATCGAAGCAAAGGGACAGGAGATCCGTACCCTGAAGACCGATGGAGCAGCCAAGGATACCCTGAAGCCGCACATCGATGAGCTACTTGTCCTGAAGGCTAAGTTCAAGAGCATGACGGGGGCGGCCTACGTCGCTCCCGGGCAGGAGAAGAAAAGCAAGCCGGCAGCATCGCCGCCCGCGCCCCCGGCAGGAGGGGCCGAAGCGGCTGACCCAAATAAGAAATCGAAGAAGCAGTTGCAGCGAGAGAAAAAGGAAGCGGAGAAAGCGGTGGCGAAAGCAAAGGCTAAGGAGGAGAGGGAGCGGAAGCAAACCGAAGCGGGAGCCAAGGGTGCAGCCCAGGAGAAGTGCGTACAGCGAGTGATGATGTGTTTCGTATGTATGCAGGTTGCGCGCCGTAATTATATGCCTGGTGTATGCCGGGTGGCAACTGATACGGATTACGACGTCGATGTAATGGGTGTGTTCAGCGGCTTCGATAACGTCGTATCATGGTGTCTGACTTTTACATAGTGCTGTGTCAATGATTCCCATATAATCACGTGTTTGGTGCTACTGTACTGCTGCACAGGTAGCCTGTACCTGGTAATGGGTTCGTTGTTCTTGATCAGCGATTGCGACCACAATGGTGAGTGCCAAGTGGATGCAGCCAACAACTCTCTGCCCTGGCCATGCGGACGCCTCCAACGACGGTATCACCACAAGGAACCCTCGCCTGACAGCTCTCCAGCATCAAAAGTTGCTCTCTTGCAGCAGCCTCGCACATACAATATCTGTACATACCATATCATACTCGAGCGAGCAGGACTATTGCTGCTCAACTCGGATACATTTTCCTACGGCGGGCTAGAGTTTGCGAAGCGAGCGCTCCAGCGTCGACCCCGCGTCGCTCCCCACATGGATCGACTATTTTGTCGGCCTCAACTTCAAGCAAGAAAGGAAGCACAGTTGTCTGTGCGGCAGAAGAGCGTGTTCGATTAGTTCAGCGTTGGACTGAACCGCTGTAGCCCTTGCTCGCAACTTGAGTAGGGATACTCTCGCACAGATCCCGAGCTCTTTCAAGGATTTCACTCAACACAACCGCCGATCACAACGAGAAAACTAATCTGACATGCACGATACAACTACAAGGTACCTGGAACCTGGTACGTATTAGTCTGCTTCTTGCTAGCATCCCCCCCAAGAGTCGGGCAACCCGTCCCGTGTGTCATCGACGAAATATTTCGTCTCTTTTTACTCCACCAGTGCTTATTTTGGTTCGGACGCGCTGTTTGTGCAGCACGCCGGAGGGGCAGGAATGGCGGCATGGCGACCTACCCCTGATCCAGTCCACAGAAATGACGGGCAAGAAGTTCTGCGCTGTTGGGGATTTGACCTCCGAGAAGGCAGGACAAGACATCTGGCTGCGTGCGAGGGTGCACACGTCCAGGTCAGAGTTGTACCTGTTGCTGCTGCTGCTGCTGCTTCTGCTGCTGCACGATGGCATGACCGCCGTGTTCTCTGTTCGCAGCAGAGATACTCGTGAGACGAAATTGCATCAATAGCAGGCGCTGCGAGTTGCGAATACATATATACGGCTGGATAAAAGCAAAAGGGGTTGGAAGAAGAACAGATGTGGGAATGGACGGCATATGTCGTAACGTAGATGGCAGGGATGCCCAAGTCGCCGCTCACATACCTGTGGGCGACTTAGGTAACTCTTGATGTTCTGTCTGCTCGATAATGTCGAATACTTGGTGTCCGTGGTCAGTGTGACTACCACAGCAGTAGCATCATCACTGACAATAGCATATTTCTCGTGTCCGCTGTTGAGTCGTGGAGACAAGTCGCGGCGCCCCCGGCCAGTCCGATCGCACGAAGAAGTCACCGTTTTTTCAGGGGTTGGAGCCGTAACCACACCCTAGACGCGCGACACCGTTCAAGTCCTCGCCCGCTCGACTCGTGGAGGTTGATTTGCTGTTTGTGCTCGATTTCCCGGTTCCTTACGGTGCGCTATTCACGGTTATTGGACAGGTCAATAAAAAAGGGCGTGTTTCTGGTCCTCCGGCAGACCTTGTACACCGTTCAGGCCACCGTCTTTGTCGGGGGCAACGTGGGAAGGCCGATGGTGCAGTACGCGGAAGATGTTTCGAAAGAGTCCGTGATCGACGTCAGGGGCAAGCTTGTCACCACCCCTTCCCCGGTGTCGGGATGCACCCAGAAGGACGTGGAGCTCAAGATTGAGGAGGTGCGAGAGGAGGTAGTTGTTACGGAGGATCTGCGGGGACGGGAGAGACGGGACAGGTCGATGCGCCTGCGGTTTAATAGCGCGTTGGCGTGTCTATTATAGCTGCAGGACAGCCGATCGGGGCTCCTCGACGGAATTAGCTCTGAGGCCGGGAGGGCGGGGTCTGCGGGGCCGTCCGTGGCTCTTGTCGGGCACTTAACGCCAACGAGTAGCGCCTCTTTGCCTAGAGGCAACGCCTGTGTCACGGTGTGCGCTTACCTCCGCTGGCGGAATGTGAATCTGCGCGTTTTCACCGTGGCGCCTGGCGGAAGACGGTGGTCCAACGTTGGGTTTGCGTCGAGGTGTACAGTGTGGTGGAAATAGGTTGTATCGTTGTCTCACTCGTCCTCACAAGTACGCTGTTTGCAAAACATCCCAACCTCACCGGGCAATGACACCTGACGTTGGTTGTGGGCATTCCGTCGTGCGCCCCTCGGTTTGGTTTCCTCCTGTCTTGAGTCATCTCTCTTTTGTTTGCTGTTGTAGCTATCGGGTGAAGCGCATCCCTGCTGCAACAGCCTCGCGCTCGTCATGCTGCGCTTCGCCTCGCGTCAACGACCCATCTCTACCATCGGCCACGCATGTATGATACGTATGTCCTCGTTTACTGGCACCGTCTTGTTGGGTTGCAGATCCACGTGGTGAGCCCCGCCGACACTTTTTTGCCGCTAATCGTGGCCGACGCGATGAGGCCGGATCTCACTTCCGAGGAAGAAGAGAAGGCTGAGACGGAAGGGAAGGTGAGGCATAGAATGGCGGTGTCGGGGGGGCGAGGTCGTGGATATGGACGTCGCAAGATGGCGTAGGATGAGGTCAAATGTGCGGCTTTGCGGTGTATCTATTAACAGTGTGCGCGTTGACATGGTCGCCCTCAAACCACCTTGTAGCAGAAGGAGTACGCAGATAATAAAATAGGTACCACTTACTAATAGTGCCCTGGGATGAAGCTGAGGAGTACGCAGATAATGAAATATTTGTAGTGCCCTGAGATGAAGCTGATCTGACCTGCCGCCTTATCGGGGTCAAGTACGGCTTTCTACCTGGCTGGTGCAAATTGGTGCACGTATTATATACTATCAGGTATATGCCTTTTTTTACTCGTCATCCTTCACACCAAACGCGAAGCTTTTCTGTGTGTATGGACAGCTAGCTCCGTTGCTCTGAATCGAATCCGAATCCTCCCACCACAATCTGCGACGGTGTTGCGAGAAAAAAATATTTTGTTCTACCGCAGGGCGTTTTTTCAGCGGCCCCTCGCCAGGGTTAAGAGAATGTAAAAAAGTGCGCCCGCGCTTGGGCTTCGATTACCCCGCGTATGCATTGCCCCGCATGTTGCCCCGCATGCCCCCCGACACCAAGAGAAGAGCGCGGTCCGTCGCATCACTCGAAATATGCGTCCGGCCATTCGACGGCGAGCTCTAAGTACATGATGTCGCGCTGTTGTCGTGTCCCTGCACTTTGCATCGCGACAGGTGCCTACCGTGGCCGCTGACACGCGGCTCGACCACCGCTGGATAGACCTGCGCACACCAGCCAACCAGGCCATCTTCAAGATCCAATCGGCGGTGTGCCAGTACTTCCGAGCTAACCTCGCCTCCAAGGTGTGTCTTTGAACCCCCCCCTCTTTTCACTACGGTGCCTTTTTTTTTGTCGATGTGACTGTTGTCGTAGCGCATCGGAGAGTTAACTCGGGCCCTTACTCGTGAAACGTTGGACCCAAAGGAGAGGCGAGGTTGGGTGCGGCCGTCGTTTTGCACCCCCTACACGGCCTGTCCTCCGGAAGTTGTACGTCGCGTGCACCGCGTCGTTTTGTCAGCCATTGTGCGACCCTGACGGCACTGGTTATCAGTTTCTATTGTTGTGGGCATTCAGGGGGATGGTCATGGCCTTCTATGCGCGGAAGCGTGACGAATGTCGTAGCAGGTAGGAGTTCTTATAAGTTTATCACGAGAAAGCAAGAGCCGCTTGACCGTTTGACTCGTTGATTTTTTTATTTCTGTTGTTCCTTGGTTCGCTAGGGCGTCGATTTTGCCGCCGTCTTCGGAAAAAAAGACGAAAATGGACATAACAATACACAGGATCAGCTTTTCAAGCAAACCTCTTTTGTTGTCCTACGCGAGGATTACATTCTAGACGGTTGTTTGTGTTTTTTTTTCGTGACGTCGCCTTTGAGAGAGCGTTTTCGGGGTTTTCCTGTTTCAACACTTTATCACGGTGAGTAGATTATGTGATGATGTGTGAATCTTCACAGCTGGTTTCGAGGCCACCATGACGCCGTCTCGAGGCGCGTAGGAGGCGGGGTTACACCGCGTCAAACTTTTTTCCTGTCTTTCCTTTTTTTGCTTTCCACCATGACGTGTATGGGGGATGTCTATGTGGCCCTACTGCAGCTCCGCAGGGTGCTCAACACGCAAAACGTGCGCCCTACTCTCCTGCTTGTTTCAACTCCAGGGTTTTATCGAAATCCACAGTCCCAAGCTGTTGGCGGGGGCGTCGGAGGGAGGGTCTGAAGTTTTCGTGACCGACTACTTCGGACAGCCCGCGTGCCTGGCGCAGAGCCCGCAGCTCTACAAGCAGATGACGGCTGCTTGCGGAGGGTTCGGGCGTGTCATGGAGGTGATTTTTCCGATGTTTTGGAAGGGTGTCAACGAAGGGAGTCGATCTTGTGGCCGGTTTGAGCGTTCCCAGTTGCCAGCCTCAATGCGACTGTATCGGATTCACGCCTGCTGTAACTATCGGCACAGCGTAGGCAGGAGTCAAACCCGGTTTAATGTGTGGATCAGGTGGTGGCCTGGGCGGTGGGGGAGGGGCGAAGGGACTCGAGGAAAGCTGAGGAACAACAACGTCGCTGCTGCCAAAGCGAAGCCTCCGCGCGAGGGCGTTGCTCTCCCCCCCTCCCACCTGATTCGGTGTCAAGCGCAGCCTTTAGAACCCTTGCCACGTCCTGAAGTGTAACAGCATTTTTTTCCTGCCATACGGTTGAGGGGGGGGGGGGGGGGAGGGCTGACCAAGGGTTCTATTGAAAACGAAGGACACGTTTGCTCGCATTGCCCCTTCCTCCACCGACAGAACGAAGGTGCTTCCTACTTTATCTTTGTTTCCTGTGGGTTAGCGGTGGTAGCTGCGAGGTTTGACAGTTTATTCGTTTTATCCTGTGCGGTCTGTGTCGTCTCTCATGGCCAGATTGGGCCGGTGTTCAGGGCGGAGAAGTCCAGGACCCACCGCCACCTGTGTGAGTTCACCGGTCTCGACTTCGAGATGGTGCTCAAGGAGCACTACTACGAGGTATGATTGTGATATGAAACGATTGTGGCACTTTTCTCCCTATCGCCGTTGTGCGAGTCGGTGGCAGCCCGAAAAACTTGAGCAGACTATTTCCCGGTTTCGCAATGACTCGGTAGTCATTCTTGTTGCCTGCCGAATGCGTTGGGCTGGTTTTTTCCCTCATGTGTAGAAGGGTCCTCCTGGGTTCTCCTTGTGCAGCATTTGAGCTCAAATCTTTGCAGCTTACGGTGGTGTATCAAAGACGCACAACAAGAGCAACCCGATACGTAACATTTGCAGCGTTGTAGTCTGTCAATAGCAAAGCAGCAGGCAATCCCGTGTTTTTTTTTTGTCATGACTCGCATCACCTTTGTTTTGGCCGTACAGCCTTTACAAACTACGTGGGATTTCGGAATTTTTTTTCGGTCGTTAAAGAGCTGTATGAAGTGTTAGGGCGACCCGCCTTCTTTTCCCTGGACAATGCCCATTCTCGGAAGTGCCGTCTTGTCCAAACCATGGACGCCTGTTCGCCCGCCCGCTCGCCTTTGCCCACTAAATGAACGCCTTCCCAAGGTTTTGGAGGTGTTTTCGGAGCTGTTTATCCATATCTTCGACGAGCTGAACCGCCACTGCAAGGAAGAACTTGAGGCGGTGCGGCAACAGCACCCCTTCAAGGACCTGCGTTACACACGCCCTACCCTTCGGTTGACGTTCCAGGAGGGCATCCAGCTTTTGAGAGACGCGGGTTACGATGGTAAGTCTTGCCGTCGGTGCTGGTTTGTTACGGTCGGTATTGGTTTTCGTGTTTGTTTCGTCGTTGGTGTTGTTGTTAATATTTAGCGCCGTTGATGTTGGTGTTGGGATGTTGTTCTTGGTGCATGCTGTCGTTGATGTTGATGTTACGTTATTGATTGTTGATGTCGTTGGTGTTGGTGTTGGCGTCGTTGTTGACGTTGACATCGATGTTTCCGCTGGTGTAGGTGATGGTGTCCTTGACGTTTGCGTTGATTGTTGGCATTGGTGGTAGTGGCGTTGTCACCGTCGGCGATGAGCTGTTCTTGACGTTGAAGTTCGTGTTGTCGTTCGTTGTTGTTCTTGTTGTCATTGTTGTCGATGCGCAACGACATTTTTTTTATGGTCTTGCTCGCGCGATAAACAGTACCTAAACGGAGATGGGGGCCACCACGTTCCAATACACCCACGGTTCACTGTCACCCCCCTCCTTGGTCCGCGAAACTCGCACTTCCCGCGGGCGTCCGTTCTTCTCCAAAGAGTTTTCCTCTAGGACTAGATGCTGCCGTATCACACGTGTGATGTGATAACGCACACCCTCGAACGAATTTCGAAGTTGGTTTCCTGGACAATGATGACGGTGCCAACACCTAGCGATTCGTCTATGGAAAATACGCCGTCGAGTTCTTGCTAAAGCCGCCATTTCCGTTGTGCGTGCCCGCCTTCAAGCACGTTTTGAGCAACTCGGCTCGGACAAATTGTCCCGGGCGGAGTGTTATCTTGCGTGATACACGGTATTGCTTTGGGACTACAGTAATACTGCTTCTAGTATATTAATAACTGCTTCTGTGTGTCGTTGCTTCTTTCTTCGGAATCGCCTCGCGTGTGTATGTCATGGCCCTCGGCAGCTGACCCCGACGGCGACCTGACGACGGAGCACGAGAAGAAGCTCGGCGACCTGGTGGCCGATAAATATGGCACGGACTTCTTCATGATGGACAAGTACCCTCTCGAAGTCAGGCCTTTCTACTCGATGCCGTGCCCGGTCAACCCGAAGCACAGCAACAGCTTCGATATCTTCATCAGGGGCGAGGTGAGGACCGCGCTAGTTTTTTTCTTACTATTTTTGTCCATTGTAGGTGTTCGTAGTCTATTAATAGTATTCTTGTGTTTACCCCGTTCCTCTCGTACATACCTGAATAATAAGCGTGTCGTTTCGTTTGTGTCTTTTTGTTTCTAATCTATGTGATGGCAAACCCTCTGGCTCTCTTCTCTTCGTTGTCTGTTGGCTTGCTGTGGTCTCTAGGCTCTTTCTCTCGGCCGTTTTTGTTGCTGATTTCGTTGTACATATATTTAACTTGTCAGGCCAACTGTGGGATGGCTGACTTCACTCTCTCGTTTCCCAACCGGCGCTTACCGCGTACAAGGTTATGTACCAGGTTGCTGTCCTCTTGCTCGGCGCCCTATCCCCACCCCCACCCCAGGTCCAAAGGTTCCCGTGGGATCATTGTTTTTCAAGTTACTGCCGAAACCGCCGCTAACTTTGGGGTGTCAAGCCGCAGCCTCACCACACCCACGCACAGCAGTCAAGTAGTTTTTTATTTCATGGAACCTCGCTCCTCTCATGCAAACCTCGCCGGTTTCCATCCACCATTGCGTTGGCATTGCAGGAAATCGTCTCGGGCGCACAGCGTATCCACGACTTGCCCCTTTTGATCGAGAGGGCAACGGCGAAGGGTATCCCTCTTGAGGGTATCGCCTCATACTTGGAAGCGTTCAAGCACGGAGCGGAGCCCCACGGTGGGTGCCTTCTTCTGTCTCGCGCCGAGCCCGGCTACGGGTAGTGCTCGGGGCGGCGGTAGGATAGTATTTGTCCCCCTTTTTTTGTTCGTGGCTTCTCGGCTCGGCTGTTGGTAGAATGTGGCAGCTCGCTTTTAACGTTTATCCCACTTTTGCTGTTGTCGTTGTGACCACCCAATGTAGTTTTACTCGGCAAAGGCTCTGCTTTACCCGGCAAGAGACGAACGGGGATCCCCCCCCCCCCTCCGCCCGCCGCCCTATCGCAATGTTTTTGCAAACCCAACCGCGTACGGACGTTTTTGTTGGTGCTTTCTGGTGCAGGCGGTGGAGGCATCGGGTTGGAGCGGGTGGTGATGCTGTTCCTGGGCCTGAAGAACATCCGAAAGGCGTCTATGTTCCCGAGGGACCCTAAGCGATGCGCTCCATGAGCCCCGTCTCCCGCGCTTCGGCGCATTATTTGATTGGTTGATGACACCCTGCTGTAGCGCTTGTCTGGGGCTGCGTTGTACTCTAGGTTATAGGTTTGGTCCGCCCAGGTTCTGCTGTTTCGTTGCACAGCAGCTTGTAGACCGTTTTTATTTTTATTTTTAGGAGGTGCGGGAGGGGGGGCGGTTGGCGGAATGTAAGGTGGCAGATGGTTCCAGCGGAATACTGCCGTATGCCGCGTAGGGAGGAAGCTGCGGGTTGGCTCTGGAAGTTGGGAGAGCGCTATATACGAGTGTGATACCTGCCACAAATTAGGTTGTTGCTTGCAATTGATGTTGGCTGACAATCCTTGTTTTCGGACGCCCTATTGACACCGACGAATGTTGCGCGTTTTGTTCGCATTCACCCAGATTCACCGCCTGCGATTTGGGTAGCGGATGCATCCAAAACTGCACTGCAGTTGTAGTGAGCACTATCTTGATACTTTGAATTTTGAATAAAAAATGTGCTTCGCCAGTGAGCGGTTTCTTCACCCGGTGCCTGCGGGTAAAAGGTAAAGCCTGATGCCTGACATTAATATTAATACGAGTAGTGATGTTGCGTCTGGTGTTGGGTCTATCTTGGACGATGCATCAAACTAATAATACTGTAGTAATATTTTCATGTAGAACGCACAATGCGCACCGGGCACGGACACCGGTACGCGTATATCGGTCGAGCACGAACCAACCGTCTCTTGCGTATCCATGAGACAACCGAGCGGCGCACCGATGTGCAATATTTTTAAGACGATTCTGCTGTATGCGTGCGCCACCATTTTCTGCCACTAAACTGCTGTATGCGGAAATATCCGCAATCGAATCAAAGTGTCAAGCCTGGTACACCGATGCTTCCGCGCTTCCGTGTGAGCAGCCGCAGCCGACGATTCCTAAATCGGGTTGTCGTTGATTCTGCTGCTGTACTGCTGCTTCTATCTTGTGCGTTCTGACCTCCAAGCCCGAGCCTACGACTACCAGCGAAAGACACAACGATCATGTACCGGTACGAGCCGTGCAACGTACAACACGTATATCGACGAATAAAAAAAACAGAACTAGAACCAGAACCAGAACGAAAATATGTCAAACCCCGGGGATTTGTCTTATCCATGCCCGCGGCCAAAAAAGTTTAAAGGGCTTGCCACGCGCGACACACTGCGCGGATCGCGCCCAAACCGCGACCACGGTGACCGCACGAACGAGATGAGTCGACTCACTTGGCGTTGTGGGCCAAAAGTGCGCGTACGAAGAGATATGTGCGAAAACAAAGGCAAATTTGACAAATATACGTATACATATACCGGTATGTATTTCCGTATCATATCGACTAGGTACGGAGCTCGTAATACATCATGAATAACGATATCATACTTGTACACTCGTAAGGAAAAAAGTGATATACATCGTGCGACGGTGCCACCAACAGCGCGGGGGGTGCGAGCAAACGGCAAGCGAGAATCGAGGCAATCGGCCAGTTTGGACATCAATATCAATACCAGTACCAGATACCTGGTAATCGACAATCGACCATCGAGCACATACGACGATGTTGACCAATCATTGATCATGAACAAAAAAGCGGCGGAATCGCAAAAACATCGTCAGTTTGCCTCCGCACCAGCTACGTATGTACTTGCTACACTGCTGTGCTGTCGACTAGAGAGCGGTCCACCTCACCGAGCTGTGATTCGAAACTCTCACCTTCTGACACGCGCAAGCTACGATGCTCAGGGCAGGCATCGCCGCGCTCTGTGCCGTGGCGTCGTGCCAGGCGTTCCACGTGCCGATTGCCTCGACATCAACATCCAGCTGGAGGTCTGTGACGCGACAGCAGGACTCCATGGAGAAGCAAACCCTGTGCCACAGAAGGCCCCGCAACTCGCTTGGCATGGCAGCCGCGGATGGAGCTTCCACAACACAAAAGGACGTGAACGCTGCAGCGTCGGCAGGGACAGAAGCGTCTTCCGCTTCTGCTGCTGGGAAGGAGGGCGAGGGAGGCCCGGCTATCGCTAGTGCTGTCGATGGGGACAATAAAAGGAGCAAATCTACCACCAAGGTGCGTAAGTAGAGCGAGCTCCAGACCAGCGCAGCGACGTGTGATACCAAGCTGGCTATATGAGTGTGGGCACTGCTGCCAAAAGAAGGCTCGCACGTGCTGTGTCCAATGCTCCGGTTATCACGCTGTCTTCCGCCGTCTGACGCTCGGGATGGCTTGTCACGTACGCTGGGGTGTTGTTGTTTCTCGCTTGTACCCTTAGATCATTTTTGGCCTTGATTTTCGACGACTCGAAGTACACACAGAGAAATGGTCGTGTACTACAAGCAGCCAGTACCAAGTCGGATGTATTTTCTCCCCACAACCCGTGCAGATCATGATCTATATATATACCATGCACAACAGTCAGTAGACCGTCCGACACACTGAGTAGTTCCTCACGTACGTGCCGTTGGGAAGGTTGCGCAGGATCTGCTTAGTACGTATCCTAACTCAGGAATGTGCTATTAATAGACCATGGCAAATCATTCGCTCTCCCCCCCCGACAACGCGAGTCAGATCCCACAGATCAGGAATTTGTCTGCCCAGAGAGAGATCCACAGCAGTACTTGTAGATCACCAAGTGGAAAATCGATGATCTGTTCGACGTGTGAAGCAATCAGATCAGCTCAGTAGCTCGGAGCTACAGCAGTAGCTCATTTTGGAGTAGGATAATCAATGTCTGTAAGAACTACAGTACGTCAGCTGCCGTATGTTTTGGGGTATGAGCTGTATGAGATGGTTTATCTACACATGTTTGCTGGGGGTGAGCTGTGGAGATAGCTCTTGTATACCTGGTAGATCTTTCCCGAGGGTGAGCTGTGTTACGGTACTGCTTGCCGACGACACCCTTTGTTAAGGCCTTAGTCCGTTGGGCTACTCTTCCTTGTAAAAGGTTACTGCATATCAATTTATTACGACCTAATCTAAGCCTTACAACAGCTGTAAGAGCTCCACGAGCTACCAGGTGTGAGCTATTCCACATGTGCACCCAAGGCGAGCTATAGGAGATACCAGGTAGCTCCTTCTGCACGTATATCCGCAATCGGTGTGCTTAGCAGACTACCGATGCTCTCTGGAGATTCAAGGCAGAAGAGTGAGAGATCCCTCGTCCCGAGCGAAGTGTAGATAGAGCTTTGTAATGAGTGTGCGAATACCTGCAGCCGCAACCTTAGAATGAAACGAGTACGAGTATCACATGTGGGACTGCTCTCGCGGTGCACCACGTCCGTTGTACGAGTGGGTCAGGTATCATACATACAAAGTACCAGGTACGCACGTACGTACATACAAGTATAACCACGTACGTACATATTTCGTACAAGTATAATCACACAAGAGGCACACCCAGCTCAGCTCAGCTCAGCTCAGCGCAGTGCAGACGCGCAGCGCTGCCTACTGTAGTGCAGCGCCGTGTGGTGCTGTGCGGTGTTGTGCTATATATATGCTGTGTTTTGTCTTCCGTACACATGAAAAGAAATATCAGTATGCACGTATGTATGCATGCATGCGGCGTCCGTACTGTTTTCCTATAGCATGGAGCTCTTGGCATTTGCAAATCGTCTGTTGGTTGATGGCCGCATCTGAACATGCGATAGTCCCAAGGCATTCGTCTTAATGTCTTCGTTGTTGGTACTGTACTGTATGATAGCACAGAACACGAATCGATGCAGAAACAGAAGCCACGCCGCCCCGAGATGCTGTAAAAACCCGCGAGTTTATGGCCTTGAGCTAAGAATACAAAACCACTACGGTTCGTAGGTTCGTATACGTGCGACCACCAGGTAAGATTCAGGGTGCGTGGACCTCAAGCCGCCATCGAAACGCTCGGTGCTCGAGCTGCTGCTCTCAGTCAACGAGCACGAGAGAAGTGACTCCGGGACGACGCAGCGGCAGAGTGCCATGCGTATGTTTTCTTGACACTGTGAGCGTGGCGCCTGTGTAGATCACCAGATTTTCGTACCAGGTACTGGTACGCAGGAAGGGCGGTTACCTTCGAAGAAGGGGGATGGGAGCGGAGGTAGAGAACGCTACTTTATGGCACCAGCATGGATCACGTCCGTATATACCATGCGATGTTACCTCGGCTAGCGTCAAGAAGAATTATCACAACAATAGTGACAAGACATGCACTACGCCCTCACGGAAAACACAAACACCCCTCCCCTCCTTTTCTTCCCTGCCTGTTCTCGCCGGGAGCGCAGAAATTGAAGCGAGCCTGGTCTCCTAAAGAGCAGGAGTACCTAGACAAGGTGTCGGACGCACCTACCATTTTCAAGCGCGTAGCGGACGCCGAGTTCTTCCCGTCCATCGGGTGAGCCTTCCCTCTTGTTTTCCCCTTCTATTTACCCCTTCCCCTCCCCTGTCTCTTTCCCTTTCCCATTCATTTAATCCTTTTCCATCTACTACAGTCATTTTTCCGCTTTAGTTTTCAAGCAGCGCAGTTGTAGGGAGGCATGCACGTACCTTGCTGCCCCAGGTTCGATGATATGAGTGAAACATGCTTGACTTTACCAACCCCAGCCCCGAACGCCTGGGGAATGTATCGGAATGGAGACGGTTGATGTAGTGAGGAGTTAGTGCGGACTGTTAACCATTCGGTGGAGGCTGGGCCAAGTCGCAAACACTGCTAGTTGTAGGGTGTACAAAAATTGGGACAGCGCGTGTACATGTTCAAATATTTTTGTCAGCGTTGCCCACCAACCATCAACTGTTGGCTTTGCGTGTTTGTACCTGAGGGAACGGAGCGTTGGAGGGGGACGGGGACGGGGCAGCGCTTTGCTTATCATCGCGGCTACCCCGCCTCCGTACACTGCGCGGGTACGTGTGGTATGGGCATTCCTGGTGGTGGTGCTACCCGCCCAGAAAGGAGATATGAGAAACTCTGCTGACCCTATAACGATATCCTTAGTTGCAGCCTTGACCGTAACCTTACTCTAACCTAACCTTTACCCCAACATTTACCCAGCCCCAATCCCAACCCTATCCTTACTTAACCCCAGCCATACCCTAACCCTACCCTATCCTCAACCCGAAACTGCAGGTACGACTGCTCGTTTCCGTCGGTTGAAGAATCGCTGGCGGTGAAGCATACCGGCGACAGCATGACTACCAACAAGGAGGGCAAGGAGGAGATCCTCATGCGCGTTGTGGTCGTGGGGGGAGGGGAGGAGGAAGGCCAGTTCGTCAAGAACCTGTCGGAGAAAGGGGCGGGAACGCTGGTGGACGGTCTGTACGTCCTGTGGGACCCGAGGCGAGTGGAGGGGGTGGGGAGTGGGGGGCAGGCCTGGGTGCTGAGCGGAGGCGGTGTTATGGGTGGGGACGGGAGGGGGGGGGGTTGCGTCTTGCGTATTGGCCAGTTGGAACGTTGGGAGTGCGTTGCCGGAGGCATGGTCCATTGTTATACCAACATATACCCGATGACTACAATTTCTTCGAGCGGGATGCCGGGGAGGACGAGGGGGATAGGGGGGGGGGAAGGGTGGAAAGTCCGATGCGTCCAGCGCTATCTATCGGTCGGTCTGGCTGCGATGCGCATCGAAATAAGTGTTTTGGGTGTACGTAGCTCGTGCGTATTGCGAACCGCGTTCTGTTTCCCTGTGGTGCTCTGGGTACAGCATACGTACGGTGATGCGGGGCATGGGGATTTCGATTGTGCTTGGGCTGAACGCCCGCTATGCCCTCAGCTTTCATACGGCAACCTGCGCGCGGTAAAACATGGTGCATACGCCCCCGCCTTGAGGTCGTTCATGGTGCTCCCAGGGTTCGTAACCGAAACCGAAACCGAAACGGAAACCGAAACCAAAATCGAAACCGAAATCGAAACGGAAACCGAAACGTAAAATGAAACCGATGCCGAAACCGTGACAGGTGCCGTTTCGACAGAAACGAGGGCGGCCATGCCCAAGCTTAACGAAGTACGTAGATGCGTGTCGTTCTTCGTCTGCAATAGTAGCTCTTAAAACGCGTGACACGAACATGAAACCACACGTAGCGCGTGTGCCAACATGTGACAATAAATCGCTTCTTACAGAGAGGGCGCCTTATCTGACACCGTGGCCGCGGTGGACTTCATGAACGTCCACGAGCTTGGGGCCGTCAAGACCAGGGATCCGAAGAAGGTGGCGCAGCACGCCGGTTTCTTGGGAGCAAACATGCTGGTGGCCGTCACGGAGCTGGTGAGGGCGTCCGTGGCCGCGATGCTCGTTTTTCGTGAATGTGGTGTGTTGATTGGTTTGTTGTTGGTTGATCGGCTTGTTGGTTAGTTGATCGATTGATTGATTGATCGGTTGGTTGATTTGGTTGTTTTTTTGGCTGGGTGAATAATATGAATCGGCTGGTCGGATAGTTGCTTGGCTGGCGCGTTGATCTGTTGGGTGGTTGGTTGGTTGGTTGATTGGTTGGTTTACTTGATCGATTGATCGATAAGTTCTTTGAGAGGTTGATTGATTAGTTCGTTTTCGACTGGTTGGTTGATTGGTTGATTGGCTAGTTGGTCGGTTAGTTCGTTGGTTAGTTGCTTGTCTGACTGTCTCGGGACAGGCCGTAGAATAATCATCACCGCGCCAACAGAATGCCCGTCGGCCTTCACGAGTGTATATCCCGCGAATCTTCTCTTCAACAGTGAATACGTAAAAAAATGATTCGCGGAAAGCGCGAGAGCGTGAGTTGGCTGCATTCGATGAAAATCGACGAGCCGTGGGAATGCTGAACCCTATGCGCGACAAAAAATTAAGGCACGTGCCGGGGGGGGAGAAGGGACGACACCTGTAACCACGGCTTATCCAGAAGATCGTTGAGTATGAAGCCTCCTACGGGTAAGGCCGGAAAGTAAACGTGTTGAAAAAAGGTGAATACGGCAAAACAACGGTATCAGCTGTTCAGAGACGAGAGGAGTCATGGCAACCCTTCCGAGCGCATTATATTAATGTTAAAGCTGTGCGGTGGTGCCATTTTTTTTTTAATGTATACCTGTTACCTGGTATATGCCAACGCGCTGTGCGATGTTGGTATTTGGTGTTCAGGCCCGGCATGTTTCCAACCAGGCTTTGAGGCGTCTATCCTTGCTTACCTCCTTCGAAAGCATACTGCCTGCCGTCGGCATACGGCGGACTATCGGGTCACACCTCGCATACCTCTAGAGACAAAAGTGCTTCCAAAAATCGACTGATTCATTGGTTGATAGATTGACTGACTGACTGACTGACTGACTGATTGATTGATTGATTGTTTTGTTCATGCGGTGTGTCCTGTTCCCTTCCCGTCGATTTGCTTTCACCTCAGCGATTGCAGTGTTACGAGGTTTATCAGACCGAAAAAAAGCCGAAATCGCCTGAATGTGTCATGTTGTCGAAGCCCCTCGACAGCTCCCTGCGGTAATGGCGGTGCCCGCACCGTATCTCTTATTGCGCCTTCCATTTGGGCGTCTGCGTACTATTCATTGAGCTTAAAGTAGCACGCTCCCACCGCCACCGCCACCGCCCCCCCCCCACCCCCCCCCCCCCGCCGCTGCCGCCGCGCCCCCCCCTCGTCGTTTTTATCGCTCTGGTATTTTGAAGTCTTCGTACGGGGCTGATTATGTCCTGAAGCTCAAGAAAGAGGCGCTGAATCAGGGCTTGACGTTCGTGGGTCCTAGCCTCGCGGCCGAGGTTATTAAAGGGGAGATGGCAACGTTCGCCAAGCTAGTCCAGGACACGAGGAAAGCTTTAGACGAATGAATGATTTTCCTGAAAGAAGGGGTTTTATTTTGCTCGCAGTTTTCTGATTGGTCAATATTGTTGGAAGGAAATGAGTTGTGGAGAGAAGAAGGGTGTTTGTTTTTCGCCCGCTTTTCGCCTGTTGGTCGTTTTCCTTCAAGTATATTTTTGATTGGTGGGAAATACCTGGTTGACAGGTGTCGTCAATCAGGGTCTCCATGATGTTTGTTTTAAGGAAAACTGTGGCAAGATATAAACACGTTTCTCTTGTGGGACTGTTTGTTTGAAACCTTGCGCTTGCTGAGGTAAAGGCGGTGAATGCACCTTATAATGCGCACTATTTGGCCCTTCTACAGCTTCCGGTTGAGGATAATCCGAAGGTTTTAAGTGTCAGCATTTATCCCGGCGAAGCACTGATGTAGTAGGTGCTTGGAGCAGATTGGCGTGGCTGATGGATAACGGCTGAGATGTCACCGGCTGTTGAGATGAATAGTACCGCAATCAGTTGAGGGTAGAAGAGAAGGGCATGCCGAGCTGTCCCTTCCAGTGTCGTTGCTCGGCGCAGGGCTCCCATGCGTATGCATAGAGTGCCTCTTTTCATATTAGCATGCCCTGCTCACCCAGCACACGAACCGATTGCAACATCGACAAACACTTCTTTAGTGTTTTATGGTGCCCGACACCTCAGCGATAAAGCGGAGGTAGAGCATATGTTTGGACTCGTTGATGCACTAGGTGCTTGAGCTAAAGCTACTACGAAGTACTATAACTAGCGCTGTTCGTGTTTGAGGTTCTTCAAGAGACGAGGAAAACAGAAGACGCGCACGTGTAATAGTGTGCTAACCCAACACTAGTAATAGGGTATGCTCGAAACAGTTTGGGCATGCCCGGGAAACTGAGTCGGGACAGGAGACGTACATAATGTTTGCGCTGTTGGGTGTATAGAAACGGAAGTGGCCGAAGAGAGATATCATACACACGGTGAAACACGTTGTTGCATCGTCTGCGTTGTCTATTGTATTTCCCGCAACACGAAAGTGCAACGTTCCAATTCATTTGTGGCTGCAGTATATTATCGTAGGGAGGCTCTGGTTCACCAGAATTTTCTTCCATGTGTCCGCAAGGAAGGGGGGAATTGGTTTTAATATCCCCACCACGTGTACGTATGACGTTGCCAAAAGAGTAGTCGATTTTGGTTTAAATCATTTTTCAATCGAACGTGAACGTCCTTTACTGAATGTTTCGGGGCTTCACTTGACTATACCTGGGCAACACCGGCAACGCTGCTGCGAACACTTCCTGCCGCGATTTGATAGTATATTTCCTCAATAACCCGATCACTGTCTGGCGTAATCCTCGCCTTAGTAGCTTTTCAATGCGTGCAGTTTTTGGTCGGGAAATATTGGGCCTCCCCGAGTCTGCATGCGTACCATCCTGAAGAAGGATAATACTTGGCAAGGCGCAGCTCTGGGAAGAAAACATCGTGGCTTGGAGACCGCGGTTTGATCCCTTGACTGATCGCCCCCCTGACACTAAACGTACTATATGAAGGCAAAAGGGTCCTAAATGACCAATCTCTTTGTTGGGAAGAGGACATCCCCGTTTCGAATGCCTGTGTGAAACCAGGTGAAACCGCTGTCACTACGAATATAACAGTGCTATGTATATGTAAACGTGCATTACATATATAGTACTGTTCAAAACGTTGCCCCATAACCATTTTACTTCGTATGATAATGAGGCCACCACAAAAAAAAACTCTCAAGACATCTGCAGCAAGCAGCAGTAGTCCAACCCTCTCGTAACCACCAAAACTAGGTACAAAGCTTAGTGTTGCAATCTGGGTGCACAAGATACTGTCGTTGCAGTGTAGTTACCGCACAATCTGGGTGCCCACGGATCTAAGATACAATCTGAACGAGGATGCGCCACGCGCCAGCTACGTGCTGCCGTCGAAGAGACGAGACTGCTGCATCGTTTTACGACCTTGGGTGTGAGCATTTATCCGAGAAGGCAGAAGGTTTGGTGGGCTTCACATTTGCGTCGTAATACCGTTGTGTAATGGATGCACGTCGCAGCAGACGCTTACACGCCGGGGGATGTTTCATTGCTAGCCGTCGTTTGGGATCTGGCGGCGAGGAATGGAGGAATGTCGGATATACATTTTATATGGGCACACATGGTACCGGTATATGGCAGGGGCTACACGAAAGGAAGGTCGGAAGGTCGGCAGTGAACCGAAAAAAAGTACCAGGTACAATATTGATACGAGCAGCGACATTCAGTAGGTCGTAGCCCATCGGGGTAGACTGGGATGGCACCGGCGGCGCGTGGACTGGAGGGGCTGCAACCTGCTCGTCTGCGCAGCCGTTCTTTCCTCCGGGAAGTACCTGTGGTATCGGTGGTATACTATACACTATAGTGTATCTCTTCTCTGTTTTGCAGTTTCAGTTTCAGCGATTCAAGTCGATCGAAGATACTCTGACCGAAACCCTCGCCCCCAGCCTCCCCCGGCCTACTATTACGGGAGACCATAGTTAACAGGACCTATGGTACACATAAAAACCTATATGTTTAACCATTTTTACTAATAATATTTGGTCCTGTTAACTATGGCCCCCCGTAATACTTACTGTACACACCTGGTGCTGCAGCTGCTCCCTTTTGGTCTTGTTCCTCTTAGTTGACATGTCCTACAAGGTCCTCTACGTGCGCCGGCGCTTGCTTATACTCGTAATGGCGCTGGGCGCTGCTTGCCCCAATTCTCTTTGTTGCCGTTTACGAATAATAACGACAGAGGACGGACCACGCCACAAACAATCAATCATCCAACCGTTCGTTGCGTCCGTTTCGTCGGCGCTACATTTGCGCCGCCTGTGGTGTGCTGTGGTCGGCATCTCGCCCGGCTGCGCCCAGTTTCTTGTCCCTTACGCGTTGTCTGATTGCCTGCGCTGCGCTGCCTGGGGTTACCAGTTGAGTCTCTACCCACCGCCGGCATGCTGGATACACTGCTGTGTGCTGTCACTATGTACCTGGTACCTGGTATCTGGTACCCGAGGGTATATCTTCTTCTGGTATCTTCACCGACCGGTCTTTTCTGTTAAATATGAAGTACACTGACTTTTACAGCTCTGTTTATTTTTCGAAGGCACCTCGCTTGCTCTAGTGAACGTACGTACAGAGCAATCTAGAGGTCTATGAGCTGTGAGACATTTCATAATATCCAGCCATCGAGTCTCTGCTGGCTGTCCTCGGAAGAGATTTCTTGATCCAACAATTTTTCATTTTTTTCGTCATGATGATGTGATGAACAATGAGGAAGATCGCAAACCCAAAATATCGAAATGGGGAAACTTCTTCAAGAAATTTATTTAACTACAGTGCACCCGTTCAAAAAAGCCGTCCCAATGATGTCAAACGCGGAATTTTGCTATTGTTGCGTTGTTGTTGCAATTTGTATTTGTTCTACAGCAGTACTACAGAGATAAGAGAGTACCGCTGCGGCGGAGCTCACTGCTATCGTAAAGGTCGACTTCACGACTTACCAATGTAAGCTTCACTAGGTTGCACTGGCAAAGCGCGTCATATATATCTTGGTCTCAGTCTAAGACGGCGGGAAAGGGTAAGAGCATGGAGAACAACGAGCGGCTCAAACAAGGAGATGGGACGCCTCGGGTGCGTCTGGTCGAGCCAGGGTGAGTAATCTACGTACCAACAGTAGAGGGGTGATGCTTGGGGTAAGTACCCGTAAGATAGTAGGTGCAGATGCCGTTGCGACACAGGTTGAGTACTGAACGTCGATTTAAGACTTGTTTCCCCCACCTGCTGATCGAATATGTTGGTGGTATCGGCGCACGTGCGCCCGGGTGTGCTGCTTGACTCCCAGGGAGACAGCACTGAGCACTGCCGAGGGCAGAGGGGGGGGATATCTACAGCAGTCTATCCAACGTCGACGATGCTCAGCAGCAGGCGTGAGACGCGATGCACTTCTCGACGTCGCAGGGTTGGATTATATAGCAGTGCGTTATGTTGCTGTCGCACCGGCTTACAGCCGTACCGTTTGAAAACAGTGCACTGCTTTTCTGCAGAATCCCCATCCCACCGGTGAAGGGCTGGATCCTGTTTTTTATGAAAATGTCGGTTGGATCCAAAAGAGACGATCATATGTATCATTCGATCATTTCTCGAACGAGCCGACGAGTAGATATGATATGAGGATGATATGACAGCAGGTTCTACACTATTTGAATTTTGCGTGGCATGGCCATGGTAACACCCATGGCATACCATCGCATACCCACGGCATCCCATGTTGTGCCATAGGATTTCATGGCACGCCGTGGGGGGTGCCGTGGCATGCCACGGGTGGTACCATGGCAACCCCCGCGGCATACTCCACGGCACTCCATGGCAACCCCCGCGGCATGTCATGGCACCCCCCACGGCACCCCAATGTTCACGGCACCTAGGTTGGGGTTAAGGTAAGGGTTCCATGGTATGCCGTGGAGGTCCGTGGAAGGTATACCGTGGTTTGCCGTGGAAGATGCCGTGGAAGGTTTTGCCGCAGGTGGTGCCACGGCATGTCGCGGAAAAGGACAATAATGGGCTTGCCGTGGGGCTTACCATCGGCCATGGCGCTGCCACGGCACGTGCTATGGTTCATGGCACGTGCCCTCGGACTTGCCATGGCTGCCCATGATAGTACCATGACACGGGCCATGGCAAGTCCCCCACGGCAAGCCCCACGGCAAGCCCCACGGCAAGCCCCACGGCAAGCCCCACGGCAAGAACCACGGCAAGAACCATGACATACCCACGGCAATCTCCACGGGAATATCCACGGCAAGCCCCACGGCAATATCTACGGCAAACCCCACGGCAATATCCACGGGCAAACCCCATGGCAATACCCGCGGCAAACCTCACGGAAATCTCCACTGCAAGCCCCTGTTTTGCAAGCCGTGGAAGGCCATGGCAATGCCATCCGCAGAAACCGCCGGAAAGGCCCACCCGCCCCCCTGATCCCATCCGGACCTGGTCCCATCCGGACCTGACCCCGCCCACAGGGAGAAGAAATACAAATAGCCCTCCGCAGGAGCCGCTGGAGGCCCACCCGGTCCCCTGATCCCACCCAGCGCTGATCCCGCTCCCCCACAGGGGTGGTCCAATATCCACGGGCAAACCCCATGGCAATACCCGCGGCAAACCTCACGGAAATCTCCACTGCAAGCCCCTGTTTTGCAAGCCGTGGAAGGCCATGGCAATGCCATCCGCAGAAACCGCCGGAAAGGCCCACCCGCCCCCCTGATCCCATCCGGACCTGGTCCCATCCGGACCTGACCCCGCCCACAGGGAGAAGAAATACAAATAGCCCTCCGCAGGAGCCGCTGGAGGCCCACCCGGTCCCCTGATCCCACCCAGCGCTGATCCCGCTCCCCCACAGGGGTGGTCCAGGCCCGGCTGGTATCAGGTCTGTGGGGGATCAGGGTGCCGGGTAGGTGTTGAGATTGCCGTGGGGATTGCCTTGGGGCTTTCTATGTAGATTTGCCGTGGGCTTTGCCAAGGATATTGCCGTCGGACTTTCCGCGGGTTTGGCTGGGGGTTCATTGTGGGGCTCGCCGTGGATATAGCCGTGGGCCTTGCCGTGGTGCTTGCTGTGGATCCCGCCATGTTATGCCGTGGAACTTCCCGTGGCGTGCCGTGGGCCTTGTCAATGACCGCGGAAGTTTCCGTGGCGTGCCGTGAGTTTTGCCATGGTATTGCGTAGGAATTGCCGTAGGGCTTGCTATGGGAGTTGTGGCGTGGTTTGCCATGGCAAAACCCATGGGCTGCCACGGCATGCCGTGGCAATGTCGTGGCATGCCGTGTCTTGTCATGGGCACTGCCGTCGGACGAGGTACTGCCGCGGCACTGCCACCCGAAAAGCCGAACAAAAAGTGCCTCCTGACACCTTTGCTGGCCGATGGTGCACTGCTGCACCATCGGGCAACGCGACACCGAGTTTGATGCAAGGGCAGTGCGTGCGCGTGATGCGTGGGTGATCTCTACTTACCGCGGTCGCGGCGTCGCGTCGAAATTAGCAGTTGCTTTTGTACTGCTGCTCACAGAGCTGGGACTCCAGCGCGTGCGGCTCTGTGAACGCCAGCAGTACTATACCAGTTCGCACAGGCTCAAGAGACCACGTGCCACCTGGTATGCGTGTCTGCCCCATGGAGAATTCGGAGTACGGATACTTGTAGGCTTGCGTACACATGATTCGAGCAACGAGAACTTCTCTTTTGAGCCAAAGGGGGCACATTGTCACTGTGCATATGCTATAGTTTAGCCGTGCCGTGGATGCCTGCACCGCTTACACAGCTTGGGATGGGCAACAAGGGCCCGCGATAACTTCTACTCGCCCTTGGCAGGAATCTACTGGAGCCTGTTTCTAGACTACAAGAGCTCGAGGCCGTCGATGCGCGCTGTCTCAGAGGGTGTTTTAACTTCGAAACACACTGCTGTAAACGTGGGCCCATCGAGTGTTGCGTGCGGGGGATTAACTGCTGTGACGTCCCGAGCACACGAGCCTTTATGCCTCCGCTCACTGTTGGCGCCGATGGTTATGTTGCCAATCGTCACCAAATCTGCCTCTAGGAGATGCTGTGCAGGATCTGCACAGTACAGATCCAAACCCGGCAGCATGTCATACCTATATCGTCCAGATAGTACGGCTCCCACCCGGCAGCATCACCTAGATCATACAGGTCATACAGATCAGGGATATGTATGTCCTGAATGATCTAGGCAATGTGTTATGAGTCGATGATTCGTCCGAGGTGCGCGATCGTCTGACGGAAATACGTTCGAAGTTTTTTTTCTCGGATTTGGATGCTTGCCTCTTCATGCGCTTCAATGCCGTGACGAAAAGCATCGCATCTCTCTAGCCTTCAGCTGTACCACGTGTCACGCGACCAGGCGTTGCGGCAGGGCCTATTGTCAGAAGTATGGGCTGTATCATGTCACAACCAGAGAAGGTGGTAAACGAGCACACCTACTGCAGGCTTTCTGTCCCGTGGGCACATTTTGGTGGCCTGGTCGGCGAGGAAAATAGCTGCTATCTGGGGCTGGCTTCTTCGCGCAACGCGTGCTCGGCACGTTTTCGCTGCTGTCGACTACGCGCCCGACTCTGTATACCAATTCTACCTGTCTACTGGTATCTATTAGTGTTGGATATCGAGCGTGAATCGAGTTCGATTCGATGCCTATAGACGTAAAAAAAACCCATTGTACTCGATACGATTTCGAAAGCTGATACCTTGGGACATCGAAGCTTTCGTTCAGTGTCAGCACAGAGTGCACGGGGATGCCAGGGCATCGAGGGCGAAACGTATACGATACGATACATCGAAGTTTTCGATACGACATTCAACAGCAGTAGTAGTATCGACAGCATCGCGTTGTCCATTAAGGCTCAACAAACCTCATGAATTTCTTGCGCGGCACTGTTTCGACCGCGGTGTGTCTTCGTTGCGCCTCAGCACCCTGCCGGAGGTGGATTATCAAGACGCCCATACGTCGGACGAGAGAGCAAGGAGGTGTGTAGATGTACCTTGAGAGCTTGTTCGTCGGCAGTGACCGGGACCGGACAATCCTAACAGTACTGCATGCACCCCGACGGCCTTGAATCATTGGCATGGGCCCTCCAGGCTTGAAGACTACGGTCACCGCTGTATTGGATAGGCTGTGTGCGCCGGAGTAGGTAGAAGGTACTCGCCATCGCACTGTTTTTTGTTTAGTAGCTGCAACATCGTGCGGACAATATTTGCAATGCTGTACGTATAGTACAGTAGTTGATGGACGAGTGTATTGTCTAATGTCAAGGCCCTGGGTTTCCGTGTTTCCATGGCGTCCTTCTCTCCGTACGCTCGTGGTACGCTCTGGTTGTCCATGGCGGTGTTCAACCGCATGTGCACTGTTTGCGGGATGTGTTTCCCCCTCGGTGGGCGTTGCAGTTGTGTAGGCGTTGGCTTGCTATCCTGGCACTACGGATCTCTCCCCTGCGTCGTGCAGTCCCTCCGCCGTGTTTGTGCGCGATTGGCGAGTTTGTAGCAGCAGCCGTGTGCGTAAGAGCCTTGCGCGTGCCCTTGGGCCCCAAAAAACACTGTCTCGTCGCCTAACAATTACAGGTACAGTCCCACTCATTTAACACTCCGTCAATTGCTTTGCCTCGCCGCCGCCACCCTCCATCGGTCTTGCCCTGCCCCCCTGCTCCAGAGTTCTGGGCGAGATGAAGCGCGATGAAGAGTTCTGGGCCATGCGCGCTGACGTGCGCGAGAGGGTCTCCTGCGCCGGGTGAGACAGTTGTTGGAGTATATATACGCAGCGCAACAGCAACTCAATTTTAGTGCATGGGATAGAGGGGTTTTCGTTGTGCAAGAGCACCTATTGTGTTTCAATGTGGTGTTTGTCTGGACGTGGCTCTGCGTTGTGAACGCGGCGTGGTAATTATTAAATGGCGAATGCATCCAGTTCGTACATGTCTGCACTCACCCAACAGCAGGGGGCGGTGGGATAGGAGCTTTTGCACACACCCAAGGGCGTTGTTATTTACGTCAATGATGGCGTTTTCTGGCTTGTGCACGTTCATCGTAATGTGCCTGCCATTTACTATAATTACAGTGCATTGTCCGCGACTACAAACAGTACATGTTGAATGGGGATTTTTTGTGCAAGGAGTGCATTATTTTCGGCTCGACTGCTCATTTAACTCGTCTAGACCCGCGTCCACGTTTTTTGTGACAGATTCCTTGGGAATTAGTGTGAGATCGTAGTTGCAGTAGTAAAATGGTCAAGTGTTAAGTACGTATACATGGTGCCCAAGCTTTCATCAAAAACTCCGTGATCACCTTGTTGGTGCACTATCGTGAGACACGCTCTCCTCCACGCGTGTTTAGTCGACACTTCTTCTGCTGCTGAAAGGACCCCCGTCTAATTCCAAGTAGTTTCTATCACGAAAGAGAGGACGTGGTTTTGAGGGGGTGACGGGGTTGGGTGTGCGTGGAGGCGGTAGGTATTCTCCCAAGACCCAGCGAGAGTGGGGTGTTTCCACGCCGGAAGAGTAAAAAAAGGTAGAGTAGGGCATCCATCGTCTCCGGTGACCTACAGTAAGTACCTCACGTCACGGGGAGAGGGAGACCCATCCACGCGCAGACACAATACGTTGTCGAGAAGAAGCCTTTTCTTCATTGTTACATTATCAGTGACCACGGCTGTCCACGGGTCGAATCAAACCTCTCGCGGGTCGGGTCGGGCTGGGTAAGGGTGACCTAACCCGATCCGCGCGAGTTTGGAAACCTCCTGGTCCGACAAGACCCGATCAAACCCGACCCGACCCGATCCGACCCGTGATGTTTTGAAAACCTGCTGACACCGCCCGCGGGTGGGATCATGACCCGCGAAGACCCCTGAAGTATGATTACGACAGAGGAAACACTCCGACGGGGCCTTGAGCCTTCCGTTGCTAAACAACCAAATAGCCGATGTTTTGACCCTTGGAGAAACGGTGACTACACTCTAAGCGTTACGTACAGGGCATGATGTAGCCCACCACACCCCCCCCCCTCCCTCTCCCCCCCGCTCCGCGCGTCTGGAAGGCCTCGGGATCGAGCCACCGACAAAGCTGTGGCGTGTGCCATGGACGAGCTCGGGTATCGCGACGAGGTGCGTGGTGGGTGTGACTATGATGGCTATGATGGCCGATGCATGCTGCAGTAGGGGTACTCTGGGACTCCTCGTTTTGAGGGGCTCTCTACCGTAACACCTGCCATAGTTGATTTTGAGAAAAACAAGAGGGCAGCCCGACGAAGAATCGCATGACCTATAAATACGTACGTACCAGGTATACGATGTATTGTAACAAAAAAAAAACGATGTTGGATAGTTTTTCGGCTGTCTACACGGCGAGCCCTGTCCTTCAGGAAGAGTCACTCCGGTCGTAGCATGTGTCAGCCGGCTCTGTCGGGGGGTTTTCTAGGGCGCTTGCCGCTCCGATGTGGGGGTTGAAAAACTCGCAAGCTCGTGCGCGCGAACGAAGCATCCGTCCTTCCTCCACGCGCCGGCGCTCTTTCCGCTCAAGGTCTTCACCTCGGCACCATTGCGCGTCTCCAGGTTGTTTTTCTGGTGCACACGTACCGCGACCTTGCCGCCGTTTCCGTTTCGGCGCCGTGAGCGTTTGTTCCTGCTCCACTCCCGCCCTACCTACCCACGTTATCCCTCGCCTGCGGTTGTGCTTCCACCTATGGCGGCTCCCATGCGAGCTATTCTTCCCTACCTTTGTTGATGTACGAGTGTCTCCGTTCATAGCATGTGTGTGGCGCTATCCGTTTTCGCCGTTTTGACTTGGCTATTAGTCTAGCGATCACGAATATGTCACGCTCGGTCTGATCAATCGTTTCGAGGGAGCGTGCGAGCAGTACGACTGTCAGAGTGTCATGCTACGAGCGTGCCCGGAGGTATCCTTGCCTTCGTAGTTCGGTCACATCCCCTGCCCCCTGCCTCAGCAGCATGCCTTCTTGGGCTACGGAGTGTGCGAGCTGTACGTCTGTCAGAGTGTCATGCTGCGAACGTGTCGGAGGTATCCTTGCCTTTGTGGTTCGGTCACATCCCTTACCCCATACCTCAGCAGTGCCTCCTTGTGCTATCATACTTGGTGCGGCCGATCCTGCAATGATCACATTTTTTCGACACTTTTCCCCTCCTTGCCTTCTATAAGCGTTGACCCTTTTAAGGCAAGCAGCAGTCCCGTTTTGGGGATAAACCCCGCAAGTTCTAACTAAATTGTCCCCAAAACGGGACTGTAATCCTACAAAACGGGTCTGTAGTCCTAAAAGGTTTACATAGTTAAAACCCCGAATCTTGACCCTTAGATTAATAGTATAGTACTGCAGTCCCGTTTTGGGGACGAGCCACTTAGCCCTCTAGTATGGACTGCAGTCCTGTCTTGGGAACAAGCCACACAAATTCTAAGTAGTTTCCCCCCAAAACAGGACTGCAGTCCTAAAATGGTTGATGTCGGGCTGCTCACGGGTCGGGTCAAGACTCCCGGGTTAGATCGGATGGGGTCACCTAACCTGACCCGACCCGACTCGCCCCAACCCATGCGATTTCGAGTACCTCCTGACCCGACTCGACCCGACCCGATCCTTGAGTTTTTGAAAGATCTCCTGACCCGACCCGCCGGTCGGGTCCTGACCCGTGAACAGCCTTGTTTTTTGTTCGTTTTTTTTTGCTCTTGCCATTTCTTATGTCCGCCCTTCTTTTTTTCTCTCCCTCCCAGTCGTAAGTCAGATCTACCGTTGGGTCACATAGCAGGCTCTCCTACCCCCTGCCCACTACGATTCGTGCCTTCTTTTTATATCGCGAGAATATTTCAGCCATTTGTTCTCTCGTCGATTCGCGTTTGATTTTATTTTTCGGTGGGTGTATGCATACTCATAGCGGGTTCCGCATCAATACATAACGGTACTGTTGGATGAACTTACCGTCAAAAGCTAGTGCGGAACATACCAGCCGTATCGTGAACACCGTCAAAGGAAGCACCGAACCATACGGGGATGAAAACGGTCTCTGAGAGGCTCCGGGTCGCGTCCCTTGTACCTACAGCAGTAGCACTTATTGCCTACTGTACCTTGTGCTGGCCTTTTAAATAGTGAGATTAAACGGGCTGGTTCAAGTTGAAAGGCGGGAATGTTCTCCCCCACGAATTCCGGCGGTAGCATCTACTCGAATGGGGCGTATCGATCCTTCGGGGGGGGGTTCTTTTTCTTTTTAGTTTCGCCGAAACTAGTTGTTCGCCGAAAAAAAAAACAAAACAAAAAACAATCAGGCGGAAATAAAAACAGAAAAAAACATAGGCCAGGTGTTCTTAACCCTTTTAGAAACGCAGTCCCGTTTTGGGGACAAACCACTCAAATTTCGAGTAGCTTGTCCCCAAAACGGGACTGCGGTTCTAAAGCTCGTTAAGATGTGTGCAAAATTGCACTACCGTCTGACTCGAAAGTAAACGTGGACTTTGGCCGGGGGATACATTTCCGTCGTTCGACTTGAACCAGCCTGTAGCCGCTTCTGAAATAGCCTCGCTGCGTTGACCCCGACCGCTGCTCGCATGCGTGCAGTTGCGGAACGCCGCCCACGGCATCCACGCGAGGGGGATAAGGCGGCAGATGGCGGGCCTGGGGTCGCTTCCGGTGGAACTGAGGCGTCTCTACCCCGAGGCGAGTTCGGGGAAGGAGTGACGGGGTACAACACTGCGGCAGATGGCAGCATACAGGAAAAGGAGAGTTTTACTGGTTTGGCTTGAACATTGCACGAAACGCAGCAAACTGTTTTTTTGTCCCCCGACCAGTCCGCGAGAGTTCCGGCTGGAGAAAAAGTGGTGCCTTACCCTGTGGTCGTGAACAAATTGGGCAACCATGCTGTTTTTTTTGCGGGAGGTTCAGTGCTTCCTGCGGACCCGATCAACTCGCCGCGATCGAGGCGGCTCGAGCATAGGCAAACACGGTAACTATCTGCGGCAAACGCTTGCGTCATGTGGCGCGTCCTCCACGACTTCACCGACGTGCTTATAGCGATCGAAATCTTCTCAAGCTATTTGCACTCCCAGGCTGAACCACGTGGAGGCGGGAGTGCAACGGGAAACTCGGAGAGCAGTGTGACCCCGATTTCGTTCGCGGACGACCTTGGTGGGTCGTTTGTCCAAGCACAAAACCTCACCCGATTATCCCCCCCCCCCACACATTAAGGAACATGCCAAAAAAGAGGTTGCCGGCCATAGTTGATAAAGCTATATGGGAGAGAGTAACAAAAGGGCGAACTGGAATAAGGGGGGATAGCGTAGTTGAGAAAGTATGGAAGGATATAGGGGGAAACCAAGAAGAGGTGATGTTCGCCGGGAAGTTTGGGAAGTACAAGGCAGACGTAGAAGAAAGGATAGAAAGAAGGGAAAGGCTAGCGCTACGAAACAAGGTGGAATCGGAAAAACACCTAGAGATATACGGGAGATTGAGGGAAGGAATGGGAATGAAAACGTATCTGCACGGCCCAATGGACTTTGCGAAAACGCTGAAGCTGAGGTTTCGTGTAGGCGACCTGGACTTGCCAGAAAGAAGAAAGAGGTATACCAGTAGCCGGGAGGAGGAGGAAATAGATGCACAGATGTGCCCGTGTGGCAAAGCAATAGAGAGTAGAACTCACATAGTAGGAGAATGTGACATATACAAGGAGGAACGGGATGTGTTAGAAGAGGAGATGAGGGAAATAGAAGAATGTGACATGGAGGAGTTTGACACACTAGATAGCAGCGAGAAAACGATCGCTATCCTAGGAGATAGATGGTGGCCACAGGCGGCCAAACAGGAAGGGGATAAGATTAGCAAAAACTTTCTATGTAATATATGGAAACAACGTAATGAGCGCCCAAATGTTGGAGGTGTCTCTATTAGGAGTAAGAACGGTGCTCCGTCTCGAAAGGGATGCGTGGTCAATGGTCAAATGACTAAGGCAAGCAACAAATGAGTACGCCCCCCCCCCCCGCCACACACATTAGCTCATTGAAGCTGTCATCCATGTGCAAGTCCGCCTCACAAGGTTTTCTTAGTAGGATGCAGCTCACCCTTCATGCAAATCGCCGAATAGCTCACGTGCGCTTCGTGCTTGGTGCAAGCAATCTCTACCTGCACGGTGATAGCCCGACGTGCTCCGTCCCGGCATTGTAGGGACACGAAGGTCTATAGTCATACGACTACGGCCATGCATGATATCAAGTACACCCCCCCCCGCCTCCCACCCCCGGCCCCGTTACGCCTTCTCCGTACGCACAACGCCCCCCCCCCTGATAACCCCAGCTCCCCTCCTGATGCTGCCGGTACAACACCAACAACAGCAACAACGACAACAACACTTACCTTCGTTGTCGTATTTTTTTCCCAAACACACGCGGCCGTTTGTTCCACAGCTCTATCCTCCCTCGCCGCCACCACCATCTCGCGCGGCGGGGGTCGTTGGCGCTAGCTCCAGCGCCGTCCCCTCCCAATCCCGGACGCGGCGAGACTTCCCCGACCCCGAACCCCTTGAGCATGTGCGAAAGGCGTGCGTTACGTGGAGGGCCAACGTTGCCAACGAGCTCCGCGCTCTGGCGGCGGAGAACGGGGGGAGGCTTTCTCGACCGAGGGGGGGGGGCGCGGCA
Organism: Nereocystis luetkeana; assembly: GCA_031213475.1. Lineage (NCBI taxonomy): Eukaryota > Phaeophyceae > Laminariales > Laminariaceae > Nereocystis > Nereocystis luetkeana. The sequence goes on from JARUPZ010000032.1 coordinate 4,198,172, forward strand.
GCCGGGGGGGTGGATGGCAGCGGTGGTGGTGGTGGGCGGTCGGGTTGGGGCGACACTGGGGGAGGGAAGGATGGCGACGTGCGCCAAACAGCGCCTGGTGAGAAAAGATGCTGTGCATGGGTGTTGCCGTGATGCGACCCCCTAACTGACGGCCCCCTACACTAAAACTAGTACATTTAGGGGGAAGAAGCGGCCTTGACGTGACCAAACAGGCCGGTCTCCTATTGCAGAAACTTTGCTGATGAGAGGGGTCGGGAGTTCGTTTGAAGTTTTGGATGCGGGGGACTGCAGGGGATTGACGCTTCAGACCGGATTCTTGTTCCTTCAACGATGAGAGGAGACGATATAGGGCGCTCTGTTGCTACCGGAATCCTAGCCTTTGAACCTATGCCAATGGAAACGCAAAGTATCCATACAAAAGCTTGAACTTTCTAAGACACCCGGCATAATTTTTCAGAACAAGCTTTTGCTATGAGCACGATTCTTCTAACGAAAACTTCCAAACTTTTGGAAAACCACGAAAAAAAACAAATTCTGGAGCAGAGGTTTGGACCGAGATCGGCTTTAGAAAAAACTCAGGCGGATGTTCAGTTCGAAGCGGCGAGATTTCGAGTCCTCAACAGACATCGATCGACAGAACCAACGGCTGCGTCATGAACTCTGAACGGGGTGCGCTCGTTAGGGGCTCCGACCCATCCTAGGTTCACCGTGTTCACGCAATTCGCGCAATGGCCGGTGATATGTGGCGGGCGCTGGCCAGGCGTATGATAAAACAATTGGCCGCTGGTGTGCAGAAAACAAATAACCAAATTTCTCAATCTGTCTCGAATGACACAAAATGTTTTTTTTCGGGTTAGGGCGGAGAGCGTAGGACGCCGCCGGCAAGCTCTCGCTCCCTAGACCATGGATCCACCTGATATATTCGAGGCCGCCATCTACAATTCTTGACCTTGCCCGCTACCAAGCGGGTTGGCTGTGGGCTGAGTTCATGCCGAGATCTAAGGTCTATTATCGCACGAGCTGATTTTCATCAGAGTGTTGACAATTTGCCACGCTAAAAACCAACTTGCGCCGCCTGCAGCTGTTTGAGAAAACAAGAAAAAAATCGAACGTTTTGTTGATTCTTTCCCATAGCGGAGATAGGACAATACCTATGGCTGTTTCTTGAAGCAACATTTTTGGAAAACAAAATCAAACTTGGCGCTCCCATGACCGTGGGTGTGAGTACCGCTGTATCCCTGCCCTTCCCTCCGTCGGGGCTATTGGCGTTCCTATTGTCGATGCCCATATATAGACGTGTCGCGCCTGCTCGCGCGCCCGCTCCTGCGCCGACAAATGCGGCGTATAATCTGGAACTCGTTCCACCTACCTAAGGCACGCGGCGATCGTGGCGCACCACGGCATTTTAAGCCTTGTTCTGCTCTGCCACCCCCCCCATCTCTTGAACCCGTTCAAAATTGCGCTCACGACAAACTGCGTGGACGTAGTGTGGGACAATTTGTGCAGTAGGAATTGAGGAGTGTTTAAAGCTCATCTTAGTTTTTTGCTGTAGCTCGTCGGCACCAATAGTCTGGCCAATGGCGTCACGGTATCGGCAGCTTACAACACGGAGGTATGCACTCGTCACGCGCGTCTGGGTTGGTTTCGACAGCTATTTCACTCAATGCGTGGTGCACATACCTGCGAAAAACACCCAGTACTTATGCACGTACCTGGTGGTGCATACTGTGCCCACATTTCCTATGGAAACCCAACCCCCCACTGGCACGTGCCAATATAGTCACAAACATACTGTACAAGCCCGAACAAATGTTCATGCACACCAATCAAAGTCATCGCTTAATTTCCACGTTCGAAGGGAACGATAAGTCGACAAAATATTGTGTCAAAAACGTTTTTTGCAGGCGGTAACGATAATGGCAGAGATCGGAATGAGGGCGGCGTCGATGTCGGTGGCGGCGGCGGCGGCGGCGGAACGGGTGGCTTCTTGTTCGACTCCGCCGACCTGTTGGATGCCGTGAGCGCGATACGCTCTCCGAACCGATCCGACTTCCTGGCCATCGAAGGGGACTGGGGCATGGTGCACGTGAGCGAAAGCGCCAGCCAATAAAATGTGCTCTGCTCTTTTTTTTTCTTCTTACGAACAACGCCTCCTGCGTATGGTGCAGGCGCAGCTCCCGCAGTCAGGTGGAGCATTCACATATCTTATTCCCCGGACGAGGGCCACGCTGTGACACCGCCAATCTCGTGTATCAGTTTTTTTCTAGGGGAAGAAAAATCACGGCCCGATGGTTGACGAGGAAAAACCGTCCTCCAACTTGCTGTTTACTTGCCGCCTTCCGGTCGCAAGCGCCGTTCCTGACGGCTGATGTGTACCTATGTGGCTGTGTGCCTGGCCCTTCCATCAGCAGCGCAGACGACGGCAGCACGGCGGCAGGGCCACTCGGGCGGTGTGCGAGGCAGAGGGCGGTGCAACGCCCTGTGCTTCTAGCGGCCGACCCTCAAACTGCCGCCGCTGTGGTAGACTATGCGCACATACCACAAGCGATCGCTACTATTGTCGACCGTGTGCCGGAAGGAGCACCGATGGACGGCCTCTTTTTCGTGGCCTCATCTCCTTGCCCGCTCGCTGCACCAGTTCCATATTTTTTTCTGGATGCTCCGTTATCCTTTCGTGGCCATGGCCTGACCGTCGTGTTTGCACGTGCTTGTCGTGAATGCCGCGGTGTCAAAATGATACAGGTGCAACTTCGGGCGCAGACTTTGGCCGAACTTCAGCACTCGTACCGAGAATTGTCGCCAGAGTTGCAGCAGGTTGGGGTTGATGACCGGGGGGGGGTTGCAGAGGAAAGGTACGGTACTTCCGACGTCATTTCTGCCTCGATTTCACTTTTTCCGTTGGACTGGGCCCTCCACCTTTGTATTTTCGGGTGCCGTTTGCTGCAAGACTCGCCATAGAAGCTACGGGGTGCACTTTTTACGTGGCGCTGTACGGTACATGTCCTTCTGCTGCGAAATCCGTCGGGGCCGTTCGATCATCTCAAAAACATTGGATTGCCTGTGTTCCTCTTTGATAGATAATGCGGCTATTTTAGTGCCTGTTGGTTGTGCACGGGAGGCGTTGCAGAGCTCAACAGGGCGAACTCGCCCTCCTTCGCCGATTGTTACCCCATGCGGCCACTGCCACGCCCCCCCCCTCCCCCTCTCCCCACTAAGCACAGCAGGTAAAACTTTTTCTAATATTTTGAACGATAGAATGGGAACGATGATGGAGGAGGAAGACAGAATAAGCGAAGGGCACAGCAGGATTTAAGCCAAACCGTAGCTGCGTAGACCATGTGTACACCTTGGGTAAGATAATCCAAGGTAGGAAAGACGCGGAACTATCAACGTAGATTTCTTTCTAGATGTACAGAAAGCCTACGACACAGTTCGGAGAAATGGATTGTGAAAAAAACTGCAGTATGGAAAATAGGAATCAGAGAAAATATGTGGAGAACGACGAAAAATATGACGGAATGTGCGAGAAGTGCTGTGATGCTGAACGAGGAAACATCATAGTGTGTTGATATTTTACCGGGAGTTGCACAGGGATATACGTTTTCACCTAACCTATTCAAAATATGCTTCGTATATTAACGACCTGGTAGTAGCAGTCGAAGCAGCAAGGCAGGGACTCACGGTAGGGGAAGATACGGTGTCGGGATTGATGTTTGCGGATGACTTCGTGGGGATATCAGAAACACCCCAAGGATTCCAGAAACAAATAGAGAAGGCGCTAGAATACACTATTAGTGTCAATAGGAAATGGAGGGTGACGGCGAACGTCAAGAAATGCGCAGCAGCTGCTTGTGACGAAGATAAGGTGAACCCGGTAAATTCGGTTGAAATTGAGGGGAAGATGTTCTGCCGATCGTAGACCAGTATACGTACCTTGCCGTAGAGATCTCATTATTCTGGTCTTGGGATACACATACGATATAGCATAAGTAATAGGAAAGGGTAAATCACACGTAGGCAAGACGGGTGCCATCCTAACAGACTCGTACCTAGACACCAGGGTTAAGAGATGTACCCTGATGAATGTTGATGGTACCAAAGCTAGAATATGCAGGAGAAGTATGGGAAGGGAACGCGAAACTCGTTAAACAGCAGCTAAAAAAATCCCAAGATGCTTAAGAACGACTAGTAATACAGTATTAAGAGCAGAACTGGGAATGCACCCAATCAAGACAGATAGAGATATAAGAAGGGTGAAATGACAATATAAAGTAAGGAACATGCCTAAAAAGAGGCTGCCAGTCATAGTTGATGGCGCTGTATAGGAGAAAGTAACGAAAGGGCGAGCTGGAATAAGGTGGGATAGCGTAGTTGAGAAAGTATGGAAAAATATAGAGGGAAACCAAGAAGAGATGATGTCCGCCGGGAAGTTTGGGAGGTACAAGACAGAAGTAGAAGAAACGATAGAAAGAAGGGAGAGGCTAGCGCTAAGAAACAAGGTGGAATCGGGAAAACACTTAGATATATACGGGGGATTGAGGGAAGGAATGGGAATGAAAACGTATTTGCACGGCCCAATGGACTTCGCGAAAACGCTGGAACTGCAATGTCGTGTAGGTGACCTGGACCTGCCAGAAAAAAGAAAGAGGTATACCAGAGGCTGGGAGGAGGAGGAAATAGATGCACAGATGTGCCCGTGTGGCAAAGCAATAGAGAGTAGAACTCACATAGTAGGAGAATGTGACATATACAAGGAGGAACGGGATGTGTTAGGAGAGGAGATGAGGGAAATAGACGAATGTGACATGGAGGAGTTTAAGACACTAGATTACAGCGAGAAAACGATCGCTATCCTAGGAGATAGATGTTGGCCACAGGCGGCCAAACAGGAAGGGGATAAGAATAGCAAAACGTTTCTATGTAATATATGGAAACAACATATTGAGCGCCCAATTGTTGGGGGATTCTCTATTGGTCAAATGACCAAGACGAGCAACAAATGAGTACCCCCCCCCCCCCCCCCCCCCCCCCCCCCCCCCTCCCCAAACATGTAATGAGTACCCCCCCCCCCCCCCCTCCCCAAACATGTACCGGGTGGGTTGTCCTTCGTTTCTTTCGCCCGCCTTTCCGAAGCTACTATTGGTAATGGATACCTGGTACAAGGTAATAAATATAGTAACTGTGGTACCTCGTGTAGAATCGGGACGCTCGGGTTTCCTGGCGTATTATTTGAATGTGCTTTGCGCGAGAGGGTATACGCCAAGGAGCTCTGCCGGTGGCCCCTCGGAGTCTGCATGCATATGCGCCGCGAGATGCCGAGCGCACAAACCTTCTGAACGGGATGATGTTTGTCCTCGTGAAGGCGCGAAGCGAGTTGCAGTGTGAGCAAACGCGTGCCTCGTCGCTCGAAAGCCATTCTCTCGGGTTGAAAGGGTCGGGAGGGGTGGTAGAGGGTGTCGGCCAGCTCGAACGTTGCGGCAATCCTTCGTCACGCCGAAAACAAAGTGTGGCGTCCACATCGTTTTTTCGTTGGTGTTTCCGGTCGAATGTAGCTGCTTGATTTAACAGCCTCGAGACCGTGACCGTTCCTGGAATGCCGCGAGTTGGGATGTTGTTCGCCGATTTGCCCGTCCATCACTTGTCGACGCGCCTCCGACCTCTCAGTTGGAGACGGCACGGCAGCAAAGACTCGAAGGGAGGGCCAGAGACGCGAGGACCCGGAAGGCTCGGAGTCGCGATCCAGGGAATCGCGTACATTCCCCCCGCAGCTTGCTGTGCGGTGTGGGTTTTGTTTTTGGCAGAAACGTTTCAGCGTCATACGCGCCCCCCCCTCCCCCGGTATCGTGCCGGCATTGTAGCGGTGCGAAGATCTATGGCCATACGACTGCAATCATGGCATGACATGAGTATACCCCTCCCCCCGCCTACTGTATGCTCCGCCTCGAAAGGGATGCGTGGTCAATGGTCAAATGACTAAGGCAAGCAACAAATGAGTACGGCCCCCCCCCCCCCCCCCCCCCCTCCCCTCCCCCCCGCCTAGTGTACGATTGGCGCCTTTGCTGGTAGGTGGTGTTGAAAACAGAAACAAAGGATTCAATCAACCTTTATGGCGCCTGCTGTCTCTTTGGGCAGATTCACGACGGAAAGGTTGACTCAGGGGCGGCAGGTTCTGAAGACAGGCTTTGCCCCCGAAGTGATGGAGTACGCCAAGAAAGGGGTCACGGACTCCCTCAGGCCGGCCGTGTGGCGGGCGATACTGGGACTGCCGAAGGTACAGAGTAAAAGCGCGACCGTGGAAAGGCCACGCGCTCGTGAGCGCTACGTAGCAAGACTGCCGTTGCAAGAATACTGCTGGTGTCGGAGCCATCCCACAATAGGGGTGCATCAGAAATTCCTGAGCCTCTCACAATAGGAACTCAATATATCACCCGATACAATACTTGAAAGGAATTCGTTCGTGCCGCCTGACCGGCACTCGCATGCGGTAGTCCTAAAACGAATATACGAGTCATTTTTTCATCCTAACTTGTAGTTCCTCACTTATACTCAATTGGTCAGAAACCTTTGGCCCGAAAAGTGCAACCCCTACCGTGGGGTGACTCATTGGACGAGGGTAGACCAAGGGCTGTGTGTCCTGCCCCGGGAACCGCAGATTAGAACTGATATGCCTGACGCCACGGGACAGGGTTGTGCCGTTTTTGTTGTTGTTTTTGTTGTTGTTATTGTTGTGGTTCACCCCATGCGCGACAAAGTAGATGCATACCATGAGCACGAACATTATGGGAGTCGGAATCCCACTACCACGGTGCGGGGTTAGCGGAGCAAAGGCTCACCGCGAACAAGCATTGTCCAGCCGCCTCGCTCTCGTAAAAAATGCGAGCCGACACCCGCCGTTGGTTAGACAGACAAGCTCATCTTCCTCCCCTTACAAGAGTCACCGCTCTTCCCGAAGCACGAAAAGTGAGTGCAGAACGCAATCCTGTAGAGCTAATGCAGTCGTGCTTGACCTCTTTTTTTTGCGTCTACCTGCTTCCTTCCACGTTTGTCGTTTCCCGTGCTGTTACGCGTTTCCGGAGGCTCTTAGCCGCCAGGACGTCGAGTACTTTCGCGGGCTGATGTCGGATGTCGACAGGACGGTCCTCGTCACCGACGAGCTGTACACCCTGGATGTGCAATTCATCAGCGACGACGACAAGTACTTTCCTTTCGAGGTGCGCTACGGAGCACGACGCACATAATACCTCCCCCCTCCTACCCCCACCTTCCTCTACCCCCGCCCCGCCCCAATAAATTGATCAGTGCTCAGCGGTGTTGCAAGAAGTGCTGGCGGTTCCCTATCCATCGCCGACATACCATCCGCTTTTCCCCTTCGGCATGTGGCAGAAACAGAGGCTTCAAGTGGCGTCCAGTCTGAAAAAAAACGGTTTGCTTCGCACCGCGGCACCTTCGGCCATGACCCCTGGTTGTAGGGCGCTAACCCCCTTCTGCAAACAGTGCCAAACACAAGCGAGTCTCCGGTGTGTAGAGTAATCGTTGCTGGCCTTTTTCTCAAGCGGGTGTTGTTCCTGTGGTCGGAAGGCAAAGGAACACCGCGCTATCGGCGCCATGTTTTCAACGCGCGTTTTTCGCTCTCTGCTATGTTCATCGGGTGGACTCTCACAGCGCAGGCAGCCAGCTCAAGATAAAGACACTGCCCATACTGTTGAAACACTCGTAGCCTTCAAGAGTCTGTTGAATAGTACTGGTAACAGCATGCGCTTCGTGACGAATCCGAGCGTATGGATGGGCACCACCGGTCGCCGAGCCGACCCCAACCAAGAGCTCCCAGTCACCCTACCTCCCAGCCATCTTTTTTTACTCCCTGCCCCACATTCTTTAAAGCCGCCGCCCAATCTTCATGTCCGCACCCCGCTTCCTCTGCGACAAAATTATCATAGGAAACCTTGCACGACGTCATCCTGGCGTTTTCTAGGGACCCTTGGGTCCTGCGGCACAGCGAGGTCTCCCTGCACGACTTCGTTCCCATCAGCGAGGGAGTAGGCGGCAGCGAGGCGGCGTTTTTGAATGGGGGGACAGGGGTTTGTTGTCCCCCGTGTGGAGTGCAGGTTCGTCTGTGGCGCGTTTTTTGTTGGACTGCCCTGATACGTATATAGGCGTATTTTGTTGGTGAGAGAAGTTTTTTTACCTAGGGTGGCGGTTCTGTGCGCAAGTCTCCGCTTTCCTTTGACCTGCCCTGAACCTGTCGAGGTTTTTCATGGGTTGCTATGTATTACGGGGAAACATGATATTCGGAGCCAACTGTGGTGAGCACACATAGTGGGGTACTGTTTTTTTTGTTTCATCGTGGATTCTGATCACTCTGGCCCCCCGTATTGGGGCGATGGACCGGTTGAGTCGCGAGTCGCGGGAGCTGTCGCAAGTTGGTATGATACTTCCATGCGAGAAGGGTATATACCTGGTACCTGGTACTTTTTAGGCGTACGAATACTTGAACAACCTTCCGACTGGTCGTAGTAGCAGGAAATTTCTGTTTTTTTTAGGAGATAATATGCGTGGGTGTGTTGATGCTTCCCTCAGGGAACTCGCAGCCACCGGGTCAACGAGTAGGGTACCCTTAACCTGAGATATGTATTCTTGCTCTTCCTTTTCCCCGTGGCTTCCGGGTCTCCGCCCATTCCGGCGTTTGCCGTCGTTGCAACACATACGCAAAACGCCGCTGGAACAGCCCTTTCGGGGCCTGGTCAACTACGCCGCCGTGCTCTGCTTCCTGTTTGAGGAACGGGAAGCTGTGTACTTCGCGCTGAGGGCGATGTTCGCGAGGTACTGGTGCAAGCTAAACGCCCTCCGATCCGGCTCTGGGATGCTCCTCTGCCTTCTTCGGCTGTTCGAGGTGCGGCTCTGTATTCGTACTGAGGTCGTTTTATCGTGCCGCTCAGGTTCCTCGTTCCGCACCCTAGCAGCGTACATTGCGAAGCTGTTTTTTTCACGGCTTCGCGTTCCGTCGCCAGAGGTACGTAGCACTATTCATTTTTTTTGTGTTCCGGGCGGGAGTCACGGTCAGGGGAACGTCACCCTGTCAGGACCACCAGCGAATCACTCCTGCGTATAACATGTACATGTGTGCGCGTGTTCGCCTGCTCTCCTCCTTTGTTTCTTTAACGTGCCGCGCTAGACTCACTTGATGCATGCCCGGTTCAGCACGCTGTTTCGTGCCACCCCACGAGTGTGCACCTGTCTCTTTTCCGGGTCGCCGCGTATCTTATTGTAGTGGGCTATCTTGTGTCGTGCTCGACGTGTTCACGAACACACGCGTGCAATGTCGCCCGTTGAGCAATATGGCCTTCTGCGCGAATGTTTGCCTGTATTTTCCCGCGACGAGAATCGGATGAATTGCTGCCGGGATGAAAACTGTTTTGCGTGGAGTCGCCCCCCTGCCAATAGCAGGTAGCGACGTACGTTGCTCCCGGCGACTCTTGAGATATGGAGAGCGAGAGACCGCGCCTTCGTCTCTGGTTTGTTTTTGTAAGCTAGAGCATCGGTCATAGTACTGTTGCTTTCTGCTACTCGGCAACAATAGAGCTTGCCTGGTGTTGTTGTAGTTGTTGTTGTTGTAGTTGTTGTTTATGTTGTTCATGTTGTTGCTGTTGTTGTGTTGTTGTGTTGTTGTTGCTGTTGTTGTGTTGTTGTGTTGTTGTTGATGGTGGTGTTGGTGGTGTTGGTGTTGGTGTTGGTGTTATCACATATATGCCACGCTATAGCTGATGTTGTTGGTCTCACATTAACTCATTGCCTCGATGCAGTCCGTGGTCACAGGACAGACTCCAATAACTCTGGAGTGGAACATTACCTCTGGAGGAAAAAAATAACGGATTGTAATGCACATATTAACTGAACCGAATCGTATCCCTCATACAAAAATAAGAAGTGAGATCAGCATACTTACGTATCAGGTGCGTATGACACGCTGTATCAGTCGCAACAGAAACCGAGGAGATCGCAGAATAACCACGAGAAATGGACAGGATGAAACAAATCGACGTCGAAATCGAAATCAAAATGGGAAGATAAGAGGAACAAGAAAGCAACAAGGAAAATCACACAAGATAAAACACAAACTCGCAAGCTCTAAAGTAGCGCGGGGGGGGTGTAGCGCCGAGACAAAAGACAGAATCCGCTACCAAGGAGACCAAGGAAGCCAAAAAAAAAGCGTGCTCACACAACACGTTCCAATAATGTCGATGTCAATACAGCTTTTGGAAACGTGTGCTCGAGGAGGCAGAGCCTAACTTCAATCCGCCCCACTTCCCATTTCGCCCATGTTGACCTCGTTGCTACTCCGCTCTTCTCCTCCTGCCCTCCCGCCCTCGCCTCCTGAACTGTACGGGGCTGGTCGAGAGCAGTCTCTCCTGCAGCGACATCACCCGAGCCTGGTGCGGAAGCTGCGAGAGCTGGGCGTGCAGCCCCTCCAGCTGGCCATGCCCTGGATTCAGTTCGGCTTCGTCACCTACCTAGAGGCAGACCAGGCAAGTGCATCGCACATATTATTCAGTTGTTGTGTAGCATGTTGCGTGTGGCGTGTCTCGAGGACCTGCATTCGTAGTCTTTTTGGTAATCGCTTTATACTCTTCAGCCCAACGCGCACATGTTGCTACGAGCTCGGTGGCGATATGGCCAGACCGTGGTCACAGGTGTCTTTAACTTCTCCTGCTCCGGTACATGTTCTTTGGTTTTATCGCGAACTGCGTTGAGCATTCCAATTGCTTGTCGGATTTGGTCGTTTTTTTCCACAATATATTCTTGCGCTTGCAGCGACGTCATTTTACGGGGCTACTCCATACACCAGAGACATGTACTACTGTGTGCTTGTGTCCTGGTGTACCAACGGCGACTCTGTCGATCGGGAGAGGGGGGGGGGGGGGGGGTACTCATTTGTTGCTCGCCTTGATCTTCTGACCATTGCTCACGCATCACTTTCAAGACGGAACAATCGGGAGAGGGGACGGCTGAACCTGAATATTCCCTTCAGAGGGGCTTCGGTAGTTGTAGGCGTTTTCCATCCCTGTATGCCCCAGTCACAACGTCGCAACCCCCCTCCGCCGGCCCCATTGTACACTTCTCTGGTTCACACAGGTGCTGCTGCTCTGGGATAGATTGCTGGGGTATGACTCGCTCGACCTTTTGCCAGTACTAGCCGCTGCGGTGTTGGTCTTTCGGGCGAACCTGGTGATGCAGGTGGGTTTTTGTGAAGATGAGGCGAGGCGACAGGGGGGCGGTGGAAGGAGCGGCACCGCGGTATTTGAACTTTTAATTGCAACCAAACTTTCGGGGATAAAGTAGTGATAATGGGAATTGTTTTTTTTTTGCAGGCGCAAAAGGCTTGATTGTGTTGGGAGTGTTTCACTGGCCAGCGGCTTGGGGTCGTAGGAAGAAACGCAAGTGGGGACGAAAATTAGGCTGTGGGCTTGTTTTTGTTTTTTGGCAGCGTCCCTTTTGGCGGGATTCGGTTGTGGCTTCGGCGAGGTTGAACAACTTTTTCGCGTAGGCAGCAATCAAAGCTAATATAGTTTGCGCTTCCGACGTGCCGCTGGCTCTTGCGAAGGCATTCCGTACGTAATACAGCCGCAACAACAGTGTTGGTGGCTCTTGCCTGAAAAAAGTCTTCGGGAAGAAAGAGGAGCGTTCGATCGCATGGAAGGGGAGAAACCTTTCGCCTGAGACAGCCGTCAAGTTTGAGCGGGTCGAGAGTTCATCATCCAACTGTGTACAAGTACGAGTATCGCCGCCGAATGACGGGCCTTCACGTCCCGTTCTCCCGTGTGATACGTAGTGTTTTGGTTGAGTTGGGACAGGATCGAGACTATCCGTCCAAATTTATGCTTCACTACTACTGTTGATGTCCAGACTAAATAGCGCCGAGCCTTGCTTCCCATAAGATACACACATAAGACACACAGCCCCTGGCAATTATTCGAGCCACCGCTCCCATTTTTTTGACACATTTTTCTATCAGGTCTCAGATGCGGCTACGGTGATGGACATCTTCTCCGACGGGCGTCAACTCGAAGTTGTGCCGCTCCTGCAGGCGTTCATGTTTCCGGCGTGGTGAAGGGTATTTAAATGTATTGCTTTTAGATTTTGTTAGCCTTAGCTTCCAGGATAATCGTGGTGTGCTTTCGCAGTGTCCACCGGTCGTTATCATGTGTACGCGTAGCGTGTACGCGTACGAGCGTGGACACGTGACGCGTATGCGGTGCGGTAAACTGGTGGCGCCCTGAAGCGCGTGAAAGTCTAACTGGTATATCATACTGGCGTGTAATACTGCTGTAGAGGCGGTCATCAAGTAATTGCATGTAGCTGAATCGTTTCAGGGTGTCTGGGGTGCGCTAGCTTGGCCATGCGTCGCGTCTCGTGCTTGGTAGGCTCAGCGCGGTTATCTCGCTTAGTACTGGCGGCCTCACTGTAACTAAGCACGCTTGATTTTTTTATACCCTGGTACATTGGTAGTGGTGTAGTCTACAGTATAGGGTAGGGCACATTAAGGCAGCTCTGGTAAACTTGGGATTTATTACACCTCAGGTTTCGTTTTTTTTATTGGCATGGGCGACAGACTCGAGCACCATCCGACTGAAGGCAGGCATCATGAAACGGCACGGTCTTGAGCCGTCTATTGCTCTGCCGCGGCATGAATGTCTCCAACTGCGCATGACAATACTTTGTCTCTGCCCCCGCAGCATCAAATCACCCAAAGCTGGCGCTCAACTCTTTTACTAAGATTGCAAAATATATGCCACAGTAATTCCAAGTATACATCTTCTCAAAAACTTGGGTGCAGCTCGATTCGGCCTATAGGCGGCGTCCGCGGTATAGCAGTACGTCTTTTCAGGGGGGGGGATGGTGATGAACCATCCCCGGCTAAAATCTGAAGCCACGTGACAGCCTACTTGGGGTGTACGCTTGACGTACGCCAAAACATTTTTTTAAGCCATTTTTATTGCCAGGTGTCAACCGGCTTCACCTACGAAATCATTCTCAGGGAAATTCAGCAAAACGCACAAAGAGGGGATGGCCTGGACATATCTCCGGTTTTGAACAAACGTCGGATTGAGTTGAGAAGTTGAGGGTGCAGTATTCCCTAGGGTTACACCTAGGGTATTCTATGACGGAAATTCGCGACCTGTCTGTCTGTCTGTCCCCCGTCACAAGGAAACGCGTGCACCCTGGGGAGTAGCGCCCTTGCCCGTAGTGACGACGTGCGTTAATTCCAAGACGAGTCCGCAAGCCGTCTTTTAGCTGAACCGTTCCGAGGGTGCACGGCATTATGGTGCTCTTCTTGCGCGGAGCGAGACGGCGGTGTTCGTTATGTGCCACCCACTTCCCCGACCCTCAACCTTGTTCCAGGTAGAAGCCTCCTTCCGAGCGTTGCTGCTGGGGATTGGTAGGTATTGCCTGCTGCTGTGTGTCGTTCTTCTGGTGTTTATACGTCCTACCTGACATTCCTTCTTTGCTAATGTTGCCGTTTTAGTTTATGTACGGTACGTCTTTAGTTCATTTATTGAGAGCGTTTGCGATGTGTATTCCAATCAATAATGTCCACGCTTTCACTCCATCCAGGTACGAGTGTAAAATACGTTTTTTTTCATACAGGCCTAATACAGAAAGCGGTATAATTGGCGTGTTTGCGCCAGGTGACGGTGACCAGTGGACACACCGATTGATAGTGAGCATGGTAGTTTGGCTTTGTTCCTTCACTTTGGGGGTGGTTCTGAGTCAAAACCGGGTTGTTGCCCGCCTCGGAAAAGATTTCCACAGGCATACAAGGTAGCACTTTTTGGGCCAAAATGTTTCAGGCTGATGGACTTCTCGGTGCGGGGACTACCCAAAATCGCTCGATTTTCCCAATCGTTTTCGTTACAGACCGAGGCCGTAGGATTCATCATTGGACTAAGGGTGCACTGTTTTGGAAAATCACCTATTACGGGGGACCATAGTAAATAGGACCAAATATTGGTAGTAAAAATAGCGAAGTATATAGGTTTTTGAGTGTACCGTAGGTCCTATTTGTTATGGTCCCCCGTAATAGTATAAACTCCTTACGCTCATGTGAGGAACCTCAGAAACAAAATGGTGCACCCCCACCATAGCATGCGTCAAGATGGCGTTCCGATCTCCGGGAACCCATCCTCTACCCTCCATTATTCCAGAAGGGAGCCTCGCCCCTGCCCCCATGGACCTTTCACGCAGCACTGGTCACGACAGTCGCCACGCTTCAAAATGTCAACCCTGGCGCCCCTCGCGCTGCAACACCCCCCCTGCTCAACGCATAACTATCACCGATGCAAAACAGACACCCCAGTAACGCCCCCCGGAAACAGCGTGTGCGCCTTTCTCCGTCATTCCCGACCGTCGGCTCGGCGTTTTAACACCCCCCCTGCCCAACGCATAACTATCGTCGGCCCAGGACGGGCTTTCCTGCCGTCACGTGCGCCTTTTCTCCTTGGCGCCCCGTCGCTGCAATATCCACCCAGGCCGGCGTATCGAGGGTCGGTGCATATTGGAAATGCACCTTACATCCGTAGCGCTCAGTGGCCGTGGCAACGCTGTACAACGGTGACACCCAACCTGAGTAAATTAGGGGTCGGTGCACAGTAAGCTTTGCTGTGCCTTGGGTTGCCGATGAAGCAAGCTTTCTGTTGCGGGCTTCCCCTATACATCCAAATGGTGTGCAACACGTCCGGCACATATCTAATCGTTTTATGTGGAGTCGAACTTGAATCTGACCGACGGATTCGGGCTTTCGGTTCGAGCGGACCTCAGCAAACTGGGGGGTACACATCTTCATGCCGAGAAACATTCCAGGCGGTCGGGGTTGTGATGTTGAGGTTTTCAAGTGAAAACTATGCCTGGTATCAACTTTTCTTCGAATTGCCAGGGTCTATACAGTCGTCGCACAACTGACGTTCCACTGTAGAACACTTTGTTTGGCAGAAAGACGTGCTCTTCACGTTATTGGCACACCAACTTGTCCGGTGCTACTCTGGCTATGGACACCGCATGAAACAGACGCGCCTCCCCTGCAGCCACCTGTCAGACACAGCAGTAGGTCGGATCACAGCCTGCATGAACCCTCACATCACTGCAAAATTGATCGTCATATTTAACAACTTTTTTTCGTGATACCCCTAGGCCACGGAAAATTTCATCGTGATAACTTTTCATTTTATCTCAATTTTATTTTGAGGGGAACATCGACCACGAAAAATGACGATTACGGCATCGGCCGCTGCCTGAATGGGGGATGCTGAATTTAGAGTCCAGATCACAACGAATGCGAAAAACTGTTTCACACGGACACAGCATCGGTCCTACTATGCGAGACGCTATTTCACACGGGCATAGTATAATCCTACTATGCGAAACGCTTTTTCACACACAGGCACACATGACACTATTAATAGTTTTATCCAACAGGCACAGCACGATATGATAATAATGATACTTTGTACTGCTGCGCGCTCAGACTACGTACCAGGCACGCGGTTGAAAATGTCGAGTACCAGAATTGTCATTCAGTGTGGTCGCCCTTCTTTCTGCGCCTCGGAATAGTTGAGCGCCGACCATGACCTCATGGTCAGCGGCCGCCACGGACTCATTCGTACCTCCCACCCCCCCCTGCCAAAATAAAGCGCCAACGCTGTGCTCTCGCTGGTTGGCATCCAATCAACAACGATTTGCACCGGATGAGGGAAACCGCCGTGCCGCCCTTTTATTTCCAGGAGCCGCTGAACAACGACTTTGCTCCGCTATCTCGCTTGTCGGGGGCCCACATCTTCGCGGCCTCCTTAGGGTCGACGGGGGTGTACCAATCTGGATGCGCCATGTTCGGGTTGAACCGGTAGTCCATGAACACCTGGACGGCAAATAGGGGCGAATGGGCAACATAAGGACACGCCAAAATAGCATCGGAATACGGAGGGTGACACATGCACTCCCGCTCAAATTCACCAAGGGGCCGATGTTTTGACCTAGAGCAGAGCCGGGGATTCCCCCCACGGCGCGCTTTGTGCCCAGAGCGTTTCCTTATGACAAGCGCCACAGCCGAAGGATGGCCGGGGTCATCTGGGATTGGAACGAGCGTGGACGCCATATATCTTCTTCGCTACTACAGTAGCAGCGTACTGGCGTGTGTTCCTCGAGAACCGGAATCGAAAGCAACTTGCAAGCCAAGCTTGCGCCTGTGCCCCGTGTCTTGAAAAACAGAAAAAAACGAGCAACAGGAAAAGTGAGCCCAGCAGCAGGGAGGACTCCGGTATTGTGTGTGCCTCCTCGCGTGCCCGCCCTGCTGTGGCTCTGACACTCACCTCTTGGTCTTGCAGACCTCCCCGGCAGGCCAACAGAACCACGCTCTCGACCAGCGCGGACCGGTCCAGCTTGCCCCCGAACAGTGCTTTCGGTGGACTGTGATATCTGAGAGCGTCAGAGCAGCCGAAGGAACCCGCATTTGGAGGAGAAGAACATGTGTTAATAGCTATTGGTAGATGTTTTTCAAGTGGGAAGAGAGAACTCGGGGCCACGCATGACACCAACTGAAACACGCTTGACCCTGCTCACCAGTGGTTAACAACTATTAATATAACTATGCAATTTTCGGGGGGCATTTGCAGTAATCAGAGCCCATGATGGGCCCGGAAAACAGGTATCCCTTGTTTTTTACACACCATATTTGGCTCTGATTACCGTGTTCCCCCGTAATAGGAGGCCGTGGTTCGACCCCTTTGTTGACCACTCTACACTACAACCAGTACAATAGGGCCAAACGAGGCCTTGGCGCGCCCTAAAGGACCGATCTCCTACTAGTAGCATATTGGCTGGTTGACGATTTCCAGTACCAAAACACGACCCCTGTTCTGGAAGCACGTTGATTCGGCGGCCTCGCTGTGCCGAGATACTTTCCTTCCCTCGTCACCGCCTTTCCAACAAAGGAGCGGACGACGATCGATCGGTCTATCCATGTATCCGCGTCACATGCTTATGCAGAAGTGCGGTCCCTTTCCACGGGCCCAAAGCCACAAAACCTCCCGCTGTTGTCCTGAGAAAACTTCGGCTCAAGAGTCAGCGAAAGGAGCGAGCATTGATACAAGACGTGTCACAACCGCTTTGAAGCCAAAGGGCGGAGGTTGAACACCCCGGGGGCCCCGTCCGGACAAACGCGAGGTGTGACACATCAGCTCCGAAGGGGAAAAAACAGCTCCCTTGAAAAACAAATGTCAGAAACAAACAAATGAAGACTGCTACTGTAAAACATCCACACAGCGCGTTTGCCGACGCAAGCCACCGCACGAGTTTTTATTTCTCCCTCGCGAAAAGGCGGGCACAAATAACCCCCCCCCACCGGGGGAGAGACTCCCCCCCGCTCCCCGCCAGGCCGCTTCCACCCTCACACCTCCTCTTCAGGAGCGCCCGACCGGCCCCCCTCGCACCTTCTCCACCGCCGCCACTACCATCACCATTGCCGCCAATGCCACCACCATCGGCTTGCAAGTCGAACGACCCACTGCAACCAGGAAGCGGGAGAGCACGCACACGCGCTCTGCACCACGACTATTGGGCCAAGATGCGAAGCACTACGAACCTACAGTAGTTCCCGCCGAATACAGTACAGATTGACAAAACGCTTGGAACCCAGCAGTATTGGCTGTGTTGTTGGTGTTGGCGGAGACATACTGTTACTCCGCCAAATGGTGGTGAGGGCCAACGCCGCCGCCGTCACCGCCACCGTCATTGTCGCCACCGCCATCAATTGCAAGCAAGACCAACGACCCCCGACAGCAGGCCGCATGGGCGCACGCATACAAGCGCTATATACACCAGGTATACATCAGTGAGTCGACGTTACGTCGGCGCCTGATAATGGGGCTTTTTTTATAATGAACACGCAAAGGCAGCACAGACGTCGAGGCCCCTTGGACCACGTAACGGTTTTACATCCAAATGGACCGCATTTCGATACAGTGCAAAACCCACACAGCATATTATAGTGTTCTTTCAATACAATTATCCTGACTGGCAGCACTCCAACTCGGCCTTCTCTCACCTGTTCGGGACTAGCGCGCGCAATTGCTCCGGAAAACGCCCTCCCTTGGCGATGCCGACATCCGAATCACTCAGCGCCGGGAAGTCGTACGCCACCTGCAGCACGTTGGCCGCGCTGCCCGCTGGAGGGTGGTTGGCGGCGTGCGCGAAGGTAAGGGGAGACGACGGAAGCAGTCCCGCCGTGCGGCCGTCAACGAGGCACCCGTCCGCCCTCCCCATCAGGAAGTGCTCCTCGTCCGGGAGGAGCGAGGCGGCGAATTTTTCGTCCCTGAGGTGTTCGGGCAGGTGAACGAATCCCTGCGACAGTAGATAGAAACCCGTCGGGTGGACGGGCGGGCGGGCGTTCGGGGGGGCTGATATCACGTTGCAGGGGGCGATCAGAGGTAGCACACAGATGTGGATTTTTCTATATTAACTGCAGCGGTAGTCGGAGCGAGGCGAGCAGACTTGGAGATGCTTTGCTGTCGCCATCTGGGGGGCAACCTACACGTCCACGTGAACCCGTTGACGCCCTTAGCCTCGTCGCGACCGACCATTAAGGACGTCAACGCCAACATCAGCAGGCACGGGACCCGTACAGCAAGTGGATGCAATCCAACAAACGGCGATTGTCGGTGAGTGCGCACTGCCAAGTACAAGGAACACGCCAAGTGCCACATCGCGCGGAAACCGCAAGAGCGCTGCGAAACCGCAAGAGCGCTCCGAAACCGCAAGAGCGCTGCGAATGATGCCGTCCGCGATTGCCCTCGATCTTTCCCTATGGAGCCGGGTCTTCTCCCACTACCGGTCAGGAGCAGCGACCCTCTGCGCCTGCTTCGACCAGCGACAGGGGCGTGCATGCGTCAAGCGCACTGGGGTTGCACCACCGACACAGAGCGCTCCCAGCTGGGGTCAGTTGAACGCAAAATAAAAGAAGGGGCCCGACGGCGGTTCAGTTTTAGCCGCCCCCACCGCCGCCGCAGGTCAACTCGTAGTACTGCTGTTTCCGTGGAGCAGTTTCACCAACATGAGTCTCTCCCCGGAGGAGGCCACTAGGGTCGAATCACGCCGCACGAGCACAAAAGGGAAACCCAACAAGAACAAAAAAAACAGAAACAATAAGAAACACGCAACAGAAAGGTCGACACGTGAGCAAACGGGCCACATCAAACGGCTCTTGTTCGCAATCCACGCACCTCACACAGGGCTGCCCTTTTGCGTCGCGCCTCACCATTACTTCGAAGTATACGATAGGGCACGCCCAAAAAACAAAAAAACTCACCGGATATATCGCCACAACGGCACCCTCCGGAGCCGACCCCTCCACAAAAAGGCCTAGTCCCGCCCCCGGCACACCCGACGCCTTAACGACGGTGGTGAAACCCAGCTCCGAACGCAGCATCTCCTTCAGCAGCTTCCGTCTCCAGGCCTCGGTGGAGTCGCGTTCAGCGGCGCTGAGCGATTCTCTCGGGGTGACGTTTTCTAGGGACGGCGAGAAGGAGGAAGACGAGGTGCTCCTTCTCGCGGGCGCGGGGTGGGAATCTCCACCACCGTCGCCATTGTCGCCACTGTGAGTGACTGTGGGAGGGGGCGGGGATGCGGTTCGAGCCGCGTCGACTAGGTTGAAATACGTCACCAACTGGGGCGGGGGGAGGGGGCGTGGACGGGGAACGAGGGAGGGAGGGAGGGAGTCTCGAGAGGTGGCTGTCGGAATGACTGCCGGCTGCTACAAGCACGAGTATTGTCCTAACCCTAAGCAAGCAAACACGCAAGCAGGCGAGCAGGCACGCAAGCCGGCACGCAGGCAAGCAGGCAAGCAGGCAAGCAGGCAAGCAGGCAAGCAGGCAAGCAGGCAAGCAGGCAAGCAGGCAAGCAGGCAAGCAGGCAAGCAGGCAAGCAGGCAAGCAGGCAAGCAGGCAAGCAGGCAAGCAGGCAAGCAGGCAAGCAGGCAAGCAGGCAAGCAGGCAAGCAGGCAAGCAGGCAAGCAGGCAAGCAGGCAATCAGGCAAGCAGGCAAGCAGGCAAGCAGGCAAGCAGGCAAGCAGGCAAGCAGGCTGGGAGGCAAGCAGGCAATCAGGCAAGCAGGGAAGCAGGGAAGCAGGCAAGCAGGCAGGCAGGCAGGCAGGCCGGCAGGCAGGCAGGCAAGCAGGCAAGCAGGCAGGCAGGCAGGCAGGCAGGCAGGCAGGCAGGCAGGCAGGCAGGCAGGCAGGCAGGCAGGCAGGCAGGCAGGCAGGCAGGCAGGCAGGCAGGCAGGCAGGCAGGCAGGCAGGCAGGCAGGCAGGCAGGCAGGCAGGCAGGCAGGCAGGCAGGCAGGCAGGCAGGCAGGCAGGCAGGCAGGCAAGCAGACACGCAGGCAGGCAATCAGGCAGGCAGGCAGGCAGGCAGGCAGGCAGGCATGCAGGCAATCAGGCAAGCAAGGACAGAACAAGCACACTACTACTTACTACTGAACTTGGTGTGCACCGCTGGTTTTACAATGGAACTACAACTCAGGCACATTCCGGCGAATACTGGCGATGGTGCCGACCTGGTCGTTGAGCCCTGTTTGAGCCTTCCGCTTCCTGGCCAGCGGTTTGAGTGCCGCAATTTCCCTCTCCAGCTTAGCGTAGCTCTTGGAAGGAAGTCCTCCGTCCGCTTGCTGTTGAGCAACAGCATAGGAGGCCGTAAGGACAGCTGCACGAGTGACATCGAGCTGATCCTGGATCTCTCGAGGGCTCAACCGCGCCGGCCGTAGCTTGCCCAAGATCGCCCTGGCGATCAGCATTACCGCAACGCTCCTACTCGACTGCGGCGCAGCTGGCGACAGGACAAACACGTCGCACACCGTACACCTCCTGGAAACATGTCACCCCGCAAAAGAACGCCGCGCTTGCGTATGAAAACCCCCATTTTGTCTTTTTGTCTTTTTTCAATGGGAATGACTATCATTCCCATTGTCTTTTTTCTTTTTTTTCACCTCTTTCGAGAGTTGACCATTTGACAAATCCGACGTACCTGGTACAGCAGTAGTCTCCACGTCCTGGTAGGGCAGACTAGCTATTAATAGCTCACCGCGTGGCTCGGAGCTAGTTCATTGCGGAGGAGATCATTCACTATCGAACTGCGTGTGCTACCTCATGTTCGCGGTATGGACTACCACTACACTGTAAGTAGTAGATAGCTCTTCCACACCACAGCAGGGCAGCAGCAGCAGCAGCAGCAGCGGCAGTGGTCAGCTCCCCTTTCGGGACTCGAAGGCTGTTGTATGGGCGTCCCTTTTTCCAAAACTTGGGGACACGAAATAAAACCCCCATCTAATTAACAATGCAAAAAAAAGAAAAGTGAAGAACGTACATTTCTGTCGGGACTCGACAGGATGATGACAAGGGGAGGGCGCGACTGCTGTCCGCTTAGACCCCCATTTGCTGCGATTACTTCTCTGTGCCTCACTTCCAAGTAATTCCAAAACTTGCAAATCAGGTACCATCGCAAGACTGGTCGATGCACCACTCCGAACACGCAATATCTCGAGCCGCGAAGGGCATTCTTTTGATCAAAATACGTGCCATTTTGGCGAAATCGTCGCATGTGGCCCACACGGCACGGGGGGAGAGGGTGGGGCTTGGCGCAGACGGCTTGTCTCAATGCCAGCTACCCCTGCTCGTGGCCGCACCGTCGCAGCTAACGTCCCTCCGATTCTTACAACTTTTTCGAGAGTCATGCTTGCTCGGCGTGGAACCGAAAAAGAGTTTTAGACAAACAAAAAACGAAAAGGCGGCTAAGAAAAAAAAATGGTGTTTCAAGGAGATTATTATTGCGATACCTGTCACAGAAGTAGTAAAGGTTTTGAAGAGTGGCAAGCAGTGACTGTAACAGAACCCAGAGCACGGTAACACGACCATCACCTCAAGACGCCGAGAGGCAAAGTCGTGTCCCTGCTCTTCATTGCCACAGTCGGCGGATCGACGAGCCGTAGCTATCAGCACCAAGCAAGCCGTTTAGACAGAGCTAACGCTCGCGATGTGTGCAGCGTGAAAGCAAAAGGTGCGCCGTTGTGCAAATAAAAACTCCCGCCGCCATAGCATGGTGCTATTTTATCGAAAAACAAAATCCGATTCGGGTGGTCGAATCGATTTACCTCGACGGGCCAGCACGGACTGCCACCATCAGTACGGTTATCCCCTCTCTGACGCCGGAGCGCACCGCGTCTCCCCGCCCCTAGCCCAAGCCTCATCCCTTCATGTACCCGAACAAGCTGCCGGGTTCACAGCGAACGCTCTCCCCTCGCTCCCTTCTCGTAAGGAGAACCCAAAATCCCTCGTATCTACCCGAGTGTAAGCGCGAAGCACCAACTTCAAGGCTATCAACCGCTCGTCAGCATTCACGATTCCCACCAATCTCGTCCAGGTTTCCACTATGAGCGGCGGTTGGCCCGTTGCTTCCCTCATCCGACTACAGACACGCATGACAATGGATACCCCCCCCCCCCCCCCGTCCCCTCCCACCGCCCCTCCTCCCCCGGTCACCCCCCCCCCCGCATCCCCTTCGAAGCTGTCATCCATTGCAAGTCCGCCTCACAAGGGGTTCTTGTGTGATGCAGCTCAACCTTCACGAGACTCGCCCAACATCTCACGGCGCTCCGCGCTCGGTGCAAGCAATGTCTGCTTGGTCGGTGAAAACCGGACGTGCTCCGTCCTGGCATTGTAGGTATGCGAGGGTCTATGGTCATACGACTACGGTCATGCATGACATGGGTACCCCCCCCCCGTTCAAAACTAGCCGCCCTCTATATGAGGCTACCCAGAGTAAGGCTCCGGCAAAATGAGGGAGGCGAGGTCCTCACGCACGAAGTCGTCCCTTTGCTGAAGGACGCCGATCACCTGAGGGATGTATTCATGGCACACACAACAGTCGAGGGGTTGGGTGGTCGTGTGATGACCCGAGCCGCAAGGGTCGGACGGAGCGGATGAGGAAGACGGGCTGCGAGCGAAACAACAACACAGCTTTTAAATGAACCTTTTTGCTCCATACAGTACCCCCCCCCCCCCCTTCTATGCTATGGATAGCGTGGTTGAGAAAGTATGGAAGGATATAGGGAGGGGCCAAAAAGAGGAATTAACCTTTTCGCTCCATACAGTGCCCCCCCCCCCCTCTATTCTATGGATAGCGTAGTTGAGAAAGTATGGAAGGATATAGGGAGGGGCTAAGAAGAGGTGACGTCCGCTGGGAAGTTAGGAAGGTACAAGGCAGGAGTAGAAGAAAGGATAGAAAGAAGGAAAAGGCTAGCGCTAAGAAACAAGGTGGAATCGGAAACACACTTGGAGATATACGGGGATTGAGAGAAGGAATAGGAAATGAAACGTATTTGCACGGCCCAATGGACTTCGCGAAAACGCTCAAACTGCGATTTTGTGAAGGTGACCTGGACCTGCCAGAAAAAAGAAAGAGGTATACCAGAAGCTGGGAGGAGGAGGAAATAGATGCACAGATTTGCCCGTGTGGCAAAGCAATAGAGAGTAGAACTCACATACTGTAGTAGGAGAATGTGAAATGTACAAGGAGGGACGGGCTGTGTTAGGAGAGGAGATGAGGGAAATAGACGAATATGGCATGGAGGACTTTGGTACAATATATAGCAGCGAGAAAGCAATCGCTATACTATTAATAGGAGATAGATGGTGACCACAGGCGGCCAAACAGGAAGGGGATGAGATTAGCAAAACAATTCTATGTAATATATGGAAACAACAGAATGAGCGCCCAATTGTGGGAGGTGTCTCTATCAGGAGTAGGAACGGTGCTCCGTCTCGAAAGGGATGCGTGGTCAATGGTCAACTGACTAAGGCAAGCAAAACATGAGTATGCGCCCCCCCACCCCCCCTGTCTATGGCCATACGACTACAGCCATGCATGAGATCGAGTACATCTCTCCTATCTTTTGGAATGAAAAAAAGCAGTGCGGGGGCGAATTATGTACGAAAAAAAAACATGAAGAAACATCAAGTTTGCTTGATTGTAGTATACCCCCATTCAAGTTGGTCTCGGGAAAGGAGGTGTGGTACGTATCGGAATGACTGTTTTTCGGGTTCCCGTGATATTATATTTTGTTCAATCCAACTCTTAATTCAAGTCGTTCGTTTCCAAAACGTAGCTGCACATACAGTACGACTGTTCACGGTACAACAGCCCAGCTCCCAGCTACCCAGACTCCAGCTCCTATATATATGTTTTTTTTTTTTCTTGGTACTATGCTACCGCAAAAATATTCAGCTCTGAACTCGAGTGCCGTAAGTTTGTCCTTTGGGGACAACGGGACAGTACATACTACTGCACGAGAATATAGTAATCGTTTGGAGGGTAAAGTGAATACAAAATGCGCATTATATTCTCGGTTTCACCCTGATGTTTACTTGGGTACCTGGTACTGCTCAGCGTGCGTCCCCGGTGGCTTGGTACGTGGTCCTCATGCCTACTTAGCTGGAATACGTGAATTTTAATCCCTATCTAGCGCACATACGCGATTTTGGCTTGAATGAGAATGGAATAGCGTCCAGCACGAGAGCGTGAGTGAGGCCCCCTATTAACGAAAAACAAAAACTTTCGTAACTTAATACCTAACAAATGTGAATCTCAACTGACAATAATTTCGTAAAAAAAATGACTTCGGGTTCTATCGAGGAATGGCGTGTTGTGTTGAAAACTCGAAAAACGCACACGGGTCAACAAACACCCGTGGGCAACCAACGAGGCGAGCGACGGCCCGCGCCCCCCCCGGGCGCCGCCGCCCGCGGCAGATTATTTCTGCCGGCACCGTCTAAGAGGCTATCGCTCTTGGGATGTCTTGGGAGGCTGGCGGACTCCCGATGCCCCACGCGAGCAGCAGCGACGGGGAAACAGCAATATATATTTTTAGCGTAAGCCGTGATTTGGGAGGCAAAGAGTGATGAAAAACTGGGTTCGCGACAGCCTCGTAATTTCTTTAGGCTCCGCGGGTGGCCTGCTGTGCTAGGGGCCGTCGGACCTCGCGATACGACTGCTACGGTGCCCTGTTCTGCCTCTCGGGAATGTTGGATCTCTCCTCTGGACCAGTTGACGACGCCGCTCAAATTTGCGGGGCTTGATTCGGTTTCATGGAACATGCGACGTCGAGTTGGACAAAGTCTCCAAATAGAAGACTCGCCCTATGAGCAGGACTGATCGGCACAAAATCTCGTGCAGGATGCGGGTCTTCTTGGTCAAGACGACTTTTCGGCCGCCCAATTTGTTTTTTGGAAAAACGTCACCAAAACACGTGGCGAAGCCGCGCTCCTGCCGACCTCGAGCCCCCCGAAGGATTGGGGTTGCAGGGCTAGGGACAGACCTGGCTGGGGTCGGGTTGGAAGGTTGAAATTAACGACACACGCCTTACACAAAGTCTTGTGCCGAGCAGTCCTGCACAGAGCGAAATCCCAAATTGAGTAACACGGAGGGCAAAAGAAGCCCCAAACACTTTCTTGTGGTTTTCGGTATTTTACATGATTTCAATCGGAAACGCCTGCTTGGTGATTCACTTTGCGACCAATCAGATGCAACTCAAATAAAAAGGAGCAAAACATCGAAATTCAATAGGAAAACCCTCGCTAATACAAGCTATTACAGGCCCTTAGCAGAATTCGATGAAAATCGACGACAGGTGAGAATGCTGAATGAACCCTACGCGCGATAAAAATGAAGGCACGTACCGGGGGGGAGAAGGGACGTCACCTGTGACCGCGGCTTGTCCAGAAGCTGGGAAGCAAGAGTGTCGAAAAAAACAGAGCAAAACAAACACTGTACTCCAAACGACCGGGGAGTTATCAAAGTAACTCTAAGCAGCTGCGGCGGACTTTCGCTTGAGCGAGCCACGGCAAACAGCACACATAAAAAAAGGCGGTTTTCTACTTGTCCGCTTAACCATATGGGCAAGCTCGGTCACTTCAAGCTATCAGCGCAAAACAAAAAACAAATCATCACCGTACGGTACTGTACCGGTAACGGCCGCGCCGCACCGTTTCTTCACCTTTGTCGGCCTTTGATAAAAAAAAATTACGTTCGTGACGTGCGTGACGTCATCACGACGTAAAGCCGACGGCATCACGACATCAAGCTGACGTCATCATCAAAAATCATAGCGTCATCGCCTCACCTCGTCGGCCGTTAGCTGCGCCTGAAGAGGCGACCCGGGCTCCCAGTAGTCGGCGGCGTCCTGTGGCCGCTCGAGGTTCAGGAGAAGCGAGACCTGATGTACAGGTGCGCGCAGCGTTGGGGGGGGGGGGGGGGGTTGGAAGTCAGAAATGGGGGAGAGCTGGAGAGGCAATTTTCTCCTATTACTGTAACCCCTTCGGGACGGCTGAAGAGCGATGGGACCAATGGTTGATAAACTTTAACGTTACCAGACCGTCTACGAGCAGCGTGACAGCCCATGCCGTACGACTCCTAGCGGTGCCACTGCCACTATGAATAGGACATGACACCAACTAATCTAGTCCCCCAAATCAAGCAGCCAACCGTTGCTCTGAGCGTCATTTTATTCAAGCGTAAATTTCCTTGCTGAAACCTCAAGAGGGTTTGCAAGCTATGTGCAACTGCTACGCATTCTTTGCATCGCCTGAGAGCAGGCTTCGGAGCTCGCGTTTATGATTCTGCAAAAAATGGGAAGCAATTCAACACGGGCTCAAAACGAACGCACACAGGCTTGACCACATAAACACACAACCGAAACACAAAAAACCAAGCCATAACATACACAGCAACCTCGGCCACAAACACAGCGCATACAAGCACGGACCAATATACAATCGAAACACCTGGCCAACAGACCGTGGACAAACAACAACAGGCTCCTTTGAATCGCGCGACCAATTACGGGGTCCTCCGCCTCAAAATACTTCCCGTCTGTTGCAAAATACGCCTTGCCCTGTCCTGTCCCGCCTCGTCTTGTACTGCTTCTATCAGCAACGGGAGCAAACATCTCAGTCGAACAAATGCGTTTCCATAGAGAGCAGCGGGGTTCTATTGGCCGAACGTGTGGCAACAACACGTAGAGCGGCAGATGCGACAACGCAGTAAGCGCGTGGGCGTGGTCGGCTCTGCACAGAGCCCTCCATGGCGCGAGCGCAGGTCGAAACAAAGCAGACTGAACGACAGAGCACACGTTTGTTGGGACTATGGCAAAATTTCCCGATACAAGCACTGGGCCTTGCACAAATAGCCGAACGAAGAAGAGGGACTACTGAACTCGCAATCTCGCCGCGTGTTGCAGTTCTTTTGTCTCTCCACAAAGAGTGCATTTTCGTTGATACTCGAAAGAAAGCACTTACGGCACTCGTGCGTTGTGACTACACATCCACAAGACGCGTAGACAAGCATTCATGGGCTACAAAGTCCATCCTCCAACAAAACAGAGAAGGAGCAACTTTAGGTGTTTTGAGTGTCTGCATCAAACCAAACATAACCGACAATCCCGAGAACTTGCCTGCACCAGTCTGGAGAACGGCTCCCGCGCCCCTCGCCCGGCCTGCTGCGTGAAAAAGCCCATGACGCAGCGGAGGTCCTTGTCCAGCTGGAGTTGCCGCGGGAAGGGAGGGGTTAACAAGGCAGACCACACCAGATCAGATCCCTAATTCACCAGGGCTGAGCATTGATACAGTATGCAGTAGCAATATATTGATAGAGCTGGCCAGTGTAATCGTCAGTAGTTTTTTTTCAACTCACGTGCGCCCAAAAAACACGCCATACTATGATACGGAAACCCACTCGGGAGGAGAGAGTAGAAAGGAGGGGCAGTTTACTGCTGCAAATTAGTATCCGCGATTACTTTTGACGACAGTATTGTCGCTACTGACTTGAGCGCGCCAGTGCCAAGCCCTACAGTTCACACATCGGACCATATCAGATCAGATCCCCATGTCACACATCGAACAAATTACATCAGATCCTCATTCGACGATCTAGATATTTCGGGGCATACAGATCCCTGATAATACTATGTGATTAGCACGGTGTAGATAATGTTTTCCGGGTGAAACCTGCTTTATGGCACGGCTCTTGCGAATATGTTTTGAAACGGGCGTGATCTGCATGGTGCGGCTCTTTGCACAACATATCATAACGGCAAGGATATAGGATCTACCGTACACACAAGTCTAGATCGTGATATGTCTGTTTATCTAGATAACAGTATGTCTGTCTAGATCATGATACGCCTGTCTGATGTGTCAACAGGTACGAAGAAGCCCAGAAAAGTATTCCAGGTGGCACCACCCCCACGAGCAACACCGGCAGTACCAGCGCAAGGGGACATACAGAAAAAATCCCCTCCTCACCCAATCCACCCCTTCCAAGCTTGGGGAACTCCCGTGAGTCCAGTCCTCCCGTACGTAGTATACCAAAATTAGCGTCGTAAACAAATGCCTGGTACACGTACGTACAGAAGTACAAGCTACCGTAGTATATGTAGCCTGTAGCACCCTTTTCTTCCTCTCGGCGAACGTCGCCATTCTGTTATTAGTCCCTCATTGTGTCAAAACAGAGACCCTCTCGCAAACATGAGGAGGGGGGGGGGGGGGGGCTGCCAAACACGATGCCGACACCTCATCACCTGCTTCAGAACTGTACCCACGTTTTCGGATAAAATCACTTGTAATTAGTGTGGGATTGTTCTTCCACCAGTTTCGGACAGATCAGATGAATCAGATAGATCTTCTACAGATCATTCCCACCTGATAATCTAGATTTTGTAGGGCAGATAGACGGCATATGTGCTTACACAGGTGACGCACAACAACTCGTAACGGCAGGATCTGACATGTGAAGGGTGACTTCCTGCACAACAGCTCAAAACGGCACGTAGGAATCTCGATCTAGATCGTGATCTATCTGTCCGGCGTGAAAAGGGATAACGCCTCGCCCACCTGCAACCCCCCCAACTGGGTGAACATACGCCTCTTTAGAGCCAGCTCCAGCCTCTTGGCAAGGTAAGCGGCGACGAGGGTAAGGAGTTCCAGAAAGAGGGATTCCGACAGCCCCCCCGGTGGTCGATATGGCTCCAGCAAAAGTCTTCAGCGGGATCGGGTCGCGCGGTGCAACGTGTCGGGGTGTCGCGCGAGATACGAGAATCGGGCACGACAGAGCAGGGAGCAGTGGGGCGGGGGGGGGGGGGCGTAAGGGAGAATTTCGATATGACAAAACGCCATGACACATGGTGGAAAACCGTCGATTTTACGTGAGAAACCCTGGTTAGAAGCTGGGACCTAACCGCACAACAAGGATCACACTTCCAGGCTGGGGGCCCAACCCCTGTCCCGTTTTGGGGGGGAAAACTTCTCATGATTTGAGTGATTCGTGCCCAAAACGGGACTGCGGTCTACACTAAAAGTGGGACTTTTTTTTTCACAAAGCTGGGGCCATAATTCCAAGCTGGGACCCTACTGCCAAAGCGGGACCTCAACCCCATGACAGGCACTTCTTCGAATTTAGGGCGCCTGCTCAGTACTGGTCAGAGGCGTCGTGCAGAACGGCCCGCACGAGGGACCACATCAAAATGTAAACCGGCACATTTTTGTAGGAAGGCTCCCTCTTCCTCTCCCCAAACCCTTAGAAAGACCAAAAGGGTGGGCAATTATCCACCACGAAAAGCAGTACAGAAACAACAGGAAGCTCCTCTCCTACCTCCTACCCCCGTACCCACCCCCTCCCGCCCACCCGATATGCCGAAAAACAAAATGAATTCGACGCTGTCATCCGTATGCAAGAAACTACTCACAAGTAACCGAAAACCGCCCAACAGGCGGTTCTTAGTATAGCAGGACGCAGCTCAACCTTCATGCAACTTGCTCGAACACCCCACAACAGGCGGTTCTTAGTATAACAGGACGCAGCTCAACCTTCATGCAAATTGCTCGAACACCCCACAACAGGCGGTTCTTAGTATAACAGGACGCAGCTCAACCTTCATGCAACTTGCTCAAACACCCCATGGCGCTTCGCGCGCTTGCTGCAAGCAATGTCTGCCTGGTCGGTGAAAAGCCGACGTGCTCCGCCCCGGCATTGTAGGGATGCGAGGGTCTACGGTCAAACGACTACGGCCATGCACGACAATGACTACCGCCCCCCCCGCCTCTTCTTTTTACTCCCCAAAATACTCATCCTGCCCCCCGCCCCCCCCCAACCATTGGAGGTCTCGATTAACCCTTTTAGAGCAACAGTCCCGTTTTGGGGACACACAAGTCAAATTCAAAGTAGTTTGTCCTAAATTGTCCCCAAAACGAGACTGCAGTCCTGAAAGGGTTAAGAGGAGGGGAGGATCGGTTCTCCGTCTCGAAACGGATGGGTGGTTAATTGTCGAATGATTTAAGGCCAGCAACAAAATGAGTACGCCCCCCCGCCCTCCGTCCGGCCACCGCCATGGTGTGGACATGTCTTGCCTTACCTAAGAAATTGTACCAGGGTGTGAGCGAAAGGGTCCTCAGCTTCGTTAGCGGCGTACTGGTTCTCCGTGAGCTGGAATGACACGGGGGACTTTTCTCCCAGATGCGACGAAACCACCGTTCGGACCACCGGTCGCAGGCGGTTCAACACCTGGGGAACGGTTTCCGTATGTAGGAACGAATAAAAAAACAGTACATATATATATATAAATAGTACAAGTTGTAGCAACCATTTTCCCGCAAAGGATGATGTCAGCCCCCAAGCGGTTGCCCCGCAACTCCCAAGCGATTGCCCCGCAACTCCTAAGCGATTCTCCCGAAAAAACAAAACAAAACGAACAAAAAACATAAGCAAAACATGGCAGAAAAAAACAAGTAAGAGTTGTTCCGCGGTTGTGGCCCCAACTACAGGTGATCGTCCAACCGCAACTGACGGTTTTCCCGCAAAGTATTTCCCCGCAAGTTAACGTAACGCATGTGATCCCCCCGCAAGGGAAAGGTCACGGAAATGCCGGTTTGGAGGAGAGGAGGTGGGAGAGTGAGATGGGGGGGGGGAGGAGGTGGAACTACTGCCGTCATCAACCACGCCTCCTGTATCACCCCAAGAGAGACCTTGGGCCAGCGGAACGCCGCACTAGCAATAACCCCCCCCCGAATGTTGATATATTGAAGATATGTAGCTATATAATTATATAGCGTTGTTCCGAGAATTATAAATACCAATACATTCAGACAAGGCAGGGCGCAGCCCGAAAATACGATAAATCGACTGAGTAGGGGGGGGAGCCACCCCCACCCCCCCCCCGGGCTCTCCGAAACCACAGAAGGGACAAAAACAGAAAGCAAAACAATCCAGAACACTTCTGAAAACATTCCCAAACCCTTCTCCTCCTCCTCCTCCTCCTCCTACCGAGACACTCCCTCCTCACCTCCTCCAGGCAGTCGCTCGCGGACCTCGCGAACAGCGCCTTCGTCGACCCCAGGCCCTGCAGGCACGACATCACCCTTTCCGCGTCATATCTCGTACCCCCGAACGCCGCCGAGGCGTCCCTCTCCAGCATCTCCCGCAGCCGCACCGCAAACTTGGAACACGCCTCCAAGGTGTTCACGAAAACCAAGCACTCGTTGCTCATCAAGCCGGCCCCCGCGCCCCCCCCTCTCCCACCCCCACCCAAGGCCGACGAGGAAACCCCGCGCCCCCCTGGGCCACCGCCGCCGACCGCGGCGCCCCCTGCCCCCCCGGGGACGCTTCCCATCCCTCCCCCGGAAGCGACGCCTCCGGAGGCGCCGGGAACCGAGCTTCCGACAGCACCGACCCCAGTTCTGGGGGGGGGGGGGGGGAGTGTTCAAGAAGGGTTTGGACGGGCCGAAGGGTGGAGGGAGTTGTAGGGGGGGGCGGTGACGGTGGTGGTGGTGAGGGGGAGGGTGTCTTCAAGGTTTTCGTGGGTGCCTTGGTTTTAACGGGGAAGCACAACATGTTGTGAACAGTGCCAGTCTTACTACAGGTATGTGGTGTGATTATCAAAAAGTTTGCACCGCAAGCCTTAGTCCTGAAGTAAGCACGTATACTACTGGTGGAGATTGCGGCGTTAACACGAAGCCCTTTGAGTATGGCGAGGAGGAGGAGGAGGAGGAGGAGGAGGAGGAGGAGGACGAGGAGGAGGAGGAGGAGGAGGAGGAGGAGGAGGACGAGGAGGAGGAGGAGGAGGAGGAGGAGGAGGAGGAGGAGGGGGAAGGTATTGCCAAATAAGTCTGCATACACAATTTTCCCTCCAATTTGTAAAGAATGGTATCAACGTTAACACTGAACAAACGGACGAACGGACGACCGGAGCTGAACCCGAACCAGGAACGCCACCTTACACACCGGAACCAACAATTGGGCTGCATGCAAGCTGATAAAAAAAGAAGAGATATACACAGCTGTTCACGCGGCCACACAAACGCTCACACACACATACATCGCCGCCACAGGCGTGTATCACCGCCTGAACAAATTCACGTATCTCTTGAGATGACTGCTCTTTATATGGTTGGGTGTCTTAGGGTTGAGTATTCCGTCGAGTGCGTCTGAATCCTTGCACACCTCGGCGGGAACGACCACGATCTGAATCATCTCCCAAGTAGATCATGCACTGTAGATCCTGACCTGCCGCCATCAAAAGTTGTGCAGTATCTGTTTATAGCACAGATCCAACCGAGTAAACGTGTGTCCTAGATCGCGCAGATTATACGGCTCCCACCCGGCAGCATGAGCTGGATCATACAGATCATACAGATCAGGGATCTATCTATCTGCCCTGAAATATCTAGATCATCAAGTTGGAACGATCTACATGATCTGAAGATGATTCGTCTGATTTGTTAACATTTTTTTCACTACATACTGCTAAACATTACCCCGCACAATTTTCAAGTAGTTGGTCCCCAGAAACGTGGCTGCAGGTCTAAAGGGGCTACTATTACGGGGGACCATCGTTAATAGGACCAACCATTGTTAGTAAAAATGCTTAAATATATAGGTTTTTATGTATACCATAGGCCCTATTAACTATGGTCCCCCGCAATAGTTGACGGTTTCGATGATTGTTCCGTGGAATGTTCCGTGGAACGTTCCGTGGACTGTTGTGTGGCTTTTTTAATCGACTGTTTGGTTGTTTGTTTTAAAGTGATCCTCGTTTTGGACTCCTGATGTGAAAATCGAATGGGGGACCATATTGCCGGCCAGAGTAGTCACTGTTTCCTGGACTGTTTTGTAGGTCGTTTAATCGGTTTAGTCTACCCGAGTAGCCGACTGCTACGGTTGACGCTGTTGCCAATTACCGGTATACCTTCTTATGGTGCTGATCGCGGCGGTAGCCGAGGAGGTCAGATCGCTCGCCAGCCCCGCCCCCATGCCCTCCCAGTTGTCCATCTGAAGCTGGTCCTGCGCACGACGGTGCCGTCGTCACACAGCGGGAGTGGAGGAGGCACAGAGGGAAGGACAAAGGGAAGGAGAGAGGGACAGCGGGAGGGAAATAGGGAGTCAGGGAGGGAGGCAGGCAAGCAGGAAGGGGGGGAACATTGTACACAATCGGCGGTAACAAAAGGAACTCCCAGCAGCGAGAAACACGGGGAAGGTATACAAAAACGATGTTCATCGTGAAGAAAACACAAACGGCGGAAATATTGAACAAAAATAGATTAAAAAAAAAGCAAAAATAGAAGAGGGAAAAAAAGCACGACGAGGGCGATGGCAAAGTCATTGCAAGCACGACTCGAAAGGTCGGACCAGATACAAGTGCGGCAGCACCGCTACCCACACACCCACCGCCACAAGCCACGAACCACTCTGCCGAGTGCCGCAAGGACAATACAAAAAAAACACACGCACACACACGATCGTCCCGGAGAGAGAGCAAGCAAGCATCACTGCCATGATACCTCGCAAAACAGCAGCTGTCGTAGACAGCTCCGCTCCCCTCCGACACCCTTACCACAACCCCGGCGCGGTGGTGGCTTGCCTTGAGAGAAGCGAGGTCGGTGAAGTCTATCTGTCCCAGCTGCTTTATGGTCAGGTCCAGAGTTCCGCCGCCGCCGGCGGGAAGGGTGCCTAGCGATGACTTCACCTTTTTCGCGCGGAGGCGGGGGGGGGGGGGGGTACTCACAGTCATGCATGGCCGTAGTCGTATGACCATAGACCCTCGCACCCCCACAGTGTTAGGACGTATCATAGCACGTCGGGGTTTCAACGCAGAGGGGGGGCTGGGGCGGGGGCGGGGGTACTCCTTTGTTGCCTGCTTTATGCCATTTTAGCCTTTGGTCCCGCATCGCTTTCGAGGAGGAGCTCACTACGTTTTTTCCACGTATCCTATACTACGTACCAGGTAGACACGTTTTGCTTATCTTGTCCGCTTCCTGTGTCGCCTTTTGTGGTCACCATCTCTCTCCCCGTTATTGCCTACGGCACTAAACTACGCCATATCACATTCATCTATTTTTTTTCCGGGAGAGATACTTGGGGGAAATTTCTACCGTGATGTGTCACGTGTGATTGATGGCCGGCTATATAACGGTTGGCGATACATTGGAGCAAGAAATGCCGCCGACAAAGCGAAACAAGAAACACCAGCAGCAGCAACAGCAGCAACAACACACAACAGCAACCCCAGCAAACAACACCAACACCAAGCAGCAGCCGCAGCAACAACAGCAGCAACAACAACACACAACAGCAACAGCAACACCAAGCAGCAGCAGCACGCAGCAGCAGCACACAGCATCAACACCAGTATGAAAAGCAACAGCAACAACATCGACAATAACATCAACAACACCAACACCAATATCAACAGCACCACCACCAACACCGCCAATAGTAACGAAAACAAAGGAGCTTCCCTTAATCCCTGAGGGTGGCCTCTATTAGCCCGCGCGTCATCTTTTTTCATGCATCGAATTCGCTCACTAAAGAAAGCCAAATGTCGCAAAAAGGCAGAAAACGCGGCGTCGGCATGGCCCAACAACTGCTACACTTGATCGACAACCACTTGTCCGAGAAAAAAAAACAGGCCTTTTCCTTGTCAAAAGCGACTACGGCAACAACAGCAGCGGTTACAGAAGCAGCAGCAGCATCATCAGCAGCAGCAGCCGTATCAGCAATACGATTTCTAGCAGCACTCGAACTACGATAGCAGGATCCCTAGAAAGAATAAGTAGCATCAACAAAAAGCAGCAACAGCAGCAACCTACTGTAAGCACCAACCCCAGTTCTAATTCCCCCCCTCCTTAACGCCCTGCCCCGTCTTGAAAGGGATGCGTGATCGATGGTCAAATGACTAAGGCAAGCAGCAGATGGGTACCCCCCCCCCCCCCCCCCCCCCCCCTCCCCCCGCCCCCTCCCCAACCAAAACCCACACCACCGCCACCACTCCCCCTACCCATCCCAAACACCACCACTCCCACCACCATTACAATCACCCCTCC
This sequence comes from Nereocystis luetkeana, assembly GCA_031213475.1. Taxonomy (NCBI): domain Eukaryota; class Phaeophyceae; order Laminariales; family Laminariaceae; genus Nereocystis; species Nereocystis luetkeana. The sequence continues at coordinate 4,233,630 of JARUPZ010000032.1, forward strand.
CCCTCCCCCTCCCCCTCCCCATAATACCAAGACCACCCCCCCCGCCCGGTCTCCACCTCATACCCCCCCTCCCACCACCACCACCACCTACCACCACCACCACGACCAACACTCTCACCTTCCGGACAAGCGCCTCCAGCAGGTCGCCCCCCAACGTGTTCCCCGCGTGGTTGACGACAGCGGAGGCGGCGCCCGCGTGGCCGGTAGCAAGCGCCCGCTTCGAACACCTCTGCGCCACAAAGAACGAGTCCTCGGCACAAGACGAGGCGGAAGACCCAGGGGCTATCTCATCTACCGCAATCGCTTTGGCCACCGAGGCATTGAGGAGCTTGTATAGAACCGGAGCGTTTACGAGCAGGATGCGAACGGGGACGGGGACGAGGGTGGGAACAGGGGATGGGGGGTAGGGTGTGGGGGATGTGGGAAGGGTGTGTGGGAAGGGGGATGAGGGGGAGGTGAGGGATGGCGAGGGATTCAAACAGGTGGGGGATGGGGGGTGGATGGTGGGAGGTAGGTGTGTGCGGGGGGGTGTACTCGATAGGAGATATGTACTCGATCTCATGCATGGCCGTAGTCGTATGACCATACACCCTCGCATCCCTACAATGCCGGGGGGGGGGGGACAGTAACGGGGTGGGGCTAAATGACACGAAACGCGTGAGACCTTGAGGGATTCACCATCTCGAACACCTGTACACACCTCATCGACACCATACACCATCGGTTCCAAGAATCAAAATCATGCCCAGGGGTGCAGGCGGTGGGCAAAGGAAGGGAGGGGGGGGGGGGGTAGGGGGCCGATGAAGACCTCAACCCTTCTTGTCACCTGTCCCTCGATTTGAGAGTAGTACACCGCCACCTCCGCCCCAGCTTCTTGGAGGCGTGTCCTGACCGGCATGATCGCCTCCGTTATGGGGGCGGGGAGGACGCGCGGCCGTCCCCCCCCGCCCGCGCCTCCGGCGTCGCGAGCCGGCCCTCCTCTCTTGGCCTCGGCCTCAGCTACCTCGTCGTCTGAAGGGTGGGCGCTTTCCACCTTTTATCGTCCATCATCGTTGTTGTTGTTGTTATTGTATGCGCGAGGTCGCATGTTTTGTTTGTAGGGGGAGGGATGGGCAGTGGCAAGAGGAGGGAGAGGAGCAGGACGAGGGGGGAGGGGAGGGAGGGGGGGGGAGGGGGCGGGGGGATGCGGAGGGGGGGATAGCTCAGCTTAGAATCAGTTTTTTTTTTTTTCTCTATCCAAGACGAAAGCAGAACACATCGTGCTAGAAAAGTCTCGGAATAGCCTCTCGCCTTCCTCCTCACATGGCGCGGCTCGTTCTTGTTGAGCGACCGCAGCAAACAACCATGTGCTGTTTTTACCGATGCCACCGCCAAAGCTCGTCGGAGTCGCAAGACAGACCAGCACCTACTCTCCTACCAGTATCCGGCAAGACAGACCAGCACCTACTCTCCGACTTGAAGGTGCGACTAGCGTGTCCCGGTGACTAGCCGTCAAAACGGATCATTGTCGTCTGTCCCGTTTCTCGCGTTCTTCGGGCCGACAAAAAACTTCAGACACCACTTTCCCCCCCCCTCGCCCCCCCCCCCCCCCCCCCGAAAAAAAGCTTATACGCAATATATGGAAACAACGTAATGAGCGTCAAACTGTTGAAAGGGTCTCCATTAGGAGTAGGAACGGTGCTCCGTCTCGAAAGGGATGCGTCGTCAATGGTCAAATGACCAAGGTATGCAACAAAAGAGTTCTCCCCCCTCCCCCCCCCCCTCTCCCTTGGTCATACGACTACGGCCATGCATGAGATCGAGTACATCTCTCCTATCGAGTACACCCCCCCTCTCCCCTCCTCCAGCCCCCCCACCCCCCCCCCGCCTACCGCCTTCCGAAAAACGACAACCGCAGCTGTTTCCCACCCTCATTTTTCCCGCACCTCTTCCACCAAGAACCTAACAAAGCGGTCATAGCTCTCCGTGTGCTGCGTCAACACTGCCAGCTCCTCCAGCAGGGCGTCCGCCTGCCCCAACGCCTCCGCCCCCGCGCCCCCCCCCGTCGCCCCCGCCCCGCCCCCCTCCCCCCCTCCATCCCCCACCCCCCCGCCCCCACCACCGCCCCCCCCTCCACCCGCCCCATCTTGGTCCCCCCATCGGCCGAGCTCCGGGGACGCCCACGAAGGCACCGACTTTTCGCGGAGGAATTTTTCTAGGACGGTAGCCGCGCGGTCGCCGCACTCCTTGGTCACGACGCGGACGAGAGCGACGTCCCCCAGGCACGGGGCCAGCCCTGCCGCGGCCACCGGCACTTGCCTGAAGAGCCACCAACCGAGCGCACACGGGGGAAGAAGAAGAATACCAAACGTACCAACCCAGGTACGGCAGGTATTGTACATGTATACGTACGAGGGTGGGTGTAAGGCGGCTGCCGGCACATGCCCGAAGAAGCCGCCGATCAATCGAGCGCAGATTTTGGAAAAACAAGTGAAAAAAATAAATCACGTGAGCCGGGAAGGTACGTGTAGACAGTAGTACGCAAGGTTTTGGCTGCGAGGCGGCTGCAGACGCTTGCTCGCCTGAAGAAGCGAACGGTATAGCGCAGGCAAAAAAATAAATAACGTATTTGGGGAAAGTACACATACCTCGTATATGCGGAAGGGACAAAGAGGGCGACAAAACGAGCGCAGATGAAAAAAAAACACGTACTGGTATGTATGGAAGCTACATACCAGGCACGTGTTATATATGAGGATGGACGTATGGCGGAAGGGGGAAAAGGGGCAACTGTGTTTAGAGGGAAATGAGCAGCGAAAACGACGACACTGCTGCTGCTGCTGCTGCTGAATGTACTGTAATACTACACGTACCGTAGTTTTTGACTTGAGCAAAAAAAAGGAGAAAGAATGAAGAGGACAAACAAAAGACACAAATAACAAAGATCGAATACCGCGAAATAGACGCACAGAAAAAACTGGTGTTTTTCACAAAATGCGCCCGCAGCCATACTCTCCCGTTTTTTACTGTAGAACACCATCGGTCTCCCGTAAATTCAACCGAACTCAAAGCTGAGAGACGCCGGTCGTTCCTATCAAGCTTGTGAAATAGTATACCGCCTACCCTGGTGCCTGGTACGTATCTATGTCTTCATTTATTTTGTCATTTTTTTTCTCAGCGTTTGTCTTTTTTCTCCTTTTCGGAGGTGTTGTTTCGAAACGGTGTAAGCGAAAACAATATCTAGCGAGGCGCGAAGACCCCAGAGGACACTTATTTTCACGCGACTCATACCCATAGTCGGCATAGAAAACATAATGTATTCGAGGTAGCTGCCGCGAGGGCGCCGCTGACCGCTGAACGCTGCAACATGCACTAGAGAAAGGGAAAGCGCCGATAGAGAAAATAAACCGGTGGTGGTGGACAAACCAGCCCCCCACGAAAAACGCCATCCATCTTTTTGCCGACAAAAAAAGACTCATGCCTTTACCGGGAATACAAAGCGCGTCCTTCAGGTCACCCTCCCCCCCCCCTCCTCCCTCCTCCCGCCGATGAAGAACAAAATATACATCATAGTACCTTCGCAGAAACGCCGCTGCGACGTTGTAGATTGACGGCAGGCGTTGCGTGGCAGGGGATGATTCATCACCAACCCCCGCCTCCAACTCCGCCTCGAGCGCTCGCCGCGCGAATCCCAAGTACAGCTCCTGCCCTTGCGCCGCCAGGCCGAGGGGGGCAAGGAGGGGACACGCGGCGGCTATCCCCGGTTCGTCCATGTCCAGGACGGCGGTCTCGAAGCGCTCCATCACCGCAGCGGACAGCCTATGAACTCAAGCGAAAGGAACCCCCCCCCCCCCCCCCACAAACGCCCACACCACACCCACAAGAAACGGAACGGTCAACAAAGCGAGTCACCGGTGGGTGGGCGGTTTTCGAGTATCACGGGGGCCCATAATAAACAGGACCACATATTGTTAGTAAAAATGAAGAAATACATAGGTTTTTGTGTGTACCGCAGGTCCTACTTACTATGGCCCCCCGTAATAGTTGGATAATTCAATCGTGTTGCCCGCCAGCTACGCATGCTAGGAAAGCACACACGTAGAGAGTGCCAGAGTGCCACCTTGTCCCAGCTTCAACAACACGGTCTGATAGTGAACACCGCCACTGTAGTGCACACTAATTCCTTCCTTACAGCATAACTCGGACGATTCTTCCATGCGGTCGGGAAACGGTTAGGGGCGCCATTTGTCGAAGCTCGGTCGAGTCGTAGACACGGCTCATTGGATTGGACAGGTGAGGGGGCATAGAGGAATGACCGCACTCGACGATCTAACAACCAGAGCTGCTCACGGGTCGGGTCAAACATCGCTGGTAAGGTCGGGTCGGGTCGGGTCGGGTAACGGTGACTGGACCCGACCCGTAAGAGTTTGAAAATCTACTGACCCGACCCGACTAGACCCAACCCGACTGGTCAGATTTCGAAACGTTCCTGAAGTTCGCTGCCTACACGCGAAGGCCTAAAAAACCACCTTGCTTGAGCGCCGGCGTGTCCACACGCGAGACTGTAAAATCAATCCATAGCATGTAGTACTGCTGTCCGCGGGGTTTGTTTACCGGCTTACCCCTTAACCGCCTCTTCCATCTCGACCATCTCCGTGCTGTCTGCCAAGGCACCGGCGTCTATCTCTCGGAACCGGCGGACGTAGGAGGCTGCCCCGCCGAGGTCGCCTACCCTGATGGCACCCCGCACCCCCTTCCGGTAGAATAGAAGCGAGGTCGACAGGCAGGCCGTTGGAGCGCGAACGGGAGGGCGAGGTTTGTACGTAAGGGGTGGAAGGGTGGAGGGTGGAAGGGAGGGAGGAAGGCAAGGTGGGGAGGGAAAAGGGAAAAAGGGGGGGGGGGGGGAGGCGGGCAGGGATAGGATGAGGGAGGGAACGGAGGGAGGGAGGTGGGAAGGGAGAGTGTGGCGGGGGGGGGGCGGGAGGGAGGGAGGGAGGGAAAAGCTGCCCATAGAAACACATGAGAAGCAGCTGAGTGAACAAAGGGTGACGAAAAGGCCGCGCAGCATGGTATCATAGGTTTGTTCTATCCCGCTAAACAACGAAGGTAGTTGTCTACATCCAAACATCGTTGAAAAAAATGCTTACAAGTATGTCAGCTGTGCTCGTTGCACCGATAATACATAAGGAACCGCACAACCTGCAGGGCTTTTACCTGACGTTAACGCTGTGGTTTTCGACCCAACTGGTCTTAAAATGAGAACCTCTTTTCACATTGCCCTCACCAGCCAACGCTTCTGGGATCAAGCACACAAACACCGCACCCCCCCCCCCCCCCCTCCCCTCCCGCCTTCCTACCTCTGCGCATCCCCTGAGATTTATGACGTCCTCTACCAGCGCCAGCGCCCGCTGCACCCGCATCTGGATAGCGTCCAGCCGACGCACGGAGCGGCTCACATGCTCGGCCATTCCATGCCCATCCTCTATTTGAGCCTGGAAAACAACATCATCGCCATCAGCACCATCCATCATCACCGTCATTGTCACGTCTGTTATTTTTACCATAAGCAAGACTGGCAACAGCACCAGCATCAACGACGACAAATACAGCGGCAACAATAACGCCGCCACCACCAACAACACCACCATCACCAACACGAACAACAGCAATAACCACAAGAACAGAGACACACGAGGCACGCGCGGCAGCGCCGGAACAGTGAGCACGATACATGATAATTGACCAATACCGGACCGGCGACTACCGCCCTATTCATGTACAGCAGCCACCGTGTGCGCACGCCCTGAACACCGTCTCTTCGAATCAATGGCTGCTCTCATTCGCCTCACGAGATGCACTCCCCCTCCCCCTCCCTACCTCTATCCCCCCCCCCTCCCTCCCTCCCTTCCTCCCTTCCATTCTAGAAACAAGCAGCCTAGGCGACCACAGCAGTCTCCTCCCCTCCCTCCCTCCCTCCCTCCTTCCCTCCCTCCCTTTCTCTGAAACAGCAAGCAGCTCAGGCGACTACAGGAGAAGCCCTCCCCGCCCTCCCTCCCTCCCTCCCTCCCTTCCTTCTACAAAATCAGCAAAGCACAGTCCAAGCGGCTGCGGCACAGCATATATTCACGAACTACTCATGAAGCAAAGCACTACGAGCACACTGTGTCTCGAACAAGATTGCGGCGGCAAACCCTTCCGTCGCCCTCCTCCTCCTCCTCCTGCTGCTGCCGTATACTGCCTACTCGAGCCTCCAAGGGCATGTGTGCGCAGCAGCAACACCAATATCTAGCGCCAGCGTTGGCGCCCGCAACAGACGCAGCACCAGCGGCAGCATCAGCGTCAGCCGTCCCACTAAACAGTGTAGCACTTCCATCGTTCGCCAACTACGCAGCGCTCCTATTTAGCGTCCCCACTGCCCCCGACCGCCGGCGTGGACCCGGGTCGCTTTCCCATGTATATACATATATATATATATCGCTTGTTCGTGACGTACAATACACTATTATTCTACCTGTTAAGCTATTGATAGTCTATATATTCAAAAACACCTGGTAGAGTCTGCAGTTTGTACCAGTAGCTGCTAGTCGTAAGGACCTAGAGTGGACTACTGGTGTAATGCCTGCTCCGCTACTTTGCCGCGAGGAACCACAGAGTGCTTCGTACAGTGTTAACTCCTCCTTGTCCGGCTACCTCGTTCGAAGGGACTGCTGTTCGGCCGCCCATGAATAGCCAGAAGGAACTACGTACAACAATATTACCTGTAAGGCTATTATTAATACCATGATACCAGTACGGCAGTAGACTACTGTACAGCAGTAGGCTACTGTACAGCAGTAGACTACTGTAGTGGAGGCTACGGTACGCTATTACGGGGGGCCATATTAAATAGGACCTACGGTACATACAAACACCTACATACTTCGCTATTTTTACTAACAGTAATTGGTCCTATTAACTATGGTCCCCCGAAGTAGTGAGCGCTGACTGCCTATGAATCCTCTTGGGGCTCGAGAAGAGAAAAAACATTTGACTGAAAGAGTTGACGAATCACAGCAACGGCCACCCGCGTGAAATAGAGAGTTTCGTGTCCCCGTTACACCGCAAGGAGTCGCACGGGACGGGCGCAGCAGCATGATCCCACCCGTACAGTAACGCTGGGTGCCCACGCTGTTCCTAGGCAGTTGACAACATCAGACTTGAAACACTGTTTCGGTCACTATATCAGAGGGGACGCCCGCTACACTAGAGGTGCACCCTGGAGTTTGTGAGGCTTCTCGCTCGAGGAGCTCCATACCTCATCCCAAAAAACTGTCTTCAGCAAAAATCAAATCGGCCTTCCGACGAGCAATCCCATGGCCCTAGTACACGATTTTTTTTTTTTTTTCGAAACACGACTGGCATCCCGACGATTCTGGGCTGAGGAGCTGCGTCATTCAGAAGACGTTTTAGCGGAAATGCGCTACCTCTACCGTAGAGGTGACAAACAGCAAGGGCGCCTGGCACCTGGCACGATAGGGGTGGATCGCTTTGGCCAGAATATCTCCCACCGACCCGGCTTCCGCCAGCCACTATCGTTGAAGCACCAATAGTGCTTTATCATATTATTCATTAATAATAGGTTTTGAGATTTTTTTTTCGGGTTGCACTTTTGGCTCACCTCTTGACTCAGTTTTTGGGTGAGGAATAGAGCCCCTACACTACGACCAAGTGAAAAGAGCCTCATAAACGTCAGGTGCTGCCCCTATAAGGCAAACACGCCTCCACCCCTATGTACGGCTCACCAGCAGAGCCTCCGCCTTGAGTTCAAGGCCGGGGAAGTCAGGCACGGTCCGCGACAGCTCTGTGAGGCACCGCTCCAGCCCCCCGGCCCCCGCCGCCCCTTTGGCATCGCCGTCTTGCCCGCTCTTTTCCTCCCCTCCCCGAGTCCCTGCCGTCGCTTGTTGAGCATCAGCGGCGTGGTGGCCGTTGGGAACGGCTTCGGCTGCTCCGTTCTGCGCATTGTGGAAGGGGGGGTTCATCGCGGAAACGTTAGCGTTACTGTTGTAACTGTGTGTGCCGCAAAAATGACTCATGTTCCAAATTTTATTGTTTGCTTCGCCCCCAATGAATAGAAGGGGAGTGCCCTAGTTGTATAGGGGTTAGTGGGAACGCACCGCGCGACTGGAGGGGAGGGGGGGGTGGGGAGGCGTTGCGCATGCAGCGGTGGTGGCGTTCTGTCGGGAGTTGCATGGTGTGTCTGGCACCCGGGGGGGGGTACTCATTGGTTGCATGCGTGAGTCATTTGACCATTAACCACGCATCCCTTTCGAGATGGAGCACCACCGGGGGGAGGGGATAATTATATTGACACCATCACACCAACAGACCACGTCCCCGCGGACAGCAGTGATAGATTCTACGTGCAGCAGTGGAGTACCGGGTGCATAGAAATAGCAAATGCACACTGATGAACATGATGCTGTACACGAGGGCTGTATCGTTCAGACGACCAGGCAGGCAGGCAGGCAGGCATGCAGGCAGGCATCAGGCACACAGGTGGTGAGCCAAGCGGATGCGTTTTATTCAACACATGGTATGATACATACGTTCCTTGGTACATATCGACATGTGTTCATATACCTGGCCGGTATCATACCGAGCATGCAGCGGCAACACTCGTATATTTACCTGGTACGTTGTATTACTTAATACGAATAGTACCTCCAAGGTCCAGGATAAGTGCTCATATTTCAGACCGCACACCTCGCAAACTGGGGTAAAGAAGTGTTTCGAGCAAAGGAGGGATTCACGGAAGCTCTCCTTTTTTGTTCGGAGGACAGACAGCGTTGTGGCCGACGGCGGCTGAGAACGGTGGCAATTAGTACTGGGGGGCGAAGCGGCGGACTATTTAATGGCAAGGTGGTATAGGGACGAGGCGGAGAGGAGCTGGCTACATCACGGAGCGGAGGACCCCTAGAGTGGCGGCAGCACGAAGGCAGGGGGAGGGGGACGGGAATTGGTACTGATACCGCCGTCGATGAAAGCGAAAAGGGAATTGCAGGTCGTGTGGCACGGTTCCGATCCGACGGATAGATGGAGCCTGTGCTACGGATTGATTTGCCGCCCCGAATCCTGGTATAACAGCGCTTTCTTTCGCTTCGTTTTTTTTCCTGCGGGGGGGGGGGGCGACAACAGCGATATTGACGCTGGACACCGCTGTCGGCGAAAGTAGAAAGGGCGTGGCAGATCGTGCGGCAGGGTTTCCGGCTACGGAGACGACACTTTGCTATCTCTGCCTTGCTGACTTGTACCAGGTATATGTTTTGCTTGGCCTTATCCCTCTACCAGGTATTAGTTTGGTTACGTGTAATGCTTCTCGGATTATTTCGCTCTTTCTTCATCTCCGTGCTTCTCAGCGTGTTTCTTTTTCCTTCAAGTAGTTGTACGTGTACAACAGCAAGTAGCAGTTCCTCTTCGCGTTTTCTTCTCGTGTTCTTGTGCTCTTCTAGCGTCATCTTGCTCTGTCGCATGGCAGGACGCCTTTCGGTTTCATGGTTGTTTTGTTTTTCATATTTCTCGCTTGGCTCGTTTTTGTTGTACTCCTTCGTCTCCGCCACGTCAACATTCATTTGCTTCATTTGCTTACCTCCATGACGATTTTAGTTTTCTCTTTCGCAGAAGAAGTCTGCGATCACAGCCCCCCTTATGATACACCAGGTATTTCTCGAAGGTGAAAAAACAGGACGGACACTGGGCGTGCTTGTGGCGTGAAAATAACGACTCAATGGGAAAAGACATCACACACATGTGAAGGTCTGGTACAGAATGCTATACCTAACACTTCGTAAAAAATATGGATGTCGTCCTTGGACCACCAAAGATGGACACATATTACGGGGCACCATAATAAGTAGGACCAAATGTTGTGAGTAAATACAGGTAAACATGTAGCTTTTTGTGTACACCGTAGGTCCTATTTACTATGCCCCCCCCCCCGTCATAGTGGGACTGATCGTTTCGCTCCCAAGTACTCGCGAGTCCCTAGGGGTGAGAGGAGCTGAAACGATCGAGCACTCGCAAGTCCCACGGGTGTACCAGGGGCCGACCATGACCGGTAACACACCGGTACTGGTACTCTGACGACCTCCGCAGCCCCCCATCCCTCTCCGAGCGAGTGGTCTCGCGGGGAAATGCGCACCCCGTAGCAAATAATCCTTCCACAAACAATGAAACCCAATTGTTCGGACGGTCGGCACCGCTGCAACCAACCAAAAATATAAGAATCTGCCCCCCACCGTATATGACAAACACACCCCATCTGGTATACCACACCCCCAAAGCAGTATACCCACTAGGGTGGCCACTACTATCCAGAAATCCTAAATGACCACCCGGGTTATCAACCGGGGCACGGTGTAAATATATCACACCCCCCTGCGGTGTCGCCTCATAAGCAGCAGACGGGCCGGTTCCTATGAGTACGGCCTATCGCCGCCGTGGTGGAGTGTTGTGCAAATAAAACAATCCCACGCGAGACAGTTTTCCAGTCAACTCGTGTTGACATGTGGCGTGCTCGAACGATCTGGCTCTCAGAATACCGAGGCAAAGGTCATCGCGATGTCAAACAGGAGTTGAAAACAGTCGCCGCGCCGCAAATTTCTCCGTTTTGGACGCCTAAAAAGATATCGGGAGTATGTAGCTGTCGCTGTGATTTCGCGCAGCAGGGTTTGTGGAACTGCCGTCAACTTGTGTGCGTTGGTAGACGGTAGACGGTGGGAGGCGGAAGTAGTTGGTGCTGTTCCATCGCCATTGTAATTTGTTGTCGAATGTTGAAGGTTGAATGCCGTTGGTAACCACTATCACCCCCCCCCTGGCCATCACACCGCTATAGTATACCACCCGGGGGTGGTGAATACCTTGAAATCGCAAACGACCACCCACTATATCACGGGGTGTACGGCGTATACCACACCCCCACAGTATACCACGCTGGGTGATGGAAAATCAACACCCAATATATTAATACCGGGGGGCTGTTGTTATACACTGCCACAAACGACATTACCTGGTACCTGGTGTGTACAACATTACTATTGATATTTCAACATAGAGCGACTTTAAGCCATTCACCTCGCAGCTCGTGTGACTTTTGAAATCATATGGAGCAAGTATATACTGCTGTACGACTCATACGGAGACTTCGACTGACCGTCCCTGCGACCATGATACTGCTGAGGGCGTGTCTTGACCGCCCTCGAAGAGGACTGGAACGAGCCGAATGTAATACTATTTGCCGCAGGAGCTGGTGCTGATCGGTCATGGGAACGAACAGATTCAGTGCAGCCTGAGAAAAACTGTATATCTAGAAGGAGGAAAAAGTGTAAGTGTTGCACTCCTTTTTCTTGCTGTGGAGGATCGAACGGCCCGACCGAACAGGCACAAATCACCTTCTTTTGATGTGTACGGACATCAAATGCGGGGTAACATGTTGCGTGGCGTGGGCCTGCTACCATCCTTTGCTATACAGCAGAGGCCGCAAAGGCAAGCAACACCAGGCACCTTCTGTGTTGCATCCTGCGGCACACAGCTTCACCACACGGCGGGTGCCGCGAACAACGTAGGCTCCCTACAACTCAACCGCAACCAGTGCCATGGATCGTGGCGATGATAGCGATGGAGACTTCAGCATGGCCCCGACAGCGCACAACTCCGGGGATGATACGACCGAGAGAGGCACCAAGCACCCACCCGCCTCGGCAAGGGTGGCTCTGTCAAGTACCGCCGCTTCCTTGACCTCCCCTCCCCACCCCACGGGACACCTTGGTCCCAGGACGGCGTATGCGGCGGCGGTAGGCATAAGCGGAACCCCCCCCCCCCCCAGATACGGCGATTGGCCGGTTCGTTCACCTACCCCCTCCCTGTCTACGAGCACCTGCAGGCTGCTGGTGTTCGCAGAAACATTCCCAACGCCCCTGGCGCAGGCGTCACCGGAAAAGAGGCTCAAGGCTGTCGCATGTCGCTCTAACGAGCCACCCGGTGCAGGCTAGCAGTGCCGGGTACAGGTTTTATCCTGCTCCCTACGCAAGTGCCGTGCAGCCGACCGGCGCACTGGGTGGAGTGGCGGCATCGGCGGGGACGCTGGCGTCGGCGGGAGCGGTGGTGGCGGTGGCGGCGGCGGGAGGGGGGGGGGGGGGAGAGTGGCGGCATCGGTGGGGGCAGTGGGAGCGACGGGAGCGGCGGTATCAGCGGGAGCAGCGGCGTCGGCGGGGCCAATTTCTCCCCGAAGGCCCGGATATCCCCCCCCCCCCCCCCCCGCCACGCCCACTTTATCTCCACTTGACTTGCCATCACCAACGCCGCTCACACCGCGTACACCGCCCTGCACCGCAGAAAAGATACACTCGGAAAAGCCCGATTAAACTTGTGGACGGCGGAGTTATTGGGGCAAGAGATCGGAAGGAAGAAGGCGGAGGGGTCGCGTTTTCGATTCGGTCCAGGTGCCGACGATGTGGAGGCTAGGCTCTCCAAAGCAACCCGCCAACGAATGGGACACATACTAACGGCGTGGGACGGTTGGGTAGAAGAGCAAAGCCTGCCCTCTCTCTGGGAGTCTTCTCCTATACTGACACCCGTCAAGATAATGACGAAAAAAGTGGCCTCGTTAGCCCTAGAGGCAGCGGAGGCCCTGAAAAGGCTGGACGATGCCGATACTAGTGTCGGCGCCGATCACATGCGCCGCTGGGAGTACCCCAGGCGTAATTGCCATTGTTTCTAGCGGAACGTTCTGGCCTCTAGTATGCGTAACAGAGCGAGGGAGCAACGACAGGTTGGCTGGCAAAGGGGAGAGCAATTGTCTGGGAAAGAAGCACCCGACATGGGCCAAGATCGCCAATGCATATCTGGACCCAGAGTGGAGTGACAACGGCGTGCAGCTCCAAAACCCAAACGATCATGCGGAAGCAACAGACGTCGGGGAGCGCGAGAACACCGAGCTCGATCGACATCGCGAAGTCCTTGCTGTTGTTTCTTCTCGCGTTATCTACCAGGGTAGCTTTGTGTTTCTCTAGAGATTGATCCCCCGCAGGTTCTCAACAGAGGCCTACACCTCGACTAAGAGATGCTCCAGTGGTCGAAATTGATATTCAGGGTGCACAAAACGAGATACAAAGCAACCCCCACTGAGCGTTTGCACTTCACTTGCAGACAGCTACAGCTCCTCACAGGAAACTACAGCCCGCGAAGTTGAGGGATGCTCATGATGGGGTCTGTGAGGGCGTCGGGTGCGCCAGACGGCCGTCGTAGGCAGCGAGAAACGACTCACGAGGATGTTTTCGTGTATTCGAAGTTGCGAGCGGATGGGATAAAAAGCTCGAAATAACGCTAAAATGTTTTATTTCACGCAGGGGAGCATTGTACAACGGCTACTATTAATACACCACCGATGAAGAAATGACCTTTACGAGAAGATTGGTGTTCTCCAGGCGTTCCCATGATGGGTATTATTAATATTAATAGTAAGTTATTGGACCCAAAAAAGTGCAAAAGTGAAAATGGGCTAAAAAGCTCAGGATTCTCGTATATCAGCGTCTACCATTCTACAATCACGAAACACGGATCTTGGTTGCAAATCCCTCACTCTAATTCCAAGTCGTACGTATACGTTGCCGAGACGCCTACGCGCGGGTACTTGACGCATTCCTGAGCGTGCTACAGCAGTAGTGTCCCCTTAGAACGCCCTGAGAGCCTTTGGCGCCTGGGCACATGGCAAGAAGCGGGGGGCGGTTTTCGTCGCTAGTCGCTATAGATATACGAGGGCAGATTATCATCGAATCAAGCCTGCCTCGAGCTATCCACGAAGACTATGGGAGCGCCTCGCACGAGAGGCCGCCCGCATTCAATAAAAAGCAGCCTGCTCGCTTGTGGGTTGCACAGACAAATCATGTCATGCAGCTGCGGGGGGATGCAACCAGCCATCTTGGAGAGCCTCGTACGAGAGAGGACTTACGATCTGTCATATGAATACGTACGATAGGCACGACATCGGTATGGTTATCAAATCAGAAACGGGGGAAAGAAACATCGCGCAGCAGCTCGCATTGTCCAGCACAGAGATCCAGCGAGGTGTACTCCCGCTCTAATAACAGTGCGTCCCCGTGCTGCGATACCGCGGGTGCAATGAGAGCACGGCGCAAGAAGTCGGTGCGATGAAGGCTCTGCAACAAGGAACATGGGGATTGATCAGGTTATGATACCTGCAGCAGCTTATTCACGTCTCGGTTGAGAGCTTCCTCCTTGTCGATGATCTTGCGAAGCTCTTCCTCAAGGCGCAGCCTCGACGCCCTGGCCGACATCTTCTTATTCTCCTCGCACAACCCCTACCTCTCTTGTTCTGCTGTCGCTGTGCTGCGGCCTGTGCGCACACACCGACCCAGCTACCCACCCCTGTTAAAACATGCCTTCAATATATATGGAAACCTACGAAACAGAGGCCACGACATCGAAGCTCATCTAAACTTCCGCGAGGTGTACAATCTCCATCGGTACTAAACATGAGGCGTTGCCGGGGCGGAGGAGCCTGCCTAGTGCTCCTCCTAAATGCCGTGACAGCTCTGAGCTTCTGCACCACTGGGGCGACGCGTTTACGTCTCCTGTCCCCCTTGTGTGACGCGGATACGAGAGCTTTGACTGCAACCGCAACAGCAGCAGCGACATCATCACCATCACCACGATGGCGGTGCCGCAGCCCACAGCTGACAGAACAGGATAGCCCTCGTGCTCGAAGATCGCCACGCGGATTCGTCACAGCGCGGAGGTGGAGAGGCATGGGCTCGTTGCACGCATCGGTGGCGTCGTGGCCAGCGGTTGAAGGCGCGGAGAGCGATGGCAGCAGCAGCAGCAGCAGCAGCAGCAGGACGGGAGGGGGGGCAGTGCGTGGGGATGGGGAGGCTGGAGAAGGGGGGAGTGCAAAAGGGCTGTATGGTTCCAACATCCAGCGGGCGGCTGGGGGGGTCGTCCTGATAGAGCAAGAGGGCCCAGCATGGGCGGAGATTGTGTGGGACGAGGTGAGCGAGCAGAACAGCACAGCTCTGCAGAGAGGGACATGCGTGGATGACGTCGCAGCAACTTCAGCAGTACTACTATTAATACTTGTAGTAGCGGCAGCAGTCGAGCAGCAGCAGTTCTTCCATCTATACTATTAATACGAGTATTATACAAATCGGTACATCACGCTCGCACGACGATCCCTTTTTTACGAATGCTACGTACTTGTACGTGGTACGTACAACAGCAGTACGACTCCGAGTACGCGCACTACGTGTGACACACATCAGGTACCAGGTACCTGGTACTCCAGGCAACAGGCTGGTAGATGATACGATGCTTCCAAAGTTACGAGTATAAACTGGTACCTGGTATTAATTTTCTAATTTTATAAATACTACAGTCTGTACCTGGTACGAGTATACTCCCAGTACGTGTACTTTATGACACGCCTGTTTTTCCAGTATGGAATGTACTGCTGTATGTACGTGTAATACGTGAGAAGTGGGCGTGAGCAGTCAGCAGTTAGCAGTCAGTCAGCAGTCAGCAGTTAGCAGTCAGTCAGCAGCGTCTCCGTTCGAGATTGCGAACGAGGGAGGGCAAGTAGCTAAGCAGGCTTAGGCTTGCTGCTTTTCCGTTTCTCGGTACGTAGAAGGAGCATGCAGTCGCTTGTTCTTGGGATGCTGGCTGTGGCGAGGAAGGAGCGCGCGGGCTCCGGCTCGAAGACCAGCCAGCCCCGTGCCGAGGAGAAAGGTACTACTGTAACATATATCCGGCTACAACAGTACCAGGTACTTACCTGGTGTTGTGCTCCTGCTTGCCAGGTATACTTTGACCACTCATTTCGAAGGGGGAGATTTGGAGATTGTATTATGTACAGTATTTTCATCATTTTGGGCTCCGATCCGTCACCCATGGGGAACATTTTTTAAGGCATTAAATTATCGGCATGTTTTCCTAGGGACTACTCGTACTTCGTTTAAGTTGGTTTTAGAGTTCGTTTCAAGTTTCTGCGCAGGCTTTACCACTCTGTCGAAAATGTAAGGACCATTTGGGTATTCATATGAGTACAAACAATGTCTTCCATTTCCGCACAGAGTTGCACTGGTGTTTCACGACTCTGTCCGGAAATGTCAGGACTGATTCGGCAGTAAAATGAGCTTAGTAAATCGCTTACATTTCCGGACAGAGTGGTATTTTCTTTGCAGCACTGTACTGGTGCTGTCTGTAATTTGTAGGGAGACGCATCCTGCCACTTCACGCAAAGAGTTTGTTCGCTGCTGCAGGCAAGCGCCAGAGCTTGGATCCACGGAGGCGAAGCTGCTCATACTGCTGGTGCTGGCGTTTCTTGTGGTGGCTCCGCGGATGTAGTCAAAACCTGTGCCTGTGGCCTCTGGGCCGATGAGGGTACACAGAGCGGGGTGCACCAGCCCGACATTTGCTGCCCTTTCACAGCGACAGAACGCACGCTCCGAGAAACGCAACTAGCCACATCCTACTGCGGGGAAACGCCGCGCCACCTCTCTGCTCTATCTCGGCGAGGTGCGGCGCGATCTCGAACCAATCACCATCGCCCGTCCTCATAATATCCTTACGAACTCGACCTTGATTGGTGTCGATATACTGCCTCTAACGCCTGTGATTGGTCGGTCCTTACAAAAAATTTGCATCATGTATCGTAGGTCCTGTGCCAGAAAAAACAATATCGTACCAGTACCAAGTGTAGTAACCGAACCGAACCGGACCCAACCGCTTCGTAGCGAGGAACTGTAAACAGCTCTGGGTACCACCGCGAACTTGGTGCTCATATGTACGAGTAGAGGCTGTGGCATTGGGGCTCATGCCGTAAGGTATGATATTACGGGGGACCATAGTAATTAGGACCTACGGTACACACAAAAAAACTATATATTTACCTATTTTTGCTAACAATATTTGGTCCTATTTACTATGGTCCCCCGTAAATGGTAATATCAGACTACAAGGCGAATGCGCCTCCGGACCCAACAACCGGAACAGGCCTACGATGGCACGGGGCAGCCGACAACGCTCAGGACGGGGATTCTTCAGGGGGCATGGCCGGACAACACTACCGCAGTGCGCAGCTATACTCTTAGTGATGGCAGTCGACAGCGAGTTTGTTTTTTCGCACGGCGGTCGCAAGTCGCCTGGCCGTGAAGAATTGTGCACGCCGTCGGCGCCGTGTGAACCCCACCGACCGGTGACTCGCGAGCGCCCTGCGAAGAAACCCCTCGCTGTGGGCTGTCGTCACTAAGCGTTTGGCCGTGCACTGGGGTGGTGCGGCCTGGCCATGCTTCTGAAGAGTCCCCATCCTCAGCGTTGCTGGTCTCTCCGTGCACTACAGTACACTAGGTGGGTTCCGCTCCTTGGACCCCGGGGGAACGACTTGCCTCGTCGCCCTGATCCCTATCGTCCTGCTCGATCGCGAGCAGATAAACCCCCCAGCAGCCACGCCATCCACACTATCCCGACACTCTGACGACGACGACCCCGACGGCCACAAAATAGAGCAAAAAACTAGAACAAGAAGGAAGACAAACTCGAAGACAAGAAAAAAAAAGCAAGCTTAAAAAAATCAAGAAGAAGGACAAGAGAAGTAACAAGAACAAGAGAGCAAGAACAAAAAAAAAACCAATAAAAAACAAACACGATGCCTTGATGACTTTTTCAATGCCCCCTGCTCGGCGCCCGGCTCGCTCATGCCGGCCTTCTCCTGCCTTCTATGCTCGGGTTATCCCGCCGCTCCGACTCCTGTACGCTTGTCATACATATTGACGGCTGGTGACCTGCATACTTCTAGAGTTGCCTTTGATCCTTTCTGTTTTCTTCTGTCCTGGAATCAACTTATTTTTACTATTTACCCGTAACAAGCATCCCGTTGGTCTTGTATAAAAACCATCCCTTTTGACCCATTGTTCCTTGTATCGCTCACCTAGCTCATATTTCTACCCACTTCCCCCCAAACATCAGGTTGCCTCCAAGATAGCCCTCGTTTGGCGTCCAATATTATCATTTTCATATTCTTGCATTTTTGTATTTTCACCATGAGGTCGATGCTCTAAGGGGTTGAGACTCGTGTTATTATTTGCTCATACGGTGGGAGGGGGTCCAGTGAACGGAATCAACCCACGAGGGCACGGGGCGGCCGGCAACGCCCTGGAAGGGGGTTTTCCAGGAGCATGTCCGGGCAACACTACCGCAGTGCACGGCAGTGATACGTGTAGCTATCGCGATCGACACCGAGTTTTTTGTTCGCATGGCGTTCACAAAAGCCGCCAGGCCGTGAAGTTTGCCAGGCGCCGCTGACGCCGTCCAAACCCCACGGCGCGGCGACTTGCGGATGCCCTTCGGAGAAACCGCTGGGTGTCTGCCGTTGTCACTAGGCGTGTGACCGTGCGCTACTGTGGTACGTAGCGTTGCCCGGCCATGCTCCTGAGACTCCCCATCCTCAGCGTTACCGGTCTCCCCCGTACGCTACAGCAGTAGGCCCGTTCCGTTCCTCGGGCCCGGGAGGGAGACTACGTGCCTCGTCGACCTGATCCTCATCGCGCGTTACGTGCTGTATGCTTTTCCGTCAACGGCCTCCTGAACAAAACGCGGTCACAAAGTGTCTTCCCTTTTCTCTCCCCTCGGCATTACGTACTTGCTTTTTTTTTTCTTTTATCGCGCTGAGGGTTCGGCATTTTCCCGCTCACTGCACGTCGATTTTCATTCAGTGTTGGCTTCACGGGAAGTTACGTTGTGGAAACATTAATACCCCCCCCCCCCCCCCCAAGAGGCAGTTACATAGTACTCCCATTGCTGTCTCTGGAAATGCCTACACCGGAAATTAAATCAACTCATTGAAGCTGTCGTCCATATTCAAGTCCGCCTCAAAAGCGGTTCTTAGTACCAGGTAGGATGCAGCTCACCCTTCATGCGACTCGCCAGACACCTCACGGCGGTTGGCGCTTGGTGCAAGCAATGTCTGCCTGGTCGGTGAAAACCCGACATGCTCCGTCCCGGCATTGTAGGGATGCGAGGGTCTATGGTCATACGACTACAGCCATGCATGAGATCGAGTACATATCTCCTATCGAGTACCCCCCCTCCCCGTGTGATCCTGCTGAGCCTTGATTCTGCCCTGGCGGGGAAGTGTGCTTGGTGCTATGGGATACGGTAGACATGTTATTCATCGCATGTAGAATCGGGTATGTAGTCGGTGTTTTACCTTTTTGGCCGCGTTTATTTTTTTTCCAATTCGTTCTTCGCATTTAAGTCATCGACTGCTTACTGGTGATGGTATATGTTCACTGGTTACTACGGCTAAAGCTCTACAGCTACGTGCAGACTTTTTCGTGTGTGGGCGTGGGCATATTCTAAATAATTGCTTGAGCAGGTTTAGCAATCTGGGAGAAGGGATCTTCAGGGATGTTTTTTTTCTTGGAAATTGCGTAGCGCGGTCTGCACTTCGGAATCGTCGTCCGCAATAGAGAAATTTCCTGGTTCGGTGCAAACGCGGCGCAGCCGCGTGTGTGGTCAGTTTTGGCCTTTTTTGGCTCCGGTGGTCGGGTTGGGTCTTCGCCCGTACCTTGATCCCAACAGGAACCAAAACATCTGAACAGCCTACTAACCTAGATATCCTTTCTCCCAGATTGTAATGGGACCTCGGTGCTCCCATACATATTCTACAGGACCTGTGGTGCACACGTGTTATATACCTATACTATATCCGACAAAAACGATGGACGGCCCCGAGTTGAACTGAGTTTAGGCACGAAGGCACGCAATGTGTTGTATCTCTCAAATCATCCGGCGCCAGTAGCCAATCATCGATCATCGATGATTTCATTATTGCATAATGGATCATGAATAATCAACCATCAATCATCAAACATCAATATTCCGCTATTAGTTGTCAATAGTCAGTAAACAATCATCAATCATTATCGAGGTTATCATCCGTCATTCTTCAATCATCCATCTCCCGCCAGGAATCATCAGTAGCCAATCATCAATCGTTATCGACATCAATCTCCCGTCATTCATCAATCACCAGTCATCATTGATGATAGTAGCAATATTTTTGCTATTCATCAACCATCAATAACCAATCGTCAGTCATATTCGACACCAATCATCCATCAATCGTGTTCGACATCAAACACAGTAACCTTTTGCTAGTGCCGGTTGACTGTTGGCCCTTGCTCCGATCTACGCACACGAGGGATCGCGGCCGCTGTCGCCGCCCGCCTTTGGCAGTATATATCTATCTTAATGCAGTGATTCTATCAAGACTATTTCATATATAATTAAAAAAGGGATTCAATTGTTGAGAGCGCCTTGCAGCGTGGGTAGGCACAATTCGATGCGAGTCGACGAGGGAAGAAAAGGCTGAAATCTTCTCGCGATAAAAAAATGAAGGCACGTACCGTAGCGGGAAGGGGGGAGAAGAGCCTGCTATGTGACCCCGGATCTGAGTTACGAGTTGGAAGGAGAGAGAGAAGAAGATGTGCGAAGATAATTAATGGGATGAGAAAATAAAATAATATATATATATATATATCAGTATATGTATGATGCGAGTACGATATATTTCCATCTCGAGCTTTGTCACGTTGCCGCCCCTCTGCCTGTTGCGGGGGCATATATAATGAATATATACTTCGAAGTATAACATATACAGACATTAGGTGTATCTACATTAAAGGCGGTGGGTGACACCAACACATGGGAGTAGTGACTGTAGGAGCAGTAGGGGCGGTAGGAACAGTAGGGGCGGTAGGAACAGTAGGAGCAGTAGGAACAGTAGGAGCAGTAGAAGCAGTAGGAGTAGTAGGAGGCGCAGGAGCAGCAGGAGCAGTGGGAAGAGTACCAGCCGTAGGCGCCGCAGGAGTAACAGGAGCAGTCGGAGCCTTAGCCGCGGTAGGATCAGTAGGATTGGCAGGAGCCGTAGGAGCAGTAGGAGGTTGTGGGGACAGTAGCCGTAGGAGCAATAGTACCCATAGCAGTCCGATAAACCGACTGGCACGACTTGCAGTAACACACGCGTTCTAGCTTTTCATAAAACAACGACAGCCGCCAGTACTGGTGGACGAATGGTCGGCAACGCATGGCGTTCAACGGCTTCACAGCCACTGCTGCTGCTGCTGCTGCTGCTGCTGCGTTGACCTGTCGGTATTAGTAGCTACGCCGTCGCGGCGTTTTCTTTGCTGTCTTTTCGCGTTGTTGTTGTGGTGGTTCGGTTTTGGTTTGTCCTTTATCATTGTTTGGTCTCTTCGCTTACCGTTCCCTCAGGGGCGTACACGACCGCGACCCCGCTCCGCTTTTGCCGATTTTTGTCCCATTTGTCCCGCTTCCCGCTCCCCCCGTATCTCTCGCGTCTTTCCCGGAGTCAAGCCTTCCTAGAGGGGGTACGAGTTTGGATCCCACAACTTCTTGACTGACGGGGATCGTTCCTATCAGTAGTTTACCCACCCGACATGTTTGCGTGTCCGTCTGTTTTTGCCCAGAAATGATTCGCACGAGTCATCCCATTTGTTACATACACTCCGAAATGATAGCAGAAATCCCAAAAATAATTCAACCCCGCTGTTTTGGCAATCCCGATTGTGTTTATCAAGACTTTTGCAACCCCGTTTGTTTTTTACCCAGATATTTGCAAAATTTCATAATATATGTATATTTTGTCGTTGTGCACGAACGAAAGTCGCGATATATATTTTTTTTCCCTCTGGACGAAAGTCGGTTCTCCTCGCTCAAATTAGTAACCTGATCCAAATTAGGTACGCCCCCCCCCCCCCACCCCTAATTGTCATCTCCACGAGATATGCTTTGTATTGTATGAAGCAGCCGAAATGGTGGGTGGGTGGGTGGGTGGGTGGGGGGTACACTACCCCCTCCCCCCCCCCCCGCATGCTTACGCCTCCTCCACCCCTACATAAAACAGCAGGTGGGAGTGGAGGGACAAGGGGCTGCCCCGCCCCTTTTCCCGCCTGCTTACCCCGCCCCCCTCCCTCACCCTTCAGTAGCATCACCCTCCGTTATTTTTTCGTCCCCCTTGCCTGTCGGTTTCGTCTCTCCCACCACGCCGTCTCTACACCTCTCCACGCGCGAAAGTCGAAAGAGCGCTTCGTGGGGGCGGAATCGCTGCTGGAGAAGAGCAACACGCAGAAGGTGTGGGGCGCGATGGGAGGGCTGCAGCTGCTGCTGCGGCACTGGTTCATCCCGGAAGACGTGACTCCGGACTATTACCACTTTACGCTCTGGAGGATGTTCCAGAGGTTCGTCGCCGGGACCGTCAATGTCTTCGGGACCCAGGTTTGAACCCTTGACTGACCCGTCCCATACACTGCAAGCAGTATATTGAGGCCAAAATAGGCCTTGACGCGTCCAGAGATATCGTGTGTGCACGTACCAGGTAGGGGAGACGATACCTGTTTTTTTGGGTCCATCATGCCCATCATATCTATTACTACAGTATGCCCCACCGGCGGTACAATCTTTGCGCAGGTTTGGGATTTTTGTCTAGCCACGCGCTTGTTCGGCTTCGTACAATACTCTTTTTTTTTTTTTCGGGTGTACGTGCATACCGTGGATATTTTCCTGGAGTGGTTTCGCTTTGCAAGCGGTACGGGGAGGGGAGGAGGGTGTGTGTACTCGATGGGAGAGATGTACTGGATCTCATGCATGGCTGTAATCAGATGACCGTATACCCTCGTGCCATGCATGAGGTGGTGCGCGCACTATTTTTGTGCTTGTTGTTTTTCTAATGCGAAGCTTTATAGCCTGCTTTTGGTAACCGCGGGCTAGATTTCTTTGTTCACGAGAAAGGGTTAGTGTGAGATCATCATTGCCATCATCATCATCATCATTGCCATCGTCATCATCATCGCCATCATCATCATCATCATCATCATCATCGTCATCGTCATCAGCATCGTCATCATCATCATCATCATCATCAGCATCGTCATCATCATCATCATCATCATCATCATTGCCATCATCATCATCATCGCCATCATCATCATCATCATCAGCATCGTCATCATCATCATCATCATCATCATCATCATCATCATCATCATCATCATCGTCATCATCATCATCATCATCATCATTGCCATCATCATCTTCATCATCATTATCATCACCACAGCAGTAGTTGCTCTGTTGAGCGGTGAGGACTTCGGGGATCCGGGACCGTTTTTATATATTTCAATTTCATTTTTTTGTTACGTACCGAAACGATGTTCACGCTCTTGGAGCCGTAACATGGCTACCGCGTTCTCGCTCGCGCGGGAGGGCGTCGCTGGCTTTGAGCTCGTGTCGACGGCTTGGCGCTGTGCAGTGCAAAGTGGTGCCGTGCTGCGCTGCGCTGTCCGGTGCGATGCGGTCCGGTGCTGTCCACTGTAGATGGCAGAAGAGAAAGTGCCGCTTGTCTTTCAAGCATGACAAGTGCCGCCGTCCGCGTTATTGTTTTTTGCATCTCAACCGTAAATGCTGCCTCTTTCCGCCGCACTCGTCCTTTCACTCGTTCTACCCGCCCGTCGGCAGGCGCTTCTGTTGGCGCTGGGGATCAAGTCGCGCCGGCTGGGGGCGGCGGCGGCGATGAGCTGGGTTCTCAAGGACGCTCTAGGGAAGTTCGGGCGCATCCTCTGGGCGTCGAAGATGGGAAGGCGCTTCGATTCGGACGCGAAGCGATGGCGCTTCCGCAGCAGGTGAGTGATGGAGGTGGGCGTCATCTCTCGCCAGGGGATTTGCAGAGCTCTCTGGGTGGTTTTGAGGGGGCTACGGGAGGGGAGGCGGGGGGGGGGGGGGGGGGTGTACTCGATAGGAGAGATGTACTCGATATCATGCATGGCCGTAGTCGTATGACCATAGACCCTCGCATCCCTACAATGCCGGGACGAACATACCGGGTTTTCACCGACCAAGCAGACATTGCTTGCACCAAGCGCGAAGCGCCGTGAGGTGTTTGGCGAGGCGCATGAAAGGTGAACTGCGCCCTATCAAGAACCGCTTGTGAGGCGGACTTGCGTATGGATGACAGCTTCAATGAGTTAGTTCAATTCCCGGTGTGGCCACTTTCAGAGACAGCAATGGGAGTACGATGTAACCGCCTTTTGGGTGCCTTACCATAAACACTGTGCGGTACGATCATTCCCCTTGTGCGGAGTAAAGGCTCTCTGCCCCTCACAAATGGTCCAACTCGACCACCAGCTGTGACCGACTGCCAAGAAAAAAAAAAACAAAGCAAAATGGTACTCTGGTTGTCTAGGTCAAGTTAGTGAACAGCATGCTTCACATCGACGCCAACCCAACCTATGTATGTATATATTTATGTAGGGGGGGGTATGATTCCGTGTTTTTCGCCCCCAGCCCAGCCGCCGCTGTTACCCTTGTTGCCACAGTGAACCTCGTTGTGGGGGGAGATAATCCGGGCAGAAATAGTCCTTTTACACTATGCGTGATGACATTGTGGGCATACAGAGGGGGGGGGGGGAGTACTCATGCCGTGCATGACCGTAGTCGCATGGCCATAGACCCTCGCATCCCTACCATGCGCGGGATGGAGCACGTCGGTCTTTCACCGGCCAAGGCATCCATTGGCTGCTTCCTCCAAGCACGGGAAGCCCCGTGAGGTGTTTGGGCGATGGGGGGGGGGGGGGGAGGGGGGCGTACGAGTACTCATTTGCTGTTTACCTCAGTCATTTGACCATTGACCACGCACCCCTTTCGAGACGGCGAGGAAGGGGGGAATAATTGTTCCTGTGACCACGGCCTACCCAGAATTTCGTGGAGTGTACAAGCTCCTGCAAGTTGAGCTGGAATGTAAGAGTGGCCATAAATATCTACCTGGTATTAAATACATACTTACTTTGTAACTGACTACCAGGTATTCAATACCCGTCTCTATTTTCAAGCGGTTCGTCCCCGGAACACGAGTGCAGAGAGTTCCAACAGGAGTTTATCCCGCTCACCCCTGCCCCCCCCCCCCCTCTCTCTCTCCCCCCTCGCCTCCGTCTCCGCCCCTCCCTCGACCCCTGTCCCCGCCATTCTAAAAACAGCCTCCTCTACGCGGCTGGAAATGGGCTCGAGATCGTCACGTACGTGTTCCCGGCAAGTTTTCTCATCCTGGCGGCCATGGCAAACTCGTTCAAGCAGATGAGCATGCTCACGTCCAGCGCCACGCGCAACACCATCTACCGCAGCTTTGCGCGAGGGGAGAACATCGGAGACATCACCGCCAAGGGTGAGGCGGACGCGCATGCGCAGTCGGCAAAGAAAGCGCGGTCGGTAAAGCATGCGCGGCCGGAGAATGAGCATGCGTGGTCGGTGAATGCATGCGTGTTTGGCATCAGCATATTTTTTTTGTCTCATGTACAGGTTGTTTTCATTTTTCCTCGCTTTTATCTGGCATGTTCAGTGGTTCGACACTTTCCCCATACTTCATCGGACTTTTTTAGTATTCGGCCATGGTGAAGGAACCTCGGCGCGCTCGGGGGTTCGGGAATTGGCAGAGAGGGGGCTTGGAGGGGCGGGGTGGAGAAGGTCTGGACTGAGAGAAGGGGAGGGTGCAAGGGGTTTGGAGAGGGGTGGGGTTGTGAGGTGAATTTTGGACTCGCCTACACGACTATTACGGGGGACCGTAGTTAATAAGACCTATGGTAGGCACAATTCGATGCGAGTCGACGAGGGAAGAACAGGCTGAAATCTTCTCGCGATAAAAAAATGAAGGCACGCACCGTAGCGGGAAGGGGGGAGAAGAGCCTGCTATGTGACCCCGGATCTGAGTTACGAGTTGGAAGGAGAGATAATAGAAGATGGGCGAAGATAATGAATGGGATGAGAAAAAAAAAAAAAAAAAAAAAAATGGTATCCATAAAAACCCATATTTTTAACCATTTTTACTATTACGGGGGGCCATAGTTAACAGGACCAAATATTGTTAGTAAAAATGGTTAAATATATAGGTTTTTATGTATACCATAGGTCCTGTTAACTATGGTCCCCCGTAATAGCAGTATTTGATCCTTTCAACTATGGCCGCCCGTAATAATGGCCGGTGTGGGGGGAGTCCCTGGAGTGCTATCCAAGCGCGTGGGAAGTATTTTGCCTCGACCGCCCTTAATAATCAAGCGCTACAGAGTAGTCTACGGTAACATACTGTAGGCAGAAAAGCCCCGGGTTTTCCTGCGACCAGGTTGGGCCCCCTTTGCTGCATACGCCGCCCAATCTCGCCTCCGTTTTTATTCCTCGTGGTTTGTTCGTTTTTTCTCACGCGCTCGCCCCCGTCTCATCCCGTCCCGTCCCGTCTCGGCCCGTCCCGCCGCCTTGTCCTTGCCCGTCCCGTCCCGTCTCGTCCCGTTTCGTCTCCTCCCATTTCGTCACGTATCATCGCGTCCCGTCCCGTTCCGTTCCATGCTGTGGCTCCACACCCCCCGCAAAACAGGGGAGGCGCAGATCGCTGTAGTGGACCTGCTGGGCATGCTGTCGGGCATCGGCCTGTGCACCATGGTGGGCACGTCGCGGCGAGCGATCGTGGCCGCGTACGTCCTCCTGAGCGTGATCGACATCTCCGCCATCTACCTCGAGATCCGCGCGGTCGTCTTCACGGTGCTGAATCACGAGCGAACCCACCTGCTGGCGCGGGACTATGTGGCCTCCGGTAGCGACCCCGCGGCCATGAGGCGGACCTTAAAAACGGGGCTTCCAGTCCTCGCAGACGGCATCGCTGTTGGGGGCGGCGGCGACGGCGACGGGGGGGGGGGGGGGTGGTGAGGGAGCGTCCCCTCTCCCCGAGCAGGGGGTGGAGTCGGAGTCGGCGGCGGAACCTCTTCTGCTGGACGCGGCACCGGCTTCGGAGGACGAGGGGAAGGCGCTGCTGTCGTCCCCGTCGACGGTTTCGCGGCGAGAGAACATTTTCCTGGCTTCGAGGCTGACCACCAACGCCTTCAAGACTTGGTCGCAGGTGCGGTGAACGCTGCGAGACTCTCGCTCGCGACCCGAAGGCTTTGTATATATATGGTATGCTGTGCGCGTCTGTCATACAGCCTCCTTGCATTGTAGACGGGGTAGATGGAGGAAGAGGGCACGCGGGCGGGCGGGCGGGCGGGCGGCCGGCTGTGCTTCGTCGTTTGTTGTGTCGTGGCGGGGTGGCCAGGGGGGGGGAAAACTTTTTCTCTAGGGTATTGTCGACATCTTCTATCTCTTCTACCGACAAGTGTTTCCCCCCCCCCGTATGTCCTGTAGACTAGTGCCCACTCTCGCTCCCCTTCTCTTTTTACCAACAGTTGCAATGTAATGCCGTGAACTCTGCATATAGACCAATGTATCACTTACCTGTTCTTCGCCCGACCGGAACCGGTCCCTGTTTGTTTATCCTGCCGCACAAAGGCCGGGGTGAGCATGGCCGGGGTGACAGACCTCCTCGGCATCTTCGGCCAGGAGCGGTATATGCTGGCGTACACGGGGGGTCGCGGCGTTGGCCATGGCGGCGGCGTCGGTGGCAGCGACGCCGAGGGAAGCGCCGTCAAGCCGGGGCCGAGCAACGATAGCAAGAAGACGAAAAAGAATAACAAAAAGTCCGGGTCGAGGGGGGTGGCGAGCGTGATACTCCACAAGGATGCCACCGGGGCTGACACCGTGAAGTCTCTGCTGGCCCTGGAGTACTTCCAGGACGAGCTGAGGGAAGCGGGCTTTGACGTGGTCGGAGCACCGCCGCCGCCGCCGTTGTCGCAGTCATTGTCACCGGCCACGAAGGGTGACAACAAGGAGCAGCGGCGCGTCAAGGGCAACAATCCCGCCGTCGTTAACGGCGACTCGGGAGTTGGAGTTGCGGTTGCGCGAGAAGGCGTTGCCGTTGAGGGTTGGGCGAAGGGGACGGTCGCTGCGCCATCGACGGTGTCGACCGGAGGTGCACCTGTGATGGAGGCGGTGGCGGCGGAGGGGGCGGGGGTGGAGGTGGGGGCGGTAGCGGCAGCGGCAGCGGCGGGAGTGGGGACGGGGGCAGGAGAAGTGAACGGGGGGGAGGGGGCGGACGGGGGCGAGCCGCGGGGGGTGGGGGCGGGCGGCCGCCGTCATCACCCGTCGCCCGCGGAGCTGCGCCGCTGCTTGGAGGCGGCGCGCCGGAGGGCGGACGACGGAACCCCCGGCTTTTTCGCGGCGCTGCGAGCGCTGGGGTGGAGCACGGAGAAGTTCATGTTCGGCAACATCAAGTCGAGAGTCGAGTGGAGAATTTGAAGAGATCAAAACCTATTTCGGGGCGATCTGTTTCAGAACGTTCCTGTTTTGGTTGAAGGGTGGGCGGGCTGCGGGGTGAATGGAGGGGCGGGGAGGGATGGAAGGAGAAGGGTTTAGGCGCTTTCTGTTCCCTGTTGTTATTTTTTCTTCGCTTTTCGATTCACGGTTGCGTTCGCTTCTGGTGCTGCTTCGGTGTGGCGGGGAGGGCGGGGATGATCGCTCGAGAGGGTGTGAAACTGTACCACCGTGGCTTGTCTCGCGGGCGATGAGCCCCCCCCCCCCTGCCCGCGAGTTGCTCATGATGGACCATTTTTGCCGCAAACTCGCCGATTCTATTACTGTAACTAGGCTATTGTTCTTGCTGTGTTTCCGGGGGGAGCCGAGAGAGGTGGGATCGGCGTCGAATGTGGCGTGCCGGCAGTATCGGACGACGGTATCGCGAAGAGCGCGCCGTGTCTTTTGTTTCTATCGTACGGGGTGATCCCCTCTGGGTGTTTAGGGAGAGAGACGCGAACACGCGATTCGTCGGTTTTTTGCTGTTTGATAGAGGCAGGCCCGTATCGCCCGCATGCTCGCTTCCTCCCGCGCATGGAAACCCAGCAATTTTTTTTTTTTCTTGTGTGACTTGGGGTCGAGAGTACGTTTTCGTGAATCAAAGTTGTCATCAAAACATAGATGGGGAGGGAGTTCGATAAGGCATTCGAGGACGGGGCGGTCCAAAAAAAGCTCTGCTACCTCCCACCAATCACATTTACATTGCTATTATTTACCAGGTATATCAGTAGTAGTTACCAGGCATACTCGAATATTTATCGGTACCTGATGCCGGTATCAAAAATAGGATTTATGATACCTACGTACGTACGAAAAAAAAAAGAAAGTTTTTTTCTTGATATCCCGCCACCCCTTTGCCGCTGTTCTGGGGGCAGCAAGGGCTGTGCACGGAGTCAGCCTCTTTTGCGCGCGAGGAGAGACACCCACGCCTCGCGCACCCTCGCGGGAAACGCAAAATACATGCTACAAAACCTTGACGGCAAAACATATCAGGCTTCAGACTCCCTCAAAACTTGATCGGGCAAAACGCACCAGGCTGCTGCAACAACGTTCGGGGCAGAACGCTTGAGGCTGCTATAACGCAAAACATCCACGGCAAAATGCAGTAGGCTGCTGCAAAACATTCAGAGCAAAAACGCACCGGGCTGCTACAAAACATTCAAGATGAACCGCGGTAGGCCACCATGTATCATACGTGGGCTGCTGCAACACATTTGACGGCAAAACGCACCAGGCTGCTACAAACCTCTCGCAGGAAGAAACGCCGTAGGCAACAAACTCCCACCCCACTCGCCCTTCAAAAGAGTGGCGCCCAGACATCTCTGGGGCCTATCGTACGCGCCATAACATCTAGGCATGCTGTCGTACCATTCTGCCCGTAAACATGAGGACCGTTGGGGTACTACTATTGACGACATGGATACTGTACCAAAACGGTCCTTACGTTCCCGAACAGCGTGGTGTCGGCGTCAAATACCAGGGTACGACACTGAAGCTCGTAAACCACTCCTAAAATAGTCGTAGATCGGATAGCACAGGCTACGTATCGGTACCGCGCCAAACAGACCCCACTAAACAATTTCCCAGCCACCAAACCGCAGCATAACAACACATCCAGTCCCGCGCAAGAACTGCGACAATACGGGTAGGTGTGCGTATTGTGGCCGCGTCATAGCTTGGCGGAAGGGTGAAGGCCTCTGGACGAGCAACCACCAAGCTCTGTCTAACAATGGTAGTACTTGGCTAGCGCTGACTACTGGTCCTACAGCAGGTGTGTATACCGAGCCCGGCACGTGACTTGGAGGAACTACGAGTATTGGCCCGGAATCTACTGTAGTACACGTTTGGAGTCTGATATTAATATATAGAACGTGTATTATGTTTACGCCATACCGGCGAGAGTGGAGTGTATATACCCCAGCGGCCATGCGCTGGCAGCGCTTTGGCGCGTGCACTCAAGGACGAGGTGGAGGGAGGGAGGGAGGGAGGGAGGGAGGGAGGGTGGGAAGCAAACGGGCGGGTCGCGTGCTATCGGCGAACGCAATACGAGTACCGAGCGGTGCATCATCGTTTATCGGCTGCTTTGTAAATGTACGAGGTACCTGGTACATTTCACCCCCCCCCCCCCCCCCGCACACCAAGGAATGCCTCACGAAGGCTTTCACTTTCGCCCCCTGTTTCTGCGTGGAGAGCCGTGCTGCTGCTGTGCCACTAATGCTACTACACACCTGCCGTTATCCGGTCGCAACGCATTGATGTTGCGATGCAGACGTCACCGCACACTGACTGGCTGCTACAATACCAATATTAATCACTTTCAGTATTACTAATAATAGCAGGGCATCAACTCAACCAGACTGATAAAATTTACTTCGGACTCAATACGAATAGTATTAACCGGACATCAAGTCAGCACTAACACTACTGTACTATTAATAGAGCGCCAACGCACAACTAACACTAGAAGGAAACCGCTTCTGCGCTGATTTTATAAACAGTAGGACACCAACCACCAACCCCAAACTAATATTAGTAGGACGCCAATTTCAGAACTATGATAACAATGGCAGCGCGTATGGCCGGTTCCACCCCTCGGTTACTTCACTGCTAATAATAGCCATTGGACTACACGTAGCGTGTAACGTCTACGTCTAACATCTCCACAACAAATAGAGGGGACATGGGGACGCCACTACTTACGTTTATCTTACAAAATAACTAACAGCGGTGACGTTAATAACTAATAACTATTTGGTTCCAGTCATGGTTACTTCCTGAACAAAGCTCGATAAATAAAAGGCCCAGCCCGAAAATCGGCGTTACATCCCCTTTCCCATCCCAGGACAGGCACCTTAAAGGTTGAGGTTGGGGGTCAAGGGCAGCAAAGTACCTATCACGCCCCCCACAAGACAGGCACGTGCCAACGCTTCGGCTTCTCGCGCAAAATACAACACCAAACTTTCCGGAGGGACCCACACCGTCGGCGCAAAAGACAGCTCGGAGTTTTCCATGTATCTCGCCGCAACGGAAGGGACGGGGGGGGGCAAGACGCCAAACACGGCGCCATCATAGTCACTCGCACCGGACACTATGCGGACGCGAAAAAAACAAAAGACACCCGCGACCAGGAAGGCGAGAAAAAAAAACGCCTCCACTAAACCAACAATCGCCTCTACAAAAACAAACCAGCACCCGCCACGATGATTGGGGGTGGGCGGGGAGTTCCCATCCTTGCCGGCTTGTGTATTCCGGCCCCTACGCGTGGTACCTCGTACTGTAGACTATCGAAGTAGGTATCATACACACGAGCGCCTGCAGCACGTCAACTCATGCAATACGAATATATACGAATACTTCGCATACGCCAGCTGTGGCTTCTCTCAATCGGGTGATACCCAACTTCGTACGCTGCGTGATAAACATCATATATATCGCGGCGTGTTTGGGTGTGCATGGTACGAAACAGCAACGAAGAGGCCGCGTTGACGAACAGAACGCCACCACCAGGCCGCCAGGGGCGGCGGGTGGTCCCTGCGAGATAGCTGTGCCAGTATACACTCTTTGTCGTCCTGCTGCCGTGCTATAGCGCCTGATCGCGCTCGCAGTTCCGACGCATTTCGAGGGTTCGGCACACATCCAGAGGGCGCGCTGGGCGCCGAATTACATACAGGTATTGGCACCTCAGGGTGATCAGGCCTCGGCCACGAGTACATGTTCTCTCAAGCTCCCCAACATACAGCAGTAGACCACAACAACACACTTCCATGTAGTTGCCCATAGTACACAGCGCGTCTGCCCCTAAAAAACAGGCCACTAAACAAAAAAAGTCAGCAAACCACTAAAAAAAACTCCAGGCCACGAAAATCAAGAAATAGGAAAGTCGTCGCCCGTCCACGACAGAGTCTAACCCGGTTTCGAAATCCACCCTACCCCGCTGAGGGGCGAGGCAGACATCGAGAGAGACAACACCTAGAAAAATACAAAGGGAGGGGCAAGACGTTGTCGCTCTAGTGCCTAGACCAACCTCCCCCCCCGTTTCACGCATCAAAATTACGCTCTATGATGCCGGGGCGTCGCACCACCCAAAAGCGTCCGCCCTCGAAAGGGGCCCCGGGACAGGCAGGCAGGCAGGCAGGCGCACTGGGGGGATCAAGGCTCTACCAATAGGAGACCGGTCATTTTGGGCGCGTGAAAATGATTTTTTCGCAGGATTGTTTACGGTTCACGACCCGGCCCGAGTAGGTGGTCTTCATCACCGTCACCGGTCGGGTAGGGTCGGGTCGGGTCAGGAGGTCTTCAAAATATCATGCGTCGGGTCGGGGTCGGGGTCAGGTTAGGTGACCCGACCCGTAAACAGGACTACTTTCTTGGGCACGTCTAGGCCTGCTTTAGTTAAGCGATGATAGGTACTACTAGGTTAAGGGCGTGGGGCGGTCAGGGGGGGTCATCCAAGGGGGTCAAAACCACAGTCTTCTCATCAGTAGCATATTTTGATGGAGATATTCATGTGGTATGGATCGTCACCTCTCAGCCAAAGCGCCTCCGCAGAGAGACAGCGTCGATTGCATGAGGGGGGGTGACACTTCACAACGACGTCCACACAGCGCACGCAAACACCGGTACAAGCGCCACCGTGAACAGACAGAGAGAGCGACAGCAGCAAAGCTCGCTCTCGACACTACCACCACCATCATCTCTCCGGCCGCCCATTGCCCCCCCCCCCCCCGCCGGTCTTATCATCCCATCGTCGGTGCCTCGACCCACGTCTTGCCCCCCGCCCTGCTTGCTCATTCCATCATCGGCGCCTGGACCCACGTCTGCCCCCCCCTCCCCCTTGTGACCCCTCCCGTCTGCTGGTCGCCTGCTCCCCGTACTCCTCTGCCAACGGCCGCTTGCTCCCCCTCCCTCTGCCCCTGCCTGCACTCCCGCCCCGGCCTCCGTCCCGCCATCCAGACCCCCCCGCCCCCCCGATCGTCGCCGCCGAAAAAGACGCCTGCGGAGGAGGATTCCCTTGAGCTCCTCCCGCCCCCTGTTGATACAACCCTCCTGCCGCCCCCGCAACCGGCAGAGGTACGATCGTCATGCTCGTCGCCGCCGCTCGCCCCCCCCCTGATGTTGGAGCTGCTGCTGCTGCTATTGTTGTTGTCGTTGCTGCTGCCAGTGAGGCCCTGCCCCCCCCCCCCCCCTCCCCTCCCCTTGTTGGTCGGCGGGCTGCCGCGGGGGGAAGCCAGGGACGCCCTCCCGCTGCCATCTGATTCGACGCGACCACCGCCTTCCCCGCTATCTTCTTCCCCCGCTTGCCGCTGCTGCGTTGTTCCCCCCAAAGAAGCAGAAGCGCCCACGCCACAATCAGCCAGGGAACCCGTCATCACGCCTGCGCCCGCCATCGTGCCTGCGTCGCCCCTGCCACGGGCGAAGGGAGGGGTCAGAAGCGAGGCCGGTCCCAAATCTGCCCCCGCCCCCGCTCCCGGTCCCGACGCAACGCCTGCTGTTGCTCGAAAACCCCTGGTGCTGCTGGTGCAGCTATCGCCGCAACCGCTACCGCTGAGGCCACCGCTACTGCTACCACCGCTGCTGTCGAGAGCATCGACACCGATACCGGTACCGGTACCCGCGCCGGCAACCGCTGCGCCCCCCTCGCTGAGAGCCCCACCGGGAACTTCCGGGCCGATATCCAAAACGCTCGTCACGCCACCATCTGCGGCGGCTTCCGCGACGCCCTCAGAGAGGCCCGCAGCGGAGGACAAACCACTCCCCGAGACGTCTCCGTCCGGCCCTTCCGCCCACCAGGCCCATGGCAGCGCAGAGGCCGACGCCGCCGCCGCTTGCCCCCCTGTGCCGGAAGAAGGTGAAGCGCGTCCGACGTCCATCCCTGACCCGCCCACAGGGGACGCGCTCATCGCGGGGGTGGAAAAAGGAACCCGCGGTGATGGTGCTGATGAGGGTGGTTGCGGCGGGGGCGCGTCACCGTTGCTGCTGCCGGTGAGCGCGGCAGCGACGGTGCTGGCAAACGCGGCGCCTGTAGTGGTTCCCGCCCCCCCTCCTCCTCCTCCTCCTCCTCCTCCTCCTCGCCCCCCGCCCGTTGCTGCTGCGGCCGCCGCCGCCGCCGCTGCTGCCGCTGCCGCTGCCGCCGCCGGCCCTAAGCCCCCCCCGTTTCCTGAACCACCGCAGTAGCGCTCGGGGGAGGGATGCGGTCTCACGGTAGGCTGTTGTTGATGTTGTTGTTGTTGTTGTTGTTGTTGTTGTTGTTGTTGTTGTTGTTGTTGTTGTTGTTGTTGTTGTTGTTGTTGTTGCTGCTGTTGTGGCTGCTGCGGCTGTGGTTGCGGGTGTGGCGAGTGGCGGGGTTGTGGGAGTTGCACCTCTTCCAGAGGCCGTTGCTGTTGTTGTTGCTGCTGTTGCTGCTGCTGTTGCTGGCCGTCCCACTGATAGGGAGGGGCCGAAATCAGGTTCAGCAACTCGGACGAGTTGGCCGACTGAGAGGCCGGTAGAGCGTGCGACGACGGGTTTCCAGCGGGCAAGGTGGTCCGACAAAAGGGGGTGAGGGGTATATGGAGGGCGCGAAAATAACATCAAACTGTAGTACGGCTGTACACGCCTTCCGAGCGTTTGAGGGAAGGCAAGAGGGGACCCGAAATTCACTCAGCCTGCCTGTAGCCCCACATATACACCGGTGATCCCTATTAATGTACTACAATCGCCAGCCGCAGCTTCGTTCTAGGCCCCGAAATAAAAAAAACAGCGCAAAGCCCCGCGAACAACCGAACCCGCAAGGGTCTTCCCAACATGCTGCCTTCCACCTCCACCCCCCCCCCGACACCCCACCCAACATGCCGTCAGCCTTCACCTTCCCTCTTCCCAAAAAACCAACACGCCCACCCACGGCAGTCAACAAATTCCACAGCAAGCAAACGACCGACCACTCAATCCGCAGGGCGCCGCTCTGCACCGAAGCAGCCCAGACAAGGCTTGACAAGACAGGACCAGCAAAGCAACCCGACCAAACCCCGGCCGGCCCTCCGCCGAAACGCTCACAATCTGCCGGAGCGCGTAGATAGCCTTCTCGGTCAGTCGCTGCCCCCCTTCCTGCAGCACCACCCGCCATAGGGCCTGGCTTTCCCGCTTGAGGATGTCGTGCCTATGGTTGATCATGCCCATCTCCGCCTCCAGGTGCTGTTTTTTTTTCCCCCGAAACGATTGACGGGGCGGCGGGGGTAGCGGGAGGAGGCGGTGGGCAGGCGGGGTTGCTTTGAGCCCCCTCAAAACGCCGGGCAGCACGAAACTTCGGGGAGTTGAGCTGTTGAGCTGGAAAGTAAAAGTGACGCAAAAATCAAACACACAATGGGTTGCCTGTGGTTCGCGCGTTCGTGAACAGACGCTTCGATCACTCCGGCTACCTACAGGTGCGTCTATCAATGGCAGGAGCAGCACGAGTGGCAGCCGCAGCAACAACAAATCGCAGTAGCAGCATCAGCAGCTTATAACAACACACAAACTATTGCGCAGCAGCGAACAAGTTCCGCGGTAGTCCTGAGCAGGGGCGCCGGGAGCGCGCGGGGGTGAGGTGAGGAGGCCGCTTCCCCGAGCCGACAGGTCTGGGAGGGTCGCACACACACGTACACACACACGTACGCACACGCCCGCACACGCACGCCCGCACACGCACACGCGAGCACACCCATATTCACACACGGGCGCGCACACACACGGACACGAACACGCACACACACACAAACGAACGGTGCCCCTACCGAGGACCACCACAGGTCACGACCACTCACCGCCACCCTATTGCACACCACCCTGAGGTCGGCGCTAACTCGCGCAACGATCCCCCTAGTCTCTTCCACCACCACCTGCTGGCGACAAGGCGGGAGGCGCGATCGGAAGAGGCATCAACAGAAAAAGAGGGCAAGATAAGGGTGCGCTCAAGCAGGGGCTGTGGCAATGACAGAGGTGTAGCGATGCTCATGAGAGTGGTGTTTCATTCTCTCGTGAACGGTAAGCGGCCAAGGCCTCGCCTGGCTCGCTTCTCGCAGCGAAAACCTATGTACGGGCAGTAGTCGTTGGGCGGACGTTCCTGAAAACAATGTTCTTACTCTTCATGCTCACCCGGCCGATATTGTCAGAACACAACAGGATCGCGAAAACAAAACATTGCTCGTATATAGAGTACACCAGTTATTGGACGCCATGGCTGACGCACACTGTGTACGAGACGAAGATGACCAACCCCATAGTTGACAATGGTTGATCGTGTCGGGGTTAGGGTGAGGGGCATTTTTTTTCGTACCGAACACAGATACCGACCTTCACCCATATCGGTCACCTGAGAACTGGTACGGCACCCTGGGTGTTTCTTCAGGCGAGAAGTCCCCACCAGTGAGAACGTGTTGACCCCCAAGAACAAAACTTTGTGCCAGCAGCAGCATGCCTCCAACACTGACGAAAACGCTGACACCAACACTACAGCCATCACAAAAACCAACAGTAACACCACAAGAAAACAACACCAACACCAACACTAACGCCAACACTGACACCAACACTACAGCCATCACAAAAACCAACAACAATAACACTACCACCAACACAAAAAACAACACTAACAGCAACATAGACGTGTGTTACGGTAGGGGCAGTAGCACCAGAACTTTCCGAGAAGTTTCTGAGGCTCGTCCCTTGAGGAGAGATCTGTATGCCACCTAAAAACCGATGTTGAGAACAAAAAAAATCGTACGCCTAACAAACCAAACGCACAACAACCCCACGACCTACTGCTGTAAGCGATGTAACGAACCAAAACAAAACGGCATTCCAACGATGAGGCATGCCTTTCATAAGGCCTACTGCTGTAAGCTAAGCACCGAACAAAAACAAAATGGCATGCCTTATAAGGCATGCCCCTTGTAAGGCATGCCTCATTGGGTACTTCCTCGGCTGAGGAGAACCCCCGTCAGTCATAAATGTTTTGGCCGAAAAACGCTGCCCCCGTGGTAGCACGCGCCCCTATTTTTTTACAAGTCTCGGACAGATCATGATCTATCTGTAGATGATCTAGTTCCTCGCCTGCCGTTGTGAGAGGTTGCGCAGGATCTGTACAGTACAGATCCAACCCAGGAAACCTTGTGCCATGTAGACCATGCGGGTTATACGGTAGCCATTCGGCAATCACGAGGTAGACCACGCAGATCAGGGATCTATCTATCCGCCCTGAAAGGCATATATCATGATGATCTGCTCGAGGTGTAAAATAATGCCAACCATCGGCCCTACCCATACGAAAGAGCTCAACGAGAAGCTCAGCCATAGATTTACGGGGAGTTAAGAAACTCGGGGGGGGGGGGGGTCACACACAGAAAAACAGCGTAACCCCCCCCCCTTCTTTCCAGTTCAATAAATCTAGGCGCTTTGGGCAGTCCCCCGGTTTTCTTACTAGAGGTCCGGTACTGTGCTCACATTGCCCTCACGCTGTCGGACCGCCGCGGTGTTGCCTTGCCCCTTCCGTCGGATGAGCGCCAACAGCTGCCGCTCGCCACGCCGGAAGTGAGGATGCTTGAACTCGCAGCAGCGCTCGTCGTACTTGGTCTTGTGGAATCCGTATATGTTGAGCTGAGCAAACGGGGATAGGAGACAGGAGGATAGGCATAAAACACGAGTAGGGACGGGCCGTCAGGTAGGTAGGCGTGGTACAAACAAACTACAGACGCCCGAACCGAAAATCTGCAAAAACCACCAGACAAAAAATGTAAACATAATCATTCATAGTAAAATATATCGGCCACCGAACAGAGAGACGAAAACAATAAAACGAAAAGAAGAAGAAACGAAAAACCGAAACAAGCAAACTGCACAAGCAACAAAAACGAAGCAATGAAACCACTCATAATGAACAGAAGGGACAACCACCACAGAGAGAGAAATCAAGCGACCAAATCACGTAACCAACCACACACAACCAACCGAGCAATCGAATCAACCGACCAATCGAACACCCACTATCACGCATGATGCGGCCCCGAGAATCAGGCACGACGAGCACAACGCACCCGGCGAAATCCTTCCGTCCCACGATTGACAGCAGTACAGCAGTGCACCCGTGGCATGCTGCTCCATCCGCTAACCCACCCACTTATGTATCGCACGAACCACCCCCCACTGTATCCACCCATCATTACCTCGCGCGCGCAGACCGACACTTGTTTTTCTGGGCGTCTCATGCTGGGTTAAACTCCTCAAAACTTCCCGCGCGTTCCAGGCCCACGAGGCCGGAGGCTGGAGGGCAGGGGGCGAGGCAAGTCTAGGCTAGGCGACGCTGACCGAGCCGAGGAGGATGGGATGGGTCTATCACCTGTCGCACGAAGCTCTGGTAGTTGCTGTGCTTGTAGAACCTGGGGAGAACGTCCGACGCGAGCCTCTCCGCATTTCGGATAACGATGCCGTCGCCTTCCTGGTAAGGGTGTCCCGGTATCGAATAGCAGCAGCACAGAAGGATGTTTTTTTGGTTCAGCGGCGGATGGGGCGGAACAGGCGCTATAAAACGAATCGAGGAGACTCTTATCCCTCTTATACTGCACTGTGCAGATACCCAAATATAAGTTTAATTCCAAGTGTTTTGTCCCCACAACGGCGCTGCAGACATGAAAGCGGCGGCGGCAGCAGCAGCAAGGCACGCGCCTTTCGTTGCCTGCGGTATCGAACACAATAACACGACTTCCACCAACCTACCTGTACCCATCCATGTGTGTTGTATGTTCCGCACACTAAACGATTTTTTTCTATCCGTCGACACGCGTACATCCAGCGTAAGGAGTAGGAGAGGGAGGGGCGAGGCGGGGCCGGGCGGGGGCGCACGATCTCTTGCTGTAACGTATTCTATGCATCCGGTTCGTCGGCCTCGAGTGGTTGTTCCAGTTTGAGCCACCTTCGAGAGAGACGGACCTTCCACACCATATTTTTCG
This sequence comes from Nereocystis luetkeana, assembly GCA_031213475.1. Classification (NCBI taxonomy): domain Eukaryota; class Phaeophyceae; order Laminariales; family Laminariaceae; genus Nereocystis; species Nereocystis luetkeana. The sequence goes on from JARUPZ010000032.1 coordinate 4,272,890, forward strand.
CATTGCCAAGGCCGTGCATGCTGTCACACGCCAGCGCAACAGCTTGTCGTACCGGGGAGGATCACAACCGTAACACTACAGCGCACACCCCACCCCACCTCCTTCCTCCTTTCACCCACCGACAAGCAACACCTTCGCCTTACCACATCTCTTCATCGCGGCGTCAAGAGGGTGGAGGGTGGGGGGGGTGTACTCATGTCATGCATGGCCGTAGTCGTATGACCATACACCCTCGCATCCCTACACTCCCGAGGCAGATCACGTCGGGTTTTCACCGACCAGGCAGACGTTGCTTGCACCAAAGCGCGAAGCCGTGAGGTGTTTGGCGAGGCGCATGAAGACCTCGCTGCATCCCATTAAGAACCGCTTGTGAGGCGGACTTTCTTGCACAAGGATGACAGCGTCGAAAGAAGGGGGGGGGGGGCGCACGAGCAACCCCTGAACAGCTTGCCGTGATACCGGCATCACGAGGGGGGAAGGGGGAGGAGGGGCGTACGAGTAACCGCTATTCTGCTCGCTGTAATACTAAAGACAAATGGATTCCGCCTAACGAGAGGAAATCTCGCCTGGTTCCACGCGATGTACTCTGACAGCTCTGCGTCGCCGAGGATGTTGCAAAGCTTGTCCAAGAAGGAGGGTGGCGCTCCGGTCTCCCCACGTTTACCTCGACCGCCGTCGCCAGCTGCCGCCCCAGCCGCCGCCGCAGCCTCCGGCGCGAAGTCGAAGGCTCCCTGAGAAACAAACCCGGTGGCACCGGAGAAGGCGAACTACGCTGGGTGAGAGTGCTCCGCAGGGAAAGAAGGAGGACATGCGATACATATATACCAGGTATATCAATAAAGCAAATGAGAGATTCGTTCGCTTGGGGGGGGGAAAAAAAAGGCCGGTTCTCTTTTTACTCCTTTCCCCCGTTTTGTCGTCGGCTGTAGTTGATTCACGAGGCTTCTTCTTGTAAGCGCGACATGCTGCCCATGTCATTGGGCACGGCCCTCTCAAGGATAAAGAAGGGACGAGACCGCGGGCAGAAGACACGTCCATATCTGATTGTGTAATAAAACCCTCGAGGGCCATGACGCGAAACGCCTCCCCGACAAGACCACGCAGCATCGAGCGGTTACAGATATCCGTTTGTCGTAATCGACCAATCACCGCGCTCCTACTCTCGAAAGCACAAGGGGCAGCCACGCACGATACACAGCAGATTCACATATAGCCGACACTATCAAACCATCAACACAGTAATACCTACCTTTTGCTTCGACACTTGATCCTAGACAATCGGCAAGAGTTAAGTAAAGGCGTCTATTGTACTGTCTCAGTAAACACCAGCACCATACTATATATTCTGAATAGGGGATCTCGATACCGCGTTGCCTACAGAATCCGTCTTTTTTTAAATTGTGGGGGGGGGGGGGTATTCCGACTCATCGCAGCCAAAAAGCGGACGAGTGTTCCGGTTTACCCCCCCCCAAAAAAAGCAAAAAAGTCCGGCGTTTTTTCAGCACCTCGAACCCCCTCCCAAAAAACAATACCAGGTAGAGGGTAGCTTGCCTCTTACCCGAGAAAAAGGTTGAGGGCTACCGTGTACGAGACGAACACAACAAACCCTATCCCCAAGCCAATCAGATCTAATCAACCATGGTTTCAGTCCCTGTGTCTCGTACCAGGTACGGTGTTTGCCAACCATTTTCTAGAACATTTGGTCAGCCCTACTGAAATAGTAACACATCAGGGATGTACGATGCTACCTGCGGGACGAAGAGACCCGCGGGGTTTGTTTTGGCCCCTGGGCGATGTACATACGTAAGTGTACGACCGGGAATCAATGCTGATCTGTTCACGACAATCTCGTATCGCCGGGCACGTGGAACGAAGTTTGTACAAGCAGTACGTATAAATAAGGCGCTTGTCGTGGGAGGCAGAGCTTTCCTCGCACCTGTCCCAGCAGCACAATGTCGGCGCACCCAACTACAAGCCTACAAACAGGTGTACGTAAGATAGGGTAGAGTTGGGCCCAAGGTGCCCGTCGCAGCTTGCACCCCCTATCTCGTCAGTGTGGCGATTGTCAAACGCCTGATAGTCATGACGACTCATGATGACTACGCAGTCGGCGTGTCGTTCGTGACGAAGTGGAAAAAAGCAACGCACCAACAACAAAATAGGTGTCCCTGTTGGTCAAGAGTAAATAGGCCTAGTAATGACCTACAAACAGCATTCGACTACACACATTACTGTGTACTATACTTACGAGTACTCGTGAAAAAATATTAGAGCTTCGTACGGAAGGGGAGAGCTCTGCAGAGTAACTTGTATCGCTGCTATTCAGGGCACATTAGAGTAGTTGCAACTGTATCATGCACGAGTATGTAGTGCCACCACGAGCAGCGACAGCAGGTGGCCGCGGCTTTGCTGTCGGCTGTCTGCGAAGAACGCCCCTGATGCCTGATGGCCGGCGTCGGACAATGAAACCACGGCAGCCTACGAAGAGCAGCGGTAGTATCTATGCAGGGACGCATAATACTCCGATAGCCTCGAAAAACAATCCTGACCTACTCGTACATGTAATATATCCGATCGTATCGCAAACCTGGTGCCTAAGATCACAAATGATATGGACGGACAGTCACCGCGAATCACCATCGTTCACACAAAGACTACGTATAGACTTGCACCTGGATACCTGGCATGTTTATGCTGCTTTCAGAGCGCGTGCGTTCTGCTGCACCTACCCTCTATGTAGTATTTGTTATTGTTAGTACCACTCTGTCCCCGAAGATGAGGATACTTTACATTATATATTAATACAAAGACGTTGCTTATATTTAGGGACAGAGTGGGACGTTTTTGGCCGTTAACTCCTTTGGGTTGTTCAAGATACTAGAGACCAAAGCAATGACGACTTTGGTGTAGTCGACCGTCTAGGAGCAAGCAGCGTCAGCGCCCCGCAGTAGTACGGGTGGGATCATGGTGTGCCCGTTACATACGCCTCCTTGCATTGGAACTCCGTCACCGATTTATATCATCCTCCAATCACGCAGCTACCGTTGTTTGTTGATAAAGGTTAAACCCCTGGGCCACTTAGTCAGCGCTGCTGGCTTGAGTAGCTCAGTGGTCTATCCTTCATAGGTCGAACAAAAGAAAGCTGGCCTAGTAGCTCAGCGGATTAACCTAAATATTTTCGAACAGCCGTTGCTTCAATCGCCAGTTTCCACCGTCGCTTTTTCTCTCTGGATTCCCGGGAGGGTCAACCCCCGTGGGGCTTGGGAGGGAAACCGGGTCGGAAAAATTGACTCGATTGTAGTGGAGGATCGGTCACATAAAGCAGCCCGGGGCTGCTAGGGCAGGGGACGCGCCCGAACTTCAAGGCGGGGAGACGCACGACACGCGAGCAGCGCAGCAGTGACAGTTTGGGTTGGGATATACCGTATATGAAGTTTCGATGGATCTGGAAATATCGCACTTTCGATAAATCGTCATATACGGAAGGTGATACCCCCTGCTGGTATCCCCGTGTTTTTTGTTGTTGTCGCAGATATCTACTGAACGAAATCTCCCACTATCGAATATCGAAATCGTCAAGCGATTGTTTTTTTTTTTTTTCGTTTATATCGGTATCCATATCCAAGACTATTACTATGACGCTTGTACTGCTCTCCTCACATGCATGATAAGACCGGACATGCCATTTTTTTGGAAGGTTGTACCTGTGTCCCAAGTCCCAAGAGGGTAAAATTGACCCGGTTTCTTCAACGGTGCGGCTATTATAATACACAAGGTAAGTAATTCATGAAAGCTTTACTGCAGCAGAATGCCAGTATATAATGCGGTGTATATAGCGGTAGCTGTGTAGCTGTGGCTCTACGGAGATGGCGCCGAGGCCACAGCGGCCGGCATCAAAGCGGCACATCAATGCAGTACTTGCTGTGTTGCTGCACGACGTTCTGCTCTGCTACGGTAGGGTGAATGCACCGCTGTGGTAATAGACATGCCTGGTACATAATATACACCCGTGGACAGCTCGGTGCGGCAACCAAGACGAAACCAGAAAGAAGACGGGAAACATTGAGATAGCAGTGCCACGATCGGTTTGCTCCAGGAATGAGCGGCAGCCGATTAGGTTTGAGCTGGAACTAGAGTGAATAAACTGGTATCAGTCAAGGCACCACAACAGGGTGCCAGTGTGCCAGCATGCACTCGTATTACTTGATGATCATCGCCGAACACGCAACCTTGGGCTGAAGAGCTCGGCGTACGATTTACCTGGTACGAGGTACCATACACAGCAGCAGCAGAACCAATGATGAAGGACCAACCAAGATATACATATTAATGATATTGACTTGCTGTGTGCTGTGTGCTAGCGCGAGCATCTCGGCATCAAGTCCCCAAGAAGGGGAGCATTTACGAGTTAACATAACTGGATAAACCAAGTACCAAGTGTACTCATACCCGGTACCCTCGCGTACCTTGGTAGAGCAGCACGCCAGGTGCAAAAAGTCTTCCCCAACGGAAACAGAGGCTCATGCCCCCTCCCCCCCTCGCGTAAAGCACCGGCTAAAAGTAGGGATGGGATGCAACAGCAGTTGCTCTGTGAGTGGAATATATCAATGCGCTACCGGTCAGTGCTGCCGCTGTATCGCACGTAGCACACGGCCCACGGCCCGCGGAGGGTGGCCGGAAACAACAGTTGGTCTGTGAGTGGAATATATTAATGCGCTACCGGTCTGTCAGTGCTGCCGCTGCACCCACGGCCCACGAGTCGCGGCAGGGTGACCGAGTCCGTGGCATTCTGCCGAAGGGCCGTGGGACTGGCCGTCGGATCACAGACAAGAAAAAATAACACAAACACTACGAACAGCCGGAAGGTCGCGAGACGAAGACCCGGGGACTTTGATTGAACCCAGCCGAGGGTGAGCAGGACAGGTCGAACATAAGAGGACAGGGGAGGTGAGGTACGCTATCTACTACTGCTGTATATATCCATCACGAGATCGCGAGGCAACGGGTCTAAACCTGATGAGACAGGCCTCTTTTTTTCAAACTACGAGTATTAATAAATTATGGTGCTGTGACGTATACTACTGCTGTGTGTACTACTGCTGTACCAGGTACCTGGTATTAACAGTAGTAGTAGCAAACATGCTATTCCCTCTGCTGCACGCTGACGCTCACCCCAACTTGGCGGCCATCCAGCGAAGGAGCTTGATGCCCATCTCCTGCCTGGGCAGAAGCCACGTTCCTCGACATGGCTGGAATAAACCAATGTAGGTGTTGTTTCACTCCACGCCGTGCAGATGTGCGCAACTGCCCAGTGCAGTTGTAGGTAGCAGTACGAAAAGCGAAAAAAAAACAACACGTGCCGTTGTTCCAAGCGATAATTTTAGACTTATCTCTCGAACTTCGATGATCTCAAGGGTACCAGTGTATTGGCCATGCAGAATTCAGAAGCGCCCCTTCTGGCCGCAACGCAACCTGACCTTCCTCTTGCGAAATTGGGTTGACTGCTGGGCGGGGCGGGGTGATCTACACACACGACGTTCTACGAAATTCAAATCTCCATATTTATAAGACCTTCCAACCCAATTGAACTCCGTCCGATGCTGTTGAAATTCTCTACCCCACACAACACACTCAGCTCCACACCCACCCTTGAACAACGTCGAGTTACCCTTAGCAATCCGTGAAGACACGCAGGTGCGCCATGCATACGTGTAAAAGGAATAGAGCAGCGCGCGAGGCAAGAAGCCAAAGCTCATTTTGTGGGAACCAGGAGAGCCCTGCCAACCCACGTGCAAACCCCTCGTGCGCTTCACGATTCTTATCAATGGGAATGACCATTGATTCTTATTACATCCCCGGCGGCGTGACTACGCCCCGTTTGCGATGCGAGGAGGTGCAACAAGCTACACGCATGACATTGCTTCATTGTATTTTCAGGTGCATATCAGAACGCGGCGAGGCAACAGAGCAAACAGGTTCTGTCGGGGACAACAAACAGTACTACCTGTGTGACCTGCGGTGCCAACGCGCTCTACGTACATACGTACTCCAGTAGTTTGTTCGACTTTTGCACCCGGGATGCGGCAGGCGGAGGCAGGCGAGTGCTCAGCAGTATTCGCCGGCGATTTATTCGTTTTGACGGTCACACGTGCAGGGGCCCGTCGCTGTAGTTCGGTGCGGGAGTTTCGTGCCCGCCCCTCCTGCTCCCAAATAGAAGATTGCTCGGTCTTGATTCAACTGCTGCAAGCTCCACATCGTTCCCCGATCTGGACTTGCGGAGGATCTTTCTCCCGTCGCTCTTCACTGCGGAGGCCAGCAGTTTCACTCACGCCCCCTCTCCCCCCACTGCCCAAGTCCCCCGGGTCCTCGTATTTTTTTGTTTTTTCCTCTCCCCAGCAAGTTGATATAATCGTTCGAGATTTTTCAAAATTTGGAGTTTACACAAAGTTCACGCACACTGTTGCAGCATCATTCGTTCTCAAAGTTACTGTTCCCAGCACATGCATGTCATCCACCTACCGCAGTAGTAGTACCTGATCTATTTATAGCTGTCCATCACCCTTGATGAGCGCAAGTGAAAACAGCAGGAACATGCGTTCATCGGCAGCCCCCCTGCCCCTGCCCGGGTCGCGCCCTCCATCCACCGTTCTCAACGGGCTGAACTCGTCAACCCGCCCCGTGCTGTTCACAATTTCCCGCGTATTAATAGTCGAAATCGAGCAACTTATCGTGATCATCGACGGGGGTGGGTAGGGTAGCAAGGCGGTTCCCCAGTGGAACTCGGCCGTGCAGGGCTGCGAGGCCTCTCCGCGTGATAATGCGCGCAGGGTTGAACGGGCGTATTCTTGGGACCCTTGCGACTGCGGTCGATCAAATCAGCGAAGTACTCACGGTGTGCCAGCCGACTTGAAGCTCTCAACAATCGCACGGAGCTAAAGATGGAGACACGCCTATGCGACGTTCGTGCGAGGCGTACGTGTGTCTTTCGACGTTGCCTCCACTTGGAGAGGTGCAAATTCTTAACGACAACTCGTTCCGTCGAGTACCTGTGCATCACGTATTCAGCCGTGTGTTGCTGCAAACTGTAACCTGTATACTAAACTGTGGTAGACGTAAACGTTTCGACCCTTCTTGCTCCGTGTTTCCTTGCTTGGAAAGCTCTTGCGCCCCTTCCTTACGTACTGTTAAATTGTTCGCGGATACCCAGTCGGAGTACACGACTCGATCGATTACACATGCGGCCGTGCGCTTGAACGATGTACCGGTAAGCGCGTCAACCTTTTGTCTACTATGAATAGACTGTTCGCAGACAGTTCGAGGTCTCAGCACTGCGGGCTAACGCGCAAACCTTCAAGGCTATGCACGAGGTAATTTTGCTGACGATCGTGACGACTTCCTCCAGGTAGTCGAGCTCTACCTCTCGTGAGTCACGCATATGTGTAGCTTGTTTTTTGTGACCGCTGTTACTATTTTTCATTCGACCTTACCTTCTTTTCGTTGGCAAGCGAGGAGCGCGACCTCAGACAGATGTTGGCGAAGTAAGTAAGGGAAGGCGGAATGAAGAGGAACATCAATGAGTGAAAACCGACTACAGCGATACCTGGTGTGATATGGGCCCACAAGTGCTGTACGGTGGTGATTTATATTTTTTTGTTGTCGTTTTAGACTGCAGTAATATCATATATCGCAATGGTGTCAATACGCGTTGCCTGGTATGATATGTGCCGTATATGCAACAGTTACTCGACCCGATACCATCGTTGCTTGGCATGTACATTGTGCCAGATGCAACAGCTACCAGAGCGAATGCCAAGGCGCCGGGAACAAAGGACCAAGCTATTGAGTGGGGTCCGCTGTGCCCTTCTGGCACGAGCTCATTTCCGAGCAAGTGCAAGGCAGGGGGGTATTCCTGTCTAGACGAAAACGGCAATGGGCGTCCGCAGTTAAGAAACATTATGTTACGGAAAATAGGCTCAGATCAGCTCGAAAAATAAGAAAATTAACCCGCAGTCCTGCTCCGGGGACAGACCTCTCAAAATCTAAGTAGTTTGTTCCCAAAACGGGACTGCGGTCCTGAGAGCGTTGAGAAACGCAGCTCAACAGTGGGACCAACTCTCAATCCTATACAACAGAGTTATATCAGAGTCGGAAAAAATAAGACATTGAGCCTGGACACCAAATTGACATGCGCCCACTGTATGATTACTATTTCAGGAGGCGGCCGGGCATGGTATGGGGGCACAAATATTTGCTGCATATTTTGGACCATCTCCAGAATAGATGCTGAGTTCTAGGGACATCCGGTAGTAATGTTTACCGCGCAGCGGACCCGTTCGACTGCCGATATATAGTCGACCGTCAAACAAATCCGTTGCGGGGTGAAATTCGCCAGGTATCCGGAGAACTCAGTATTCCTCCTGGGCATGTTGGAAACTGCTGAGGTTCGTTCTTATCGGAGAGCGTTTTTTCCATAACTTCCAAAGTTTGGAAATAGTTGGAGATATGTATCAATATACGGAGGCGTTCTGTGACTATTCGTGAAATTCTCCTGAACCAAAAATATCAAGTTCGTTAACCTTCCAATATTTGGAAAAAAAACAGGAAAATGTGGAAGATTGAAAAATTGCGCGAAAAAAAATCGTAAATATGAAAAAAACTCTCCGATAAGAATGAATGATCCTGAGACGGCAAACGTTTTGACTTAATTCATACCGTGCCCGACCGCCTTCCTGTAGTAAATAGTGATCGCGCTTTTCGTATTTCAGTCAATCCGCCTTACCTTGCGTTGAATGGTCTTGGTCTGAAATGAGCTCGCATTTTGAATGTATGTACAACCGGCCCCACTCCTTTCTCCATAGCGTGTCCCCTTGTTCCCGGCGCCTTGACGTTGGTTTCGTTAGCTGTTGCATAAGGCATACCAGGTATATTATTCTTATCGGAGAGCGTTTTTTCCATAATTTCCTAAGTTTAGAAATAATTGGAGATATGTATCAATATACGGAGGCGTTCTGTCACTATTCGTGAAATTCTCCAAACGCAAGTAAATCAAGTTCGTTAAATTTAAGACATTTATTTGGAAAAAAACACCAGGAAAATATGGAAGATTGAAAAATTGCGCGAAACAAATGTCGAAAATTTGGGAAAAAAGCTCTCCGATCAGAATAACCTTATTAAATACCTGGTAGCGGTTATTGACAACGTTTATTTCGATACACTGTACAGACGGGCAATCAGGCGGTCTACACAACGAGCGATCGATGAAGGCGGGGCAAGGCCGCCACGTGCGAACAATCGATGGCCGAACGCGCAAGCGAACGAACAATCGGCGGCCGAACGAACAAGCGAACGGCTTAGCGCTAGCGACAGCGCGATCGATGACGATTATTGATACAACTTCGATAGACTATACGATAGGCTATGACGATAACATGGAAATGTACATACGACTTGTGAGCCGATCGTATAACCAACAACTGGATGAAAATACTGCCGCAGAAATATGGCGAATCCGGTCATTTCTCCTCCATTTCTGCTGCAAGGCTCCCGATACATGCTGTATATGTACGGGGAAGGTTACCATAAATCGTTCTTTGCGGCGATCCTAATATGTGTTTTGGATCTATGAAACAGCACTTTTGGCGAGTTATGAGTGTGTGTGGAGTTCGTCCAATATTTTGGAGGCGTTTTGGTGTATACGTAACCGCCAGACTCGAGTTCGTCTTACCCGTGTCCGCCTTACTTGCCGCCGATCAAACCCTAAAAGGGCAGTAAAAAGTGTATGGTAACCCGGGTACCCGTGTCTGCCGGGACCCGGGTACCCGGTTCCGGTTCCGCCTTAACCGCCTCCCACCCGGTCGGGTACCGTGTTCCAGATTTTGAGGCCGGGTTGCAACTCTACGCCAGAGCTCTCTCCTGGAGAGCTTGGTTGGCCGGTTACTCTAGAGTGTCGTAGACCCCAACGGTCATCGTTTCATATATATGTTGCGACCGCAGTTTGTCAATGGTTTTGTACTTTGCATGCACAATTTGCTTTTTTCCTGGTTTCATAAGGCCGAGTTTCCTCCGGTGTCGTCCTTGGTTTGATATTGCGAGTTGTAATCCTTTCTTCTCGATCTCGTCACTGCTGTGAATAAGCACGGAAGGTGTTCGTTGGATCTACCAGCATTGTCGAGTTGCATGGGTGTGCGGCTTTCATTCAGTCCAGTGTTTGGAGCCATTATGGTATACACGTAACCGCCAGAGCGCTCTCCTGGAGAGCTCGGTCGGCCGCTCACTCTGCGTTCTTCTTACATCTCTCCTGTTTCCCTGCAACATTACACGACACGACCTAAAACACCATCCGCGAGACTACGCCCCAGTCAAGGCAAACATACCGGGGTTTACGGTCACCATGCACAGGTAGGTGTCAGGGTTACTGGTTCAGTGTAACCGCAGGTACCTGGTTGGGGAGTACGGCGCGCGTCATTTTCTTACGACTTACAACAGCAGATCACGATTGACGGACACTTGAAAATAGTATTGTTGTAAGTCGGTCGGGTCGAGGGCGAAAACAGAGAGCAAAGTGAATGCTATCTGATCTGGGTTGAAACGCCTGCGGTAGTGTTTACGACAGGTTGTCACCCGTGCACCCCTGCAGCGACGACGTAGGCACCTCCGCAGAAATACGCTGCAAGCGCACCCCAATCTACTGTCCCCGAACGGAAGTCAGTATATATTACGCCGCCCATGACGAGAATCCAGTGCCAACCCAGGTCAGTGAGCACCGTCTATTTACCTTGCCCTAGACGCGCCCGGCGGGTGGGCCTTTGCACTACAACCATCTTGAAGTGTACGCCAATCGCGATCTGCTGTTGTTACGTAGTCGTATTGATATAGTGTGCCGCAGCACAATCGATTCAAGTGCCTTCGATTATCCTCAACAATTAATGCCGCACGGTAGTGGTGGGGATGGTGTCCAGCCGGATTTACCAAACTATGTTTCAGTATGCCCCGCGGAAGACCGGCTATACCGAGCGCCATCCGACCCCTCGCGACCGCACGGCCGTGCCACGCCCACCCCAGACATAAGCCCTGGGTGTACTCAGCGAAAAAACGGGCGCAGCCGCCCAACTCGGCGAGCGGGGGGCGTGGAAAGTTGCCCGCCGGGGGTGGGCTAATATCCCCTGTGTTTTTTTGTGGGTCCGTGGTAGAGCGCTCGCTCGACTCTGGAGGGAAGGAGTGTAGGTCACCTGCCCTGTATGGGATTAGTATGGTTGCTGTATTGGCTTTAGTACGTACCTGGTATGCCTTTATTTTATGGTACAACAGTTGTCGGCTGGGTGCGCGGGTGGGTGGGTGGGTGGTTGGGTGGATGATGTTTGGGTGGTTGGGTTGGTGGGTGGGTGGTTGGCCGTATTGTTACGCTACGTAACAGTGTTTTTTTAGTCCACTGGTACTGCCGCGTACCAATATAACTTTTCTTTTCACATACCAGGTACACTTCTTGAGTAAACGTTCACGTGAGTGAGTGGGTGGGTGGGTTGGCGGTGGGTGGCTAGTACGTTTTTTTTTTGTCCACTGCTGTTGCAGCATACCACTAACCAATACTATCTTAACTCGAGGGTGTGGTGCGTCTACGTGGGAAATCAGTTCTGGGTGCGGCAGCAACGTGAGACCACCGTAGCCCACCTCACGATTCAGTACTGGGGCCACGTCCGAGATATTGGGCTTTTATCGGTCGTATGGGCGTGAAAGGAGATCTGCGCTGAAATCGACGACCGGCAGCGAGAACAAGTGACAGGCTGGCTCTCTATATTATTGGCAATGTGTGGGTAAATATGCAGTAGTCCATGAGGCTCTCTATTAATAGTATACTTCGTATGCGTACTGTAGTCCATGAGGCTCTCTATATTATTGGCAGTTTGTGGGTATGTATATGCATACAGCAGTATTCCACGATGCTCTCTATAATATCGGTGTACAGGGTACGAGTATCAGCATTCTGGTATCGCCCTGGAAGGCGCGTCGTTGGTGTCGAACGCTTTAAGGGCGACAGCCTGTTTGCATCCCCGTACTCTTCGCGTGTTTATTTAGCAATAAATCGCACCAGCTACCTATCTAGGTTGTAGTTACAGCAGTAGGGGTTATTCTGTACCTGTACAACAGCGTTCGAGTCCTTTATCAAGGATCTTTTCAATTCTTTGTGGCTTCCTTGTGCGGGGGCTAGACTTATTGCTGCACGTCTTTGTTGCCTCCGAAGCAGCAAGGTATCACCGTCTGTACGTTTTTCTTAGACGGGAGTGATATGTCGCATTCGTCCCTGGTTCAACATATACAGGTACGTCGCCGCGTTCCCAAGGATGGAGGTGTATTTTCCCCGACAGGCGCGCCGTGCATCCTATATTTCTTACCAAGGGCGCGGCCAGGCTCGACGTTTCCACCTTCTAACTTGAGCACAACAATATATAGGCTGGATCGTGTACCCACATTGTACGTCGGTCGTGGGAACGCATTACGTTTTGTAGGGGCAACAAATAAAAGCAATGATGCCTTAAGAATACCCTGTTTTACTGCGCGACAGTACCACCGCCAGCATCTACTCCTTGTCTTGATATATTTCCCGAGTCCATGAAGAGCCTGCTACCTCCTTCCCGGTACATACAAATACGTGGGGTTCATGTGCTTAATGTGCCTATTTCTCATGATTCACGGCTTTCAGAGACTACGGTGCTGTCACGTTATTGAAGTGGGGGTTCAGAGATCAGCTATCTTGCCCCCTTTTAGGTTGCGATCGAAGCAGGATTTCTCCACTACTTGTACAGCTACGAGGAAATATGTGCCGGTAGAAAAGCGACCATCATAACACCCATGTGCGCGGAGCAGACTGGGTGCTGCACATCGACCTTTGATATTGAGGTCAGAGGCGTCGAGAAGACTCGTGCCTGACGCTGGACTTGTCCCTGCGATGAAAGTGCATGGCAACACCATGTGGCAAGGTTGTTGCGGAAAATGTATTGTGACGACATTGTCGTGGAGGCATTCCGCGTATTTCCGCCCCCTTAGTCAAAGTCCGAAATTCCGCTACGCCGAACCAACGTCGACACCAAAGCGATCGCCCGATCCCTTCACACCATTTTGGCGTACCCTTTCAATGTCAATGTCGACAATGCATTGGACAATTCAGCAGCCCAAACCTCGAGTTGGTGTTCCTGTGCGTTTCCACTCTGCTGCACATGTAATAGGTGGCGGACGGTGTCTCGACGCCTTCTCCGTCGCGCTCATCCAGGAGAGCGACGATAAGGGGTGGTACACGTCGAGGCTGCAACTTCAGCTCGCGTCGCTTCAGCTCTGCATTCTCTGCCGAACCCGGGGCATGTTACATCTGAGGGTAGAGCTCCACACGCCTGCCAGGTTATGGGCTGCTGGTGAGGCGAGGGCCGACGCGGTGCCGGCTATCGCAGCGGGGGAGCCGTGCCGATCGCGTGTGCCCCCTGTCTTGGTCCGTGTTTTGAAGTGGAAGGCGCCCGCTTCTATGATGGGGCGGGCGAGAAATACGCTGGACCACGTGGAGCGCTTGGTATTCGACAATTTGTTCAATGAAAGCGTCAATAGCATTACCTGGCCACTTGGTCTAAAGGATATAGGGTTTGGCGCATGTTTTACGCAGTCGGTAGAACACGCATCGTGGCCAACGTCGCTGCTGAGCCTGACGTTTGGAGACTTTTTCAACCGTCCGGTCGGCAGAGTTGTGTGGCCAGCTTCACTTCGTCGGCTATCCTTCGGGACTTGTTTCAACCAGCCGATCGACGGTATATTGTGGCCAGCATCACTGCAGACGCTGAATTTCAAGCATTACTTCAACCAGCCGCTCAGCAGGGTTACGTGGTCGGCGTCTTTGCAACAGCTCACCTTCGGGTCGATAACCGACGAGGGGAACGCGCCACTTCAGGAGATGATGTATTGGCCCCAATTCGACCAGCCGATCGCTGGGGTCACGTGGCCAGCGTCTCTAAGACAGCTTAACCTTGGCGGTGACTTCAACCAGCCGATCGATGAGGTCGTGTGGCCAGTTTCGCTCCAGCAACTCGTCCTAGGTGCTGTATTCAACCGTCCGGTCAGCAATGTTGCTTGGCCTGTGTCGCTGCAGGAGCTGGACTTCAGCACATCTTTTAACCAGTCAGTTGAAGGAATAACGTGGCCGGTGTCGCTGCAGCAGCTGACGTTCGGGAGATCCTTCGAGCAGCCCATCCGCCACCTCTCGTGGCCCGCGTCACTACGGAAACTGACTATCAATGGCATATTCGAGAAACAGCCGATCACTGAGGTTGCCTGGCCAGCGTCGCTGGAACAGCTTACCCTAGGCGGTGACTTCGACCATCCTATCGATAAGGTCGTGTGGCCAGTTTCGCTCCAAAAACTGACCTTTGGGAATTGCTTCCACCAGCCTATACACGAAGTGATGTGGCCAATATCGCTTCAACATCTTGATTTAAGTGATCGCTTCAACTTTCCGGTCAACAAAGTCGCGTGGCCGGCTTCGCTGCAGCAGCTCATTCTAGGTGATCAATTCAACAAGCCTATAGACGAGGTCGTTTGGCCGGCGGCCCTGCAGCAGCTGACCTTCGGGAATTTATTCAACCAACGGATCGATGGAGTCACGTGGCCGGCGTGCCTTCAGCAGCTCTCATTTGGGCGCGACTTTCAGCGGCAGGTCGATCACATCAACTGGCCGATTTCTTTGCGGTTGCTCACAATCGCTCGCCCGCCCGGCTACGCGGTGGAGGTGTCCTCTACGGTACGAGTGCGTACGATTTGGCACCGATCGTGGTAGCCGCGGGCGGCCGTCGTAACAGGCAGGGGTTGGCGTCAATTGTTTGGCGCCGTGAGCGTGCTTGATTGCTCTCGGTGCATCCCGAGGTGTGCGTGCAGTTACTTGGACGCGACGACGTATATTATTCACCTATTCACCTACAATATACACCTCCTCCTTGGCCTTCTCGATCTGACCAGAGGAGGGTACCGGTACCTAGTATATGCGGGGCGTTGATTTCTTCTGTGTACTGTCTTGCTCGTGGTGCGCTGGCGTGGTCACGCTGACGTAGATACACCTCAATAATTGTGGATTAGGTTCCCCGCGGCCTTTCAAGCCTGCGGCAACGATGGGGCTCCTTCGCGGAAAGCGTGGGCTCCGTAGTATGGAGAGTAGAAATGACAGGAGATCCCACGTGAATAAGCAACCTACATAACAGGATGGAGGTAGATGCGGCGGGTCGGGAGTGCTGCACCCGGCACGTTAGAAGCGAGGCAAGAACCAGAGCAGGCGACATGTCAAATGGTTGAAAGCTGCTCGAAAAAAAAGAAGGGTGAAAAACGCTGCGAGTTAATCGAGCGGTACGAAGGGCCGCTGGATTGAAGACTCGAGAGATTGAGTTGACCGTGGGCACATCCAGCGTCCGTACTCTGGCCGTTAACTGCACGAAAAGAGTTGGCCATACCGACATTATAGTGGTCTGTAGGCAAATACAGTGTGATATTGTTGGGTTGCAGGAGACGAGACGGGATGGGCAGGATGGGTTCACAGCAGCGGGTTTCACTGTGTACTGCAGTGGAGCTGGCGGAGGTGGTGCGGAGGCCAAGGGTCAACACAGAGTAGAGATAACCATGGAGGAGTCGATCTTGCAGGATGTCGAGAAGGGTTGACTGGCTGTGGAGTACATCAGTGCTCGATTAATAAAGGTGCGACTAAACTTGCAGGGGAAATCAAATGGGATTTCCTTAAAGCTTTGTGGTTGCATACGCTCCGAGTGATAGTCACCAATCAGTCCGTAAGAATGACCTTTTGGGCCACACTAGGCAGCACAGTTGCTGAAATGCCTAAAGGCGAACACCTACTTGTCGTGATGGATGCTAACGCTCGCACTGGCGCAGAGGGGGAAGGTTGCGCCGATGACAAGGTGCTTGGTGCATACAAGCGGGATACGCTGAAAGACAACGGACGGCGTCTGTTGGCATTCTCAGCAGAGAATCAACTTGCTCTTGTCAATACGTTGTTCAGCACACCCAAGCGTGGAATCTGTTGAGTATGCTCGAAGTACTGCTGTATGTATCGCGCAGTCTTGTGCGGTGGAATATGTGTATGGTAGGAAGGCTTGTTTATTCCGGGGGTATTTTGGTACTTGGTGAAACCGTCACTGCGTCGAACGACCGACGTCAGAGGTGGGCATGTCTTCACTCTCTCTCTTTCCTCGGTAGTCCGATATAATATAACACGAGAGTCCTTCCAACAACCATCATGAGTTCTGTTTACCTCGCCTAACTGCGTAGGGCCTGTCACGCCCCAGAGTATCGATCACGCTAGCGGGGATCCGTCGAGACTTTGTGGGCTAGGGGCAGCGATTTGGGCGATCCTAGTCTCACAAAGATGGAGGCAATACTGGAAGCTAGATTGGCTGAAATGCAATCTAGAATGGACGAGCAAGCCCGCTCGATGGAGGCACGACTGAAGGAAAACTCCCGCTTGCTGCAAGTCGCGACTGAAGAACTCGAGAAGGAGCGAGCCTTTCGGAGGGACGACAGTGTGGAGGCCGGGAGAGAACCTGGGAGCCCCACCATCGCCGAGTCCGAAATAATTCAAGACTCTTTGCTGAACCTGTTCGTCGAAAAACTGCATCTACAGAGCGCTGGAGGAGCTGTTGGAGGGACCTCTTCGTCGACGATCGTGCCACCGCCAGAGCCGCAGGCTCGTCCAGGCACGTTAGTAATGGCAAATATCCCCAAGTTCGGTGGTGACTCATCAAAAGGCTTTGTCTGGATTAAACCTATTGTGTCTCGGGCAATGTCAACGAACTGTTACGATGCATTGATGGCTGAAGTACCAGTCAAATTAGGAGGTGGTAAGGGCGTCGCCGAGTTGGAACGTACACATGATTCGAAGGTAGATATTCCAAAAGCACAGACAGCTTGGCAAGGCCCTTTGAACGGGGCTAATTGCCCTCCCCTTTTAGATGCCGTCTTGGCTGCCGGCTCTCCGTCCGAGGCATGGACCGTGATTCTCGCTTGGTATTCTCCCAACGACAAGGCTGCCAAGTATCGTACCATGAGGGAATTCGAAGTATTGGCCATGGGTGACAAAGAGTCCCCCAATGAGTACTTTTCTAGGGCGTACCTTATTGTCATGAAATAAGGGAAATGGGGGTTCACAAGACGGCCCTTGAAACAAACCCTCACATTCTTCGTTGTTTTTCGTCTAAGTACGGGCTTGTCAAGCTCGTACTTATGATGCGTGAGTCTTTGACCGTAGTGGACCTTGAGCGAATGGTGCTGGAGTCCTATCATGAGATGGTGCTTTATGTTGCCGGGAGTGGGGACACCGTGTGTGCCGGTGTTCGAGGATAACGAGGGTGCTGTGCAGTTCGTGCAAAACCCTGTGACCAACTCGAACTCAAAGCACATCGATGTACGCCATCACTTCCTGAGGGAGCTGGTTGCGAATGGAACAATCTCCATTACGCACGTGCGGTCAGCATGGCAGCATGCTGATTTCTTGACGAAACCGTTGAGCGTGGAGACGTTCTAGTTCCATTGCAACTTTGTTATTAACATGGGATGGGCTTGATGTTGTTTTGGCTGGAATGAAGAAGTAGGTTTGCGTTGAATCAAATTGGATGGATATAGGTGATTTGAAAGGGATCATTATTTGATTGGGGAATGTTTTGAGTAACAGAGAAAATGCTGATTGAAAGAGACGATTAGTATCACATCCGAGTGAAGAGCATTTGACGTGACAGATGGATAATCTGAACATTATTGACGTAAACGTGGCCGTGTTTGTGTAATTTGTAGTTTTAAGAATTTTGGTATTCATTTAAGAGGTATAGTTTGGGGTTTTGGACAGGTGGAAAATTTTGTTGTTATTGGTTAAAATACTGCCGTTTTACATTGACATGAGGTTTTTGTTCTGAGATTGTGTACCTGAATGATTGCCGTTTTACCTGGCAATGGTGACGATATACCGATGTTCTTAAAAAGGGATTATCCAACAGGGGGGCTGTTGTAGTTCATGCATGTTGTTTGGTTTTATTTGGCTTTGGTTTATATTATTTTTGTGTTGTCAGAAGGTTTCCCACGCGGTTTTTCCCTTCTTTATATGTGGATGGCTATAATATGCCGTACACCGAGCAGGGGGGCTGTTGAGTATGCTCGGAGTACTGCTGTATGTATCACGCAGTCTTGTGCGGTGGAATACGTATATGGTAGGAAGGCTTGTTTATTCCGGGGGTATTTTGGTACTTACTTGGTGAAACCGTTTCTACGACGAACGACCACCTGTGTTGCACTGCCCACAAAAAAAAGCTGATATTGCCAAAAGCCCCGACAACAAAGGCAATGGAAGCACGTCTGCCGCCGTGTTTTTCGTGAGGACATTTCGTTTTTCTGCTCTAGCTCCGAACGTTTCCATCGAGCCAAAATTTGGCAGACCGGATATGAGCTCCTTGGTGCACTCCCGTGAGTGTGCCAAAGCGACAGCACTTTTCGCTTCCTCCTTCATACCGGACCTTGTCGCTGAAGGTTGAAAATGCGGTTCCAGGCGCTTGAATGTTCGGTTTCTTGTACTGTAGCCAAGTATTTGTTTCTGCTGTAGAACGAGAAGGAGGAACGTACTCGTTACGAGTTCTGGGTTGTACGGTAGCCAAGTATTTTTTTCTGCTGTAGAACGAGAAGGAGGAACGTACTTGTTACGAGTTCTGGGTTCCTCCAGCTCTCATTCTGCGGCAGAAACAAGTACCTGGTACTTGACTACAGAATTAGTACAAGAAACCGTTTTTTTTAGCGCTTGGAACCACATTTTCAACCTTTAGCGACAAGGTCCGGTATGAAGGAGGAATCGAAAAGTGCTGTCGCCTTGGCACACTCACGGGAGTGCACCAAGGAGCTTATATCCGGTCTGCCAATTTTTGGCTCGATGGAAACGTTCGGAGCTAGAGCAAAAACACGAAATGTCCTCGGGAAAAAAACGGCGGCAGACGTGCTTCCATTGGCTTTGTTGTCGGGACTTTTTTTTGTGTTTTGTGAGCAGTGCAAAACAGATGCAACCGCCGTCAGAGGTGGGCACGTCTTCACTCTCTCTTTTCTCGTTCGTCCGATATAATACAACACGAGAGTCCTTCCAACGACCGTCATGAGTTCTGTTTACCTCGCCTAACTGCGTAAGGCCTGTCACGCCCCAGAGTATCGATCAGAATCTCGTTCACCTTTGAAAGTCCAAATCGTGTGAAAAGTCGCTACCGCCTGGATTTTATCCTCACGCGGCAACCAGACAGACGACTCGTTCGAAATGTCACTGTGCGTCGACCCCCTCAAGCGAAACCTGAATCAGATCACAACCTGGTCACAGCAGACATATAGCTGCTTAGGCGCTTTGCCCCTACCCACCGCATGCGAGATATGAAGAGCAGACGGTTAATCGACCCCCAACAACTGTTGGTAAACCCCCGATTGCGGAGAGACTTCACTGAGAGATTCACACCCTAACCCCCTGGCACGGATATGGATGGTATGACAATGCTTTTCTCTGAAGCGATGTTGTCGACTGCCGTTAACATCACTTCTCGTGCAAAGCGCAGTCAAGGGCCGGCGGCGTGGTGTGCTAGCGAGGAAACGAAGGCAGAAGTGCTTGAGGCGTGGCAAGGGAGGGAAACCGCGAAATAGCTATTGCGCGCGGATCCAAGCAACAGCAACCTCAGGAAGTCCCTGAAATCAGCTGGTAAACGCCTGAAGCGCGAGAGGATCGAGGCTGTGTAGAGATTCTTCGGGGAATTCGTCAGGTTCCTTGAGGTACGCATCAAAGATGGTGATCAATCTCTTCTCTGCAAGTACCTCAAGGGGATGTATTTCGAGAGGAAGAAATCGTGCAGCTCTCAAAACATCAAGGACGCAGAGGGCAGTTTGATTTATGACATGGGGCTCACACCCGATCGGTGGGTACAGTGACTCAGCTCTTTGCTCAACACAAAGTCGCCAACGCTCGACCCGGGTATCGTCGAAGAGCTCAAGGTATGGCCCCCGCGCATACCTCGCGATGAGTTACCTTCGATCTTCGAGGTGTTGGAAACCACCAAGAGCATGTCAAACCGAAAGGCTGTTGGACCCGATGAGCTTCCTGCTGAACTGCTCACAACCTTAGATGGAGATCGCGATGGTAACCGCCGTATACTACTATTAGAGCAGTCCGCCTTATACTGTCAATAGAACAGCAGTTCCACACCATCGTGATCGCCATATGGCAGGGCGGGGGCGTACCGGAGAAGTGGAAACATGCCACGACCATAGTGCTGCACAAGAAGGACCGGACTGATTGCCGTAACTGTCGAGGATTGTCGCTCGTGGCACACGCTGGCAAGGTTCTCCTCAAGGTAATCGCCAATCGCCTCTGCAATCGCTGCGAACGGGGGGATATCTTACCAGAGAAGCAGTGCGGCTTCGGATCGCAACGGTCGGCGATCTATATGATCCACTTCGTGGTTCGACGACTTCATCAATTGCCACGAAAGAAGAACGCCCCTCTTTAAATGTGTTTCACCGACCTTGCCAAGGCATACGATTCAGCCGACCGGACTCTTACCGTGCTCGCTCGGTTCGGCGTACCACGAAAGGTGCTCGCGGTTATTCGCCACTTACTTCCACGATGGAAGGCGTGCGTGCGTGCATCCGGACGGACGACGGTAAATTTCAGACCGGCTCGGCGTGGGGCAGGACCTACGGCAAGGATGCGTGCGCGCACCATTGTTGTCCAATAATACCTGGTGCCTGGTATGTTCTTTACTGCCGTACTACGTGTGGCCGTGGAGCGGTTCAGTACAAATGCAGATATGACGAAGGATATGGTGTGTACCAAGGTGAAGGGTGAGAAGGGGGGGGAGGGGGAGCGAGGGGGGCCGGAAAAAGGGTGAGATACACCCCAGAAGACTGTGGCGGAGCCGCAACCGATCTGGGGAATGCTTTGTACAGACGACGCGGACATCGTTTGTTTCCAGATCGAGGAACAGCCTTGCAAACATGATGGCAAATATCGTTGCAGTGTGTGGTTCGTTCGGATTGACGGTTTCGGAATCCGAGACGAAAACCATGTGCCTGATGATGACGAAACATACGGACATGGTCACTTTCGTTAGTGACGCAGCCGGCCAGGTGTACAAATAAACCACCACGTTTGTGTACCTCGGGGCATCTGTGTGCGAGAACGCCGACCTTATTGCTGAAATCAACAGGCGCGGGCCCACCTATGATTTAGACGGTATAGTTTGTCAATGTTCAACCAGCCCACCGCACCGCTCCGGCTCAAAGTTGTTGTTGTTGTTGTTGTTGTTGTTGTTGTTGTTGTTGTTGTTGTTGTTGTTGTTGTTGTTGTTGTTGTTGTTGTTGTTGTTGTTGTTGTTGTTGTTGTTGTTGTTGTTGTTGTTCTCACATTAACTCATGGCCACAATACAATTCAGTCCGTGGTCGCAGGACAGGCTCCAATAACTCTGGAGTGGAAGATATACCTCGGTAGTAAAACAGAGGCGAACACGAAAAACAAGCAGACGCATTCCATCACTAAGGACACCAGGGAAGCAAAAAGGAGCCTATTAATAGCAGGCAAACCACTAAAAAAAGAAGATGAAGCGAAGCAAGAAAAACGAAAACAAAAGCCGATAGCAAAACGTTAAAAAGCAAAGAGGTACAAATTGGAAAGAAATAGATATAAAAAAAGAAGGGACAAAAAGGGACAAAAAGGGACAAACACGGGCGGGGGGGAAAGAAAATACGAAAGGCAGGCACTGGAGCATACAAACACGCAAAAAGGTTGCCCAAAGTACGGATGCTCGAAGCCGACGGAATGGAGACCATGCTATATATACGGGTGTGTCACGTGGGGCCCCACCGTGTCCCATCTCGCCATACTGCGGACAGCTCACCACCGATTACTCCTCCGCTGCATTGGATGGAAGAAAAAACCTCGCGACAGTTACCATAGGATTTCATACGCAGACACACTGGCCAAGACTGGCTGTGAGAACTTCAACACGACGGTGCGAAAGCGGAGAATACTTTCCGCGGGGTTAGTGGCTTGTATGGGTTACGAGACACTACCTAAACGAGGGATGTTTGGGGACTGGAGGGGGAAAAGGGTTCCTTGGGAGGGCAAGAGCAGGACTGGATGGGTTGTCCCGAGCGCGACCTGTCGTTGTTTAACTTGCCCATCAAAGAGAAACAATGGACGCTGGCAGCGAAGAAATCGGGCAAGTGGTTCATACGCGTTGAAGAAGCGGCAGAGCAGTACATGGAGCGCTGGTTCGTTAAGGGGAAGGGTAATGTAGCTAAACGAACACTTGAGGTACAAAATACGCAGCACCTTGCTTTAGACACCGTTGGGCTCAAGACCCGGGGGGGAAGGAAAAGGAGCCGCGTTAAAGGAGGCGCAGGAACAACAGCTAGGCCGGTTGAGAAATTAAAGCACACGCCGAAACTTGGCACTGGCCGTCTGTCCAGTTGAGATGCCCAGTGACTACTGTCTATTGCTGTGGTACAATTCCTGGTTTCTGCGTTTTGGTTTTGTTTGCTGTGGTGCCCTGTTCCCTACCAAGTCAATGGTACCCCCCCACCCGCACCCTGCCATTCTGCGTCGGTTGCGTCACCTTATTGCTATTTTATTGTGTGACCCATAGCTTTTGTTCCTTTTTTCCGATAGTTTTTTTTTCGTTAGCTTCCCCCTTCCCCTGGTCCGTCTTTCTCTGCCCTCCATGTGTCGATTGTGTTGTCCTTGACCCACCAGCTTGACATAAGACTGCTAGTTTTTTGTATGTTGTTAGCTCTTTGTCTCTACCCTCTCCTTGTCTTCATGCCTTCCGTCTGGTCTTCTTGTGACGTCGTTATGATCGTCCATCACCGGGGCATATCATAGGACTGATCGTACCAGTAAAGGGTAGGTTTGTCCGTAGACGAGGTAACGGCCTCCGCAAACGAAGTAACGGACAAAGCAGGGTTTATTGGTAGAGAGAATGTGGCATGTCCGTATCGGGAACTGGGATAGAGCAAGTTTGGTTGGAAGGGAAGGCCTCGCACGCAGTCCTTCCAAGCAAAGCACCGAGCGTAGGTCAGCATCCCCACGCCGGGCACGAGCAAGCACGAGGTCCTGTGACGAGCACGGGCAGACGTGAGGTAATCGCTGGTATGTCGATCCAAGCCAGGAATTAGTGCCTTATTTTCCGCCGCCCCACCCCCTCTATTTTTTCTTTCGAAGGGGGGGGGGGGGAGGCACGAGTAGCCGGGGGTACGGAGGAAATGTCTTTCCTTCCGCTAGGGTTTACTTTAGTTAGATTGGAGGAGTCGAATGGTACCGTACCATTCGGAGGCTTGGTTATCCGAGACAACTGTAGGCCGTACTAGTTAGGAACCCGGCCGGTATAATAGGAGGGAGAGAGAGACGTAGAATTAGAGTGGTCGAGATATCCAGGGTATTGCAGGAAGCTGCGATACAGGTATCTGGCCGAGGGGAGGAACCTCTCTCTCTCCCACGACACAGGAAACGATAATGATAATGCAATTCGATAGATATACAATAAACGACAACCTTGCCCCCGGGACTCGGCCTGCGCCCCAAGCGCATGCTTGCTTCGCTTTTCTTTATTTTCTTCTTCTTTTTTTCGTCTTTTATTTCTTCTTTCTGCGCCCTCTTCGTGTTTTTTTCTTCTCTTTTTCTCTTGTGTACGCATAATATCATGGATATGCCCCTGATGTTATTCTGTTGCAAGTGATACCGGATGATATACCACAGCTCGTTTGTACCGTTTCCGTCACGGACTGGTATGATGCTGCCGTGCGCACTATTTCGTACTTGTTTGTTTTCTCCCATCGAGATGCATTTTGTGCAAGCCTGTTATGTGACCAGAGCCAGGATTTCAGGGACGTGAGCAAATGTGAGAACATTTTCATCATCATTCCGGGTGAGAAACAAAACATCCTTTACTACTTTCTACTCTTACTTCTACTCCTATTCCTAATACTCCTACTACTCGTACTACTCGTACTACTCGTACTACTTCTACTACTACTACTACTACTACTACTACTACTACTACTACTACTACTACTACTACTACTACTACTACTACTACTACTACTACTACTACTACTACTACTACTACTACTACTACTACTACTACTACTACTACTACTACTACTACTACTACTACTACTACTACTACTACTACTACTACTACTACTACTACTACTACTACTACTACTACTACTACTACTACTACTACTACTACTACTACTACTACTACTACTACTACTACTACTACTACTACTACTACTACTACTACTACTACTACTACTACTACTACTACTACTACTACTACTACTACTACTACTACTACTACTACTACTTCTACTACTACTACTACTACTACTACTACTACTACTACTACTGCTACTACTACTACGAGTATTAATAGCGGGTACATCACTCACGTCCTTTCTATCAGCTATCGCTACGAAGTGTCTTGGACGAAGAACAAGTGCAGGTAGTGGTGGGAGGGGGGTTGGTCGGTGGGAACTGGAGACGCTTTCGGGGCGAGGAGGCGACACCCCGTGTTGAGTTGTAATGAACCAACACTTGCGCCCGTTTTGAAACTTTGGCTAAGAAGTATTTAGGCGAAGAGTGAATGCAGGGACCAGGGGGGGGGGGTGGGGGGGGGGGGGGTTGGAGACGCTTTCGGCGCCAGGAAGAGGCACCCTCTTGTCTAGTTGTTGTGAACCAACGCCCGGGTCCGTTTTGAAGCTTTGCTTGGAAAGCGTCTTTGGGTTAGGGGTGCGTGAAAGGGCTGAGGGGTAGGGGGTTTATCTATCTTACCAGCCTACAGCCTTGCACGCCCGTTATTGTGATGCTGTGTGCGTTCTCAAGACCGTAAATAGCTAGCGTAGCGATGCCCGGAGAACCTCGCGTCTTTGTATACCTGAGCGAGCACCTTTTTTTCACAGTTTCTGATTGGTGTGTCTTAGCGCCTGCCATTCGTTTCCCTATTATTTCGGTTTCCTTACACGCTTTTTCGTTTTTTTCGTCCGCGAATGTAGACCCCGATGCTCGTACCGACTCTGGTACAAGCGATTGTCTACACGCGCGAGGCCTGGGACGCGTAGCTCAAGACACAGGGCTCCGTTGAATCCGGAAGTTGGCCCAGACTGCTTGTATGCGTGTCCGCTATCGATTCGCGCGGTATGCACGTCAACGTCGTGGGCAGTTTGGGGCCAGATTTTGCGAGGATTGGAGTTTCCTTTTGAGAGGAGACAGACAGACAGACAGACAGACAGACATTTTTCGAATATCCGCAGCAGAACCCCTAGGTCAACCTAGGGAATATAAACGTCTAACTGGTACCTGGTAGTTATGTCATGCGTGAGTGTGGATTCTAGTGTTTCTTTCTCGGAGGCGTACGACTTCCCTCCGTTAAGTGCTCCAGGTTTTCAATTGGGATATTACTAGATACGCTCCTGACTTATCCTTCCACTCCGGGTACGGCAGTCAATGGCGCCAGACTAGACTATATCAAGGTGGCGGCGGATTCAGATGATATCATGAAATAATGTGATTGCACCGGGAAACGAAATTACTGTTTAATCAAGTAACAATCGGCTTCGGCCATCTCCACTGTGTAATGAAGTAGCAGTTGGCTCTCAACTAATCAATCGATGAAAAATAGGCTTGGGTTATCTCAACTGTTTAATCAGTTGAAAAGGGGCTTCGGCCCTCTCGAAAGGGATCTCTTAAGTTTGGCCTAACCCAAAATTAGAAACTCACACTCGCTCAAATTTATGCTTAACCCTTCCGCTTCGTTATATTCAATGTGCAGTATATACTATATTATTAATGTTTAGTTGCTGTCGTTCCATTTCCATTTCTTTGTTAGAGCAGATGTCGTGGAAAAATAACGAGCTGGAGCTCGTACGTTGAAAACTAAGCCGTTTTCCTACCCACCGAGGCCAGTTAGTTCATTTAAAGTATGTACTGTACCTCTCACTTATTTATTTGCGTCGAGAAGCACAACTTAAGTGCTCACGACAGTACTACGCACCAGGGAGTTTTGTACCGTAATACAACCATCCGATCGACGGGATTGCTTGGCCAGTGTCGCTGCAGCAGCTTGCCATGGGCAGTGAGTTCGACCACCCGATCGACGAGGTTGCTTGGCCTGTGTCGCTGCAGGAGCTTGACCTAGGTGAATGATTCAACCATGCGATGGACGGGGTGGCGTGGCCTGCGCCGCTGCGGAAGCTGACGTGCGGGGGAGACTTCAACCAACCGATCGACCAGGTAGCGTGGCCGGCATCGCTGCAGAAGCTGACTCTCGGTTTCACCTTGGAAGAGCTGATCGACGGGGTTGAATGGACTTCGTCGCTGGAACATCTTACCATAGCCTGTGACGAGAACGGTTCCCTCGACGAGGTCATGTGGCCAAAGACGCTCCTGCGGCTTACCCTACATGGTAGGTTCAACGCGCCTACCGATGAGTCCGCGTGGCCGGCATCACTGTAGCGGCTTACCCTTGCTGGTTGGTTCGGACACCATATCGACGAGGTCGCATGGCCGGAGGCGCTGAAGTGGCTGGATCTAGGTATTTACTTCAACATGCCTATCGACGATGTCGTGTGGCCACCGACGCTGCAGCAGCTAACCTTTGGGGGTTACTTCGATCAACCGATCGAGGACGTCGTGTGGCCGGAGTCACTTCGAGAGCTCTCGTTTGGGCGTGCCATGCGGATGATCAACCATATCGATTGGGGGGTCTGCTTGCGGCTGCTCACAGTCGTCGTCGACCCCGCCCACTTCATGGAGTCGTCTTTTACAGTCCCAGTACGCAATGTTTGGCGCGACTGGTAGCCTGCCTATCCGACCCATCTCCAACTAATTATGTATTGTTGTCGCCGTCCGTGACCATCGTGACATACCGGAGTTAGCATCAAACGCCTGGCGCTGTTAGCGTGCTTGACGATCATCCGAGGTGTTCGTGCACCGCCTTAAATGCGATGACGTTTGGTCCACCGTGAGCCGAGCGTTAGTCGAGGTGGAAATAAAACATCCGACAGTATCAAGGTCGTGGGTCATACCGGTATGTGTTTTACCTCATCCCCGATTGTTCTGTAATGCACGGTAGGTTTTAGAGGGGAAGTTTTGTGTTTCTCGCCTGTCCCTGCCATTTTTGTACGTGCTGTACCAGTAGGTTTTAGCAGGGCTCATTATATCCCAGCAACGGTGGCTTGGTAGGTGGTCCGCGTGCCTATCAAGACCAATTTCGTGGGTTCAAGTCTCACCGGGTGCATGCTCGTAGGGGCTTTTTCTTGAAAAAACAAAACGATTAGCGGAAAACGCGAGAGCGTGAGTTAGCTACTTTCGATGAAAGTCGACAAGCAGTGGGGATGCTGAACCCTATGCGCGACAAAAAATAAAGGCACGTACCGGGGGGGAGAAGGGTAGACACCTGTGACCACGGCTTGTCCAGAAGCTCGTCGTGGGTGAAACCTCCAACGGGTTAGGCTGGAAAGTAAAAGTGATGAACTAGAAAAAAAATATGGGATCGGAAAGACAGCATGATAAGTTTCGGGATTGAGAGTACCGGAGGATTTGTCTTGGCTCTCTACCCTCTCGGTTTAAGCTTGGCTTGCTGTCTCGTAGACTTTGTGATCTGAGAAATATCTGAGAGAGAAATCGTGCCATTGGCAATGCCAACCAGGGCCGACACTCGAGATCGATAGTTCGCAAAAAGGAGAAACGGAAGAACGAGAGCACAAATAATAGGTGTGCTTCTAAACGACATGCGGTCCCGCACGAGTTGTCCGTAAGCCACAGGGTTGACCTAAGGTGCCGCGAAAGTGAGCACAGGCAGTTATATGGCGGGCTAGAGCAGCTGTCGCCTTTCGCCAGGGACACCGGGGGCTGCTGTATGGCGTAGCTGTGGTACGGCCGTGCGGCCGCGGGATGTCGGGTGGCGCTCGGGAGAGCCGGTGCCCTGCGGAGCATACTAAAACTTACTAGCTTATAAAAAACCATTGAGACGTCACTGCATATATTTACCAGGTACTAAGGATGCCGCTGGGCTGTGATGGTAATGATGAAGTCGTATTGGATGTTCAAAACTATACTGAATTCGATATGCCCCGAGGAACACCTGCTCTCCCGCGCCACCCGACACCCCACAGCCGTGCGCCCCACACAGCAGCCTACGTACAGGCGTGAACGAGTAGGTGTGCTTCCGGGTCTAGATGTTATAGCGGATTGGTCGAGGCTGTGGTGATTCGAGTTTCTTTTGTATTCCGCACCTGGTACAGGCGGGTTCAAGCATATCGCCCCAAAACTGTCCCCAGCGAGAGAAGGGACGCCGCCGCCGAACTCAGCGAGCGGGGGGGGGGGCGACAGGCGCCCTACCGGAAGCGATTAGTTTGGTCCCCGGGATGGGGGGGGGTTCCAACTTGTTTTAGGCGTCTCCCCCCAAGTCCCCTGTTTTGGGTTTCCATTTGTATGGATGCGTACTTCTCCGGGGATGGAATATTATCACTCCCCCCTCCCCCCTTACTGCGATTTCGAAGAAAGAGGTATACCAGTAGTCGGGAGGAGGAGGAAGTAGATGCACAGATGTGCCCGTGTGGTAGAGCAGTAGAGAGGAGAACTCACAGGGTAGGAGAATGTGAGATGCACAAGGAGGAACGGAATGTGTTAGAAGAAGAGATGAGGTAAATACGAATGTAACTTGGAGGAGATTGGTACACTAGATAGCAGCGAGAAAACGGTCGCTATCCTAGGAGTTAGAAGGTGGCCACAGGCGGCGAAACAAGAAGGGGATAATATTGGCAAAACAAATCTGTGCAGTATATGGAAACAACGTAGTGAGTGTGTTGGAGGTGTCTCTATCAGGATTAGGAACGGTGCTCCGTCTCGAAAAGAATGCGTGGTCAAGGGTCAAACGACTACGGCCAGCAACAAATAAATGAGTACGCCGCCCCCCCTCGGATTCTGACGCAGTGTTGGAACGCTCGATTCCGTACCCCAAACCCCGTTTTTCGAGCCCCAGGCTTCGAGGTTTTTGTTATACTTTTTTCAAGTGTATGGGTTTTAGTTTATTATTTTGTTTTTATTTTAGTTGTATGGAATTTTAGTATGATCATACTAAAAACCCGCACGATGTGTTCCCATGTAACACCTGGTACACTTTTCTGTTAAATACGGGTCCGTGGGTGGGTGGGCTGGGCAGCAGCAGTATTGTTGGGTGCTGTACAGGAGTACCTGGCTGGGTGGGTGGGTGGGTGGAAGGTGTTTTTTTCCGCGGATCGTGTGCTATCCTCTCCCCTTGATTTTTTTTGTTTTGTATCGCCATTTGTTCTGTCACGTATGGCAGTGGTGGCGTGGGTATATATTCCCGTTTTTTTTGTACGTGCACTTACGTATAATATAGTGGGTATCGTACAGCAAATTCGAGTTTCTATTTTACACGGCGCCTTTTTTTTCGGGGACCCGTTTGGAAATCGCTGTGAATGCATATATATCCGTTGGAAATCCATCCGTCCGCCCGACCACTTTACTCGATTAAATAGTTGATTTTTTACGTGGCGCATCTTCGCATTTCCCAACAACAACTAACTGTACTTTTCTGGGGTTGTGCTGCTGCTGTAGGTGTTGAGGCCGTCACGCCTCTCCCGCAGCCACCGCGCTTCTTCACGCGACGAGCTCTCTCTCTCTGTCTCATCGAGGCTCCTCGCTTAGCGTCCACAGGCTACGAGCACTGCGGGTACAGGCATAAAAAAGTAGATGTGCTTCCAGCTGTAGATTTTATAGCAGATTGGTCGAGGCTGTGGACATAGATTCGAGTTTCTTTCTGTATTCCGCACCACCTAGGTCCTGGTACAGGCTGGTTCAAGAGTATCGCCCCAAAACTATGTCCGCCACGAATGCCGATCGCGAACATCTACTCGACTGTCACATATCTGGCATCATTCTGACCGTAATGAACAGCGGACGAGGGTGACGCAACCTTTCTTTTGTGGCAAGGCCTAGGGCTCGCGCTTTTATGGCGGCAAAATGATGTCCTTACTAACCATAGGCCTTCAAAAAGGTCTATACTATCGTAGTCAGGCGTTTCCGTAGGAAGAAACATTATTTTTTTCTGAACGAACCGGTTCTACTGTACTGTAGGTGTATAGCTCCGAGGCAGGGGTGTAGAAGGTTCTAGCGCAAATATTCGAATAAATCATTACGTAGGACCAACGTCAAGTCATATTTAATGCCAGGACATAATAATTTAGTGAAACCACTAAATCCAAGGCAACGCCATTTTTTGCACTTTTACCGAACTAGCCCGAACGTCCACGCCATTTTTTGGGTATTAATCCTGATTGCACATGTATTATATGGGCCCGTACCAAGTTGTTGACGGATATGTTTTTTTTTGTTTTTGGTCGCCGGAAAAATTGGGTCTCCTGAAGACCCAAATATCCCAAAATAACACAAAACCAAAACTGACGGAAAACAACGAAAAGTAATCGGTGCGAAACGAGTTGGCATGGGTTCATGGAAGTCGTGTGCCAAATATAGGGTCCACACCATTATTTGTTAAATGGGTGGAAGCTTCCACTCGACTTCCAAAGTTCCATTTGGAAGTCTAAAACTTCCAAAACTCCCATTCATTTTGACTTCCAGATGAAACTTGTGGAAGTCTAAATGGAAGCCGGGTGGAAGCTTCCACATTGGCTTCCAAAGCTTCCATTTTGACTTCCAATCCACTTTGACTCCCAAAACTTCCTTTTTGACTTCCAAAACTTCCATTTTGACTTCCAATGGATTTTAAAAAACTTCCATTTGGAAGTCATGATGGAGGTTTTGGGAGTTGAATGGACAATGGAAGTCGCGTGGTGGGCTCATACCCGACTTCCAAAACCTCCATTTTCACTTCCAAGTCGAAGTTGAGGACTTCCAAATAAATGGAAGTTCTGGACTTCCAAATAATGGACGTTTTCGAATTCCAAACGGAAGTTAGTTGTGGAAGTCAAAATGAAAGTTTTGGAAGTCAAAATGGAAGCACTCAGTCAGTGGCGATCAGCCCGGAATCTTCGCCGATCTCTCTGGCGCGTGCACTTGGCGTCCAAATTCGCAATAGGTGGCATATAGCCGCGGGTTCGTTTTCGGCGTCGCAATGGTCAACCAAGATCATATTACGGGGGGCCATAGTTAACAGGACCTATGGTATACATAAAAACCTATATATTTAACCATTTTTACTAACATAATTTGGTCCTATTAACTATGGCCCCCCGTAATAGATAACTAACTGTTTTTGCGGTTTCTGCTGTCGCTCGCTGCTGTGTGCATGACGGTATCTCTCCTCATAGTCATGTCATTATCATGGCTGCTGGCATACTATGCATGAAAATGTTGCAATATATCACAGCACCCATCGGCCTCTGTGGTATCTCCGTTTCTCTTACATACAACCTGGTATACCGAAACGTAGGATTACGAGTTCCGATAAACTGCATTCGCATGGTCACGTTTATGCATGCAAATAGGGGAGTACATCGAAGTGAGTGAAATGTGTCTGGAAGATTTGTAAGTGAAATGGAAGTTAAACCCATTTTTTTTTATTACATCTACTCCACAAACGGACGCTGATGAATGTTTACGTGTAAACTGGAGTAAAATATAAGTTGTGGACGTTGAATGGAGGTCGATGGAAGCACGTGAAAGCAGGTGGAGGTTAAGCTTGCATATGGTAGTGGATATATACTTCTACTCACGAACCTGGAAGTTTACGTGGAAACTAAGTTATGGCACTTGAATGGCAGTTGTGAAAGTTGACTAGAAGTGGATGCAAGCTCTTGGAAATAGGCGTAGGTTTCGCTTGCATATGGGGGTGGATAGAAGGGCCTGCGATCGTACATGGAAGTTTTCCATAGTCCTAAAAGTCAAATATAAGCTTTAGAAGTAGAACGGAAGTAGATGCAAGCACGTGGAATTAGGCCAAAGTCGCACTTGGATAGGGGAGTTGGTAGAAAGAAGCGTCTGCAGGGGTAGATGGGAGTTTCCCATGGTAATAGGAAGCAAACATATTAATTGGGAGTTTAATGGAAGTGGGTGCAAGTACGTGAAAGTATGTTGAAGTTATGCTTGCGTATGAGAGTGTATGGAAGCTTCGGTGAACGCTGATGTGCATTCCCGTGTAAGTAGGGGTCACATGTAAGTTTGGAAGTTGGATAATTGGAAGCAGATGTAAGTGAGTGGGATTAGGTGGAAGGTGAGCTTGAACATGGAAGTGGATGGGAGCGTCTGCGGACGTAGGTACACGTTTCAACTGGAATGGAAGTTAAATGGAAGATAAAGAAGTAAACTGTAGCCAATGGAAATTTAATGGAAGTGCGTGGGAAGTACGCACAAATTGGTGGAAGTCGCGCTTGAATATGGGAGTAGTCAGAAGATTCTGCGTGCTCAGATGCGAGTTTCGTCGAAATAAAAAGTAAATGGAAGTTTTTGGAAGCCAAACGTAAGTTGTGGAAGTTGAATGGAAGCGAATGCGAGTAGGCGGAAGTAATAAGTGGAATTTACGGTTGAGTATGGAAGTGGACAGAAGATTCTGCGGACGCCGATGGAAGTTTCCTTGAAGGTAGAAGTCCAATGGAACTTCTAGACGTGAGGTGGAAGTCGGTTACAGTAGTTGGAAGCATATCACAAGGTGTATGGAAGCTTAGGGGAGGCTGGACAAAGCTTCCACCGGGCATGGCCGTGGAAGCTTCCACTTTGCTTCCATTTGCTTCCACTTCGGAAACTTCCACTGGCTTGCACTAGCTTCCAAAAGAAACTTCCATGGACGAAATGGAACTTTCCACTGAAATCCCAAAACTTTCATTTGGAAGTCAAAAACTTCCGTTTGGAAGTCAAAATGAAAGTTTTGGAAGTTGTTGACTTCCGAATGCAAGTTTTGGAAGCTTCCACTCATTTACCAAATAATGAGGACCACTGCAAATATATCTCCAACAATGGCGTGGACACTGGATGCGTTCGACGTTAGAGGCGGTATGCTTGAACCAGCTCGTACCGATTTATTAGAGCCTGTCTTGTGACCACGCCACCAATAACTACCGCTCACCATTCGTCAACGCACACAAGTTGAAGCCAGTCACAAACGTCCTGCTGCGTGAGTTCCTAGCGACAGGTTAACTATCATTCTAGATGCGGTATAATACCCACGTGTATCATACGTACTGACAAGGTTGTGTCAGAGGGTGGCGGTTGATACGTGCGGGGACGGCCTAGCTACGGTTGTTCTCTCGCGGCACGGTTGTGTCATATTTGTGGTTGATGTACTGCTGATGCACAGCGATGACAGACAAAGTTATGTCGCCGCGACAGTGACTGGTAGTGGAGGAGCCAGCACAACGCCATCGGGTCCACTTGTCCGGCTGTCCTAGGGGTGCGTCTGCAGTAGCCCGCACCACGCCCGCTCTCAGCCACTTTATAGGGAAACGATACAGCCAACGCGCGTACACGCGGACGACGCCGCCCTTCTTTTGTTTCAATGCCGACTCCGCTGTTGCCCCATTCCCCCTCAACCCATGGTGCTCGCCTGCTATCTATCGTCGTCTGTTGGACGTAATTGGTAGATAGCGAGTATTATAATGGCTGTGTCAGAGTCACGGTAGGGACACCGTTGTTCGCGTCTCCCGTGGGCCACGTTGATACAGAGCTATAACTCACGGTTGCCTGATGACGACGGCTGATATACCGATGGGCGCAGACCGTTAGTCCCCCACTGGTTGCGGTTGTTCCTCAGATATTGCCGACACGGCTGAGCCATGGTGGTGGTTTGACTTATCGCTGGTCTTGCCGCTGGTCACGTCGATACACGGGTTGGCCCAAACGTGATCACGTCATAATTAGGTTTCCCTCCCGCAGATCGCCGTTGGTACACAGCTACTACACGGCGGTCAACATGTGTTTGAGGACGCTCTACACGTTGTCACCGCTGTAGAAACATCGCTTTACGGCTGTATACACGATCAGGAACGCCAAGCATGCACGCATGATCTTGTACGATGAGCACACCTGAATACAGTTGCGCCCATTTCGTAGGACGGGGAATACCGATGTGGTCACCTATACAAATCACTGTTCCAGTTGAATGCATGGTTTATGAGAAGCGCGCTAGACAACCGCGGTACGCCGCTGTACCTTACATCTATTACGCGACCCTTGTCGTTGTGGCTGCAACGAATACATGGCTCCGCCGCTTTTGGTATGCCTTTCTTACCTGTGGTCACATATAATCGCACTGGTGTGCCTACATCGCTTTGCTGGTGCGGGTGCTTCGCGGTCCTTGCTAGCGTGGTTCTGCCACACCAATAGTTACCACACTGATTGCACCAATCACACTGTGTTATATATAGCTGCGGTCGTTATGCCACTATGGCGGCCTGTCGCAGCAGTGTAATTATCCCAACTAACTGCTATATCGTGATTTGCCGAGAATGCGGTGTTTTAGCTGCGGTGGCTACAACGCATATAATGACTACAGTCTCGACGATAGCCAACGTAGCGCCGAGGGAATTATTCACAGGTCCTCAGAGCATTGGCTATCGTTCCCGTTTTTCGTTGATTGCACGATATTATCATTTCGGGTAGGGGGTTCGTGCAGCAATCGCGATCGATTGCGGTGGCCAGTGAGATGACGAAAGCCGGGGGTTGGGACATGGAACAAGCAGCACCGTCATTTATTTTAGGGCGGCCGCTTGTGCCCTTGCACGAGGTGCCGATGAAACGAGCGACGGCGCCTCTAAGTAGACGTGAAAATAGGTGATTACGCGACATTAACCGATTAAGTACTATCACCGGGCCTTCGCCGCGTGCACGTCACGCACACCAGATGTGAATAATGTTTGGGTTAAACTACAGACCCCGGTCTAGTAGACAACACGGAGTACAGGACAACAACGAAGTATCGGTGGGCAAAATGGTTGGGGAAGGAGGCCTCATCTAAACTAATACGTACATTAAATGATCGGTGAAGGCGAAGAGTAATACACATAAATACGATATTGTTGGCGGTGTGCTCTCAGCGCTCCTCGGCGCTTCTTAGACGTTTATTTTGGCGTTGTTCGTGCTAGCGCAAGATGAGGTTCACCTTGTGAGACGAAACTATCTCATCGTGATCCCCAAGCCCGACTGTGTCGGGGGCGGCCTCAGGCGTGCTCGCGCCGGTCTCGTGGCCAAAGAGTTGGATTGACGGGCTACCTTTGCCCCGTCAGGCCTACCTTTGGCTCGTTGAACCCTCTTGTAAATGATAGTAGTTTTTAGCATTGGGATGTCCTTGACGGCTGTCCGTCGAGGGGCAAATGTGCTGTCAACCGACATATATGCTCGCTTGTGACGGTGAAAGTATTCTGTTTTTGATGCCAGCACCTGGTTTGGACCTCTTATCCTTTGGCCAAACAGGAAAGGCCGCAGGCTCCGCTGCGTTTGACAGCGTATGGCGGCTAGATTGTGGAAACTATGGGCTGGGGTGACCGGTCTAGTGCCCCGCTGTTGCGCGTGCGTTGGGAGTTAGTTGGGCGTTGGAGAAACGGATGTCGAATTACCGATTCGGGCTATTTTACCTGTAAAAGCACGAGCTTTCCGAATTAATGATGAGACTGGTAGGCTAGCATATGGTCGCCAAACAAGCGTCGCGAGCCTCTTCGGCTGCTGTGCACGCCGGGCGACCAGACTCCGTGAGGCAGAGAAGGTGGGGTTTTGATTTCGACCGAATCAGATGAGTCTACGCCACGGGAGGAGCGGTACGGTGGTGGAGGTACGAACTCTGTCTACGATTTTTCTTTTCGTACACGTAGCAGGCAGTATCATATGAAGCGCGGAACTTCGGTTGTGTTGTGAAGTTTTTTTTCTTTTTTCTCATGTTACCGCCAAGAAAAAAAAAGTTATGAACGAAGACGTGTGCGGGTTACGACGAGATACGACGAAGACGTCGTGTTTATTTTACACCCTCACGCGGCTCCCCTCACGGAGTAGGTGAGCCTACAATATGTTTCGTTGCTGACCCTCAAGGGTTTGATTATGCCTACCCTCGTCGTGCCCCACCGTGCTCCCCTGCCCCGACTGCTGTGCCGGGGTGGCCTCGGGCGTGCACGATGTACTGCTTGCTGCTGCTGCTGCTGCTGCTGCTGCTGCTGCTGCTGCTGCTGCTGCTGCTGCTGCTGCTGCCGCCGCCGCGCTCTGCTGCTGCTTGCTGCTGCTTGCTGCTGCTGCTACTTACCACCGCTGTTGTGCTGTTCTGCTGCTGCTCACGCAACTGCCCTTATGGAGTAGGTCAGCCTGCGATATGTTTCGTTGCTGAACCTAGAGGGTGTGGGTACTGTTAGTTTTTTTCTGAATCTCGCTGTTACTTTCCAGCTTCTGGACAAGCCGTGGTTACAGGTGTCGTCCCTTTCCCCCCCTTGTAAGTGCCTTTATTTCTATCGCGCAGAGGGTTCAGCTCCCAACGCTCGTCGATTATTCATCGAATTTTGCTAGCTCACGCTCAAGCGCTTTCGGCTCGTCAAGTTTTTACGCTAGACAAAGTCCCTACGAGCACGAGCACGCACTCGGTGAGGCTCGAACCCACACCTTGACTTTATAGTAGGGACGAGATTCGCCTACTACCTGGTATGAGGCAACTCCATCGGGGACGCCATCACCCATTTCCTCGTCGTGCCCCACCGTGCTCCCCTGCCTCGACTGCTGTGCCGAGGGCGGCCTCGGGCGTGCGTGCTGTGCTACTGCTGCTGCTATGTACTGCCGCTGCTTTGCTGCTGCTCTGCTGCTGCTGCTACGTGCAGCTACTGTGTTGTTCTGTTGTTGCTGTTGCTGCTGCTGCTGCTGCTACTGCTGCTGCTGCTGCCGCTGCTGTTGCTGCTCACGCAGCCCCCCTCACGGAGTAGGTCGGCCTCAGATATATTGGTGTGCCTTTCCTCCTCGTGCGCCACCGGACTCCCCTGCCCCGACTGTTGCGCCAGGGGCAGCCTCGGGCGTGCATGATGTGTTCCGTACCTGTACGCTATGCTGCTTGTTGCTGCTGGGTTTGCTGCACCAACGTAATCGCCGGCGCGTCGTACTGCCAATTAACTCGATCGACTGCTGATCAACTAACTAACGGTTTTGTATATATCTGTATCCGAAGTATACAGTACAGAGGCCGAGCGTCTCGCACGTAGTACTTCGTTGTGCTGCATACTGCTGTACGAACAAGATATGCCTTGTTGTGCCGGATGGCGGATGGCAATGTTCTTTTTCTTGTGTTTGCAGCGTTTTCTTTCTCTTCACTCATTTTTTTGTTTATTTAACACACCCATTGGCAGCACTGTCGCACTAACAGCCTCGAGTTGCATATCTGTACGCCTTCAGCCTTCATTACGGGCATGCGCCGAGCCGCAGGCGCTTCATTTCTTTCTTTCTTTCTGTTTTTTTTTCCAACCCTCTTCGTTTTCTCTTTATCCTTTCTCTTTTTTTTTTTGGAGTATACATATGATACCGTGGGCATGTTCCTGGTGTTATTGGGTTGCAAGTGATACGGGATGGTATACCACAGGTCGTTCGTACCGTTCCCATTACGGACTGGTATTATACTGCATTGCGCGCTACTTGGTACTTGATTGTTTTCTCCCGTCGAGATGATTTTTTTGTCACAGCCTGTTTTGTGATCACAGCCAGGATTTCAGGAATGTGAGCTAATGTGAGAAGATCGTTATCATCATCTATCGTTTTTGCCAAACGGCTTCCTTAAGCAAAGCTGTTTTATTGTCCGCCACCCGCCAAATCGCCATAGAACAGAGCCTTAAATTTCTGCTAGATTTAACCGTCAGAGTTGGCTGATGTGTGTCAGTGATACCTTTTCCGCATGCCGCCAACACAGGGGCATTGGACGCGTCAACAACTCAAGCCTTGATTTGACATCCCTGCTTGTTTACACTCTACTCCGCTTTTGATAGGTCACGGGAGGTGCCTCGATGCCGTATCCTTCGCCCTCAGCCAAGCGCGCGATGAAAAGGGATGGTACA
Source organism: Nereocystis luetkeana (assembly GCA_031213475.1). NCBI lineage: Eukaryota > Phaeophyceae > Laminariales > Laminariaceae > Nereocystis > Nereocystis luetkeana. The sequence goes on from JARUPZ010000032.1 coordinate 4,310,972, forward strand.
CGCCCACATCGCAGCTTCAGCGCGTCGCTGCCGCTCTATATTCTCTGCCGAACCTGGCCCATGCTGCGCCTGAGGGTGGAACACGGCACGCCTTTTCTTTGGGCTGCTGACGAGGCGAGGGCCGACGCGTTCCAGGCTACCGCGGCAAAAAGACCATGCTCCATGCGGGTGTCCCCTCCTAAGTGGTCCCATGTGTTAAAGTGGTTTGTGCCCGCTTCAATGCTGAGGAGCGCGAGTAGTACGCTAGCGCATGCAGAGTGCTCGATCTTCGGTGACGACTTCCACGATAATATTTACAATGTTGTCTAAACACTTGGTCTATAGGAGCTCAGGTTTGCCCAAGTGTTAATCATCCAATCGAGCCCGTGCCATGGCCAGCCTCGCTGTACGTATCATGGCCAGCCTCGCTGCAGAAGCTGGCGTTTGACGATAGCTTCAACCAGATGATCGACAGAATTGCTTGGCCAGCATATCTGCGCGTGCTCATCTTCGGGCTCTCCTTCAACCATTGATCAACCCCGGAGGATGTTATCGGCGGGAGGCCGTATCAAGCCCACAAAGGTACTTATTTTGTTCGTTTATAAAGGATACACCACTGGGCTACTCAGTCAGCGCTGACTGAGTAGCTCAGTGGTCTATCCTTCATAAAACGAACAAAAATATCCTTTATAAACGAACAAAAGAAGTCCGGGATTCGAGTCCTGCCAGACGTCGTATTTCCGCTTTTTCTGCCGTGGGTAGAAAAAGGGAAATCAAGTGGAGAAAACCACGATAGAAGAACACTCGACCAGAGAGTCGAAAGTGGAGTGAACCACTTGACTAAAAGAACTCATGACTAGGGAGGGGGACAATATGAAGGAAGACACACGTCTCTACAACTGAACAGCTGACCTTTGGGTTGTACTTCGGAAACCTGAGCGATTAACCGCACTTCGATTTGCCGATTGCCAGGGTCACGTCGCTAGTTTCGCTGGAGCAACTTTCCAATGGGCGGGCACTTCTACCACCTCATCGGCAAGGTCACGTGGCCTGCGTCTCTGCAAATAAATGCTGATGATATTCGGGTGGTGTTTCGACCAACCTCTCGACAAGGTTGTGTGGCCTGCGTCGCTGCTACAACTAACCCTAGGTACTAGTTACAAAATCTGATCGACTATGAATAGGTCACTTGGCCTGCTGTGTCGCTGCTGGAGTTATACTTTGACGAATGCTTCAATCTGCCAGTCGAGCGGGTAGCAGCGTGGCCTGCGTCGCTGCGGGAGCCGTGTTTGGACATAGGCTTCGCCCATCCTATCCATTGGCTAGCGTGGCCGGCGTCGCTGCGGAAGATGTCGTTCGGTCTCCGCCTCAACCAACCCATGCCCGGCTAAACATTGCCCGCGTCGTTGCAGGAACTCACTCTGAATGTCAATTTCGATCACCTGACCGGGGTTGCATGGCCATCGTCGCTGGTATATCTTACCATCCACGCCAATCAATGATGATCCTTCAGAGGCTGTGTGGCCGGTGTCGCTCTGGACGATAGAGGTAGCACATTAAATTTCCGCATTTTTTTTTTTCTGAATGACGGGGTTCCTTATTAACCCAAAATCGTCGGGATGCCAATCTTCTTTCGAAAAAAAAACGTTTTTTGTGTACTTGGGACACGGGATTATCCATCGGGGTGCGATTTGATTTTAGCTGAAGTCAGTATTCGGGTGAGGTATGGAGCTCCTTAAGTGAGGGACCTCAGAAAGTTTGGGGTGAACCCCTATCATCGTAGACCGCCGTCTTACCCTAGATGGTGTGTTCGACCAGTGTATCGACCGCCGGCGTCGCTGCAGCAACTTGATCTAGGGTATGGCTTTAGTCAACCTATATCGACGAGGTCCTGTGGCCGGTGACGAGCATTCCAATCAGAGAACTGCGGGCACGAAACCTTTTTCTCTTTACTCTTACCTTTTGGGAATGCGGCAGTTATTTCCCACCACCCGGTTAAATAGCTTTTAGTTTTGGGACAACATGGTTGTTGTTGTGTTGTTGTTGTTGTTGTTGTTGTTGTTGTTGTTGTCTTCACATGAAATCGTCCTTTCTACCCAGCTTCATCATCAGCACACCCAGTGTCCGTCCTGATTCCCTATCCTAGAGAGAATCTTAGATACTGATTCTGTGGTCACAGACTGTGAGACAGAGGAAGACCAAAAATAAAACCAAATCGCAAATTCAAGTGTCAAGCAAGTGAAGTGTCAGCGCACCGGGTACGAGAACACAACACAAGCAAGACCGGAAAAATAAGAGCAAAAGACAATAAAAATAAAAATAAAAATCTGAAATGAAAAAAAGAAGAAAGAGAGAGAAAAAGAAAAAAACAGAATGCAAACGACGTAGGGACTTCAGAAAGCCTGCTAGACGGACAACATACATACGTGCTCAGGAAGGGCAGGTATCTGCTGCACGGACAAAGCAGCACGAAAGAGAGGGAGATACAGGCACAAGTATGTAAAGAGCTAGTCGAACCGATACCTAGCCACCCGGTCTATCATTTCGTTTCTGCATTCGTCGACGGCTGTACTGTATCAGAACAGCTATGGTGTTTACAGGAAATAGCATAGTCCTGCGGTTTATATAATAATATAGCTTGTCTGGTTTTGTTTCTGTAGGGAATAGTATGATATCGTACCCCCCTATAGGCCGGAGTCCCCAAATCTGGGGCTGCTTCGTCGGCATCGACGGTGCTCATGCTCTCGGCGGTGTTCATGGTTATTGTTGCCAGTGTTCAGCCAAGCAGCCAAACAAAGCAGAAGCCTCGTTCCCCCCACCTGGTTTATGTAGGTCGGGTTTCGAGTAGAAGACTTTTTATATAGGAATTGGCATGCCCTCGTACCCCCTTTCTGATTTATATACCAGGTATGGTTCTGCATACAAACATATATATATATACCTGGTGTAGGAATTAGTATGGCCTCGTACCCCCTACCTGGTAAAAAGGAAGGCTTATAGAACAACTTTATATAGGAAATAGTATGGTATCGGACTCCCTACCTGATTTATATAGGATTTAATAGGTACCCCTCATACCTGCCGAATGCCCCCCCAATGATCCCCCCCCCCCCTATATCCGATGGCCAAAACAAAATCATGGTACTCGTATTAACCCTTTTAGAACCGCAGTCCCGTTTTGGGGACAAACCACTCAATTTTCAAGTAGTTTGTCCCCATAACGGGACTGCGGTTCTAAAGGGGTTAATAGTGTGGTGTCGGGAAAGCTTTTGCTTCGTGCACCTGCTAGAGCCCCTAATAATTCGGGAGTTGAGAATTTCAGGCTCGAATCTTGGTCGAAGATAAGAATGTAGACATTTTCTCCGGGAATTAGATTAGTAGGACACACCTTGCCTGACATAATAATTCAAGCCTGGTCCAAAATAGGAGTATTAAGTGGTTTCGCGTACGTGTACTGTATTATTTCTATATTATTATTATTATTATTACTATTATTATTATTATTATTATTATTATTATTATTATTATTATTATTATTATTATTATTATTATTATTATTATTATTATTATTATTATTGTTTGTCTTACCATCCGACAATGTGCAGCATGATCTTCAACATTGATCTCTCCTAACTTTCCCGAAAGAAGAAAACCTCGGAAACAAAAGGAACCCCATGCACCAAGTCTACCTCCCTCCCTTCTGTGCCGACTTTCGGCTTGTCTATATTGTAAGTTTTGAATGGGTTCATTTTGGGATTCGCAAGAAAGGAGCTCGGGTTAGGCTCGCGTTAAAGTCTCGTAGGCCTTGTGATATGAAGGACGCCTGATTGAGATCGGGCCCTTGGCGGTGCCCGCTAGAACTGTGAGGCTCGACATCGGTTCTTCGGAAAAAGGAGAAACGGATAAACGAAAAAACACACCAACATTGAACTGGTTGGGAACGTCCTGCGGGCACGGGTGTGGGTTTACCCTAAGCCATCGAGGATCAGCGCCCCAACGGGTATGGTGGACCGTAACTGGACCAAGTCCGGCGGGAAGGCCTCAGAGCCTAGGTTTTTGTTTGTGGAAGCGAGAGTCCCACACCACCCGGAGGATGATGTATGAGTCTCCCGGGTGGCTATCTCCACCGCACCTGCCCCTCTCGGGGGTCAGGTCAGGTCGGGTCGACGTGCCCAAGCGCCAGTGGCAACAGCAGCCTGCTCTGCTGTTGCAACGGGATCTATGGGTTAAAATAGTGCATGAAACTAAAAATCTGAACATGGAAGTGTGGTGAGCTTAAGTTTATGTTTACCGATCCGCCGGAGGATAAAAAAGAAAAAGAAAAAAAAGAAAACTAAGCCATAGTATCGACCGGCCGTGATGTCCCCATCTACGGTGTACCCCCTTCACACTCTAAGATCCAAAACACATCGCGGGCGGTGAAGCGTAGACCTTCAGAAGGCGATAGTGTTTATCCCAGGTAGGTGCCTTCCACAGATAGTGACACACGTGCCTTGGTAGTCTGGCCTACACTGAACGGTATCAATATCCGGTGCGGCAAAATACGCCAAGAAGAGCCAAGAGCGACACCTCCCTGCCTCTAACAAAAAAACACCATCCAGTATTTCGCCTAGAATCTCACCTCGAGGAATTATTTCTTGGGGGCTGCGCTTTTTCCCCGGGGTTTTATCATATCCCGGGGTGGTGGGAGGGTGGGTATCTAACGAACCCGTGTCTTGTAATTTGTTTCTCAATTATTTTTTGGTGGTGCGGCTGCTGCTACGCCAGCGGAGCGGATTTTATATCCACCCACCCACCCATGACCCGCCCACACACGCCCACCCACTCACCTACCAATCAATCCATCCACCTACTACCCGACCCAGCCACGTACCGGTACCTACTCAAGAAATGTGTGCGTGTTATTAATAGGGTGCAAGCACAACGTATGGGTTTTAGTATGACCATATACTAAAATGTCGCATAATAGAAACGAAAAAAAGGCCATACGAAAACCGTACAGCTGAAAAAAGCAAAACTGAAACTCGACGTAAATGTGGGGCTCGAACCCCGGACTTTTGGGCGCTCAGAGTCGAGCGTTCTGACGCTAAGCCACAAGAGCAGCCGGGAGGATAGAGTTCTATCCCCGAGAAAAACGCCTTCCATACAATGGAGGCCATAAACATGGGACACAAAGGAAATCCCCTGGAGGGAAACGCCTGAGAAAATGTTGAAAACCCTTCCCTTCCGCGGATCCGCGGATCCGCCGGCATCCCGTGGACCAAGCAACCCGTCCCCGGGAGGGTACCTTTCACCCCCCCCCCCCCGCTCGCCGAGATTGGCAGCGGCGTCCCTTCGTTCACCGAGGACACTGAGGGCTGCTGTGTGGGGCGGGCATGGCGCGGTCGCGCGGCCGCGGGGGGTCGGATGGTGCTCGGGAGAGCCGGTGTTCCGGGGGGCATACTGTACTGAATCGGACATACTACCTGGTTGGTACGGTAGTTGTGAAGGATAAATTATTTTCGACACCATCACTACGTGGCGGCATTCACCAAAAAAGGAAAAAGATAATCGGGGGGCGGTTTCTCTTGGGGGGAAATATAATTAATATTAGTACGATACGGAAAATTGCACATTTTGTAATGTTTGTAAATTTTGCATGCTGACACCTAGGCAGCAGTGGGAATATATTAATACATAATTTCATCATTTTGCTGATTTTCATCCCTGCGCAACGCACGATACTCTTTGCGTCGGTTCACTCACTGCACGTCCCAAGACTATTATTATTATTATGTTGATGCAGACGCGCTCTGTTGTACAGCCTCTGTCGATCGCTGTCTTCGATCCCTTCATTTGCTCCTTATCTTTCCTCCGAACACGTCTCCTTCTCCTGCCGTATATATTCACTCTTATACCGGAGACCTTCTGCGTTTTCGAGCTGCGCCACATGCCACGTGCAGCGTGTGCCCGCATCATGGTAATTCCAGTATTTCTAATGATCAGGTATGCCGTTCGTTCCTCGTGTACCCGTCCATCCAGCACATCTCGCCCTCTGTGCACGATGCCCAGATGCAAGCCCGGTGATGGTGTTTAACATCCGCTCAATGCAAATCTCTCTGCGCACGGACGTCCTTTCACTGCCCACCAACAATACCAAAGCCTCGGGCTCGCTTTAATGAGCGGGCGTCGCCAGACGCAAACCCCAGTACTCGGTACACTTGACACTACTGTTGTCCCTGGTTTCGTACCAGCCGGGGGGGGGGGAGGAGGGTGCGCTCATTTTCATGCAAGGCCGTAGTCGTATGGCCATGATAGCAACGAACGTGTAAAACTACCCGCATTGTAAGCACATCACTTGATCTTGGTGTAGTCCCCACACGTCGCCACCATACAGTCCGTGGTCACTTTGGCAGGCTCCATCCAGCATACCGCTCTTGGAGTGGAATATTTTACCTCGGGAGGCAAAAAAAAAGAAAATATTATGACTGAAACAAATGGTATACCAGTGTAATAAGGCCTAGATTGGGAAAGCGATCGTACGTTGTACCCGGGAATCTCAGACAAAAACTACAGAGTGAGATCAGCATTACGTATGCACGTATGAGATACAGATGGTACGCTGCACGAGCCGTAACAAAAACCTGATAGACAACGCACTACAGTAACCACGAGAAACAGACAGGATGAAACAAATCGACGCGGAAATCGAAAGGGGGAGAGCGGAGACCACAACACGAAAGCAAGAAAGAAAAACAAACAAGAGAACACGCAGACTTTAAGGTCCGTAAACAGCGCGGGGCGCGGGGGGGGTGTAGCACTACTGTAGACCCAAGATCAGATACCGCCTCCCAGGAGAACAAGGAAGCGAAAACAAAATCGAGAAGGCGATACAGGAAAAACTGGAAAACGGAATACGAAAAAACAAGGACGAGGAAAATGGGAGGGGGGGGGGAAATGAGGAAAACAACAGGCAAAAGGGAAAAGCGAGACTGAAAGTAAGCGAAGGTATAGTAGGCTTCGGGACCTATACAAAGGAAACGGGCGTCCGGGCGGTACTATTAATATGCTACCTACTTGATTGAGTCAACGGAGGGGGGGAATTGTTGTGGTGATGGCCACACCTAAAGGCTTCCCGCTGGGCAGACCGCCTGCCTCCCCTTTCCCCTCCTCCCTCCCTCCCTCCCTTCGCCCCCCCCCCCCCGCCTCCCTCCCGCCTCCCCCCCCCGCGCGTGTATTGCCGTCAACGGCTAGAGTCGCGGTTGCAATCGCCTCCTCCTCCACACCCTTTTGTGTATTTTCCGCATGGACACCTGTGCCCCTTCCCCTACCCGTCAGGTTCATCTGCCGACCTTCTGCGCGGCCTCGCGCCACCTTTCGATTTTCGTGCCGAAGGCCTTCAGGTCTTCCTCGCGGTCTTTCGTCCAGTCCCACTCCTGTCCTCCGGAGTAACCCTTACCCCCAACCATCTCCCCAAACATCACCCTCCTCGGCAGGCGCCCCTCTCCCGTGCGCGTCACGAAGCCCGCGAAAAGCACCCTTCGTCTGCGTACCGTCGACCCGACGCTGCCCGAGTTTTGAATTTTGATGCGGGGGGGGGGCTTCCGTTGTCTTTATAAGTACCTGGTGTTTATTGTCTACTTCGGCAATAATAATGGTATGAATAATTCTCTCCTTTTGATATCTGGGGATGCTATTTATGTTCATATGTGTCGCCAGTATCTCTGCTTGCTTCCATCGTCGCCAATGCCTCGGAGACGGTACTTTTGAGGAACTACTGTCGCTGTGAAAATATCAAGGGTTATTTATCACGGGAGACAATGGGACGGGAATTCCCATTGTGGATGGGACGGTAATGGGAATGGGCCAGGAATCCCAGAGTGAATTTGGAGCTCCCCACTCCCATCCTACCCACCTCACGATGAATTTAATGACCACTTGCTCTCCAAATTGCCGATCTAGTATCCTCCCGTCCCACTTGCTTCCCATTCCCGTTGTGGGCACGGCTTCTCCCAATCCCATTACCATTGTGGGCACGGCTTCTCCCATCCCCATTACCAGGTATCACCTTATTCCCATTGATTGGCGTCCCAGCGGCGCGCCCAAACACACATGCACCGTACCGTAACTGACATTATTCTGAATATTTGATTGGATGGCAAGAATAACCAGAAGCCCGAATCGGAAAAATCAATAAATATTTCCGAGGTTTTCATCTTTCAGGAAAGTGATGAGTGATCAATGTTGAAGATGATGCTGCATATTGTCGGATGGCAAAAGAAATAATAACCAGAAGAGTTCTCCCGTCGTTCTTTCAGAGGACCTCCCAGTGATCACGCCCACCCACAAACATGTTGATGTTGTTTGTTGTTGTTGTTGTTCTCACATTAACTCTCTGACGAAGGAGTCCGTGGTCACACAAAGGTGCTGGAGCCCTAGGAAGATCCGAAAAACAAAAAAAAATCGAAAATTCGGCTGCCTCAAAATACACGAGACGGAAAAAGCGCACACAAGATAAAACCAATGTATGTGCAAAACTGAACTAACATGGCCGCGGGTATATCCTCTCAACTATAATATAGAAGAGTACCCCCGTTCCCACCACTAACCAACTCGTGGCTGCTGACTACAGCGGATGCTGTCTGAAGTGCTGCCTGCACCGTACGAAACGCACGGTAGTCGTGAAAACGAAAGAGGAGCACACCTGCCTGCTATCTGGAGTGCTGTCAGAGTGAAGACTCGCGGATATGCAGTGAAAAAAGGAGCAATCGAACCTTACTGCCACACGAATATCAACGATCGCCATCTCTTCCTGGACTGTCTGACACAAAAAGGTGCAGCACAGCAGTTATGATACCACGTCCCTGATAATTGCGTAGGTTATTCCCCATGAAGGGTATACAACTCGTTAAACTACAAAAACCAGTGACGAGTACCGGTAGATACTATTCTGCCTCGTGAAAAACAAAACCAGGAAAAAACAAACTATGACTGCTTCTCTCGTGATGATAGTGTGCGCGCAAATCATGGGTCTCCATGCACCGTCTTCCTGCCGCTCTTCATGGTCGCATCATCGCCTTGGCCCAATCCACCCGCTCCTTTGCGCGTGCACTCGTTGCCATTCCCTTCCAGTCGTTTCCCTTTCTCCGTCATCCTGAAAAACAAAATGCTCCTCGCACTTGTGGTTCTGATCTGGGAAATAAAAATTCTCGCGCAGGGGGAGGTCAATCCGTCTCTTCCCCGCACGTCGACGCTCAGTCTCCCTCCTCCCTCGTCGTCGAATCCGGCCTCCTACCGGCGCAATAGACTGTGCCGTAGTGTGGCCTGTGGTGGCGCCTGCCTCCGCGCTTGTACCATATCATAACTGACATTATTCTGAATCTTGGACTGGATGCCGGGAAGAACCAGAAGACTTCAAGAGTTCTCCCGTGGTTCTTTTAGAGAGAGAGAACGCGCCCGCTACCCCCATACCCACACAAGAACAAGGGCGATGGCGGACCCCCACTTTTTGCTCTGCTGCTGAGCCTCTCCCCCAGCCGAGAGAGCGGAACGCTGATGATCAACGGTGTTGCCGCATAAGTGATCGGTGCTAGCGCTGGGAGAAACAGGCAGACGTCCGGTATTTCTACGGATAGATGGTTGAGTCGTTAATATCAACAACAGCGATATATCTCAAGAAATTCCAAGCGACGACGTATGTATGTAGTATTTATGCCTTGGTTTCTGATTTGGCGGCGTGTATCTCCCGTGTTCCGTTGAGCAGTCCCATATATTCCCCGTCGTCGTTTCCCGTTGTGCCCCCGTCGGTTTCCCCAGATTTCCCCACTGTTTCCCACCTCCTCTATAGGACATGTTAGTCCCGTCCCAGTTCCGTTGGTGTCACGTTCGACTCCCATTCCGCCACATCAATGAAACATACCCCAGCTGCCCGTTCCATTCCCATCCCAAGTAAATAGCAAGCGGGCATTTCCCGTTGCCATCACGACGGGAGGCAACACTTTGACGATGGTATTCCCATTGCCAATCACAATGCGGGACGAAAAAAAAAACGCCTGCGGCGAGCGAAACCCGACCGTCCCGCCCCACACGGGCCTCGTCTACCGTGATCACCCTCGGAAAATCTGATGTATGCGACCTTCGAAACCAGCACATGAGGCATTCTACGATAGAGGTTCACCCTGAATTTTCGGAGGCTCCTTGCTTAAGGAGCTCCATACCTCACCCGAAAACTGCCTTCAGCGAAAAACAAATTGCACCCCGATGAATAATCCCATGGCCCAAGTTTACAAAAACCTCATTTTTTTTTAAACGAGAATGGCATTCCGACGATTCTTGGTTAAGGAACCCCGTCATTCGGAAAACGTTTTAGCGGAAAGGTGCTACCTCTATCGTAGAACGCGCCACATCTACATCCGAATTCCGAATCAATCAGCCATGGTTGAGCTGATCATGTACATACAAGACATATCCCCCGGTGGCTTGGTACTAAGTAGGCGGTCCGTGTGCCTACCAAGATCAATTTCGTGGGTTCGACTTTCACTGAGTGCATTCTCGTACGTATGGACTTTTTCTTGCCTAAAAAATTTATCAGCGGAAAGCGGGGGAGCGTGAGTTAGCAACATTCCACGAAAATCGACAAGCACAGCGGGAAAGCTGAACCCGATGCGCGATAAAAAAAAGTAAGAAGGCCACCTACCAGGGGGAAGAGGGGACGACACCTGCGACCACCGCTTTTGTCCAGAATATCGCTGAGGGCCAAACCTCCTACGGGTTCGTAGAGTTGGAAAGTGAGAGTGATGAAAAAACAAAACAAAAAAAGACTCGTTGTGGTTTATCACCCTGGGCAAAGGCGCCCGGAAAAAAATATGTGACACGTCACATAATTTCTTTTCGCTAGACAGGGGGGGGGGGGGGGGGGGGGGGGGGGTGTACTCGATAGGAGAGATGTACTCGATCTCATGCATGGCCGTAGTCGTATGACCATAGACCCTCGCATCCCTACAATGCCGGGACGGAGCATGTCGGGTTTTCACCGACCAGGCAGACATTGCTTGCACCAAGCGCGAAGCGCCGTGAGGTGTCTGACGAGTCGCACGAAGGGTGAGCTGCATCCTACTAAGAACCGCTTTTGAGGCGGACTTGCATACGGACGACATCTTCAATGAGTTGATTTGATTTCCGGTGTAGGCAATTCCAGAGACAGCGATGGGAATACATGTAACTGCCTCTTGGGTGCCTTACCTTGAACACTACATGATGCGACCATTCCCAATTGTGCGAAGTAAATATTCTTTACCTCGCACAAATGATCTAACTCGACAACCGGTTGTGGGTGACCGCCAAAAAAAACAAAACAAAAAAAAAACGGTACCCTGGTTGTCTAGGGGGGGGGGGAATACTAGTTATTTATGGGGGGCCATAGTAAATAATTATTTCGTACTGGAAATAGAGGTAATTATTTATTTTCCGTCTTCGGGCACACGAAATAGAACCGAGTGAAAAAAATGAAAATACGGGTCATATTTGTTTTTCCTTTTCTTTTCATCATGTGATCACAACGGTTGCAGCGGCTTTCCATTCCTACCTCTGGGGGGGGGTGGTGTGTCGTTTTCTCTTTTCCACGGACGGTCCTTCCCTGGGTGGTGTGTTTATCTGTCTTCTCTGCTAGGCAAATATATCGCGCCTTCGGTTTCGGGGTGTGCGTCCCTATTACGTCATGCATGGCCGTAGTCGTACGGCCACACAGACCCTCGCATACCAACGATGCCGAGACGGACGGGCGGGGGGGGGAGGTGCACTCATAATCAAACATGGCCATAGCCGCATGACCATCGGACGGACGGACGGACGGGGGGGGGGGACCCCCCTGTGATAGCGTTGACCTTTTGTTATGTTATATTTGTTTATCGTCGAGTGCGGTTTTTCGTGGGGTGGGTGTAGGACACCGGCGCTCACCGCTCCAATATTAGCACCGTTCACCGGTAAAAAAACTAAAACGTCAGAGAACCAGGAGCAAAGCAAACGATCGCACAATCTCACGCCTTCATCATTCGAAAGCACGAGGCGGCAAAACTTAAAAACAAAAATCATGGCATATAGCCACAAATCCCGTTCCGAAGACAAGCAAGTTTTTTTTTTTTGTTTTCTCGTTAACGAATAAACTTGTCGTGTTTCCATCCCGAGGCGCGACTCTCCCGCCATCCCAAATCCCACAGCGCTCTACATCGAACATCTCGCGCATCCAAACTGTCAAGAAGCAGGCACGACGAAATATATCTGGAGCACTCAAGGGAGAATAGGGTACGTCGTCGTGTACGCCATGCACCAACCTACTCACCAACTACCCCGGTGCGCTCCGCCGTCCGACAACAACAAAAAACGCAAAAGGAAGTGCCTAGCTTCTATTTATAGCGGTGCCCTTAGTGTGCACCCTCCACACACGAACAATGGTTGGAGGGGCGCCTCGATCACACCCCACGGCCGCAGAGTACAGCAGTAGTAGCACTAGCAGTGGTCCGTATTTCCGCACAAAGGAGACCGACCGCGGCACCATGTACCGCCCGACTGCCTGTTTCACCACACACAAAGCGATGCAGGCGCATACACCATCGCTAAAACAGAACGTACCCTCGATACATACCCTCCGAACGAACAATATCTAAACGGCTACCAGGCACAACACCAGCCGTAGTCAATACCTCCTCCGGTCAAGCGCGTACGAGGTACTGATGATTTTTCCACTCGCCGTCGGCGAAAAAGCCTCCGCGAGTTCTTGTTTTCCCTTCCGTCCCCTTCAACCACCCCCCACAGTCCCGGCTATGGGGGTGTGGTGAGCCGAAACTAACACCACTATAGTACTCATTCCTCAACAAATAACCTCCTCTCCGTTCCGCACATCATTTTCTCAAAGCCAACCCTTCGGCCAGGTCAGAAAAATCAAAAACGCAAAAGTTCCAAGCCAGTCAAAACGCACAAGCTGGACGTTAAACAAACAACGAAACAACAAAATAATGGCAAAACAGAGACATCAAGCGGCCCAATCGCAAGAAAACGAAAACAATAAAAGAAGCCGCAGCCGCTCGGTGGGGGGTGGGCCGAGGCGCAGCGCCATCTAAAAGGCCTGCAAGAGAAGGTGCACGCAAGAACAGTGCTCCCCTCCCAGTGTTTCGATTCACGAGACGTGCAATCCAGTCAAAATAAAAAACGAGTCAAAATTCCCCAAGAACCGGCAGCGACAAGCCACCTGGATGGGGAAACCCATGAAGGGGGGCTCGACAGGAATCAGCATCCCTTTGCTCTATTCACGTGCAAATGTATAGTACCGGATCACTGCTGTCCGCTTTTACACAATTTCAACCCCATCAAAAGCTGCAAAAGTTATCCCACACTATATTTCAAGTACTCTCTTCGCCCGAAAACCTGTGGGAGCAGTATGTAAAAGGGTTGTAACAAGTTGTCCATCAAAGGGATTGCAACACAGCGCTGTACACACCACGAGAAAAACAGTAGACAAATCGTTTTGGCTCGCACGCCGAGAAACTGCTTTTGCTAAAACTCATTTCTAGACGTCGAGGCATATTGCTCCTACAATTACACACTTCGGATGTGGCCACACTGACAACGAATGAACACCGCAGCAGTGCCGTCGGCCACCAAGGACAGCAGCCCCCCTGACCGTCACAGGGAAACCGCTTCCCGCGACAAAAAAAAACTTCCACAAACTGGCGAGAACCCAGCAATGACAGTAGAGCATCACCGCCCCCCCCCTCTCCCCCCCCCCCCCCCCCCCCCACCCCCCTACCCTCCTTAACTAGTATGACACACCCATCACATCGAAGACAATAACACTAACGCGGCTGGATAAAACTAAAACGGGAGAAAAAGTTACGGGAGACGCAAAACTAAGCCCCGTCCCCTGATCCGCCCTCGCGCTGCACTTTTCCCAGCGCTTCGTCTATGGCTGCCGGCTTCGGCTCATGCTGCGGGGCGATATCGACCTTCGACGACCCCGGCGCGGGCTTCGCGACAGGTTCGGCCTTCGTTCCCGGGTTAGCCATGTTCCCTCGCCAGTTGGCCTTCATGCCTTCGGTCCCCAACACGCACTTGTCAATGATCGCTGCGGCGTTTTTCTTGTTGACTAGTCCATACCTGGGGTAAAAAAAACAGGACGGAGAGAAGCGGGGCACGTGTAAAATACAGACGCCGGAGAAGGCAACTCATCGCTCGCCGACCGTTGAGTCTCGATCCAAGCGCTGACTAGCAGCCTCGAGCGGACCGGTATCACTACAGGGACAACCACGAGGCTTCGTCAGGCGTTGTATCGTTCGCTTGAACTGAACCTTCTGTGCGATGGTGGCCTACTCAGGGGAAAAATTACCCCCCCCCCCCCCCCAGTAATCAACTCATTGAAACTGTCGTCCATATGCAAGTCCGCCTCAAAAGCGGTTCTTAGTATTAATAGGATGCAGCTCACCCTTCATGCGACTCGCCAGACACCTCACGGCGCTTCGCGCTTGGTGCAAGCAATGTCTGCCTGGTCGGTGAAAACCCGACATGCTCCGTCCCGGCGTTGTAGGGATGCGAGGGTCTATGGTCATACGACTACGGCCATGCATGAGATCGAGTACATCTCTCCTATCGAGTACACCGAACCTCCCCCCAGTAGTCGCGCCTTTCACAAAAAAAAAAGGATCGCAGCACATAGCGCGTCGTCCCCACGAATTTGGTCAGGGTCTCCGGGTGCCATTTGAGCCGTCGTGCTCTAGCCAACGACATTCGTTTTTTCTTCTTTTTTTTCTCGACATGCTGCCAACAAATCAATATACCCGTTGGGTCGGAAGGTCAAAACCACGACACCGCTTTTGCTTCGCTATCTCGAACACCAATTCACGATATCAATGGCATCTTGGTACATCTAAAAAGAGGGGGTGGGGTACACGTTATGACTATCGGTATGCGGAAGCTATCCGCCGCCACCCCCCCCCCGGCCGGCTACATGCGTCTCTAGAATGGGCGGGGCAATCTCACCCGATACTTCTACTGCTGTGCTGCGATTCGCTCTACCATCAATTTTGTTCACGAGAGGGTCTACAACCCCCCCCCGTCCACACCCCATCCCATTCCTGGGCTGCAAAAGCACTAATCGCGACTCACCAGTCGCCCTGGGGGTAGATAATGAGGACCCCCGCGAACCTATGGCCTCCAAAATGAGAGCTCCCTCGAAGCGCTATCTTGTCGCCACCGACTCCCCTGCACTCCAACTCTTTCGCCATCTCCTCAAGAACCTGTTGGGTACCGCCCGATCGAACAGAGAGAGGGCGGGCGGGGGGGGGGGGGGGGGCAAGGCTTATTGAGACCCAGGTATGGCGACGGTAAAAAAAGTTGTGCGCGATTTTATGAGTCGTGTGAGCGCGTACGACTGGTGTCATGTTTCCTACAACCCCTTGCATACAATTTTGGACGCAGCAAACAATTACAACCCCCCCCCTAACCCGACAGTCCCGGCTGTTTCGTCGGGCACACTATCGAGTCTCAAACAAATAGGCTGTCTCTCCAGTAGAGCGCCGGCTGTGTCAGCGTTGGGTTGCATTGAGATTGGCTTCGCGTGGCGTCGCTCGCTTTGAAAGCACTGCGTATGAACGGTTTCACACCAGATACCTGGTATATGGAAATAATAATCTCGTGCGGGCTACATACGCAGTCGGGGTTAATATCCCGGTTACTTTGCCCGGTGGCCACGTACTTTTTTTAACGTTAGCATTGAAGTTTTATGTTTTATTCAAAGTTCTCCGTTATAGGCTAGCATAACTGGTTCGAGGAACGAACGCCTGCTGTGTTCTACGCTCACCGTCCAGCTGGCAACGCCCCCGGGGTTTCAAGTCAACCACAATTCCAAAGTGGAACTTTGTACTACAGTAAATACTCGCATTATAGCATTCCGGTGAGTCTTGACCACAACGCCGCATTTGCTCTACGAAAACCCTTCCAAAATACATTACACCAATGAGAAGCAACCAGAACGGACAGCGTCGTTTCTTTTCGCTTCGACGAACGACGGCGTTCAGCACTCTCAACATTCGCCACCGGTGGGCTGGTCGGTTGCCGAAGGTGTCCCACGAAAACAAAGACCACCTAGAGGGGCGCCTCGAGACGTGACGATGCGACAACACCACAGCACACCCCTATATGTGACCTCCTGTATGATATATATGGGCCGGCATACGTTCACGCACCGGGTATATGCTTCATTTCGGATTGCATCGTCTCTGGCGGTACCGTACGAGGCGGCTCGAGCGATCGACGGAACGGCAACCTACTCCAGTATTAATAGTACATGTATATACATATTTTAATATAAAGATATACTGTGTGCACAGCAGTAAACACGCACCAAGGTACTGTATTGAGTGTATAGTACCTGTTAATATAAAGGCAGTCAAGATCGTCGATGCCGCCGCACCAGTGCAAATATACAAACAATTAACACTTTTAGGACTGCAGTCCAGTTCGGGGAACAAACTACTGGACTTTGAGTGGGTAGCCCCCTTAACAGGACTGCGGTTTTACAGGGTTACGGCCTTCAATTCTCGCCCGACACACACACACCTGAGGCCCCGCTCGGCCGCAGCGCTTGTCGCGTGACATGTGCGTGCACACCAGCACCATCTTCTGGTAGGACACAGGGACGGGTTTGAGTCCAGATGCAACCTGACCGTCCACCAGCTGCACCTTGACGAACTGCTCCAACGAGCTGATGTCTTCTCGGGAGAGGGAGTAAATGAGGCCCTGATCAGTGACGGTGACAGGTTGCAGAGACGCAGGGGGGGGCGCGGGGGAGCGGGGGAGGTTGAGCCTATAACTTTTAGAACCGCAGTCCCGTTCTGGGGACAATCCAGTCAAATTTCAAGTAGTTTTGTCCCCAAACGGGACTGCGGTTCTAAAGGGGATAACGAGACAAAAAGCAAAACAAAAACAAACTAAGAATCTGCGCATCCACGTGTCATGTACTATCTGTACCTTCAAAGTTGACAAAACGCGACACTTCTGACTCCGGGGGTTCGGAATGTCGCAATGGTATACACAACATTAGCACACCCGAGAGACTGATCAACAGCGTAGGGAAGAACGAGGCGGCCGGCCAATAGCGTTACGAGTACTCGTCGTGCTGACTTGTCTGCATCTCACATGCTCAACCATCTTAAAACACGTCAAACATGTTCAAAAAGAACGGATGATATCCCCCGACAACCCGACAAGGACGGAGCTCCCTGCTGCTGCTACATACTGTCCTACATGCAGTATTACGGGGGACCATATTAAATAGAACCTACGGCCCATACAAAAATCTATATATTTCGCTATTTTTACTATCAATACTTGGTCCTATTTACTATGGTCCCCCGTAATAGTAGCTCGCTTGTAGGCGGCCTACACGGCAATTCTTTACATTCGACATCATAATGTTTAAAATAGCTGTATAACATGTACGTTCCAGGTATGATACGTAGAATATGATGCCCCGCACGAGTCGATATTTAGAAAAAAAATCGCTTGAGCACAACACAAGGGAGGGTAGGGAGGTCAAAAAGGAATCTTCTGGCGAGATTCATTTGTCTTTTTTATTATTCCGGGTCATCTATCTCCTAAACAGCAGAATAACAGCAACTGCAACGCAGGCATGCCTACGGCGGTAGTACCCCTACCATACCATTCACAACAGAAACTGCTGTTACACGCATGTACATCATACACACAAGACACAAAACACGCAGACACCTGCAAAAAAAAACACATGTAAGACACAAAACACGCAGACACCTGCACAAAGAAACACATATAAGTCACAAAACACGCAGACACCTGCACAAAGAGACACACACACAAGACACAAAACACGCAGACACCTGCACAAAAAGACACACACAAGACACAAAACACGCAGACACCTGCACAAAGAAACACACAGATTTGTTACGCACGACGAACACCAACGATAACATTCACAACGTACATCTATCTGTAACTGAAGGAACTCAAAACCCACAGACGCATGATGATGAAAATGTTATCATATAAGCTCACTTCCCTGAAATTTTTGCCGGTGGGTCACAAACCAGGCTGCAACAAAATGCATCCCGATGGGAGAAAACAAACAAATGCGAAATAGGGCGCACGGCAGTATCATACCAGTCCGTAAGGAAAACGGCACCAACGAGCGGTGGTATCAGTATATCACTATTACGGGGGACCATAGTTAATAGGACCTATGGTATACATAAATACCTATATATTTCACCATTTTTACTAACAATATTTGGTCCTATTAACTATGCTCCCCCGTAATAGCAACCCAGTAACACCAGGAACATACCCATGGTATAATATTGTACACTTGAAAAAAAAAAAAAGGAGAAAAAAGAAAGAAAACACGGGAGAGGGAGCAGAAAATACCTCCGGGTAAATAATGACGTCAGTAGTCCCCTCGCAGCCGCGCGACGGCTCCGTGCAAGCAGATATTTTTACGCGGTTCTTTGGCACCCCCCGCTTGTTGGCTTCCGCCTCCTTGGCAGCCCTCTTCGTCCAAATCAATCCGGCGCCGAGGCACATGTTGTGGAGGGACTCGGCCAACGACGATTCCTCCGCCTCGATGACCTTCGGCCAGATATCTTGCCCGCTGGACGGAGTCGGACAATGGTTGAGCGGACGGGCAGCGTTACTTATCTTCTATCTATCATATGTGTTTTGAGATAAGTTTTACTTATAGTTTGTACTGCTGTAGTAAATGACCCCTTATAGGACTGCAGTCGCGTTTTTAGGAAAAAATACTTGGAATTCGACTGGTTTGTCCCCAAAACGGGACTCGAGTCCTAAAAGGGTCAATAATAAAACAAATTGAACGCCTACGTACAGCGTGTAGTGTACTGCTGTACACCAAGAACGAACGTGCAATATTTCAGTATGTCCGTACGTGAAGACAGCGACAGCGAGAATATGAACATGGGGCATCGTGTGAATAGTTGTTGCTGCTGCTGGTGGTGTTGTTGCCGCTGCGGCGTTGTCATTGCCGTTGTTCCTCCCTTACCAACACTCAGATTGACTATCGGCAGCAGTTTATACCCCCGCAGATACCCGGGACGCGGTATCATAACCTTGTCGCATCTTTTGTCAGACAGTCCGGGAAGACATGGCGATCGTTGATATTAGTATGGTGTTTTTGGGTTCGATTGCTCTTTTTTCACTTCCTGTCCGCGAGTCGTCACTCTGACAGCACCCCAGACAGCAGGCGTGTTCCTCTCTGTGTTCACGACTGCCGTGCGTTTCGTACGGTCCAGGCAGCACTCCAAACAGCAACCGTACAGCAGTGTCCACGAGATGGTTAGCTGTGGGAACGGGGGGGGCTCAATGCCGTAGTTGAGTGGGTACCGGCGGCCAAGTTACTGCTGTAGTTCAGTTTGCACATTGATTTTATTTCATGTGTGCGCCTTCTTGTCTCGTGCTGTACGTGTATTTTTAGGTGGGAAGCGTCGTGCTTCCCAGCCGATTTTTTTTTTTTTTTTAAATGCGTTTTCGTATCTTCCTATTAATGGGGCTCCAGTACCTTTGTGTGAGCACGGACACCTGATTTCAGAGCTAAAAATGTGAAAAGGACAACAAACTCTCGTAATGTTAAATTATCACATCATAGAATATAACATTCATATTGAAATATCGTACGCATACCCAGAGAGCCGGTGGTCACAGGCAAGACAGGCTGAACATTCGGGCAATACAATAGGTAGTCGGTGCGTACTGCTGTAGTCGTAGTCGGTAGGCGAGCACATCGGATGTCCGTGTGTCGTGTGCCATACGTGTAACACAACAGACGGCGTGCACACGAGATGGGCGGCTAGAGCGGCTGGCGACAGGGGTCGACATCAGTGGGCGGCGCAAAAAAAACAAACCTCGACAGATCCTCCCAGTATACCAGTCAGTCCCGAGTACCGAGTACAATCGAAGTATCGAGTGCATTTCGTACTCCGAGTACTGAGAGAATTGCAGGACTGGCGGCCTGAATACTTCTCATACTGGGGGCATGAGCAGCAGTACCGAAGGCCCGAATACTGCGAGTACCGGGATAATGAGCAGTACAGATCCCCGAGCACAAGCAGTAAAAAACATCCGAAGTACTTGGAGTAGAGTATCAAGAGTATTGGATCCGTAAATACTGCCAACACTCTAAATCCCTCCAGTTGCCCCCCCCCCGAAAGCAATTTGCTCGAACTCCCACGCGTGGAACCATCCGTGGAGGTATTCTGCAACAAAATAGGGATGAAAGTATCGAAACGGTGCGCAGATGGTCGAAGTATACATACTCCGAGTGTATTTATTGTGCGTATAGAGAATATTTCGGTATTTCGGTACTCGAGTACTCGCAGTACCAACAGACGAAACACTGCCAGTACTTGGGAGTACCATGTACGAACGGCAAGGGAGCTGAGCTTCGAGTCATTCATGACTATTACGGGGGGCCTTAGTTAATAGGACCTATGGTATACATAAAAACCCATACATTTAACCAGTTTTACTAACAATATTTGGTCCTATTAACTGTGGTCCCCCGTAATAGGATAATTTCCTACCTCTGATTGGTTTTCTTTCTAAAGGTCAATTGTTCCATTTAGAATTTTAACTTTCTTTGGTGAAATAAAACATCGCTGATCGCCGGTGAGGGAAGAACACGCATTCTTTTCACCCCTATTTTTTTTAATCTCTGTGGCGTAGTGTTGTGACCTCATAGCTTGAATCTCGCTATTAATAGGATTGGATAATCGGCACGGACACTGGTTGTGCGGGGTGTCGACGGGTAGAAAGAACGGGTTGATGTGAAGAAACACACGCATGCCTGGCAGTATTGAACCCCGGGATATCAAATATGGCAGTACCCACAGCAGTACCAGGTAGCAGGTATAGAATTTCAAAATACCGCGAGTATTCGACCTTACAAGCTTCGTCGGTCGAGCCGTCCAAGCTGAGGCGTATTCGTGATTAATGGCTGCCCAGGCTGACTCCTACGGGAGCCGGAACCGGAAAAAACCCCCAGGAAATCCCTTCATCGTGTAGAAACCCCAGGGTAGAGCCGTCGGTATGCACGAGCCATTTCACATCACTGAACATGAAAAAACAGTGCTTTCAACACACAGCACCCGCCGCCGCCGCCGCGGATTCCTTGTCCCACAGGGAACGAGATGATGTACCTTCGAGGCCGTATGTTCCACCGGTCTTACGAGTGCTCGCTACCAAGTTTGAGGGTCGTTGATATTGTGAGGCCGGAATTATCGGTCGAGACATCGGAGCCTGCCCCCATTTCTGGACGTTGATTTTTCATACGGAACAGGGTGCTGGCAGCGAGCAGTTCAAGAGCAGTGGGGCATGCTGCCTCGAAGGTTTGACGTCACCTCGTACCCTGCGAGGCGAGGAACCATCGGCGGTGGTGTAATAGGTGTCGTGTGTTGAGAGCGCAACTTTATCCTGCTGCGCGGCATACCAAACAAGATCTCCCATCGGCTGTGTGGGTTTCAACACCATGAAGGGGAAATCCTGTTCTGTTTTCCGATTTCGGCTCCCATAAGAATCAGCCTCAACGCCGGCAGCAGGCAAGTGCTGTCCACTACGGACACAGTAGTGGCCCGAGCAGCCAGCATCGGCTATGAAGGATTCGAATGATAAATCAGGTTTTTCCCCATCATTTACTACGGGCGAAGAAGGCGGATATCTACTCCTAGATTGGTGGGCCTAACACCTCAGTGCCAAGGAAAATCTCGATGGGTACGAAGTCCCTTGGCAGGATGCGTAACCCACCCAGACTCCATATAGCGTCACCGGTGAGTAGGAAATGCACAGGGTTAGGTCAGAGGAATGTCGGCGATATCCCAGACCACCACGCCGAGGAAGCTAGGCGGGAAAGTCGCCATAATGCGCACACGGACGAGACCGAGTGATCCAGAATCCAAGATTTCGCGAAACAGCATGAAGCTTTCCCACGAAGAGAACCCCCAAGGCACGGAAGTATGGGTGATGATGATGATCTCACATTATTAATAGCTCACTTGCCTTAAATCCTGGTTGATGTCTCAACAAAGGCTGTAACAAAATGCATCTCGACGGGAGAAAACAAACAACTACCGGTACGGAATACGGAATACCTGGTAGTGCGCATGGCAGAATCATACCAGTCCGTAAGGCAAACGGTACTAACGAGGTGTGGTATACCATCCCGTATGACTCGCAATCAAATAACTCCAGGAACACACCCATGGTAATATACGTACACTCCAAAAGGAAAGTAGAAAAACAAGAGGAGGAACAAAAAGGAGAAATAAAAGGAGAAAATAAAGGAAATAACACAAGAAAGAAAAAGGAAGCAAACATGCGCTCAGGGTGCAGGCCGAGTCCCGAGGACAAGGTTGCTGTTTGTTGGTACAGTCAGTGATGAACGCATTTTATTTCATGGTGTCTGAAGGCAAGCAGAAAAATAACAACTAATACTGTACGTAAATACCAGGGTAACATGATAACGATTCGGTTAAAAAGTCGTACCTGCTTGAGTGTGCCCACTTCTCGCCGCTCGCTACGTTCTGCTGCACCGTTTGCGAGAAGAATCAATACCAACCAACACGATGCCTGGTACTGTAGTAACTGTCCTATGATGTTACTTGGAAGACAGCTGATGGACCAACAGAAGGACGTCATAAGACCAGGGTATAGAGGTCCAGAAGAAGACGGAGCTACAACCAAGATGGGGCACCACCAGCAGCGGCTGGAGGCCTCATTCCAAGCCAACACTTAGATATCCTGCCACTATGTAAGTGTTGGCTTGGAATGAGGCCTCCAGCCGTTGCTGGGGACTCTCATCCCCGAGTATCACCCTCGTGCGAGCATCGTGCTAGACGCCCGTGGGAGGGCAACAACCTAGATGTTAATGGCATAATAATGCATCAGTATATTCGCAGCATCCAGCAGCATACAAAAAAAGGCCAAATACTGCGAGTACACGAAGTACCTGAAGTATTTTCTCACGGAAATAATTATATTTTAGTTAACTCCGAGGTTGCTGGAAGCATTCGTGGAAAGCTCGAGCATCCGTGGAAAGCTCGACACAACACCACCACCACAAAAAAATCGAAGGTTCAAATGTTCAAATTCGAAACTCCGAGGTTAACCATTTTACCAGGCAGCAGGTACGTACCAGGTATAAAAATTATTACGTACGACAGGCGGCATATCTCTTGGAACAGTCGGGACGAAAAGTCCTGAAAACAGAAGTTTACGAGCATTTTGTCTATTATGGGCAGACGGGGAGACCCAACAGAAGAACATGGAGAAAAATAAAAAGCAGAGTTATTTTAGAAATGATCGTGGTTTTCGTCTGCCCGAAATCGGAAAGTGAATAAATGTGAGTCGCAGCTCTGTTTCGAGTCGTACGAATTTACATTTTCAATATTATTATCGTCTGCCCGAATTCGGAAAATGGACAATTAGCTCTGTGCGTTCTTCACTGTAATAAGGCTGTTTCCTATGCGGTTCGATTTCGAGCTTCAGATCTGTATTTTTCGATCTCATAAACGAATGACCCTGCTTATGCGTTCGAAATATGCAAAATCTGACCGGAATTTTTCGATTTGAGAATCCGATGACCCAAGTCGTCGGATTTCGGGCCAGAATCCGACGACCTGGGTCATCAGATTTCCTAATCGAAAAATGGCATGCCCTCTAAATTCAAGATGTTATCCATGACAGCAAACAGCAGCAGAACGATCGATGAGTTGGAAGGTGACACAGCTGTATAGCGGCGTCGCTTCGCGCCCGACGCTCGGGCGGCGGGCGGCGCGACCCTCCGTGGCCAGACGTCAGTCGCCTGGCGCGGGCTCGGGCCTAGAGACCAAGAGAAGCGCAGTCGGCACGCACCTCTCCGTGGATACGTACGAGTACTTGTACGTTCACTGCTGTACAGCAGCAGCAGCATTCAGTCAAAACATGGAATCCAAAATACCAAGACAGGTGGCTCTAGCACACTCACCACGTCTCTTCGCCGCCAGACCGGAGATGGTCAGCCTTGGCTCGGACGCTTGGGTCCTACGCGCTGTGCAGCGCACCCAGCGCGTCTCTTCGCGGCGCCAAACCACAAACACAGCAGTTTTTTTTTTTTTTTTTTTTTTTTTTATCCTCCGACGGATTGGTAAAAATAAAGCTTAAGCTCACCACACTTCCACGTTCGTGTCGTGTGTCAATTTAGCCCAGTTGGGCACGTTGACCCGACCTGACCCCCGAGAGGAGCAGGTGCGGTGGAGATAGCCACCCGGGAGTTGGTCTCGGCGTTTGCTCAAATCTCTACACACCCAATAAATCTGATTTTTCCGCATAGGAAGGCTGTTTCGATTTGCCAACTTCACATCTGAAAATGCGATCGGGCCAAAATCTGAAGCTCAAAAATCGAACCGCATAGGGAACGGCCTAAACCGTTCTTTCTACCCGTCGGCATCCAGCGCAACCAGTTTCCATGCCGATTCTTCAATCCTAGCGAGACACTGCAGTACGTACAGCAGTACCAGGTATATTAACGTGCTGGGGTGGAGACATCGCCATTTCCTCCGCTACTCGTAGCTCCCCTACCCCTACTGCGACACAGCAGCAGAAGCTTCGATTTTTCCTTCCAGCGTTTATCGGTGGCGTCAAGTTTCGTGCGTAATTACAGTCAGTAATCCCAGCGTGCTACGTACGAAACTACTGCTGTCAGATAAAAATCACAGCAGTGGAATTACCACAGCCCCTCCAGAGTCCAGAGGAATACCAGGTACCACGTACTACTGCTGTACCAGGATATTTATTATTAGTGCCATTATTTCCATGTCGAGGTACCTAACTTTTGGCCGCGAAAAGCTTTTTTTCAGCTATTTTTTTTAGGTCTTTTTTCACAGCAGCAGTCGGTTGGTTTTACAGCACCAGCATTCGAAATTTAATTATTTCGTACTGGAAATAGAGGTAATTATTTATTTTCCGTCTTCGGGCACACGAAATATAAAAAAAATATCATCCAAGTTCCTCTTTTTCAAGGGCAACCCAGCCACAGCCATCAACGAGGGTATGGATTCGCTTCTAGACTACACGCGGGACGCAAACCTGCAGATAATGACGTGTCTCTCATACGCATGCATGGTGCCCTCCAGCGGGCCAGGCTCCATCATCCCGCAATCGCACCCCTCGCACGGCGACTTTGACTCGGGCACCTCCGCTGATTTCAGAACCTCTTTGTTTTCTCTGATCTCTTTCAAAGTCAACGCTCCTCCCACGGTCATAGACCTGGCAGCATCAGCTCTCGCCAGCGCCGAGCGGGACCTGCTGCTGTAGGCGCGGGCGCAGAGGTAGGCGCCCGCTCCGAGCGCTACGATCCCAGCCCCGGCCAGGGCTCGGGTGCTGTGTCGAGATGTCATTGCGAACGGCGCCATCCGGACGTGGGATTTGTGGGGTGCTCCTGCTGCTGCTCCTGTGGATGCTGCGGATGGTGTCGATGATACGGATGCTTCGTTCTTGTTACCGCAGTAGTAGCGAGGTCGAGCAGAGGATAACACTTTCCGAGCGGAGGGAGGTCGATGGCAAGCCAAGAGGCGGAGGACCATCCAGCGTGACGGGACAATTATGATGGCGCTTGTCCGGCTATTGGGTGACCACAGGGACACAGGATGGAAATGGCACGCGCCCAGGGCGCCGTGGTAGGGCACACGCCGAGAGCAAAATGCGGTCCAAACGAAGACGGTTGGTAATTTGCCCGCGTCTCAATCGCGAGACTCGAGCTCGAGACTCGAGACTCAATGTTACCAGCAGAGCACCGAGCACGAGCGCGTCACAGTGGTTGTGGATAGTGAGTAGCTTTAGTATGACAGCTATGATGGTGTGGTGTTTTCGTCGTCTTAGAGTCCGTGCCCTGTGGCCTCTCAATCGCGACTGCTGTGTGCTGCTTGTCTTGGTTAAAAAAACAAAAAAATATACACGTACCAGGTACAAGGTACCAGGTACAAGATCTTGAGATACTGGTACCAGGTACCAGGTACCAGGTACGGCGGCTCTGATTCGTTGCTATTCTTGGACACTCAACTGCTTGCTGTGCTGCAGTGCTTCAGTCGAGAACCCATACGACGTTGCACTGCACGTTTGTAAAACGTTGGCGTGCGCACGGCAGCTTCGTTGTCTCTGTGTCTCCACTATTAGTGATAGCTAGTCTCTACCACCTCTGCAACACATGCGCCGTAGACTATTCACTTGTTTTATTTTCCAATCAACTCGCTTGCTGGAGTTCGACCTGGGCCTTTCACTTTTTACACCTCCAACGAGTACGTACGTACCAGGTACAGAGTAGTACGTACGTATGATGCGCGTACTTATTTACACGTGTTTTCTCACTCTGGTGAGAGATCGGACCAGGTACCAGGTACGTACTTATTTACATATTTGATGAGTTGATGAGCCTCTCGGTCACGGGCCGGACTTCTGGGCATATCCTGAAAGAAACCGAGAGCCCTACGTACTACCATATTAAATACTGTAAAACCGGGTGGGATTCGCAGGACAAAAAGAAATGCGTGAGCCGTTCGTTGTACTTGAATTAGTGTAGAACGCACTCTTTATTCCCAGAACAGATAGTAAATCGATCAATCCAGTCTGCTGCGAACCAGCATTCCACATTTATTTGTTTGTGCTTTCTGTTATTTAATAGTGCACGTACGGTAGATGCCAGGAGACATATTACACGACAGGGCTATATAAGGTGTATCCGGCACAACAAGCCGTTTTTGGCTTTTGGGAGATATGTCCTTCATTTTTGCACACTCGCGTGTTCCATGGCCCCTTGCCGACCCTTTACTGGACGGTGTGTGAGCCTCCATGTTTTTTTTGCGCCAGATAATTGGTCGTAGGAATCTGTTTTTTATTCCAGCAGGGTATATATTTGCATCCCATATTCCCGGCGAGAAACAAAAACACCCTTCATCACAACGGGGCGACAGGGACTCACAGAATACGTGCATTAAATTTATAAATCAGGATCTGTCACCCAAAAACGTTCCCGCTGGTGCTGTGCATACGGCGCGTCTACGGCCTCAATCGGCCGGCGCCCAACCACAGTTGGCCTGCAGCGCATACATAATAATACCTGTTGAGGTTACTTCTTTCTGTAAAATTCTGTGATCTCAACAAGTAAAAGCCGTGACGACTACCACAGAGTA
Source organism: Nereocystis luetkeana (assembly GCA_031213475.1). Lineage (NCBI taxonomy): Eukaryota > Phaeophyceae > Laminariales > Laminariaceae > Nereocystis > Nereocystis luetkeana. The sequence goes on from JARUPZ010000032.1 coordinate 4,338,184, forward strand.
TGCCGCCGCGACAACGGCCGCGCCCGTACGCCTTGTCGGGTTCTTGCGTTTTTTTGGTTTTTTGTCCTTCTGGATCGTCGCTTGTTTCTTGAGTGAGGCGTCGAAGCCTCACTACGAGGCTTGGGGTAGATATAAAACCTCTTTTCTGTGTCGAATAGCCGCATCTTCGACCTCTCTTCTTCCCGATTTTGGGATGATATGGTCATCATCCTTCATTGTCGTGTGCTCTCCATCCATCTACGACTATTCAGAGTGGGGTGTTGTGATGGAGTAGCGCACCCACCGCGCAGGATAGGGACGTACATATCTGTATGCGAATCTTACACGGCTGCACGTAGCGCTTTGGGAATACACCCGGGAGTGAATCTTCTATGTCTACACGTAGCGTTTTGGGAATATACCCGTATGCGGACCCTATATACAAATAAAGGCTCAGCGACCGGTTCCCATGTCCCACGAGGCGGACGGAGTCATAGAAGGTAAGCGAGCTAGGCCTAGTGCTGTGTGAGATGTGATTTTCGATGTTAAAAGTCAGCTATTTCCCTCGGTTAAATATTTCCTGGTTGTCGTCTTTATGTTTCCATAACCAAAAGGGGTACTTCTTATCGGAGAGCTTTTTTTCCAATTTTTTTACATTTTTTTCGCGCAATTTTTCAATCTTCCATATTCCTGTTTTTTTTCCAAATATTGGAACTTGATATTTTTGGTTCTGGAGAATTCCACGAATAGTGACAGAACGCCTCTGTATATTGATACATATCTCCAATTACTTCCAAACTTTGGAAATTATGGGAAAAACGCTCTCCGATAAGAATTAGAATTTCACGAATAGTGACAGAACGCCTTCGTATATTGATACATATCTCCAATTATTTCCAAACCTTGGAAATTATGGAAAAAAACGCTCTCCGACAAGAATGAACCTAAGACGTTCTTGGATAACGATGCCCCTTTAACTTGAGCAAACAACGAAACAAAGTTATGAGGAAACAGACACAACAAGGAGAGTCGTACTATTAATAGTGTATGTACCGGTACCAAGAAGAAGGCCTATGTTTCCGCGATAGGCGGTCCCTGGGTAACAACAGCGATTTCGTCAGCAACGATATAATGAAAAGTATAACCCCTGTCTTGGTGCGATTTGAAACGGGAGCGAGCGGCACACATTATTGATACCAAGCTATGAATGTTGTGGCGCTCATCGTTGTGTTTCGCTGAACCACCTCACATTCCATCACGTATTCGTCCTAACACAACAGGGGGGGGCTAGTTATTTTCTGAAATCGGGGAGACGAAATGGCCACACATGGCGCTTTGGGAATCTTCTTCATGGCCATACTCGTAACTGCATACCAGGTTAGTTTTGGCCAACGTTTAGGCTGGGTTGTTTCTTCGACGAAATCCACCACGTCCACTCGAGTTATCTCTCTCATCTCACTTGAGGAGCGATTATAAGAAGATAGTGACCCACAAGCAGCGTGCCCTACCCAGCATCGACATCCCTGCCAGCTTACCAGGTATATATTTGCAGCTTCTTCACACGGCGTGATTGCGCTTGTGCTCGGTTGTTGTGCGAAAAAAGCGCGAATTGCACGGCGCTGCCTCGTAATTACTTACTTTCAGTATGTAATACACGTTTTTGCGGTGAATATAACTTGGCCCTACGCAGACAATTCTTCGAACATTTCCGCGAAACTTCGGCAGACATGCCTTAGAGTGCCTGGAACCGGCTGGTTCAGCAAAAAAGGGGAGACAAAACGTTCCTTCCTCCGGAAACGCCTGACTGACTGTTGCTGATCTTGTAAGGTCACAGGTTACAACACAGACTACCCCTTGCCAGCTCTGCCTGTATTGCGAAGATACTCGTTGTTACGCACGTGTGTTGATTAATTAGGAGATAGAAGAAGAACAGTTTAGTTCCTTGACCACGATAGAAGACTGAGGCAAGGGTGTGTACTTTGCGGGAAATCTCTCGTTTCCCATCTAAGACACGCCTCACAAGTACTATACAAATACGATCCCAATACCTGTACCCCGGGAATAACCGGCCTTTCGACATCATTCAAAGCAGTACCACATTACACCATAGCCCACTCTGATGAGCCGTATACGCAGAATTTTGAGAAAATTGTGGAAAACCCGATTCCACGAGAGTCGAAGATGCGGCTCCTCGCACACCTGTGAACGGCAAGGCTACAAAGCCGACAAGGAATGCCAAGAAAAGACAGAAAGGAATGTCTACAAAAGGGGCAGGGGAATACCAGGGCTTGTCATGGGCCGAGCCTGGTGGGCCGGCCTGGGGTTGGGTCGGCCCGGCCCGGCCCGGCCCTACCCATCAATTTTTCACATGGTGGACCGCGGCCAGGCCCGGTCCCATCAATTTTCAGAGGATAGGCCGCGACCCGGCCCGATCCATCACATTTTCATTTTTTCCAGGCGCGGCGCGGCGCGGCCCGGCCCGGTCCAAGACATTAACAGCGAGACCCATGAAACTGGCCGGACCACGGGCCGGCCCATGTATTGTCCCGTACTATAAGGTCACGCATATCTCGCCTCCGTGTTTGTTTTCAGTATTTCTTCATGTTTTCGTGTTTTGCTCTTTTGGATCCCACCGTCCAGCTGCTTTTGGCCCACGAATAGCTACCCATGAGGCACACATACCCTCTACCCACACAATTTTTCTCCACCAACGACCCAGTCCGATGGATTCCGCCCTGACTGGTGGGCCACCACCTCAGAGGCAGCAAGCAACAGCTGCAGCTGCTGCTGCTGCACCTGCTGCCTCTGCACCTGCTGCTGCAACACTCGCTCCTGCGACAACACCTGCTGCTATCGATGTCTCAGCCGACGGAGTACATAGATCACCCCGCCAGCGACCCTTTGGCGAGGGCTTCCCAGACTGCAGCACCAGTTATCATTACCGGTTCGACAACGGCACACACGAAGGTGAATGTCGCTGAAACTTTCGGTCCGAAGATGTCCCCTACCTGGGCGTGCTTCACCAAGTTTTCACCGGAAGTTCCGTCCAGGTCGAACCAGGAGGAGAACGTGAAAAGCTGCCTGAGCCGCGGAGATGGCAAGGAGTATTCTCTGTACACCCACAACGGCACCAAGGCCATAATCAGGCATTTGCGCAAGGACCACAAACAGCAGATCAGCATGGGTGGACAATGTAGCAGCAGCAGTAGTACACCACATGTCATGGGCCGCGGCCCGGGCCGCCCCGTAAAAGCACGTGGGCCGCCTCAAGGGCAGGGTGGACGTCGTACTAGTAGTAGCCGCAATATATCACATGTCAGAGGGTGCGGCCCGGGCCAACCCGTCAAAACACGTGGGCCGCCTCATGGGCAGGGCGGAGCGGCCCTTGTAGAGCCCACACCTCATGGGGCGCGGCCCGGCCCGGCCCCATCATATTTACAGAGGATGGGCCACGGCCCGGCCCGGCTCATCACACTCTCAAAACTTACCGGTCCGGCTCATCATATTTTCAAAATCCTTGGCTCGGCCCAGACCATTGGCCTTTGGCAAGCCCTGGATAAGACGTCAGCGAAAACCATCGCCATATCACCTGTAAGAGGGATGTGGGGCGATAATGCGTCGGCGGAAACGCGAAAGGCTGGAACAAAAACTACTTCAGCCCCGTGCCTCAGTATGAGTAGTCAACTTTACCCAGATCGCCCCTGGTTCCCGAGCGGGGAGGTGTCGGCAGGACGAAAAAGAACAAAGCACGGAATGCGCCATAAACCACCCAGACCCGGACCAAAGACTGACAAAACGTGTCCTATGCCACAGATAAATGCCCCGATTACCTAAACCAGCCCCGACACTGAGCGAGGGGGTGTCGGCAGGACGAAATACGCAAGAACCACCCGAAACCCGGCCCAGAAGAAAAACAGACTACGGTGTGATGGTACGGTTTGTTTGGTAGATACACTACATGGAAAAATCATGGTATGTGATATGGTATGTTTGTGGTAAGGTATGATGGTACGGTGTGGTGGATGTATTGCTTAATACTGCCTAGTGGTATGGAATGTTTCAGTATATAAAGTCCGTAAGAGACGAATACGTCGTACGAATATTATCTGTAACGACCTTATATCGACCATGAGAACGTGTTCGAAAATATTAGGCATACGGGCAGACGGACAGACAGACGGACATGATTGCAATTACTGAAACAGAAAGACTCAGTTCTACATACTGAGAATATGCATGGCACCTACCTGATGTTACGGTTGGGTCCTACTTTGTGGCGTAGTTTTGTGACCACAGAACTTGAATATCTCTAGGATCGAAGACTCGGCACGGACACTGGTTGTGCTGGATGCGGACGAGTAGAACTGGTTGTGCAGGATGCGGACGGGTAGAAATAACCGTTTAACGTGAAGAGCACACACACTTGAAGCATCTCATATCATCATCAAAATAACAAAAACAACAGCAACATCATGTTTTAATAAGGCGATTGGTTAACCTTTGGCCAGACCAACAGAGACTCCAAGGTACCAGGTATGGAGCAAAATGCGGTTCATCTCGAGAGGTCAAAGTATTGGAACAAGATAATAGATGTAGGAGGTCATTAGATGTAGAAGGTCATCCGCACCCCCGCAGTCTGTTTGGAGTAAATCCTCTGAAAATCTACTATAATACGAAATGGAATGGTAACGAGTACAATTCGTAACACCTTGATAAATAGCGACGGCGGCAGAGCATGGGTTTGCGGTCGTGTCGCGAGTTTGAATCTCACCACCCTCCGTATAGCGTTGGACTTCCTCAGGCCGAACCTGAAAAGTTGTCTCCCTCAGGTGTGCCCCCTCGAAATCGGAACTGCGTGTTGGTGACACGTCAACCTGTACATCCAAATCTGGACCTGAATATCCCGCCGTTCCAAGTTATATTGATTTGTTGCGGTGTGCGTACATACAAGTTGTAAAAGGTTAACCGACGTGGTGGGTGCCGCGGTGTGTATCATGGAAGGCTCCGCGGCAGATGTCGCGGCAGTTGTCGCGACGCACACCGCGGTGACACCCGCGGCAGTTATCGCGACACATGGCGACACCCGTGGCAAGTGCCGAGAGCGGGTGCCGCGGTATGTACGCGTGTGCGGCGCGGCATTGCTCCGCGGCAGGTGTCACCATACACAGCGCGCCGTGTCGCGGCACTTCACGCGGATTTAATCCCGACTGTTGCCGCGGGGCACGCCGTGGGCGACGTGCCACGAGCCTCATCGCGGCGTGTCGCGAGCATTGCCGTGGCGCTTGCCGTGGCGCTTGCCGTGGACCGTGCCGCTACACGTGCCACGACACTGGACACGTCGCCACATATGCCGCGACATGTCGCGAAAAAGTCAAATAATTATACCACCTTGTATTAATAGTACAGCAGTCCCACCAGTACTATCACAAACTTGGCGATCGCGAATGGAGCTGCGGTATGAAAAAAACATCGGCCTGCAGGTCCAGCACGAAGCAGCTGCCTTACTCGCGCCCCCATACTTGAATAGTCGGCCTGGCATACACCGCACACGTAGGCTGAAGCCTTCCTACTTGATGTGCTTGATTTGTTCTTGGCTGTTGGCTGTTGGCTACCTGGTATTTTTATTCGAGGTAGGGTGGGAGTTGCTTATCATGGATGGCGGCGGACACATATTAACATGATACGGGGTACCCATCGTTTGTGCCCCGGCTTTTGTGGCTGCTGCCGTCGCTGCAACAAGAAGATGCCAAAGGCCATGCCTTCGTCCTTTCGCTTTAATGCACTCTGCTTTGTTTGCATTCTCGTTGCCAATTTGAAAGTCGTCGTAAGCTTCCTTCCTGTTCCAGCGGCAACAGCACAAGACGTGTTAAATTTGCAAGGACATCCTCTCCAGGTGAGGCTGCCGCCTGCTGGTATCCGCATTGTGTCTGGGGTGCATTTTACCAGATACCAGGTATAATACGTACCAGTACCTGGTATGCAACAACTCGTGCTGATCATGACCATGACACGACCGTTATCTGGACTGTTTTTTTTCTTGAGCAGGTGGTACTGCACTGCTGTGTACTGCTGTAGTTTTGTTGTCAGTGCGGTATCACCTGCAAGCTGGATCGAATCGTTTCACATGCCACGAGGCACGAGGTCAGGCTCGGATTTCCCGCTGTATTGCTGCGTACCAGTTACCAGGTACCAGGTATGTTCTAGCTCCTCTCCGGCACAGCATACCTTGTCGACGTACTTGGCATACGGCAAACTGATGTTTCTGTCCCGTACTAGCCGTTCCCACAAGTTGTTGTTTGTTGTTGATCTCAATTACAGCGGCAACTGGTTGCCATCACCTAGCCCGTGGTCGTCCCCACGTGTACAGCAGTCCAGCAACCCAGCGATGTTCACGTATTTCGCACCGACGCCGTTACCGTTACATACAGTAGTTGTGTTCGTGATTTCGTTCATGCCCGTTCCCCGCCATCGCTTGACCTGCCTCTGTGTACAATAGCCCCCAAAACGCTGCAACCCGAAAGCATCACTGTTTCTTCTGTTTTCGGTGAATTGGACACGCTAGTGATGCGGTTGTTTCGCTCGTATCTCCCGTTGGTGATGAAAACGGGCGTCCGCGATGGTGCGGTTACTTCACTGCTTCTGCCTTCTGCCTGCTGCGCGATTCCTGACGTTTTCGCTCTGTATCGCACCGTCCCAACCAGACGCCGACGCGGCGAAATCGGCGCTGTCTGGGCCCCGTCGTAGCCGCGGGTCCGCCCGATGACTTCATCGACACCACCTTCGTCGAGGAAGAGGGGTTCTCGTATGTCGGCGTCGATTTCGAGAGACAGGAACTGCGCGTAATATTTGAAACGATGGACAAGAACAACATCTACTACAAGATGCTGGCGGAAGATCAGATCGTGAGAGAGAGCGTTGTTTTGGTCTGCGGCATATCATGCGGGGGGTATTTGTATATGGTGGGCGCGGAATGTGCGGACGGTCGGTACCTCTGCGTGCTGGTTGTGGTTCGTTTGTAGGTGTACGTTTGAAGCCGACGCGACCTCTTCAAACTTTGCCGACACGTTCATACATATGCACGTACGTGAGGGTTACAAATGTCTGAAGCGCGGAGGAAGAAAACGCGCGTCCACCTTGCTGACAGCGACGTTTCACGTAGTGACCCGTCCGTCCTATTTGCAGTCGTCGTACTATCCCACTCGATGCGATGAACGCGGCCTGCAGGTCTATTGTGTGTTTTTCGTGGGATGGAGTCAGACTATTAACTCTGCATTTATTGTCGGGTCTGGTCCACCTTCCATATTACTGCTTCACAGTTTTACTCGAATATCAAGTTTTTTAATGGTGTTTAATTGCCTCCGAACTTGCTACGTACGGAGAGGCCAAAAGTGGAGGCACCAGTAAGCAGAGTGGTGGTGCGTCCATTTTCGCATCGGACACTTTAGGGGGTCCGACCGCCTATGTACAGCCTTTCGTCGCCCGGCAAGCCTCGCATTTTTTCTGTTTCCATCGTTTTTGTTGTACCAGGTCCTGCGTCGCATCACATGGCCACTCCACCAAAAAAACATTGGGTGATTCCACAGCAGCACGACAGCAGTGCAGCATGTTACCAGTGTACCTAATATTCTCCCGCCGTTCCCAACGCCTCCCACCCCCTCGTCATCTGTATGCCATGGGCGAAATGTTCACGTCCAAAAATACACATTTCTGCCTGAGAAAACAAGACCGAGATCCTGCAGCTGACTCAGGCGCTCTTGTCGGCGAAGCTGAAGCCGATCGACATATCCAAGGTGAAGGTTCTTGTGCGATGATTGCTAGCGTACGGTGTGTGCCTTGTGTACCGTAGAGCTTGCAGTCCCAAGAGACAAACCGTCCGTTTTCATGTGCGGGATATAGAGTCGTCATACGTCCTCTATAAACCGCCGAGCAACCGTCCCAGTAGGAAAGAAAGGATGGCGCCGTTTTCCTTGTAGTGAGGCGTTATTATCCTCTTTCTCCCGGTCCGGGATAGATACGGTTGTAAGATGGTGCAACCGTTGGCGGTAGACGAGGTACGGCGGTGAGAGACACCTTTTGGAATCGCGACCATGTCCATGGTATTTCGCGTTACGGGTACTACTGTGTTATCAAAATTTGCGATTGAACCGCACAAACTCTGCAGCCCCCTACGAACGGATAGCCAAACCTATGCCATAGCCTACCCGCGAGTGCACTCCGGGCGGTTCTTTTCGGCTGTGAGTGCGAGCGTTCAAGCGTACAGCAAAGCCACCACTGCGTTATCAACAGCGGCAAAATGATTCCTTCGTAAACGCTCGCTGGTTTCGGTAGCTGCACGATAAGTGGACGTATGCTAAAGTCGTCGAAGTCGGCCTCCGTTTTCCTACGGGCGCCAAGGAAGTACTTGTCTCGGCAGGCGGACCCCTCGAAACGTTCCCTAGTCTCGCATTTACCCCACGTTGCGTCAGTCGGGGTCATTGTCATAATCATGCGGTTCTCCGTGCCCGATTAATGGCGAAGCCGTCAAGAAGATGACAGACCCACGCGTTTCACCGCATAGAGCACCTTTTTATCGGCGGACGCGATGCGCCAATTGCGCTTGAACTTGTTCAGCGACATTTACCCGCTGGTTGGGTGTCTTTGCCCGCTATGAGTCAAGCCGTGCTATAGCTCTACGGCACAGCAGTTTTATCGGTTTGTTGGCGTACCTTGCATGCAGCAACAATGGCGGCAGTTTCGGGAGCTTGAGCTTGCAGACACTCAGCGTGTTGCCTCTTCCTGCCGCCCTCTCACGCTACACAATACTGGTACACATTCCGCTACGAAGGTGAATACATATAAATACCGATGACAAATTATTTTCTTGCATGAGCACCGACCCCTCACTCCCCGCTCCTTCTCTCTTTTACGGCTGGCGACCTCAGCTGTGCGAAGGCGACTCGATGAAGGGAAAGTGGAAACTGGAGTTCTCGACTGAGGAGCGCTACAAGGCAAGTTGTTGCGACCGAACGTGAACGCCTCCTTCAAGTATTCATTGCGATCGCCATCGGGTCCGGAAATGAACGAAGAATGCGTATCCTCTTTGCTCCGCATCCTTGTGGTAATGCTGTGGAGTGGTCGCCCCACCTACTTGCTGTGTTCCTTCTCCCTCAAAATTCTTTATCGAAGTATTTATATGTGTGATTGGAAGAGATCGAGCGGCTCGCAAACTTTCTGACCGCCGTAGACGTCGGGAATTCGCCAATGTTTGACGTCCCAAGGAATGGTCGTTTTATCAAATCTAGGAGCTCGAGGAGGAGGACGAGGGATAGTGGGAGGAAGGGGAGGAGGGCGACGATTAAGGAGAGGAGGAGGAGGAGGGCGAGGAGGAGGAGGAGGAGGAGGAGGAGGAGGAGGAGGAGGAGGAAGTTTTAGGCATTATTTTTTGTCGCGTGTAATCCGTTAATGCGGGTCGCGAGACCATCCGTTGCCCGGCGAGAGGCGTGCTGACTTTTACCAGTATGAGATGCACGATTTCACGGAAGAGAAAATCAAAGTTTTCCTATTTACGCTGATTTGGGTTAGTTCGTACCAGGGTATGCCCTTGAAGTGGAGTGCGGCCGGTCGTGAATTTGCTCCGGTTGCCCATGTGGGGTGCTCCCGTGCGGTGTTGATGTCCGATGGTGACGACGGCCGGGAGCTGCTATAACAACAACAGATCGAGAATGACCGAAGCAGACGAAGGCAACATGCCCTTGTCGCAAGTCGGACATGATGACCAAATTGAAAATGGCAACTGACGGTTCTGGTCTCCATCACACACGCCTCTCTGAAATGAAACCGCCTTCCTCTCAGTAGTTTCTGCCTCCGTCGGCCGACATTTACAACTACATCTACGAGGGGAAGAAAGGTGGGAGGCTGGACAACGTCATCCGGTTCAACAAATCGTGGATCGTGAAGAGCGTCAGGGCGATCACCATGTATGAGGTGCGAGCGAAAATCGGCGATTCAGCCGTGCTAATACCGTTGTGCCGTATAGCGATGCTGCGGCCCGAGGGTCGGAAGTAACTTCTGCCGGGTCGGACACAGGCGTTCCGTTTCTTCTGCCGAAGGTCAGGCTGAGAGTCGGGGCCGTGACCAATGCTTTACCGGGTGCTACTGTCTTTGGTTGTTGAACGGACTGTCTGTTTCGTGCTCCCGTGTCCATGTCGTCTAGATCGCCGCGGCTTCATTGCTGATGGCTGGTGGTCCTTTGTCTTCTTACGGCGTGCATGTGACAGTGTGACAGTTAAGACAGGGATCTCGCGTCACGAGATGTTTCTGTTTTACACTCTTGGTACATAACGCCTCACATATTTCGTCGCACCGTTAGCCCACGACGCCGCCCTTGCCGAACACTGGCACGCTTTTCTGTGGCGTGTGGTGCGGGCCTAATTACTGCGTGCTGCCAAATTGTCCTACCCTACCTATTCTAACAGAAGCTTGTGCAAACAATTACGGGCGCAGTTCGAAAGCCTTTGAGCAGCAGCACTCGCCGATAGAGTGGGCATTCGACGACCATCGGTCTTCTTTTTTTTCTTTTTTTTTTTTCAGAATTTCGCTCTCGCGATTCCACCCCAGCCCCCGCCCTCCCCTCGCGCCCAATATTCCCGTCTACGCTGCAATAGCCGCATGTCATGCAAGCAGTCTGTCTTGCTCTTGTAGATGCATTCGTGCGCTGCTCGGTATGTTTTTTTTTTTTTTGTCCTGTTTTCACCGACGTGTACATCGAAGTTAACCTCTTCTTCGTGCTTTGCACTTTACCTGTGCCGACAAGCAGATGGACGCGGGAGGCAAAATCATGTTCGAGTTCGACAGGATCGAGGCCGACCTGCTGGGATTCAAGGTGCCCCTGCCGAAGCTCAACTCGGACGCCGGGTTCGTCGAGGTGCAGGTAAGCTTCACAAGATGGTGGGGCAAGGAGGAGGGTCGGGGAGGACTGGGTGGCGCAGAGGAGCAAAATAGGCGCGTTTTCACGTCGCAGTGCCTCCGTTGGTCGCGTTTTGTTGCTTTGCCGTTTGCCGCCCTGGAAACGATCGAACCTCTTTCTCACTTTTGGACCGTGGTGGAGAGTTAGCCTGAGGCGGATCGGGGGAGAGGGCTACTCGGCTTGTGACAGCAGGATCTGTGTATTGTGCACGTAGCCGTTGGCAAAATAGTAGGAAAACAATCTGAAACTCACACGGGCACCCTGACGTCTGGCGTCAGGCGGTGGACTACTCTGAGGTCCGGGTCAGGTGGCTGAAACGACTGAGTGATCCACCGCAAAAGGGCGGTGTTTTACGTAGGCGGAAGGGGGCTGAGGTGGGGGGGACATGGTCGCCCTGCTCGCCCACCTGCTTTGTCGGCTTGAGTCTGGCGCATACGGCTCTGAACCGTAGCCAGGGGTTTGTGGCGAGAACGGTGGGTGTTTACGGCATATGCTGCGCCGTCGCATTGGATAAACTTGAGAGAAGCCGTGAGTTACAGGGGAAGAACACGTACAACCCCCCCCCACCTAACCGACTGGCGGGATAAATTGTGCCCCCGACCGTGCCGAGAACTGTATGTGTTCTCCTTGTTGAAATGCTGCTGGATTTCTCTCCTTTCTTTTTTCTTGTTTTGCTCCTTGGGTGGCAGTACTTCGACGGCGACCTGTGGATCGAGGCGTTCGAGTTGCCGGCAGTGGGCGACAGCGAAACTACAGCCGTCGTCAACATTTACAGGTGACGTCCGCGCGATTGACACCGCCCGCCCTCCATTTTGAGGCTTGTAGGATCAGCGGCACGTGTTGTTTGTGTGTGCTGCTATTAGTAATAGGCTCGTTGATGTGTCGGTTCAAATTCGAATTGCACCTAGATGCGCAGGTGCCGTAAATGAGGCTCGCATCTGTTTTCGAGGGGGGAAGCGAGTTCTTGGTCCTACGTACTGTAGGTCAAACTCGCCAGCGTATTGCATTTCGCGAAGGTTGCACAATACCTGGTACATGTGAGTGCTTCAGGCAACCCAGAAAACGTCAACCTGCGTGGCGCGAGCTCCTCGGTTTCGATCGATGCTCTTCGTGAATGCGTCGCTCGCTTTCGAGATAGGGGCGGGAGTACGTATGGTTGGAATTTTGTGCTGTTGTCGTGCTAAATTGCGTTGTTAGCGTTGGTCGAACGTGCTGCCTTTCTTACGGGCCCGCACGCGTGCAGTACTCGGAGGAATTGCCGATAGGGTTTCAACACGTTTCTGACGGTGGCGTGTCACCCTCTTGGCTCTGTCGAAAATTCGAACGGCTTCGGGGCATTTGGCCTCACGCTCGGTACATCTGTCGCCCAGTCAAAGGGAATAAAAAAATTGTCATAAAAGGGGTATCTCTCAACTTCTGTTGATTCATTCTGCTGTCGATAAGCCGTTGATGTCGTTTTCCCCCGAGCCTGACACTGTTGATACGACTGTCGCCCGCCCTCTCTATTTTGTGCGGTGTCCTTTGTCTTTTACAGACGGGTAGGTGACGCCACGGACAGCGACAAAAGCTACATACCGGAGCGAACAGGCGAACAGCGCTTGCCGCAACGGTGACGACGAGCCTGCCTGCTCGTTCTCGCCCACTCTTGTTGTGTCCCCGTGATGCTAAACAACCACAACGTGAGCTACGAGAGGCGGCGATACGTTTTGATCCCGCTGTGATGCTTCTGACAAGCATTGAAGCTTGCGGGGCATGGAGCCGGAGCGCAAGCACCGTCCGTCCGTCGATCCGGCTTGGCTTGACTCGGTTGTCTTTTTACTATTACGGGGGACCATAGTTAATAGCACCAAATTTGTTAGTAAAAATAGCGAAATATCTAGGTTTTTATGTATACCCTAGGTTCCATTAACTATGGTCACCCGTAATATTAATATGACTTCTTGGCCGTGAATTGCCGGGGCAGTTTGTTACGGCATGGCGGGAGCCGGTGATCAGGGGCTGTCTTTGCCGCGATAGACACCATTATTGAAGAACTACAGTACACGTACGTTTGGTTCTCGAGAGAACGTGTAGAACAATAAAGGTATTACGATTTATGACGCGTAACATGAACGTAAACCGTTATTGGGTTTTTGTTTGTTTGTGCCCGGTAGATTTTCCGGCACCTTTTTACAAATATGCTGGGCGAAGAGTGCACGGCACGCTCCTTTGCCCGGCGTGTGGGAGCTTGTGCGTGTACGTTTTCTTCCTGGGACGTGCGAATGCCAAATTATGGCGCACTGTCTGCTTGAAGCGTGGGGGTGCGTAGCGTCAGGATTCCATGCTGGGCCATGCCTATAACTGTTGTTGGCGTGGTCGCCAAGCCGATGGCTTGCAAGAAGTCTCGTCCTTGCGGTGATCCTCATTTCTCTCGGACCGCTCGCTCGGCCTCTGTCACGAAATGCTGCAAACTTTCGATACAGCTGTATTCACCTGGGGGAGTGAGTGGGATCGGGGGCGGATAGGCACGCGGTAAGCACGACGTGATTAGTATTGAGAGACTTGAGAACGCAGGGAGTAGACTGATTGATGCAGGCTGTTGGGTTTCGGCGGAGGCATTGCTCGCGTACGTGCTGTTTGGCGTTGCTCACGTATGTAATGTTTGGCGTTGCTCACGTAGCTAGTATGAAATGTTCGACGTTGCTCACACACGTACTGCTGTTGGGTATGCTCGTGTGCTCCGTGGCGTACATACTCGTATGAGCTCGTGTGCATCGGCTCAGCTTTCGATCGGTGCGAAATAGGATACATCGAGATTGGACCGATTTGTAGCTGATGCCTGCCAAAACTTTATTTCGACCGCCCGCAAGCAGTTCGAACCACCGCTCTCATCATGAAAGCAGCGGGGCATTGTTACTGTGGCGGGCGCAAGAAACCGGGATTTGTTTTCTTCAGCGCATGATCTCATGTGCGTTGCTTTTCGTTGAGTTGTTATTCCCGTTCTGCATCAGACACGTAACCATGCTCATGTTGGCTTTGGTGATTGCGATATTGGTGCCGGCGATTTGTTGGTGTTTTTCTGTGCTTGCGCGCGTGCTGTGTACGTGAGTGTGAGAGAGCGACGCATCATGAGGTTCGTTTTTTTTTTAATGAATATGCCTACTCACCGGCTGCTGATAACCACAAACGCATAATTTAGGCATTTTTAAGCCACGCCAACGAGGTCGCCGAACCCCCTGCAGTGCTGGTAAAGCATGCTACGGTGGAGGTACACCTATCATTTTATGAGGCTCCTTACATGACATGAAGGAGCTCTTACCTCTTAACATCGCACAAAGCTTGATTTAAAGAAAAGGAAATAATAAAAAAGGTGCGTCGGACAAACGTATCCTTGGTATATCACGAATACCAAGCAGTGTGAAACTTTTTCCCGTATTGGTATTTCGACGGCCGGTTCAGTCATAATTTTGGTTTGATAGAAATTGATACCCCAATCGTTGCATGTGTTGGCGCTATCTACGAACATCTCATATTCGAATCATTTGACTGTAGATAATTGAGTCGACAACCGACCGATCGCGGCTCGCGCAGAGGGCACCCAACCTCCCGTCTCCACTAACACTACCCTTTGCCACAACTGTTCACGTGTCGGTGATAAGAGGATAGTACCTGATGCTTGACTGCGAGATACGCCCCTGGCCGTTCTTTCAGCAGCACCCGCCGTTGTTCCTGTAGCACTCGGATGTCTTCCTGGCGTCGCGCACGGTCGGGGCAAGGAGGACTCTTCTGATTCGAGGCTTGTTTTTGAGTGCTGCGGTGGCGTAATCAATTTTTGTCGCCGCGAGTGTTGATGCTTTTGCTTCCCCATACCCCCTCTTTTGTTTGGTGGAGGCGTTGCAGCAGTGCCTCTCTGAACGAAGAACCGCTTGCCCCTCCGTTTGGAAGACTCCAGGGTGAGGCAAGAGCTGAAACTGTACCATGCACGTCTAAGTGATCAAGAAACACCTACAGTAGAAGACAACGTGCATGGCAGTGGTCGGGCCCGTTCCGTATGCCTCATGTTTTCTTTGCCACAACACTACATATACCTTGTGTGATGACTCTGTTGTCGTCAGCAGGACACTCTGTGTTTTTTTCTGTTTTTTTTTAGCCTGCCGGTCTATTATACCAGACTTGAGTAACAACTACCGGCATAGTAGAACGAGAACTGGCGACGGTTGTCACACTAAACGTCGGCTGTCTGGCTGGTTTCACAACTCCAAGGTGCCCAGAAAAAGTGGACAGCAGTGTTTCGCGAACCAAGCAAGCGCTCTTACAACGTAGCCACCGACGAGCCAACGGCAGCTCATATACAGCTTTCCTCTCGACTGGTGGACCTTCCCGTCACACGAGGGCGTACGTAAGATAGGTACTCAAAATGAGTGTCATCGTTTGTCTCGGAACATCGAAGCTATACCCTCACACCAAACGACGATATTCCTGCCAACGTAACACGTCTTAGGAGCGCACTCACCCGTAATCGCAGCTTCGTTTCTTCTATATTCTGGGCCTTTGACTCAAGGGCTTCGTTGAGGCTATGTAACTGTGCCGAGGCGTCCGCGTGATCTGGATTGTGGGGATGGAGGGACGAGAACATGAGGCAAAACCTTAAAAATATCGAGAACAGACTCCAGAAGTAGGTGTGCATCACTGATAATCGTATTGTAGGTGGCATGCACACCACATATCTGGATCACGCCTTTTCTTCATAGTAGACCCACATCAAGGTTTGTCCTCGTTTCTTCACGCGCGGGGCGAAGTCGACATGCGTTGAGTAGAAGGCCCACCGTCACACATCGGAAGGCTTGAGACAAAACGGTTCGTCGGCGCACTAAACTTGTTCACGAGAACAGTGGTGACTATCTCGAAGTGTAGAGATGTTGCAAGATTAAACTTTCCATTATTTGCGGAGTCGGACCTCGTCGTGGGATACACGAGAATCCCGAGGAGCTCAAGTCCGTGAGGCCGGTGCTGGTTAGAGCACCGGCGTGCCCATACTTTACGTTTTGTACGACATTGACCCACATATGCAGTTTCGTAGCGGTTTCCTAGAGTTAGAAACGAGCGCAATCTACCGACGCTCGTTTCAAGGGGTCTCTGGAGAATGTATCATCATGTGTGATCGGTGCTTTCGCTCGAGTGTCCAACATATTTAAATTGCTGGCACGATCACTGTTGTACGTGCACCTCCATACCAGGTATATGGTGTAGTGTATTTTCCTATCACAGCATTACGGGGGACCATATTAAATAGGACCTGCGATACACACAAAAACCTATATCAATCGCTATATTTACCAACAATATGTGGTCCTATTTGCTATGGTCCCCCGTAGTAACACCTACCTTTATGCAATCGGCAGACCCATAGGATCATTGCCGTGTCGCTGTGTAGAGGCACCGGAACGACTTCAAAATCTGCGTTTCCCGCGCAGTCGAGGTCCTCAAGCGTGACGACCTCCCCGAGCGCGTGGGGGAGAGACTTCAGTCGGTTGTTCTGAAGCCTCAGCACCCTCAAAGCCTTCAGGCCGGCCAATGTTTCAGGTATTTCCTGCAGTTTATTCTCCGACAGGATCAGTTCCTGAGGACGAGACGAGGCCACGGTAAAAGGCAAAAGGATTTTGACGGAGACCTGATTTCGGGTGTTTTATTAGACTTTTTTCGTGGCATGCCGTGGGCACTGCCGTGGCATACCGCGCCATGCCGTGGGAAATTCTGTCCGGGGGGCCCTTGTCGTCCTCGGTTTGAGGGTTCTCGGCCCCCGGTGGGGAAGACAGGGACATCACCCCCGGCGGCGGGGACACCTCCGCTGGCGCCGGCGTCATACCCGGCATTTCGGTCGCCAGCTTCGGTGGCGCCGGCATCATCGCCCTCGTGAACGCGCTCTCGAGCGGAGAGTTGTTCTCCCGGCGTAGCCCCAACCAGCAAGTACATCCAATCGGACAAATTCTGGGGGATGTTGCGGGCTGTGCCGTGGCATGCCACGACATACCGCGGAACGACTGCTGAGGTAAGGCCCACGGCAAGCGCTGCGGCAACCATTGCGGCACGTCACGGTAAGGCCGACGGCAACCACGGCACGCCACAGCAATACCCAGCGGCCATGCCCACGACAACACTTGCGCCTGGTGCCGCGGCACGTCCCGCGGCAAGGCCCCACGCGGCAAGACCCCACGCGGCAAGTTTCGCGGCAGGCCACGCGGCAAAAGCCGCTGCGTGTCCCGCAGCAAGGTCCCACGACAAGTCCCGCGTCAAGCCCGGTGGTAAGGCCCCGCGCGGCAAGTCTTGCGGGAAGGCTCCGCGAGGCAAGTCCCGCTGTAAGTCCCGCGGCAAGTCCCGTGGCGCGTCCCGTGGCCAGGCCCCACGTCAGGTCCCACGGCAAGGTTCCATGGCAACACCCGCGGCAAATCCCGCGGCAAGTACAGCGGTAACTCCCGCGGCGAGTCCCGTGGCAACACCCGCGGCAACACCCGCGGCAAGTACAGCGTCAACGGCGGCAGATACCGCGTCAAGTACCACGGCTAGTACCACGGCAATACCCACGGTGAGTCCCACGGCAGGCCTGTTGGGAACAGGGTGTCAGGTGGGCCCCCGGCGGCTCCTGCGGAGAGCTGATAGTATGTATGCACCTTGTGGGTGGGAGCAGGGTGTCCAACGGAATGGGCTCACTGCACGATCAAATTCCCAAATGGAAACAGGGTGCCGGATGGGTGTCTTACATTGGACATTGCCGTGGGTGTGAACGCGGTACCAGCCGTGGGTGTTGCCGTTTTTCTTGCCGCGGGTATTGTCGTCGGTCTTACCACGGTTGCCGTAGGTGTTTCCGCGGGACTTTTCTGCACCTTATGAGTGGGAGCAGGGTGCCAAATGAGATGGGCCCACTGCGGGATCAAAGTACCAAATGGGAACAGGGTGCCAGGCGGGTGTCTTACCGTGGGTATTGCCGCGGGTCTTGTCTTGGGTCCTGCCGCGGGTGTTGCTGCGGGACGCGCCGTCTTGTCGTGAGTCTCACTGCGGGTTTTGTCCCGGACATTGTCGTGGGGTTTTCCGCGGGTTTTGTCTTGCCGTGGGTCTTACCCCGCGTCTTGCCGCGGGCCTTGCCGCGGGTCTTCCCGTGGGCCTTCCCGTGGGTCGTGCCCGGGGTCTTACGGTGGGGTTTGCCGCCGCGGGACTCGCCGTGGGGTGTGCCGTGGACATTGCCGCGGAGCTTGCCGTGGAATGTCATGGTAAGTCCCACGGCAATAGCCACGGGCACAACCGTGGGACGTCCGGCGGCAGATGGTAACACGTGGACCTTGCCGCGTCATTCCGCGGGCACTGCCACGAAAAAGTCGAATTATGCTTGATCCAATGCAGAACAATCCCTCACTATTTCCAAGCAGTTTATCCCCCAAAACGTGAGTATGTTTATAATGGTTCGTGTGTGTGGCGTACTGTGTATTCCTGGTATGTGCTTGGCTGTAGACACTTATCTTCAAGTGAACATACTTTGTACAATGTTTTTTCCCCAACGAAGGGTTGAGCATGTGGCGGGCGCATCTGATCCGATCTTGATTCTACAAATGGTAGGTGTTTCTTTGCCAACTCCTGAATGGCTTGGATGGCCGAACCTGATCCGCAAATCGTTGAGACAACCCTGGGTTTTCTTTTACCTCTCGCCGTATGTCGTACCTCAAGCAGTGCGCAATATCCCACTTCCGGCGGGATCGCTTCTATGTAATTGCCGTTGGCCCTCAGCGTCCTCAATCGGCAGCATTTCCCTATCTCTGGAGGCAAGGCCTCGAGTTTGTTGCAAGACGCGTCTAATTCCCTGTCAAGGTTCCACGGGGCAGTTGTGTAGCCACGGCCGAGAGCAGCTGAGCTCAAGGAACGTCATCACCGCCAGGGAATTCTGTCGTACCATTGCAGACTGAACGCACGCCTATTATTATAGTGCGCGCGAGCTTCTGAAACATCTTTTATTTATAGTTATGGCTGGATTCCCCACGGCGGCTGATAACGGCAAACACAACAACAACAACAACCAAACACTTGGTGCATTAGCGTGCAGTACAGTTCATGCATAAAAGTAAACATACTCGTACGAATGCACGAATACCCGAATTCCGCAAGCAGACTCACTTTAGTAGAACAAGGTCACCAAGCTCCGGAGGCAGGTATTCGATGTTGTTAAACGACACGTTCAGGTACATCAGCTCTCGTTTCCTGTCGGCACAAGAAGAGAGGGGCGTTTTCCGTACGCACGTACGCAGTGCGTGAACAGGAGAAAGAAAACAAGTACCTGGTACGTAACGGAGCGATGGTGCCGCCGGTGACACTTTTATGCCTGGTACCTGTTAGTTTTTCTGATCGCATCATGTTTTTTCGGTCTTGACGTTTACAACTCGAATGACTTCACGTAGTTGGCGACTCATGGTATATACCGGTAAACTTCTTCAACATAAGGCTGGCCAGATTGCCGTCAAGGTCGCCAGAAAGAGCTCACATCGTCCATATCACGCTGTCCAGCAACACCCAAGCCCTGTGCGTAAGGTTCAAGGTTCCGTTCTCGTCCGGGTGAGGCACGAGTTCGTCGACCTCTTCCATCTACAGCACACAGCTCGTGGCACACCCGACCACCACGGACCGCCATGTACCAGATCACAGCCGCTGATGAAGGAGGATCGTACGCAGATAGATGCCTTGCAGGAGGAGGACCGTGTTGCAGAACCTCGGATCATCTGATCCACCTTCCATATTCCATGATCCATATGGGCAGTTGGGATCCGATACCAGTTGGAATCGGTTTCAAAAGAAGAAAGCAAACTTGGGGTTGTGGAACACCGTTTTTCGGCGGGATGCGGACGGTTAGACAATCAATTTATCCTGAGTTTTATTACTACTGCTGTAGATTGCGGAGCCGATCTGTCTTGTCGTACCCCGGGGTGACGCACCCCCTGGGCGGTGCTACCCGCGTGTTTGGTTGGCCGTATGTAATTACGGTTGTGGATCTGTCCGAGGGGCTGACGAAGTTGTGGTCCCGGCAAGTAAGTATCAAACGTTTCGTCTGCATTGATTGTTGGGTATACGTACGATGATCGTATCTTTTTTTCTTTTGGATTTTGTGATCTTTTCGGTTGAATCGGTATCTCGGGGGTATTTTACTACTGCGTGTAGTATCGGTACCATACAAAAATCCATGCATACCTGGTACCTGGTATTATAGTTATTATTGTTGTTTTCAAAGTAAGTGTGCTTTGACTTATAGTACTCACAACATTAAACTGCTACTACTGCTCCTGTTGTTGTACGTCACTTGTATTCCCTTCTGGCAGGTAGGTGCCAGATGTTGAATACCATACTACATGAAAGTTCTGGTAGATTATTATTGGTATCACTGCCGCCGTACGTTCGTAGTGCTATGTCTATCATCATAGCAAGACATTCGCGGCCGTTGTACTGGTACCATTATTGTTGTGCTTGTGCCATCCGGTATCATCTCGTTTCCCTATTTTGGCAAAATAAGCAACCCACGGTACACTATAACGGGGGACCATAGTTAATAGGACCTGTGGTATACATAAAAACCTATATATTTAACCATTTTTACTAACAATATTTGGTCCTATTAACTATGGTCCCCCGTAATACTACTTCAGCATGCTGCCGTAGCTCAAGGCATGCATTGATAAATTGTATTCGCCCTCTCTATTACTCTACCGGTGCTACTACTGCTGTGTATCATAAATATTCCATGGTGACAGGGTTGATGGCAAAAAGGTCACAGAGCGCTCTTCGACCCACGGCCTTGTGTGGGACACGCTTATGTTTGCCCGGTATCGCTTCGTTCCGAAGTAGTTGGAGAGGAGGAGGACTTGGCCCTTACGGCTGGATATAATGCCCTACTTTGGCAAAAAGCTATTAAGCTACACCGACCCGGCGCAGATCATTATTTCATAAATACCACTCACACCCCCCAATAGCCATAAAGCAAATCCGATACGTCATTTACCCTACCAGGTGTTTTTCTTTCCGATCGGTGCTTTCCTGGGAAGCCTCTGTAGCACAGGGGGCAATGTCCTGAAAAAGACAAGGCATTTTCTAGGGTTGTTCACGGGTCAGGTCAAACCTCACGGGTCGGGTCGGATCGGGTCAGCTGACCCGACCTGGCCCGCGGTCTGACACGCGTTTTTTTTAGATGTGTCTCGACCCGACCCGACCCGACCCGCGAGATTTTGGAAACTTCCCGACCTGAGCCACGTGACCCGTGAGATTTCGAACATCTTCAGACCCGACCCGACTCGCCAGATTCCGATTGACTCGTGATTTATGAGTCATGTCACGGGTCGGGTCACCTCGATCATCGAGCCATCTCCCTCGACCCGCGGGTTCGACTCGCAGATCCGGCCTGTGGGTCGACAATTCAAAAAGGAATTTGTTTAATATTTTGAACCCCGCAGTGAAATGTGACCTTGCTGTAGTGGGTATGGATGGATGCGGACATCCGTACACAAATTTGGCTGTGTTTTAAAAGTTTGAATAATAATAATATGACAACAATGTCATTATGGATAACCATCAGTATTGGTGCGAGAGAGATATTTGGGCAGAAAGGGGGCAGCTTTCGAAGTGCGGACCCGCGCGCCAGATGCGAGGGCCCGACCCGCGGGTCAGCAAAAAACCACTCGCGGGTCGTGTTGGCCCGACCCGCGAGTGACATGTTTCTCGCTGGTCATGACCTGAACCGGCCCGTGGGCTTTTTATCACCTCTTCTTGACCCGAACCGTGATATTTGAAAGCATTATTCACACGACTCGACCCGTGAGATTTGAACTTGACCCGACCCAACCCACGAGGTTCGAAATAATATTGACCCGACCTCACCAGATCTACGAGGTTTTTAAACTTCTTGACCCGACCGGGCCCGTAAGATTTTGTACACTTCTTTGCCCGACCCTCGGGTCGGCTCATGACCCGCGAACAGTGGAAATTTCGTAATTTCGCAATGATATAAATATGCTTTGATGCCGAGGGAGGCTCGAAAACCCGCTGGCGCGTTTGGAGCGTTGAGCTGCGGGGATTGGCTGAGACTATTTATGTTGGAGTCGAGACACGATAAGCTGCCACGCCTGACCAAAACGGGTCGCTCCTGCTCCAACGGAAGACCATAAACAACTCTCAATTGCTGACTACTGTAGTACGTTGTCGGCAGTAGATTGTGTCAATACTATAATTCTTTTTTCAGTGTTTTCTGGGGCCCGGGGTTGGGCTGTGTGACGCCCCCGGGTTCGAATGTGTGCGTTTTCAGCATGCATGTGTTGTGCGAACCTGCTGTTGTACACTGACACAGTTTGATAACAGGTATTGTTTAGCATAGTTTCCAGAAAGGTTGGCGCAGCAAGGCGTTTCGGTCGAAGTTTTTTGTTTTGTTTGGTATGGAGGGGCGGGGTTTTCTCCGTGTTTGGGTGCTTTAGTTCGTGTTTCTACGCATCGTTTTTTTTACAACAACTGACACATTACGTACCTGGTAGCTAGTATTTGCGCAACGGCGGCAGGCAGTGTTTGCTGTTCACGACACACGTATGTGGTGCCTCTACCGCTCGCTCTGGAATGGCTCGAACAAACAACAGCGCGATTGTTGTTTTTCGGCCACATACCTGCTAAGCGTACGTATATGAAAGTACCTCCTGTTGTTCACTTGTACATTCCGTAAAAGCAACGCAGATACTGTAGCTCGTACCAGGTATGTGATTAACCCCTGTAACGCCCGAAACGATGTTGCCCTAAAAACGCGACCACAGCTCTGAAAGGGTTTCAAAGCGCCCCCGCCCAAAATAAAAGACAAGATATAGGGTACACCCCCCCCCCAAAAAAAGACCCTATCTATTACTCCACGATCGCCCAAAGTGAGTGCCCGAAAACCGCGTACGAGCAGCGATGCTCAACACAGCCAGCTTCAAACTCGTGCCACTGGCGAGCGCTCGGTAGTTAATATCTGAAATCTGTGTCTCCAGGCAAATCCCTTCTATTTACATACATACCTCCACGACGAAGCAAACGACGAAGCAAACGGTCTTCTCAACAAAACTCCCTACGAACTAATTACGCTGGGTTCTGCTTGGGCATTCCTGGCGGGGTGCTCCAATTTAGATCCAATTTCGACAGATGGTCGCTTTCCGAGGTCACTCGCGATAGGCGATAAATGAGCAGTGTTTGGGAGGCCACTGAAATAACTAGAATCGTCCCTACCCGACCCCCCCCCCCCCCCCCGCTAGATTTCGCGAGCATGCGAGCGGATAGCAGCCACGACTGAACCAAATCACGCGCAAGAGCAGCTGGCACGCTAGTCATCAATATACTATTGATCTCATTGAGGTTCTTAGATAGGTCATCGTACATTTTGTCAACCTCTTCCACGCTCGCTCTGGCGCGCGCTGCTGCTGCAGTTGATGCGTTTTGTACCGCACGGAGGTTGATCGGCTTGTCACGGAGAGCCGACAGGGCGTCCGTGATCGCTTTTGGCTTCATCCCGCTCGCTGCCAACGCACAAAAAAGGCGAGGCAAGACATCGAGCACGGAGGAACATGAAACCAGTTCTAAGCACCAATCAGGTTCAGCACATCAGGGAGTAAGACCAGACAATGAGTAAGACCAGACAATGAGGGCGCACAACAACGTAAAAAACAACCCCAACCACTGCTATTCGCCAAAGCTGCGACCACAACACAAAGGATACGATGCTCACCCGCCATCTTCTCCACCTGCGCCTTCGTTTCGGCTGTAAGCGGGGCCTTCAACCGCAATTCCACCGCGGTAGCCTCCGGGTCCACTTCATGGCTGTGGTGAAGTGTCCTGACAGTAAACCTCGGGTGTGGGTGGTTGGTGGGGTGTCTTATGTGGATCTGCAGCAAGCGCAAGTGGGAAGAAATGGCGTTTGGGGAGGCGTTCATCAATGGGGAAATGTTGGAGCAGCACCGATATAAGAGGCTACGTCTTAACCGAGAGGCCATAGTACGTCAACTTAATCGTACGACATTTGCTTCCGTGTTTCCTATTCCTCATGAAGAGCTGTGTGTGTACGATGCCACGCCAAGAAGACGACACAAGGGGTTCACCTCAGCAACGTACCCACCGAAAATCCCGCCTGCAAACCACATGGACGAACACAACACACGACTGTTCACGGCAAAGGAGGAAGAAGAAGTAAACCGGGGTGCGTACCTCGAACGGACACCCGTTTCGTTTGCTCGTGGCCCGGCGCCGGACTTTACCAGGCTCTGCAGCACACACACGAGCAAAACGTGTTCGATCGGGACACAGCAAACAGGCCTGTCGTTAGTTGAACACAGGGCCCCTCGTGGACACGCCTTTTCGTCAGGAATTTCAATGACCATGGCATGGCTTCCTGCGCGACGCAAGAGGAGAAATTGATCTCACCATTGCGGCGGGCCTGCCAATAAGCCTGTCTGTTCGTCATGCCGTGTCGGCACTTGAGCACCAGAAAAGCCTTCCGCGTCTTGTCGGGCGTTCTTCGCGACTGGGCCACCGACAGCACGACGCCGTGTTCACGGCAGACTCTCTTCACGTCTACCTCGAGGTCATTAATCAACTTGTTCTCCATTACGATAGCATCCAGCGCCGCCCGTAACGGGTCTGCGTTTCCGTCGTTGCCGCTGGGCTTCGAAACACAGAACCGCATGCACAGAGCGGACAGCAGAGGCAGCTACGGTGAGTCCGCACAGATGAAGCGTCAGTATCAGGATTGCATCGACACACAACGTAACAACGAGGAACACTGAGGAAGCGACTGCCGTAGCCTATATTGCTAGTGCACACCCCTGGCTATCGTTACGAGCGACGTCCGAACACTAACGCCGCATCGTGTGCGGCAGGCTCACATACTCGCGGTAGAAATCGTACTTTGACGGCCCCACTTTGACAGGCATCTCAAAAACGCACCCAGGCACAGGCAGGCATATGGCTTGCCTGTATTGGAGTATACGTGCCCTTCAAACTTCCACCATGTTCCCGAAGGAGGACTTTTTTCAGTAGTCGAGGGCATCACCGGAGACGAATCCCTCACCTGTGGGCCGGCATCCCCGCTTCTGCTATTGGCCGCTCGTCCAGGTACATCAACGGATTGAAGGTTGGGGCCTGGGTTGGCCGCTTGCCCAGGCACACCCACTGGCTGGACATTGGGGCTTGGCACCGATGCGGCGAAAGCCTGGGACACATGCAAGGGGCGCGAGCAATTTACACGGGAAGTTGGCATTAGCTGCAGGTGTCACCATCCCCTTTCTGAACACACGCGCATGTCCAAGACTGGCAGTACAAACGAAACCGAAGGTCTGTAACACAAGCAAGCACACCCTCACCTGCTCCGCAGCAGTACCGCTGCCGTACAATACGAGCTGTCCAGGCACACCACCGGCCTGGGTGATGACACTTTTTGCCCGTGCTACCATTCCCTGCGCAACCGACTCTTGCGCAACCATCTCCTGCGCAATATACAACATGAGCACGAGCAGTCAGCGCGGTTTAAACGCAACGCAGCAACGTTACGTGCGACAACGAGCCGTACCTCAAGCAGCGCCGGTAAAGCATAGCCCCCACATTGCCGCCGTGAGGCCGTTACGAGCCTGACAGAACAATAGCAATACGCGTAGGGACAAATCATGTCTCGTCGGCGCTACCAACATGCATGCTATATCTGGCATGCATAAGTACTATGAGGTCAGTTGCAGAAACAAACTGCCGCCGACAATCCAACGCTACATATGGCGACAACTAGTTGGCGCAATAATATAATTTACGGTCTGGGGACAAAAAACAACAACAACAACAACAACAACAAAGCTCGGGACCATAAAAATCACCTGCGTGGTCGTGCCGTTGTTCATCGCGCTGACAGCTCCAGGCTTGGCACGGCCCACCCCGGCTGGGGACACGCAGTCCCTTCGCTTGGCCAACACCCCTCTACTACGAGGAGTTCTCGCGTGACCTCAGATGCCCCTGGAGGTAAGGGCAGAGGCGTGGTCGGCGCAATACACCCAATCGTCTGAAATCGATTTCACATGACGTACCGACGGTCGTCGAAATCACCCCGGAAGCACAAGCTGGACTGCTGTCGCCCGCTAGTGCTACTGGTATTATACGCAGGGAATCACCCCGTAAAATAAACTGCGGTGTGCCTGGCAAGCACAACAGTACTGCACGGAAGGCACGGACAGGTTGATTGTTGTGCAGCAGCAGCGACAACAGTCTTTTCGCAGAACAAAACCATAAAAGTGTGGTTGTTCGTCGGCCGAAACGCAACGAGTTCCGTCTCGGTCGACGAACAAGGAGAGCCACAAACCTAATTTAGCACGAGAGGTGAGACGAGGACCCCCGGTTCGATTCCCCGTCTGTGGCACTATTCCTTTCTCCCTTGGGCTGGCAGCGCGGAGAACGCGCAAGGCTTGATCCAACGAGGACAAGAGAAGTAGAGTGTGTGAGGCAAGATGGCTGTGTTGCCTCGCATTCCAAGCGTTACAGTAGACTGTGTGTGTAAAAACGTTATGCCACAATATATACGTAGAAGCGACCAAGTCTTAGATACGACGGCATGCTGAATAAGAGCATGAAAGGACGGCATGTGGGTGGGCTGGGGTTGAGAAGAACATAACCCACTTTTCTGGCAGTCAATATATATATATATGATATGTGGCGTTTCTCAAGCGGGGGACATGTGGCGTTGACCCCCTTTTGAGGGACCTGGGCTTCCATACTCTTGAGTGTTGGGCGAAACTGGTGCATAGCAGTATCGAGTGCAGCGGCGATGCGGAATCAGCCATCCACGGCTGCGCCTCGAGATTAGTCTACGATACGCTAAACTCCCGTCGTGCAGAGGCGCTAGCTAACTGTACTTGCAGACCAGCAAGAACCTTGTACAGCCCTCGTCAGAGTCGTATAACGCGCCGGAGAAAGAGGAAGCTCGATCCGTCCCTGGTCATCCAAACATCGCACCAAATATACCCCATCCGCAGTCGTACTCGCGCTGATTTTCCCTAGCCACCACAAACCGTCGGCGTCCTTGTCGTTGGGTAGCACCGTGGCGCTGTAGCGGCGAATCCAGTCTGGGTGCGGGACGCAGTCGTACTCGGGCGTCATAAAAAAATGATCGACGACACAGCGAGAAAGCTCCCGTTGAGCAGCGTCAATTCTTATTCGGCGGTGCAGTCAGTTGGTTTAGCGTTTCCCGCAACCAGGATGCCCTAGAAAATCCCGTCCAATGCATCTCGTACATCACCGCGATAACCCCACCTTGACCGCGGACCGATTGGTGCCCCGTGATCTTCTCCACGTCGAGTCGTTGAAGAGCAGTTGAAACGACGTCCAGTGACGCAGTACGGGGGGGATTTCTTGAACAAGTTGTTGAGCACACATTGGGGCACACCCGTCCGCAAATAAAGCGGCATGCCGTCTTGGTCGTGGGGGTTGGCACAGGGCTTGCAGCGTTGTACTGAAACGCGCCGGCGTGCATTCGCGCCGGGTCGTCAGATGAAAGATCCAAATATACGAGCTTGGTGGCGAGAGGGGAGCCTTCCGGGGTGTCAGGAGAGGAACAGGGGCCAATCGCAAGGACTTTGTAAGGGCCTGTCCAATCGAGCGAGAGCTTGGCCCTGAGGATTTTCGCGTCCGTGTCAGCATTAGCGCCCTGGCAGATGGCGGCAGCCGTATTGTACACCACGCCCAGCTGCCAACGACGAGCTTGGGAAACGGACGCGGTGCGTCGGATAGGGCGAACTTTTGGCGGCCCACGCGAGAAACTGTGAGGGCATGGTGCTCGCGAACGAGATCGTACGCGCACTAGTGGCGGTCGGTCGTCAAGCCGCAGCAGATGAGGTGATCGCGGGCCAGACTTTGGCGGCCGGCGGCCCTCGCGCGTCCTGCCGTCGACGCCAATTGTAAGGTGAGGCAGGGTAGGACACAAGAGTATCCCTTGGAGGGTTTCCCGTTTGAGCAGGTTTTCGTTGTTGCGTCGAATGCTTACCAAGAGTAAGAAGGAGGACGAGTATATTCCTAAATTCCACAATCAGGCCACGAAGAAGACCAATGGGATGAGCTCGTTGGATGAGCTCGTTGCCCCGCTCTGAAACCCCTGGTTTCCTATCTAAGATACGCCTTCCCACTGAAACAAATACGACTATTACGGGGGGCCATAGTTAACAGGACCTATGATATACATAAAAACCTATATATTAAACCATTTTTACTCACAACATTCGGTCCTGTTAACTATGGTCCCCCGTAATAGTCACCAACACCTGCACTGGGGTAGTTACCGGCCGTTCACCGTCAAAGATGATTCAAGGCAATACCATGACAAGTCAGAGAAGTGATGTCCCTTATATCACGCCTTCCCCTGTCCCTTGAAAGGGGCTACTACTACCTACGAGTTCTCCTTTATAATTTCCAAGGGCACCGCGCGGTACGGGATGGGAACATTTTGCCCGCCGCAGGCGCATGGTGTTTTTTGGGTATTCCCGAGGGACGATATGGCAAAAAGTTTACGGTTGTTTTACGAGGGATGGGAATGGGACGGGAAGGTGGGAAGCCATTTGGTTGATGGGATAGGACGGAAAAACACAATTTTTTGGCGGTACGGGAAGGGGCGGGGTACGATTTTTCGGCGGTACGGGAAGCTACTTTATGGCAGTACGGGACGGGTCGGGAATAAGTCGGGAAAGCAGTCGGAACTATAGTCGGGATGGGATGGAACTACACGATTTCTTGGGGGCACAGGACGAGACGGGAAACGATCCGGGACGTCGGGAATAGGTTGGCAAATCGGTCGGGAACATAGTCGGGAATACCGTCGGGAACCGCAGTCGGGAATTGTTGGGGACACGATCGGGAACGCGGGCTGGAGAAAACGACTGAAGAGAGCGAAATGTAATCAAGTCTTCTTCGTGTACTGGTAGCATCTTAATTGAAACAAGCGTAAAACAACAGCCGTAACTATTAATAGCTGAGGGTTTATTTTCAGATCGCGCGCAATAAACACAAAACATCGCCACCAAAAGGATGTGCAGGAACTGGGGTTGCTTGGTTTGGTTCTGCTTGAGGCACCGGAACAGAGCCGCCGGCACCATCTACTTCCACAACGCCCATGCTTGCCATGTGCTCGTTTGAGCCGCAGGTGTGTGGTATGCGCCTCTTCGAGTTTTCGTAAACATATCATCTCAAATAGTCAGGTGCGAGTCCCACCGATAGAATGGTTCATACACAGTTTAACTTTGGAATTGGATTGCGTAACAGGAGAGGGAAAGAAGAAAAAAAGAAGAAAATTATGAACAAATCTTACTCGTACTTCGTATATATATCTGTGTGTGCTTTTTACAATAAACCGTTCTCTTTTCTCCAGGCTTGCATTCTTTTATTGAACGTTTTGCTGTTGCATGCAAAAGGTTGCATAATACACAGCAGTAGTTGCATCCATGGTCATATGATGGGAAAGCGAGAAAACCGGCGGGTGGAATGGAAATATCTGCCCCAATACTCATAGTGAGATGCGGGATGAGAGAAACTGGGTGTCAACGTCGGGATGGGACAAGAGTAACTGGGCAGACAGTAGGATGAGAGTAGTCGGGACTGAGCAGACAGTGGGAACGGGAATAGTCGGGAATACTTGCGCCGTGATGGTAGAGGCTGGGAACAGACACTCACGACGGTACGGGTCGGGAAATCGCGGTCGGGAACGAGAAATCACACGGTTTTCCCGTTCCCGTCCCGACCACATTTTCAATTTTTACCGCGCGTACCTGCGCGTACCCTTCAAATTTTCAAGAAGTCATGCCTACATGCATCCACATGCATGATTTCGATGATTACGGTACTGCAGTAATCACACCAGGTACGTGGTACTGCTGCTGCACCAGGTCGGAGATATCCTTCCGAGCGGCAGGTACGCATTGTGGCACCCCCTTTGCAATGCAAATCTCTGACCATCTCACCTCCGTCGTGCGCACTGATGTTGGGCCAGACCTTGCGCGGAATGAACACTACACGATGAGGTTTGCCAAATCTCTGTCGGTAGTACGTCTCCGTCGACCGCACCGTACACCTGTGCCCTGCTGCTGTCGTACGAGAGAAGAACTGATACTAGGAGGTAGGAGCAAACAGCTGCAGACCTGGACTGGGAGACAGTACAGGAGCAAGGAGTACGCGGTATTTCTCGCGAGCTGTCTTCTTCTCTCTTGCCCTCTTGGGGGTTTCGTCGTTTATGGAGGCGAGGGTACAGCCGCAAAGAACACTGAAGGACCCCCGTCGGCTACGGCAGCGACTGCAGCACCTGGTACCTGGTACTCAGCTGTAGCCTGTGAGTAGCAGTAGCAGTAGCAGCCAAGCGACAAGCGTAAGCAAAAAACCTGGGTGCTGTACCTCGGGAATCGTGCCACTTTGAACATCAGGAGAACATCTCAAGGTAAGAACCTCGCTGGTCGTCTGTTGCAATCACTTTCACGAATGTGCTGTGCGCATCCCTCTGGCCGAGCATCACGAGGATATGGAACGAAGCATGACGCATGATAAAATAAATAAATAGAGGAATACTCGTACGCTATCCCCATTCCCAACCTCGTCACATCTGCTATTATTATAATCTTTGTCTGACGCGTTGTAGCTGTGCTCGATGAAGACATGCATACCACTTCTGTGCCGAAGCTGTGCGCGAATGTTAATACATACCTAGTGCACACTACCAGGTACACCTCTCTGCCTTCTCCATAGGCAATACGCGTACTCCATAGTCAGTCCGCATTGTAGACTCGATCTACAGAGTATGAACCCTTCATGAAGTTCGCAACAGCGGACCACGTGCCTGGTGCGTATGAAAGCAGCTTATTATGAGTGTGTGTACATTTCGTAGGAGTAGCCGAGTAGCAGTGCTTCTTCAATGCCAATCGGCAGATTGCTTGTTTCCGCTCCAGCACGTGAGACGTGAGAGTATACCAGCAGAGCACTTACTTCCTCTTCGTAGCTCCACGTACGAGCTGCACTCGGATGCAGCAGTTGCAATACCTGGTACCTTTTTCACAGAGTTTAGAATGGAAAGTGTGTGTGTGTGTGTTCTTCACATTAAACCGTTCTTTCTACCCGTCGACATCCAGCACAACCAGTGTCCGTGCCGATTCTTCCATCCTAGAAGAGATACAAGTTCTGTGGTCACAAAGCTACGCCACAGAGATACTACGTTGCCACGTGTGCAGTGTGAACTGCAGTGGGCAATGCAAAGCCATGTCATCATACTAGATACGACAGGCACGACATACGCAATCTATGAAATAGTGAAACGAAAAGAAACAATCAAAGAGAAAACAAAACAAGGTAGACAAGTCGAAAAAGAAAAAGAAGAAAAATGAAAGCAAAATCTAAGAGAAACAATCTGTCGTGCCCCCCCCCCCGCAGGCGAGGTGGCCTACACTTGAAAAAGAACGAGCTGGAAAAAAGAAGAAATAACAAAAGACACCACTGCTTGTGAACAGAGTAAGACAAAGAACCAAGGAGAAAGTAACAAGGAAAAATAACAAAGGGGAAATAACAGGCAGACCAAAGCCCAAAGCACCTTCTAGGTGGCGGCAGCAGCTTGTGGTACGAGTAGTATAGCCAGGTTCTCCCTGCTAATCCGCCTGGTACCTTGCTACCCAGACTGCCGTCTCCGCCCTGCGTTCGTCAACTATGCCCAGCCCCTTGGCGTCAGACAATACGAGCCGAGCAGAGCAGGTTCGTCTTCCAACCACGCCACACGGCTCCTTGAGTACGGCTTATCAATCAGAAAAGGAAGAGGAAGAGAAAAAATGAAATGAAAATCACGGAGAGTCAGCGCAAGAGAGAAAAAAAAAAAAAAAAAAAAAAAAAAAAAAAAAAAAAAAAAAAACTAAAAGAGAAGACAAGGGAAGACCACGTTCGAGCCAGCTGCACCAGTTGGTAGCACTAGTAGTATGGTCATATTCTACTTCCTAGTCGACTTGGTGCCTTGCTACCCTGTCTGCCATCTCCTTCCTACTTTCGTCTACCGCCGTTTCCCTTCTACCCCTCCTGTTCCCCCCCCTCTCCGCATTCACTCGGTCGGGCTTTATGCCACTTCTCCTGTTGCCCCCTCCCCCCCCGTTCCTTTGGGCACCATCCACGGCGGATGCGCGGCGCTGTCTACTCATCTCAGCCTCAGCCTCGTGCCACCTCACCATGAACCGTTCGGCTGCTTCAAGGATCCCCCGGTACCACTTCCCCGCCTTTTTGGCTGCTGTGGACCACAACGCGGTCTCAACTCCAAACACCAAGGGGGCAACTTCCGTTGACCCTTCGGTGGCTCGGAACTCCCTAAGGTCTTCGACTATGCATCTATGCCAAGTCTTACACTGTCCGCCTGGTCTCGGGTTCTCCCCACCAGCTATCGTCCCGAGCATTACCCGATTGGGTAATCGCTCCTTGCTTTGCCGTGCCACGCCCCCCGCAAAGAAGAGCCGCCGTTTGCGAATGGTCGTTTCGATGCTCTCGCAACGTGTCATCTTGAGGGCCTTCGCGTACGAGAGGGTGGCATGGTCAGTACGAAGTCGGCGCTGGAAGCCAATGACTCGCAACAGGACTTGGTGGTGAGCCGTTCGAAGCTTGGCAAAGTGTTCCGCTCTGAGGGTCCACGTCACACACCCGTACAGCAGGGTCTCAATCACCTCGGCCTTCAGCATTCGGACTTTAAGGCTAAGGGGGGCGGTCGTCCTATCATACAACTCCGGGCCGAACCGTTTGAAGCATGCTCGCATGAGGCGGATCCGTCGGTCGATTTCGAGCGAGAGGTCAGCGTTTTCGTGGATAACGCCGCCTAGGTATAAGAACTGGGTCGTCTGCTTATACCTCTGACCTGCCGCTTCGATGACGAGCGGTGGTGCGAGGGTTGTCCGGTCTGGTGTTTGTAGGACCAAAGTAAAAGTAAAAAGAAAAATATGTATCCCTGGTACGAGTATGAACGCGCAAAACGCTGACTCTATATGAAACGAGCTTGTGACTAGCCGTGACTACTATTGGTGACTCTACACAGCAGCAGCGTCAGTCAGTATTTATACGGTGTGATGATGATGGTGATGTTTTCACATTGTCTCACTTCTCTGAAATCCTGCCTGTTGTCAGAAAACAGGCTGTAACGAAATACATCTATCTAATAACGATCGGTGGGAGGAAACGGACAACCTACGAAATATTGCGCACGTCAGTACCAGTACGTGAGGGAAACGGCATTAACGAGCTGCGGTAATGCCATCCCGTATCACTTACAATCAAATAACACCACCGATGGTATTACCGTATTATATGCACACCGAAAAGAAACGAAAACGCGAAAGAAAAAAGAAAAAGACGAAGATGGGTATAATAACGACACAGAAAGAAGAAAAAAGGAAAAAGAGGAGAAAGAAAAACGAAGCAAACATGCGCTCAGGGCGCAGGCCGAGTCCCGAGGACAAGATTACTGTTTGCTGGTACGATCAGTCCAATGAAATGTCCAGCCGATGGACTATTACACTATTACAGGGGACCATAGTTAATAGAACCAAATACTGTTAGTAGAAATGGTTAAATATAAAGGTTTTTATGTTTACGGCAGATCCTGTTAACTATGGCCCCCCGTAATAGCATGAGGACATCACGAAAAGACGGAAGGCAAGAAGACAAGAACAGGCTCGAGACTAAGGTCTAAAAACAAACAAAAATATTTAGTAGAGCAGTCCCATGTTCAGCTGGTGGGTGAAAGACGACGCGACAGACACAGAGAGGACTGAGGGAGACGGACCGAGTGGGGGGTGAAAAAAACGCCAAAAAAATCGGGGGGGGGGAAAAGAAGGAAACCTACTGCTGTAGCGAAAGGCCATACAAAAACAAAGGTACAGCAGAGTACACAACGAGCACACACAGCGTACACGCACTCGTAGTACCCAGAGATACTCAGTACTGCCGTGCTGTACAGAAAAGTGCACAGAGTGCTACTCTACGGCAGAGTTACCACGGTACTCGAAGAGTACAAAGAGTACATACAGTACACATGTACACGCAGAGTACACATAGAGCACCATATATCATACTGTTTGTACACAGAGTAAACCCATGGTATGCTGTATTTTGCTGTGCATGTGTTTGCACTGCTGCTACTGCCATCGCACAGCAGCTGCACAAGCGTGTGCGAGGAATTGCCGCCAGGCTCACAGGACTGGGAGCGCGGTAAGACAGACGAAGGCAGGCGATATGAGCTCGACCAGGCTACGCACGTGCCCTGTGCGATATGGCCATGGCTAGGCTACGTGCCCGGTGCTAGTTTGTTCTACGTGCCTAGCGCGAGGTGTATAGCAGAACTCGGAGGGCTTGCAGAAAATTATCTAGCAGGTCGGAATGACTCCCGGGGTTACTTGGTAGATTTCGCGACTGAGCAGGCCCAGGGCACGTGCCACGGAACCCGGACGGGACCCACACTTGCGCCGTGGTGTACACGCAAGCCCCCGCGTGCCCATGCCCCGCAGCCGAGAGCGCGAGGAAGGACCCACGACCGGAGGAGAAAAGTAAAAGTATTCCGGAAAAAAGCCAATATGGTACGTGGGAATATGGCTTATTGGTATTAATACACAGAAAAACGTTTTTCCTCTGCCTGTTACGTCGTGACCTCTTTTGTCATGGCGTGGCACATGGCCCGTGGACATACGTACAACTTTTGCTAGGGGGTTGTTATGGAAATGTTAGCACATGACCATGTATGAGTCAATGTTCAGTAGCACTGCACTGTATCGTAGATCGTAGTCTATGTACCGTTTCGGCATGTAACGTATATTATGCGGAGGAATAGCATTCGTATTATATCTGCTGGTAGGACCGAGCTGGTAGGACCGAGTACCTCACTCTCTCGTGTTGATCTCGACGAATCGTGATGGTAACCTAGCTGCCTGTTCATCTCTGGAAGCTGCCGTCATCTGGACTCCTGCATTCTCTGTGGAATTCATCTGTGTGTGTTGGCCAACTAAGCGCCAGTGTTTACGTGTTATCACGTCTTTTTCTCACTACCACACCGGAGTATCGCACTCCTGGTCACTGCGTGACCGGTGTCATCACTCGGCTTACGCTGAGGACACAGCCTTCGCCTACATTGCCAGGGTATAGCCACACAATACCAATAACAGGTTATGATAGCCTCGTGAGCGTGGCGAGTAGTGTGCATACACATTTTTTTTCGCGGAGGTCTCTTCTGCTGGAGTCTGCTTCCTGTTGGAGGTCTACACTGAGTCAACCCGGCTGCGGTTTGGATCCGGATTGATCACCTGGGTTCTCGGCTGCACATTCGGTACGATACTGCTGTGTGTAAAGCAATCGGGAGCATAACATCTAGGCGTTGATTCCGGTCGGCGAATAGAGTTGTGCAGGGTTGTTGGTTTGCGCGTGCAGAGCACCGCTCTGGTGTTCCGCGTGTGTTCAAATCGATTTCCCTAAATCGCCTGCGCGTGTCGTATCGCGAGGCGTAGTCTATCCAAGACACCTTCCACCTGCTGAGTGCCGACTTGGTAGCGTGTGTTAAGGTTGAGGATCTGACTGGGCTGTTTGCATCCGGTGCGGCAGTCCCATACAACGTGAATCGCATCACGTTACCTGCGCGTGCGGCGTCACGCGAGGTGCTGTCTACATCCAAGACCATTTTTCTCGTATCGGTTCGCGGTGCGTGTGTAAGATTGAGGATTCGACAAGTCTGAGCAGTGCATCTGACCCGTGTGCCTGCAGGACGTGGCCGGAGTTGACGCCTCCGACGCCACACACCGCAGCTTAGTCAACTGTGGTAGGTTGTACCTGTGTCTCGCGGAGCACAGAAGTCTGGGCGGATACTGGAGAGTGTCCGGAAGACGTGGATTGTGAGCTTCAGGGCTGCAATCCTGCAAAGCCTACATCCGTGTAGCAAATTAACACCCTGCACTGTCCCTTGCGCGTCGAGCTCACTCCGGTACTCGGGGCGTTATACGTGTGGGTAAAGCCTGCGCGCCTTGCGCGTAGCCCCGGTCCCTGGTTAGGGTCGGGAAGCGATGGCGGAATCGTCGTTCAACGCGTTAAAACGCACCCTTGAATCCGTGGGCCTTTGCAAAGAGCAACGGGATTACAGGGAATGGCAGGCGAAGTTTCGCCAGGCAGTGGGGTTCCATTCACAGGAACTTCTCAAGATCCTCGACGGGGAGCCGTGCCCCGTGGGTACGGACACTGATGCTGTTGCAGCAACGGCGACATGGAAAGCCCGCAACAACCAGCTATACTCGCTGGTTTACTTCTCCACTACCGGGTCGGCAAACATCACCACCAGGCCTTTCCAAGCGAAGTCTGGGGGTGAGATGGGTGACGGGGCAGCGGCGTGGGCGGCCCTCAAGGAGCGTTTCGACGGCAACACAAAGGAATCCCGTCGGGTCTGCAAGACACAGCTCCACGCCGCGAAGCTCCGGCCTGGCCAGAACGTCATCGACTTCCTGGCTAACATGGACGACCTCAAGCTTCGCCTCGACGAC
Organism: Nereocystis luetkeana; assembly: GCA_031213475.1. Taxonomy (NCBI): domain Eukaryota; class Phaeophyceae; order Laminariales; family Laminariaceae; genus Nereocystis; species Nereocystis luetkeana. Next base: position 4,374,658 of record JARUPZ010000032.1, read on the forward strand.
ATGGGGGAGCCCACCACCGATGAATCTTACGAGGATTTGGTGCTTAGTGCACTTACGCACTCCTCGGAGTACCGATTCCTCCAGGACATGCACTACCGGAGCCCGTTTCCGGACGTGGAGGCGTTGAAGAAGACGGCTACAAACTACTTCATCGACGCGCAGTCGAGGAAATCGTCGGGTCCTGCGGTGGTCGGCCGCGGAGCGGCGATGGCTGCAACAAGTACGGATCAGTGCCACAACTGCAAGGCTTACGGTCACTTCCAGCGAGACTGCCCTGCCCCGGCCAAGAAAATTAGGCCGAAGACAGGAAAGTCGTCGTGGAAAAAGAAGGGCAAGAAGGGTAGCGGCAGCGACCCTTCTCCAAAATGGTGCTCCTACCACAAGACCGTCACGCACAGCGACAACGAGTGCAAGGCGCAAAAGGAGATCCAGTCGCTATCTGCGCGCCTGGCGCTTCTGCAGACACCGGGCCATGGTGGTTTCGCTCCCGTCGGGAGCGCACACCTGGCTGCAGCCCCTCAACAACCGGTGAGCGACGCTAGCTTCGCTCACGTCGGGAGCGCCCACATGGCCCCACTTTCTTCTCCGGCACAGAACACTTTCGGGTACTCGTTCCACGCGGTGTCAGCGGCGGCCGCGCCGCCCCCCTGTACTGGGGTGATCACCGCGGGGCTCGCCGTCGCGCCGGCGGCGCCTGCGTCTGCTCCGGCGGAGTCACCGACCAACCACCGTCTGTCGGAAGGGATCTTCCGAGCGCTCATGGCGACCACTCCCGACCTGTATGGTGGGGGTGGGCTTCTCACCGATGGTTCCGTCATCCGTATGCTGGTGGACAGCGGAGCGTCCTACAACTTCGTAGACCCGGAGCTTACTCCAGGACTGCTTGCCTTGATGCGAGACTACGAATTTCTTCAGGTTCCCCACGAAATCGTCGCGGCTGGCCAGCACATCCTGCACGGGGTAGCTGCCGGCACTATCAACGGCGCCATTGCCGATGACGGTGGGAACAAGCGGGATTTCTCCTTCCGAGCAATCGTCGTGCCTGGGCTGGGGACGAACCTCTTCTCCGTCTCTCAGGCAATGCTGGGAGGAATGGCTTCGCTGTTCTACCCGGACAACCCGCGGTTGGAGAAAGACGACCTTGTCCTGCCGATGAAGAACCTGGGTGTTGACGAAGCGACCAGGAAGACCATGTGCTCCATCGAAGTAGAGCTGGAGGGCCGTGCAGGGGTCTCCGTGAAGCCTAACGGCGGTGCTGCCTTGAAGGTGGTATCGGCCGACCTGTGGCACCGTCGCATGGGGCATGTCAATCGCAACAGCATGAATGTTCTGCGGCAGACGCCGTGCAGCGGCGTTGACTACAAAGGTGACCTGACGCCGTGCGACGTCTGCCCCTTCGGCAAAAGTGAGCAACAACCCCACCCGAAGCGAGCATTATATGACGTGGAGCGACCTTTTGAGCTTGTCACTGTAGACACCATGGGGCCTATCAGCCCTCTAGCACTGGGCGGTTACGCTTTCGTCACCAAGTTTGTTGACCAACTGACGAAGTGGAAGGAGATATTCCTCATCAAGAGCAAGACAAACACCGTTGACTCCCTCGAGCTGTTCAACAAGGCCGTTGTGATTCCGTCCAAAGAGCGCTTGGTCCGGCTGAAGGGGGACAAAGGTACAGAGTTTACGAGTTCGGAGTTCCGCCAGTACTGTCTCGACATTGGAATCCAGTTGGAGTTTGCGTCTACCAACACCCCACAGCAGATCGGCGCGAACGAGCGGGCAGGTCGGACGCTTGCTGGCATCGTGCGCTGTCTACTTACTGATTCGGGTCTCCCGAGTTTTCTCTGGGGGGAGTTGATGCAGGCGGCAGTCTACCTAAGCAACCGGGTCCCACATGCGGCGTTGAGCAACGGTACGCCCTACAAGGCACTCTACGGCAAGGATGCTTACCTCGGGAACCTTCGGGTGATCGGGGCTAGGTCGTTTGTGCATGTAGAAACCCACACCAAGAAATTGGAGTCGCGTGCTTGGGAAGGACGCCTGGTTGGGTACAGCACGGACAGCAAGTCTTACCGGATCTACAACCCGGCGCCGAAGCGTGTGAGGGAGAGTCGAAACGTCGTCTTCATTGAGACGCCCTCAGCACTGCCTCGCCTGGAGGTCGGTGGCTTTGACGACGGAGAGTTTACGTATGACGAAGGAGACGACCTGGTAAGGGATGTGCGCGACCACACGTCTAACATAGACATCCATGGGCCTTCTCCTAACATAGACATCCATGGGCCTTCTCCTAACATAGACGCTGCAGATCCGTTAGTAACTACACTTATAGGGCAAATCCATGATGTCACCAACCGCGACATTGGCATTGATACTGCAGCCACTACTCCATCTATTCCGCCTGGGGGAGTAAGCCCTGCCGAGCAGGGTCCTCCGCCATCCGGTGCTTCGCCATCCGGTGCTTCGCCATCCGGTGTTTCGCCATCGGGTGCTTCGCCATCGGGTGCTTCGCCATCGGGATCTTTGCTTTCCGGATCTGCTTCGCGTGGTGGTTCTTCGCGAGGTGGGTCTGCGTCGCGCGGAAGCCGCGCGATTACACCGGCTGTTACCAGAGCTACTGCTAGTACACCTAACGCCAGGACTGTCAGCGAACTCCGACGCCTAAATTTCGCATACTCCACGATGGGGGAGTATCAGGACGTCGCCCACAAGGACGACATGCCTCGGTTCGCAGAGTACGCATATGCTGTGCAGACTATGCAGCCGGGAATCCCTAAATCGTTCTACGACGCCATGAAAACACCGGAAGCTTCATTTTGGCGCGCTGCTGCGGATAAGGAGATGGACAGCCTGCATGAACTCAAGGTCTACAAGCTCGTTCCGCGCTCTACTGTTCCTCCGGGACAGAAGATCATCAACTCAAAGTGGGTTCTGAAGCGTAAGGCCGATAATTCCTACAAGGCGCGGGTGGTCGCGCAAGGCTGGAACCAAGTACATGGGCTAGACTGCGGCAACACGTTCGCTCCGGTTTGCAGGCTGCAGAGTGTTCGGATGGTGCTTGCTATAGCTGTGGAAATGGACTGGGAAGTCATTCAGCTTGATGTCAAGACAGCTTTCCTGTATGCGGACATTGAAGAGGAAGTGTTCGTCGCGCAACCCCCTGGATATGAGACCAAGGACAAGGATGGAGGTCCTCTAGTCATAGGAGGCTGGAGAACCTCCATCCTTGTCCTTGGTCTCATATCCAGGGGGTTGCGCGACGAACACTTCCTCTTCAATGTCCGCATACAGGAAAGCTGTCTTGACATCAAGCTGAATGACTTCCCAGTCCATTTCCACAGCTATAGCAAGCACCATCCGAACACTCTGCAGCCTGCAAACCGGAGCGAACGTGTTGCCGCAGTCTAGCCCATGTACTTGGTTCCAGCCTTGCGCGACCACCCGCGCCTTGTAGGAATTATCGGCCTTACGCTTCAGAACCCACTTTGAGTTGATGATCTTCTGTCCCGGAGGAACAGTAGAGCGCGGAACGAGCTTGTAGACCTTGAGTTCATGCAGGCTGTCCATCTCCTTATCCGCAGCAGCGCGCCAAAATGAAGCTTCCGGTGTTTTCATGGCGTCGTAGAACGATTTAGGGATTCCCGGCTGCATAGTCTGCACAGCATATGCGTACTCTGCGAACCGAGGCATGTCGTCCTTGTGGGCGACGTCCTGATATCCCGTTGCTCGGCGAAACTTGTGGGACCCGGTTGCTTAGGTAGACTGCCGCCTGCATCAACTCCCCCCAGAGAAAACTCGGGAGACCCGAATCAGTAAGTAGACAGCGCACGATGCCAGCAAGCGTCCGACCTGCCCGCTCGTTCGCGCCGATCTGCTGTGGGGTGTTGGTAGACGCAAACTCCAACTGGATTCCAATGTCGAGACAGTACTGGCGGAACTCCGAACTCGTAAACTCTGTACCTTTGTTCTGTGCCGGAGAAGAAAGTGGGGCCATGTGGGCGCTCCCGACGTGAGCGAAGCTAGCGTCGCTCACCGGTTGTTGAGGGGCTGCAGCCAGGTGTGCGCTCCCGACGGGAGCGAAACCTACGGGCTAGCACAAAGCCCCGGGAACTGGTTTCACACCATTGACCCCGTCCTCAAGATCATCGGTTTCGTCCCGCTGAAATCTGACACGTGCGTATACATTTACAAGCACAACGGTGTCATCATCATCCTCACACTTTACGTGGACGATCTACTCGTGATTGGTGGTAACACCGAAGTGATCGAGAAGATCAAGACACAACTAATGGACCGGTTCAAGATGACCGACATGGGCGATGTGTCGCGTGTACTTGGGCTACAGGTCACCCGGAACCGGGCGGAGAAGACACTCACAATAGACCAGGAGGAATACACCAAGTCCGCCTTGGAGCGGTTCGGCTTCGCGAACTGCAAGCCAACGCTGACCCCTGGTTACGGACCCGAGCTCTCCACTAAGCAGCCGGAGGAGACACTGCTCAACGCCGAGGAGACGCAACGGTACCAAGCGATCGCCGGCACGGTCATGTACCTGTCTTCTGTCCTCAGGTATGACATAATGTACAGCTCGAGCCAGCTCTCTCGTGCTATGTCAAAACCGTCGAAGGTGCGCATGGTCGCGGCCAAGCACATTCTGAGGTACCTGGCGGGGTCCACCAGCTTCACCATAGTGTACAAGAAGGGAGGTTTTAAGCTCACAGCCTTTTCGGACGCTAACTGGGCTAACAACCCGGACAACGGCAAGTCGACGTCGTGTTACATCATGATGTTGGCCAGAGCACCAATTAGCTTCAAGTCGGGCCTTCAAAGCCTGACTGCCATGTCCACCATGGAGGCTGAGCTGGTTGCATCGGCACTCGCGATGAAAGAAGCCGTGTTCTGCATGAACATGATGACGGAGCTTGGGTTTGGGGAGCACTCCGTTCAAGTGCCACTTCACTGCGACAACACTGCAACTCTGCATGCGCTCGGGAACCGATCGTTCAGCTCTCGCACCAAGCACATTGCTCTCCGCTACTTCTACATCCGCGAGCTGGTCACCGAGGGGAAGATTTCGACGCACTACATCCCCACCAACGACAACCCCGCCGACATAGGGACCAAGCATTTTGCCAAGCCGCGTTTCCAGCAGCTACTGGACATCATCCGCAACTTCTGATGTAAAAGTCGTTGTCAACATCGTGTGTTATATGTTTGTGTCATCAACATCTGTGTTTTGTGTTTGTGTGGTTGTTTTGTGAAACTGTTATTTGTGTGAATCAGTTTGCTATTTCAATAGTCAACATTCGGCCTCGCACCATCACTGGTTGAACGAGCCATGTAGGATTGAAGGCTATGGTAAATTTGGTTTGTGCAAGATACAATAGCAGTACTTTTGCAAGCACATAAATGTATGCACATAGGGCACGAAACATCGTTACAATTTCTACTGGTTAAAGCATCGAATGAACTGCTTAATTGCATCGAATGGAGTGGTCTCTTGAACTACTTCTATTATCATCGACTTGATTGTTTTCTGGACTTTATTGTTTCAACATCGAATTGGATTCGTTTTCTAGGTTTGTTTGTCAAAATTATAGTTTGATACAATTCAGGGCAATTTTCATTGAAGGGGAGTGTTATGGAAATGTTAGCACATGACCATGTATGAGTCAATGTTCAGTAGCACTGCACTGTATCGTAGATCGTAGTCTATGTACCGTTTCGGCATGTAACGTATATTATGCGGAGGAATAGCATTCGTATTATATCTGCTGGTAGGACCGAGCTGGTAGGACCGAGTACCTCACTCTCTCGTGTTGATCTCGACGAATCGTGATGGTAGCCTAGCTGCCTGTTCATCTCTGGAAGCTGCCGTCATCTGGACTCCTGCATTCTCTGTGGAATTCATCTGTGTGTGTTGGCCAACTAAGCGCCAGTGTTTACGTGTTATCACGTCTTTTTCTCACTACCACACCGGAGTATCGCACTCCTGGTCACTGCGTGACCGGTGTCATCACTCGGCTTACGCTGAGGACACAGCCTTCGCCTACATTGCCAGGGTATAGCCACACAATACCAATAACAGGGGTATTGTGTGTTTCTAACTCTGTACGTACTCGGCTAGCAGTCTACACTACAGGTACGTACTGCGACACCTATGGCTCGTTTATACTCGGGTGGCACTCCCAGAGAACGGTGCCACGCGCTTTTCGTGTACAGTAGCAACAGAGAAAATTAGGACAAGAGTAGAAAATAAAATAACCGGTGCCTTTCTGCGCTGACCCCATCCCAACGCCGAACACTCCCCTCGTCCCTCCTTCATAATTATTTTGATATATATACGATATGTATGAGCAGTCCAGCAGCAGACCCCGCAGCAGCCAATCAGCAAGCAGCATAGGTGTGTCCAAAAGAGGTGGTCTACAACCGCTGCAGCACTCCCTCGCTTCCAGGAAAACACACGTGGCCGCTCTGCGCGCCAATATTGTTTCGCTAGGCCTTTCCTCCTACGGTAATCTGGGGGAAAGAGGAAAAGGGAACGTCACTCGGGGCGGGAGAGGTGCTACCCCACCAGTCCCCTTCACTCCGAGGACGGCAACCACCACCATCGCCGAGACCACCACCACCACCACCACCATCGCCGCGACCACCACCACCATCACCACCACCAACAGGATCTCTTCATCATTTGCGGGCATGGGGTCGTCTGCCGTGCTCACGACGGCTGCCTGCTGCGCCATCATCGCAGCGACGATACTAACAACAACAACAGCGGCCGCCCACCCGACCCCCGTAGTACCACCCACCTCCTCGCCACATCTGTCGCCGCCATCATCGCCGCCGCCACCTACGACACCTAGTCGAGCAGCGGACCGCGATCACCACCACCACTACCACCACCTCGCAAACCATGCCCGCCAAGCCGGCCGAAATTTCACTGGATTGCCGATGAGCTTGCGGCACGGCAGCAGACCGTTGTTATTTCATTTTAGGACGTCGCCGATGGATGCGCTGCCCAATACTCACGGCAGCGGCTGCAGCAGCGGCGGCAGCAGCAGCAGGAGCAGCAGCAGCGGTGGTGGCCGTGGCGACGGTGGCATTAGCAGCAGCAGCAGCAGCCCCGGCGAGAGACAGGGAGCAATGTCCGAACTGCCATGTTCCCCGATGGCGGGGGTACAGGGGGAGGGACCCTTCGTTTTGGAGCAAGTGAAGAATATCAGAGACCTGGGGTCCGTGGGAGGATCGGGCATAGCGAAGGGGCGGATTTTTCGCACGGGCCACCTGTCCGACGCGACTAAGGCGGACGCGACGGCCCTGCGAGATGTTACAGGCTTGCGAACCCTGGTGAGAATAGATGTTGAGAAAATGTGTTTATTATTTACCTTTGAAAAGTCATTTCACTTTACTCTATTTCCAAGTAGCTTGTAGGTGCAGTTACAGTACACTCCCAAAAGGGGCTATAACCCTCGTAGTGCTGCAAGAATTGCCCCCACACTAGTTCCAAGTAGTGTTACCGCGAAAAGTGGGCGCATTTTTTTTGCTATGGCGTTACGCAGACCCTTTGAGACTGGGAACGAAAGTGAGCAGGAAAGCCGATGAAAGAGGCAGAGGGGTGTATCGGTTGGTTTGCGTTCGAACTCACACCTGATGTTTATTATGTTTCGTATGTGAAGTATACCGGTAGCAGCCACAGCTAGTCGGTGGCGGTATTTTTTCATGGAAAAGTTGCGGGCGGAACGAAGGTAGGCGCGGGGGGGCGGGAGGGAGGATGGATGCGGGGGTGTTGTTTGATGCGGCTGGTGGCGTTTTTTTTTTGGGGCAGGTAGCTTTTAAGTCGGGGGTTCTGAGGGGACGAAGGGTCGGCGGTTACTGCTCGAAACTTGCGCCGCACCTTGAACCTGGAGAAAAAAAAAGTGCATCTCAAGCTATCCGGTGTCCTCAACCCCTGTCGCGGCGAATCGGAAACTGCCGAAGAATTCCGGCAGTATTTATAGCAGTCCTAGGACCGTCCTCGTTCGCGCCGCTAACAGCAGTAGTAGCAAGCCCCCCGACTTTCTCCCCATAGATGCTTTTCGTCCAACCTTGCCCAAGCTGCACTACATTGCGCCGTGCTCACCGCGGTCAACGATCGCGCCCCTTTTCGTTCGGTTGACCGATCGACTGGTTCCCGCCCGGCCCCACCCCACCCAGGTGGACCTCCGGAGCGCCAAAGAGTTGGAGAGGGACGAGTTCCTCCACGGCGACATGTACAAGGGTTTCGTAAACGTCGCGGGCGTCGATGGCCGCGCCGGAGCGTGGGGAGGGGGGGGCGTGTGGGACGAGGGCGCGGTACAAGACGAAAACAGCAGCGGGGCGGCGGTGGCGGTGGGAGGGGCGGCAGGGGGAGGGAAGGGATTGAGGAGGAGGAGATACTTCGTGTCGCTCATCGACGAGAGCATCTACAGGAAGGGGGTGTTCCAGAGACTGCGCAGGCGGCATAAGGTCAGCGCGGGTGGGGGTTGGGGGTGAAGCAACGGAGAGAGAGACGTGGAGGAGGAAAGTAGGATGATTGGATTCAATTATTGTTTGTTGGCCGCGCCTTTGTTCCGAAAGTCGGTTGCACCCAAAGCTCGGTGGCCCAACGTTGACATCGTGTAATGGGAATGGGCTTGCTGCGTCCGTCGGTCGGTCGGTCTGGCTGTTATTGTGACGAAGGATCTCCCGGGCGATTTGCCTGTCTCTCGCCACTGCCGGCGCTCTTTCGTAACATCGCCCTTGCGGAGGAATTTGTCCCCGACACGCGGAACTCCTCCACGGAGGCGTTGCAGACGGCAGTGTGGGGCGTCGGTTTCGTCGGGCGAAATGTGGAAATCTCGCGCACGTGTTCGGCGACGCAACCCTGATGCTCATACCAGCGGGAAGCGGTCGTGAAAACCGCAACCCCCCCCGCCGCCCTGTCTGTGTCGGCCTGGTAGCAGCATTGAAAAAGCGGGTTTTATGCTCCGGTTCTAGTGGTTGGTACGTACGATAGAGAGGTTACGTTCTTTAGACCAAGCGAGTGAGTTGAACGACTGCGGTTTTGCTCCATCATCGAGCCATTTTATCGGCGATTTTGGGTTTCACTTGCTCGATTGGACACGCTGACGAAATTGGCAGGCCGATTGGTCGATTTTTGTGTCGTTTGCTTGGGTGGTATACACTACCTGGTACATGTTGGCCTCGCCGACATGTAAAGACATCCACGGTCCCAGGCGGCACGACGCAGCCGATTGGTTGCACCAAAACTATTAAATATATATGCTGCAGTACGACCAAACACGTGTGAAACAATCGCCTTTAGGGTACAGGACAATCGCTCGCCTTGCAGCGGCTGAGTCTTCCGGTACAGCGTCCCTCCTCCTTCTCCTTCCTTCTGGGTTGTATTTCGCAATAACAACGCTTGCAACCACCGTGAAAGGCACGCGTGCGGGGCCGCCCTTCCTCCTACCGCCTTTCTCTTTCACAGACGTCCCGCCCCGTCCCTCGACTGTTTTTATCTTGTTGCCTACGTTCAGGCGGCGGTGTTGGCGCTAGCCCCTGCGGCGATGGTATCACGCCGCTTTACGCAGAAGGCGCGTGATATCTTCATCCGAGAGATCAACGCGGGCGGCTTGGTGCTGCTCAACGAGGCAAGCCATCCATACCCCACCACACCACCACACCACTCCGCTCGGCCGTCCCTTTTGTGTAGCTCCATAGTGTTCCTGATGCTTAGTTTTCTTGCTCTTCTGTTGTTGGTGCTCCTTTATTTCTTGGTGCCAATCTGTTTTGCGATGCTCCCTCTGTTTGCCCCTCTTCTCTCTTTCCGTGTGTTCGGGCGAGGGGTTGTAAACCCGGACCCACCCGAGAATGTTACAAAGTATTGGGCGTGCTATCCGGGCCGTAAATACTTCGAAGTATGTAAACAACCGTCCCGGTCATGGTCGCCTTCCTCCTCCTCTCCCTCCTCGTTTTCACCCCTCTCTTCCCCCCGCCCTCCCCCCCTCCCTGCTGAATCGCGTTGCTCCCTTTGCGTGCTTTGCACCGCCATCAGCTGCTTCTCCAGTACTCTGGCGATGGGCTGAACCGCGTCCTCCGCCTGCTGGCCTCCAAGGAACACCATCCCGTCGCCCTCTACTGCACAGCAGGTGTGTTGTCGGAGGGGTCAAATCCTCATTACGCCGCGCGGGAAACCTGAATAACCCCCTCCCTCCATCTCGAAAGGGATGCGTGGTCGTTGGCCAAATTACTAGGGCGAGCAACAAATGAGTACTCCCCCCCCCCCCCCCCCTCTCCACTCATTGGAGCTGCCATCTATGCTCGAGTCCGGCTCACAAGCGGTTTTTAGTGGGATGCAGCTCACCCTTCATGCGACTCGCCGAAGATCTCACGGTGCTTCGCGCTTGGTGCAAGCAAGATCTGCCTGGTCGGTGAAAACCCGAGGTGCTCCGTCCCGGCATGCAGGGATGTGAGGGTCTATGGTCATACGCCTACGGCCATGCATGTTATCGAGTACCCCTCCCCACTCTCCACCCCTCTCTTCCCTCAAGGTAGTTGTAGTACTGTAGTTGCCAGCGTAGCCAAAGGTTGGGCCATATGACGACCGGTCACTTGTCGTTTGATCGGGAGCGGCGACCAACCACTGGACTTTGGTGGGGGTGGCGGCCAATCATGGCTCGCTAGCGGGAACAGCGACCGATCACCTCTAGTGGGGGCGGCGACCAATTACCTCTTTGCTGGCGGCAGAAATGACCCATCACAACCTGTTGGCGGGTTCGTTGACCGAGTTAAGCGGGGGCGACGATCAATCGCGGCTCGTATGCGCGGACATCGGCCAATCACGGCTCGTAAGCGGGGACGGCGAGTAGTCACAGGCCGCTAACGGAGGCTCCGGGCGGCGGTCCTACAGTAAATGGAGGCACGTTTTGCGTTTTTCTGCTGCACTCTTGATTGACTGCAGCTGCTGTACGTTTTACTGCGTCGGTCACAAAAAAAAGCCGCCTACGCACCTCTCACATGCACCCTCAACCCACGTACCCCCGTTGTTCTAAACATCAACACCAGGCAAAGATCGCACCGGGCTGGTGATGGCGTTGACCCTGGCGGTTCTTGGAGTGCCCGACGAGGCAATCGTTGACGACTACGCCCTGTCTGAAGCGGCTTATAAGGAGCTCGCTGACCGAAACGCGATGGTCGGAGCGCTAGCGCAGGTCCGCTGGTGTATTTCATGCGCACCCTATTAATAGTGTGTAGATTTATGCGTGTATGTATAGTTATGTTTGTGTTTTTTTTCAACTTTCCTCTTCGTACGAGCACTTTTCGGCAAAACGCTACATCAGGAGTACCCCGACACTGGAAGTCCGTCCGGACGCATTGGTCGAGACCCGGACGCAATTCGTGCAATGTGGAGCGCGTGGCGGGCGCTCGATTCTTTTTTTTTTTTTTCTGCCGGAGTGGACAAGACGAATTCCCTGGTTTCACTACGAGAGGCCTTGTTTTGTACGTACGTACCGTTAAAATATCGTCAGCGTTTCGCCCTTTCACAAGCACACAGCCCAGACATGTACCAGGCAGGCAATATGCGACAGAGAGAGAGCACAGTGTTACAACGCTGCCGCCCATAAGCACCAGCACGCAACACCATGCATGAGTGACACGCCCATGTGCGCTGCACTTCTGTGCCTGGTTGTGTTTGTCGGAGCCAGCGGCCCGTATTCCATCTAACTCTATTTGCTGCTTGTGTGTGACAGATCCACGCTAACTCTGTACGGAAATGTAAGCACCGATTCGATCAAATATCAATCCGCCATCGGTTCTTATATTTCCGATGTTTTGTGACACCAGACATCGACTGTGAACAGCAGATACAATGCAGAGAACACAAAAAGTTGCAACCCCGCCCAACAGCACAAGCAGCAGCCGGAAACGCCACGCGTGCGTGGCAGTTCCGCGGTGTACTGCTGTGGCTGGTTGCTTTATCGGAGGCTGCGGCCCGTCATCCGTCGTCACCACCTCTCTCTCTTCTGCTGTGCTGTGCATGTACGTCCGGTGTGTCTCTCTTTCTCTCTGCAAACGAAATTATTGTCAAGATCAAAACACCTCATAGAGCCACTCTTGGAGGAGAAGCCAATTTCGTTTCAAGCTCTCTTTCTCTTCTCTCTCCCCTCGCCCCCCCCCCCCCCCCATAATTGTGTCTGTGTCTGCTGTGTCTCTGTCTCTCTTCCTGCCCCCCCTCTCCTCTCTGCCTCTCGCACGCACAGCCCCACGCACGTCACCCCCCATACCCCCCCCCCCCTGTCCCTGTACCCCATAGTTCCCTCTAGAAACATCTATATAGTATGCCTGGTGCACGTACTTTGTCTGTGACATCAATCGATCTCCCCCTGTTATTCTTGTTCTCCCCTCCCCCTTTTCCGACAGGAGGACTTGGACCCTGACATCTTTCTTGGTGCTCCGCGCCACGTGATGGAAGACATTCTCCGCTTTCTTCGGGTGAGCTTTCCTTTCCTTTGCCTCGAGTTTATTTCTTGTCCACCCTCCTCCTCCTCCTCCTCCTCCCCCTCCTCCCCTTCCTCCTCCTCCTCCTCCTCCTTCTCCTCCTTTTTATCCTCCCTCTCTTCCTATTCCAGCGTCCACCTCCCGCCTCCCGCGTGACGAGGCCTTTTAGAACCCTGTTGAGACTTGAGATGGCACGATTATTGTTCGTAGTAACCAACAGTCATGCTACGTACGGTAAGGGGGCGGGTCCGTTTCTTCGTCAGGACGTGGCGAAGAGGGGAGGGGGTACCTTTCTTTGTCATATCGTGACGAAGAGTCGAAAAGTGATGCTACGGTAGGCGGGGGTATCTTTCTTTGTCATATCGTGGCGAAGAGTGATGCTACGGTAGGGAAGGGGGGTACCTTTCTTTGTTCAGTCGTGACGAAGAGTCATGCTACGATAGCGCGGGGGGGGGGGGGGGGGGGGGGGCGTTTGTTTTGTCAGGTTGCTAAAACGAGGAGCGCTATCCCCCCCCCTCCCGAAATAACGGTTTTCAGAAAAAGGTACACGCATCGCGACGAACAATCTCGTTGGCTACGGGTACTACAAAAAAAATGAAAATTGAAAATTTGTGACGGTGGATGGAAACATCGCTCATACGAAGGAGCGTCGGTTACAGGGTCGAGAGGTACTTTGTTTCATGTCCCACGTGCAATGCAAGGAGTTGTGTGGCGCGCATGCAGTATGGTACAGCTAAACGGTTCGTTCGAGCGCACTCCACGACAGGCGCGCGCACGCGCTGGGGCGGAATGTTCTTTGTAGACACCCCCGTGGTTTGTTTCGAGCTTTACCACAATAGTGTAATAGTTAGTCCACGCGGGTGTTGTTGTGACCAGGGGCGCGCGCTAGTTGGAGTCGTCACACACGGACATGAAAACGATAGACAATAAGCCCCTCCCTCCCCCGCCAGATCCCCCCCCCGTCCCGCCCCTCCCGTTCCCCTCCCGCCTTCTCCCCCCTGATATGAGTACACCCCCTCCGCCCCCCTCTACCCCCACCCCCAACCCATACCCCGACCCTGGGAACCCGAGCCTTAAGCTGTTCCTCTTTGTTTGGCGACAAGTTTCTTTAGTATGTGAGCAGGAACAGAAGTATAGAGATGCCACGAAGCAGATCTACCTGTGTGTCACCATTAGGGCGGAATGCCATCTTGGCATGTGTCGACATAAGCCCCACGACCCACGGACCAGACTCAGTTCTTGTCGCCTCTTCCCAAAACAGCGTGAAACCAGGTAGGTCTCACCACCACCGCCCGCTGTTCGTTGCTTGTTGCCCCCCCCTTGCTGTGTGTGTCGTCCCTGTCGCTCGGCAGGCGAAGTACGGCTCGATCGACAACTACCTCGACTCCATCGGCTTCGACGCTGACTGGCGCGAGCGCCTGCGCGGTGCCCTCTTGTCCTAGAGAACGATAACGGAGGCACCTACTGTATTAAATCTCGTTATGTAACAGTACCTTGGTCGTTTGCCCACGGTATCCCTGTGTGTGTTTTAGGTGCGTTTGTTTGCGGTGGCGTGTTTTTAGTGGCCAGGGAACGGGGACAACACGCGACGACGAGGCGCCGTTTCTCGCCTGCAATGCCGTCCTCCCCCTAGATGTTTTTTTTGGGAGCAAGGTATCAGGGTTGAGTGCTTGTCGGGATCGATGTTGTAGGCTCGGCTCGGCGTGTCAATTGTGAAGCCGCATAGACGGTGAGATGTTTTTTTTGGGAGCAAGGTATCAGGGTTGAGTGCTTGTCGGGATCGATGTTGTAGGCTCGGCTCGGCGTGTCAATTGTGAAGCCGCATAGACGGTGTTGTACGAGCGCGTCGTTTGTGGTGTCACTTACCAGGTATGTATCTGTGAAGCCTTGAGCAGCATTCGCGGTGGAAGGTCGGTGTGCTCGAAGTCTTGAGCAGCACTCCAGCAGCAGCAGATGCAGGAACAGTAGCATCAGGGGCAGCGGTAGATGCAGGCGCAGGAGCAGCAGCAGGAGGGGGGCGATAGGTCTCGATTGAAATTGGGAAGGTTAACCGTTGGTTGGAAGGGTGTCACGGTACACCCCTTGGTCGAAGTTGACCATCCAATCGATCGGTGTCGCTAATATATTATCCTTGCGGCCGCCGCCGTGTTGCCTTTGGGTCGCGGCAAGTCAGCGTTGTGTACATGAAAAAAAGTTGCGTGTGAAATAAGAAAGGGTTTCGACTAATAATGTTTATTTGTAGGATGTACCAGCTAGCGTAAACGAATATCGTTTCTGTAGGAGACAATGACGTCTACGCCGGTATATGTGCACAAAAGAAGGCAGGCGAAACCATGCGCGAGGGGAGGGAAAGGCTGTGAGCCCCTATGCCGTCTTGATGGTGATGTCGAGATTACTCGTCCTGAGCAACTGACCTCCTTTATTTTAGTCGAAGTAAGCACTCGGGTGTATGGGGTATTGTAAGAGAGATGGAAGCCTAGGGTGGAAGCGTCGCAGCAATAATACGAACGACTCTTCGCATAGTAGAACTTTCTCAACGGTCACCAAGGAAGGTTTTTAGGACAACTCCCTTCGAATTCGATCGAGAGTGGGGTGGTGCTTGCGGTACACAACATGTAAACGGGTTTATAACTCTTGTGAAGTGCAACCGGCGTTTTTTGGACGGAAATGCTTGGGATTAGACTTACGGGAAAGTTTTGGAATTTGCTACCAGGCAAAAGTTAACAACTTTACAACCTCGGCCCACGCCTTCAGGACACACCTGGTAATTGCAGTGAGACTTTTGATCGCTTTTGCAGAAGTGTGAGGGTCATACCAGCAGCCCACGTTTCGAGGACGCTACGTGGTTCTTGGAAATATTGTTGAGCCATGTATGCAGCGAGTGGTGTCGGGTTGACACCTCTTCACACAAGTCGGACAGATCACGATCTACTGTACTCGTAGATAATCTAGATCCTTACCTGCAGTCATGATTTGATATGCTCTGCAGGATGAGTGTAGCACAGGTCCAACCCAGCAAACACACTGTTGAGCGTACAGGTTGCACGGCTCCCACCCGGCAACATGAGCTAGAACATGCCAGGTACATATCGTAAATGTTCATTCCGTGAACTGTCTAGACCACTACATGGGAATCGATCATCTGTCCGAGGTGTGCGCCGTAACCCCTGTAGTACCGCAGTCCCGTTTAGGGAACAAATTACTTGGAAATTGACAGGTTTATCCCCGAAACAAGACTGCGGTCCTGAAAGGGTTAACAAGTGCAACCCGCATTGTAGTAACGCATTTTTTCTTGGAACTACCGGGTGGAGTTCAGTAATGTTTGCAGTGGTGCAAGGGGAGTGACGCCTTTTCGGCTGTAAATCATGCTTTAGGGACGCACTGACACGTGGCGGTTGCGCAGAAGTACGCTTGCGAACAGAAAACGACAATGCTACGTCAAGTAGTGTGGGGACTATATCGGAGTGGCAGCGTGGTTATCGTGCGAGTTGTCCAGCACTGCTACAGGTTGGGGGGTTTTGGGGTTGTTTCTGGTGTTTCAAAGTGCCGTTCAAGTTTTCTAGCACAAAAAAATATTACGGGGGACCATAGTTAGTAGGACCTATGGTATACATAAAAACCTATATATTTAACCATTTTTACTAATAATATTTGGTCCTGCTAACTATGGTCCCCCGCAACAGAACAAAACGTCAGAGGCTCGGAGAGTGAGCTGGCCAGCTTGAGCACGTCATTTACAGCAAGCTACTGTGAAGAAATGTTGCCACTGAACTGCCGTCCCTTCGGCACAAGTGGGGCGGTTGAACCGGGTATCCAGATACGGAAGGCCTACAGGCGGGAGGAACGCTTGGGCCCACTGCGAATATTGCTCGTGTTTTTAGGGAAGAAACGAGAGGGGAGTCTCCGGTCTCCGGTCTCCGTTCCTCCAAAAACCATTCCCGCATCAGTTGAGCACGGCGCCACGACAGTTTATCAGCTATATCAACTACTGCTGAGGTTGAAAAAAATATCGGCAGTCGCGATAAACATGAGAGATACATCTCAAAGACGGCACAGCGGCAACGCAGCCGTACGAAGTACGGGTTGCGTTTTACCACCGCCAGTTATTACGGGGGACCATAGTTAATAGGACCAAATATCGTTAGTAACATTGTTTAAATATATAGGGTTTTATGTATACCATAGGTCCTATTAACTATGGTCCCCCGTAATACTATAAAAAAAAACGAGCAAGTTGCATTGCTTGTGCTCTACACAAAACCCAGAAGGAGCAACACCGGTATGCATTCGTTGTACGACTGTAATATGTTTCTCTCGTTTCCTGTTGTCCGCGCTAATCGTGTGCCTCGGAGGTGGAAACAAATGAATTCACATTAAATACAATAGTAGCTCAAGTCATGAATTTAATAATTCCACCCGCCCCTACGAGTACACTCTACAATTCATTCACCGGTACGATTTTTCCCCCCCTCTCTCTCGTATAATTGCTTCATATTTCAATGAAGGACGAGGGCGACTCCACCCTCAAGCAGCTGCGCCCACCGCGACTCCACGGTGGGGGCCCAACCCCGTCGTGACTCCACGGTAAGAAACACGCTTAAACTCACTGGTGACACGGACCAGCCAATCACACACCAGGGGATAGTGTGTATGTATGTACACAAAAGTACTTTGTGGCTCGTTTTTCGATTTTCCTTTTTCCGCCCGTGCGTTTTTGTTCAAGGTAGATGATCAAGGCAGGAGGGGAGTGACTCTACCTCCGAGCGGCCACTCCCACCGTGACTCCACGACGATGGCCCTCCCGGTTGTGACTCCACAAGCGGCGACCTAGTTTTCACTGGAGGCATGGAACAATAGTCACCGTCCAGGGAAAAAATATATATCAATGCATAGACTACAGTACACACCAGTGACCAGACGTATTATAGGAATTTGTGGGTTTGTAAGCTGGCATCCAAACAGCTGCGCCACCAGGTCTTCGTAATTCGCTTTGGGGTCTGATCGAGACCTCGGTTTCCCCATGGAAGTACCATGGTGGGTCCACGGTACCACCGTATAGCTCCAATATACCTACAACGGAAGCAATACGGACCCCGCACGCCCCACGGAGCACGACGGGGACACACGTAAGCACCATGGACGCACCATGGGCACCCCGCGGTATCTACAATGGGACACCACGGAAGCACCATGTAGACACATGGAGGTACAACGGAAGAACTATGGAGGTACCACGGAAGAACTATGGAGGCACCATGGAGACAACACGGAAACACCATGGAGACACCACGAAGGCCTCATGGACCCACCACGGAAGCTGGTGCCCCCAGTGTGCCCCCTCGTGTCCCCCTTGTGTACCCATGGTCCCTCCGTGGTATCACCAGGGGGACACCACGGAAGCACCATATGGAGACATCATGGACTCACCATGGAAGCTGGTGCCTAGATAATGCCCCGGTATGCCCCTACGGTGTCCCCATGGTGCCTCCGTGGTGTCCCCGTGGTGCTTCCCTGATGGATCCATAGTGTTTACGTGGCCGGTCCATCGTCCTTGTCCGTGGTGCTCCCGTGGTGCCTCCATGGTGTCCCCATGGCGCGTTTGCGGTGCCCCCATAGCCCCTCCGTGGTATCCCCATGGTGAGTCCATGGTGCTCCCGTGATGGTCCGTGGTGTCCCGATGGTGTCTCCGTGTGGTGTCCCCAGGATGGATCCATGGTGCCTCTGTGGTATACCCGTGGTGGGTCTATAGTACTTCCATGGCAGGTGCGTGTTGCTTCCGAGATTAATCGGCGGTGAGTCGATGGTGCTTCCATGGTGCTTCCGGGGCGTCCCCAAGGTGCTTCCGTTGCGTCCCCGTGATCGGTCCATGGTGCCTTCGTGGTGTATTCGTGGTAGGTTCATCATGCTTCCGTGGCGAATCCATGGTGTCCCCATGATGCGTCATGCTGAGGTGGTGTCCTCCTGATGGATTCATGATGTCTCCGTTGTGTGTCCGTGAGAACGTTTAGGAAGATTGTGGAACTCCTTTTGTTTTTTTGTGTGGCCATCAGCGGCCGGCTTGGACCACTCTATGTTTAGTAGCTCTGATCCAGGCCACACTAAAACACACCCTCTACGCCAGCCGACAGGCTCAACCCTCAGCAGTCGCGCTGGGAAGGTGATTAGTTATGCTTTGAGATACGTGCATTGCAGCCCACGATTGTCGAAAGGCATCAAGGTCGACGCTCACACCCTTGTATCCTGTGCAGTGTTGCCTTGTGCCCTTGTCGATGGAAGCCCTAATATATTACCCATTGAAACCATCAGACTATTGGACGGGGCACAATGAGAAACAGCTGAGCAAAGCGAGCCCATCTTCGGCATCAGGCACAGGCACCCGCGGAAGCGCTTCCACGAGGTTGTTTACATCGGGATAAAAGCTTGAACACCAGCAGTCCGCTCAGTTGCCGTCGGGGCCGGGTCTCGAACAGCGTTCGACTCCTTGAGGTTTTTACTGCGGAGTTGGCAAGCTGCAAGCTTCTCAGGTGAGTAGGATCCATGGTGCACTTGGTTGAGAGCGCATCGCGCACAAACAACGTGTTTCGGCCGCGACGGGACCCAAACACCCCTCGGCTTTGTTTCGGCCGCGACGGGACCCAAAAACCCCTCGGCTTTGGCAGACCTTGGACTCCCCGCTACGTCTAGCTTTGCGTTCAGGCGCACGTGCTTGTCTCGAAGCATCCGTAATCCTATGTCTCCTAATAATATACATGGGCGCGGAGGTCGTCGGTGACACCCTGCAAGGGCTTCACATTCGACCTGGTGCTCAACGCACTCGCCAAGCTAGGCAAGGCCGTCCCTTGAAAAAACTATACTGGATTAACACCAGGTTTTAGACGATCGGCCAAATCAGAGCGATGTAACAGCGAGCGACATCGTGTCAGCAGGCGACTCGTGAGCATGGACATGGTTCCGCAAGAAAAGCTACTACTGCAGCGCAGTTTACTCTTAGGGTAGATCTGATTGTCCGGAAACTGGGTGTATGAGATCACGTGCGAGATGCCAGACTCTGAGGAAGTACAAGACTGCTGTTTTGCGTGCTAAGTTGGATCGAATTCTCGTTCAGCGATGTGAGCGCACCAAGAAAACTTGTGAGTGTTATCGCTGCAAGAAATGCCCAACTCTAAAAATTTAATCACTTCGTCCTCAAAAACGCGGGTGCAGTTCTGAAGGGGCTACCGGTGAGTCGTCAACGACCCTACTCTGCCGTTGGCAACATTCAGGTGTATTTAGGCGAATAGGTGATAGAGGATGGTGAGCGCGTTGCTGTTACAAATACGACCTTCCACAAGCAGTAGCTCTGGTTGAAAAATCTGGAACATCAGAGCGCACACGGGGTTAGCTCGGATCGACGCAACTGCAACGCATTTTTCCCGATTCAGGCTTTCTTTTCAGCTCTGGTCTTGATTTTTCCTGGGCTGTGTCCAGGCGGTTCGTTTTCGTATTGGATTCCGGCCTTCGACTCGGGTCCAGCTTCGTCTCGGACCCCAGGCACACGACCAACGATTCTCCCCGGGTTGCTAGTCACTCTTCATTGGCACCGTGATTGCTGTGTGCCCAAAGCTCCTGCTGCGGTCTCAGGTTTTGTGCCAACCATTTAAGTTGCCGCGTACGAGCACATTTTCTTCGCTTTACGGCCTTTGCCGTCCCGTGTGTCGATAGGGTTATATTCCTGCTCTCCCCCCGCCCGTTGTGTCGTACAGAGCGGGTTGAGAATTCTGGATGCAAGTCTCGTGACGTGAGATTGTGGGTGAGGGAAGGGTTCCTGAAGTTGTATGGTATACATCATTCGCTCTGGGTGCGGCATCTGGGTCATCCACAGATATTGTCGCGATTTTTCCTGCTGATGTGCCCGGCTAAATAGGCGGACTTGTAGAAGCACACGCGTGACCGCTTCTTCGCGTGCTGCGTATGGACCCCCCTTGGGATGTACATTATTGTCCTTTTCCGCGGCATGCCGTGTTACTACCTGCGGCAAAACCTTCCACGGCATCTTCCACGGCATACGACGGAACCTTCCACGGGCCTCCACGGCATACCATGGAACCCTAACCCTAACCCCGTGGAAGATGCCGTTGACATTGGGGTGTCGTGGGGGTTGCCATGACATGCCGTGGGATTATCATGGAGTGCCGTGGCGGTTGCCGCGGGGGTTGCCATGGTACCACCCAGGGCATGCCACGGGACCCCCTTCGGCGTGCCATGAAATTCTATGCCACACCATGGGGTGCCGTGGGGATGCCAAGGTATGCCATGGGTGGTACCATGCTCATGCCACGACAAAGTCAAATGATGTAGAACACTGCCTTTTTCCGGGGACATGACGCTAGTCTCGGTGTCTGTTCGAGCAGCCCCCGTGCAGGTAGACTACAGTGATTCTCTCATCAATCCCTGTTCTTTTATTCGGGAATAATTCGCAGCCTCGTAGGTGAGAGATGTGGTAGTGGCCACTTGTTCAATCAATGTGCTCATTCGTGGAACCTGCATTTTCCCGAAGTATGTTTTGTACGGCTTGTCGACGTTGGCTGGTATTGTTGTGGTACCAGTCTGCTCAGCGAGGCCTGTGAACATATCGTGTGACTTGGAAGGTCTACCTGGTAAGAGAATATTACTCAAGGTGCGGTGTAGCCGAGTCCTCTATTGAGATGCTCACCGGGGGCACTACACCTGTAACTTGGGGAATACACTTACACACTTACTTGCGTGACACGCGGAGAGTTTGCTAAAAATTACGTCTGGGGGTTCATTTAGCTAATGCGATTAGACTTCGCCTCTAGATTTAAACCAAACACCGAATACAGCTGCAATCGTAGTAGGATTCAGTCTTCCGATAGACAATACGTACTCTTACTCACAGGGGAGGGCTTGGAGACTTGCACGCACACAAACCAGAATAATGAAGACGCCAGACAGCCCCAGCGAGTGAACATCCTAGCGACCTACTGACCCCCACCAACCTCCGCCAAAATAAGCGAGAAAGGCAAAGGGGATATCCAAAACGAGAGATGACAACATGGGAAGACCAAGAGGAGGATCGCCACCTTGGCAAACAGCTTTACACCCCCGCTTCCATACCAAATACTAAACACGTAGTCTCCTGAAGGGTAGAGCCGCCTCAAACGATCAATGCAAGCAGTAGCGCGGGCATGAGAGGCGTCTCAGATAGGTTGCTCAACGGGTCTTCTTGGGAGAGCAAAACCCTAAGTAAGAGGCCCCGTCCGGTCCGTGCGTCTTCAGATCTTTGTAAGTTGCGCTGCTACCAGTAAATCATAGGGAACAGACAAAACGGAAAAATGGGAACGAAACAAAAAATGGGAACGGACGATTTTTTTTAGAAAGCGAACCAATTGTGTACAACTCCAAGAAAAAAAGTTGACAGTCCTGTGGGGCTGTACAGCAGCCTTCGAATGAGCTGTCGCTCAGGCTGGAAGTCCTCGGCATCGCCGCGGTAGCCAGCATCTAGAGGAATCACAATAGAGCCAGCGTATATCGCTTTTTGCGCCCACCCGAAGGCGCGAGATGGAGCATGACCGTTCTGACGAGGTCCTCTCACAGGGCTGGCCAAGGGGTTTCGCAGGATCATTTTGGTTCTCTGATACACCACATGGTTCTGGAGATACGGCTTGGTTCTCATTTTAGGCTTCGTTCCCATTTTTCCGATTTGTCTGTTAGGGGTATACAGGAGCGCACCACGGCAGATCATGCAGTTTACTCGATCCAGCTTAAAAAGCTAGAACACACTAGACATCGTGTTTGCGCTTGCTTGTCAACGTCGTGGATCGCCATGCCATGTTGCAGAGAGCACTCGGCCTCAACAAACCGTGCCTTTTCACGGCCAGCCAACCACGATACGCCGATTCATCGCACGGAACGCTGCCCCGTCCGTTTTGTTTTTGTAACACTGTAACCCTTTCCCCGTCGCAGCCCGATCGCAGGAGTGTTTACGCTCGGCGACCTTTTAGACAAGAAGTGGTCACAGGTGTTTGTTCTTCTCCCCCCGGCACTTTCCTTCGCTTCTATCGCGCAGGGAGTTCCTCGTTCCCACTGTCGTTGGTTTTTTTAAAACATGCCTCCTCGCGCCCTCGTGGCTTTTGCGACCGAATAATAAAGCTTCACACGCCAGGGATGGCAGTCTAAGCCGCTAGACTACAACAGAGCACACCATGTAGACAAATACGGCTTCATGTCATTGTTCGGTTTGAACGGCTTGTGATCCACCAGAATGTAAGTGCAAACATTCTGCGATGCGCTCAGGAAACTCAACCCCAGCTTCTGCAGCTCTTGCGCTAAGTATTTCCTGTGTGCGCCTAACTCTGTTGTTCCGTCGTGTGTTGCCAATTCTCACCATTTTCAGAAAAAGGCCAACAACCACCATAACTATATACAAGACTAGCCGGCAGTCGATGGAATACAAAGATTTTTCCCGAGGATGGTACTGTGTATGAGTCCTGGTTCCGTCTTTCGCCTCTCCGCCAGCAAGGCGTTCTTCCTGTCGACCGTCGTACACGAACCCGAGCGACCGTATGACACGCTGCACTCCGTTGCGTTCGGCGTTACTACGCTGACCCCAGAGAAAACACCTGTAAAGGAATATTGGGCTGTTTAATATGTATCAGGCAGGGGAGGAGGTATTGTTTCAGTGCCCGTGTGAGGTGCTACAACAGTCACCCCCGGACGTACGTGAACCAGCAACGTACCCCCTGCCCTAAACGATGTACCCCATTCAAATGACATGCGCCAGAATTCCTTTTGCCCTGAACAATGCACTCCAATGAAACGTCATTTTGGAGTATGTCATATTTCATAGAAAGTCGTGTCGGACTTGGTTTACTTCACCCCCCAACAACAGGGGCGGTCGCAATCACCAACCACAGCAGACTGCGGATTTTGACCCCCCATCGACATGAACACGCCAATCCGCATGCGCCTCCAAGGCGATCTTAGCCTGCTGTATATATATGCCAAGGCATGGCCACGAGGTATCCCTCCGTACACGTTGAACACCCCATCAGTGAGAGCGCAGCACGAAGGTCCTTGACAAGAGGGGGTGCGAGAGAACGACGTATGCGCCCTACATTGCCTTGGCAAAGAAAGGAACAACATCCGAGCTACAGTAAGTAGGCGGAATGGATGCACTCACAAATAAATCCAGGAACCGTCCGCAGGGTGGTGGGAATGGCCGGCATGCAGTAAAGACATGCAGGTTGTCGGGTCGTCTGCCAGCGTGGAACCTATCATCCAGCAGTAGTAGTGTGTCTGCCGTGTTCCCAATGATGCGACACGCAGCATCCCGGGGCAAACGTTCGAGAAGGGCACTCGTGTGACTATATTGTATGTTGAGAGGGGGCTAAACTAGGGCATGATGGCTCGTGGAATATGCGCAGGGTGCTCTACCCGGTGCGGTAGTCGCGATCTGCTCTTCTTTCTAGCGAGTATCGGGGGGCCAAGCGCACAACAACAACAACGTAAACAAGTTTTCGCGTTCTAAGCTCGGTTTCGGCGGTTCAAGTTGAAACGCCTGCCTTCCCACCTACCTGCGGTATTATTATTGGAGCTTTAACGTTCGATCTCAACGAGGGCTGTTTTTTAGTTGTTTCTCGGTATTTTCCAGAAATTTCCGCGTTTCTTGTTTTTTTCCTATTATTATTATTATGGTCCCCCGTAACAGCAGGTCTACGGACGAATACCCAACAGCGGTATATGGGAAACTGTAGTAGGGAACAGAAAGCAAAGGACGATTGGAGCCAGATGCGGTTGGCAACAGGTCTACTGTATTGTCCCACTAACATTTCGTGATGGTAGACATGTCGGTGACAGAGAACATGCCAGGTAGGAAGGAGGGAGAAGTCCCGATGAGACCACACACCGAGGAAAACGTGACCTACGCAAATAGATGCCCCGTGGGAATGAGAAACGAAAGGCAGAGTATTTTCCCCTGCTCACCGCCACGCATTCATCTTCACACGGACGGACACACAGAGGGAACTAATCTGTAGTGACAGAAACATACGGTAGTTTTGCTTGTGATTGTGTGGTTTTGATCCTGTGACCGCGGGGGGGTGGGGGTTGCCCACCGGTATGGCGCTTGATTAACGGTGCTTGTATCGCAATATATATGAGCGGACCGATATAAACTGAACCATTCCAAAATCGTTCACCGTTTGTGGTGCGTTCCCAACACGAATGGATCGTTTTTGGGCCGTTTGGGGTATGGGTTGGGGTTAAGGTTAGGGGCTGGGTTGGGTCTACGCTCGTACGTACCTTGATCCCACCAAGAATTACTTCCTAGCCCACAAACAACGAAGAGCCCGACCCCCTGAAGCTCCTATCGGACACTCGGTTAGTAGTCCTCTACCATTGTGTACCACAGTTGAGATAGGTTCAGAGGAGGTTTGTAGTTACTGTTGTTGCTGTTTTGATTATCACACTACTACCGTAGTCCTCCCGTGTATTGCAGTATGTTACTGCTGTATGCTTCAACGGATATTTCAATACCCCGTCGAAACTCGACATCCAGCACACCGTGTCCGCGCTGACGGTTCATCTCGAGGGAGATACAACAAGCTCTGTGGCCACAAAACTACGACACATAGTTACTGCAATACATCGTGTGCAGCAAGGAGAGTAGGCAATTTCATACTATGACATGGTACTTCTGCAGGCACAAACGGCAGCAACCCAGAGGTACATGTCATATAATATGGAAACATAAATTAAAAACGATGGACGAAGCAAAAAAAAAGAAAATAACATGTAGAGGATTGAACGGAGGAAATCTGGGGTTTGTGAGAGGTATTGAATCGTTGACATGCGGGAACAGAGTTGATGGGCAAGAGGCAAGAGGTTCATAGAGTTTGATGATGGGTTGCAGTTGGTTGAAGTAGGAAGACAAAGAAAGGCTGGGAAGGGTTGACACAGTGAGGAAGAAGACCATCTACCGTACGTACTGCAGTACTCTATTATAGACTATGCTCGTGTAGGTGTACGCGAGCAGGGGTTTGCTATCCTTTAGGAGGTCGGCGAGTTGGAAACTTGAATTTTGAGATCATTACTCGATTTGAAAATCTCCTTGGCCCAAGTCGTCGGATTTTGGGTCAAAATCTGATTTTACTTGTAACCGTAAAAAGTCCGGTCGACGAAAGACAATTATGATAATGTATTTATTTATTTTCTGAATCCGGGGAGACGAAAATAATAGAAGAAGGATGAAAAATGAGAGACGTGAAGCGAAAAAAGAAAAAAGCAAAGCAATAAATACATACGCACCCCGAAAAACAAAACGAACATCGAAGAAAAAACAAAGAGCGGAATCATAATACCCAGGCCTGAGGCAACGAGTACGGATATAATATGCAACGAGCAGAAGGAGGCACTGACTGGTACGAGATAAGGCAGTACTGCAGTACTCCGAGATAGTACTGACTGGGAAAGACCAACTACGCTGTAGATCAACTCCACAAACAAAAACAAGAATAACAAAAACAACAGGAAGCAAGGCAGACCATATCATCAACAGATAGATGTGGTGCAGAAACCGATTCCGAATGCAAGTGGAAATGTTGCCACGCGGTCTGTCACCGTCTTGTTAAGTTTGGGTGATATCGGCGTCCATGCCGCCATCCTAACGACCCGGGGGCACGATAAAACGAGAGAGTAAAACGGAGAAAGGGACACAAGGTCGCGAAAACAAAAACATTGAAGAACTATTACTATTAATAATAATAAAAACAGAACAAAAACTAATCCTAGCGGGAAGCACACGAAGTGGGGGAAAGGCCGGAAGAGAGAAACACACCGCCGCGAGCGTGGTGATATCGTAACCGTGTGGTCATATTAATTCGTGGGCACAGTAGCTGCGTGGAACAATATACGCCATGCGGTGCTGGACAAATATGCCCAAACACACCACTAAATAACGGTGCACCAGCTAGCTGGTAATAATATGTATTTACGTATCATCAGCTAAACGCGATACTACTAATGTACGTGAACATAACGGTGCTGAGTGTTGGAGTCCACACGCGGCATTATTTTTTGGGCTGAAGCGAGTGTCGTTCTCTCAGCTGAGGATCGCCACCAGCTCCACTGTTTCCAGAACACTCGGACTGCTGCAATATTGTACGGGTGCTTTGCTGCTGCAGCTACAACGCCCCCTAGCGTCCGCGTCGTCATCAGAACCAACGGCAACCTCGCTCGGCGTCGCACTCGCTCCTGGACCACCCGCGTCTCCGACACTGCGAGCGGCTTGCTGGTTTTCTCGGGTTATCCCGCTGCTCGACAGCGGCTTTGCTGTGCACTGCTGCTCTGCTGTACTCGTAGTACCCGTGCAATCTTTGGCCGCTTAAGTACTTTAGGGAAATACACCGTCGCGACCATGGTTGATGATAGCGCACGTAGACAGGTAGGTACTGGCAGACGTTTCTTTGATGGCCAGACCAACACAGCAGACTGCAAGGAGCTAAAGCGAGAGCAGACTGCAACGGGCTGGAGCGAGAGAGATCAGAAGTGCAACTACGGCAAGCTGCAGTGTATACGGCATACCCGGTAGCATAGATAGACCATACCCTCGACACGAAACGTACACTCACCTCGTTCTCTGTTGTACTGGCTGCTGAACATGGACACGTGGCCCGTAGGTGGCACGCCACACTGGATATAATCAGCAGTAGTCAGTCGGGGCTCCTGATTGCGATCGCGGTTGGACCCATCCCATACAGATCGTGTATATCTCCAGGATGAAGAATCGTCCCGGACACTGGGTGTGCATCATGTCGACGACTAAAAGTAACGTTGAAAGTAAAGACCACCCACACGATGACTAGGATGTGTGAACCAATACTTCGAGTGTAGTACTACAGCAGTATACGATACTGCTGAACCGTAACTGCCTGTTTGCTTGTTCTTTTGTTTGTGTCCATAATCCGTGACGTCATCAATAGGGCCTATCAATATCAACCATCTATTGTTGTTATTGGTTCCCCCCCCCCAGAAGAATGTATCGAATACCTTCCAACACCGCAGTAGTAGTAGTCCCTCCTACACCACTCTGAATTAACAGTTACCCCATTATTATTCTTCAGAAGCTCCTACCTGCACCTTCCTGCCTCTACAACCCTTCGCTTACCCTGCTTCTCGTCAACGTTCACCAAGTTATACGTCTAACATCTCAAGCACTGCGCATATAAGGTAACCCGAACCCCTAACCCGAACCCCTGATTATCAGATGGACGATATATATGTCTACCACTTTTGCTACACCACTCTGAATCAACAGTTACCCCATTATTATTCTTCAAAAGCTCCTACCTGCACCTTACTGCCTCTACAACCCCTCGCTTACCCTGCTCCTCGTCAACGTTCACCAAGTTATACGTCTGACACTTCAAGCACTGCGCATATAAGGTAACCCGAACTCCTGATAGACGATATGTCTACCACTTTTGGGTTGTCGAACTTCCATGACAGATGCTTTGAATTTGGCGAAAAATCGCCGAAGGGGGGGGAAGTGAAAAAATGCAAATCGTTGGGAGAATGGGGGCTACTCTCCTCCCTTTCCCTTCGCGTGCATACGCCTCCCTTGCACCTGAATGGATCAACAAGGGCGAGGGAGGGGCTGCGCCGCCCCTTCCCCCCTGGGTATCAACGTCTCCTACCAAAGCACACACTGAAAACACGGCCGACCTCCTTACCGGTCGCGCTTCTCGAATGGGACACACCTCCCTTCACGAGGCCGCGTTTTCCTTGCTTGGTGCACCTTCGTTTTTACCACCATGTAGCCCCTTGTCCAGACTGCCCCTCGTACTCCCCGACCCCGTTTCCTATCATCTCTAGAGGCGTTCTACGATAAAGGTTTACCCTATATATTCTGAGGCTCGTCACTTGAGGGGCTACATACCTCACCCGAAAACTGACGTGAGCACGGATCAAATTGCCTCCCGGTGAATAATTTCATGGCCTAAGTATACAAAAACGTCCTTTTTAGAAACCGAGATTGGCATTGCGAAGAGTTTGGGTTAAGGAGCCCCATCATTCAGAAATCATATGAGCGAGCGGAAATGTGCTACCTCTATCGTAGAACGCATCTATAATAATACCCATACATACCGGGTCTTTCATGTTTAAGGGGGGGGGCGTGCTGCCCATGGGCTGTGGATGTCTTGCCAGCGCGTCACTATCGAAGTCGAGGCAGTTACGGGCAAGAGCGATGACGTGCTTTCCTTGACCCCCCATTCGGCTGAAAAGGGCGAGGGGGGGGGGTACACCCCCGTATCACCATTTACCATAGGGATCCGTTTCACGGCTCCATGTACCAGGCAAAATTCAGATGCTTTCGACTAGTCAAATTCACCCATCCGTTGCACGTTTCGGTTGCACACATAGGTTGGGCGTACCCGTAACACGCACACATGGATCCGTCGTGCACGTTGTGTGGTTTGCTTGACGATTTTAGTGGGAAAAAATCAAGCGTCTTTCGACTTGTCGAATTTCTACATGCTGCATGTATGTGTACCTGCTACGTGTCAGATACACGTTGCCGGCTTCATCGTGTTCCCCACCCTAAAGTTCATACCCGAATATCATGTAATCTTGGGGATCATGTTGAAACCCCTCTCGAGCGGTATCATACAGGACCATCTTCGTCCTCAAAGGGTCGGTCGGTGAAGCCAAAACATTTCAAAGAGAGCAGGCACATCGGATGATGCGCCACAATCCGAGCTTTCCACGTCGGCGCCGCAAGATTCGCCCTCGTTACGTTATACAAGGCGCTTCGCTCCGCGGGCGGCCTACGCCGTCCACGATTGAGTTTAGGTCGTAATTGCAAACCGGCGACTTGATAATGCCAAAAGTCCCGCCGCCATGCTTCAGGAACAAACAGCTCCGACGCCAGCTCGAATGCCATATATGCGCTTCGCGTCGCGGATGTCGTACGTACGTACATACCCCAGGTAGGATACTGCTGTCTGTACTTATTTTCTTCTTTCGATATACTCTTATGTCTGTACTCGTATGTAGGAAGAAGGCGAAAGCACAGCACGGCACAGCAGCAAAAAAAATGAAAAGGAAACCGAAAACTCGGAAAGGGAAAAAAATCCCCGTCCCCTCTCGTGTAATAATTTTCTGCCTGATTGGAACACCTTGCACCCGGTCAAAAAGAAGAAAAGAAAAAAACCGCACAGAAGAGCTTCTCTCTCAGCCTCGTACGCCGTCTACCCCTCTCGCGACCACCTCGCTACCGATTCGGTCCGGGTAAAGCTTTTATCACTCTCTGCCACAATCAGCCCCGTCGCCCGCCTCGCGTGAAGCCCGGTGCTCACCGTGGCCGTCGTTCGCCAGCTCGATAACGTAGGTGTTCAAACTGCACACCTCCTTCTTTCAACTTCAGCGTGGTCGCAAAAATAAGCACCGCTTTAATAGTGTCTTGCCCTTCTGAACGACCTTTATAAACTCGTACATACTCTATCAACAATCATAAATCGAAGCCGGACAAAGCCCGTTCATGCATCCCTCGTATCTCGAGGCACACGCGACGCCTAGGCACGAAAGCGGCGACCGCGCTCCTTGTAACCTCCTCTCTACCCGCCAGCACCCACTGACACCCGCGACGGCGCCGGGCTCTCCCACCGTGCCGTACTCGGAGTACACGCACGCACACGAAACGAAAGACGAAAAAAGGAAGAAAGGACGTGTCAAGAGAAATGGAGAAAACCAAGAACTGCTGGAAAGGTCCGGCAAGTAGTAATGAAAAGCTGCCTGATTGGAACACCTTGCACCCGGTCGAAAAGAAGAAAAGAAAAAAACCGCACAGAAGAGCTTCTCTCTCAGCCTCGTACGCCGCCCGCCCCTCTCGCGACCACCTCGCTACCGATTCGGTCCGGGTAAAGCTTATATCACTCTCTGCCACAATCAACCCCGTCGCCCGCCCCGCGTGAAGCCCGGTGCTCACCGTGGCCGTCGTTCGCCAGCTCTATAACGTTGGTGTTCAAACTGCACACCTACCTCTTTCAACTCCAGCGTGGTCGCAAAAATAAGCACCGCTTGAATGGTATCTTGCCCTTCTGGACGACCTTTATAAACTCGTACATACTCTATCAACAATCATAAATCGAAGCCAGACAAAGCCCGTTCATGCATCCCTCGTGTCTCGAGGCACACGCGACGCCTAGGCATGAAAGCGGCGACCGCGCTCCTTGCAACCCCCCCTCTACCCGCCAGCACCCGCTGACACCCGCGACGGTGCCGGGTCCTCCCGCGATGCCGTGCTCGGAGAACACACACGCACACGAAACGAAAGAAGAAAAAAGGAAGAAATGGCCGAGAAAACAAAGAACTGCTGGAAAGGTCCGGCAAGTAATGAAAGGAGGCGGTTTGGAAGTGGGAGCTCTGAGAGGCCAGGGATGCACCAACCGAGCACGCTCAGGGGTTGTGATCTAAGTATGTAGTTCTATTACTTAAATAAACGCGATATATGGCTATTCATGGGATCGAAGGCATGCACCACATCACAGCACGAAACAAATTGTGTATTCCTCAAACTGAAAGAAGTATACAGTATGTTGCTTTACTCAAGGTCAAAAATTTAATTTTTCATTTCAAGTTTATTTCATGACTTGTATGGCGCTGGTATAACGGCAATAATTCGAGTTCATTGACACCCCTTGAAAATACTATTAATAATGAACTTATATTTTAAAGGGTGTCAATGTACTCGTACTTCTATTTTTAAAGGGCGTCAATGTACTGGTATTGTTGCCGTTACCAGCGCTATCCACGTCACGAAATAAAGTTGAATTCCAGTAGCTTGAACTGTCTCTGGTGGTCGAGATACGAACAAAACTCACGTCGGTGATCAGCATTGCATCATCATTGAAACCTGTTGCAGGTTCCGTACCATTGTGCTCTACAGTTCTGTTGTACCGATCCCGATTGACTCGTGGGACGCAACCAACTGTAAACGAGGCGCAGGTGTTGCTACGAGAACGATCCCGATTGTGCGGCTCCAATGCGCATTCGGTTCAAAAGATAGGCGGTCAGCTTGGCGGTGCTGGTTGTGGATGCCGGCCCAGTGTAGCAGGATCCGCTGACGAGTGTGCTTGACGTCCCTTTCACGTTTCCAGGGCGGGCGCAAGGATGATATCCAATGCGTGTCTGGTACATGAGCACAAGGGTGCCTACGTGGTGTGGGTGTCCGAGATTTTTTCACTCCGCCTTCTCCTTTCTACTGCACAGCCAGAGCAGCCGTTGTAACTTAGACGTCGAAGCGTTGCTTTGAGTGACGATGTGGTATGGAGGACGATCCCTACCTGCAACCCGCGTATGTATGCAATAAACTCTCTGCACACCCAGGGTACCTCCCAAGGTACAATATCTACACACTTAGGGTTGGGGTGCTTAAATGTGTAAAGCTTCCCCGGTATAGAGGGAACTTCGCGTATGGGGCCAAGCTCGCCGACAGGCACGTCGGAAGGTGAACACTGCTGGCTGCCTTACGGGGGAAATGCTTGCTGTCGCCATGGGACTTGCGCAGGGCTCGCAGTTAGACGAAGTGATAGCCAGTCGATGGCAGTCCTTCTAAGTGTACCTTAATTGATCACCAGTGTGTCTACAGTACCGTGCACAGACCATGCCATAGAACGAGTAAAATATGCAAATGCAAAACGTACTCGTTAATTGTTTTGTGCCCATTTTCTGTGATGACGGTTACACCTCTACTGCACCTCCTCTAGAGCGTTTAGGGAAATTTCGTTACCCCTTTCATTTGTTTGTGAGGCCATGAGGGCCCGGCTGGTGCCACTCTACAGCTTCGATCTAGACCACAAGAAACGGCCATTGACAGCACGATCATCCAACATGCTCAACACTCAACAGCCTTTAAGCCTCGCGCTGAGAATGTGATTGGTTGTGCCGCGAGGAAGGTGCAGTTCGACCCAGGATTGTCGGAAGGCGTCCAGGTCGACGAGCGCATCCTTGTACCATGTGGCCTTGTGTCCTTGCCGCTGGGAGCCCAAAATAAACCTAAGAGGTTGATCACCCAATTGAAGCATCAGGGTGTCAGACGAGGCGCAAGGAGAAGCAGCTGACCGAAGCGAGCCCATCTTCAGCATCGGGCACAGGCACCCATGGAAGCGTTCCCACGATTTCGTCTACCTCGGGACAAGAGCGTCAGCGCCAGCACCCCACGAAGTTCCTATCAGACCCGGGGTCCGGAACAACACTTGACTCCTTTGAGATTTTACCGTGGTGTTAGCGAGATTTTCAGTTGAGTGGGATCAGTGGTTCACTTGGTTGAGAGTGCATCGCGCACAAATATGGTCGCTCGATCGCGACGGGACCCAAACGCCCCTCGGTCGCGACGGATCTTTGGAGCCCCGTAGAGTCTAGCTGTGAGTGTAGGCGTAGATGTTTGTCACAAAACATCTGTTATGATATCTAATGTAGCATCGCCATTGAGGGTGACAGCCAGCAAGGGCTTACACACAAACTCGTGCTCAAGGCACTCGACGCGCGAGGCCTGGGCGTCACTTGAAACACTATTGTAGTTGATACCAGACGCCAGGTATGAGCCAATGAACCTATTTAGAGCGAGCGACGTTGTGGCAGCAAGCGAATCGTGAGCATCGACATTATTCGGGGAGAAAGGCTAGCGCAGTTTACACTTAGGGCGGATCGGGTTGGGTGTATGAGCCCACGCACGAGCGAGCGACGTTGTGGCAGCAAGCGAATCGTGAGCATCGACATTATTCCCGGAGAAAGGCTAGCGCAGTTTACTCTTAGGGCGGATCGGGTTGGGTGTATGAGCCCACGCACGACATGCGGAGGGATGTACAGTATTTGACATTTTCGTGTCGGCGCCGCCGCAGTGCCCATGGCATGCCGCGGTTCCCCAGGGCATGCCCTGACACTTGGCGTGGCATACCGTGGAACGTTTGCCGCGGTAAGCGCTACGGCAAGCGCCACGGCAAGCCTCGCGGCACGTCACGGCAAGACCCACGGTGAATGGCATGTTCGACGGGACGCCACAGCATGTTCACGGCAGATAACATCAATACCCATGGCACGCCCGGCGGCCATGACCACGGTAAGCCTCGCGGAAATGCCCGCGGCAAGGCCCACATCAAGTCCAGCGGCAAGGCCCAATGGGAACAAGGTGCCAGGTGGGCCTCCGGTGGCTCCTGCGGAGGGCTGATTTAGTTTCTGTGCTGTTGGTGAGAGCAGGGAGCCAAATAGGATGGGCCTACTGACGGGTCAAAATACCCAAAGGGAATAGGGTGACAGGTTGGTGTCTTGCCGTGAATGTTGCCGCCGGCGTTGCCGCCGCGGGCCTTGACGTGGGTCTTGCCGTAGACATGGCCGGGGGGCTTGCCGTAGGATACCATGACAAGTACCACGGCCATATCCGCGAGCCCAACCGTCGCACAGGCCACGGCCGAGCCATGGCATGACCGATGGTAGCCCATGGGCCTTGCCGTGGCATGCCACTACATAGCAAATAATGCGCATCCGTATTTTCGAGGCACTACGGTGATCAGCTCGGATGGGCGCAACTGCAATTCATATTGGCGCTTTAGCCTCTTCGTTTGGCTCTGGTATGTTGATTATTCATCGTCTGTGTCTAGCTTTTTTGTTTTCGAGGTGGATACCGCTTTCATTTCGGGTCCAGCTTCGTCTCGGACTCCAGGTACACGACCAACGATTCTCCCCGGTTTGCTAGCCAGTCTCCGAAGGCACCGTGATTGTTGTGTGACTCAAAGTTTCTGAGCCGTCTCAGATTTTGAGCCAGACCTTTTGGTTACCGCGTATACATCCTCTGACATTTACGGCCTTCACTGCCACGCGTGTTGATTGGGCTTTAGTCCTGATCCTCCTCGCCCGTTTCTTCGTGCAGAGCGGGTTGAGCAGTCTGGATGCAAGTCGCATGTCGTGAAATTGTGATGGATCCCCCCCAACATGTATGGTGTAGTTGTACATATTTCGCTCTGGGAGTGGCGTTTGGACCATCCTCGGGCATCCTCGCGGGTTTCCAACTTATGTGTCCGGCTAGATAGGTGGACTCAAAGAAGCAGACGCGCGGCCGCTTCTTTGCATGGCCCATATGGAGCCCCTTAGGGGGGGGGGGGGCGTGGCACTAGTCTCGGGGCTTGTTCGAGCAGGCCCCGTGCGGGTAGACCACAGTGATTCCCTCGTCAATTCCCTGTTGTTGGCGTGAATGTTGACAATATGTCGGGGTTTTTTCGCAGCCTCGAAGGTGAGGGGCGTGGGAGTGGTCACATGTTCGATCCAAATGTTAGTTCGTGACACTTGCGTGTTCCCGAAAAATGCTGTGTTAGCAGGCGTATACCGCTTCTCGATGAGGGCTAGTGTTACTGTGGTGCTACAGTAGTCAGCCCAGCGAGGACTGTGAAGGTCGAGAGTAAGGGGTAATGGGACGCATCTCGTATTGCTTGGAAGGCCTACCTGGAAAGGGGGCATGCTTTTCCGTGAGGGTAGGTTTGTCCGTAGACGAGGTAACGGCCTCCGCAAACGAAGTAACGGACAAAGCAGGGTTTATTGGTAGAGAGAATGTGGTATGTCCGTATCGGGAACTGGGATAGAGCAAGTTTGGTTGGAAGGGAAGGCCTCGCACGCAGTCCTTCCAAGCAAAGCACCGAGCGTAGGGCAGCATCCCCACGCCGGGCACGAGCAAACACGAGGTCCTGTGACGAGCACGGGCAGACGTGAGGTAATCGCTGGTATGTCGATCCAAGCCAGGAATTAGTGCCTTATTTTCCCTTTCCTCCCGTCTCTACTCCGGCCCGGCTGGGACCACGTACTGAGGGCGGGGGCGAGCTGACGCGACTTTGGTGATCGGGGGGATTTGCTGCGAGGACTGGATTCAGCGAGTTCCAAAAAAAAAAAAAAACACACGGTATGTCATGTGTAGTGATTGTCGACTGACGATAAAGTGCTATCTAACGATAGGCGAAGAAACGATGAGTGGGAGCGGCGACCGCGGACCAGCAACGGGAGGCGGCCCGTTTAGAGAAGAAAGAACCCGTACGGGTTGGGGCACCCGCTCACACGAGAGCACGAGCATAGACGTGGCTGTACGGGTGGGAAGCAGCGCGACGCGGGTCTTTGTCTCGAGGTGCATACATGCACATCGAAAAGACGCTATGATACATTCCTGAAGGCGGCAGAGGGAGGACGCGTGGTGGAGACAACGGGCGCGCCAGTGTACGAGAGAGAGCAAAACAAAAAAAAAAACGGGAAAAAAACGCATACTGATACCTGGTACCTGGTACGTATTGATCTATGCGCACATCCCTCAACATACACCCCAGACCAACAGATCACCCAGGCAGGTAGGTTTGGGGAGGTCCCAGGACGCTTGTGTACTGCTGTGTACAGTCAGTCCCCTTTTTAAGGCGAACGAGAAGGCAAGCACAAGTTCTGGACATGGTACTCATGGAAACATTTCGAAGTAATGGCCACTACTGTTGGTAGTATAATTTGAGTCGGTGGAGACAGCAGTACTGCTGTATGCGATGGAAACATGCCGTCGCAAGACCGACACGGTGTTGTTTGCTGTGGAGACGCAGCCTCGTTACTATTAATAGCTCTGGGCATGATACTCATGGAAACATGCCGGAGGATAGGCCGCTATAGTAATAATAATAATGAGACTAATAATAATGATAATAGAAAACAACACGCAGCACAGCAGCACAGACAGGTCGGGGTTTTCATCAACGTGATAACACAGGAATGCGATGGGCACTGTATAATCAGCCCGGGGTACAAGAAAAGGGACGAAAAGGAGAGCAAATTGTTTCGTATACGCGTGGACGGGGGTTTCCATAAACGTGATAAAACAGGAATGCGAGGGACACTGTATAATCAGCCCCGGGGTACAAGGAAAGGGACGAAAACGAGACGAAATGTTATAGTCGATTCATCTATTAAGATGCCCGTCGGGAGCACTGAATTGAGTGGGACAGTTACTCACTAGCGTGACACGAGGAGACTTGCCAATATATAGTTTTGGGCCTTCTTTTAGCCAACATGTTCAAACTGAGCCTCTATTACGGGGAACCATAGTTGATAGCGATAAATTTAATCATTTCTACTATCAAGATTGGGTCCTATTAACTATGGTCCCCCGTGATAGCATTAAACCAAACACCTGTTACTGCTGTAATACTGTAGAATTCGGTCTTCCGTTAGCTGGTACTCCCTCTTACTCACAAGAGAGGGCTTGCGGATTTGCACGCACGCGAACCATCACAATGAAAATGCTGGAAACACCCAGCGAGTGAACATCCTAGCGATGCACTGACCCCCCCGAATCTCCGCCAAAACAGGCGAGAACGAGAAAGGGGTTTAGCCAAAACAAGGATCGCTACCTTGGCGAAAATAGGTGCACCAGGTATCACTTAGGAGCCGCATGCAAATAATACGTACCAGGGCGTTAAGTTGGGTTGGTGAAGCTGGCTCATACTTTCAATCTAAGCGGAGCGCGGGCATGAGAATCGTCCCACATACGTTGCGCTAGAAGCGGGGAGATCAATCGCTTAAGGAAGAGGCCCTGTCCGATCCGTACATCCTCAAACCATCGATGACCCGTACTGCGTCGTGGTGCCTCGAGATGCTACACGTGCGTAGGAGTCTGGCTATGTATGATCCAATAAATATGTTATGCTTGTAGGGTGCCCCGTTGTTGAGCACATCACGGCAGGCTGGTTTCCTCGATCCCGCCAACATCATCAAAATACATCACGGGAAGTGCTTGCGCTTGGCCACGCCGTGGATCGCCATGTCATCTTACAAAAGAGCACTCAACCTCAGCAAATACCGTGCTTTAACACGGCCTGCTAGGTACGATACGCGACGTCGTCGCCCGGGGCATTGCTCCGTCCGCTTTTTTTTATAATCCTTTGCGATCCTTTTCGCAAGGTTTTCAACATTCGGCGACCGTCTGGACAAGCCTTGGTCACAAGTGGTCTCTCGCCCCTCCCAGGGTACTGGTTTCTATCGCGCCGAGGGTTCAGGATTCCCGTTGATCGTCGATAGTCATCAAATTTTCACACTAGCGCCCTCGCGATTTGAGCGACCCAAGAAGAAGGCTTCGGATTACAGGGGTGGCAGTCTAATATTCATCGGATACAATACACAGTGTACACCACAGGAAATTACGAGTTAATGTCATTGTTCGGTTTGAACGGCTTCTGGTCCACCAGCGTGTAAGGGCAACGTTTCTGCGATGCGCTCAGGCAGCTCAACCCCGGCTTCTGCAGCTCTTGCGCGAAGTATTGCCCGTGTGCGCCTATTTCTGCCAATCCGTCGAAGGTTGTCAATTCTCACGACAAGGGCAATAACCGCCGTTACGAATAACCAGATAAGCCTGCCGTCTACAGAATGTGACGAGGTGTACCGAGGCCCATACTGTGTATGAACACCCGTGTATGGTCCCGTATCTCCCTTCTCCTTCAGCAAGGCGGCTTGCCTGTCAAACGCCGTCCGCGAACCGGAGCACCCGCATGACACGCTGAACTCCGTTGCTTCAGGGGTTACTACGTCGGTCCCGTTGCCCGAGAAGTCGCCTGCGAGGTTTTACAGGGGTGGGGGAGGGGATTATCTCAGTGCCAGCGCAAGGTGCTACGATAGCCACCCCCCGGGCGTACGTGCACCACCACCGTACGCCCTTCCCTAGACAATGTATTCCGATGAAAGGTGATCTCGGGGTATGCCAGAATCCCTACCTGGTAGAAAGCAGGGCTGTATGTACAGGATTTTTCTGGTCCTCACGAGAAAGAAGGGTGGTTGGAATACTGTTGTAACATAGCGTCGTACGTTAAATTCGTAGAGTATGTAGGTTGGGACCATTGAGGCCTCTCTGCTGCGATCAGCCGGAGATTCTCACTCGGGGTGACTACCCCCGCGTTGATTCTTTTACAACCAACGCGGCGCGTCGTCGCAGAGAGTAGGTACCCCGGTAAAATAACCCCCCCCCCGAAAAAAAACTGATATCGTTCTTTGTCGCGGGATGGTCTATTTTTCCCTAGCCTCTTTCTACTTTGTCGTGTTGCCGACGAGCGGTGTCGACCACGGAGTAGGCTCTATCCTCTGCCTCCCAGCACACCAAGAGGCTATTTCCGAAGAGGGGTTCGCCCTGCTTCTTCCTTTGAGATTACTGATCCCAACAGACTGCGGATTATGACCCCTCATCGACATGATGAACCTGTCAACCTACATGCATATTCCGAAGTGATCCTACTATGTTGTCTATGCTAAGGCATGACCACGAGTTGTTCCCCCAAACAGGTTGAACGCCCTATCCGTGAGAGCGCAGCGCGAAGTGCCCTGGCTTCAGGAAACCCAACAAGTAAGTACGTTGCATGTGCACTACTGACCCGTTCTACGATAGAGGTAGCACATTTCCGCTATTTTGCTTCTGAAAGACGGGGTTCCTTGAGCCCAAATCGTCGGGATGCCAGTCTTTATTTCGAAAAAAACGTTTTGTAGACTAGGGCCATGGGATTATTCGCCGCGATGCATTTTGATTTTTGCTGAAGTCAGTTTTTGGGCGAGGTTTGGAGCTTCTTATGGGAAGAGCCTCAGAAACGTTAGGGTGGACTCTCTATCGTAGAACGCCTCTACTGCGCCCTGGTGAATACAACACATGTGAACTACATTGCGGGAAGATGGAACGTATGCACTCACACATCCAGGGACCGTCCGCAGGGTGGTGGGAATGATCGGCAGACAGGTAAGAGGCGCAGGCGGTCGGGTGGTCCACCCGCGTGGAACCTGTCACCCAGTGTGCCTGCCGCGTTCCCCATGACGCGACACGCATCCCGGAGCAAACGTTCAAGAAGAAAGCACGTGCGAGAATAATGGGGACGGTTAAACTATGACATGGTGGCTCGTGAGATACGCGCAAGGTGGCTACCGGGTGCGGTAGTCGCGATCTACTACGTCTAGCAAGTATCGGGGGACGAAGCGCGCATCAGTGTTAACAGCTAGTCGCGTCCTGGGCTCGGTTTCAGCGGTTCAAAATGAGACCCATGCATCTTTACCTGCCGCAATGGTCATTTGAATTTCAACTTATCGGATGGTCGGGGTGGGGATTAAAGGCAATGCGTGGAAATTCAGTATCATACGTTGATGACGTGAATCAGTATACTACCCCAATTGGTTGACCGACGAAGGTGCCGATGAATACGCTGACACACGTTGACTTCCAAGGTAACTCGACGGTTGTGGGGTTTTCTCGCTCGATTTATGACGCGATAGGAGGGAAGGTGGAGTACTACTATCCTCGCGGATATCTACGAATTCAAGGTAAGCGCTGGCACTCGTGTTTGCACCGTTGAACTCCAGGAATCGCTATAACTAGGGAAATCGTGAAACTAATAGTTGTCGAAAATCCGCAAGATAGGTTGGGATAACTTGTGTGTTCATCCGGCAAAAAAAGACTGACATAATCAATATGTAACAACTTGAAGCACAGCGGCGGTCAAATTCCGGACATGCGTTTGCTTGCACGCATCGCATGGCGATTCAGTGGCTACGCACAGCACCACGTTTCAAAATACCGATACTGATGCGGGCGCATCTAAACGTTGGTTCCAAGTACGCCGCGCGCATCTCCTCTGCTTTTTGCCTTCGCGGTATATTTCGTATCGGTAGACAAACGTATGATTGGAGATGACCGCGCCTCTTGAGACGGGAGCAGCCGCAGGCTGACCGTATCTGGTTAAAAAAACTGCCGTCGGCGACGCGGCTGGACTCTCCAAGTACGTGTACTCCTACACACACTCTCTGAACACACGAAGCACCTGAAGAAATACATGTTTCAAGTATCTGATAGATTATTGACTTGAGCTGTGTGGATACATTAGTTTTGCCAAAAGAGGGACACGATGTTGGTTCGTGGTTCGGTAGACGATGCAGGCAAAAGCAAGCGCTATGGCGGAGCGGGTGCACACAATCAATGGGGAATCGCTATTAGTGTATCGGGGACAGTCGCACACGTACATCTGGAAGTCCAGGGATCAAAAACGCCCCCACTACTGCTGTTGTTTGGTTGGTGTTGTTGGTGTCATTGGTAGCACTCTCGGACAAAACGTAGGAGTACTCTCCGCGTATCACCCGTCCTAGCCCGCTCTCCGTGTAGCAACCGCCGAGGTAAGGGCTCCGGGATGAAACAATGGTGAACGACTGCCCCTCAATGCACTCGGTGCGGTGAAGCCCATACGTGCTGAGTCGTCGATGAGGATCTTCAGTGTCGCCGAGTTGTTGTCCACGAGCTTGCTCGCTCATAGCTTCGTTGATGGCTGCTTGGCTCAGCGCGGTCACAGAAGGTACGAGAAGTCCATGGCCTACGGCGGCGGTGATGACCTGCTCGGTTTAAAAAATGAAAGATGATTTTGCATCCTGCTACAGTATTACGTCGCTCCTCTCCAGCTTTCATGGGGTTTCTCTGTATTCAAGCGCAACCAAGCGGCCGTCAGCTACGCCTTCCATTTTTCGAATAAGTATCCGTGCAGTATATAAAGGCAACTTCAAGTATCCGCGCAGTATATAAAGGCGACTTCAAGTATCCGCGTAGTATATAAAGGCAACTTCAAGTGTCTGCGCAGTATATAAAGGCAACTTCAAGTATCCGCGCAGTATATGCAGGCAACTTCAAGTATCCGCGCAGTATCTAAAGGCAACTGTTGCGTCATATATCACGACGCTATGCGGTACCAGTATACCGCACGGGCAGAGGCCCTCGGAGGGCTCTGTGCACTTCGAGGTGTACCTTGATACCTGGTGCTTGTGGTACCTGTGATATGAGAGGGATAAATCACGAATAACGTACCAGGGTACTACTTAATACTACGAGTACAACCGAACACAAGATACAAAATACTCAACTACCTGTTTTTGCGATGCATCGGCTTGTAAAAACTTGAAACATGTCGCGGAAGGTCCTCCCTTAGGCGCAATGAGTCTTACGAGTGTGCACGACTGCATATTTCCCCGCCACCCGCCACATGCCGCACCGGACCTAGAAAGTTCACGTAGATATTCACACCATTAAATAGGGTGTGTACTGTCTCTACCCCACGCGTGTCTAGCATACCTGGGCGTCTTGAAGGAAGACTGCTGCTGCGACATGCACCGCGACCACCACGCGACGGCAGGCGAAGATCGGTCCCGAAGGCATGCTGCTGCGGATGGTGTTGAGCATGGTCGGAGGGGGCCAAGTACAAAAAAAATGGCAGAATCGACGTGTGTCAATTATTTACTCACGTCTTCGCCGGCCGTCATGATAGCAATTTCGGTCGCTGCTGGTTTGTGTGTTTTGTACGGTACACGTTTGGGCAGGGAGAGATGCCTGACGCAAGCAGGCGCCTTCTCTCACTTTTCACCACTGCCTGCCCCAGCCACCATCATACATCTATACGGTCTCGGGTATACGCCAATAACCATGCCCAGCACGAAGAAGTGCGCGTACTCAGATTCCAAGGCCTCTGCCGCCGACACCAAGGTACCTGGTACCAGGAATGCCCTAGGCACTCCGGCGTACCTGGTGTACTCGTAATACACGTCAACAACACATCCCACCCTTTTGGTCGCTGCAGGGCTGGGGGTCAGAGCTCTAAGGTCCACAGGCCTGCGGGCGGGTGCTCCGTAGATTCTTCAAAGGACAAACTCGTACGTTTTTACGATGAACCAACTGGCAACTAAACACTCAAGGCAAGCACCTCACACTTCGCGACCCAACCCATACTCCGCGGTGCACAGAACAAATGGAATACATACACCGCCTGGTGCGACTCCTAGAGTAGAGAAAACGAGAATAGTCAGGCTAACTCCCTGCACAAAGCATGAAAAGTGCGGTACTTGCGAGCGGCCATGAAGGCTGTCTACTCAGGAGATATCAGGAACATGACGGCTGTCTCACAGACGACCCGGTGTTTGGGAAGTATCGGAAGAACCGTATTTTGTTTCGCTGAATGAAGGGTTTCGGCCTCGAGTTGAGGGTCGACTTCGGGGCGGTGGTTTTGCTTGAATGATCGACGCCAAGAACGCTCTAAGACAGACCTCTGTAGATTCTGACGGCACAGCAATACACCAGCGATTCGTGTGGGGGGGGGTTCCTTTTCGTCCGGCTACTATCGCAATTCGAGTGGCAGGGTACTCCGGCGTGGTGGTGCGAGGTTGCGGCCGCGACGCAGCATACAGGAATAGACTCGAGGCGGTGGGGCGTGGAGCTGATATACATGAGATGGGGTCTTGTTGGTACGTGAAAACATGGCCGGCATCCGGTGGTGGAGGTGACTTCTAGAAGGAGGGGGGAGGGGGAAAACAACGCTCTAGATCGGGTTCGTGAACAACCACCAAGTGCCAAGCAGATCGCAGCCTTGGGACGGATACCCACCAGCGGGATGTAGGAAGACTGTAATTAGAAACAGGATGCACAGTAACGGACTGCTGGAGACATCAGGCGGTAGATCACCTTCTGTGGTATCCACTAACCTGCCGGAGGCCGTGCAATGGGCATGGCGGCGTTCGTGATGGTAGACCTATCGGTAACAGGGAATATACCGGGTAGAAAGGGGGAAGCATATAATATGAGAACAGACACCGAGGAGAACGACACCTGTGCAGATAGATGCCGTATGGTAGAGGTGAGTAAAGAAGGTCACTTTTTTCACTTCACGCGCAAAGGCCACACCGAGGGGCAAGAGCTGTAGTGACAGAGACATATCTTGTAGCGCTGGCTGTGACTGTGTGATTTTTGGCGTTGTGACTGGGGGGGGGGGGTTGGTCCACCATGGTGCTTGATTAGCGGTGCTTGCCCCGATATGAGCGGGTCGATTGAAGATTAACCATTCGAAAGGAATCATTCATCAGTCATGGTAGGTCACCTACAAGAAAAGATCGGTAGAAACGGAGCTACCTGTTC
The DNA here is from genome assembly GCA_031213475.1 of Nereocystis luetkeana. NCBI lineage: Eukaryota > Phaeophyceae > Laminariales > Laminariaceae > Nereocystis > Nereocystis luetkeana. The sequence continues at coordinate 4,418,129 of JARUPZ010000032.1, forward strand.
TAGGCCTTTTTGACACCATGGTAGGTCCCAACATCAGAAATCTGCTAGAAACGGGACTACTGTAGGTTGTGAAAGTGTTACCTACTACTGAGCTAAAGGGAGGGGTACAAAAAAATCGATCGACTACTCGTACCCAGCCCAGGGGAATCCTTGTAACACCCTCTCTTCCTCTAAACGGCGGGATTTTAGGGGCGTCGGTACCCTATATACCGCCGTACGCTGACCTACCCGCTTGGTTCAATACCTGGAGAACCAGGGAGAATGGGTTTTTAGGCACGCACGCGCAAGCGTTTCTAAAGAAAAACCTTCGAAGTGAGATTCAAACCCGTGTCCTATCGACGACGCCAAACGCGAAGGTGTTACCTACAGAGCTATAAGGGTAAAATATCGATCGATTACCCAGCCCAGGGCAATCCTTATAACATAAGCTATATAGGGGTAACAACCCGACCGATTACCCAGCCCAGGGTAATCCTTATAACAAGGTCAAGTGCAGCTCTTTCATCGAGTGCTCGAGGTGAGTCGGTTGTTCTTGATCCACACACGAAAAGGAAGGGCGGAGGGGGGGAGGTCTACTCGGTGGGCGCAGCCGGTTGACAATTCCGCCATGATTCCCTGTAGGTGTACTGTAGGTGTGTGGCATGAATGCGTGTGCAGAGGAGGCGCATACACGCACACGGGGAGAGTGGGGAGCGTAGTTCCTCACCCCATCTCACTCTTCCCTTCAAGAATCAAGAATACCTCTCAGGATGTGCCAGGTATGGCTCTTCCTTAAAAACCTGGCGTAGTTCGGAGCATCTTAGTCCACCAGCCGTCAAAACGGCAATATGCGGGTCTAATTTCGCGGCCGGTGCGTATAGGCAGCACAATTTTCCCCTATTTTAAGGCCGCGCGTCGGACATGGATACCGCTAGTGCCGACTCGTATTTCGTTTGTAGGGGGTTGTTCCGATTTTGAGTCGATGATCGAGCCAGGATTTTTGAAAAGAAGACGCATCCCACGCACGACGCGGCAGCCCAGAAGAAACAGAACGGGTACATTCCAGGCTATGCTAGAAGCGAAGCCACGCGGCATCGGAGCAAACTCTACATGTTCCAGATGTGACCCGAATTTGACACTGTGATATGTTGCAGCATGACAACAGCCGACGAATCCCCCTAGCGGCATGTATCCAGGAGCTACAGGTCCTTCAAGCTGTCCCCGCGTCGCAGGAGACTTATTCGCAGCTGCTACGTGCTGCTGTTTAGCCCATAGCACCGCAACTGTTGTACCAAAAACACCAAAACAGCGATTCTACCATTTTGGCCTGCCAACGACGGACGTTTTGACTTGATTCCAGCATGTGACCGTATTTTACTCCAAACGACCCGTTTTCGTCTTTTCCCTTCAAGTTTGCGTTTACTTTGTTTTGCATTGCCTGTAGCATCTCCGGGGGGATCACAAACGACCTGTTTTTTCTTGTTTCTCGGTTCCTTTTTGTTTCTTTACTTGTCTTCCGTTTTTTTTTTTCTCATTCAAAGGGTCTGGATTGCTGGCGCGTGTATGTTGTGTCTGTCGCATCCAGTTGTCGTCACATAAACTCGTCGCCACAATTCAGAGCCCGTGATCACATACATGACAAGCCCCAAAAACTTCGAAAAGAAATACCGAATTATCACCTCACTCAATCAGTTAAAAGTCTCGGGAAGTAAAGTAAAAAAAAGAGGGAAAAAATAATACAAAATGTAATAAAAAGTCCACATTCCCATCTATACTCCGGCATGTTTCCATGAGTATCATGCCCAGAGCTAGTAACGAGGCTGCGTCTCCACAGCAAACAACACCGTGTCGGTCTTGCGACGGCATGTCTCCATCGCATACAGCAGTACTGCTGTCTCCACCGACTCAAATTATACTACCAACAGTATATGTTTCCATGAGTATCATGTCCAGAACTTGTGCTTGCCTTCTCGGTCGCGTTAAAAAGGGGACTGACTGTACACAGCAGCACCACAAGCGTCCTGGGACCTCCCCAAACCTACCTGCCTGGGTGATCTGGTGGTCTGGGGTGTATGTTGTGGGATGTGCGCATAGATCAATACGTACCAGGTACCAGGTATCAGTATGCGTTTTTTTTCGTTTTTTTTTTGCTCTCGTCCTCCCTCTGCCGCCTTCACGAATGTATCATAGCGTCTTTTCGATGTGCATGTATTGACCTCGAGACGAAGACCCGCGTCGCGCTGCTTCCCACCCGTACAGCCACGTCTATGCTCGTGCTCTCGTGTGAGCGGGTGCCCCAACCCGTACGGGTTCTTTCTTCTCTAAACGGGCCGCCTCCCGTTACTGGGACGCGGTCGCCGCTCCCACTCATCGTTTCTTCGCCTATCGTTAGATAGCACTTTATCGTCAGTCGACAATCACTACACATGACATACCGTGTGTGTGTGTGTGTGTGTTTTTTTTTTTTGGAACTCGCTGAATCCAGTCCTCGCAGCAAATCCCCCCCGATCACCAAAGTCGCGTCAGCTCGCCCCCGCCCTCAGTACGTGGTCCCAGCCGGGCCGGAGTAGAGACGGGAGGAAAGGGAAAATAAGGCACTAATTCCTGGCTTGGATCGACATACCAGCGATTACCTCACGTCTGGCCGTGCTCCTCACAGGACCTCGTGCTTGCTCGTGCCCGGCGTGGGGATGCTGACCTACGCTCGGTGCTTTGCTTGGAAGGACTGCGTGCGAGGCCTTCCCTTCCAACCAAACTTGCTCTATCCCAGTTCCCGATACGGACATGCCACATTCTCTCTACCGATAAACCCTGCTTTGTCCGTTACTTCGTTTGCGGAGGCCGTTACCTCGTCTACGGACCAACCTACCCATTCCCATAAACTTGCTATTTTGGCAAATAATTTGCCAAATGTGTGTCTTTAGAAATATTAAATGCCTTTAAGAAGAGAAGCAATTCATCTTCTCCCCACTTCCAACTGATTTTTACCGGGTTCACCTCATTCATATCGTATTCGTTACAAACAACTACTGGGGGGGGGGGGGCGAAGCCTGCTATGCGACCCCGAATCTGAGTTACGACTACGTACCTGGTACATATTATACCTACCTGGTAAGTGCAACAAATCTTCTATGTCAGACACAAAAGGGGGTACCAGCACACACGCACGTATCAGACACATTCTATATGATGATGCGCTGCAGGTACGAATCGCACCAGAAGCGGAGAAGACAGCATCATAATACCCACGAAAGGCACAAATCGACGTTGAAATTGATATCGAAATCGAAAGTTGAAACCAGTACGATGGTATGGGATTGATATCTCAGTGTCGTAGTTTTGTGACCCCAGAGAGCTTGGTACCGCTGGATGAATAAATCCGTGCCGGACACGGGGTGTGCTGGATGTCGAAGAGTGGGAAAAAAAATGCGACGTGAATAACACCCGATCAATGGTACCTATCAAAGATGAGGAATTAGGCAATTCAAGAGCTAATAATGTATCCAGTGTGAAACATGGCTTATTGCAAAGTAGTAAATATCATATTAATAGTTGGATACCGACGATACTTGGCGGCATGTGAGATCATGTGGCGATGGCAAAAACGACAACAAAGAAAACTTGTAGGCTCCACTGGTGGGCTACAGCAGTGTGTGATATGAGTGAAGTACTCATGGGATATATAGATATAGATAATATACCCGTAGTGTTCTGCAGTACAAGAGAGTGGTACTCGTAGGATATGCAAAAATATGCATACATACCTATTTTATACCACTATTAATATACTACTGCGATTGCTATGCTTGGTGCGTAAAGCCGACCAGACCCACCGATCCGAACCCTATAACCCTATGATGCCAGTGGCGAGTGCTTGGGTGCTGTGCATGACGAGACTCTATCTAGATACGTATTTACGGGGGGCCATATTAAATAGGACCTACGGTAAACACAAAAACCCATAATATATATATATATATCGGTATTTTTTCCAACAATAGTTGGTCCTACCTGGTATTAACTATGGTCCCCCGAGATAGTACGTAGACTGGGCAGGCTTGGATGCTGTGCTTCTGGCAATACTCCATTAAAAGCTTGATTCGACTGCGTATTCTACTTTATAGCGATATAGTATACCAGGTACCTGGTTTAAATAGAAAAAAAAACTTTTTTTTTGCCAGAATCAGGTACTACACCAGTTCCATTCGAGTCAAATACAATAGTGACGTAATGAAACCAAGTAAAAAGTACACACCACGAGCGGTGTTTCTAGCCTTAATAAATCACAGACGTTTTTTTTTTGCGCCTGAACATTGACCGCAGGCCCGCTCCAAAATCTGAATTGCTTTGTTTTCTTTGGGGTATACAGTATGCACCATGGGCTCCACTTACTTAGACCTGCATACAGAGGGTCACCAGGCTCCGCTAGTTTCGCCACGGCGGGCGTGCCAAGAGTATTGGTCCTGGCACCTCCCTCCCGTTGCAAGCTTTGGGGCCTCTTGACGATCCTTGCGGAACCGCCTGCTCGGCGCGAAGTTATTCGCCAAGCCAAACCTGAGGCCACCTCGACGCGGGGTGAGGCAGACGGACTGCCGTCTGTGTCCACGATGCCGTCTACGGAACACCCCCTTTTGGTGTTTGGAGTTGAGATCGCGCTGTGATGCACTGCAGAAAAAAAGGCGGGGGGGAAGTGGTACCGGGGGGTCCTTGAGGCAGCCGAACGAATCATGGTGAGGTGGCACGAGGATGAAGCACAGCTGAGTAGGCAGGGCCGCGCATCCACCGTGGGTAGCGCCCAAGGAAATGGAGGGAGGGGGGGCAACAGGAGAAGTGGAAGGAAAGTGGCCAAGGGAATGGGGAGAACAACAGGAGGAGTAGAAGGGGAACCTCGGTGCATGAAAGTAGGAACGAGACGGTAGACGGGGCAGCAAGGCACCAGGCCAACTACAGTAGTAAGTGGAGCTTGTGTCTATGCTACTCGTGGCCGCCAACTGCTGCAGCTGGTTCGAACGTGGTTTTCCTTCGTCTTTCTATACATGTTTGCGCTTTTTTGTGGTGCCTCGGTTTGCTTGTTTCCGTTGCTTCTTCCTTTACTCTGTTTCTAGGTAGTGGTGCTGTGTTTTTAGTGTGCACTATGGTGTCTGCCACATCTCCTGCTGGGGATCACAACAGTTAGTTCTTTTCCCCTTTCTCTTTCAATTTGCACTTGATTTTTTATTCCGTTTTGCCTTTTGAGGAATGTGTATGTCGTGCCTGTCGTATCCAGTGTGATGACATGGCATTGCATTGTGTACTCTGCTTACTGCATAACAATGTGCTATCTTTGTGGCGTAGTTTTGTGACCACATAATTGTAACTCTCTAGGATTGAAGAATCGGCACGGACGCTGGTTGTGCTGGATGTCGATGGGTGGAAATAACGGCGTAATGTGAAGAACACACACTCAACATCATAGAGTTCCTCCCACGCTCCCACTACTTGCTAACCCGTGGCTATTAACTACAACGGTTGTAGCCTGGAGTGCTGCCTGCAGTGTACGAAACGCACGGTACAATATCGTGAACACAGAGCGGAACACGCCTGCTGTCTGGTACGATAATGGCATGGCATTGCATTGTCGATTATGCTCACTGCATGGCAATGTGGTATCTCTGTGGCGTAGTTTTCTGAGCACAGAGGGTGTACCTCTGCAGGATAAAACTATCGGCTAGAACAACTCGACGAGATGACGGAAGCACTTGAGGGCATGTCGAATTGGAAAGCTGTTGGGCCAGATGGCCTCCCGGCCGAACTCCTAAAAAACGACCACCTCGCATTCGCCAAGTGCTTTCACAACATCCTTGTCAGTGGGAAACAGGAATTTCCCCAGCAATGAAAATATGCGATCATCAACGTCCTTTACAAAAACATTGACCGAACGATTGCAACAACCACAGAGGGGTTTCGCCTATTGCCTACGCAGGCAAAGTGTTGTTAAAAAGCGTTGCGTCCCGCCTAAGCATCTACTGCTAGACCGGGGGATTACTCCCGGAGGAACAGTGCGGGTTCCGCCCCGCACGATCAACGATTGATATGCTGTTCTCGTCGTGCGCCGGTTGCAAGAGGTCGGACGGCAAAGGAACCCCCCCCTGTACGTGTGCTTCATCGATCTGCAGCAAGCGCACGAGTCTGTCGACCGAGAGCAGCTGTGGTAGGTACTCACACGCTATGGCGTATCAACCAAGATGCTTGCAATGACCCTTAAATTCCACAATGGCATGGGGGCTCGCGTGCGTACGGATGACGGCGAGCACTCAGGATGGTTTATTGTCACGCAGGGGCTGCGGCAAGGCTGCGTGCTATCACCGTTTTTGTTCAAAGTGTTCTTCGCTGCTGCGTTACACGTCGTACTGGTACGCTTCAGCGAAGACGAAGCCATCGTAAGGGATTTGGCGGGGGATGTACATTATTGTAGTTTTTCACGACATGCCACGGCATGCCGTGTCACCAACTGTGGCAAAACCTTCCACGGCTTTTTCCACGGTATACCACCGAACCCTCAATGGACTTCCACGGCATACCATGGAACCCTAACCCCAACCCTAACCCTAACCCTAACCCTATCCCCAACTCCAACCTAGGTGCCGTGAACATTGGGGTGCCGTGGGGGTTGCCACGACATTCCGTGGGGTTACCATGGAGTGCCGTGGCGGTTGCCGCGAGGGTTGCCATGGTACCACCCAGGGCATGCCACGGGACCCTCCACGGCGTGCCATGAAATCCTATGCCACACCATGGGATGCCGTGGGTATGCCATGGTATGCCATGGGTGTTACCATGGCCATGCCACGCAAAATTAAAATAGTGTAGAACCCTGGATTTGGCTCAACTCAATCATCAATGATGCTGGAGTAGTCGGAACAGAGGAGCAGGGGCCATTGGCATGCGTGCGAAGGCTGTATGGGGTATGTTGCACGCCGATGACGCAGGAATTGTCTCTACGTCGGATCAAGGGCGCGCTAAAATGATGGCAGTGATCGTGACTGCCTTCGAAGCAGCAGGCCTCACGGTATCGAAAAAGAAAAAAGACAGAACGATTATGCGAACACCACACCAGACAACCCTCGCCTCACCGCTCGTCATCGAAGCTGCAGGCCAGAGATACACACAGACGGCCCAGTTTTTATGCCTAAGCGGCATTATCCACGAAAACGCTGACCTCTCGCTCGAAATTGACCGACGGGTCTCCGTCCAATGCGAGCATGCCTCAAACGGCTCGGCCCGGACTTGTATGGTAGAACGACCGCCCCGTTTCGCCTGAAAATCCGAATGCTGAAGGCCGAGGTGATTGTGACCCTGCTGTATGTGTGTGACGTGGACCATCAAAGCCGAACATTTTCGTCAAGCTTCGAGCGGCTCACCACCAAGTCCTCTTGCGAGCCATTGGCTTCCGGCGCCGACATTGTACTGACCACGCCACCCTCTCATGCGCGAATGCCCTAAAGAGGACACGTTGCGAGACCTTCGAAACGACCATCCGTAAACGGCGGCTCTTCTATGCGGGGGGCGTGGCACGGCAAAGCAGGGAGCGCTTACCCAGTCGGGTAAGGTTCGGGACGATGGCTGGGGGTGGAGAACCCGGGACCTGGCGGACAGTTGAAGACTTGGCATAGATACATCGTTAAATGCCTTTTTACGAGGTTTCGAGCCACCGAAGGGTCAACGCAACACGCCGCCTTGGTGTTCGGAGTTGAGACCGCCCTGTGGTCCACTGCAGCAAATAATGCGGGGAAATAGTACCGGGGGGTCCTTGAAGCAGCCGAATGAATCATGGTAAGGTGGCACGAGGATGAGCTGAGTAGGCAGCGGCGAGCATCCGCCGTGGGTTGCGCTCAAGGGAATGGGGGGGCAACAGGTGGACGAAAGTAGGGAGGAAACGACAGACAGGGTAGCAAGGCACCAGACCGACTAGTAAGTAGAACACGTCTATCTACCAGGCATGCTACTTGTGCCGCCAACTGCTGCAGCTGGTTCGAACGTGGTATTTCTGTGTCTTCTTTTTTCTTCTTGCGCTTGATCCACCGTGATTTTTTTATCGTTGGTTTCTCTTTATTTTTATTGTCCTTGTGAAAGAGCCTTGTGGCGTGGGTGCATGACGAGCTTGCTTTGCTTGTTTCGTATTGTGTGACGCATGTTCTCCGGGGGTGGGGCGTAGTTGACGAACGCAGGACGGAAGGCAGACAGAGTAGCAAGGTACCAGATCGACTAGTGTAGGGAGAATCTGGCGATGCTACTAGTAACACAAACTGCTGCTGCTCCCTGGAGGATGCTTTGTGCTTCGGTTTGCCTGTTATTTCCCTTGGTTCCTAGTCTTGCTCTCTTTATATGTAGTGTAGTGTGGTTGTGTATTTCGTAGCTCGTTCCGATTAATAGGGTCTGCCACATCCCCAGCGGGGAGAAGCAACTATTTTCTTTTCTTTTACCTTCTCTCCTGATTTGTTTTGTTTGTTCTCTGTTTTCTTTTTCTGTTGCTTTTGCTTTCTCTCCAACCCCGTATAACGGAATATGTATGCCGTGCCTGTCGTATCCAGTATGAACACATGGCAATGCGTAGTTTACTCTGCTTACCGCATAACAATGTACTATCTGTCTGGCGTAGATGTAGCCGGTCGCCCCGGTGGTTCAAGTGGTTAGCCTCGAATTCTACTTGTTTGAGTCCTGGGTTCGAGCCCCAGGTGGGTCGGACTTTGACTTTATTTGCAAAAATAAAAAAGGATTCAATTGTTGAGAGCGCCATGCAGCGTGGGTAGGAACAATTCGATGCGAGTCGACGAGGGAAGAAAAGGCTGAAATCTTCTCGCGATAAAAATGAAGGCACGTACCGTAGCGGGAAGGGGGGAGAAGAGCCCGCTATGTGACCCCGGATCTGAGTTACGAGTTGGAAGGAGAGAGAGAAGAAGATATAAAGACAATGAATGGGATGAGAAAATAATATATATATATGTATATATGGTTTTGAGACCACAGAACTTGTATCTCTCTCCTGCTGTAGGATTGCAATTTCGGCACGGACACTAGTTGTGCTGCGTCTCGACGAGTCAAAAGAACGGCTGTGAAGAACACAACATACGTATGTATACGCCACCAGTTGCCGGTGGCGCATGCAACTTTCCGTGCGAGCAGCGTCAAACGACAGGCTATTCAGACAACTATGTGTGTGTGTTCTTCACATTAAACCCTTCTTTCTACCCGTCGACATCCGGCACAACCAGTGTCCGTGCCGATTCGTCGATCCTAGGAGAGATACAAGTCTGTGGTCACAAAGCTACGCCACAGAGATACTAAGTTGCCACGTATGCAGTAAGCACTGCAGTGGGCAATGCAATGCCGTGTCATCAAAATACTAGATACGACAGGCACGACATACACAATCTATGAAATAGGGAAACGAAAGGAAACAATCAAAGAGAAAAACAAAAACAATGAAGACAAATCGAAAGAGAAAAAGAAGAAAAATGAAAGAAAAAATAAAAGAAACCATCTGTCGTGCCTCCCCCCCCGCAGACGAGGTGGCCAACACTTGAAAAAAAACGAGCTGGAAAAGAAAAAAAAATGACGAAAACACCACTACTTGTGAACAGAGTGAGGCAAAGAACCAAGGGAAAACTAACAAAGGGGAAATAACAGGCAGACCAAATCCCAAAGCACCCTCGAGGTAGCGGCAGCAGTTTGTGGTACAAGTAGTATAGCCAGGTTCTCCCTGCTAGTCCGCCTGGTACCTTGCTACCCAGACTGCCGTCTCCGCCCTGTATTCGTCAACTATGCCCAGCCCCTTGGCGCCAGACAATACGAAACGAGCAGAGCAGGTTCGTCATCCCTCCACGCCACACGACTCCTTCAATACGGTTTATCAATCGAAAAAAGGAAGAGAAAAAAATAAAATGAAAATCACGGAGAATCAGCGCAAGAAAGAAGAAAAAAAAAAGAAGAGAGAAGACAAGGGAAGACCACGTTCGAACCAGCTGCACCAGTTGGTGGCACTAGTAGTATGGTCATGTTCTACTTCCTAGTCGGCCTGGTGCCTTGCTACCCTGTCTGCCATCTCCGTCCTACTTTCGTCTACCGCAGTTTCCCTTCTACTCCTCCTGTCCCCCCCCCTCTCCGCATTCCCTTGGTCGGGTTTTCTGCCACTCCTCCTGTTAACCCCCCCCCCACCCATTCCCTTGGACACCATCCACGGCGGATGCGCGGCGCTGCCTACTCATCTCAGCCTCAGCCTCGTGCCACCTCACCATGAACCGTTCGGCTGCTTCAAGGATCCCCGGTACCACTTCCCCGCCTTTTTGGCTGCAGTGGACCACAACGCGGGGTCAACTCCAAACACCAAGGGGACAACTTCCGTTGACCCTTCGGTGGCTCGGAACTCCCTGAGGTCTTCGACTATGCATCTATGCCAAGTCTTACACCATCCGCCTGGTCTCGGGTTCTCCCGACCAGCTATCGTCCCGAACATTACCCGACTGGGTACTCGCTCCTTGCTTTGCCGTGCCACGCCCCCCGCAAAGAAGAGCCGCCGTTTACGAGTGGACGTTTCGATGCTCTCGCAATGTGCCATCTTGAGGGCCTTCGCGTACGAGCGGGTGGCATGGTCAGTACGAAGTCGGCGCTGGAAGCCAATGACTCCCTACAGAACTTGGTGGTGAGCCGTTCGAAGCTTGGCAAAGTGTTCCGCTCTGAGGGTCCACGTCTCACATGTTCGTAGAGTCCAAACCTGGTTGCCCTGACCATCACGTGGTCTGATGAGATTCTTTATAGTCGTTGTATTAGAGGACAGAGGAGAAGAGAGAGAGCGGAGCCTAGCTCGTAGCTCGGAGCGGAGAACGGAGTGCTCGAACTCTCCTCATGAACACACGGCAAAATTCACAATAACGCCTGCGAAGATATACGCAACCCTCTACAACTTGTAACCGTCGCTGCCGGAACGATCCAAACGAACACCCTCCCTGGTTCTTCACAGCAGTGACGAGACCGAAGAGACATTCAAGACTTACTAGGACCTAAGAACAGCCAACGACAGTCCCGCAGGAGGAAACCCGGCCACCGGGTAAAAACCCCCTGTATAACACATATACTCCAAACCATTGCCATTGAACAACGGCCGAGTTCGTTTTATAAAGGATAGACCACTGAGCTACTCAGTGAGTAGCGCAGTGGTCTATCCTTTATAAAACGAACAAAAGAAGTCCGGGGTTCGAGTCCCGCCAGACGTCGTATTTCCGCTTTTTCTGCCGTGGGTAGAAAAAGGGAAATCAGGTGGAGAGAACCACGATAAAAGAACACTCGACCAGAGAGTCGGAAGTGGAGTGAACCACTTGAGTAAAATAACTCACGACTAGGGAGGGGGACAATATGAAGGAAAAACCAGGCGCTGATTAGGGGCTTGATCAACCCCGGAGGATGTTATCGGCGGGAGGCCGTATCGAGCCCAAAGGTACTTCTTTTGTTCGTTTTATAAAGGATAGACCACTGAGCTACTCAGTTAGCGCTGACTGAGTAGCTCAGTGGTCTATCCTTTATAAACGAACATCACACCCGTACAGCAGGGTCTCAATCACCTCGGCCTTCAGCATTCGGACTTCAAGGCTAAGGGGGGCGGTCGTCCTATCATACAACTCCGGGCCGAACCGTTTGAGGCATGCTGGCATGAGACGGATCCGTCGGTCGATTTCGAGCGAGAGGTCAGCGTTTTCGTGGATAATGCCGCCTAAGTATATTAACTGGGTCGTCTGCTTATACCTCTGGCCTGCTGCTTCGATGACGAGCGGTGGTACGAGTGTTGTCTAGTCTGGTGTTTGTAGGAGCATTGGCTCTGTCTTCTTTTCCGACACCGTGAGGCCTGCTGCTTCGAAGACAGTCATGACTGCCATCATTTTTGCGATCCCTTCAGCCGACTTCGAGACAATTCCCGCGACATCGGCGTACAACATGCCCCATACAGCCTTCGCACGCACGCCAACGGCTCCTGCTTCTCTGTTCGAACTACTCCAGGATCACTGGGTTGGATCAAGTCCTTTACGATGGCTTCGTCTTGGCTGAAGCGTACTCGTACGACGTGTAACGCAGCAGCGAAGACTACGTTGAACAGTAACGGTGATAGTACACAGCCTTGCCGCAGCCCCTGCGTGACATCAAACCATTCCGAGTGCTCGCCGTCATCAGCACGCCCGCGAGCCCGCCTGCCATCGTGGAAATTACGGATAATTCTCAGGATCTTGGTTGGTACGCCCAAGCGTGTGAGTACCTCTCATAACAGCTCTCGGTCAACAGAGTCGTACGCTTTCGGCAGATCGATGAAGCACACGTACAGGGAGATTCTCCTCTGTCGTCCGAGCTCTTGCAACCGGCGCACGACGAACAGCATATCAATCGTTGATCGTGCGGGGCGGAAGCCGCACTGTTCCTCAGGGAGTAGTTCCTCGGTCTCGCAGTAGTTGCTGAGGCGGGACGCGACGATTTTCAACAAAACTTTGCCTGCATGGGCAACAAGCGAAATCCCTCTGTAGTTGTTGCAGTCAGTTCGGTCCTTCTTTTTGTGAAGGACCTTGATGATCGCATCTTTCCATTGCTGGGGGACTTCTCCTGTTACCCAAACATTGACAAGGATGTTGTGAAAGCGCTGCGCGAATGCCGGGTGGTCCATTTTCAGGAGTTCGACCGGGAGACCACCTGGCCCGACAGGTTTCCAATTAGACATCCCCTTAAGTGCTTCCGTCATCTCGTCCAATGGATGGTGCATCTTCAAGCGACAGTTTAGGCGGTCGCGGTGGCAAGAGGTCGATGATCGTGGGATCGAGTTTCAGCGACTTCGTGTTCAAGAGTTTGTGGCAAAACCCCGCCCATCGTTCACGAATTCGCACCTTATCCCGGAAGAGCGTGGCATCCTCGTCCCTAGTGAACTCTTTGCTCCTCGCTTTAGTCCCTTCCAATCCTACCGTACTCTTAAGGTGCTTGTAAAAGCCTCTGGTCGTTGTTCGCTAGGTGTTGTTCGGTTTCGGCAAGGTACGCTTCGAAGTACGCATGCAGTCCTGCGGCAATCACGTTCAGCAGGTTCGCACACGCAGATCTCAGTGTCTTCCACGCGGTTCTATCCCGGGGGTGGGCACGCAAGAATTGTCGTGCATCCTCCCTCGCTGTCCATGCTGATATGAATGCGGCCAAGGTTTCGGCAGACTCGCACCATCCATGTCTGCGGTGGCGACGTGCAGGGGGTGGTATCTCTTTTTCGACCGCATCAATAACAGCCGTAGTGAAAAACTCAACCATACCAGACGTATTACGGGGCTGGATAGGCTGGTTGAGAGTGGAAATGACCCTGGCGACTACTCGTTCACGGCACTTTCCATCGGGCATACAAAGCTGCCTGTCGAACTCTCGGCGTTTTGTCGGTCTACGTATTTGTTTGTTGGGCGCAAAGTGACCACCGAGTCGGACTTTGATATACAACATATGTTGTGGTCTGAGTCAGCCTTGGCTGGGGCAGGAAGCTGTGGGACGACTTTAGCATCTTGTACTCTAGGTCGATGGACTTGACGGGTTATATAGGGTGTAGTCGATCCGCTTACGATCATTCGGGCTGGTGCCGTTGCAGTACAGATGACTACAGTACAATGTCGTCTCGCCGATTTCAGAAAATAAAATCGCGCCAGCTATTCCCTCGCCGACGACTTATGGTATTCATAATCGCAGCCTTATATATCCTTGCACGCGTCACATACGAAGTGCTAGCTCTCGCCCCTTCCAGCCACCAGCTTGGGGCTTTTTCTGGGTTGTGTTCTGCTGATGGTTACTATTCGGTCGTGCCGACTCACAAATCCATACCAGGTACCAGGTACCTATTATTAATAGCATTAATAATAGTTTTTTTCGTTTTGAGCAATGGAACACCCGAGGAAAATTCTAGAATTTAAAATTACACCAAATTGTTGGAGTGAGGGTCGGAAAAAAACATATACCATAGGTGGCAGGTGTATTGCAGCAGTACCAACCATAGCAATATTGGACAGATGAAAGTCTACGAGAGGTGGGAATGCTGAACCCTATGCGCGATAAACATGAAGCACGCATAGCAATATTCGATGAAAGTCTACGAGCAGTGGGAATGCTGAACCCTATGCGCATAGGGAGGAAGAAGGACGACACCCACCTGTGACCCCGGCTTGCGCGGAGGGTAAGACCTCCTATGATACGAACTGATAATAAAAGTGATGATCGAAAAAATATATCTGGTACACATATATTTGCCGGCATATATATATAGGGTCGGGACACATTTTTGCCGCTAGAGCCAGCCAGCCCTGGGGCTTGTTCCGTTGTTCATGGATATTTTGTTGTTCTCACATTAACTCACAATTAAATATAAAAATAGGTGACATTCGACTACAAATAAATAACAGCAGCAGCAGCAGCAGTAGAAATTGCAAGCGACGTTCTTTCGTGGCTGACAAAATTCAGGGCCTCTATAGATTGAACCAGCTCACGTGCACTTCTAACTCAATCAAGCACAGTGAGCAGATACGTAGTACTGTACCAGGGTACTATACATGGCATGGTGTGGAGATACAGCACAGCATTATTCCTATTGGCAACGTGATTGCGTGATGCCGGTATATTATTCTTGCGTACGATAGCCGCGTAGATCACTACGCAAAAGTGGGTATGTACTGGACAAATATTCACACAAACGCACCGCTCTCGGAGGCGGGACATATTATAGTGTGTGCACCCGCGCTGGTCTTGCGCATTTTATATACAAACGCGTTGTGCATGTCGATGTACGTAGAATACATATCAGGTGCTTCGTGAGTGTACCAATGCTGAGTGTTGGAGTCAACAACGTGTATGATACACCCCGTGGCGGTATCTTTGAATAGGATACTATTCATCCATTCATACCAGGTACGAGTATACCTGGTAGTACGTGTGTACATAATACGTTTAGATTATATCTATTACAAGGGAATAAAAGGCCCTCCCGCCCCCACGGCGGTCGGGCCAGATTCATGTAGATAAATATAGGAGCTGTAAAAATAAATGAGCCGATACATAGGACGTACCCTGACCCCAAACCGCAGCCGAAACGGGCCAAAACTCGCCATAAACGCGGCTACGCTGAGTTTGCGTCGAACCAGTTTTTTCTTATTTAATTTGCATCTGATTGACCGAAGAGTGAACAACCAAGCAGGCA
This sequence comes from Nereocystis luetkeana, assembly GCA_031213475.1. NCBI lineage: Eukaryota > Phaeophyceae > Laminariales > Laminariaceae > Nereocystis > Nereocystis luetkeana. The sequence goes on from JARUPZ010000032.1 coordinate 4,433,331, forward strand.
AATGAGAAAAATTCAATCAATCCTAGAGAGATACCAGGGTACCTCGTACATGTTCTGCGGTCACACGTTTGATATTATACCGGTATTTTTGTATTTTTGGAGAGCATTACTATTAATATTATATACCAGGTAAGAAAAAAAAGTCACAAATCGTGAGATTTAAATCGTGATTTTGTTGTCGTGAATCATGACAAGAAAAAAAACACGATTCATGACGCCAGTTTTCTTGAGCTTTTCCCCCTAGCAGACAAAACAAAATCACAATTAATTCATGAATTTTGTCGTGTCTCGAAATACGCCTGGCCGAGGCACTACGCAACCCACGTGCACCAACGGTGCTCGGTGCCCAAAGGCTGGTCTAGCTTCACACGGCAAACTCTGTGCTCCGTAAGCCACCTGTGGACAACGGGCGGCTACTCAAAGACATCGCTGGGCGCGGGCTCACGAGCACGTCGTGGCCTCGAAATTTCGGGGAGGAGAAGCCTCATTTCGAAGACGAGAGCGAAAACGATCTGAGAATGTCACAGGCCAGGCCGAGCAGACGACTTGCAAGATGGATTATCGCCCACCGGGCTTAGCCGACGGTCGGTGAAATTGGAGCCACGCAGGCTGGGTCAGGCTTCGGCCCATGATTCGATTACATCAAGGACCGTGCCAGGCGCGGTCGGCCCGGCCTGGACGTGCCCTACGCGAGAGTTGGCTCCACCCGCGAAAACCGTTGGATTTGATATATGAGAATTTTTACAATTTGAAAATATCGTGAAACGTGACGTTTTTCAGCATTTTCGTTGAATTGAAATGTCAGGGCCGGTCCTAATCACGGATCGTGCTCTTTTGCCTTGCGAAAAAGCAACGAATCGTGTTATTTTTTGTTCGTCATATTTAGGAACAACGCTTAGTTATAATAGTCGGATGCTGCTGTATGTAGCGACAACGCCTCCAAACGTTAGCGTCGTCCTCTAAACCAATGGCAACTTCGCTCGGCGCCATACTCGCTCCTGGAACGCACTCGTCTCCTATTAATAACTCTGCGGCCGACTGGTTTTTTTCTCGTTTTATCCCGCGGCCCGGCGATGGTTCAGCAGTGCAATGCTTATCTGTGCTCTCTTTTGGTACTCTCGTCAATGTTCGGTCGTCTATGTACTGAAAGAAAAAGACACCGTCGTAGTGACTATGATTGTGATGGTTGAGTATGTAGGACGTTATTTTACAGGCAACAACACACGAACGCACGTGTTGTTGTTTTTCTTGTAAACCAAGCTGCAAGGACTCTGTGGTGTCACAAAGGTGCTGGACCCCTATTCGGTATTTTAATAGACGGATCCGACAAACAGTTTTAAAGAAACAAAATTCGGCTGGGAAGCACGACGCTTGCTTTCCGCTTCCCCACCTGAAAATACAGACAGGAGACTAAGAACGCGCACACACACATGAAATGAAAATCAATGTGCAAACTGAACAAGAACATGGCCGCCGGCATACACTCAACTACATAATATAGCTCCCCCCGTTCCCGAAAGTAACCAACTCGTGGCTACTGACTATACAGCGGCGGCTGTCTGGGCCGCTGCCTCTACACCGTACGAGCCGCACGGTAGTCGTGAACACGGAAAGGAGCACACGCCTGCTGTCTTGGGTGTTGTCAGAGTAACGACTCGCGGACATGAAGTGAAAAAAGAGCAATCGAACATAGAACCAACAAAATACAATTCAACGATCGCCATGTCGATACGGGCTACGGGAGGCCAAATCAAGGGGGAGAGGAAGTGCGACCGAAAGCAGCAGTAGTACCTATAAAGTGCGCAAACGGTAGTGGGGCACACCCTCAACACGTAACATGCTCTCACCTTGCTATATATATACCTGGTAGTTTACTGGGCGCTGAGGATGAGCACGTGGCCCATGTATGTATGGCACGATACACGGGACAGCAGGGGAGGGGTCAATCGTGGGTCCTGGTTCTGATTGCTATATACAATCGGGGCTCCTAACTGCGGCCGGTGGTTGAACCCACAGGCAGCAGTACGATGTGTGAACCTGTGTGAACCAATAAAATGCATAGAACAGCATGTGCGATGTGCCGAGGGTGACGGCAACGTCTTTTCTCGACACCTCACATCAAGAAAAGTCAGAACGAAAAACAAACGGAGCGCTGTAATCACAGGACGATTTAATCCTTTTAAAACCGCAGTCCCGTTTTGGGGACACACAACACAAATTTCAAGTAGTTTTCCCCCAAAACGGGACTGCGGTTCTAAAGAGACCCTATTAATAGCACGCTTACAGGAATGCGTCGTCAAATACCCACCCGTAGGCGTTTCGGCAAAAATATGTACCTGGTACATACCAGGACCTAGGTACGACTTGGAGTTAGAGCGAGAAATCTGCAACCAAGGTCCGTTTTCGTGGTTGTAGAATGGTTGGTGAAAATATACGAGAATCCTAAGCTTTTTAGCCCATTTTGGCATTTTTTTTGTGCCCAATATCTTACTACCCATAATGGGAACGTAGTTTTGCGCCCAGCAGCATCTTCGACGACGACTCCGAAGAGATATAAAACTCGCCTCTTGTCTACTACAGGGGACCACAGTTAATAGGACCAAATATTGTCAGTAAAAATGGTCAAGTATATAGGTTTTTTATCTTTACCATAGGTCCTATTAACTATAGTCCCCCGTAAAAGTGTAGGCCATTTCTTCATCGGCGATGCACAGCCCTTTTGTGCTACTAATAGCGGGTCGACCCGGTGGTTCAAGTGGTTAACCTCGAATTCTACTTGTTTGAGTCCTGGGTTCGAGCCCCAGGAGGGTCGGACTTTGACTTTATTTGTAAAAATATAAAAAGGGATTCAATTGTTGAGAGCGCCTTGCAGCGTGGGTAGGCACAATTCGATGCGAGTCGACGAGGGAAGAAAAGGCTGAAATCTTCTCGCGATAAAAAATGAAGGCACGTACCGTAGCGGGAAGGGGGGAGAAGAGCCTGCTATGTGACCCCGGATCTGAGTTACGAGTTGGAAGGAGAGAGAGAAGAAGATGTGCGAAGATAATAAATGGGATGGGAAAAAAAAAAAAAAAAAAAAAAAACTACTCAAAACTTCAAATACACGCAAACTCGTGGTGACTCATTTCTCGCTGCCTACGGCGGCCATCTGGCGCACCCGACGCTCTCACAGACCCCATCATGAGCATCCCTCAACTTCGCAGGCTGTAGTTTCCTATGAGGAGCTAGCTGCCCGCAAGTAAGTGAAGGGCAACCGTTGAGTGGGGGGTTGGTTGTTTTTTGTCTCGTCATTTTTGGGGCGCCCCAAAATTATACGGAATATCAATTTCGACCACTGGGGGGGGTTGGTTGTTTTTTGTCTCGTCATTTTTGGGGCGCCCCAAAATTATACGGAGTATCAATTTCGACCACTGGAGCACCTCATAGTCGAGGTTATAGGCAGGCCTCTGTTGAGAACCTGTGGGGGATCATTCTAGAGAGAAACAAGCTGCTGTGATGTACCTCTTTCAAGTCACCGTCGAACCTCTTTCAAGTCACACGATCCAGCCGTTCTAAGCGCAGGGTGTCGTTAGGATATCGATGTTTCTTCTGTTCCGATAAAACATCTATAGATTAGAGTAACTAGAAACCCGGGTATCAGAGGATGCTTGGGTGCCAGCGTTCCATTGAAGAGGAAGAAGGTATTTTTGAACCCCTTTATCCGGGTTCACCGGGTTTTGTTCTCCATGCTGTTTTTTTTTATTATTATGTATCCTCCGGTGGATTGGTAACTCCTTGGTGATATTCTGTATCAGCTACGGGCGGTGTCGAAAAAAGCAAGAAGAACGTTCCGGGTTCCTGTCGCCCTCGGCTGTATCTGTACGTAGAAGAACTTGTTGTACTTGTACGAGTATCTCTCTCGGATTGTGATCGGCTCGGACACTACTGGTCGTGCTGGATGTCGACAGGTAGAAAGAAGAACGGTGTAATGTACAGAACATTTAAAGAACACAGTCACCGCCGTATTTTTATTTGTTCGTTTAGATATTTTCATATTTCATGATGTCATCACAGGCACTAATCAACCATGTAGAAAAGGTACTCACAAAATATAAGTGAAAAACACACGCCTGAAGCCATGCGATTGGCCAGACTCATCTTGCGCTTTGCTTTGATCCTCCCTGATTTTGTTATGGGCATATGCCAAAATCAGGTATACCTGATCCGTTTGTGCCAAAATCAGTTACGTACTAAAAACCAAGTAAAAACGCCCGCCTCGAGCGGTGTTCTGTCCATGAAAAAGTCCGGTAAAAAATAATGCGTAAAGCATATAGCGTGCCACATGGCCTCCAAAATCTGCATTGTTTTGCTCTCGGTTTAGGGTGTACACTATTAATAGGCTTCATTCGTTTCGCCACGGCGGGGGCGCCAAGAGTATCCGGCGCCCCCCCCCCGTGGACAGCTTTAAATCTTCTAGACCGTCCTCGCGGACCCGCCTGCTCGGCACGAAATTGTCTTGCCCTCCTGCTGCAGCCAGAAAGGTGGGCAAGTGGTACCGCGGGATCCTTGAAGCAGTCGATTGGTTCATGGTGAGGTGGCACGAGGCTGATGCTGAGATGAGTAGGCAGCGCCGCGCATCCGCCGTGGGTGGTGTCCAAGGGAATGGGGGGGGAGGGGGCAACAGGAGAAGTGGCAGAAAACCCGACCAAGGGAATGCGGAGAGGGGGGGGAACAGGAGGAGAAGGGAAAAACTGCGGTAGACGAAAGTAGGAAGGAGATGGCAGACAGGGTAGCAAGGCACCAGGCCGACTAGAGAGTAGAACATTACCATACTTCTAGTGTCACCAACTGGTGCAGCTGGTTCGAACATGGTCTTTCCCCTTGTCTTCTCCTTTAGTTTGTTTTTTTTCTTTCTTGCGCTGATTCTCCGTGATTTTCATTTTATTTCTTCCTCTTACTTTTCTGATTGATAAACCGTACTGACAACTGTGTCGATAGCGGCTATTGTAGAGTGCACTGCCTGCTTCGGCCTGCCCCGTCCTTGGGGTGGGCCGAGGAAGTCTGCCAGGACCTGCAGCGGTCTAGCGACAGTCACACGAACATCGAGCTTCGGACTGCGTAGGTAGGGAACCTTGCGCGGTCCGGCTGGTGGCCTGCTCGCTTTAAGGACCGCGTGGGGTGGTGGTGATGTTTTTTCTTCTTAACCCCGACGCCGAGGAGTTCATCCCTCAGGCGGGACGGGTACATCACCACAGCAGAGAGCGCTACGTGGGCAGCCGGTGGAGTGGAGAGGCTGGCCACAGCGTGGGTATGCATGCACGACAGGAAGGATGGGATTGTCGGCGTGGGTTGGGACGGCTGCACCCAGCCAACGGGAACCAAGGCGCGTACCGGGCTACGAAACGGAGAGCCACTTTCGCCATAGCGAAAAAAAAGAAACAAAAAAAGAAAAAAAGAAGGCGGGGACGAGCCTCACGTCGGCTGGCAAAGAAAGCAGCACGCGAGGCTCGTAAGAGACAGAAGGAGGCACTTGTGACGGTAGCGACCTACAATGTGCGCACCCTGGCTGTAAAGGGGAAGAACGGGTACGGACATGACGAGCGGGTACTGGCGAAGGGACGGCAACTCGGCTGTGACTTCATTGGCCTGCAAGAAACTCGGAGGTCCGGCAGCACGACGTTCCGTGCGGCAGGGTATCGTGTTTTCTGTTCAGGACAGGAAACAACAGCCACCAGGCAAGGGCTGTACGGAGTAGGCCTAGCTGTCAAGGAATCGTTGTGCAGTAAGTCTGTGTATACTCATCAGTTCGTTGACGAGCGGCTAATGTCTATGCGCTTTGAGCTGGCTGGCAAATGCGAGGCAGTCAATTTCGTCGTTGCGTATGCTCCAACTGATTGTACCAAGGACGCCGAACTGAAAGGTATCTTCTGGCAGAAGCTGGAGTACTTGGTGAAAAAAATCCCGACGAAAGAGTGTCTGTTTGTACTGATGGATGCCAACGCGCGAACTGGACAGAGGAAGGAAGGGTGCGGTGATGATGAAAGCAGAGTGCTGGGAGCGTATGGACGTGATGTTCGTAACGATAATGGCAGACGGCTCCTGTCGTTCGCCACCAATTGCAAGTTGGCTCTCACCAACACGTTTTTCAGCACGCGCAAGGGTGGGATATCGCATACTTACAACGGCACCGGCCCGAATGACCGTAAGCGGATTGACTACATCCTAACCCGTCAAGTCCATCGACCTAGAGTACAAGATGCGAAAGTCGTCCCACAGCCTCCTGCCCCAGCTAAGGCTGACTCAGACCACAACATCTTGTATATCAAAGTCCGACTCGGTGGTCGTTTTGCGCCCAACAGACAAATACGTAGACCGACGAAACGCCGAGAGTTCGACAGGCAGCTTTTTATGTCCGATGGAAATTGTCGTGAACGAGTAGTCTCCAGGATCATCTCCACTCTCAACCAGCCTATCCAGCCCCGTAATACGTCTGGTATGGTTGAGATTTTCACTGCGGCTGTTATTGATGCGGTCGAAAAAGAGGTACCACCCCCTGCACGTCGCCACCGCAGACATGGATGGTGTGAGTCTGCCGAAACCTTGGCCGCATTCATGCCAGCATGGACAGCGAGGGAGGATGCACGACAATTCTTGCGTGCCCACCCCCGGGACAGAACCGCGTGGAAGACCCTGAGATCTGCGTGTGCGAACCTGCAGAAGGTGATTGCCGCAGGACTGCATGCGTACTTCGAAGCGTACCTTGCCGAAACCGAACGACTCCTAGCGAACAACGACCAAAGAGGCTTTTACAAGCACCTTAAGAGTACGGTAGGATTGGAAGGGACTAAAGCGAGGAGCGAACAGTTCATTAGGGACGAGGATGGCACGATCCTACGGGATAAGGTGCGAATTCGTGAACGATGGGCGGGGTTTTATCACAAACTCTTGAACACGAAGTCGCTGAAACTCGATCCCACGATCATCGAGCTCGTGCCACCGCGACCGCCTAAACTGTCGCTTGAAGATGAACCATCCATAGACGAGATGACCGAAGCACTGAAGGGGATGTCGAATTGGAAAGCTGTCGGGCCAGATGGTCTCCCGGTCGAACTCCTAAAAATCGACCACCCGGCATTCGCCCAGCGCTTTCACAACATCCTTGTCAATGTTTGGTTAACAGGAGAAGTCCCTCAGCAATGGAAAGATGCGATCATCAAGGTCCTTCACAAAAAGAAGGATCGAACTGACTGCAACAACTATAGAGGGATCTCGCTTGTTGCCCACGCAGGCAAAGTGTTGTTGAAAATCGTCGCGTCCCGCCTCAGCAACTACTGCGAGACCGAGGAACTACTCCCCGAGGAACAGTGCGGCTTCCGCCCCGCACGATCAACGATTGATATGTTGTTCGTCGTGCGCCGGCTGCAAGAGCTCGGACGACAGAGGAAAATCCCCTTATACGTGTGCTTCATCGATCTGCAGAAAGCGTACGACTCTGTCGACCGAGAGCTGTTATGGAAGGTACTCACACGCTTTGGCGTACCAACCAAGATGCTGAGAATTATCCGTAATTTCCACGATGGCATGCGGGCTCGCGTGCGTACTGATGACGGCGAGCTCTCGGAATGGTTTGATGTCACGCAGGGGCTACGGCAAGGCTGTGTACTGTCACCGTTACTGTTCAACGTGTTCTTCGCTGCTGCGTTACACGCCGTACTAGTACGCTTCAGCCAAGACGAAGCCATTGTAAGGGATTTGGTCCAACTCTTGGAAGCTGGAGTAGTTCGAACAGGGAAGGAGGAGCCATTGGCGTGCGTGCGAAGGTCTGTATGGGGCATGTTGTACGCCGACGATGCAGGAATTGTCTCGAAGTCGGCTGAAGGGCTCGCAAAAATGATGACAGTCATCGTGACTGTCTTCGAAGCAGCAGGCCTCACGGTGTCGGAAAAGAAGACTGAGACAATGGTCCTACAAACACCAGACCGGACAACCCTCGCACCACCGCTCGTCATCGAAGCGGCAGGTCAGAGGTATAAGCAGACGACCCAGTTCTTATACCTAGGCGGCGTTATCCACGAAAACGCTGACCTCTCGCTCGAAATCGACCGACGGATCCGCCTCATGCGAGCATGCTTCAAACGGTTCGGCCCGGAGTTGTATGATAGGACGACCGCCCCCCTTAGCCTTAAAGTCCGAATGCTGAAGGCCGAGGTGATTGAGACCCTGCTGTACGGGTGTGTGACGTGGACCCTCAGAGCGGAACACTTTGCCAAGCTTCGAACGGCTCACCACCAAGTCCTGTTGCGAGTCATTGGCTTCCAGCGCCGACTTCGTACTGACCATGCCACCCTCTCGTACGCGAAGGCCCTCAAGATGACACGTTGCGAGAGCATCGAAACGACCATTCGCAAACGGCGGCTCTTCTTTGCGGGGGGCGTGGCACGGCAAAGCAAGGAGCGATTACCCAATCGGGTAATGCTCGGGACGATAGCTGGTGGGGAGAACCCGAGACCAGGCGGACAGTGTAAGACTTGGCATAGATGCATAGTCGAAGACCTTAGGGAGTTCCGAGCCACCGAAGGGTCAACGGAAGTTGCCCCCTTGGTGTTTGGAGTTGAGACCGCGTTGTGGTCCACTGCAGCCAAAAAGGTGGGGAAGTGGTACCGGGGGATCCTTGAAGCAGCCGAACGGTTCATGGTGAGGTGGCACGAGGCTGAGGCTGAGATGAGTAGACAGCGCCGCGCATCCGCCGTGGATGGTGCCCAAAGGAACGGGGGGGGAGGGGGCAACAGGAGAAGTGGCATAAAGCCCGACCGAGTGAATGCGGAGAGGGGGGGGAACAGGAGGGGTAGAAGGGAAACGGCGGTAGACGAAAGTAGGAAGGAGATGGCAGACAGGGTAGCAAGGCACCAAGTCGACTAGGAAGTAGAATATGACCATACTACTAGTGCTACCAACTGGTGCAGCTGGCTCGAACGTGGTCTTCCCTTGTCTTCTCTTTTAGTTTTTTTTTTTTTTTTTTTTTTTTTTTTTTTTTTTTCTTTCTTGCGCTGACTCTCCGTGATTTTCATTTCATTTTTTCTCTTCCTCTTCCTTTTCTGATTGATAAGCCGTACTCAAGGAGCCGTGTGGCGTGGTAGGAAGACGAACCTGCTCTGCTCGGCTCGTATTGTCTGACGCCAAGGGGCTGGGCATAGTTGACGAACGCAGGGCGGAGACGGCAGTCTGGGTAGCAAGGTACCAGGCGGATTAGCAGGGAGAACCTGGCTATACTACTCGTACCACAAGCTGCTGCCGCCACCTAGAAGGTGCTTTGGGCTTTGGTCTGCCTGTTATTTCCCCTTTGTTATTTTTCCTTGTTACTTTCTCCTTGGTTCTTTGTCTTACTCTGTTCACAAGCAGTGGTGTCTTTTGTTATTTCTTCTTTTTTCCAGCTCGTTCTTTTTCAAGTGTAGGCCACCTCGCCTGCGGGGGGGGGGGCACGACAGATTGTTTCTCTTAGATTTTGCTTTCATTTTTTTTCTTCTTTTTCTTTTTCGACTTGTCTACCTTGTTTTTGTTTTCTCTTTGATTGTTTCTTTTCGTTTCACTATTTCATAGATTGCGTATGTCGTGCCTGTCGTATCTAGTATGATGACATGGCTTTGCATTGCCCACTGCAGTTCACACTGCACACGTGGCAACGTAGTATCTCTGTGGCGTAGCTTTGTGACCACAGAACTTGTATCTCTTCTAGGATGGAAGAATCGGCACGGACACTGGTTGTGCTGGATGTCGACGGGTAGAAAGAACGGTTTAATGTGAAGAACACACACACACACACACACACACTGAAGGAGTCGTGTGGCGTGGTTGGATGACGAACCTGCTCTGCTCGTTTCGTATTGTCTGACGCCAAGGGGCTTGACGAACGCCGGCGGAGGCGGCAGTCTGGGTAGCAAGGTACCAGGAGGATTAGCAGGGAGAAGAACCTGGCTGTACTACTCGTACCACAAACTGCTGCCGCCACCTGAAGGGTGCTTGGGGCTTTGGTCTGCCTGTAACTTTCCCTTTCTTTGTTTTTTTTCCTCGGTTCTTTGTCTTACTCTGTTTACAAGCAGTGGTATTTTTGTTCTTTTTTCTTTTTTCCAGCTCGTTCTTTTCAAGTGTTGGCCACCTCGCCTGCGGGGGGGGGGGGGGCGACAGATAGATGGTTTCTTCTAGTTTTTGCTTTCATTTTATTTTTTATTTTTTTGTCTTCTTTGTTTTTTTTATCTTTGATTGTTTCCTTTCGTTTATCTATTTCATAGAATGTGTATGTCGCGCCTGTCGTATCTATTTAATAGTATGTATGTTGACATGGCATTGCATTGCCCACTGCTGTGCTTACTGCATACGTGGCAACGTAGTATCTCTGTGGCGTAGCTTTGTGACCACACACTTACTTGCATCTCTTCTATATAGGGTTGAAGAATCGGCACGGACACTGGTTGTGCTGGATGTCGACGGGTAGAAAGAACGGTTTAATGTGAAGAACACACCCGTCAAGTCCATCGACCTACAGTACAAGATGCTAAAGTCGTCCCACAGCCTCCGGCCCCAGCTGAGGCTGACTCAGACCACAACATCTTCTATATCAAAGTCCGACTCGGTGGTCACTTTGCGCCCAACAAACAAATACGTAGACCGACAAAACGCCGAGGGTTCGACAGGCAGCTTTTTATGTCCGATGGAAAATGTCGTGAACGAGTAGTCGCCAGTGTCATCTCCACTCTCAACCAGCCTATCCAGCCCCGTAATACGTCTGGTATGGTTGAGTTTTTCACTACGGCTGTTATTGATGCAGTCGAAAAAGAGATACCACCCCCTGCACGTCGCCACCGCAGACATGGATGGTGCGAGTCTGCCGAAACCTTGGCCGCATTCATACCAGCATGGACAGCGAGGGAGGATGCACGACATTTATTTCTTGCGTGCCCACCCCCGGGACAGAACCGCGTGGAAGACACTGAGATCTGCGTGTGCGAACCTGCAGAACGTGATTGCCGCAGGACTGCATGCGTACTTCGAAGCGTACCTTGCCGAAACCGAACAACTCCTAGCGAACAACGACCAGAGAGGCTTTTACAAGCACCTTAAGAGTACGGTAGGATTGGAAGGGACTAAAGCGAGGAGCGAACAGTTCATTAGGGACGAGGATGGCACGCTCTAACGGGATAAGGTGCAAATTCGTGAACGATGGGCGGGGTTTTACCTCAAACTCTTGAACACGAAGTCGCTGAAACTCGATCCCACGATCATCGACCTCTTGCCACCGCGACCGCCTAAACTGTCGCTTGAAGATGAACCATCCATAGACGAGATGACAGAAGCACTTAAGGGGAAGTCAAATTGGAAAGCTGTCGGGCCAGATGGTCTCCCGGTCGAACTCCTGAAAATCGACCACCCGGCATTCGCTCAGTGCTTTCACAACATCCTTGTCAATGTTTGGGTAACAGGAGAAGTCCCTCAGCAATGGAAAGATGCGATCATCAAGGTCCTTCACAAAAGGAAGGACCGAACTGACTGCAACAACTACAGAGGGATTTCGCTTGTTGCCCACGCAGGCAAAGTGTTGTTGAAAATCGTCGCGTCCCGCCTCAGCAACTACTGCGAGACCGAGGAACTACTCCCTGAGGAACAGTGCGGCTTCCGCCCCGCACGATCAACGATTGATATGTTGTTCGTCGTGCGCCGGTTGCATGAGCTCGGACGACAGAGAAAAGTCCCCTTATACGTGTGCTTCATAGATCATCTGCTGAAAGAAAGCGTACGAATCTGTCAACCGAGAGCTGTTATGGAAGGTACTCACACGCTTGGGCGTACCAACCAAGATCCTGAGAATTATCCGTCCACGATGGCAGGCGGGCTCGCGTGGGTACTGATGATGGCGAGCACTCGGAATGGTTTGATGTCACGCAGGGGCTGCGGCAAGGCTGTGTACTATCACCGTTACTGTTCAACGTGTTCTTCGCTGCTGCGTTACACGTCGTACTAGTACGCTTCAGCCAAGACGAAGCCATCGTAAGGGATTTGGTCCAACCCAGTGATGCTGGAGTAGTTCGAACAGGGAAGCAGGAGCCATTGGCGTGCGTGCGAAGGTTTGTATGAGGCATGTTGTACGCCGATGATGCAGGAATTGTCTCGAAGCCGGCTGAAGGGATCGCGAAAATGATGGCAGTCATCGTGACTGTCTTCGAAGCAGCAGGCCTCACGGTGTCGGAAAAGAAGACAGAGCCAATGCTCGTACAAACACCAGACCAGACAACCCTCGCACCACCGCTCGTCATCGAAGTGTCAGGCCAGAGGTATAAGCAGACGACCCAGTTCATATACCTAGGCGGCGTTATCCACGAAAACGCTGCCGTCTCGCTCGAAATCGACCGACGGATCCGCCTCATGCGAGCATGCCTCAAACGGTTCGGGCCGGAGTTGTATGATAGGACGACCGCCCCCCTTAGCCTTGAAGTCCGAATGCTGAAGGCCGAGGTGATTGAGACCCTGCTGTACGGGTGTGTGACGTGGACCCTTAGAGCGGAACACTTTGCCAAGCTTCGAACGGCTCACCACCAAGTCCTGTTGAGAGTCATTGGCTTCCAGCGCCGACTTCGCACTGACCATACCACCCTCTCGTACGCGAAGGCCCTCAAGATGACACGTTGCGAGAGCACTGAAACGACCATTCATTCGTCAACGGTGGCTCTTTGCGGGGGGCGTGGCACGGCAAAGCAAGGAGCGAGTACCCAGTCGGGTAATGTTCGGGACGATAGCTGGTGGGGAGAACCCGAGACCAGGCGGACAGTGTAAGACTTGGCATAGATGCATAGTCGAAGACCTTAGTTAGGGAGTTCCGAACCATTGAAGGGTCAACGGAAGTTGCCCCCTTGGTGTTTGGAGTTGAGATCGCGTTGTGGTCCACTGCAGCCAAAAAGGCGGGGAAGGGGTATCGGTGGACCCTTGAAGCAGCCGAACGGTTCATGGTGAGGTGGCACGAGGCTGAGGCTGAGATGAGTAGGCAGCGCCGCGCATCCGCCGTGGATGGTGTCCAAGGGAATGGGGGTGGAGGGGGCAACAGGAGAAGTGGCAGAAAACCCGACCAAGGGAATGCGGAGAGGGGGGGGGGCAGGAGGGGTAGAAGGGAAACTACGGTAGACGAAAGTAGGAAGGAGATAGCAGACAGGGTAGCAAGGCACCAGGCCGACTAGGAAGTAGAACATGACCATACTACCAGTGCCACCAACTGGTGCAGCTGGTTCGAACGTGGTCTTCCCTTGTCTTCTCTTTTTGTTTTGTTTTTTTCTTTCTTGCGCTGACTCTCCGTGATTTTCATTTTATTTTTTTCTCTTTCTTTTCTGATTGATACCTGGTAAGCCGTACCAGGTACTGAAGGAGCCGTGTGGCGTGGGGAGATGACGAACCTGCTCTGCTCGTTTCGTATTGTCTGGCGCCAAGGGGCTGGGCATAGTTGACAAACGCAGGGCGGAGACGGCAGTCTGGGTAGCAAGGTACCAGGCGGATTAGCAGGGGGAACCTGGCTATACTACTCGTACCACAAACTGCTGCCGCCACCTGGAGGGTGCTTTGGGCGTTGGTCTGCCTGTTATTTTCCCTTTTTGCCATTTTTCCCTTGGTTCTTTGTCTTACTCTGTTTACAAGCAGTGGTGTTTTCGTTTCTTTTTTCTTTTTTCCAGGTCGTTCTTTTTCAAGTGTTGGCCACCTCGCCTGCGTGGGGGGGGCACGACAGATGGTTTCTTCTAGGTTTTGCTTTCATTTTTTTTCTTCTTCTTTTTCTCTTTCGATTTGTCTTCATTGTTTTTGTTTTCTCTTTGATTGTTTCTTTTCGTTTCCCTATTTCATAGATTGTGTATGTCGTGCCTGTCGTATCTAGTATGATGACATGGCATTGCATCGCCCACTGCAGTGCTTACTGCATACCTGGTACGTGGCAACGTAGTATCTCTGTGGCGTAGCTTTGTGGCCACAGACTTGTATCTCTTCTAGGATTGAAGAATCGGCACGGACACTGGTTGTGCTGGATGTCGACGGGTAGAAAGAACGGCTTAATGTGAAGAACACACCCACCCACCCAACACACCAAACCTGAGACCACCTCGACGCGGGGTGGTGCAGACAAAGACCATGGTGCTGTATCGGCTGCTAGCAGCTGTGGCCATAGGAAACAAGCGTGTGTTCTTCACGTAAAACCGTTCTTTCCACCCGTCGACATCCAGCACAACCAGTGTCCGTGCCGATTCCACATAACAACAACTACCCATTAAATAACAGAAACGCACACCCCAAAGAAGAAAAGTGAAGCCAGGGTACGCATGCATGCATGTATGTGTAAATACGTGTTTTTACGTACGACGTACGAGTACAGAGTTTATAATAATTTCAACCAAGGGAGGGCAGACGCATATACGCAGAGAAAAAACAGTGCACGTATGGCCTCTCTGATTGGCTAAAAGTTGGCCAGAATCAGTTGAAAGCTAGACAGAGGACAGTAGAAAAAAACAGGTCTAACTTGGCATTTTTCGAGCCAAAATCAGTTGAAACGCTGCGCTCTCGCTCGAAATCGACCGACGGATCCGCCTCATGCGAGCATGCCTCAAACGGTTCGGCCCGGAGTTGTATGATAGGACGACCGCCCCCCTTAGCCTTGAAGTCCGAATGCTGAAGGCCGAGGTGATTGAGACCCTGCTGTACGGGTGTGTGACGTGGACCCTCAGAGCGGAACACTTTGCCAAGCTTCGAACGGCTCACCACCAAGTCCTGCTGCGAGTCATTGGCTTCCAGCGCCGACTTCATACTGACCATGCCACCCTCTCGTACGCGAAGGCCCTCAAGATGACACGTTGCGAGAGCATCGAAACGACCATTCGTAAACGGCGGCTCTTCTTTGCGGGGGGCGTGGCACGGCAAAGCAAGGAGCGATTACCCAGTCGGGTAATGTTCGGGACGATAACTGGTGGGGAGAACCCGAGACCAGGCGGACAGTGTAAGACTTGGCATAGATGCATAGTCGAAGACCTTAGGGAGTTCCGAGCCACCGAAGGCTCAACGGAAGTTGCCCTCTTGGTGTTTGGAGTTGAGACCGCGTTGTGGTCCACTGCAGCCAAAAAGGCGGGGAAGTGGTACCGGGGGACCCTTGAAGCAGCCGAACGGTTCATGGTGAGGTGGCACGAGGCTGAGGCTGAGATGAGTAGGCAGCGCCGCGCATCTATCTGCCGTGGATGGTGCCCAAGGGAACGGGGGGGGAGAGGGCAACAGGAGAAGTGGCAGAAAGCCCGACCGAGGGAATGCGGACAGGGGGGGAAACAGGAGGGGTAGAAGGGAAACGGCGGTAGACGAAAGTAGGAAGGAGATGGCAGACAGGGTAGCAAGGCACCAAGTCGACTAGAAAGTAGAACATGACCATACTACTAGTGCCACCAACTGGTGCAGCTGGCTCGAACGTGGTCTTCCCTTGTCGTCTCTTCTTGTTTTTTTTTTTTTTTCTCTTCTTTTTTGCGCTGACTCTCCGTGATTTTCATATTATTTTTTCTCTTCCTCTTCCTTTTCTGATTGATAAGCCGTACTGAAGGAGCCGTGTGGCGTGGTTGGAAGACGAACCTGCTCTGCTCGTTTCGTATTGTCTGATACCAAGGGGCTGGGCATAGTTGATGAACGCAGGGCGGAGACGGCAGTCTGGGTAGCAAGGTACCAGGCGGATTAGCAGGGAGAACCTGGCTATACTACTCGTACCACAAACTGCTGCCGCCACCTGGAAGGTGCTTTGGGCTTTGGTCTGCCTGTTATTTCCCCTTTGTTATTTTTCCTTGTTACTTTTTTTCTTGGTTATTTGTCTTACTCTGTTACAAGTATTTAAAAGAGAGGTGTTTTTAGTCTTTTTTTATTTTCTTTCTTTTCTCCAGCTCGTTCTTTTTCAAGTGTTGGCCACCTCGCCTGCGGGTGGGGGGCACGACAGATTGTTTCTCCTAGATTTTGCTTTCATTTTTCTTCTTTAAAAAAAAAAAACTTTCGATTTGTCTACCTTGTTTTTGTTTTCTCTTTGATTGTTTCTTTTCGTTTCACTATTTCATAGATTGCGTATGTCGTGCCTGTCGTATCTAGTATGATGACATGGCTTTGCATTGCCCACTGCAGTGCACACTGCACACGTGGCAACGTAGTATCTCTGTGGCGTAGCTTTGTGACCACAGAACTTGTATCTCTTCTAGGATTGAAGAATCGGCACGGACACTGGTTGTGCTGGATGTCGACGGGTAGAAAGAACGGTTTAATGTGAAGAACACACACACACAATGCCAGCTTGGCCAATAGCAAGGCTCCTGGGGTGTGTTTTGTACTTGTTTTTAGACTGTAACTGATTTTGGCCAAAAAGTGGCCAAGTATACCTGTTTTTGGGCACAAACCCTTTGGTATTGTTGCGTTCGTCTTTCTTTTTCTTGTCCTAAAATTAGCAAGGCTTATCACGGTATTTCGGCGGGACGGGACGGGACGGTATAAACGCCGTCAAAGTGGTCCCGCCATCCCGTCCCGCCGAGAAATTCCCTGACCGTCGTCACTTACCGTCCCGTCCCTCCGACAAAATATCCCCCGTTGGAAAGTACCGTCCCGTCCCGCCGTGACATCGAACAATTACCGTCCCGTCCCGCCGTGACACCACACAAAATTACCGTCCCGTCCTGCCGTGACACCGAAAAATTATCGTCCCGTCCCGCCGATAAAATCTGTCCCGTTGGAATTATGAATTATCGTTGCGCCTCGTCGTGACGTCGTGACACAGCCTCCGGCGGACATAACTTGACGTCGCGACACAGCCTCCGGCGGACATAACTTGCCTCTTCCCCTGCGAGATATACATTCGTGGTCGTCTGTTCCCCCATCCATTCCCACCACGAATCACGAAATTATTCAAGAAATTTCGAGTTGCACTAAAAGTTATGTTGTAATTCCTATATAAATACCTGGTGGGTACATGTTGCCATAACTTGTGCACAACTCTAGTTATTACGGGGGACCATAGTTAACAGGACCTATGGTGTACATAAAAACCTATATATTTAACCATTTTTACGAACAATATTTGGTCCTATTAACTATGGCCCCCCGTAATAGTTGTTGTTGTTGTTGTTGGCTTCACATTAAATCGTCCTTTCTACCCAGCTTCATCAGCACACCCAGTGTCCGTCCTGATTCCCTATCCTAGAGAGATACTGATTCTGTGGTCACACACTGTGTGACAGAGGAAGACCAAAACATAAAAACATAATCGCAAATTCAAGTGTCAAGCAAGAAGTGAAGTGTCAGCGTACCGGGTACGAGAACACAACAACACAAGCAAGACCGGAAAAATAAGAGCAAAACACAATAAAACCAAAAAACCAAAAATCTGAAATGAAAAAAAGAAAAAAAGAAAAAATAGAATGCAAACGACGTAAGGACTTCAGAAAGGCTGCTAGACGGACAGTATACATACCAGGTACTTACTCAGGAAGGGCAGGTATCTATCTGCTGCACGGACGAAGCAACACGGAAGAGAGGGAGATACAGGCAAAGTCTGTAAAGAGCTAGTCGAACCGATACCTAGCCACCCGATCTATCATTTCGTTTCTGCATTCGTCGACAGTTGTATGTATCAGAACAGCTGCCCCTCCCCCCTCCCCCCCTCCCCTTGTCGCCGTTCTTGGCGTCCTCTGCTGCGTGGCGCAGCCGGCTATTAATATCAATAAAATACGTACCAGGTATAGAACACCAGTAGTATTAATACTCGTATTACGTAGCTTGCGAAATTGAGTATTCATGGTACCGCTGTATGAACTATTCAATTAACAAGTCGAACTCACAGCTGATGACGTATAGTCATCATTTCAACCTTACAGAGTACCTGGTATATAATACTATTGCGGGGGAACATAGTTAGTAGGACCAAATATTGCCCCGGTGGTTCAAGTGGTTAACCTCGAATTCTACTTGTGTTTGAGTCCTGGGTTCGAGCCCCAGGTGGGTCGGACATTTGACTTTATTTGCAAAAATAAAGATAAAAATGATTCAATTGTTGAGAGCGCCTTGCAGCGTGGGTAGGCACAATTCGATGCGAGTCGACGAGGGAAGAAGAAAAGGCTGAAATATTCTCGCGATAAAAATGAAGGCACGCACCGTAGCGGGAAGGGGGTAGAAGAGCCTGCTATGTGACCCCGGATCTGAGTTACGAGTTGGAAGCAGAGAGAGAAGAAGATGTGCGAAGATAAAAAATGGATGAGCGAAAAAAAAAATGTTAGTAGAAACGGCTAAATATATGGTAGTTTTTATGTATACCACAGGTAAGGTCCTATTCACTATGGTCCCCCGCAATAGGGAGTAAAAGGCCCTCCCGCCTCCACGGCGGTCGGGCCAGATTCCTGTAGATAATATAGGAGCTATAATGGGTGAGTCAATACATAGGATGAACATTAACTGTGGCCCCGTGCTTTCATGAAAACCATTTTGTAAGTCACTTTATGCAAAAGCTCAATAATACCAGTAAGCTTTAAAAAGTATAAATTGTGCAATATTTATTTGATGTGCTTGCTCCCTCTCTGAAATCTCACACTGCCCCTTTATTTTATTAAAATAGTCGTTGGTTGCCGCAGTACGATCCCATATACAAT
This sequence comes from Nereocystis luetkeana, assembly GCA_031213475.1. Lineage (NCBI taxonomy): Eukaryota > Phaeophyceae > Laminariales > Laminariaceae > Nereocystis > Nereocystis luetkeana. The sequence continues at coordinate 4,451,978 of JARUPZ010000032.1, forward strand.
CTGCGTGTAATACGATAAACGCAAAGCAGAGGGACCACACTCGGAGGATCGACTGTTTCCGTATCGAGCAAATTTCGTACTCAAAATGCTGAGACTGTTCGGGTGCTTGCGGCCTGAACATTGCGAGTGACTGGGAGAGTGTGAGCAGTACTCAACTTCAAACCTCGAAATACTGCCTGAATGTTGCGAGTAAGTGCGAGTGTGAGTAGTACTAAAGACTAAAGACCCAAATGCCACGGGTGCAAGGAGCAAGGAGTGCCCGCGGGATCGGACGCCAAAATATCCGAATGAACGGTCGTCAATATTATCACATTTATCGAGAGGATGAGGTGTGTTAAAAATCGAGGGGCCAGAGCAGAGTTCAGTGTGAAGGTGTTACCTACTGAGCTATGGGGGTAAAAGATCGATCAATTACCCAGCCCAGGGTAATCCTTATAACACTCTCCCCCCCTCTAAACGGTGGGATCTTTGGGGCGTCTGAACCGTATACATACGTCCGTACGCTGACCTATCTATGTTACAAGGATTACCTTGCGGTGCCGACGCCCCAAAGACCCCGCCGTTCAGAGGGGGGGAGAGTGTTATAAGGATTACCTTGGGTTGGGTAATCGATCGGTCTTTTACCCCTATAGCTCAGTAGGTAACACCTTCACACGTACCGGCTTCGTTTCATTACCTGGGGAACCAGGGAGATGTGTTTTTTAGTGTGCACGCGCAAGCGTTTCTGTAAAACAAACGTTCGAAGTGAGGTTCGAACCCGTGACCTGGACGACGTCAAATGTAAGGGTGTTACCCACTGAGCTATAGGTGTAAAAGATCGATCAATTACCCAGCCCAGGGTAATCCTTATAACATCAGACGACCGTGCTGGTAGGATAATGAAATGAAAACGATGTCGAACTTAATTCATCACAAACTAGAGGATGATGGAGACGGCAGCAGCACAACAGGGGTAACGCAAACTGTAAATGTCGTACGAGACGTATCTGCACGAAGAACGGCTGTAATTACATGGTGGTTATCGACAGAAGAAGAGTGTGCCGGATTGGGTCATCCTGAGCAAAGGTCAGACGATGTTCGTACGATATCAATATGGGAAGGTGCAGATAGATGCTCCGAGTACTTTGGAGTAAAGTAATAAGTATCGCAGATAAATTACTTCAGGTACTTCATGTACTCGGAGTATTTCAGGGCTCGATACTCCGGGATACTGCTCGTACTCGGAGTGTTTCGGGTATGATTACTCTCAATAATGCTTGTACTCGGAGTATTTTGGGGTTCGATACTCTGAAATACTGGTATACTCCGAGTATTTTGGGGTTCATTACTCCGGAATACTCGTTGTACTTGAAGTCTTTGGGGATCTTGTACTGCTCCTCTACTTTAAGTACCCGAAGTACTTGGGCATTTCGTACTGCGAAAACTTAATACTCGGAGTATTTCCGGGTTTCATATTCCGAGGCACGAGTTATACTCGGAGTATTTCAGGGTTTTATACTCCAAGGTACTCCGGGTTAGAGTATTACTCGGAGTATATAACTCGGATGGTGAAGTTTTCCTGGGTTCAATCAATACTCGCGACACTCGGAGTACTCCACGTATTTTAGATGTTTGTACTCCGGGTACTGCTAGTGCTTGAGTATAAGTACTGCTCATACTCCTAGTACTAGGAGTATTTGGGCCTTCAGTCCTGCTCATACTCGAAGTACTCCGAGTACTTAGACCACCAGTACTCTAACACTTGGAGTACTCGGAGTACGAAAAATATTCAATACTCCGAGTATACTCGGAGTATCGAGTATACTCGGAGCATCTGTGGAATGTTGCTTCGACGAAGTGTACGCACGTATGATGATTGCTACGGCGCATTTTCTGATATCAAGAAATCGAACGCTTTCGAGCCTCGAGCATTGTCGGTACAACGCCCAAAAACCGTCAAATCAGCTGCTGCACAGGTGATATAGAGTTTTGACGTCGTGAAAAGCTGTTTTGCATCATCGTGATTCTTACAGATATTAAAGTAGTGGAGGCGTCCTACGATAGAGGTTCACCCTGAATTTTCTGAGGCTCCTCACTTAAGGAGCTCCCTACCTCACCCGAAAACTGACTTCGGCAAATATTAAATTGCATCCCGACGAATAATCCCATGGCCCAAGTATACAAGAAAGTCGTTTTTCGAATCAAGATTGGTATTGCGACGATTTTGGGTCAAGAAACCCCGTTATTCAGAAAACATTTTAGCGGAAATGTGCTACCTCTATCGTAGAACGCGTCAGTGGTGGAGCTCGAGCAGGGTGCCAACAACAGCATCATACGATGGCGAAACAACAGATTCTAAAAGGAGGAGCAGCAGCAGCGTCAAGCCGAGTGGTAAAAATTGACGGGGATCAAACGAAGGCGGCACGGGCAAACGTGAACCGACGGAAGATGATAAACGAACCGCGCATACGCGTTGTACATCCGCTCCTGCTAGGAGAGCCAACGTCTTTCGCACCGCGAACAAGCGTCTCGCAAAGCGAAAAAAAGTGGAACGGAAACAAGTGATAAACGCGCGAGAAGCAAGGCTGTGAAGTAAAGAGAAATGGGTACAGAACTAACTGTGTGAAGAACACGGGTAAACTCGTCTCTCGCGGCCGGGTTGATAGTTGCGAGGCAGACGGACAGACGCGGCCAACCCATTGGCCGACTTCGCGCCCTGTTGGAGGTATAGTCAGGTGTCGTATGCCTTCGGTCAACTTTTTTTACCGGTAAGGCATCCAGCCAGTTCGTTCGTGAGTCTCCGCGTTGCGACGATAGGCGGTTTGTGTTGTCTCACCACAGGTGCTGCAGGCAGGCTTCTTCCTTCCGCTGCTGTATGCAGTTGAGTTGTCTTTGCTCGGGGCAAGGTCCTCGCGCCGAACCTCATCATCATCACCACGGGCCGCCAACAACGCGGTGTAGCGCCGCTCCTCATCTTCTCTATACGGGAGGTGAGTCGGTTACTTACTGTAGCTGTGAATAATACAAGTTGCGGCGGGTTTTCGATATGTAACGGCAAAGTACGATCTCGACCAACAACGCGGCGGGACAATCAAGCTTTGTAGGGGGAGATACCTTCTCGTCTCAAGCGTGCATGCTTGTGTGTGTACAGCAGTGTGCTGCGGTAGAAGGAGTCAGGGAGGATGATTTGGTGTTGTTGCAGAGCTATTATAGAGGAAGGCACTGCTTTGTTGTCCGCAACAGTCCACAGCGCGACGTATGTAGTGTACAAAGGACAACAGAGAGGATTGCGTGAACGTTTCGGTAGCTCGAAAGACTCTTCCTTCGATGGACTTCGGGAGAAGCCGCGGTAGATGACGAGGGCCGGATGTTCAAAGCGCAGGAGGGCAGGAGCACATGCGTGTTTCGAAGATGATGTCGCAGAGGACAGGATCATGGAACGTTGCACGAAGACAGCTTGCAAAAGATGATTTCGGAGTATGTGAGAGATAAACATTTTTTTACGTTGCACGAAGGGAGCTTACAAAAGTTTATTTTGAAGTACGTGAGGTATATATATATATCTTCAAAACAAGTTGGTATTAGAGGCACTACTATGAGGAAGTTATAAATTGGGCATCACGCTGTCTAAATATAATTAATAGATGAAATTGCTCCGGACCACATTTAGTTGTTTTATTTTAGCACCAAAATGTGGTGGTCATGGTGTTGACGATCTGCAGCTATTAATAGCTGGCAGGTCCTCGTTTTTATATATTGAAATGAAAGCTAACTACCTGGTACAAATATTCGAAAAGTGTTATGAGGCTTAGATTGGGTAGGCCATTGGTTAACCTTTTACCTTTAGCCCAACGGACTAAGACCTTCACAAATGACGTCGTCGGCAGGACATGGGTCGTTGGTCGTGAGTTCGAATCTCACGTCCACCATGAAATCGCTTTTTTAAAGAAAAGTGAGTATCCTCATGTCAAGAATATGAAAAACGCTTCTGGATCCCCAAAAATTGGAACCGCGTGTGGTGGCGCGTCGACCCGTAAAACCCGGTCCGTTCCAGGGGGGGAGGGTGTTACGAGGCTTGGATTGGGTAGGCGATTGGTTAACCTTTCACCATTAGCCCAACGGACTAAGCCCTTCACAAATGGCGTCGTCGGCAGGACAGAATACGCGAAAAACATCTCCAACCAAGCCCAAGAAAAACACTCAAACAAACAACCCAGGAACACTCCTGCCATTAAAAAAAACTCGCGACCCGAAAACTCGGAAAACGTCAACAACTAGAAAGACCACCGCCCAAACTCCAGGAAAACGTCAAGAAAAAAAAAATCGAGCGCAACCGAGCAGCGAAAATCAGCTATCCACGGCGGCACCTCGAGATTCGTCTACGTTACGCTGGACCCCCCGTGCAAACGCGCTAGCCAAGTGAAGTAGCAGACAACAAGAGCCTCGTACAGCTCTCGTCGAAGTCGTAGAGCGCGCCGGAGAAAGAGGAAGCTTGATCGGTCCCGGGTCGTCCAAAAATCGAACCAAATATACTCCATCCGTGGGCGTAGTCGCGCTGATTTTACCGAGCCACCACAGCCCGTCGTCGCCCTTGTACCAACAATGAGCCCCGTTGGAAAGCACGGTGTTGCAGTATCGGCGCAGCCAGTCGGCGTGCGAGACGCAGCCATAGCCGGGTGCCAGAAACCGCTGGCCGTTATTCCGAGAGAGCTCTCGTTGTGCCGCGCCGATTCTCATTCGGCGGTACAGGCGGTTGTTTTGACGATGCTGGTTCGGGGTGCCGGCCCAGTAGCGCAAATTGCGTGGCGAGAAAGCTGAAGGTCTATTTCCCGTTCCCAGGATGGACGGGAGAGTCCAGTCCAGTGCGTCTCGTACATCACTGCGATGACGCCACCTCGGCCTCGAACCGATTGGTGTCCGGTAATCTTTTCCACTTCGAGTCGGTGAAGAGGTGTCGAGACGTCGTCCTGGGTGACGTGGTACGGGGGAGATTTCTTGGAGAAGTTGTTGAGCACGTACTGCGTCAACCCCGCTGGCAAATACTTCGGCATGTCGCCACGGTTGTGGGGATTGGCACAGGGCTTGCAGCGTTGAACTGAAACGCGCCGACGAGCATCCGCGCCGGGGATATCGGAGGGAAGATCCAAATACAGGAGCTTTGCCCCAAGAGGAGATCCATCCGGGGTGTCCGCTGCGGAGCAGGGGCCAACTGCGAGAGGGTTGTAGGTGCCTGTCCAGTTGAGTGAGAGTTTGGCCTTGAGGACCTTGGCGCCCGTGTCGGGTTTTGCCACCTGGCGGATGGTGGCCTCCGTATTGTACACCCACGCCCAGCCGCCAACGTACAATTTGGGGACCGGACGCAGAGCGTCGGCGAGGGCGGAGTTGCGGCGGTTCACGCGGGCAACAGTGAGGGCGGGGTGTTCGCGAACGATATCGTACGCGCGCTGCTGGCGGTCCGCCGCCAAGTCGCAATAGGCGAGGTGGTCGCGGGCCAAGCTTTGGTGGCCGGCGACTCCAGCACGCTCGAAAATCGTGAGGCGGAGGCGTGGCAGCCGAGGGCGAACTGAAATTCGGCAGCTGCGCCGAGGGCGTCCAAGTCATTCGTGAGAACGGGCGGTGCGTCAGTTGACAGCGGAATCCGTAAAAGAGGGGTTCCCACGGGCTCGGCGCGGTCGCGTTCGGACGGGATGGGTACCGTCGGGACCAACGAAGCGGCAGGAGCCGGGGCCAACACGACTTGTGCGGTCGGTCGCGGCCGTGGGGCTCGCGGCGGGGTAATAGCGCGCCGGGCTGATGGTCTAGGGGCCCCGCCGGGCCCGAAGCCATTATCAACAGCAGGCGGCGCGGAGCCAGCGGTGGCGGTTGTTCGTCGGCGCGTCCGAGTGGAGATGCGGTCGGAAGACGGCAAAACGGTCGGAGGCGCCGGGGTGCCAGGCGGCAATGGGGTAGACGCGGCCGGATCAGCGATCACAGTGGAATATTCTCCCTGTGACATGCTCGTCGGGGGAGGAGCGCGCTGGGCGACAATCGTCGCTGCAGCGGGGGCTTCGGCATTGCCCTGGCCGGGAGGGGCAGACGCGGCCGGAGCAGTGCTCACGGCGTAATCGTCTCCCTGTAAAGTGCTCGTCGGGGGAGGAGCGCGCTGGGCAACAATCGTCGCTACAGCGGGGGCTTCTGCATTGCCCTGGCCTGAAGGGTCAGACGCGGCCGGAGCAGTGCTCACGGCGGAATCTTGTCCCTGTAAAATGCTCGTCGGGGGAGGAGCGTGCTGGGCAACAATCGTCGCTACAGCGGGGGCTTCTGCATTGCCCTGGCCTGAAGGGTCAGACGCGGCCTGAGCAGTGCTCACGGCGGAATCTTGTCCCTGTAAAATGCTCGTCGGGGGAGGAGCGCGCTGGGCGACAATCGTCGCTGCAGCGGGGGCTTCTGCAGAGCCCTGGTCGCCCCCGGGGGGTACGACAAAAACCGAAGCGAAAGCGGCGTTGGCGGCGGGTGACAAAAAACCTTAAGCCAGGACGGCGATCGACGGTGGCGACGGAAGCAGAGACACGAGCGACGAATCTCCCCGAAAAAGCAGAGAGGTCGTCAATCCTCATACCTCGCCCGTGTGTGCGAAAGTCGCTAAAATCCGAAGAGGTGAAAGGCAGCCCACCCAAGACGGCACTTTCGGTGCGGGGCACCAGCCCACCCAAACCGACACCGGGGGTCGGGGAAGAGCGAGTGCGAAGCCCGCGGGCCTGGATGAGGAAGATACCCCCGTCCTCGGCGGGGTGAGGCTGCTAGACCCACTGCGGTCGTGTTCTGTGGCGGGCTTTGGCAAGCGAGAGAGAAAATCAGCACTGCCGTTGGCGCTGCCCTGGCGGTACTCGAGGGTGTAGTCGAACGCTGTGAGGAACTCGAGCCACCGCTGAACTCGCGCGTTGTGATCCCCTACTTTTCCGATGCTCTCACGTGCCTTGTGGTCCGAAAAATTGCGAAACTTCGTCCCCCATAGGTAGCCGCAGAGCCGCTTGATGGCCCAGACAATGCTGCCAGCTTCCAGGTCCAACGGGGTCCAGTGCCTCTCGGAATCGAAAGTAGCGCGGCTGATATAAGCAATGGGTCGTACCGAGCCGTCCAGTTGTTCTTGTTCAAGCGCGGCACCAAAACAGTCGAGGCAGGCGTCAGAGTACACGCGAAAGGGGCGGGAGCCGTCGGCTACGGCGTCCCAGCCCGGGAAGACCAAAATTGGCGGAACAGCGAGGTGGTAGAGAGCGGTAAGAACGGCTATTAAAACGCATCCAGCTGGCACTTCCCAGGAGTACTGTATGCTGCATCACCGAGGGGGGAACCAGGCAGGCGCAAACTGCGAGGGAGCACGTAGGCTCATTTTCTCCAAAAACATTGGGCGCTCCAGGCGCACTCTCGTCGATGTCTTCAGAGGGGTTGATTCGCCCAAACCCCCCCAGGAACGAGGGGCGCATTTCTGCTCGCACGCGATGGATGCCGCACCAACCGCGAGCATGCGATCCAAACCATCTTGCGGAATGAAGGTCTGTGGGTAGCCAGTGTCAAGAAGCGCCACGCAGCCAAAAGGTGCAAGAACGCCAGCTCCGCTGTGAATCGCGATTTTGGTTGTAAATGAGACGTCATCGAGGGTAATGGTGCCCTCGACGAGGCAGGGGCCGTGTTCTGGCAGCGCGAGGGAGGGGTCGACACTAGGTGCGACAGCCAAAACCCCGGGGCTATGATCAGCCGGCGCTTCAGAAAAATAGGTCGAAAACTCCAAGGGAGGACCTAGGCAAGCGCGGGCCACGGCCAAAGGGCCAGGCGGCGTTGGGGCAATCTCATGTATTTTGTCAGTCGTGGTTGGAGTGCAAAATTGATGAGAGGAGGCGGGGGGTGCCAACCCGGTCTCACTTTAGCGGAGGGTGTCGCGCACGGCGGAAGAAACTTTCTCGAGCAAATTTTTGCCTTGCCACCGAGAGGGGTCTTGAGCCTCCGGGTCGTCTGCCCGGAGACCGATGTCCCACACGGGGTCAAAAGGGCTAGCTTCAGCCAAAATGTTGTTGCCAGTGCTCAATAGGTGCTGCTTCATGACCGTGTTCTGCGTGAATTTGGTATAGGAACTAGCAAGGACGGCGTCTTCTCGCACGCGGTCCCAGGTAGCGCAGTCGAAGTTATACACGCCTCGACGGAGGCGTTTCTGCTCGCGAGGGTCAGGCGAGGCCATAATCCGCTCCGCTCTGTCGTGGTCCAGAAAAAGGCGAGCCTTTTCAGCCATCATATACTGCTCCGCGCAGGAGTATTTTCTTCCGTTAATGACAAAAACCTAGGGGGACCACTGCGAAAAATAGGAGGGGGGCTGCCAGAAAAGTACCGCCCGCTCCGTTGAATACTCGAGAGTAAGGTCAAAGACCGAAGGTGTCGAGTCGTCGGTGGCCGCCGTTGCGGTGTGTGTTTGGGGGAGTGTGCTTCTCTGAGAACACTGAGCCCCTGGTGCACGAGGCGAGTCCGGTTCCCCGTATACTGGCTCAGTGTCACCATTTCCCGTAGGCAAAAACTCGCCAGAAGGTTCTCTTACTGCGCCCGATGATCTCTGTCCTGGACCAAAGGAGGCAGGGGGCTCGAGCCCGTTCTGCTTGACGAGAGCTGAGATTCTTCCGAATTTAACGGGTGTGCAGTCCGGTTGATCTGACCGGAGGCTGTGGAGTCACCACTGGCTCGACGGGCAGTACCAGGTTTTTCCTGTTCCACTGGAGCCGAAAGAGCGCGGCGCACGTGGAGTGGCGTGCGCGAAGACGAAAGAGGGCGTGCAGACCCTGTAGACGCCTTCAAAAACTGTGTTCCGTTGGGGGGCAACAAAGGGTCCACCGGAGAGGGCTTCCGTCCTGTAGACCTGGTGGGGAACGGGGACGAGGTAGCTAATCTAGTCGACTCTTCCTTGATAGGAAAAAGGATGGAGGGGCCACCGTTATTGCGAGGAAACGCCGAGTCGAGCTTCAACCGAGATCTCGGGGTTTCGGTGTTTGCCTTCCCGCACCTCAAACCGACCGCCACCACATGGCCGGGAGGTGAAAGAAGGGGACACCCTCGCTGAAAAGAACGACGCGAGGGCGCGACACGCGTGGTGCCGTGCGGTGCGTGGTTCGGGAGAGGGGCGTTGATCTCGCCTGCTCTCGCGCCCAGGGTGAGGGGAGCGGCGTTCGAGGCGCGGGCTCCCGACGTCGGCGAAGACGCCCCGGGACTCACCGGTAGAACCGGTGGAGCTGTGTCGCTGCGTCGGTCCGAAATACGGAGCAACGCGCGGGGGGGGAGCGGCGCAGGGCGACGCTGAGTGCTGAGTGAGCCTGGGACGCGTGTACCTTGTGAAATCAATGTATTTTCTCCCGGCAATGCTGGCGGCGGGCGGGCAGGAGGAGCCGAACCGCCGTTGACCTGTCAGTTACCGGCGCGGAAGGTGCCTGGATGGCGTCCGTTGGGGTTACCGTCCGAATTATACGAGGCACCGTAGCGAAGCCCCGACGCGGGAGCCGGGGTGGAAGAGGCAGGGGTGGTCGAACCACCACCGTGGTAGCCGGAGTTAGACTGTTGGTGCCCTCGTTCCGCGTGTGTGTTGTAGCCGTCACCTTGTCTGTGGCCCTGGCCGTGATGCTGCCCACGTGAATGGCCGGAACGACGCCGCCGAGAGTTCCTAGGTCGGGGTTGAGAATACCGCTGAGGTTTTGAAAGGGGTGCCTACACTGTCTGAGGGAGTGTGAGTCTTCGTGGCAGTTCAAACAGCGGCCTCGGTTTTCGCTGAGGGCGGCCGCGCGGGCGGACGATGAATGTAGACCGCTCTAGAGGGGGGGGGTCTTCGGCCTGGATGGACATGCAAACCGCGTGATCTTCAGCATAGTGGTGTTTTTCTAGAGGCCAGCAGTTGGAAGCGGTGTCAGGCCACGGGTCGAGGCAGTCAGAGATGGATTTGTGGACGTTCATCACAAGCGGATTATTGCGCGACCCCGTCTGCCAAACAGGCGACTGGGGAAGCGTCCGGCCCTGGCCGCGACCATTACCGGCGGGCCGGGGCCCCGACGGGGCGGATGACCGCACTCTCGTCGAAGAAGCAGGCAAAGAAAAATATTATTCGCCGTTGATGGCAGGTGTCTTATTATTCGCGGGAGTCTCAAAAGCCAACCACATGGCGTCCAAAGTACCAAACGGCCTCGACACCGTAGCCAAACCTCCCGGGTACAGCGTGGGCATCAAGCTGGGGAACTGCTCGTTCACTGCCATCCGAATAACCTCCAAACCAACCTCCACCTCCGGAGCCAAAACACGCTCAGTTTCCGTCGCTGCCGCCACCACTCCACGAAAAGCACGGCTTAAATCGCAAAAGGGGGTCCCGTTTGGTACGCCAAATTTATGCGACTTGGTGTAGCTGGCCCCCGTGTCGGTGCGATCGAAGTGGTTGCTCAGTAGCCTCAGGAGGAGCGTGAACGCTTCCGGTCCCGTCGATCCAGCTGCGAGGGTGCGCGACACCTCTTGGAGCCGGTGGTGATTCGGGAACGGGGCTTTCGCCGCTGCCGTCCGTGGAGGACCTCGAAGAGGTTGCCTGCGACGCATCTCCCCGCGGGCGGTAGCCCCAATTTCGCCCGTCGCTCGAGCTGTCCTTCCCCTGGCCCCGGTTCCGCCGCCGACGAGCTCCGTTTCGCCGAAACGTGCTCCTGCCATGGTCTTAACCCTGTCCGCGGCGGGCCTTGCCGTCTTGGCCGGCCGAGGCTCCCCCCGTCCTTGGACGCCGGCGGTCCCGGGCGTCATCGCGGCGGTAGGGGTGGTCACGGGTCCCAGAGCCGTCGGGGACTCCCCGGTGTTGGTGCCCCGGGGGTCGGTGAGTCCTGTCGTCCGAGAGGGGGTCGGAGGGGGCGTGGGCCAAACCCGAGCCCTGTCCGACGTCCGGGAGCCGTTGTCCCTGGCGCCGAGGTCGGCCTGACGCTTGCAGTGGCGCCTATACTCCGTCGGGGTCGGCCAAAAAACAGTGGCGGAGCACAAGTCGTGCTCCTGCCGCAGGCTTATCACGAAAGCCATGGTGTGCTCACGGCGTTGCTGAGCCTTCCAACTGTCACCCGCCATGACGAGCCAAGCGTCGTGCACGGAGAGGTCGTCCTCGGGCATGTCCAGTCGGAGCTCGCGAGCGGCAGAGACGACCCTCGAAGCCGCCTCGAGGGGAAAGCACGAAGGCCGGCGACCATGCAGGCGACACTCCCCTGGAAGAAATCCAGATCCCCGGTACGCTTGATCCGGGCGTCGACCGCGATGGCGCTAGGAGGGAGCGTGGCGGAGGAGCTAAAACCGGGGCTGGAGTGGCGGTTGTCGCGGCCTAGACGAGGGGAAGACGCTCCCCTGAGTTTCTTGTCTCGGCAACACGACGGGGCTTCGTGCTGCTGTCCGCCCGCGCCGCCCGCAGAGCTTCCCTGGCGTGGGATATGGAGTCCTGGGCGCAGGAGGCGGAGCGCGCGGTGTCCTCCGAGGCCACGGCGGCTGCCTTCGAAGCGTTGTTTGCGGCCTCCGAAGCAGTTGTAGCGTCGGCGGCGGTGCGAGCGGCCGCTGATGCCTCATTCTCGGCCACCGTGAGCGCGTGCGCCCGGCGGCGGGCGGTTTCCGCCGAGGTCGCTCCGAAGGTGTCGGCGGCAGTCAAGGCCCGTTCGGCCGTCGCGACATCGGGGTGATCGTCGGCTGCAAGAGGCCGTGATCCCCCCGCCGAGGTCCGGCACGTCTGACGAGCGCCGGATGAGGGCCGCCTGGGCCCCGACCGAGAGGGAGGTCCAGGCCTCTGGTAGTTGGGGGGGGCGGGGCTTGATCCCCGTCCAGCGCTGTCTCCCTAGCGGCGCCTTGCATCGTCGTCCGCTCCTTGTCCTCGGAACTGCGGGCCTCGTAGTCCACAGCGTCGTCCAAATCCGTCCGGCCCGGACGCTGGGGTGTCCGCTTTCCCGACGAAGGAGAGGAGCCGTAAGTCCTCAGGCCGCTGGCAGACCTGGCGGGGCTGGGGGACTCCTCCTTCGTCTTTGGTGTCCGTGGCATGCTGAGTCGGGGACGGGCGAAAAACATCGGGGCAGGGGAGGGCACCGGGGCAGGGGGGGACACCGGGGCCGGGGGGGGTGGCATTCGGCGGAACTCAGGGTCGTGTAACGAAGGAGCTGCGGTGGCAGCATCCACGGCTCGTGCTTCAGCAAATTGTCTAGCGGTGATGAGGGCATGGCGAGCCATTCGGCGAGCACTACGAGCGCTTGGGGAGCCAGCATCGATCTGAGAAGGTGGCGCGATAGATATGCGGTCGTCACGGGGTGTACGTGTACTAACATCCAGTGTGTGTGGTGCAGGTACGTCGCCAGTACTGGGGGGGCTATAATAAGCATCGTCCCTGCCAACAGCAGTATTATTTTTTTTCTCAGCACATTTTCCAGCAGAATCGTCGCGGGTCGCTACAGCAGCGGGTATGGTAGGCGCTATACTGAATTCCACGATGCCGTCTTGTGGGCGGGGCGCAGGAAAAATCTCACGAGCGGCCGTCTCGCTCCCTCTAGCAGCAGTCTCAAAACTTGCAGCACTACTGTAGGTTCCAGCAGAATCGGCGTGGGTGGCTACGGCAGAGGAAAAGGCAGGTGCACTACTGAAATGCAGTGTGCCGGTTTTTAGGCGAGGCGTGAAAAAAAAATCACGAGCGGCCATATCGCTCCCTCTAACAGCAGCATCAAACCTCGTAGCCGTACTGGAATTTTCAGCAGAAACGGCGCGGGCGGGCACAGCAGCGGGCAACGCAGGCGCCATACCGAAAGCCAGTGTGCCGTCTTGTGGGCGAGGCGTGGGAAAAAAATCACGAGCGACCATGTCGCTCCCTTTAACACCATCATCAAAAATCCATTGTGATTTCACCCGCAGGTTCGAGTCCTGCCGACGACGCCATTTGTGAAAGGTCTTAGTCCGTTGGGCTAAAGGTAAAAGGTTAACCAATCGCCTTCCCAATCTAAGCCTCATAACAAAAGTACGTATATCGTGTGTAAAGTGGTACGTATATCTGGTTTCGTTGTTGTTGTTGCCGGAGGATTTTTCTTCAAGAATCTGCACACCCTGGACAATAGACAATAGTCCAATAGTCTATTAATAATAGCTTCCTATTGCAAAATTGGCCGTCTATTGTGGTCCCTAATTCCAGTTATTAAGTGAAAGTCGTCGAACTCTATTGTCCAGACAATTTCTATCAAGTGGCCCCTACCTGGCCCTATTGTCCAGACATTTTCACTTTATAGGCAGTCTCCCCGTAATCAATAGTCCGGACAATTCCAATTATAGGATCTTCTCCTGAATAGATTGTCCGGCCAATTCCAATCGACAGGCTGTCTCCCGAATCAATTGTCCCGACATTTCCAATAAATAGTCGGCCCCCCGAAATAGTTGCCCGGGCAATGTCAATTAATAGACTAACGCCCAAACTATTTGTCCCGACAACTCCAATCAATAGACAGCAGTCTCCCAGATCAATTGGCCGGACAATTCCAATTTTTACACAGTCTCCAAAATCGATTGTGCACACACAATTTCAATTAATCGACTGCCTTCTACATCAATTATCCGTGCAATTCCAATTATTAATAATAGACGGTATACAAAATCAATTATCCCGACAATTTCGACGAATGAATACAACATCTCCAAAACTACCTCAGACAATGCCGTTGGAGGACAGTCTCTCAAGTCAACTGCCCGTACATTTCAAAATATCAGTGCATACGGATTATTTTGTTTCGTGAAACCTTTTTTACGATTTACATATATATTAGCACATGGGCTAGGTAGTATCAATATTTTCTGCGTGCGGACATAAAATACAAAGCTAAAGTTGAGCTGTCTCGCCCTTTTCTGCTTATATGCCTTGGGCCATAGACCTATCAATAGACTATTGCCCCTACAGAAGAGTCACGAAATAGTCTACTAATTGAAATTGTCCGGGCGAGTGATGCCATAGACTGTGTAGGCAATTGAAACTGTTTAGACAATTGATCTTGGATATAGTCTATTGATATCGGGTATTGTCTAACAATAATTGATATCGGATACTACTACTGTCTAACAATTGGAATTGCCCGGACAAATAATTTTGGAGACTCTCTATCAGTTAGTTGAAGTTGCCCTGACAATTGATTTCAGAGACTGCCCATTAATTGGAATTGTCTGAACAAGTGATATTTGGTGCTTTTCAAAAATTGAAATTGCCCAGACAAATGAGTTCGAAGACTGGCTATCGATTGAAATTGTGCTGGCAAATATTTCACAGGCTGTCTATTAATTGGAATTAATTGCTTGAACAATCGATTTCGGGAGATTTACGTGAATCGGACTTGTCGGGGCAACTGCTTTGGGAGACCGTCCATTAATTGGAATTGTCCGGACAATGGGTTTCGGAAGCGATCTACTAATTGGAAATTGTCATGACTATCTATCGAGTTTAAGAGGGCTCTGTTGTTTGAAAGCTGGCAGCTACTTGTAGAACTACAGTTGATTTGGACAGTACACAACAGTGCCACCACGCTAAGTGTCGCCTCTACAACGGGATCGGGAACTTTCCTCCATTATACGCAATCATTTGCAAGGTCCTTTATTGTTCCATATTACGAGTAGTATCAATTCGATGGGGAGTGTCTATCAAAATACAAGAACTACTACTACTGTAGGTACACGGCCATGACATATATCGAGCAATTAATTGGTTCCTTGCGCGGCATCCGAATATATTGTGCGGACACACGGTTCCAACTGCTTCCAATCTAATCGCCGAAGTCCGCTTGGGCAATTCCATTTAATTGACCGCACCCGGAATCATTAGTGCGGACAATTTCAGTTAATAAGCAGCAGCCGAAATCAAACGTTCAGGCAAATCCAATTAATAGACAGCTCCCGAAATCAATTAGTGTCTGACGAATTTCATCTAGTGGACAACAACACCCGACATCAATTAAATTGTCGGGATAATTCCAAAATTATTGGATCAGCACCCGAAATCAATTTGCTGATAATTCCAATTAATTAGCAGTCTCCGCAACCAATTGTTTGGACAGTAACTTAGTTCCAATTCATAGACAACACTCGAAACCTACTGCTCACGCAATTATTATTAATTCCAACTGGCAGATAGATGGTCTTCGAAATCAATTGCCTGGACAATAATTCCAATCGATAGACAATCGCCGAAAACAATATCGTCTGGCCAGTTCCAATTAATAATGGGCAATCGCCGAAATCAATTGTTTGGACAATTTCAATTAATAGACAACAGTCGCCAAAAACAATTGTCAAGACAAGACTTAAGTCCAAAATTAAGACACATCCTCCTGAATCAGTTGTAGACACAATAGACTACTGAAATAATAGTGATTGTCCAGGGGGTTGATTTCAATCTTCATACATACGAGTACTTCATGTTTCCACCCGCAACACCTGCCACAGCCGCAAGCTCGCCACCACACACGAACAGCACAGAGATCACCCAACGTGAAGGTGTTCCACACGTGGCCATTTGGCTCCCCCCCAAAACCCTCTACAGCCAAAACGTGCCCTCTGGAGGGCAAATGTGCCCTCTAGAGTAAAAATTTACCCTCCAGAGGGTTTATCTATTATATTCCGCTCCTCAAAAAAGGCACCCTCTAGCGGGTTTTACGTAAAACAAACTCAAAACGTCTTCAAAATTTTCCCTCTAGGGACGCATTTCGGAGTCGAGGTTCCCTCTAGAGTTTTATTTCCACGAAGGCCACCCTCTAGAGTGACTATCTTCCCTCTGGAGGGTTTCACTGCTTTCTGTCCTGCGAAACAAACCCCTCTAGATTTTTTTCACGAAAAAAAACCCTCTACATATTTGTTTGATTTCCCTCTAGAGGCGTAACTGAAATTCAAGTTCCCTCTAGAGTATTTGTTTCACCAGTACACCCTCCAAAAGGATGAAACAAGCGTTACGTACTCCAGAGGAACTATGGCAACCACCCTCTAGAGCGTATACAACAAAGCCTCTGCCGTAAATATCCGACAAACCCTCTGGAGTTATTGGCGGAGTGTTTGGAAAGTTCGTTGTCCTCGCGTTTTGAAGGAACACTCCGGAGGATAAAAAAACAATCATCCTCTGGAGTTAGTAACACAAACCCTCTAGAGTGTCAAACGACAAAACACTCTGGAGTATTTCAGGTATTTATTTAGTGGTGTCCAGAAGTGCAACACCATGTAAATTCCCTCTAGAGTATTACCTCTTACTGAGCTATAGGGGTAACAGACCGATCGATTACCCAGCCCAAGGTAATCCTTATAACACTCTCCCCCCCTCTAAACGGCGGGGTCTTTGGGGCGTCGGAACCGTATACGTCCGTACGCTGACCTACCCGCTTCGTTTCATTACCTGGGGAACCAGGGAGATGTGTTTTTTAGGTGTTCGAAGTGGGGTTCGAACCCGTGACCTGGACGACGCCAAATGTGAAGGTGTTACCTACTGAGCTATAGGGGTAAAAGACCGATCGATTACCCAGCCCAAGGTAATCCTTATAACACCAACTCACGGCCAAACCACCAGCACTGATGTGGCCCAAAAATATGTCTCAGGTGAGATGTCATCAAGCGAGACGCAAAAAACTTGCGCTGTCAAGGATGTAGGGCCGAGCGTTCCACACTGAACCTAGTAGTTTGGTGTCAGTCGAAACATATCACAAAAGGCAAAGTTGCTGTCTGTCAAGGGGTGAAAGTACTGTCTCCCAACATTTTTGGTGTGACCGGCACGGACGCCATGGATGTCAATCTCACGGGCGGGGTCGATCGACCAGGAGGAGCGAACGGCACTAGCATCACCACCGCCGCCACCACCTCCACCCCCACAACCTCCAGGAACATAGCGCAAGCACAGCTATCAGAACAACCACCATGAATGAGCTGGCACCGCCACAAGAGTACTTAGGGCAGGGGTGGGAATAAATCAGAAGAAGACGTCGCCCGTGTAGTGGTAGCACTTCTCGGAGCTTGTGGGCCGCGGATCGAGAAGAAAAACGTCTGCGTCGGGACGGCTCCCTTCGCACCACCAGCAGTGCGGGAACGTCTTCACGTACAACCGCGTCGGCATTGCAGCAGGAAATAAGAAAAATATGTGTTTATCGTCCCGTTCAGCAGAGGAAAAACATATTTACCGTCCCGACCCGCCGAAGAAAAATAAAATTACCGTCCCGTCCCCCTGTAAAAAAAAAAAATACCGTCCCGCCCCGCCGAGGGAAACAATATTTACCGTCCCGTCCCGTCGTGAAAAATCTGTCACGTTGAGTCTTACCGTCCCGTCCCGCCGAGAAAATATTCACCCGCTGTCCCGTCCCGTCCTATCCCGCCAACTTTTTGCGTATTCATTTTACCGTCCCGTCCCGTTGTCATTTTGTTCCCGCCAAACAAGTTAAACCTGTCCCGTCCCGTCCCGCCACGATTCTCAGTCACTGTGATAAGCCTTGAAAATAAGGAGTCTGGTGGGGTGTGGAGTAGTAGGAGGATGACGAGCTTAGCTTGTTTCGTATATAGTCTGACGCATCCTCTCTGGGTGACTGTGTGCTTCACATTAAACCGTTTTGTTGACGCAGGGTGGGGCAAATGAATATAATAGTTGACGAAAAAAGAGAAGAACAGAGACGGCAGACAGGGTAGCAAGGTAGGTACCAGACCGATGTTATAAGGATTACCTTGGGCTGGGGTATAGATCGATCTTTTACCAGTATAGCTCAGTAGGTAACACCTTCACATTTGACGTCGTTCAGGTCACGGGTTCGAACCTCACTTCGAACGTTTCTTTTACAGAAACGCTTGCGCGTGCACACCTTAAAAAAACACACACACATCTCCCTGGATCCCCAGGTGATGAAACGAAGCGGGTAGGTCAGCGTACGGCCGTATACGGTACCGGCGCCCCAAAGACCCCGCCGTTTAGAGGGGGGGGAAGTGTTATAAGGATTACCTTGGGCTGGGTAATCGATCGATCTTTTACCCCTATAGATCAGTAGGTAACACCCTCACACCGACTATAAATAATATATAAGATGAGGTAAAAACTGGCTATGGTTCTCGTATCACAAACTGCTGCGGCTACCCGGAGGGTGCTTTTTTTGTTTTTGGATTTTACTACAACAGCAGTATGTTTAGGTTTGCCTGTTATTTCTCTTGGTTCTTAGTCTCCCTCTGTCTATAAGTATTAATAGTGGTATTATTTCTTTCGTGGCTCGTTCCTTTCAAGTGTCTGCCACATCCCCTGCCGGGGGGCACGACAGTTTTTTCTTCTATTTTTCCTTTTCTCTCTTCTTCTCTTTCAATTTGTTTTTTGTTTCTTTTATTTTGTCTCTTGCATAGAATGTGTATTCCATGTCTGTCGTATCTAGTACGAGTATTGCATTGTCTACTCTGCTAACTGCATAACAATGTGGTATCTGGGTATCTCTGTGGCGTAGCTTTGTGACCACAGAGCTTGTACCTCAACGCTGGTTGTGCTGGATGTCCACGGGTATATTATAGCGAAAACGGTTTAATGTGCAGAACTCACACATCGTACCTGTTTTTGGCTTGAAACTGGCCAGGTACACCTGGAATTTTCCTACTTTGTCACTTCTTCTTGATCACAGCTACTACTGCTGTCGTAGTGGTCCTTACTGACACTTCGGTGCCATCTCAGACATATCTGGTCACAGACACAGAGCCTCAACACATGCACCATCCTTTCAATAAATATGACCCCTGAAACAGTGGGATATCCAGGTCCAGACCAGGTTTGTATAGGAGTCGGCACGGAACCAACACGGGGTTCCAATGGCCGGGGACGGGGCGAGCATGTTTCAAGTTCGACATGGGAAAGCCTCGGCTTGGGCTTACTATAAGGAGGGTGGTGAGATGCGAGCTACAGCAGCAATGTACGTAATGACTCAAAACCCATGTATGTCCTACCGTCGACGCTATTATTTATGAAGGTATTAGTCCATTAGGCTACTACTCTCCTGGTAAAAGGTTTGTTTAACTGGTCGCCTACCCAAGCTTCGGTAAGCCTAACACTCTCCCCCCCCCGGAACGACCAGATGTACAGGTTGACGGTTTCGATTTTTCGGGATACAAGGAGAGTGTGTGCTCTTGAAAACTGTGTTTCGGGTTCGACATGGGGGTTTTCAACTATTGTTTCATAATAGTAAAGAGTTATTCTGGAGGGTGGTAAGATTCGAACTCACAACCCAAAACCCGCGCTCTGTCGACGATGCTATTTGCTAGGGAATCATAGTCGTAGTCTGTTGAGCAACTGGTAAACGTCGACCAGCCGCCCACCAAAACTAAGCCTTGCAACCTAAGCCAATCGTTTTGGTTGTCACTTCCATAAAAAAAGATGCTTTGAATTATACGAAACATCGCCGAGGTGGGGGAAACTCAAAGAACGCGCATCGTTTGGGGGAGGGGTCTGGTCTGCTCCCCTTTCCCCCCCGTGCATAAACTTCCCCTACACCTAAATAAAATCGCAAGGAAGGGAGAAGGGGTTGTGCTGCCTCTTCTTCCCTACGTGCCAACACGTTCCCCCGAAACACATATTGAAACGCGGCCAGCCTCCTTGCCGGTCGCGCTCCGCGAATGGGACCAAATCCCTTCACAAAACTACGGTTTCCTCGCCTGATTTACTGTTGTTTTTAGCCACGTATTTCCCTTGTCTCGGCTGTCTTTCGTACTCCCCGCCCCCGCTCCCTAGCTCCTTTGATATCCGCATTGAGTCTCCCGTGCTTGTCCTGCCCTACACCATGAAAGCGTCCGATGGCCGTCTTCCTTCGTTCGCAATCACCGCTTGTCTCGATACGAGTCTTGTGCGGACCCCTATCCTCCTCGAATGCAACGCGAATTCTTCTGAAACTAGTCTCGCTCCCGCTCCCCTCCCTTCGTACCTCCTCGTCCCCCGTACTTCTGCAATGCCATTCCTCAAACAACGGCCCGCCTGTCCCCTGGCCCATCCCCTCCATCTTTCTTTCACCCGATACGCCATTAGAGGTGCTTCCCCCGTCAACTCCCCTCCGGTGTACACGCTGAAAAGCCCTACCAACAGACCCATTGTCCTTTTTCGCGACATACCGTGGCACCACCTGCGGCAAAACCTTCCACGGCATACCACGGAACCACGGACCTGCACGACATACGTTAACCCCAACCCTAACCCTAGGTTATGTGGGCATTGGGGTGCCGTGGGGTTGCCATGACATGCCGTGGGGTTGCCATGGAGTGCCGTGGAGGATACTATGGCGGTTGCCGCGGGGGTTGCCATGGTACCACCCAGGGCATGCCACGGCGTGCCATGGAACACTATGTCACACCATGGGATGCCGTGGGGATGCCATGGCATGTCATGGGTGGTACCATGGCAATGCCGCGGCATCCCACGAAGAAGTCAAATAGTGTAAAACCCCGCGTCACCCCCGCCTCCCAACCCCGTCCTTGTCCTCATTATTAATGGCACGGTCTTTCCTTATTCCGTGATCTTCCTTTGATCTTCTGAACCTCACGTCTACCTTATCCCGCCTCCAGCCTCCTTCCTTCCCCCGATTGCTCGTTTTTTGTTTTAAACGCGGCATTCCCTGTACGCAACAAACACAATGGAACCTCCCCTTCCCCCCCGCGAGCAGTTCCGGTGCGCGCAACATCAGAACATAGGACAACGCGAAGCCTACCCACAATTTGCTCCCCCACGCTCCCCAGGATAGGACGCTGCCGTACATTCTCGTCAGCGTAACCCATACCAATGACCTCCTCATTTTCTGCCGTGTACCCTTCTCTACGTTCGCTCTCTTGGTTCTTGATTTCATCGATCTGATCAACGGGGTACCTACTGTAGTGGCTTTGACAGCCCCACGAACTGCTCGTAGCGGAAAATAAATCGTCACCAACTTGGCCGAGATTGACGTCTCCGTCTTCTCTTTTTAGGTGACATTGTGCCCCGTAGACTCTTGCAACTCCGCCGCCAGCTCTATCTCTCCCACCTGTTCCTGCAACCAGCACCCTTTTCCGATGAACGACCTCCATATCACCCACATCCTCCAATTCGCCTCGTAGGTGTTCACTGTATTCGAAGCTGTAACTCTCCGAAGGCGTATCCTTATTTCTCAACACATCTGTCGCTCTCCGTCCCTCAGTTCCTGCAGTCTCTCGGGAATCTTCTCTACCGTGCACCTCGCCGGTACATCGGCCAGTCTGTTGTCTATCCCCCGTATCCGCCTTGCCTGGAAACACCAACCCCCCCTGCTTCCAATCATCATCATCAGCGCCCCGACTCGTACCTGCCTCCTTCCCCCCCCCCCCGCCCCCCCTTTACCCAGGTACCGCCGCCGCGTTTTCTGCTCTCAAAGACTGCTTGCCCCCTCCTGACCGGTCTTTCTCCTTGAGTGTCAACCGTCACGCGCGCAGTCATACCCACAGCCATGACCTCCAGCGAGTTTAAGGAAACTGCATCGTCCATCGCCTGACCCCCTGAATTCGTCCTTTTCTGCACCTCTACCGGGAAATGAGTCTCCAGTACACCCCTCTACATGCACCTTACACCTGTGATGCGTGCTACAATAGAGATATGTGGTACTTTTCATTCAAATATTTTCTGGTTCCCGGAGCTCCTCAGCTGAGGAACTACCCGGTACCCCCATTTCAGTTGCGTTTTGATTCGGCCTACAGCTAGAGTAGGCCGAATTGTTCGTCGGGTTAGGCCAATTTGGTTGATGAAAAGACAGGTTAGGATGAGGCATGGAGCTCCTCTAGTCGGGAGCCTCAGAAATAGTACGTGCCACCCCATCGCAGTTAACAAAACGTGGAAAAAACACGACCTACTCGCCAGCTGCTTTACGAAGCTGGAAGACGGCGCTGTGATAATTTCTCCCCCCCCCCCCCCCCCCCCCCTTCCCCTATTTATGATCATACGACTACGGCCATGCATGATAATGAGTACACCGCCCGCCTCCCGCTCCTCTCACCTAAAACAACCACCACCCTGCGCCTTCCATGAATTCGCGTGACAGTGTAAAACCCGTCTCGCTTCACTCTGTTTCCTGTACCTGTCCCACCCCTCCGGGCCCGCTCAGCCCCATGAAGATGCAGATTGTAACCCTCAGACGCCGACGGACGAAGCACCGTCCGCGCCGGAATGCTCAGGATGCGTGGAACAAGTTATCTGCTGGAACTACTGTTCCATGATACTTATTTTTACCGCTACCATGTTCCGTCCCGCCTGCCAATGCGCCAATAGTTGAGCGGCATAGATAAATAACCGTTCCTGGCCACAGCTGAGGTGCTAACACGTCACCGATGATGAGCAAGAGATCAGACACCGGCTGCGACTGAAAGCCTAAAGTAGTTCGGACACCAACGAAACAGCGCTAAAAGGCCATGATCGCGATGCGTCGAATCACGCGCAACTACTGTACTCGTACGGTGCAGCATATATATCAACCGAAAGCCAGGGAAGAGTGTTGGGGAGCGTATTTATGAAAGTTGCGGCCAATTTCATTCCAGATTCATGGTAGAAACGAGGACGCATACCTCCGGGTGTAAACAGCCTTCCCACCTATGCTAAGCTTTTCATAACCTCCCACCTTTGCTAAGCTGCTCCCCAACATCTTTGGTGGCGGACATCGTGTTCTATATGCCTCCGGTATATTCAGCTGGGCACCTCCTCCGTGTATACGGCATGCTTATGACGATCAACTCGTTGGATTGATTCTCAGAACGACCCCACCTTCCCCTCTTCGCTCGAATCAACTCTTTACAGGCGGACGCGCTTTTTCCGGTTACCAAACAGGCCCCTCATTTATCATCTCGTACTACTGCCTGTGTGCCCGTGGGTCATGCAAGCCTGCTACACCACGGCGCTTCCTGCCACCTCGGCGCGGCAAGCACCCCATACATGCTGGGACAGAGTTTGACTGCTTTGTCTGTGTGAACCTCTACCCTACGTGGCGGTTTCGATGATGAGTCTGCCGTGCTACGGTAGGGAGGGTGTATATCGCGTTGGCAGGTTCTTCACACATGATAATCTCTGTCATCGACTCCAAACACGGTTGAGAGACAGGTTGTATCCGCCACCCGGCGAGCAATCCCAGTGGCTAGGCACGTCACAAGTGCAAGTTTGTAGTACCAATAAATGGTATTCCCAGTGACATTGGGCGGTTCGACGGTTGAAGAGCCCCGTCAATCACACTGTCGTAGCAAAGCAAACCCCCTCCGCCGCACTGTAGTGGCATGGCATGGACAAAAAAAACTCTATTTTGGCCGTTTAGGGGCCCATGCACTCACCGTTCTTCCCTTGAGGGCTCGAATTTGTTTTAGTTCAACCGCAAGGGAAAATGTTGCCCTGCGCTTCACTGAGCGTTCGGCCGTCGCCTTGGCATGTTCGCCGCCGCCGTTGCTGCTGAAATCTCAGCCGGAGGTATTGCTAGCATCCTCATACATCAGCATACCCCTCTTTGGAGGCTTCGTTGGTGTTGTAATCTCCGGCAATGGTGTTGTAGCTTTGCTCTCCGTTTTACTCGCCTTTTGCAAACATGTGTGGTGTTCGTGGGGTCTCCACAAGCGCCAACCAATCAAACAGCGGCGTCGAACAAGTGCGCGATATCACTGTGCGAATGCTGCTGGCTATGATAGTTTCTGAGCCACAAGAGGGCTAGGATGACGCAATTGTTTTTCACTCAGATACTTGTTATACTTGTTTACAATTTAACTTGGTCAGTGCCGCTACCGGGTAAGCTGCCAGCGAGGTCCACACTGGTCGCCTTCCGCACCTCCCTCTCACGGTGTGTGCACGTGCCGTTGTAGCCTATTGCCACAACGTCGCCGATCACCTCGCGTATCGCGACCTCGCAACGGGCCATCAGTAGCACTCGTACCATATCGCTAGTGAGCAGCACGCTCTCACATGTTCTCGCTTGGGCCGCCAGATATTCGCAGTTTCCGACTCAGGCGCTATTATTCGTCAGATCGGTTACATTCATTTTCCGTTTTTCTACTGGCCATTGGGCGTGAATTTACAGTACTGTCTCGACGGTTCGAATCGTTAACAGCGATCAAAGGACCACGTACCAAGACAGGGATGTACTGAAGGTTGCTGGCGTCAGAAGAGGTGCAGAAACGCAAGACCAGAGGCGGTCACGTAGTAGACAACTTAGTTCCCATCAACCTGCTGGGGGCAATTACTACGGGAGTGGTCGTGTTTCATGTGATTACAGGCACCGATAAAGTGAGATACATTGGGTAGAACGGGGGGATTAGTTGTGATGAGAGGGGGCTCTGAGGCGGTCGTAAGATGGGCAAAGACATGCAGCGGGGAGGGAAAGGAGGAAGCCAGGGCCGGGATGTGGATAGTGGAGTGATGGAAGCGAAGAAGGGGGTAGCGTTTTACTTGAGGTACGTACAGGGGGTCGATATCGGGCGGTAGAAGACGGATCGATGGGATAGATGCAATACAATGTTATCGCATATGAAACTCCAGCAACTCCCGGAATCTCTTGACAGGCGCAAGAACTGGGGGACAGACAGTGGCACGTGCGTTCTCAACTATTGGGCGAGGGTGCGCGTTGGAGATGCCTTGAACTCGAACTGCGTGCGATGCGAATTGAGAGGTGTGCGCGAGTTGCGAGCCATTCGTTGGGAATGGGTGCTGGCAGCGGATTGAGATGGGGGAGAGGACGTTGGGGGTCAGGTGAGCCGAGTAGAGGGAGACGCTAGTGCCAAGAAAACGAAAACAAGGAGTCGGTACTCGCAGCCGAGTTGGTGGGGATCGGTGTTTTCCCTGATCAGTTCGTGGGGCTGCCAAGGCCATTAGGGCATTGGGTAAAACGCTCGTCAGGTCGGCGAACCAAGGCTTCAAGAAGGCGTATGTAGAGAAGGGTGCTCATAAAAAAAGGGGCAGACATGGGTAAGGGGAGTTCCGCCGTATCCATTACCGCTTACGGAGGTGGGCGTGACAGTTTTTAGGGAGAACAACCAGCAGGTAGTAATCAGCCGGACATGAGTCAGCCAAGGCAGAAGCGATATACAGGTGATCAAAGGAGGACCAGGGGGGCGAGGAACGACGGACACGGTGGTGGTGAGGATAGGCAAGTGGGTTGCACTGAGAAATGGCAGGGGGGTCAACGGCTTTACCAGAGGAGCTTTTTAGCATGTAGGGGGGTGCTGACTGTCGTCGAGGCAATCTTCCCTGATGGTGAAGTGGGGAGTGGAAGACCGGATGGTAAGGCCTAAGATACATGCTATACCCAATGCTTGGCAACACAAACTGGGCAATACTTTACGGGATGACGAACGAGGAGTGGGGGGAAAGACTGCTTCTGGAGCAGTTATCGTTACCTTGTCAGTAGTACCGAGTCCTTGGAACCCATCTCGACTGACCGCGCGGTCGGGTGTGCACCCCGAGGAAGTTGCCAACGACGCAACTGGGAGGAACATTGTGGCAAACGGTATACAAAATCCTCCTCTTTTGGAACCGAACAGGCCACTTCCGACGTTGAAGGACCTCGTCTAGCGATACCTACTGTCACCACGCCGAGCTAGGCCGAACTTGACAAAGCTGTGTGAGAGCATGCTCGTGGACAACAACTCCCCGGCTCTAGGCATTACTAAAATAAAGGCACGTACCGGGGGGGAGAAGGGGCGACATCTGTGACCACGGCTTGATCCACCAAGTGTATAGAGGAGCAATCGTCCAGCATTCGGTCATCTCAGTGCCCTCAACTCGACTTGTGCTACTCGGAGAGCGGGTTTTGGGAGGATTCCTCGAGCGTCTGGAGAATACCACTACGTTTCGGACAAAAGGCCCCGCCGACGGTGCAGGCGACAGCCAAGTGATAGCGCAAAGATTCGGAATTTTAAAGGCCGACGTTTATGTACTTGTGCTGTCTCTATATTTACACAAGAAGAGCAATCCCCTTTGTTTGCCCTTACCCAGTTCGTCCATGACAGTTAAAACATACGGTGGTGCAGAGCGCTAGTCCTCACTTTATTCCGTGATGGTGTTGTCGCGTATTGAGGTCAATGTCACCCCATCATATCCTATGTTTTCACCCCACGCTCGACCGTCGTCTCACGTCTGTTGGTGTATTTGTTGGCGTGCTTGTTCGCGCCAGGTACTTCTGGTCCCTCGATCATTGCTACAAAAAGAACATCGCGAACACCTGCCTGGCGGCCGTCCCATGCTCATCGTGCTAGCCAACAGGCCACCGTTGAACCCCCTACTACTGCTCTCGCACGTGTCGTTTCCCCCAATGCTTATTTCGGGATGCCCGCCACACCATTGAGAACACAGTAGGCGCACTGGAAGTTGGATACCATGCTCGGTTCACTCTCCATACAGCGTCCAGCCGCCTGCACGTCTAACCTGTACGCCGGTCACCCCCACCCTCCTACGAGCGGCCCCTGGACATGTAAAGGCATCTGTTCCACCTGCTCCAGTTCAGATGTTTTTACTTCGCGAAAGTGCAGCAACGCGCCAACAACCCGCGCTCCTGATCCTCTCTAGCCGGGGTCCTGCGCGACGCGCGTCAACGGGCAGGGTATCAAATGTGTTCGGAGGACTATCTCGCGTCCATGCCTTGACACAGACGGCAGCCTAGAGCCACCTCGAACCTTCGCCCAGATTGACAGACGCTTGCTTAAGTCGGTTTCCCAACCACCCCTCTTGGAGTGAGGGGCATTCCGTGCATTGCCGCTGCTGAGAGTCTCCAACACGTCTATAAGGCGGTGCGAACTATGTCTTTAGGGTGTGGGCTTTAGGGTGTGGGGTTTAGGGCAGGGGGTACGCTCGTCATGCATCTACGGCCCGGAGGGCACTATTGCTTCGCCTCCCGCCATCGACGCGGAGACGCTTATTGATCCTTCCCCCATGTCTCGATCGGCCCCGATGACCATGCTACAGGTAACTTATCTGGTACTTCGACGATCATTCGGCGTGATCTATGGGTGCGGTGTTCATTCACAACGTACGGACTTTGGCAAGCAAGCCGCCTTGTAGAAAGAGGGGAAAACTCGAAGAACTGCCCGTGAGGACATGGAATGCTGGACATTCTCGACATTCGTCGCATTCTGGCGCCGAAAAGTGCATCGCTTGTGTGGCCCTGACGGTTCTTGTTGTTGTGTTTGCTGTTAGGGTGGTCGGCAGAGAAAGGAATTGTATCATTGTGTGTTCAAGGGTATCGGTGGTCGAAAACCTAGGTGTCTATGTGCGCGTTGATATCGTGCAACGGGATCACAATGTTACGTGCTCACGGTCATACTTCAAGAGGTACGCCCGCGAAAGAAGCGAACAACCTTGGGTCGAGTTGACCCGAACGTTCACCACCAAGCCTCCCTTGCAATACGTTGGACTGCTATCATAGTCAATTGGTGGAGCCGCACTATGACCCAATGCCGTTACGGTTTACGGGCTACTAACCCAGCCTGAAAAGTCGCTGGGCATGTACGTCTAAGCAGCGTGTCGCGCGACGACATTGTGTGCCGCGCGTGGCTAACCGCGAACTGTTACGTTTTCGAGGTCAAGCGTTCTCTGTGATAGTATGGTTGGGGGGAGCGCGGACTTGGCTAAAACGAGCTTTGCACCTCGTGTGCCGTGATCGTATGTAATGGGGCAAACACGTCTGGGTTGCCACCGTGCACTGTTTCAAAGAGTACCTCGTAGGCAGAAAAGCAGTGTCGTATCATGCCTGAACCCGCGTGCTTAATACCGGCAGCGTCTCACTGCACCACCACGTACTAT
Organism: Nereocystis luetkeana; assembly: GCA_031213475.1. NCBI lineage: Eukaryota > Phaeophyceae > Laminariales > Laminariaceae > Nereocystis > Nereocystis luetkeana. The sequence goes on from JARUPZ010000032.1 coordinate 4,479,720, forward strand.
AAACAGTAACTCCCCTGTGGTTTCAGGACGCATGGACCGGGTGGGGCCTCTTACTCGACCGTTCGCTCTCCCCGGTCCTGAAGCAACATGGCTTAGATCGCCATATTATATCACCACGCTCTGCTTGAGTAGAAAGGGGAACGTATGAGACGCATCCAACCCCGAGCATACTGGTAAAAACGAGCGTGTGGAGTCGGTTTGCTTTCTTAGTATTTTCGTGACGGGAGAGGGGGGAGGGGGAGTGAGTGAAAGTGCCTTTAGGCCCAAGGCGGCGACAAAGTATTTTTGTATGCTCTCTCTAGAAGCTTGGATAGTGCGGCGGAGCTTCGTGGGGTTCAGCGAACCGCCGAGGTCACCACGTCAATAATGGACGCGAACATACTGGGGCTGTCCAGCAAATCACTGTGTTTACTTCTGTGTTGGAGCAAGAGCTACTGGTGGTGGACCCGCTGCTGGTTTTAAGTCACCCCACGGTAGGGGCTGCACTTTTTTGGCCAAAGGTTTCTGATCGATTGAGTTCCCCAAGTGAGGAACCAGCCGTTAGGATAAAAATATCAATATTTTATTTGTTTGAGGACTAGCACATAGAAGTGCCGGTCGGGCGTCGCGAACAAATTTCTTCCAAGTATATTGTATCGGGTGAGATATTGAGCTCCTAATGTGAGGGAATCAGGAACTTCTGGTGCACCCCTACCGTGGGATGGCTCTTTTCGTTTCTAAAATGTTGATACTCAGTCCAAGACCGGCAGCGGGTAGTGTCCATGAGTTGCCGGCGTGATCAGCAGCAGTTCTGGTTTGAGCTCGTTAGGGCTTACGGGGGACTAGGCGACATTGGAGCCGGGCAGCGAGGGGAGGGAGTCTCGGCGGGGGCACGCTGGAAAAAAAGCCTGAAATTTCACACAAAACCTTCGTTCATGCGGCGGTCGCCAGGCTGAAGTTCCTGATTCCCAGCATCCAAGATAGAGCACGCCATTTCTCCATTATTAGGGTTTATGGCCTGCCATTGGACGGCAAGCAAGGGTAGTGCTAGTGAGAACGGACTCAACAAGTGGAGGGGGCGTTTGCCGTGTGCTCAAGGTAATCCGTCGGGGTGGTTAAAAACGAGGTCAATACTACAGTACATAAAACCGACAACATACGAAAGTCGACATGGGCGTGGTGGCACTGGTGGGAGCGAGGGGGGCAGGGGTGAGGGAGGGGGTAGTGTGCCACCTTCACCAGCAGGTCGGGGGTGGGAGGGGAGGGAGGCCGGGATGAGCGAGGGGGGTGGGGGGAGCGAGAGCGGGGGGGGAGGGAAGGGAGCGGGGGGGGGCAGAGAGGGCGGGGGGAGCAAAGGGGGCAGAGGGAGCGGAGAAGGCAAGGAGGGTACGGGTAGCGGGTGGAACGGGAGGAGACGAAGGGCAGGAGGGGGCAGGGGAGGCGGGGAGGGGTGAAAGGAGAAATCCTAGCAGAGAGGCCGGATATAGGGAAGGTGGTGGAGAAGCGGAAACCGGAGGGACGCGAGCGAGTGGTGTAGGGGGGCCGGAAGGGAGAGAGGCGAGGCGAAGAAGCGGGGGGAGAGAAGCCGCAATGAAAGACAGTGGGTCTCGGATTCCAAGCGGCGAGGCTCCAGCAAGATGATCCCCGAAGATTCGGAGTCGGGATTGGGACGCACGCCCGTGCCTTCCTTGGCGATACCAAAGGAGGAGTGACGTGCAGGGTCTGCAATGTCACGCTCTAGGTCGGGCACCGGGCGGCACGCTTTCCATGCGGGCAAGGGCGCCACGTGCTCCACGCTCATTGTGTGATCGAGGTCCTTGCGAGAGGCGCGGCACCGGCACCACTCCACTGCTCGGCAGCCAACTGCGGAGCCCAGCACCCAAGACGAAACGCACTGGAGGCAGCGGTTCAAGCGAATCCTGGTCTCTCGTAATCGGGCTGGGAGGGTGGGGGGGGAGCATGGGCGAAGAGGATCCACGCAGGCGGGATCTTTGGCACATATGGGATCAGAGCAGCCAGGGTATAGGGCTACCACTTGACGGGGCAACATTTCGCTACCAATAACACAGTGCAGCCGCAGTTGACAGGTTCACTAACGCGTCTGAGCATTTACGTGCTTGGTATCCTCAAACCGGGACTCGACGACGCCGAACTCGCTCCTGCGAGCTTTTAGTCATGATATATCATGCCAGTTCTACTCCACTCATCAGATGTCCGGATCAAGAGGCGACAGAGGTCCGCGTTGGTCGAGAGCGAGGACATAGGGCTCCTGCTCCCACGGCTGATGGCGTTTACCTGGGAAGGGGACTCCAGGTCAATGGATACCGACCTTGAAGCTTCGGACGAGGCGAAGCTTGAACTGGCGTCGCCGGCATGTCGCCAAGCCGGAGTGGTCAGAGTGGCAGCACGCAACCTCCTGGCAAAGCCACGATCAGAGGGAAACGAAGAGGCGTGAAACATACTGATGTCCAAGCTTCCATTCGAAGACCACGCTGCCGTATCGGCGGCGGCGGCCGCAGTTCTGGCGAGCGCCACCGAGGAGATGGAAGATGGGAAGATGGGAAGATGGGCATGCTCCCCCGTGGTGCCCGGACGACGAGTACGCCTCCGAGGTGCTCTTTGATGTCATCAGCTCCCGCAGCACCCTCTCGGGCCCCGGAAACGACGGTCAACGATTTTCTCACCTGCAGCCCATCATCCACACCGACACTGGGAGGGAGGGCTTCGGAAAGGTCATGACAGCCTTCTGGTGGAAGATCGTCGACGAGCCGGACGCGTTCCAGAGTTATGGAGGCTCTTTTTGCAGTCGAGCCTCACCGCATTAGGGTAAAATTACCGGCCGGTGTACGTGGACATGACGTAGAGGAGGCTCATCACCGCAGGTGCTACCAGGTATCGAAAGTGACGGCCGCTGTTGGAGGAGGTCAACCGAGAGGTGGGGCAGTTTGGGATCATCGTACCCGGCGGAGTGGAGCATGCGGGTCTCAGGGCTAAAGCCCTCAACGAGACGGGCAACAGGCTAGTTCTCACAGACTGTCCGAACGCCTTTCACACCGTTTTAAACGGCGGTGCTAGCAGAGGCGACCAACTGTGTGTCAGCGCTCACGCCGTTTGTGGCCAAGTGCTATGGCACAAGACCCGCTGACGGATGTTTTCAGGTGGACTCCGGGGAGACCAGGACGATCGCTTTCTCTGGTCCTGCAGGGGGGGGTTATGGGACGGGCAATGTTCTGCCTAGCGTTACGACCGGGACTGGAGCGTTTCCCAGATAATTTTGAGGGAAAATGAGTGGAGGCCTTCGCGTACATCAATGATGTATCTCTCGGCCTTATCAAGGTCACGGCTGACACGGCCAGAGCCTTGGCCTTCCTAAGACGACAGCTAGACGACTTTGGCCTAGTGGTCAATCAAGCCAAGACTGTGGCACTACCACCTAAAGGGTGACGACGTAGGAGATTTTGCTCCTCGAAAGCGTTGGTGTCAACATGCCAGGCGAAGGAGGGGCGACGGTGGTGGGTGCCCCGATCTGCACGGACGAATACGTGATGTGGACCGAGTAATGGGGGTAGTGAGGGATGAAGGGGCGGATCTCTTAGCGCGCTGCCTGGCCAATATGTCGGACAAGGAATCGGTGGTCCTCATCGCCGTAGAATTCCTCGCGCAGAGGACAAGTTACCTGGAAATGGCTCTGTGTACCGATCTGTCCCTCCAAGCATGCAGAAAGGCAGACAATGGGGAGCAGCGGGCGTACGAAAATATCCTGGATCTACCCGGAGCGGCGGAGGCACATCAGAGGCGTTCTACAATAGAGGCTCACTCCGAATTTTCTGAGGTCCCTCACTTAAGGAGCTCCATACCTCATCCGAAAACTGACTTCAGCAAAAATCAAATTGCATCTCGATGAATAATCTCATGACCAAAGTATACAAAAAAAAGTATTTTCCCGAAACAAGGTTGACACTCCGACGATTTTGGATTAAGAGACTCCGTCATCCAGGAAACGTTTTAGCAGAAATGTGCTACCTCTATCGTAGAACGCATCATCAGTCGTTTTTCCAGGAGGGAAGTCCGGGTAATCAGCTGACTCTGGGTCCTCACCATCAAGCCCAAGCACGCCCTTCCACGGGAGCGGCAGGGTTAGGTCTACCGTCGAAGGAAACGAGGCGAATGTCTGCTTCCATTGGAATCAGAGTGGGATCCTACCGGATGTTCCAGCAGACCTCACGGACCAGTTAGGTGACAGCTTGCGGGAGATTCGAGACACATAGGGGGTCTGAAAGGAAGCGATGATTGTTCCCGAGTCTTGGCTGGAATGGGGTCTATAGTAGATGCAGAGGGGAAGCGGGCCCCAAGCCCCCCATAAGGCCGACATGCTGGCTGCGCACGACGTCATCACCGCAATCTCCCGGAACGTCCAAGATAAGTTGGGTACGCTGCTCATCCAGGGCAGGCATGCTGCCCACAGAGCCTCGCTGCCGGGGACGGCACGCCCTCCAGGGCCGGGCGATCCACTGGGGGGGTGCGAAACCAAGGCGTTCGCCAAGACTCGTTGTAGGAGCCTACAAGAGGCAAGGACCACTGCATGCCTTCGGGTGAGGCTAACAGACTCGCTCCGTGTCGCACCCACAACAGAGATGGTAGGCATGGGAAGGCGCTTCATAGAGATCGAGGAACGCGTGGCAGCATATGATGCCCCTGCTGCGATGCAGTTGACGTGAACACTCGGCACGCACGTATCTGTCCCAGAGCTGAGGTGCAAGGGGACCAACGCTAACCACTTCTACACGCTATCTCCCGCACGTCGAAGTGGCTAGGAATTCCACATCGAGTGAAGAGCGGCAGACCGTTAACTGTCGAAACGAACCTGCGGATGGGCATCGTCATCAAGGGAAGAAGTCTTCGAAGCGCTCCAAACAGGCAGTATAGAGGAAAGTCCATTCTACTGGGTGTCACCCGTTCAAACCCGCAAGCGTAGGTACACCTGCGAGGAGGCAGTGCTGATCACAATGGATCAGCTGCCTCTACCTCCGACGCGCGAAAGCGACAACACTACGCTCGTCCGGGGCGTGTGTCCTTCGACGAACGGAGCCACAACCTTTCTACTTCCGTGATCGAAAGCTTTGGGCGCCTCGGAGAAAGCAGCAACTTAATCGACCAGCTATCTAGCTGCTAGCGGTTAGAGTCATGGGGGGGCGAGGTGGAGCATAGGTGGCAAGGAAGGGGGTGGTCAGGGAACGCCTGCTCCAAATTATCTTGGTGACTACCCAGGTCGCCATTTCGAGGAGGGTATCGCGCTTCAAGCTGCAGCTGAGGGACCGCCAGAAGCAAGGAGGAGCAGGGGGGGGGGTGACAGACCCACAACGATGGAATGGGGATGGCCATAGTTAATAGGACCAAATATTGTTAGTAAAAATGGACAAATATGTAGGTTTTATGTATACCATAGGTCCTATTAACTATGGTCCCCCGTAATAAGATTTAGGATACGGTATAAGGAAATAACAAGGACAGCAAATGGGTTAGATACAGCTCAAGCCGGGAGTAGGTACATAAATTAGTTAGAAGTTGTACATGGGGATTTTGTTGTTCCCGTGATTTTCTTCTTTCGGGGTGATCAGGAGTGAGCAACGTTGGAACTCATGCTACACATTGTCGGATGGCAAGCGTAATCTAAATAATAGCAAGAAGAAAAAACGTCGGATAAAAACAAAAGCTGTAAGCCAAACAGCAGTACAGCGGTTGCCCCAGTCCGAGTTATCGATGCCGGTACCGCAACATTCGTCTTCGCTGCATTGCATGCGCTAAATGAACTCGATGCCAAGCTAAATAAGGCGAATTTCCAGATAGGAAGAGCCGTTGCCGGTGGTCGACCGAGGCTGCACTCAACTACCGTAAACCGTTTTGGGCCTTGCATCAGAGGTGAGCCCCGTTGGGAAGTGCTGTAGGTCGTAGAGCTGTCGCGCCGATCCCAATCGATGCGAATGATGCAACCGTACAGTATCTGGAGCCAGAAAGCGTTCGCCGATAAAAATCAATGCTGCTGCAGCAAATTTTCCGGGTGGGGGTAATTGGTCGGCGGTTCCCGGTCCAAGAAAGCAGCACTGACTATTAATAATAGATGTTTTTTTCGAACTCCCAAGATGGGAACAGGAGTTCTGTCTACACGTCAACAAAAACAAATCCCTACAACAACAGCCTCCAAACTTCCATACACTTCGCATCGTCGCTCAAATCACGGCCTCGTGTCACGTCCAAAATCAAAGCGCCTCCCACATCGCCTCCCAACCCCTTTCCTCCCCTTCCTTGTACTCGCATATCCGGCAATGCTGAGTGTGTAACGTGCAGAACGGTCGCACGAAGAAGTGCCACATATAGACTACCAGGTAGGGTGGTAGGGTAGCGCACCACCAACTACAGAATGGGCACCGTGACACTAGCAACGAACACAGGCGAGTCAATCCGGCCAACGATAGTAATGGGTGATGGAGGATTACATGTGGCAGGTCGCAATAGGTCAAGATATCCTATTTATTTCCTGTTTCGGCTGTCTGCAAGTTATTGTGAGCCTCGGCACTTCTCCTTATTGTGAGGGTACTCGATGGAATGATTGATCACCACCACCACCACCACCACCACCACCATAAGCTATCTTCATACCCTATTATGGCTGTCGCGAGCTCGTCTGAGCCCCGCTCCTGACAAAACCCACAGCCCCGCCATTCTCAATCCATGCAGCACGCCGCATTTATTTCAAATTTGAGATTTTACGATTTTACGGTAAAAGTGGAGTTGTCATCGAGTTCAATAACGTTGTTCCGATAGGGAACAGGGGTTCCAAGAAACGGTAGATGTTCCGCGTCCGCTGCCACTCAGCTGTGCTCTCCGCCGAAAACCTGTTTCTCACTTATCACTCTGCTTACGCCCGGGGGTGGTTTTCCTGGCCCTCCGGCCCTTGCCGGCCCTTGGGCCGGCGCGGCGCGCCGGAGATGAGCCACAAGGGAAGAGGACTGCAGGTCGGTGGTGGGCCGATCTGGTCTCCCACGCCTTCACGCTCGCTTGGTGCGCTAGGGTTCTGCGTCGAGAAAGGTGAGTTTGAACTTTGAACGGTCGGTCGGCGGTCGGGCAACTCTTTGCAACCTTGAACCAGTTATTTTGTCATGCTGGTGTATTTCGGGTTGTGCGCTCGCTGGGTACATTGCGTTCGGCTCTGGCTGTGGAGGTCATGCCCGTCGGCTTTCGGGGGGTATATATGTATCCATAGGTGATTGTAAGGGTCTGGTACTCAATACCAGGCGATGACCGCCCCGTGTGCACTAACTCGCATGTGTGTGTAAGTCTGTCCCTTCCTAATGCCGTGTCCCCCCTCCCCCACCTTCCTCGTGTGCATACCAGGTACGAGCAGAAGCCGACATCCCGACACGGCACCTCTGTAGGCGTGAACTGGCGGCGTAGTCCTCGGCTACGGCGGAATTGCCTCTGGAGGAGGACGACACCCCTCTGGCCGGGAAAATAACGTGAGTCTCTTGCTTCTTCCGCCGTGTGACGTGGAATGACCCGCCAGTCGCCAAATTGTGTCACCGACGCGATTGCGTACGATATTTTCAAGCAAATCCAGCGAATCAACACACGAACTGCACAGCCAACAATGCGGCCGTCGTTGGTCAGTCAAGAGTAGCAAACAAAAAAAAACTTTCCGGCTCACTCCCACCAACCCGCGTGGATCTCGATGTCCGTTTGTTCCGTGCCCGCGTCGACATGATGCAGGAAAGGAGAGTCACGTGGCGAAGCCAGGGACAAGCGGGGCACGCAGAAGGCAGCATCATGGCACGGCTGAGGGGAAGACACCATCAGCGCCGTGTCGATGTTGCTGTTGACACATTGCTGGTTCCGATCGTGCATTTCGTTGACGTTCAGTTTGGGTTCCAGTTGAGTGTAGCAAGGTTGTCAAAGAGAGTCGGGCTATAGGAGTAGATAGCCGGTGTTGCTCGCGACGGGCGCTTGGATGTTCCGCCGGTATCGGTGCCAAGGAGTTCTTCCTGCCGTACAGAGCGTTTCTGTCGTTTGGAGTTGCACATGAGAATTACCTCTGGTGGGAGGCAGGCCTCTTCCTACAGGCTGTAAGTACGAACACAGGTTTCTGGCGCCAGGCCGCTGCTTTTCGTGGCGACTAGAGTTGTGCGTCCGGTTCTCTAGCGCGGTATACCGCGGGTGCTCTCCATGTCATAGACAGTTGTGTTGATGCGGCAGGAAACGAGGGTGGCTCCCCCCCCTCGGCTGTGATCCTGGGTCTGGGTAACTCAGCCTCTCGCGTTAACTCGCGAGGGAAACAAAAATGGCGCCGGGTAATCACGCGGTCCGTCGGGGTTAGTGTTACTGAACACAACACTAAAAATTGCAGTGTTCACTACATTTTTTAATTTTCGGTGAGGTATTGTGAATGCCGCGTTTGAGGTACAATACCTACTTGTGCAAGTCGGTTGTCGCTGGTGAAAACGTCACCGCTCTTTCAGCACAGCCGTACGGGTGACTGTTAGGTGCGCGGGCGAGATGCTCCAGGAGTGTTGTCTGCATGCTGAGGTCGTAGAATTGGAACTCTGCTGTGGGCAAGATACACGAATAGAATTATCTAATATTAACGTTGAACCACAAACGTCTGGCGATTGCAAGTGCGGCTTGCATTCATCCCTCCTTCGAGGATATAGCGTGAGGTACGTTTGGGTTTTAAACCCATAACTTGGGAAGGACTCCCGACGATTGTCAAGTATGAGTAGAAGGGTTGCTTCGCGGCTTGCACGCATCGACCGAGGGCCTGGCTCCCGGGTCTGAAGCGTGGCGTCAATAGTCTCACATATACGGCTACCTTTCTTATACCTGATGTACTGTAGTTGTTGTGACCGTGTAACTTTCTCCGACCCGTTCTACGACAGAAGTAGCACAATTGCGCTGTTTTGTTTCCGAAAGACGTGGTTCCTTGATCCCATATCGTCGGGATGCCAATCTTCATTTCGAAAAAAAAACGTTTTGTTGGCTTGGGCCATGGGATTATTCGCCGCGATGCATGTTGATTTTTGCTGAAGTCAGTTTTCGGGTGAGGTATGGAGCTCCTTAAGCGAGGAGCCTCAGAAAAAATAGGGTGAATGTCTATCGCAGAACGCCTCCTCCTCATCAATCTGTCAAAAGTTGACGTCAAGAAGCGGAGTGTTCTTTTTTACTGCTTGTCCACGGCTTCCGGACTGCTGCTATTGACAGCTCTACGCAACAGGGTTTTGGTAGGCCTGCCATTAAAAAAAACTTCTCATAATAGCATTTGAGCACAATGCCCTTTTTTTGTGCACCTATGTCATGCCCACGTTGCGGAACGGAGCGCCCGACGACACGCGCCGCGTGCCGACACGTCCTACGATAGAGGTAGCACATTTCCGCGTTTTGTTTTTCTGAATAACGAGGCTTCTTGACCCAAAATCGTCGGGATGTCAATCTTGTTTCGAAAAAAGATGTTTTTGTATACTTGGGCGATTTGTCATTATCGGGATGTAATTTGAGTTTTCTGAAGTCGGTTTTCGGGTGAGATGGGAAGCTCCTCACGTGACGAGCCTCAAAAAAATTAGGGTGAACCTATATCGTAGAACGTCTCTGCCCACGCTGCCTTCTTTAGCTTCGCGGGCCTATGCGTCCAACGTTTGTCTGCAGTCTGCCCCGCTTAGCCACCAGGGCCTCGGCCGCGACCAGCCGGGACACTGCGATTTGACTGCCGGCCGTCAGCGGTGCTCGAACGGACTGGTGCGCAATCAAAACAGCCCCACAGTCTCCTCAGCGGAACGCAACATTCTGTGTTTTCTGGTGCTCTTAGGCATGCCCCAATCTTAAATCGCCCCCGGGTAGGTATGTCCACAATGGATACCTGGTTCATAACAATGAGGCGCAAAGCAAGGACGTTAATGTGACCCCCCCTCTCCCGTAGAACCAGTCTGTGCCGGCCTAAACTGGCTTTCATGAGGGCATATGCCTAGAAGAGGTCGGACAAGCAAGTCCAAGAGCAAAAAAACCTGTGTGCAAATCATGTTTCGAGATCATTAGGGCGTTACTGATCTTTAGCTCGTAAACTAAATTTGGTGTACCAGTGTCCGGCGTTCTTCATGATATGCAAGGCGTTTTTGTGCTCAGGTGCACCACGATGTTGGAACAAGTGGCACTACTATCATCATGGAAGTAGCGGACTTCGTTTTATATAGATCCACACCGTTTCCCTCTACCGTAAAATATCCCGATGCCACGCTGTTGAGCTGGACGTCAAGCTAGCGAGAAAAAAACACGGCCTGTAGGAAGATGACAGGACAGAGCACACGTTCTCTCGCCTCAGCTCCAAACATGAAAGGTGGCACTCACGAAGAAGGTACTGAGTTTGCTACACGGCTGAATAGTATACTACCTCTACAGGGCGATACACCCTATACACAGGTACGGTACCTCTACATGGTGATACGCCTTATCATCTAGATAAGTGCTATTCGACTACCAGGTATTAGGCAATTTCGATTTAAAGACGACTCCAAGCCGCTGGTCACTACAGGTTGTTAATATATATGAAGGTCGGGGCATTTTGTATCCCTGGACAGGTTTGCCTACTGAAGAGGTACTTGCTGGTACTCAAGTGCGTTGTTTGCTTAGGGATAGAAGAAGGCCAGCTCTATTCCTTTCGTGCACGCGGAGACTGAGAGCAAGACCCGTGCCTCGCTGGGAAAGCCCCTAGCTTTCCATCTAAGATACGCCTCCCGAGTACTACAAATACGATCCTAATACCTGAACCCAGGTGATTGCCGGGTTTTCAGCCTCATTTAAAGCTGTACCATAACACTAGCCCTCTCTGGTGCCGTATATATATGCAAACTTATGGGAAAATCATGGAAACGCCGATTCCACCATCTAAACCATGAATCGAAGATAGATGCGGCTCCTTAAACCCCACTCTCACACCTCTGGACGGCAAGGTACGTCAAGAAAGAGAAGAAAGGAATTCCTGGACTTAAGGGGCAGGAACAAATCGTCAACGAAAGCCGTCGCCATGCCACCCGCAACGTGGGTAGGGCGAGGAAGTGTCACGGAAAAGTGAAATATTGACACAATAAACGAGGCGGTCCTATTCCCCAGTAGTAAGTGTTGTCAATTTTATCCAGATCGCCCCCAGCTCCCGAGCGGGAGGGGATCGGCAGGACGAGAAGAAAATAACACGGAACACGCCAAAAAACACCTAAACCCAGCCCACAACTCCGGAAACGTGTCCTGTGTCACAAATGAGTGGCGGAACTACCCGGACCAGCGCCGACACTGAGCGGGGTGGTAGGCAGGACAAAATACGCAAAAACCATCCCCAATCCAGCCGAAGAAAGACAAAGCAGGAACATACCGAGCAGAAAAGAACCCGACCCAAAAACTCGGAAAACGTCGAAAAGTAGAAAACCACCCCCCAAAGTCCAGGAAAATTAAAACGGCAAAAAAAAAAATCGAGTGCAGCCGAGAAGCGAAAAATAGTTATCCACGGCAGCGCCTGGAGATTCATCTAAGTTAGGCTGGACCCCCCGTGCAAACGCGCTAGCCAAGTGTATTTACAGACACCCAAGTCCTGCCGACGACGCCACTTGTTAAGGTCGGAACACTGTGTACTCCTAGGCAGGCTTGTCTATTGAGCAGGTACTCGTTGGTATTCACGTGTGCTGTTTGCTTAAAGATAGAAGAAGAGCAGCTTTATTACTTTCGTGCACGGACGGGGAGACAGAGAGCAAGGCTCGTGCCTAGCTGGGGAAAACCATGGTTTTCCACGTAATATACGCCTCCCAACTACTGCAAATACGATCCCAATAATACCTGAACCCGGGCAATTACCGGGCTTTCTGCCTCATTTAAAGCAGTACCATACCAAGGTCACCTCATAACGGCACCACCACTCACTACTGTATTGACAATCAACTCTATATATTAATATACTATTAATAGAGTAGGGTTCTCGTTTACTTCAGCCTTGGAGTCTACAGTATAAACCTGGACCAGCGCGTCGCCGATCTTCTCGGACCCCTTAGTTCATCTTCTCCTGAATGAAACGCCCCTTCGTAGCGGGCCCGACCCTGCCAAGACCCCCTCGGTTGACCGCGAGCGGCAGCCCTCCTTATTGGAGCGTTTAAACCCCGACCAGCACGTCAGTTCAGTCTCCTGCAAGTAAGTGTGGCACAAACTGCCGCCGGTGCATCTCAAAGAAATCTCGTTCGATTTCCACGGCCCGGGTTGGGACCTCCACATCACAAGAACCCAGCTAGGAAACACCCTCACTGACTTCGCAGATAGATGTAGTTTCCACGTCATTTACCGACTTTGGCTCGTGTTCCCTCCAGCCGTTCGAGATTTCGATTCCGCCTGGCAGCAGCCCACCAGTGAGCGGGGGGTTCGGCGATGGCTTTCGTTGACGATATATCCCTGCCCCTTAAGGCTAGGCCTTCCTTTTTTTTCTTTTCTTTTTACGTACGATATACTGTACCTTTTGGGCTTCGTTGCCTCTTCGTTCAGAAGTGTGGGAGTGGGTTTTGAGGAGCCGCATCTTCGACTCGTGTTCTAGTTCGTGGAATCGGGGTTTCCATGACTTCCCCATAATTCTGCTTATATGGCTCATCAGCGTGGGCTAGCGTTATACCGCCTTGAATAAGGCTGAAATCCCGGTAATTACCTAGGTTCAAGTATTTATTGGGATCGTATTTGTAGTACTTGGAAGGCGTATCTTAGATGGAAAACCTGGGGGTTTCCCAGCGAGGCTCGAGCTTGGCTCTCAGTCTCCGCGTGCACGAAAGGAATAAAGCTGCTCTTCTTATATCTCTAAGAAAACAACACACGTGAGAACCAACGAGTACCGACTTGATAGGCAAATCTGTGCCCAGGGATACAAAGTATCCCGACCTTGATCATAACACCTCACTGTATGATAGGTGGCCACCACGGATCGATGCAGCAAATGTTATGGTATCCCCTCTCCCCTATTGCGGCATTTTGATTTGTAGCAAGCGTCCCCTCATCATCATACCTGGCAGGCGTTATCGCCTGCCTTTCTGATGAGTGCCTCGCTCCTTCGTTCAGAATACATATAATATATATATATATATATATATGTGGCGAGGCAAGCAACAAGTAATAAATACAAGAGCCGCCAAAACCTCGTAATAACTTCTAACATCGTCACAAAACCACCGTGTGTGAGTGACCACATACTGCTTTACACTTGACAGCAGGCCATTGGATCGGCGCTTATGCTCTCAGTCATTTTAGCTCAGTTCCTCCCTGAAATCCTGCCTATACTGTTACAGCTGACCTCCTCTTGTGTGCCGCTATCGGCTCGGTCTCACCTCGATAGCCAGCTGTTGTCGTTCGTTGAGAGAGTCCTCATGGGGATTTCCTCCGTACCTCGCTCGTTCCTGAATCCTCTCTGGCCACGGGGTGGCCAGAGAGGACGTGGCCGGAGAGGATTTAGGAGCGAGGTACGGAGGAAATCTCCGTGAGGACTCTCTCAACGAACGACAACAATTAGCTGGCTATCGAGGTGAGACCGAGCCGATAGCGGCGCACAAGAGAAGGCAGCTGCTGTAACAATACCTGTGGTCACAAAAACAGGCTGTAAACAAAATGCATCTTGAAATGGGAGAAAACAGAGACATGTAAATAGTGCGCACGGCTCACATCAGTATCACATACCGATACCAGGTACACCAGTGTTACTGTAGTAGTAGTCCGTAAGGGAAACCGTACTAACGAGCTTGTGGTATACCATCCCATATCACTTGCGACCAAATACTACCGGGAACATATTATCCGTGTTATTATATGTATACGAGGTACTCGAAAAAAAGAGTAGAGGAAAGAGCAAAAAGAAAAGCACCGAAGAGCGAAAAGAAAGAAGAAATTAGTATATTATTAAGGGTTTTTGCCAAAATCAGGTATACCTGGCCACTTTTCGGCCAAAATCGGTTACAGTCTAAAAACAAGTACAAAACACTCGCCAGGAGCCCTGCTATTGGCCAAGCTGGCATTGTAACTGATTTTGGCTCGAAAATGCCAAGGTACACCTCTTCTTTTCTACTCTGTCTAGCTTTCAACTGATTTTGGCCAACTTTGAACCAATCAGAGAGGCCATACGTTCACTGTTTTTTCTCTGCGTACATATTATATGTCTGCCCTCCCTCGGTTGAAATTTTTCAGTATTAACGTATAAACTCGTACTCGTACGTCGTACGTAAAAATACGTTTTTGCACATGCATACCTGCGTACGTTGGTTTCACTTTTTCTTTTTTGGGGGGGGTGTTTCAGATATTTAATAGTTGTCGTGATGCGGCACGGACACTATTAGTAGTTGTTGTGGTGGTTGTCGACGGGTAGAAATAACATTTAAATACGCAGTATGAAGAACACACACACTCTGTGCGTTGTTTTCTATGGCCACAGCAGTCGATACAGCACCATGGTCTTTGTCTGCACCACCCCGCGTCGAGGTGGTCTCAGGTTTGGTAGGACAAGATAATTTCGCGCCGAGCAGGCGGTTCCGCGAGGACGGTCTAGAAGACTTAAAGCTGTGGACGGGGGTGGAGGCTACATATACTCTTGGCGCCCCCGCCGTGGCTAAACGAACGAAGCCTATTAATAGGGTACACCCTAAACAAAACAAAACAATGCAGATTTTGGAGGCCATGTGGCACGTTTTATGATTTAGGTATTCTTTTTTACCGGACTTCGCTTCATGGACAGAACACCTCTCGAGGCGGGGGGTGTTACTTGGTTTTAGTATGTAACTGATTTTGACACAAACGGATCAGGAATACCTGATGTTGGCATTTGCCCTAGTAGTAATAACAGGAAATAGTATTATACGTAGTAACAGGAAAAATAATAAGAAAAAATAATACCTTGTACGTACCTGTACCTTGGTTGGCGAATCAGCTCAGCCCAGTAAAACTCCCAGTTCGACCAATTTATGTATTGCTAAACGGTTCGACGAACAACAGTATAGTACTGCAACAACAGTAGTTACGCGCGCGAACAACAACAACAGCAGTGGTATTAATAGTAGCATTAATAGTATGAATAGTATGAATAGTATTGATAGTATTAATAGGTGTGGGGGCGAAGAATTGAACTGATAGGTGTTTGTGTGTGTGTTCTTCACATTAAACCGTTCTTTCTACCCGTCGACATCCAGCACAACCAGTGTCCGTGCCGATTCTTCAATCCTAGAAGAGATACAAGTTCTGTGGTCACAAAGCTACGCCACAGAGATACTACGTTGCCACGTACCAGTAAGCAGTAAGCACAGCAGTGGGCAATGAAATGCCATATCATCACACAACAGGCACGACATATACATTCTATGAAATAGTGAAACGAAAGGA
Source organism: Nereocystis luetkeana (assembly GCA_031213475.1). Taxonomy (NCBI): domain Eukaryota; class Phaeophyceae; order Laminariales; family Laminariaceae; genus Nereocystis; species Nereocystis luetkeana. The sequence goes on from JARUPZ010000032.1 coordinate 4,495,116, forward strand.
AACAATCAAAGAGAAACAAAAACAAAGAAGAGAAATCGAGAGAGAAGAAGAAAAAAATGAAAGACAAAAAAGAAAAAAATAGAAGGAACAATCTGCCGTGCCCCCCCCCGGCAGGCGAGGTGACAGACACTTACTTGCAAAAAAACGAGCAGGGGAAAAAAAAAGAGCAAAAACACCTCTCTTTTAAATACTTGTGAACAGAGTAAGACAAAGAAGAAAGGGAAAACTGGCGAAGGGGAAATAACAGGCAGATCAAAACCCAAAGCACCCTCCAGGTGGCGGCAGCAGTTTGTGGTACGAGTAGTATAGCCAGGTTCTCCCTGCTAGTCTGCCTGGTACCTTGCTACCCAGACTGCCGTCTCCGCCCTGCGTTCGTCAACTATGCCCAGCCCCTTGGCGTCAGACAATACGAAACATGCAGAGCAGGTTCGTCATCAACCCACGCCACACGGCTTATCAATCGAAAAAAAGAAGAGAACGAAATAAAATGAAAATCACGGAGGATCAGCGCAAGAAAGGAAAAAAAAAAAACGAAAAGAGATGACAAGGGAAGACCACGTTCGAACCAGCTGCACCAGTTGGTGGCACTAGTAGTATAGTCATGTTCTACTTCCTAGTCGGCCTGGTACCTTGCTATCCTGTCTGCTATCTCCTTCCTACTTTCGTCCACCGTAGTTTCCCTCCTACTCCTCCTGTTCCCCCCCCTCTCCGCATTCCCTTGGTCGGGTCTTCTGCCACTTCTCCTGCCCCCCCCCCCCCTCATTCCCTTGGACACCATCCACGGCGGATGATGCGCGGCGCTGCCTACTCATCTCAGCCTCAGCCTCGTGCCACCTAACCATGAACCGTTCGGCTGCTTCAAGGATCCCCCGGTACCACTTCCCCGCCTTTTTGGCTGTAGTGGACCACAACGCGGTCTCAACTCCAAGCACCAAGGGGGCAAGTTCCGTTGACCCTTCGGTGGCTCGGAACTCCCTAAGGTCTTCGACTATGCATCTATGCCAAGTCTTACACTGTCCGCCTGGTCTCGGGTTTTCCCCACCAGCTATCGTCCCGAACATTACCCGACTGGGTACTCGCTCCTTGCTTTGCCGTGCCACGCCCCCCGCAAAGAAGAGCCGCCGTTTACGAATGGTCGTTTGGATGCTTTCGCAACGTGTCATCTTGAGGGCCTTCGCGTACGAGAGGGTGGCATGGTCAGTACGAAGTCGGCGCTGGAAGCCAATGGCTCCCAACAGGACTAGGTGGTGAGCCGTTCGAAGCTTGGCAAAGTGTTCCGCTCTGAGGGTTCACGTCACACACCCGTACAGCAGGGTCTCAATCACCTCGGCCTTCAGCATTCGGACGTTTAGGCTAAGGTGGGCGGTCGTCCTATCATACAACTCCGGGCCGAACCGTTTGAGGCGTGCTCGCATGAGACGGATCCGTCGGTCTATTCCGAGCGAGAGGTCAGCGTTTTCGTGGATAATGACGCCTAGGTATATTAACTGGGTCGTCTACTTATACCTCTGTCCTGCTGCTTCGATGACGAGCGGTGGTGCGAGGGTTGTCTGGTCTGGTGTTTGTAGGAGCGTTGCCTCTGTCTTCTTTTCTGACACCGTGAGGCCTGCTGCTTTGAAGACAGCCACGATGACTATCATCATTTTCGCGATCCCTTCAGCCGACTTCGAGACAATTCCTTCGTCATCGGCGTACAACATGCCCCATACAGACCTTCGCACGCACGCCAACGGCTCCTGCTTCTTTGTTCGAACTACTCCAGCATCACAGAGTTGGACCAAATCCCTTACGATGATTTCGTTTTGGCTGAAGCATACTAGTACGACGTGTAACGCAGCAGCGAAGAACACGTGGAACAGTAACGGTGATAGTACACAGCCTTGCCGCAGCCCCTGCGTGACATCAAACCATTCCGAGTGCTCGTCATCAGTACGCACGCGAGCCCGCATGTCATCGTGGAAGTTACGGATAATTCTCAGCATCTTGGTTGATACGCCAAAGCGTGCGAGTACCTCCCATAACAGCTCTCGGTCGACAGAGTCGTACGCTTTCGGCAGATCAATGAAGCACACGTACAGGGGGGGTTTCCTCTGTCGTCCGAGCTCTTGTAACCGGCGCACGACGAACAACATATCAATCGTTGATCGTGCGTGGCGGAAGCCGCACTGTTCCTTAGGGAGTAGTTCCTCGGTCTCGCAGTAGTAGTTGCTGAGGCGGGACGCGACGATTTTCAACAAAACTCTGCCTGCGTGGGCAACAAGCGAAACCCCTCCGTAGTTATTGCTGTCGGTTCGGTCCTTCCTTTTGTGAAGGGCCTTGATGATCGCATCTTTCCATTGCTGGGGGGCTTCTCCTGTTACCCAAACATTGGCAAGGATGTTGTGAAAGCACTGCGCGAATGCCGAGTGGTCGATTTTCAGGAGTTCGGCCTGGAGACCATCTGGCCCGATAGCTTTCCAATTTGGCATTCCCTTCAGTGCTTCCGGCATTTCGCCCATGGATGGTGCATCTTTAACCCTTTTAGAACCGCAGTCCCGTTCTGGGGACAAACCATTCAAATTTCAAGTAGTTTTGTCCCCAAATGGGACTGCGGTTCTAAAGGGGTTAAGCGACAGTTTAGGCGGTCGCGGTGGCAAGAGGTCGATGATCGTGGGATCGAGTTTCAGCGACTTCGTGTTCAAGAGTTTGTGGTAAAACCCCGCCCATCGTTCACGAATTTGCACCTTATCCCGTTAGAGCGTGCCATCCTCGTCTCTAATGAACTGTTCGCTCCTCGCTTTAGTCCCTTCCAGCCGGTCGCCCCGGTGGTTCAAGTGGTTAACCTCGAATTCTACTTGTTTGAGTCCTGGGTTCGAGCCCTAGGAGGGTCGGACTTTGACTTTATTTGCAAAAATAAAAAAAGGGATTCAATTGTTGAGAGCGCCTTGCAGCGTGGGTAGGCACAATTCGATGCGAGTCGACGAGGGAAGAAAAGGCTGAAATCTTCTCGCGATAAAAATGAAGGCACGTACCGTAGCGGGAAGGGGGGAGAAGAGAGCCTGCTATGTGACCCCGGATCTGAGTTACGAGTTGGAAGGAGAGAGAGAAGAAGATGTGCGAAGATAATAAATGGGATGGAAAAAAAAAAAAAAAAAAAAAAAAATCCTTGTAAAACCCTCTCTGGTCGTTGTTCGCTACGGGTCGTTCGGTTTCGGCAAGGTGCGCTTCGAAGTACGCATGCAGTCCTGCGGTAATCACCTTCTGCAGGTCCGCACACGCAGATCTCAGTGTCTTCCACGCGGTTCTGTCCCGGGGGTGGGCACGCAAGAAATAAATTTCGTGCATCCTCCCTCGCTGTCCATGCTGGTATGAATGCGGCCAAGGTTTAGGCAGACTCACACCATCCATGTCTACAGTGGCGACGTGCAGGGGGTGGTACCTCTTTTCGGCCTCATCAATAATAGCCGTAGTGAAAAACTCAACCATACCAGACGTATTACGGGGCTGGATAGGCTGGTTGAGAGTGGAAAAGACCCTGGCGACTACTCGTTCACGACACTTTCCATCGGACATAAAAAGCTGCCTGTCGAACTCTCGGCGTTTTGTCGGTCTACGTATTTGTCTGTTGGGCGCAAAGTTACCACCGAGTCGGGGTTTGATATTCAAGATGTTGTGGTCTGAGTCAGCCTTAGCTGGGGCAGGAGGCTGTGAGACGACTTTAATATCTTGTGCTCTAGGTCGATGGACTTGACGGGTTTTAGGTTGCAGTCGATGCGCTTACGGTCATTGGGGCTGGTGCCGTTGTGTGTATGCGATATCCCACCCTTGCGCGTGCTGAAAAACGTGTTGGTGGGAGCTAATTTGCAATTGGTGGCGAACGACAGGAGTCGTCTGCCATTATCGTTACGAACATCACGTCCATACGCTCCAAGCACTCTACTTTCATCATCACCGCACCCTTCCATCCTCTGTCCAGTTCGCGCGTTGGCATCCATCAGTACAAACAGACACTCTTTCGTCGGGATCTTTTCCACCAAGCCCTCTAGCTTCTGCCAGAAAATACGTTTCAGTTCGGCGTCCTGGGTACAATCAATTGGAGCATACGCAATGACGAAATTGACTTCCTCGCATTTGCTAGCCAGCTCAAAGCGCATAGACATTAGCCGTTCGTCAACGAACTGATGAGTGTTCACATACTTAATGCACAACGATTCCTTGACAGCTAGACCTACTCCGTACAGCCCTCGCCTGGTAGCTGTTTTTTCCTGGCCTGAACAGAAAACGCGATACCCTGCCGCACGGAACGTCGTGCTGCCGGACCTCCGAGTTTCCTGCAGGCCAATGAAGTCACAACCGAGTTGCCGTCCCTTCGCCAGTAGACGCTCGTCATGTCCGTACCCGTTCTTCCCCTTTACAGCCAGGGTGCGCACATTCTAGGTCGCTACCGCCACAAGTGCCTCCTTCTGTCTCTTACGAGCCTCGCGTGGTGCTTTCTTTGCCAGCCGACGTGAGGCTCGTCCACGCCTCCTTTTTTATTTTATTTTATTTTTTTCTTCTCTATGGCGAATGTGGCTCTCCGTGCCGTAGCCCGGTACGCGCCTTGGTTTCCGTTGGCTGGGTGCGGCCGCCCCAACCCACGCTGACACTCCCATCCTTCCTGTCATGCATGCATACCCACGGTGTGACCAGCCTCTCCACTCCACCGGCTGCCCACGTAGCGCTCTCTGCTGTGGTGATGTGCCCGTCCCGCCTGAGGGATAAACTCCTCGGCGTCGGGGTTAAGAAGAAAAAACATCACGACCACCCCATCCGGTCCTTAAAGCGAGCAGGCCACCAGCCGGACCACGCAAGGTTCTCTCTCTACCTAGCCCGAAGCTCGATGTTCGTGTGACTGTCGCTAGACCGCTGCAGGTCCCGGCGGACTTCCTCGGCCCACCCCAAGGACGGGGCAGGCCGAAGGGGAGAGGTGTGACCGCTGATGATCCGTTGATCGTGTGGCACCGAGAAAATAAAGTCAAGAGGTACCTGGTATATATTAAAAACAAGTTGCTCATCCCATGTATTGTCTTCGCACATCGTCTTCTCTCTCTCCTTCCAACTCGTAACTCAGATCCGGGGTCACATAGCAGGCTCTTCTACCCCCTTCCCGCTACGGTACGTGCCTTCATTTTTATCGCGAGAAGATTTCAGCCTTTTCTTCCCTCGTCGACTCGCATCGAAATTGCCTACCCACGCTGCAAGGCGCTCTCAACAATTGAATCCTTTTTATTTTTATTTTTGCAAATAAAGTCGAATGTCCGACCCACCTGGGGCTCGAACCCAGGACTCAAACACAAGTAGAATTCGAGGTTAACCACTTGAACCATCGGGGCGACCTGCATAATAGCAGGAGGTGGCTTGTAAGGTGGTCCGCGTGCCTATCAAGATCAATTTCGTGGGTTCAAGTCTCACCGAGTGCATGCTCGTAGGGACTTTTTCTTGCACAAAAAAATGATCAGCGGAAAGCGCGAGAGTTATTACGGGGGACCATAGTTAATAGGACCAAATATTGTTAGTAAAAATGGTCAAATATATAGGTTTTTATGTACACCACAGGTCCTATTAACTATGGTCCCCCGTAATAGCTACATTCGATAAAAATCGACGAGCAGTGGGAATGCTTTACCCTATGCGCGACAAAAAATAAAGGCACGTACCGGGGGGGAGAAGGGACGACACCTGTGACCACGGCTTGTCCAGAAGATCGCTGAGGGTAAAACCTCTCCTACGAGTTGGGCTGGAAAGTAAAAGTGATGTAAAAAATAAAAAAATAAAAAAATAAAGGGTCTACGACGTATAGAGAGAGGAAAGCAATAACACAGACAGCAGCATTAACAGTAGTAGTAGTAGTTATATCCAGTTTAAATTACTCATTTATTTGCACGCCCCCAAGTTAAATCTCCTTTCACCCCCCGCGCCTGAACTCTCGTTATATCACAGTTAGTGCTACTCTCGTTATATTATACCTGGTAGTTATAGTGCTATACTTGGCGACAACTAAAGCTTTTACGTACATTGATCGGGCACCAACTACTTCTTTGTGTCACACCACCCTCTCTTGCACAACAACTCTGATAAAAAAATACCGGTATCAGGTACCAGGTATGTGGGAAGCACGCGTGCGTGAGACTGGCACCCTAAAAACGATCCGCGCAATGAATGAGTGCGTGTAACGTGTTGTAGCGGATGCAGGTACCCGACGCGTGTACGTGAGACGGTACGCATATAAAGAGGTCGATATGTCAAAGCGACGTGGGCAATAGATGCGTATGGTGGGTACATAGAGCAGCAGCAAGGAGGGCACTACAGCTGCAGCAGCAGTGCCGTATCAGCTACCTATAGAGCAGTCAGCACTATTATATCAGTCATAGGTTTATGAAGCACGCGCGAGGATGCTGCTGTGGGGGCGCGCGAGTTGTTTGCCCTGCCCTGGGAACCGCGCCCGGCGGCGATGGCCCAATCAGCGAGATATACACTGTGCTTGATGATCTGCCGCGGTGCATTTGTGTACGAGAGCGCTGGCGCAGCTATGGCGCTGCTTGAAAACTCTTACCACCTACCAGCCCCTGCGACAGCCTACACGTACCCGACGAAAACATCTTTGGCGCGGCGGAACCCCCCTCCCCGTCATGGCATGTTGGCCAATCACGAAGTGCCATTTGCATTTTGGGTGTGGAATCATGGAATGTAGATCAGAAAATTCCCGAAGAACATTATTTGTGTTTCTTTAAAAAATGCCAATTCCACAAAGTGGAGAACTGGGCCAGCCGAAATATATTGATTTTTATGTGAACATCCGCAATCCGGAACAGGGAACATCGAGAACATCCGAGACAGCAGTCCTTGAGGTGAATATAAGATAAAAGCGCCTGCCTCGTCCAATCTGATCTCCACGTGGAGGTCATCTCGGCCGGCCTCGTGTCGCCTACCACAGGAAGAGGCTTGTGCAGGGGAAAAACGAGGAGCATGTCGGCCGCACTAGGTCTGAACAGAGTTAAAGAAGAGCTTGGCGGTGACCAAAGTCAGGCGTTGCTTGGAACCAGATTGATGACGCCCGCAGGGCAAGGAACGGTGGCGGATAATCCTCTCGTAGTACCACCACCAGGAACAGCAGGAGGAGGAGGAGGAGGAGGAGCGCAGGAGGGGGCTGGAGGAGCACGACGAAGAGAAGGAGGGGCGGTGGCAGCAGCACCCGCAATAGCGCCCGTGGCCTCTATGTTCACCGGGTTCCCGGTAGTCGGAGGGTTTTTCAACGCGGCAGCCTTTGCCGCAGCTGCTGCAGCGGTATTCCCAGGAGGCATAATACCCACCACCACCGCCCAGACCAACCCGGCGAACCCCATGATGATGACAAGCCAAGGCACGATGCTAATGAGTCCGGGGAAAACAACGGCAGATTCGCCCACAACGCCTGCGGCAGCAGGGCAAGCTTCGCCTTTAAGTAAGAGGAGGAAGCGGGGACGGGCCGAAGACGGTCAGCCCGAAGTCAAGCCAGAAGCAGGAGGAGGAGGAATCGGTACTACTACTACCGGTGGTGTCGGTGGTGTGGGCGGGTCTCTGATGTCTAAGCTTGAAGGCAACTATCCGCATCAGGATGGCGTCGGGGTGGCGGGAGGGACAGCCGCAGCTGGAGGGGCCGCTGGGAATGGCGTAGGAGGAGCCCCCTGGGTGGGAGGGGCTATGAACGTGCTAACGCCGAACCTGTTTGAGGGGGACATGTCCAACCAGGAGCGGAAGGTAAGAGGCGGGAGAGAGGAGAGAGAGAGAGCTCTACTATTAATATTATTATACTAATAGAACGCAGTTATTTATAGCAGTACCACGATACTTGGAAACACTTTACGTTCAAGTACCAGGTTCATACCTCCGTTCCCCTCGCTGCCTCGGCAAGGAATGCTGCGAGGCATGCCCTATCAGGCTAATAGCGAGTGGGGTAGGTCTTTCTGGCGGGTGTAAGGCCGGACTCACCCTCAAGGAGTGATACCTTCTTGCTGCTGCCTGTGGCCGCGAGGCTCAGGCGGCAGTAGAGTTGGGTCGTACGTGGTGCGTCAGGCACGGAGACCTACGATTCGCGCGTCTTTTTAGGCAGCTGCGGCAGAGCAGCAATGCTCAATCGGGGGGTCCGTGCGCGGAGGCAGGCGCCACCACAGGCCACACTACGGCACAGTCTATTGCGCCGGTAGGAGGCTGGATTCGACGACGAGGGAGGAAGGAGGGAGACTGAGCGTCGACGTGCGGGGAAGAGACGGATTGACCTCCCCCTGCGCGAGAATTTTTATTTCCCAGATCAGAACCGCAAGTGCGAGGAGCATTTTGTTTTTCAGGATGACGGAGAAAGGGAAACGACTGGAAGGGAATGGCACCGAGTGCACGCGCAAAGGAGCGGGTGGATTGGGCCAAGGCGATGATGCGGCCATGAAGAGCGGCAGGAAGACGGTGCATGCATGGAGACCCATGATTTGCGCGCACACTATCATCACGAGAGAAGCAGTCATAGTTTGTTTTTTCCTGGTATTGTTTTTCACGAGGCAGAATAGTATCTACCGGTACTCGTCACTGGTCTTCGTAGTTTAACGAGTTGTATACCCTTCATGGGGAATAACCTACGCAATTATCAGGGACGTGGTTTCCATAACTGTGCTGCACCTTTTTGTGTCAGACAGTCCAGGAAGAGATGGCGATCGTTGATATTCATGTGGTAGTAAGGTTCGATTGCTCCTTTTTTCACTGCATATCCGCGAGTCTTCACTCTGACAGCACTCCAGATAGAAGGCAGGTGTGTTCCTCTTTCGTTTTCACGACTACCGTGCGTTTCGTACGGTGCAGGCAGCACTGCAGACAGCATCCGCTGTAGTCAGCAGCCACGAGTTGGTTAGTGGTCGGAACGGGGGTACTCTTCTATATTATAGTTGAGAGGATATACCCGCGGCCATGTTAGTTCAGTTTTGCACATTGGTTTTATCTTGTGTGCGCTTTCTCCGTCTCGTGTATTTTGAGGCAGCCGAATTTTCGTTTTTTTTTGTTTTTCGGATCTTCCTAGGGCTCCAGCACCTTTGTGTGACCACGGACTCCTTCGTCAGAGAGTTAATGTGAGAACAACAACAACAACAACAACAACAACAATGTACGACAGGCTTCGTAACTTCGTGTGACGCCGAACAGCTCTGCAGGAATAGGTACGAGAATATGGGAATGGGTACGAAAAGAAGTGTCCCGTCACCTTTCCATCGATAGTAAGTATGTTATGTGCTGAAACTGCACCCCCCTCATAGACGGCGATACACATCGGAGGACAGACTACTGCTGTACCCGTACTTGTACACTCGTACCGAGTACCCCGTGGTACCACATCGTGTACTTTTGGTACTGACAGTAATCAGAGGGTGTCTTCGGTAGGGTATAACTGTACCCGAGGTATTTTTTGTGGGCGTACCCAACTTACCGAACCGGTTTTGAGACCGGGTTGAAGTTACCGGAGTGTCGGGTACCAGTATTATATTGCGATCCCACCGAACTTCTCCAAGTATTGGGTACCGGTATCGAGTTCGTACCGAACCACTTCAGTAGGGTAAGTACCCCCCCGTGTACGCGGATAATCGGGGCCCGGCACAGTATTGAGGTCGTACCTAACTTTGCCGAGTGTCGTGTACTGGGATCGAGTTCATACCGAACTTACCGAAGTGTCGAATACGTGTATCGGTATCGAGTTCGTACCGAAATTTGCCAGAGTTTCGGGTAGAGTGTTGAGGCCGTTCCCAACCCCAAACTAACCGAATGGTACATGCCCACGGTGTACTATGGTACGTACCCGACCGACCACACCCTTATGATTGTCAGACTAATCCTGCAGCAGTATACAACTTGCCCAGAAAATCTCTGAGGGTAGAACAGAACCTCCTACGAGTTAGCATACCCTGGTAGGCTGGAAAGTACAAGTGAGGATTAAAAAAAAAAAAAAAAAAAAACTGGTGTGAATGTTCGTCCATGGAGGGGTACAGGGGGCGGATGCGTAAGACTACCCAGGTTTTTCGACTTGCATGTTGCAAGTCTATGATATAGTATAGCCTTATCTTGACTACGAGTACCCTTTTCCCAATTCCAACCCTAACCAATCCGAGTGACACACCTGTACTCTGTACGTACCTTGATACTGGTACGGCTGCTGAGTACAATGTTCTGCTGCTGACGCGGCCCGCTCGTTGGAGCAAGCCCAAGACTTTGAGTTGGGGTTACGTGCGTCCATAAACAGATAACAAACGAGTGAGAACGCGAAATGCCACCGGCAGGCATACACAGCAGTGTGTCGCGCCGAAAAGTGCGGTGCCGGCCTCTGTGGGTACGGCTTATGAGTCCAGGGAAACTGACTCGAAATACGAGTATATATTGCTATTAACCCCTTTAGAACCGCAGTCCCGTTTTGGGGACAAACTATTTGAAATTTGACTGGTTTGTCCCCAAAACGGGACTGCGGTTCTAAAAGTCAATCTTAACGAGGGCTGTTTTTTAGGTATATTTCAGTATTTTCACGAAATTGCGGTATTTGTCGATTTTTTCCTATAGGAAAATACCGAAATTTCGGGAAAATACTGAAAAAAACTGAAAAACACTCCTCGTTGAGTTTGACCCTATAAGAAGTGTAGTAGATACGTGCCTTGGGCTCTCGCGCGACGAATTGTCGTCGTATATAATGATGTGGTGAATGGAAGGATGTGTGAGTGTGTGTTTTCACATTAAACCGTTATTTCTACCCGTCGACATCCAGCACAACCACTGCTGTCCCTGCCGATTCTTCTATCCTAGGAGAGATACAAGTTATGTGGTCACAAAGCTACGCCACAGAGAACAGGTACCTGGTATGCCGTAAGCACAGCTATAGCAGTGAGTGGGCAATGCAATGCCATGTCATCAAACTATAATAGATACGACAGGCACGACATACACATTCTATGAGATAGAGAAACGAAAGGAAACAATCGAAGAGGAAAACAAATCGATATCGACGATTTCACTTTACAGGTACATACATGCGGCTAGTAATAGACGCATGCCCTGTGGAGCCGTGGAGCGTCAGCTGTACGGGCTATCAACCCAACGAATTGTTATGTGGTGAATAGTGGTGAATCGAAGGGAGCGCTCTCGATGGCCAACGCAACGACTTGCATTTCGGTCAATCGAAGGATCGATCTCGATGAAAATTCACGACACATACGCTATACTGCTGTAGATACTACAGACCGCAGTAGTGCTTTACTACACAGATTGGTACTTGGTACGTTTCTTCTTTGTGGAGCGTCGGCTGTAGTGGGCAGTGGTGGCTGTCAGCTGTCAGCGCAACGAAGTGGTTTGTGGTTGATCGAAGGAGCTCTCGATGAATTTTCTCGTGTTACGATACCTGGTATTACACAAATAATTCCCTTCTGAGTCGTGTTACAATGCTATAATAACGACGGCGAAGCAGGCCCAAATCAACCTGCCTTTTTTTTCTTTTTTTTTAATTTTTCTCACCCCTTTCATTATCTTCGCACATCTTCTTCTCTCTCTCCTTCCAACTCGTAACTCAGATCCGGGGTCACATAGCAGGCTCTTCTACCCCCCTTCCCGCTACGGTACGTGCCTTCATTTTTATCGCGAGAAGATTTCAGCCTTTTCTTCCCTCGTCGACTCGCATCGAATTGTGCCCACCCACGCTGCAAGGCGCTCTCAACGATTGAATCCTTTTTTTCCCTGAAGTATCGTGTATAGGTACGGCTATTATACCATCCAGCTACTAAATAAATACTACCAGGTACCTGGTATACAACAACGAACACAGCAGCCTACGGACCTACGGACAGCCGAAACAGCAGTCAGTGTGTTGAGAGATGAGAGCCACAAACAAAACGAAAACATAGTATGAACTACTATTGCTGTAGAGGTCAAAAACGTTCTGGCCACTCTCATATGTGCGCCCAAACATTATTAACAAAAGTGGGTGCTCTGCTATCTACCGGTATGTATTTAGGTTACCTCAAACAAGCCCACCACATGAACCAACACGCAGCACTTCATTGTCACCCCATTCCTCGATTCGGTTCCCCATCCCCCGTTTTCGTTTTCCTGGTTTCGTGTTTCGGTGCAGGAGCGGAGAAAAATTCGGAACCGCATGAGCGCTCAGCAGCACAGGGAGCGGCAGCGGCAGCGTGTGGATACCTTGGAGGACTGTCTCAGGCAGCGGGATCAGGAGATCGCAAATCTCAAGGGAGAAGTGAGGGTGCTAGCAAGAACAACCCGGTGTTTTTTTGTTTTTTTTTCTCATCCCATTCATTATCTTCGCACATCTTCTTCTCTCTCTCCTTCCAACTCGTAACTCAGATCCGGGGTCACATAGCAGGCTCTTCTCCCCCCTTCCCGCTACGGTACGTGCCTTCATTTTTTATCGCGAGAAGATTTCGGCCTTTTCTTCCCTCGTCGACTCGCATCGAATTGTGCCTGGTGTATCGTTGCTTTGGTGTTGGTGGTGTTGGTAGCGGTGGACGTAATGTTAGTGGCGCGGTAGTTTTGCTGATGTTATATAGTACCTGTGTTGATGTGTATGTTTCCGTAGTAGTTGGTGATGTTGTGTCGCTGGTGATGTTGTGTTTGCGTGTTGTCGTCATGGAAGGACTGCGTTGCTGTGTTGTACCAGGTATCTTTTTTTTGTTCTTTGTCGATCGCTGTTGCAACATTTTTATGGTAAACGGATCGCTGTTTCCGCCTTCCAACAAGTACCCCCCCCTCCCCCCTTCTCTCCCGCCTTCCCTGCATGTGCTACCACGGCCGTTTTTCCTGTCGAAAATTGCGCGACCACTTCCTTCTGGCGTCCTCGCCGACACCGCTTCACGTCAAACATGGACACGGACGTCATTTTGGATATTGATGCGGGTGTTAAAATGGGCGTTGATATCGATATGGATTCGGACATGGATATGGATATGGATATGGATATGGATCTGCCAACGGGCGTGGATCGGAAGGTGGCCTCCTTATCAGACAAGAACCGCCGCCTCACCGGCCTTGTCCGCCAACTGGAGGCCGACAGCTGCCCCAACCTCGACGACGTCCTCAACGGGTTGGGGGACGAGTGTCATTCTTCCCTCATCCTGCCGACCCCCGCCTCCTCCTCCTCCTCTTCGTCCCCCCAGTGCGCTGTGGGTGTCACCAAGGAGAAGGACCACGAAGACCGTTACAGCCACCTGCACGCTTCGAACCCAACATCTTCGTTCCTTTCTTGTGTACCTCGTGTGGGCCAGGGGGGTTCGGGGGCGGTCTCGGTTGTGTCGGAGGCGGATGGAATTGTGGACTCGATGGCAGGGGGCGTGGGGGAGGACACGGACGGGAGCGGGGGCGGCGTTACGACGGACCAGGCGCAGTCCTCATCCTCCGAAAGCGACTTCGACGTGAGTGTGTGAAGTCGTGTGTTTGTTGTGTTTTATTGGCCCAACTGATTAGTTTGCCCCCGCCGCTTCTGTGTTTGATTATTTAGCACGGCTCCGCCCGTAGCGCTGCTGTATACCTGTTTTTTTTTTTGTCGGTTTTTATTTTCTAGGCTCGTGTCCGATTGAAAGTGTTTTAGAACTCGCTTCGACCTCCGCTCGGGTTTCACGGACACACAGTTTGGAGTTTGAGTCGGACAAGCTTTGCACTGGTGCTCCAAGTAAAGGAATCAAATCCTGGGGCGTTTTTTGTTTCCAGCTCTTCTTTTTTAGTGTTGCCCAACAGACTGATTGACCTCTCTGGTCTATTCTTCGCCTCTCCCCTTTTACCGTTGGACTTGACGCTTTTTTAGGGAGAACGGTTACTGTAGGACGCTTTTTTTAGTTTTTTCCCTCACACTTTTTTCCTCACACGGATTCGTTGAACTCTAACTCTTCACACACACTGCCTCCCCCAACCTCTCCCAGGCATTTTTCCCCCCCATGTAATTCGGGGAAATAACGTATTGAGCGCCCAGATGTTTGTCGGTGTCTCTGTTGATAGTAGGAACGGTGCTCCGTCCCGAAACGGATGTGTGGTCAATGGTCAAATGACTGATGCAAGCGACAAATGAGTACTCCACCACACCGCTCCTACTCCCCCCCGTGCCTCCTTCCCTGTGCTTGTGCCGGGGTGAACAGGACCTCTCTCCGCTGTCGACCCTGGGCTCTAGGACAGGGGGGGCTCCGAGCACCCCTCCCCTCAGCCCCGCCCGGGATGACGGGAACGCCTCCTCCGTCTCCGGAGATGGCTCGTCACGATCCCCTTCCCCGGCTTTTGCTCTGTCAAAGGCTAACTTCTCTCTACGAGCTTCGTCGTCGTTTTCGTCATTTTCCAAGGCGCGCTTGCCCGTAGCTGAGGCGGCCGTGGCGGGGTTGCCTCGGATTCCGGAGTTCTCAGTCCCAGCGGGCGTTTTTTCTTCGACGCCGTGTGAGGCAGCCGCAGGGGAGGGGAAGGGGGGGGCTTCTTTGGGTTCTTCGCCCGATGGAAGCATTGCTGCTGCTGCTGCCGCCGCCGCTGCTACAGCAGGGGGAGCGGGAGGGGTGGTTCCGGAGGGAGGCTTGTGCGCGGGGCTGCTGTCATCTGGCACGGGGCAAGGGGTAGGAGGAGGTGGAGAGGAGGGAGTGGCAGGGGGGGCAGGGGAGGGAGAAAATTGTGGGAAGGACGAAGATGAGCCCATGGAAATATCAGGCGTGTTTGGGACGGGGACGGGGGCGGTGGACGAAGACGACCTCACTATGGGGGCCCTGGACCCGATGGAGATCGACGCCCTCCTAGCCTGTGCCGACGAGGACAGCTTCAAATTTAACAGCGACAACCCCGCGACTACTCCAGCCGCAGCCGCCCCTACGGCCATCTCATCCGAACCAGACAACTTGGAAAGCGGCAACAGCAGCGGGTCTCACATGTCCGACCAGCCAAGCCACGACGGCACCGCTGTGGAGGGAGGGCGAGGAGCGGGGGCACCTAGGAGATTGGGGGGGGGGGTGGCTGGGGCGGTGCTGGCGGGATCGCTGTGCTTGGCGGGGGTGGTTCTCAATAACAACTCGGGGCCACCGGTGAGACGCGGGGAGGGGCTGGGGGGTCTGTTGGCTTCTTGTCCATGGTTGTTCGGTTTCGTGTCCCCTTCTGAAGTCAGGGTTGGTGGTGTCTATGTTATGCCGGTACGTGCCTAGGGCGAGGAGGGATGACGCAGGGTCAATATTCAGTCGTCGTATATAGTATTACTGTTACGGGGGACTATAGTAAATAGGACAAAATAGTGTTGGTAAAAATAGCGAAATATATACCTGGTAGGTGTTTGTGTGTACTGTAGTTCCTATAAAATGGGGTCCCCCGTAAATAGATCGTTTTTTTCTCTCGTTGTTTTGTTCTAGTCCCACCGCCGGTTCCCTCATGTTTCATCCGAACGAAAATAGTTGGTAATACAGCACATGGTGCGCGTGGTTTACGTACTCGGTATGCAACGAACGTACTAAGACACAGCAGACACTACTTTAAACGTGTATTGTTCGCTTGAGGCTGGCTCCTGGTTATGTTTCGCCTGACGTTTTTCGGTGTTTTCTCGGTTCCGTTTGTCCAGCTCGGTGGCGGGAGAGGAGCAACGTTTGGAAGGGAAGTCGTCCGGGCACCTCTGTCCCCAGCACACGCAGGCCGCCGCGTTCTGTCCGCCGTTCAAAACGAGGTTGGGGATGGCGACGAGGCAGAAGAAGGGGAAGGTAACTTTTGCTCACCCGGTATTTAGTTTTTTGTTTCGTTTGCTTCCGTTCCTTTTTGTTTATTTTGTGGAACTGGTAAGAGACGCGCTGTCGCCGCTGGGTGGTGTCGGTGTAGTTGTCGTTTAATTTTTTTCGACCGCCGTTGCTGCTGATGGTGTTTTTTTGTTGTCGCCTTGGTTTGAATCGGTGTTGGTTCAGGTCGCTCCTGTTGTTGTCGTCGCGGTGGTTGTTATCGTATAATAGCCACCGCTATAGTTCTTGTCGTTATTGCCATCGGCATCGCGATCGCTGTCCACCTATTGCTTTCGCCGCCGTTGTTCTCTTTTTTGTTTTTCGCTGGCGTGTGTGCTGGCGTTTTTGCTGGCGTGGTGACTCGCATGTCGCTCATTTTTTTTTCTTTTCTTTTGGTTCGATTTTTTTTGTTCGTCCCGTTTACAGCAGCCGCGTACGGGAACGCCACCGGAGCCGGATCGTGGGTCTTCCACCCCGTGGAAGCGGAGCCGTGGCTATGGAGATCGACGTCGGCGAGAGAGGGGAAAGCGCCATGGCGCTGGACAAGCGCCCTCAACCTTTTCCGCGACGTGAGATATTCCTAACTTCTACAAATGTTCTTGCCTTGTTTGATACTGCTGTGTGGACGAGTACCTGTAATGAATAATCCACTTGGGCTTTTGTTGTTGTTTGCCGCCGTGCCTCAATAGTCTTGTTGTTTGTGTTCCGGGTGCTCGTGTTTACATGCAGGCCTTATTTTGTGCTTCTTGTTGTTTGTTGCGTGCTGATATATTTTGTGTGTGTGAATGTTTTGTTCCCTTTCCAAGTGCTGAACGTGTTATGTTTGGTTTTTGGTAGTTTCTCAACATTTTGTGTTTTTGTGATGCCAAGGGGGGAGGGGAGGTCCGTCCTCTGCTTCCAAAAATGTTGGTCTCTCACTGGAGGACCTTGTCTCTCACATCGTTCGTGTCTTGGTGTGTATATTTTTTGGTGTGTATGATAAACACATACCAGGTACCAGGTAAGAAACAAATGCCGCCACCGCCTCTACCAACCATCACCAACACCACCACTCCTTTACAATAAATATAAATTGACGTCACTCGTCGATCATCAATGGTCAACCTTCTGTCACCGATCAATCGTTAATCACCACCAAACCGCCCCCACCACCACAACATGACGACCACCACCACCAGCCGCAGATGGCCCCGATCGACACCCCAGCACGGCGCACTTCGGCGTTCGACCGTAACCCTTCCTCGCCATCACCACCATCAGCATCGTCACCATCATCGTCACCATCTGCGGTGCGAGAGCACGATGGAGGGGTGCTGCTGGAAGGCGAGCTGGTCGAGTTCCAAGACTTTGTCATCGCCGGACTTTACGATGGGGATGAATCGGCTGGTATTGTCGAGGTGAGATGAGGGAGGGGACGTGAAAACTTTGGCGTTTTGGTGTTGCTGTTGCTGTGGCCGCTGGAGTTGCTGTGGCTACTGCCATTGTGTTTCCGCTTAGGTGGTGAGGCTCTCATTGTCGTGGGCGGTATCGGTATCGTTGACGTCTGTAGTAACTGTAACCTTGACGTTAACGGTAACGATTACCGTGACGTCAACGATAACGGTTACCCTGACGTCAACGGGAATGGTTACGTTGACGTCAACGATAGCGACAACCTCTTTGCCAACGAAAGTATTGCCATGAACGGCAAAAATAAGCGCGAGAAACCACAACAACATACGGGGTATCTACGTCGTATGCACATACCAACTGTCCTTTATGTGCTTGTTTGGTTTGTTTTGCTCAACCGTGTGAATGAATCGGCCCGTGAATCAGGCTGCCAACGCCTTGGCCAGCGACGATGGAGACAGAGACGGAGGGTCAGGCGTAGGAGAAGGTGGCCGGGTTGAAAGCGAACGCCTGGGCCAACAGGCCCCGGACCAGCTGTCCGGGAAGGAGGTCGATCTTTTCTACCGCTCCCCCAACGGTTATATCCATAGCAATGCCAACGGTAATGGTGTGCACGGCATGAACCCCAACAATGGCGACCACCGCACACGCGACGGGTTTAGAGGAGGCGGAAGGGGCGGGGCTGGGCGGGCGGGGATGGGAATGAGGCAGCCCCCCGGGGTGCACGGTGAGGATGTGATGGCGCCCGACCGCACTTCGTACGTCTTCTGCCCTGAAGCCCACGGGATGATGAGGTGGGTCGTGCGTGTTGCACCTGACGTCCCTCTGCCTGGGATTCGTGTGGTCATGCTGTGATTGTTTTTTGTATTCCTCGTTTTTGCTTTTGTTTTTTGTTGCGGGGACATTTTTGGTGCGTGCAGTTATTTTGTGCCACAGCAGTGTTTGTGTGCTTGTATTAGTCCTGACTCCTGTCTTTTGTTTGATAAGGTTTTCGTGTTTTCGTGTTTTCGTGCTGCGTTGTTGATTACGCTCAACAGACCATAATTGCTGGGTTTTCGGGTGTTTCTAGCGGAAATCAATAGTGTTCAGCCGCCGGATAGTGGAAGCTGTGCATTCTCCGTTGAAAAAAAACTGATTCGCTGGGCCTATAGCAAGCAGCATATATGACCGCACATGAAGGAGCCCCTAAAAGGGGTTACCGGCAAGCACGGAAAACACATTATATTACCCCTTTCAACATTCCTACGGACTTACATTATGTGTTTCGTGTTTCGGTTGTGTGTGTTTTTTTTGTTTTCAGCGGGGGGATGATCCAGCGAGCCAATCAGGCCATGTACGACCACCACCACCCGGGGGCGCGGCCGTTCACCTCGGCTGCTGGCGCTGCTGGCAGCGGTGCCCTCACCAGGGCCATCGGTCTTGGTGTTGGGCATGGTGTTGGAGGGGAGAGGATTGCCTTCAAAGGAAGAAGCGAGGTGAGGTGGTGTGTCCGATATTTTGGTGTTTGTTTTGCGGTGGTGAATGGCGGTTGTGTTGGTGTTGGTCGTGCGTGTGTTGCGTTTGATGTGACCGCGGTGTCGATTAGGAAAGGGGGGGCTAAGGGGGGGGTGAGCGGGGGCGGGGTGGGTGGGTGGGGGGGGGGGGCGAAAACATATTTTGTTTACCGTAAAAACGGTGCTGTGGTGGTGGTGATGGTGTTGATGCTGGCGTTCTTGATAAAATGGGGCGAGGTGTGCTCTCCTCCGATCTCTAGCCGGAAGCGATAGACCCAACGCGGCTATAATCGCCAATCGAACGCTACCCAACATCCATACCAGGTGTACAAACAGCTAAAACGACCTCTAACTGTTCCTACTTTTCCTGTGTATTCTACGCCTGGATATAGCAGGTGAAGGTCAACGTCGTGGACTCCCACCACAACCAGCACCAGCTACGGCTCACCCATGGTGGTGATGGCGATGGCGATGAGGATGGCGACAATCTCGGCGCAGACAACGTGAGGTCTTCCTCTCTGGCTGTCGTCAGCAGCAGCAGCGGCGGCGGCGGCAGCAACAGCAACAGCGGCCTCTTTTTCGATGCTTCTGCCATTGGAGAGGGCGGGGAGGGTGCAGAGGCGATTATTGAAGCCGGTGGTGGTGGTGGTGGTGGGGGTAGCGGTGTTGGACGCGGGGGGGGGGGGAGGGGGGATGGGGGCAGGGGCGAGGGCATCCCTAGGAGGAGGGGCCCGGCGCCCATTCACATCGGAGGACAGGAGTCGCTGGATGGCATCATCGGCGAGGAGGGAGGCGCCGCCAACGGTAAATTGTTTTGCGGGGGGGTTTTCCTGCACTTTTGTGTCTAATGTGTGTGTGTTTGGGCTGTACAGAAACAAGTACCTGATTTTCGAGTGCTTTGTCCCCAAAACGGGAGCGTAGTCCTCAAGGGGTTACTGTAGTGGTGTAGTGCTGTGTGTGTGTTTATTTTTCATCGCATTTTTGGTATACTACTGGTACAGTGTTTTTTGTGTTTTTTTTTGTTTTGTTTCGGCGTTGATGGTATTTGTTGTGCGTTCGTCTGCACGAATGTATGTGTGGTTGCATGTTTCTTCGTGTCCTCATCCACTTGCGCGCTGAACAAAGCGTTGCGGTGTTGCAGCATTGCTGCGGCGGTGTCCAGTCGTTTATAGAGAAACCCGCCCCCTTGGTCGAACGATCTGTCCATGCTCTATCCCCCGCGGAATTCGTTGGAGGTTTCCCCTCGAACCTGCGGCGTTCCAATGAACGCGAATGTCTCACAAAAAATCACGTCAACCCATGCTATATTATTCCACGCGTAGTTATTGTCGCCTCAATACAATCACCCCCCCCCCCCCCCCCCCCTCTTTTGTAGGGATGCGAGGGTCTATGGTCATACGACTACGGCCATGCATGAGATCGAGTACATCTCTCCTATCGAGTACACCCCCCCCCCCCCTCTCCCGACACATTTAAGTATACCCCAACCCCCGATACATGATCACTCACTGCCTCCCATCCCCCCTACCCGATGCTAATCGCTTTCCTTCTCACTCAGCGGGATCCGAAGGTTTCCACTCCAGCCTGCGGCGTTCCGACAATGCGGAGTACATGACCATGCTCGTTCCGCCCGGCGCCCTCGACTGGGGGCCCAGCTCTCTCGCGGTACAATCCGCCCTCAACGCAACCAGTGGTGCATCCGCCAATGGCGGCGAGGGGGAGGGGGGGGCGTGGGTTGAGATCGATTGCCGGGTGCTTGACATTCGGCTTGTGCAGGATGTGTCTTTCGCGCCTTGACCGTGTGTGTTGCCCACAAGCGACCCCCAACACTAGCTCCAAGTGTTTTGTGTCCAAAATCGGAGGTGTGGTTGGAAAGGAACCCAGATATATAGCGAGCACAAACATGTGTCGGGTGCAGTCTTGCCGACCATCTAGGGGTAGCGCGCAGCAGCACGACCATCATGGTGTCATGCTAATGCGCGCGTGTCGGCGGGGGTCTCCGGGCGTGATGGTCCGGGTGCAGAGGTCGTGTAACACCCGTAGGTACTCGCGATCGAAGTATCATACGCAGGTTGCCGAGATAATTTTCGACGAAACCCTCGATCTCACGGTTGTGTTTAGTTTTTTGTTTCGTTTTTTGTCTTCGGTATTCCGTGCATCAGGAAAACAACCGGGCTGGTTCGCGTCGGCGATGCTGTAGCCGTAGCCGCCACATTTTATTTCTTGACTCGTTCCCCCCTCAAGACGTGGTCTTTTGTTTCTTTTTTTTTTTCCCCTATAGGCATGTTTTTTTCACCCTTGGAGGCATGCATGCGCCTTGAAATTGAAATCCAAAGGGGTTATATAAAACCCCTTCTGCTCGGTGCAAGAGTGACCCCAACACAAAATCCTCCAAAGTGTTTTGTCTCCTCCAAAAACTTGGGTGCAGTAGTGTAGGGTGTGAATGGGGGGAGATGAAAGAACGGGTCAGCCGGGTTTGCGGGTCAAGCTGCGATACGCGTCCTCTCTGTTTTTATTTTGCACCACCTCTACGTAGTGCCACCACTGCCGAGCATGGGAACAGAGGAGGAAGAGAAGGGAGGGGGGGGGGGGGGAAGGGAAGGAAGGAAGGAAGGAAGGGGGAGAAAGGGGAGGCGAGGGGAAGGGGTGGAGGACGCTCGGGGGGCTCATGCCGTTCGAATCGTGCTCGACCTACGTCTGTACCTCGCAGCTGGAAGGGAGAGATAATATTACATCGTATTTTTTTTTGTGAGAGATGAAGAATATTTTGGGCGGAGAAGTTGATGGGAGAGAGTAGACATTTTTTAGGAAGGGCGGGTACGAAGAGAGGACGAAGATGGTTGAAAGGATCGGTGCAAATAGCTTGGTGCTCGTCGGTTATTTACTGTAGTGGCGGCTGCCGCCGGTTTAGGGGTGCTGCGGGGACGGTGCCGCACCCCCTCCCTCCCCCCCCTCGCTTGTGCAAAAAGTAAATATGGAAACGAACCGAGACACCCCCCCCCCCACCCGCAACCCCACACCCCCGGCCTCACCATGATGTGTCGTTGGAACGGCTTTGGTACAGATGGAGGGTGTCTGCTTGTCGAATGAGGAGTCGGGTGGGTGGGGGTGGATGAGGGGGGTGGGTGTGTTTGCCTTTTCCCGTGGGTGCACAAGCGCGTGGAATCTGGAACGGGTCCAGTGCGAGCAGGGTCTCTTGTCGTGTTTGCTTTTGGTTTCGTTTTAGTCTCGGTTGTTTTATCGATGTTCGGTGATGATTTTTGTTAATTGGGGTTGATGTCTGATTGTTGTGATTGTTGTGATTGGTTCTGAGGTTGAGTTTTGGCGTTTGTTTGTTTTGTTCATGTTGCACATGAATCTTGCCGAAATCTCGCTTGGGCTGGCGGCAGCCTCTTCCAGTGTCCGCAAAACGGAAGCGGAAAGCGAAACGGAAACCGAAGCGAAGCGGAAACCGAAGCCGGAGAGGAAACCGAAGCGGAAACCGAAGAAGAAACAGACGTGGAAACCGAAACGGAACCTGAAAAGGAAACCGAAGTGGAAACCGAAGCGGGAACCAAAGCGGATACCTGAGTCGAGGCGGAGTCCGATACGGAACCTGACCTGTCGTAGTATATATATATACCACGCGAGTAAGCGTGTGGGGTATTTTCGCCGTACTTCGCGAACGAGCTTGTTGGTTGCCTTGAATTGGGGCATGGGCCATGAGTCTTGCTACTGTACGATTGCGTTCACTAGGTCAATGTTTATTGCGAAAACAGCAACAAGCTTCGTCGGCGGGTCCGAGTTGTGGCGTGCTCATGTTTATCGTTCATTGCGTTCCTCCGCTGTGCATAAATTTCAAACGAGTCGGGATCGTCTGGTTTTAGCACGTCTGGATCAAGGTATGATCGCGAGCAAACTGGGCACGAGCAAGTCAAACTGGGCACAAGCAAGTAAGTGCATGTCGCGTGTTTGGTCGACGCGAGAGTTTTTTTTTTTGTTTTGGTTGTCGAGCCCTTTCAATTGTTTGCGTTTTCTTTTTCTTTTAATCGTTTTTTTCTTTCTGTTTTGTTATGGCCCGGCTTCCTGCTGCTTGCTGTTGCTGCGTACCAGGTATACACCCCGAGATGTTCATGGGGATACTTCGAGGTGCATCGGTTGTGTCCGTGTTGCTGTGGTTGTTTGTTGAGCTGCAGTCATGTGTTGTGCGGTAGTGGTATCCCCCACGTACACCCCCCCGCACGCTCCTCGGGGTCAAAAACAAACTGCTGGCTGAACGAAGATCGGGAGTTCGAAGCGCGGTGGAGGCATCTTCTTCGTCGGTCGATGATGAAGTGCAAGAAGTCAAGAGCGAAATAGATGAAAATCGACGAGCAGTGGGAATCCTGAGCCCTTTTCGCCGCAAAACAAGGCATGTAAAACCGGGGGGGGGGGGGGGGGGGCTGTGGTCACGGCTTGTCCGGAAGGTCGCGGCTAAAGAAGTGGTGAACAAGTAATTAAAAGCTCGTACAGTATAATCAAGGAGTATCGAAATGAAAGGGTGAATTGATTGATGCGTGAATGCCGAACTAAATGACAAAACTAGTGCCGACCCTGCTGGAGGCATGCAGGTATTTTGGGTTTTTCATGTCTCGAGTCTCGTGTGAATATACGCGTGAAGGCTTGAAACGCATCCAGCTATTCCGTCAAAATAGGAAAGTAAGGTGGTGGTGCATACCTCGTACGTGCGTAGTGGCGGGCGGAAACATGCGCGTACGCTAACACGGCGAGACCGGGTTCACTATACGAAGTATTACCGTTGTCTTGGAATAGACCTATGTTTTCATGTTCACGGTTTTCCGAAGCGATATTATGCAGATACGGTCAGTCAGCTGCATTAACATACCTCGACGCGCACGTCACCCCGTCGACCGAAACGCTTCCTTCATCATACAAAACCCCAAAAACTTTTGCAGCCAATTTTATCAAGGCCTGTTGACCCTTATTCTCGTCCATCCGGCCCGTCGAGTAAAAAAAAAAATGTAACTCTCCTGCCCTGGGTCCTCAGCAATAATGCACCCGTACAGAGAGAGATTTCCACCAACTAAAAAACCCAACCATAAAAATTGACCAGTCAGAAAACTGCGGGCAAGAAATCTCTTTCTCGTAGTCGAGTTTTCCACACCATACGGGGCGGTATCGTCGCAGGGAATACCACTTTTGTCCCAGAGTCGTTGGATTTTTACACTTATGAAGGCGCGTTGATCCCGGGATGGGACCGTATCCTCCGGGTGCCCGCCTCCATCTTCGGCCACTCATGGCATACGAAAGGGCGTTTGGTCGCCCCTGTTTCCGGCAATCGTGCTCATCCAAACAGGACCCCGTGCCGACAGCAATATGGTACCTGGTATTTGTTTCGAACGCGACCCATACGCCCAACCCGGCGAATTCATCCACGCGTAACCGAAACGCCCTGTATATGCCCGAAATCAGCGAAAATTAAACAAGACTGCAGGACCCCCATAGTCGCGCCGTATGTACAACATGCGCCCCGAGCGAAAAGAGCGTGACCGGCCGCAATCACCGTCAACCCTTTTCAGCCAATTTCACCAAAAAACTCTCGATACCACAGTGTGGGTACATCCCCAAAAAACTCAGGACTCAAAACCTTCACATGGACAACCCCTCCGAGACACGCAACAGAAACGAAACAAAGCGTGACGTCGAACTTTATCAGCCAATTTCATTAACAGCTCTTGACACGGTTAGCGTGGTTGAATCCCTAAAAATCTCTGGATCCCGTAACGGTGTTTTCTCCAAGAGGTCTAACATAAAATGAAAAATAAAAGGTATCACCGCTTGCGGCGGCTCGAAGACACTTGACTTGACTTCACAAGAGATGAGTAAAGAGCAATGCTATCGTCTATGATGAGAAAAAGTACACTAGCGGATCAACAGCATGTTGATGACCAGGAACAAAGGGATGGCCGCAAAAAACGTTGTCGGCCTGTGCTCTGCCCCCAGCTACGCAAACAATAGGCTGTGCAATGCCACTGAACGGGGAGACCCACACACACCATGACATAGGAACACACTACGACAGCTCTCTTGCTAGAATACCAGGTAACACATTACGATAGCCTTTGCGAGAAGATAAGAAAGGAGCATGACGAGGGTCGCCCTGCCGATGCATCTAAATAATATCACGATTTCTGTCGTAAAAAACTACCAGGTAACTGCGAGCGCGTTCGAAAGGCTGTCTCTAAAACAATCAATCAAGCAGAAAATAACAAACGTGAAGGGCTAAAACTTGCGCACAGGCATCTCTAGGGGACCATGATGACCTGCACCAAGTCCAGCTTGAAGCGGGGTAGCGCGAGAGCCATGGTTTCAACCTGGCGCACAGGGTTAAGGTACAACACGAACGGGCGAACGAGGCAGAGGCGCGACTCAAAACATGCGTGCCTGGTTGCCATTTGACGCGGAAAACGAAAAATACCCAGACGAAAAAACACGGAAATGGGTATAGTCAGTTTGAAAAAACAGGGAGCGTCGACAACACGCGGCACACATGTCCCTCTTACACTCTTCAAGGGGACCCGAACTAGCGTGAACCCAAACTAACGTGGGCAACCGGCGATCAGCTTGCCGGAGAAAAACCGGGAGCGGACGTCATAAACATTCCTCGGTAAGAGCCAAACTGACGTGGGCATACCGGGGATCAACTTCTCAGACAGCAGGGCAGTATGTGGCACGTCGCAGCCGATCGGTGCGTATAAGACCTCTACTGCCGTACCAGTACCAGCACAATATATAGGACGAGGAGCGGTACCAGCACCACAGCACTCTCGGGAGGCGTCCCGCTTCAAAACCGGCAGACCATTCTGACGGCGCTCACCCTCGTGTCCCACGACTCCGGTGGCTTGATCGAACTACGGGAGCCCTCAAGCGCATTGCTTGGCGTAAGGTACAAGCCGCTCGAAACGCCCCTCCTAATGCGAAGTACAACGCTCTGACTGTCGTCCCGATCCCGGCGCCCAAAAATCTAATGGGAAAAAACCTGATGCGCAGCCACAGGTAACGCACCACCTGAGGGTCACGTGCGCGGAGCGTTACGATAGAGCGCCAGCGCAGACCTCGACATGCTAAAAAGCACGAGATGAAACATTGGCACCGACAGCATATAGTGGGATTTTAGCGTCGGCCAAATTGTTGAGAACATCAACCGAACTACCCCCGGCCAAGCCGTGTCCAAGTCAAACCGAGGCAAAACGACGTCCCAACACGTAGCGCCGCTTGCGGAAAGATGGCGAGTTGGCTCATCAGGGCGCGTCCCTCATGGCGTCGCATCAGCAGCGTGGCTGCCTGCCAACGGCAGGTACCGAGTTTCGTCTACACCAGGTAAACTGAAATCTCCTCGCCGAATTCTCCCTGCCGGAACCTCCCTAAATTTTCCACGCTCAACCTATTCTAGCGAGGCCAGTTCGCATGTTGGCTTCGACCAAGAAGCTCCTCCAACCCGACAGACTTATCGCACACGATGGAACCGTACAAGTGTTTTCCAGAGTTGCCATAGCCAGACATTATATATTGGCCTAGAGCATGCTTCTCATCCAACCGTACCGGTTATCACACTAACCGATTCTCCCACACGTACCTTTTGAAGCAGGCGACAGCGATGTCGCTTCAAGCGGCGCGATCCATCGCGCCGGCGAGGTCAAACTCTCTCGAGAACGTCCAGTGGCTCGCCGGGCCGTCATGACACTACACAGCAGCTCGACGATTCTGCTTTTGGTTTTGAAGCACGCGGCAGAGAGAGTCGAGGGCGGTGGCAGTTGATGTTACCATACCGTTCGCAGAATATCAACAAAAACCGGCGCGGAGATTCCGCTCCCTCTTTTGCGCGCGGCATTCCACCAGCTACATGTATACGCGGACGAAAGGTGCGAAGCGCTAGAAATATTCCACCGGTACTCATGATTTTATGTTCTTCACAATGTTCAGACTTGGCGTATGGCGAGCGTGCCAGCTCAGCGGCATATCTTCCACTTTCGCTCAATCACAAGCTTCCACTCATCCACCACACCTTCGGGACGAATGCCAACCCCGAATCCCGGTATTCCAAGCTCTTGAATCTCTTTTGGGACCCATGGACACAATAAATAAGTATGGCAACAAACGCAAATGATAAGCGCGGTGTAATCGTAGAGAGTGAGCGTGCAGCATACGATATATAGTCTGATGGCACGCGCGTGTCACACAACCTTTTGCATGGGAGGCAGACATCAAAGCACCCTTCTCTGATCTAGCAGCCACCAACATACTTGTTTTCGCGTGACGGCTGATGCTGCAACCATCGTTTGCATCCCTATATTTTTTGCCCTGCTGCAGTCCCAAAAGGGAGGGGTATTAAGACATGCCTTGACCCCTTTAGCAGCGCACTCCCATATGTGGGGACGAAGCACTCTAATTATAAGTAGCTTGCCCCCAAAACGGGGCTGGGGTCCTAAGAGGGTTAAGGTAACAATACACAAAAAGAAGGACACGTTTCACATCCTCCTTGAACCCTCACCTCGTGTGTGAAACGTGTATTCTTGACCAGGGCCGGCGAAGTCCCCATACTCGTTTGCGCATTCCAGTCGGAAAACATAAGCCGAAGAAGGGCTCAGTCCGCTGATGATCTCGATGGATGGGGCTCCGCAGTTGCAGTATTTTGTACGGGGGTTCGGTCCCCATTCCTTGATCAGGACAGAAAATTGCAGCATCGCAGAAAAAAACGAGGGAGTGCGTCGCCATTCCGACGTGGAGTCGGCGCTAGACGACGCAAGTTGTATGCACGTCGGAGCTCTACCAGGGCAGCACCCGTTGCTTTGGAGAGGCCTCGCACCTCAATCTTGCTGACCACCCACGTCTTACCTTGCCACCGCAGACTCGACACTGCACTATTTTTCGGCACAGATATGTTGGCTGCTGTAGAAGCGCTGTAGACCCGGCACAAAGTCTTCGTGTTCGAGATGGGGCGCGACTGACTGTCTTTCGCCGTCCCGCCTATCATCGTTTCTAGAGGCGGCTCTACCCTTCCCAACCAGACCGTGCGATCCGCACGGCTACGATTGATACTCAAGCATCTCAGCATGCTCAACACGGTTATCGATACTCACTTCGTTGACACGTCGGTATTCCACCTTGTATCGTCTGGCTCTCCCGGACCATGTCAGCGTAAGGGAGTCAAAATTAGACGATTGGCATACCAACTGTGGATGGGCATCCATGCGACTCCAGGATAAAGAGCAGGCCCCGTCCTTGGCCCTCTGGGTTCAGCAACAAGATGCAAAAGCGGCGAGCCTTCGTCGACCTGCTCGAGGGAACAGCAACAACAACAACAATAACAAAAACGAGCCACCATCATCTACTCAAAATATACCGTTGAATTTGTTGGTCTCGGTTGTTTGCTCTGCTCAGATGGTACGAGAAAGAAGAGCGGTAAATATCACGCATCTCGACCAGTATTTAGCGTCCACGGCCTGGTCCAGCCCTACAAAATAAAGCGGTTGACAGTCGGCACTAACTCCTCATCCCGAGAAAGTTCCGCGGGAAGTCTAGGTTCAGGGTTAGAGGCAGGGTCGTGGTTAGTGAGTAAAGTCTGGAGCATTTTACCTATATCGTTTGTCACAGCTGGACCAAGGCCTATACAGCCCTCTCTTCACGGCCGAGGGTGTGTGCTACCTCGTTGCGCGGAAAAGAAGGAGCGTCTTGAGCGACGTGTGAAGGGATAAATCTTGACAACGCCCTGAAACCCTGAGAGGAGGCGGGATAACGTATGCCCCTACCTCGCTCGGGTTAGTGTTGTATGTTCAAAAGCAGAGGGCTCGGTACTCTCCAAGCGCGAGACAGACGGATGAGTGGGACGGTCGGTGGTGTCTCAAAATCCCCTTAGAACTGCCCCCACAGGTTTCGGGACAAACTATTGCGGGGGACCATAGTAAATACCTGGTAGGACCAAATATTGTTAGTCAAAATAGCGAAACATATACGTGTTTGTGTATAGCGTAGGTCCTATTTAATATGGTCCCCCGTAATATTGATACTTGGCATTCGTGAAGGATATTTAGATTCTGCATGCCTAACAAAAAGGGGAATCTGTTATTACGGGGAACCATAGTAAATAGGACCTACGTTACACACAAAAAACTATATATTTACATATTTTTACCCACAATATTTAGTCCTTTTTACTATGGTCCCCCGTGATAGTATATACTGCAGTCCCGTTTCGGGAAAAAATCACTCGATTTCTGGATAGTTTGTCCTAAAAAAGGGTCAAAACATGCTATCACGGGGAATAGTAGTAAATAGGACCTACGGTACACACAAACACCTATATACTTACCTATTTTTACTAATAATATTTGGTCTTATTTACTATGGCCCCCCGTAGTATTTTATTTGTGTCTAGGTGTTCGCGGCGAAGCTTAATCATGGAATGAACTCAGAGTGCGTTTCGAGGGAATTTCTGCTCATGATGGCGCATTTCCATGAGTCCCCCGGGGTCGCCGTCCTTCTGCGCCGTTCCTGGGATCGCTCCTGGTAGGCTCCAAGACACGAGTGAGGTGTTACCGTACATTGGCAGGACAATTTCCGCGGGCTGGGGGACAAAAAATAAATCGTTTAAACGGTATACCCTTCTCCCGCTTGGTGTCCTGGTTCCACGCCGATCCCGACTTGAGCCTTCCAAATTGGCCCCGCATATATAATCACCTCCCGTAACCCATGTGGGAGTACAGTCCCGTCTTGGGGACAAACTACTTGGAATTTGTGTTGTTTGTCCCCGAAACGGCACTGCTGTACTCCTAAAATGGTCAATATACGCCAACTTCGTTTCTCTCAGGTGTAGGCCAACTGGAACCCAGGCCTAGAGCCGGTACGGGCAAACCACCATGGTACTACCGCTGTACAGCAGTGAAAGTCAAAGATGTCAGGAGACATGTCGAGCAAGGTAAAAACGTGCGCTGTCATGGGTGGGGGGACGAGTTTTCCGCGCCAACGCCCACCTGGTACTATTTTGGTGTCAGTCAAGGCACGTCAAGGCAGAGTTGCTGTCTTGTAAAAAGGGCGAACGTGCTGTCTCCAGGCATCTTTGGTAAAAAGAGCAAATTGCCGGCTTCATGGGGGGGGCTCTGTAGGCCAGTAAAAACAGACGGTAGATCATACCCCCTACCAGGAATTCCAGAACATGGTTGGCACGTGCCGTGTACCAGGTACGAGACAACGGGACCGGAATAGTAACGCCGAGTATTGGTCGATTGGTCGATCAGATATGATTGGCCTACTTCAAGGACCGCAGTCCCGTAATGGCGATAAACTATTACGGGGGGCCATAGTTAATAAGACCTATGGCGTGCATAACAAACTATATATTTTTACCATTTTTACTAACAATATTTGTTCCTAATAACTACGGTCCCCCGTAATACTTATAACTTGAGTGGTTTGTCTCCCCAAACGGGAATGCAGTCCTGAAAAGGTTTGGGTTTGGGTTAGGGTTGATAATTATATGCATTCGTCCCGTGCTCAGGGTGTGCCAACCATTTCCCTAAATGAGTGGTAAGTTGCCCTCGATTGTTGATGCTGGGTGGGGAAACTGCGGCAGCCGTACAGCATGGTCGACATACATATATCTATGATCATCCCACCACACGCCATACCCCCATTCTCTGCCATCGGCAAGCCCTCTTCCCGTTAAATAGTTGACAATAAACGATGACCAAGCCAGTCGCCCGTGTGTGTGTGTGTCCTTCACATTAAACCGTTCTTTCTACCCGTCGACATCCAGCACAACCAGTGTCCGTGCCGATTCTTCAATCCTAGAAGAGATACAAGTTGTGTGGTCACATTATAGTGGTACCCCCGAATATACTGCTGTTAATAGCGTTGATTTCGTGAGTTTTTCAAGTCCTACCGTGTTGAAGTTGTGTTATTTTTATTTTTTTTTGCAAAAATGAAAAAGGAACACGTACGTACAATTTTGGTTTATTTGCGAAAATAAAAAAAGGAATCAACTGTGAAATCGCGCAGCGAGGGTAGGCGGCAATTCGACGGGAGTCTTGTAGGGATAAAAATGAAGGCACGAATCGTGGTATGTGTGGGGGGGGGTGTACTCGATCTCATGCATGGCCGTAGTCGTGGGGGGGGCGTACTCATTTGGTGCTTGCTTTAGTCATTTGACCATTCACCACGCATCCCTTTCGAGACGGAGCACCGTTCCTACTCCTGATAGAGCCACCTCCAACAATTGGGCGCTCATTACGTTGTTTCCATATATTACATAGAAACTTTTTGCTAATATTATCTCCTTCCTGTTTGGCCGCCTGTGGCCACCATACGTCTGTCTCCTAGGATAGCGATCGTTTTCTCGCTGCTATCTAGCGCATCAAACTCCTCCATGTCACATTCGTCTATTTCCCTCATCTCTTTCAACACACCTCGTTCCTCCTTGTATATTTCACATTCTCCTACTATGTGAGTTCTACGCCACACGGGCACATATGTGCATCTATTTCCTCCTCCTCTCGGCTACGTACTGGTATACCAGGTACCTCTTTCTTCTTTCTGGCAAGTTCCAGGTCACCTACACGAAAGCGGAGTTTCAGCGTTTTCGCGAAGTCCATTGGGCTGTGCAAATACGATTTTATTCCTATTCCTTCCCGCAATCCCCGGTATATCTCTAGGTGTTTTTTTTTCGATTCCACCTTGTTTCGTAGCGCTAGCCTTTCCCTTCTTTCTATCCTTTCTTTTACTTCTGCCTTGTACTTCCCAAGCCTCCCGGCGGACATCACCTCTCCTTGGTTCCCCCTATATCCTTCCATACTTTCTCAACTACGCTATCCCACCTTATTCCAGCTCGCCCTTTTGTTACTTTCTCCCATACAGCTCAATCAACTATGGGTGGCAACCTCTTTTTTGGCGTGTTTCTTACTTCATATTTTTCCGTTTTCTCATATCTATATGTCTTGAATGGGTGTATTCCCAGTTCTGCTCTTAATTCCGTATTACAGGTACTTGAGAGCATCTTGGGGGATTTTTGAGCTGCTGTCATCTGTATTATACTGTTTCCGACAGTGTCACGAGTTTAGCGCTCCCTTCCCTTACTTCTCCTGCCTATTCCAGCTGTGCTGCTATGACATTGATCTGGACAAATCTCTTGATCTTGGTGTCAAGGCGCGAGTCCGTTAGGATCGCATCGATCTTGCCTATGTGCGCTTTACCCTTTCCTGTTGTTACTTTCGCTACATGTGGATCCCAAGAGCAGTCGATTGAGATCTCCTCGCCCAGGTACGTACGATACTGGTCTAAGGGTCGTTTCTAACTACTGAATGAAATAGCAAAAAACTTGCTTGTTTTTGCAAAGTCATCCTTTCCATAAAGTTGCCAAAACCCTTCTATCGTCGTGAAACACTGCGAATGGTATGTGGCAGTATTTGCCAAATATTCACAACATAACGCCCTCAGATTTTTCGTCAAACCCCTTACAGCAGCAGCGACAGGTAGCCGACGGCACGCCGACGCGCTCTATGGAGTAAATGCTGCCGCAGAAAGGACTCCAGGCGCAGCCAACGTACCTCAGAGGTCGGCAGTTCTTCCAACCCGGCCAAAATCCCTTCGGAAAAGCTGGGACGGCTGGGAAAAGCTGGGACGGCTGCTGTTTGTGATTCTGTTTTAGCCCCCGCACAAAACGATACCCATGTCCCATCCACCCACGGCTCACGGCCAGTGTCGCCAGCCCTATCATCGCTGTGATCAATGCCACCGGGTATCCTTCGTATCTCCCTCTATTCCACAAGTTAGAGCGAGTCTAGCGTGGGGCGTCGTGGGGTGGTCTGGTTTGTACAACCTTGCGTAAGCGTTTTGGGCTAAAATAGCAAATAAATACCAGGTAGCAAATATCACTTTCCATAAACTTTCCAACGAAGCAGAACGGAAAGAGAATATCCAAACAAAACTTTGGCAAGTTTTTTGCTATTTTGGTAAAAAGTCCACATTCCCATAAACTTGCTATTTTGGCAAATAATTTGCCAAATGTGTGTCTTTAGAAATGCCCCTAAGAAGATAAGCAATTCATCTTCTCCCCACTTCCAACTGATTCTTACCGGGTTCACCTCATATATCGTATTCGTTACCATTAATAACAACTACCGGGGGGCGGGGGGGGGGGGGGGCGAAGCCTGCTATGCGACCCCGAATCTGAGTTACGACTACGTACATATTATACCAGGTAGGAGGGAGAGAGCAAAAGAAGGGTGAAGACGCGAAGATACTACTAAAAAATTAAAAAATGGGATCAAAACAATAAAAAGAAAAAAGACAGAAGCATTGGGCGACTCGACCCACGAGGTTCTTATTCGTACGCAGCGATGTGATCGATTTGGATTGACGGACGCGGCTAAACACTAAAAACAGCAATTAATATTAATACCTGGTAGTTGGTACCAGGTAGTTGTTAATATTAATAATAATAGAGCTGTGCTGTACCAAGGTAAGTACTACTGATGCTTAATGCGAGTATTAATACTGCTATTAATAGATACGTGAGAAAATACTTGTACTGCTGTGTATTGTACATACCTGGTACCTGGTATACGATAGGCATGTTTTTTTTTTCAGAGAAAAAAAGTGCCAGGTATGCACTCCAGTCTACCTAGTCGCACCGCATCTCTCTATCTGGGCGATCTCTCTGACGCCCGGCGGAAAACGGAGAAAATTCCCAGGAAAGTGTCGAACAGCGATCGCACAAGGAAGCGAGGCGAACAGGAGCCAGAGCAGCTTTTTTGCTGGGCTATCACCGATTCCATGACTATCATCAGCACGAATACTACCGCAGTAGTAGCTGCATCAAAAAAGAAGACGTATGGTCTGTGGCATTTTTGTTGTACAAGCTCGTGTTCGAGTTCCGACTCGAGCTTGTATCACGCGAGCGAGGACGTGTGCAAACGCAGCAAACTGGTAGGTACCTGGTAGGTATGATATTGTACTTTCGGTCACCAGCGTAAAAAATACCGAGCTCACTCGTGCCTCGTACCTGATACACTAAAGAGACCGGGGTTCCACCCGTTGAGATATCCAGCGCCCAACGGGGCCTGAACCAATAGGTGTACTACCAGCCGTCGCTATCAGCTTCCTCTCCTCCGATTGTGCCAAGCGAGCGCAGCGTAGAATATTACGCACGAAACACACGTGACCGACTGCCGCCGTGTGAGAAGAAGGAGTGGAATATATGTTACGACCAGCAGGTAAAACATTTCGGAGTTCAACATCCTGCGAGGCGGCTTCAAGGCGGATTTTTTTCGCGCCCGCAAAAGAGACACAGGGCCGGGTGGCGTTGCTGCAGACCAACCATCGTTCCGAAAGCTGAACTGACAATTCTGGGCTCGCACACGCACTGCACGCAACCCTTGGACCTTGACCGTTAGACCTTGGCCGGCAGGTCGTTGTGGAAGCTCAGATGTGTCCCAACTCGATTGCAGTGATGCAGCCCGAGACAATTGCTCTCTGAATGACGAATTGGGAGAGAAATGGAACTGATATGGGACAGTGAGTCGGGGATGGCCGTCGTCGCTTTATACACCAGGAAGTGGTGTTCTTTGAGGAGCTGTGGTCTGCTTGGAGCGCTTCCAGGTTAGTGACAAAAGTCTACCTGGCCAGGCTGGGACTACGAGTACAAGTTTGTAGTGAGGCTTAGACGTTACCAGAGTTTGGCTCCATTTTTGTTTTGAGCCTCACGCAGGTTCACTTTAGCCTTTGTTGCATACCAAGTAGGTACAGGTACATACCTAACTGGTATCCTGTAGAACGCTGCAGCAGTACACAGGCAGAGTAGAGGCTGCGGTACTTCTACCTGCTACGCTTAATCCAGAGTAGGATGCACTAGACCAAGAGCAGCAAACGCGCCTAGGGCTAGTCGTGGACTACTGCTGACCCTACTCTACTCTGCTTGTAATGCGGAGCGCTTGAATGTGATGTACCTCGAGCTCTCTCTGCTAAGTTTCTTACCGCGATTACTACGAAACAACTTCGTATTTTGGTCTGCACTTGAGAAATATGCTCGCGAAATCGTGGCTCAGTGCTTCACGAAAAAATAAGAAACTCGGTGTAAGAAATGAAGCTCAACCTGACCAACAAGAGAGGGAAGTAGACATAGATGAAGCACCAGCGATCGACACCCACACGGGATAAGGAGCACTCTCAGAGCATGGAAAAAATAGCCGAGGAAATAGCTTTTGAGAGCGCAGCGAGAGAACAAAAAGTCCTATAAAACATGCAGCGGTTGATGATAACCCAGAACATAAGAAACCACCGTGTAAGAAATGCACCGGTTGTTCAGAATCCGGTAAGAAAGAAACCTTCTCTTTTAAGACATACCAGGTACCAGGTATCGGTGGTGTGTGCACATACTCTAAGGCACTGAGCCTCGACGCCAGATGTGACGACGATGTGGTTCTATGAGGTGCTATGGAAGTTTCCCTACGCGCAACCGGAGGCGGTTCTCCGATCGGAGTGCAATCGTCGTGTTCATCATGCGTCCCATAAGCGTTGTTGGCAGCATGGAGGAATCCCTACGGAACACGTCATACGATTTTGTTGTACCAGGGTATCTATTTATTCAGGTTCGTAAAGTCGCGAAGTGGTCTGTCGCCAAGCTTTCCTTCCGCTTCTGCAAGCAGAACGATGCATCGGAGGGGCTAATGGACCGAGGAAGGGCTACGGAGGGTGACCATCAGGTGGAACTCTACACAACGTGTTTGCCCCATTTTTAATGTGGTGCTTGCAAAGTGCTCCCTCGGTCGAATTTGGTTTAGAGCCTATTATTTCATGTTTCAACTTTTGTTCGTCTTTGGGGAGGTGAACAAAAGAGGGCTACTGACTGTTTTTCTCCTTCCCCTTTCGTCCCTTTCGTCCCCTTTCGCACCCCTCCCCCCCCCCCCCCTCCCGACAACTACGCTTTCTTACCAAATAAACACACCCTGTTATTGCAACGTCGCGTTTAGCAGGGTCAAGAGTCCTGGGGCTTGACAAGGTAAATTCTGTTCGTAGAGGGTCAGCGGGCTGTTGAACGCCACAGCCGAGTTGGCGGCAAGTACTACGTAGCCAGAGTGGAAATTTAGCCGTGGGGCTCTGATCTCTACACCTTCCAGGCCGCCGTGGTAGATACCCTCTACAAGGCCGGGGAGGAAGAGGTGAGAAGTACGTAGGGTGCCCGTTGAACAGCAGGGCTGTGAATGCTTTCTTACACTATTTTCATTGCATGCCGGGTGTTTGGCCAGATTCTAATCTTGTGGCCGCGTTTGGGTTATTGTTTCTGGACTTTCAACTGGTCTCCGCAGTGGATCGTTGACGCCGGCAATTTGAATAGGCGCGTCACGCGGCCTTGTTTTTAGCTATTGTGATTGCGTTCGCCATCCGACAATGCGCGGCAGAACCTTTAACGTTGAACACTGAAAAACATAACAT
Source organism: Nereocystis luetkeana (assembly GCA_031213475.1). NCBI lineage: Eukaryota > Phaeophyceae > Laminariales > Laminariaceae > Nereocystis > Nereocystis luetkeana. Next base: position 4,531,201 of record JARUPZ010000032.1, read on the forward strand.
TCCCCGAAAGAAGAAAACCAAGGGGAACCAAAACAAAATGGAAACCTATGCACGTAGTCTAACTCCCTTCTGTACTACTTCTGCTTAACCTCTATCTAATCCATTTACTGTCGTTGCTCCTTCCTTCTCATTACATTTTTGTTTGCGATCGATACACAGGACAAGAACTTCATGCTCATGGGGTTCATGCCGCATTCATGCCGCATGCTTCGGGATTTTTTTCTTGTTATGGACGGAACGCTCCGTGTAGGTGCAAGGGCTATAGATAAGCGGCAGGATGCACGGCAGTCGGGACTGAGATGACGGGAGTGGGAGCGGGGGTAGGAACGGGTACGTGGGCGGGAGCAGGGGTGGCGCTGAGAGTGGCATTTCCAGTCAGTCGAAGCCCTTGCAGAGGGTGGTGTGGGGAGAAGCGCGGCGGGGGCAAGGGCGGGGGTGGTGGCGGGAGCGGAGGTTTTGCAATCCAGGCTACCCAAGCCCACGAAACGGATGGTCTTGGGGGTAGCAAGGGGGGAAGCACCGGGTAGTGTAGAGGGTTTCAGTTCCATCTGAGCTTTGCAGGCGATGTCGGTTGGGTTTTGGCTGCTAGAATGCTGTACATATGAAACTAAACTCATTCCGGTACTACTGCGTATATGCCCAATGAGCGTGTTGTGTTGCGTTTTGAACAGCGTGTTTGTGGGTATGTTCTGTATAGGAAGGGACGCGGCAGGTTGTTTTTGTTTTGATTCGTTCGTCCTTGCGGGTATTTTTTGCGGGTGTTGATACTGGTTGGATGATACCTGGCACGTGCTTTTGTCGATTTGGCGTGTTTTTATGTATTCGTTGTTCTGGGTGTTTAGCGTTCACTCTTACGCCCTGCTTTCTTGTGATGATTGATGTGCGGTCTTGTACACGTAGCTCTTACCCTGCTACGACTATATTTACTACTGTTGTGCAGAGTGTGTTCATGTGTGTGTACGCGCGTTGCATGTTGCAGGAAGTACAATCCCGTGTGAGAATAGTGGCTCTGTTTGTTCCATTGAAGTAGAATCTGCGTTTTGTCGGACGGCGAACGAACCACCTGGTGACACTAACACACTGATGTGACGAGATAACACCGAGGTGGAGCAGCGACCGAGGCCGTTTATAGCCTTTGGCTTACGCCTCTTCATAGCGGGGTGCGTGAGGCTTTCACTATTTAGTTATTAACTGTTGCTGTGTGTGTCAGAGTGCTCGTTTGCCGTGTGCCGGAAGATAGATTGCGTCTATGCCTTATTTTCATGCACATTGCGAGACCTGCAGAGCACCGGTTCCAACGAACGCCGGTTGCACAAAAGCAGACATGCACACGGTAGCCCGTGGGCCTGGTTTCGTTTCAACGTCTCCCGGGTTGGCCAACGTGTCCAGTTCATATCACAGTTCAATCGATCATGTCATGTGGCTACAATGCATTGCAGCGCAGCAGCTTTTCTGCGGGGTGGGGGGGGCGGCATTATTATCATTTTGATCGTATTAATAGTGTCTTTTAGTACTATTACGGGGGGCCATAGTTAATAGGACCAAATATTGTTAGTAAAAAAGGTTAAATATATAGGTTTTTATGTATACCACAGGTCCTATTAACTATGGTCCCCCGTAATATGATGATACTAAGACCTACTTTGCTAATACTTTACGCTTGCTGTACATACGAAAGGTGCTCATGTATAATACTCGCGGAGAATAGTACGAAGTGTTAAAAATGCTACCACTACCCTTGCTACTGCGACTATACGCGCACCTACCGTCTTATTTTTCCCTGTGACTACTGCTGTAATACCACTACCAGGTATAGTGTACCACCACTACTATACTACCACTACCGTTGCTACTGCTGTACCTACGACTACTGGCCAAAAGAGGGCGATGATGGACCCTGTTCGACAATATTTCCCCGCGTACAACACCCTGGCAAACATACAGCAGAAGAGTAGAGTGTTGCAGCAGTACTGCTACTGCTGTACGACGTTGTAACCAGCCCCGAGGCGCATACAGAAAATCCCAGCATGCTTCGTACGCTGTTTCGAGAGTTAGTCGTGTCTTGCTTCGTGCAAACAAACGCGTGTTGTTGCACAGCAACACAACATATTACACGCAGGCACAAGTCTGAACACAGGTCTGCACACAACTGGGCCACTTTGGCCCAGCGAAGGACACGAGATCAGGCCACAGGCAAGCACCCACGAAGTGTGGCAGTTGAGAGTTTTTTTGGGCCCTGTATCATACGACGATATCCAGTGTGTGATTGGCATTTCAAATTTTAAATACTCAGCGAATACAAAAAACAATCGCTGCAGAAATTGTAAGTATCATATTAAACGAAAAGGGGCAGATGGGCATGTGCCCATCGGTCCCATGGAGTGCCCATTGCCCATTTTTTACTTGAAAAAAAGAAATTTCGTTTTTTTCAGTAACCAAACCACCCCCTCCCCAGGCCACGGCCCAACACGCTACCGCACGCACCCCAGCCACACGCGCATGTACAACGCACGCAAACACGCGACACATGCCGGTGGACGAGAGTTATCAACGCACGAAAACAATGTCGGAGCAGAGAATGTCACCTGTTTTTATGACTTAATAGCTGGAGTACAGGCCGTACGGTAGTGAAACATCGTACATACAGACGGATACTTTACGTATAATATACTGAAGGTGCAACATGATGACAAAAAAAGGAGTGTGATACATCGACAACTCATTCATTCCGGTACCGCGGGTACTAGGTGTACAAGAAGAGACGAGAAGTACAACGGTTGCCGTAGACTTTGGCATCCTTCAGAAGGAGATCATCTCGTACCGTGAGCTACCAGTTAGTTGCCGTTGTAGAAAAAAAAGTTGCAAGCCTAATAATAGGTATATTAGCAATAATTACAGTACCTATCTATGCTGTATTAATAGAAAGGATGTATGTGGGGAACGGAAATTGGGAAATGAGGCAATGCAAACTTGGCTATTATAATAATTCATGAGGCACTCTATCCATTTGGTTACCGTTTACCGTATGTAAAGGATTGAATATCGTCACATACATGCCTGCATGATGCGCAAAATAGATCATAATCATACCAACCACACGTTTGGCGAAGACTCGACCGAGTCGAGAGGTGTGCTCCACGAACCCCCGAGGGGCAGGGCGTGCTTCTGGTGCTTGCTAGGGAGGAAGTCTCCCAATTATGTAGACGGAAGAATAATTGCTTTGACCCCCAGGTCAAGAGCGAAGACCACATGTGGCAAAAGTGGGTTCGCCTCAAAGGAAATCCACAAATAGGAGAGGGGCCGTAAATGACGCGGCCTCTACCGATACGAAAACGCATGTCGTCGTAACTCCTGAAACGGTCCGGATGCGTAACATCCCCCCTAGCATAATGCGACTAACGGAGCAATATGCTATAGCAATCTATGAGTATAAACCAAGGGCGAGGAACCGCAAGGTTCTACACAAAAATAATGGTCTCGGGGCTAGGCAAGAACTAACCGAAAACGCAAGGGCCATCAGAGGGAAATCCCCGATAAAACACCTCATCACCCCTGCCTTTTCACTGCGAGTTTGACTGCCTGGCCAATATTCAATGATGTATATAGTCTCCCTACCACACTTTTTCAACTATGAATACGCGCAGTACACTACCGTATAGGCTTAAACCGCCATCTATGCGTTCTCCGGACGGGTCAAAAGTCAATACCCGTGTGATTTGAGTCCGCCCAAACAAACAGAAAATAAACGAGGAGGTCGCATCATCAACACATCCACGAGGCACAGAAGAGACAACTCCTATCAAAAAAATACCCAACTGACCTTGTCACCAACAGGAACAACTCAATCTCTCACAAACACACAATCGACAACAGAAGCAGAGGTATGCCTCCACGCAAACCATCTCACGAAACGTTCTCGTCGTCATAACATATATATGTCCCACACCCCACAACAAGTATAAGCCCCATGGTCCTACGCCGGACGGTCCCACACCCTTTCATACTAAAACACAAAACAAAGAAGGGCAGGAGCAGAAGGCCATCGTCTCCTCGGCGAACGCTCAGTATCGGTTCGGGTCTGCAACATCTCTATATGGCGGCTAGTCAGCTCCTTCCGAGTTCTAGTCGCGGGGCATTACGATCAATACGTCGGAGCGAGAGAGCAGAGCACGGACACGGCTTCGGAGCGAGCGAGCGAGCGGCGGGCGGGCGGGCAAGACACCGGAGCGAACGCACGGCGTCGGAGCAAGAGAGCGGTGCAGCGAGGCAGAGAGGGAACGGCGCACGGAGGGGGCGGTACACTGGGCTTGATGCTCGAGATCGCTTCAGCTCTCCAACTGCTCCATCTCGCGGCGAGTCAGGTCTCCCCAGTTCTGGTCGCTGTAGCGTACTCGCCAGTATCGGTCTCTGTAGTGGTACACTTGGCCCTGCAGTCGGAGGACGTCACCAAAATCCTTCCAGATAGTGAAACCTATCGAGAACCGGGTCAAAGCTTCGCGGCGAGAGAGGGGCGGACTAGGTTTGACTGAGACGAGGGCTGTGTCAATAGTAGACTGTTGGTTGTACAAATGCCAGAGTGCGGTAAGGCCATCCAACTGCAGCGGGGTGAAGCTTTTTAGCATCTCCTCATTCTCAGCGAACGAGCCAGGCTCTACTCCCTCCCTCCCTCCGTCCCTCCCTCCCTCGACTTTCCCTTGTACTCCCACCTAGCTGGGGGAGATACTCCTACGGCAGGTCACGAGGGAGTCGAACGACGCAGGGTCTACAGCATGCGACGACATCTTGAAATCGGGGCCCCAAGCATACTGTGCGAACTCGTCGGCTAGCGAGTGTCTCAACGTCAGGGGTCGGAGGTGGAATAACCTTGACGTCTGCTACGGACACATTTAAATTTCGGATGAGATGTTTTCTACCTCGCCTCGTTACTTGTACGCTTATTGTACCTGCCTGCACTACTTCCGTGACTCTTGAAGGGCCTGTGTAGTGGTCGTGCTGAAGCTTCCTCTCTCGGTTGTCGCGATGTCTGCTGCTCTCGGACTCGCGCACCAACACGAGGCTTCCCTTCTCAACCAGGACTCCGTACAGCCGGTCGCCCCGGTGGTTCAAGTGGTTAACCTCGAATTCTACCTGTGCTGTTTGAGTCCTGGGTTCGAGCCCCAGGTGGGTCGGACTTTGACTTTATTTGCAAAAATAAAAAAGGATTCAATTGTTGAGAGCGCCTTGCAGCGTGGGTAGGCACAATTCGATGCGGGTCGACGAGGGAAGAAAAGGCTGAAATCTTCTCGCGATAAAAATGAAGGCACGTACCGTAGCGGGAAGGGGGGAGAAGAGCCTGCTATGTGCCCCCGGATCTGAGTTACGAGTTGGAAGGAGAGAGAGAAGAAGATGTGCGAAGATAATGAATAGGATGAGAAAAAAAAAAAAAAAATGTGGCCACAGCACACCAAATTGTGGCTTGGGGAAACCCGAGTTCGATTCTCGGATTGGACACCATGTTATGGATCGTGAGCCTATGAGCCAGGAGGTTTAGGGTCGGGATGAGACCCTGCAAAGTAGGCTATTCATTAGGCACTCTATCCATTTGGATACCGTTTACCGTATGTATAGGATTGAATATCGTCACGTACGTGCCCGCAGGATGCACAAAATAGCTAATAATCATACCGACCTCACGGTTTGGGCGAAGGCCCGACCGAATCGAGAGGTGCGCTCCACTAACCCCCGAGGGGCAGGGCATGCTTCTTGTGTCAAGGAGGAAGTCTCTCAATTATGTAGATTATATTAATAGAGTGATTGCTGTGTACCACAGGTCAAGAGAGAAGACCACGAGTGGCAAGGTGGGTTCGCCTACTACAAGGAAACCCATCCACCAATTGGGGAGGGGCCATAAATGAGGCGGCCCCTACCGATACGAAAACGCATGTCGTCGTAACTCCTGAAACGGTCCTGAACCGGAACCATACTGCTGATTTACGGAAGGATACTCGGTTTATATTGGAATAGCATCTACGCTATATTGTCGGAAGGCAAGCATACAATGACAATACTAGTATTAATTGTGGTATTAATAGTGTCAACCCCATCAGCCAGCCCTATATCACGCGTATCATACTACACTATTAATACCTGCTATTGTATGTATCATGCCCAGTGAGCTTCCACCGCCGTATCTGGCAAGCGGCTCTAGGCATCTATGTATCTATCGGAGAGTCGCACAATATTATGCTAGATTCCCCCGCGCAAGATATATATATATATATATATATATATATCTGCAGGACAACTTGAGTACTACAGCACAGTAGTACCAGTTAAAACTGTTTGTATGTATATATCGATGCTCGGAATGCCGCCCTTCCCCCACAAAACCTGTTCGCGGTGTTGGGCGATTCCGGCCGCGCTCATAGTAGTAGTGCATAACAGCAGACGAAGATAGAATCAGTCGGCGGATTGACGGTCTGATGTTACCGCGAGTTATACATTGTTGGTTATATACTGAAGTATACTCGTAGCACAACTGGGAAGAGCGGCATGTATGTGTGGCTTCCGCCTTCGGCACAACCTTTTGCCCCGCGTGCGTGCACATTCCAACTATAATTTGTTTTGAACGTCTCCACAACAGGTACCTGGTAGCATATTTTTCATTCCGCACCCCCCCTCCCCCCATTCCCCCCCCCCCATGTGATACGTTCATGGAAACAGCGTGATGTCCAAGTCTTTGTTATCGGGGGTGTTTCTCTATTGCAGTATAGGAATAGGAACGGTGCTCCATCTCGAAAGGGATGCGTGGCCACTGGGCAAAATGACTAAGGCAAACAGCAAAAAGGTAACCCCCCCCCCCCCCTCCTCGCAGGATATCACGCAAAAAGGTAAACGTATACGATACACAGGCAGGCATGCGTTTGGTGGAGACCTAAACCAGTGTAGAAGTCATCGTGTCCCGTATGATTATTTATACTCCGTACTACGGGTATATTTGAATGTACATGTGGGTTCCAGGTTCTCGACCAGGCCGTCGCATGGTTATTGTCCCGCGGAGGTCCCACCATTCGCCGAGGTCGTGGATATCCGTATCTTATTGTACGACTGTGGTCACCCATATTCCTGGACTATTTATTTGTTGTTGTCAGCAGAGATGTCGTCAGCAGTGACATTGTCCCGTGACAAGTAATATTCACTGCAGATTGGAATGCAAGGCCCGTGCCTTGCACACACACTCCTCCTCTCCATCATCGTTGATGCTTGTTTCGTGGGATCGTCCGTGCCGATCCTATACCAAAACCTGGCGTGTCCTACACGCTACCCTCTTAAGAAAGGGAAGTGCCACGTCGACGAAGGCTCGCGCCTGTGGCAGTTCTTGTTTTCTCGTGAAAACACAAGAGGTTGTTCGGTATTTTTTCTTCACATCGTACGAAGAAAACACGAAAACAATAATCAAAGAGGACACGAGTCCGTGTTTCGTGCTCAGAGTAAATAAACTACCCCTCTCATCGTTGCGATCTTTGGAAGAAGCCCTTCGCCGCTCTCATCGTTGACAAGCGAAGAACTCTCTCCAATCGCTATGGGCTGTGGTTCTACCCGTCTTCTGGTATACGGTATGCTCAAACCACGTTGGTAAGCCTTCGGTGGCGAGTAGATCTATCGTATACTACGAGTCTGTTGTTTGTTTTTTCCGCTGTACGTATCAGGGAAACAAACACGTTCGTTTCGTTCTGTCTACCTGTGAGTAGATATTTTTCGTTTTTTCGATTTCAGGTAGGAGTTTGTCCACAAAAAAATCCTCTGTGAACCCACCTGGAGCGCTAACGCTACGCAGCATAAGCGCTGGTTCTTCGTACAATCACCGACAAAACAAACCGTTCTAGGTTCGTCCACCAATATAGCGCTCTGTCTGCTTGTGAGGCAGGAGGTGCATATCATTGGTCCACTGGACTTGTTCAATACGGAGTATCTTCTGTTTCTTCGGTGTTGTGGTTAATTTCGTAATTTTCTTACTTATTATTGTATGAGTCATACAAGGAAACACAACACATACATACACGTATACATGTAAAATGCGTCCAAGCACAGATGGAGTGGGTACGATCGTTACGTATCATTTTTGCTCGTGTGCCGTCGCTGGCCCGCAGCAGCGCGGTGGTTGTATTCGTTATCGTGAGTACTACTGTCGACGTGCTCTCTCACCCTTCGTACGGGGGGGCAGCACGGGTAATTGTTACTTCTTTGGGGGGTGTCTGGCTTTTCAGTAGAGGTCATATTTCGTACGTTGACCTGTCTGGCCAAAGCTGAGCAAACAACCCTTATTCTTCTTGTTGAAGAGTTGGCGGTTGTTGCACACACATATGAATAAAAAATCGGAATGCCGCACAACAACAGCAGAGGCTTGTCGCGTACCAGGTATGCGCGACCGCACGTGCAAGGTCGGCACACAATGTCAGGCAGCGGTCGAGCTTAGATAAACGGTATTCGTGGGTACCTTTCAGCTTGACTCGGTCCGCATGCAGCAGCATCATGTGATCGCCGCATTCCGTACTCGGCACCATTGCTAGACTCCCGTTCAGGTACTCGTACGTACTCACTCGTGTACGCATAGTACTCAAAAAAGCGTCTGGTGGTCGATTGCTGTTTTTGTTTTTCCGTTTCGTCTCGTATTTTTACGATTTTCCTTGTTTCTTTGGAAAATAATTGCGCCCATTGCATATCGTGGGCACGTAGGCTCCCTCGGCTGCTCCCCGGCCGGGGTGGAGCTCCGGCCTGCGGCTTCCCCAACACGTGCTAGAGCTCCCAGTGGAGCGCGGCCTTGACCTTGCTTGCGCGTCTAACTAGCGCTCGAGCATGGTCGAGCCGGCGGCGATGGCCAGCGATATGGCGGAAGTTTTCCTCGCGGATTTTTTCCACGCGGCAGTATTGCCTGCGGTAGCCGTGTCGTATCACCGTCGCGGAAAGCGTGGAACTCGTAGCGAACGGAGAAGAGAGGCTAGGATCCACGTGAGTAAGCACCCCATTCGACGTCATCTAGGAGATGATGGGCGTCGAGGCGCGTTGGGATTGCTGCCCCCAGCACGTCGGAACCTCGGCACGAACCGGGCCGGGCGAAAAAATACGGAACGGAAGAAACCCACCGCCTGGGAAAAGCGGAGGGTAGAGGAGAAAAAACACGCTGCACGGAAGAAGAGGAGGCAAGGTCGGAAAGGTCGCAGAGAAGCTCGAAGGTTACGCTCAGATGCTAGGGCTAGGTACAGAGCTGGGGAACTCGTCGTGGGTACGTTCAATGTTCGCACACTCGCCTTCAACGGCAAAAATGGTATCGGCCACAGCGAGGTCATCATGAAGGTATGCCAGGAACTAGGATGCGATGTCGTAGGTCTCCAAGAGACTAGGCGAGACGGGCATAGCACGTTCACAGCAGCTGGATACACGATTTTTTGCTCTGGAGCAGACGGCAGCAAATACGAGAGGAATGGCACCCATGGTGTAGGACTAGCTGTCAGGGAGTCTATTGTGGCAGGTGTGGGCAAGGATGGTCTCGAGGTGGAGTGCGTTAGTGCCAGACTGATGAAAGTTCGCATTCAACTTGAGGGCAAATCAAATGCTGTTTCTTTTGTTGTCGGCTTTGCGCCGATACTGGATGCACCCGTTCGCGAGAAAGATCACTTCTGGAACGAACTGAACAAAGTCGTCTCGGGGGTCCCAAGTGGGGATCACCTACTTGTGCTCTTGGATGCAAATCCTCGTACCGGCAAGCGAGAGAGCGGATGTGCCGGCAGTAAGGTGATGGGTAAATACGGGCGCGATGAATTGAACAACAACGGAGAGCGACTACTCCTCCTCGCAGATGACAACAGGCTTGCGGTCCTCAACACGTTATTTGCCACACCTACTCGCGGAGTGTCGTACACTTTCCAATCTCCAAACTCCGGGAAGGGTCAGTGTAGGCTAGACTACATCCTTACTCGGCAAGTTGATCGACGCCTGGTCCGCAACATGACAGTACGGAAACCCCCAGAGGATCGGCATGAATCTGACCACAACCTCGTGGTCTGCAATATTCGTCTCTTGGGTCGGTTCGCGCCGAATCGGGGGGTAAAAGCAGGCAGCGGAAAACGAGCTATTGATCTACAACGAACGGTTGATGGCAGACCCCGGTCTCCGACGAGCGGACCTCAATAGGGAGATAACCAAACTTACCCCACCACCGCCTGGTACAATTGGGAGTGTCGATGATAAGGCAACTGCTCTAGTGGAGACCGTGCTGTCGACTGCTGCTAAACTAGCACCTCATACCAGTCGAAAACAAGGGCCGCTGGGCTGGTGTACGCCCGAAGAGGTAAAAGCAGAGGTGCACTCACGATGGCAGGAGAAGGAAAATGCGAGGACGCAACTACGTGCTAACCCGGAAGACAAAAATCTGCGAAAAGCTGTGAAGATTGCCACTAAACAGCTCAAACGTGCGAGGACGGACGGAGTGCAGAAGTTCTTCGAGGAATACGTCCGTCAACTCGAAAGGCGTATCCAAGAAGGTGATCACAGTTTGGGTTCTACAAGCACCTTAAGGGGATGAATGTGGAAGGAAGAGGACTTTCCATTCGCAGGACATCAGGGACGAGGAAGGTAGATTACTACGAGACATAGGCCTCATCCGGGAACGATGGGTAAGGTGGTTCCATAAGCTGCTAAACACCAAGTAAGTCATCGACCCTCGACCCGACTATCGTCGATGAGCTCAAGGTCTGGCCCTCGTGCAGTCCGCTGGACGACGTCCCGTCTAGATACGAGGTGGAAGACGCGATCAGGGCGATGGCAAACCGCAAGGCGGTTGGGCCTGATGGTCTCCCAGCTGAACTTCTGAAGGTTCTGGCCGACGAGGGAGACTTGGACACCTTGGGAAGCTTCTACGAGATTATCGTCGCTGTGTGGAGGGGAGGGGTCGTGCCGCAGCAATGGAAGGATGCAACGATTAAGGTGCTGCACAAGAAGAAAGACAGGACGGAGTGTGGTAACTATCGTGGCATTTCAAACAAACGACCGAGTTTGTGTATCTGGGCGGGGCTATCAGCGCAGATTGGACGGGCAGAAGTGTCGAGGTAACGCGTCGACTCCAGAGGGCATGGGCATGCTTCGGACGGTATAAGATGGAAATTTATGACCGCCCGGGTGTGCGCCTACGCCTGAAGGTGCGAATGCTGAGAGCCGAGGTGATCGAAACGTTGCTCTACGGTTGCGTTACTTGGAGCCCGAGCAAGACTGATTACGGTAGGCTACGGGAGGTCCACCACAAGATGCTCCTCCGATGCATCGGGTGGCGAAAACGAAAACGCGAAGACCACATTCTATCCTATGCTAGCGCGCTTCTCAGGACAAAATCTGAAAGCGTTGAGACGACGGTACGCAGACGTAGGCTCTTGTTTGCGGGCTTCGTGACACGAATGGAAGAGGAGCGTCTGCCGGAGAGGGCGATGTTTGGGGAGATGGTAGGGGGTAAGGGTTACTCCGGAGGACAGGAGTGGGACTGGATGAGGTACCTTGAGGAGGACCTCAAGGAGTTCGGCATCAAGCTCGAAGGGTGGCGCGAGGCAGCACAGAAAGCCGGCAGATGGTTCCGACGGGTCGAGGAAGGGGCGGAGGCCTTCATGCGGAAATGGCATACAGATGAGAAGGAGGCATCGGCAGAACGGCATAGAATAGCTGCAACAACGACCACAGCCGTTGACGCCAACGCGAGTGTGCAGAATGGCAGGGAAGAGGGGGGGGGCGAAAGGGGGACGAGGGGGAATGGCGGGGGGGGGGGAGGGGAGGCGGTCTGCCCAACAGACTGAAGCCTGGTTATGGCCATCATCGTCATGATGCACCCCTTTCTTGGGACCCAAGTAACTAGCATGGTGCCATCTGGGCAACTTTGCGTGTCTGTATGCTCCAGTGCCTGCCTTTCGTATTTTCTTTCCCCCCCGCCCGTGATTATCGCTTTTTTGTCCCTTCTTTTTTTTTCATTTTTCTTTCATTCCCGTTTGTACCTCTTTGTGTCTTTGTTAGTATGGTCCGTTTTGCCTTTTTTTGCGTTTTGCTATCTGCGTCTGTTTTTTTTTTTTTTTTTTTGCTTAGCTTCATCTTCTTTTTTAGGTTTTTGTCTGCTATTAATAGTCTCCTTTTTGCTTCCCTGGTGTCCGCAGTGAACAACATATTCGCCTGATTGAGAGCGAAGTATCTGATTGAGAGCGAGAGCCAACCAAATTGAAATTTCGGGTCCAGACGCCTCTTGCCATTTCTTGGTAAGTAGGGGACGGGCTATTATTCCAAGAAGCGGCGCAAATTGAAGGTCTCGTCAGCAGCGTCGCGAGCATATGCGTGCCATCGTCATCGGATGCTGCAGCTAGGAGCTAGACAAGTTGCTAGATTTCCCCAGATTGGCTATTCCTGCCTCAAACTGTTTCGCCTCGGGCGGTGGGCTCTACTGTAGCTTCTGCTCCCGGCTGTAGCTCCACAACGAGAGACTCCCACACGATGACCAGGGTAGCGGCTTGAAGCTACGGGCTAGCCCTTCAATTCAAGCTACACAGCAAGCTCCACCTCTCAGCGGTAGTCCGGCTACAGCGTATCGCGCAATCTCGCTCTCAATCATATACTACGCTCTCAATCAGGCGAATATGTTGTTAGTGGTGGAGTGCGTATGCTTGTTTTTTGTTTTTGCCTCTGTTTTTACTTGAGGTATTTCTTCCACTCCAGAGTTATTGGAGCCTGCCCTGCGACCACGGACTGCATTGAATTGTGAGTTAATGTGAGAACAACAACAACAACAACAACAACAATCGTATCACATGTGATGTGGGCAAAGTTCCGTGCTCTTCGATTTGGTCGACAGAAAAGAACAAAGAAAACCTCATGCAGTCTGAAAAAAAAGCAGTACCGTGCAGAACGATATTGTATGTCGCAATCTCACCGTATTATGGCAATTATTAATTGTGCCGTCATTCTGCTGCTGCTGCTGTATTGATTGAGGGACCGCCACTACTACTGAGTTATTACAGCAGTATAAAACTCATCGTTGCCCGAAGTTAGGCGGTTGTCTATCAGACTGAGTCACGGGGCATATTTCCCGTTACAGTACTCGTACGTACGAGTAGCTTGTGGCGGTACACGTTGGATGCAGTGCGTAAAAAGGCTCCGTGGCCTACCAACGTGCACTTCATCGCGTGCCGTAAATCGTTGGGCGCTTGAAGTCGTGGCATTTTATGTCACTATCCGTTACGTTTGGTGATACTCCTCGCTGTACAGCAACTGTTACAGCCGTCTCACTTTCAGCAGCGTGTGAAAAAATGTGCTGAAGTACGTACAACATACATGCCGAAAGTTTGCGAAATTATGATGATATGTGGCGCAGCCATCGTTGGCACACTACGTAATATATATATTATGCAGTCTTTTCAACCGCGAGTGCTCTCTGAAAATGAGACGTTTCGCGAAGAGCGAGCTATCGTAACTCGCACCGTTTCCACATACATGGCTAGCAATAGATGCTGTCGTTACTACACCAATAGCTAATCTATCTTCCGTGTATCTTACCCTGTACGTACGTGTATAGGCGTAGATATCGTCAAACTTGTCGTCAAGTGTTTCGGCAGCGTCTCCTACTCAATTGCTCGTGCAGACCGGCATAGCAGCAGAATCACCGATAGCCCCGACCGGAATAATTGCAGCTGGGTGAGCTGAAGTCGTAGCAACGCTGTCTAAAGCACTTGTTGACTCCACGTTCTTGATGATCAATAGTCAGCAACTCACTTAAGATATCTGCGCAACTATGATCTCGTTTTCTTTTCGTTGTCTCGAGCGGAGCTTGACAAGTGTGTCACGGGCGAACCAGTGTTCCCCTCCCCCTGTTTTCTCGAGTACAACATCGCGATGGTCGGCGGTGCCCAGTTCCATCAGCGCGACTGTTGTACAAAGCGCTTACTGGCTGGTTATCGTTACCCCCGAGCACAGCTATTCTACTACCACATTTTTGTGGCAAGCACTTTCCTACACACTTACACTGTGTGTTCGTGTTCGTAGTAATGAATGATCTGTGAGTCTTCGGGAAATTTAAAATGGCACAATTAATTATCGTTGAGCCATAATATATATATATTGTCGAGGCGCAAATCGTCGTGGACGACTCCCGTGTTTTGTCCACAACTCTAAACTTTCAATCTTTGACGATCGTGTTCATAAATAACTCTGCAAACTACTAGTAGCCGTCGAAATTAACGGATGGTTCTAACTCTGTCGTATATCTAGGCCACGTTATTTCTGCTCGAAGAGTATACCGGTTGGGGGAATCGTGGCAAGCCCTCGAAAAGCTGTCAAACCCCATTTGCACCAAAGATTTTCGTTTCGTTTTAGGTGTGGTGAATTTCTGAAGGCAGTTCGTTGTCAAAGTTCGCCGAAGTAACCGCACCGCTCGCTGAACTCGCCGGCACATAAGGACGTTGCTACCCGGGTACGTATTGCAAAGCCAAGCCTGGACAACGCATTAAATGTCGCGTTCGCCCACATCAAACGTTTACTGACGATGGCTCCCGTGTTCAAGATCCAGATTACTCGAGTCAGGTATCGTACATACATGTAGTGATATGAAACCGTTGTCGCATTCGCTTTTTAGCGATCGTACTCTTTTGGGAAGGACGTTACGGCGAGAGTGCCGATCAACCTCCTGACCCATCCATATATATCACAACTAGACATACATGTCTATTTTTAGTATGCTAAATCGTTGGATGATCGTTCTTCCAACTTTATCGTTCAGCATACAGTATAGGGAATATTGTTTGTACCCTATACATATAGTTATACCGAGCGTTGGCGTAGTGGAGAATGAAACGTGCTTGAGTGGCGGCCCTAAGTTATATTCCCGCAGCGTGTGAGGGAAAGACTCTACCGTTCGGCTAGCCACACGCACCATTCAAGGCTCCTCTCACACCTCGATGCCGTGGATTTTGTGCATCCTCGTAGAGCGAACAACATAATTCGCTGATAAGCGTCGTTACTGATGTTTCTTAAACAGCGTTGTCGCTTTTTCTCATACAGTGCTGTCGCTGTTCCTCTTACACAGCATCGTTGCTGTTACTTATACGGCGTTGTCGCTGTTTCGCGTTCAATGTTGTCGCTGTTTCCGTGGCTTCTCATACAGCGTTATCGCTGTTCCGCATTCATTCAGCGTTGTCGCTGTTTGTTTCCGTGGGTTTCGTTGATGAACCCAGTAAGGTTCTGGAAAACCAATGTGTTGAGTTCGATCTGTACATCGGATAGGTGAAAACAGTTGTTACCGTTCCCATTTCCAACGATGAAGCCTATATAGTACACGATAAGCCACGAACCGTTTGAACGAAACCGCGCTATTATTCCAATCGTTATTGGCGTATATATCTGTAAGAGAGTAGTTCGTTCGGTGACACAATTGTGCACCCACCACTTTCCGGGGATGATTCGTACGGTGATCTACCAGCGTTCGGTGGTCATCTAGCTTCGGAAGCTACGTTCATTAAATCCGAGATTGTGATTCAGTGGCTGTCTATGTGCACAGATGCAGCCACGCACTTCGATGCTATTTTTCGTACCAACATCGCAAGACGTATTCCGGTCCTCTGACGTATGTTGAGCATCGTTTTGTTTTCCGTTTGTTTCAGATGTACACCCTGGCCTGGTCGATCGAGTACAATTCGTTGTCGAATAACTCGAAGTACATCTTGTCCGTGATTGACCACATGATTGATTGACTCGTTGTCTCGTGTTGGTCGCGATTAGTGACAACTCAGCCGTCACCATCGCCCGTATTCTTCTTGTAGAACGCGTGTTCCGTTATTTTCACCGCCCCAGAAACCTTGCATTCGGACCAAGGCAGCGAGTTTGAAAATGAACTGGTCAAGGAGTTGCGATCCGTATTTGGGTTCAAAAAGACGCGCACGTCAGCGTACCGCCCACAAGGCAACTCCGTCTCAGAGCGTGTGCATAGTATTTTTTGCACAACATGTTGGCGATGTACGTAAACGTTAAATAATACGACAATTAATTGCCAATGGGCAGAATTACTACCGTTTATTCAGCTCGCGCACAACACAGCATACCACTAAACGCTCGAAGAAACCCCACATTGTTTAATGTTTGGCCGTAGAGCTTTGATACCCGGTGACATTATTCTCAGCGTCCCGTGTGCGCCTGGTTCTGGAACACGACTCGAATATTCCCGTCGTCGTACCGTTGGAAATCTGCAACTCGCTTACGAAATTGCTTGTCGCAATTATTTGCAGGAACGTACCGATAAGCAGACAGAATCTAACGAGAAAATGTCATTTCCGCAATAATATCAGCAGGGAGATCACAAGTGTTTGTACACACCGCCCCTATATACCGTTGCTGATGGACCCAACCCCAAACTTATTAGTCCCTGGCGCGGCGTGGTCCCTATACTGTGCGTTCCCAACAATTACCCGTAATTTATCGTGTTGCGAGGGATGGTGAACTTGCGGAAACATCAGTTCATTTAGATCGTATGAAGGCAGACCTTAACCCTTTTAGAACCGCAGTCCCGTTCTGGGGACAAGCCAGTCAAATTTCAAGTAGTTTTGTCCCCAAACAGGACTGCGGTTCTAAAGGGGTTAATGACGCGTCTAGCTCAGCACCGGATTTTACAGCACTGGACGAGTTCTTTTTAGGGACAACGTTGCCGGTACCTGACCTAGATGGCTCTGTGCTCACCGTGCACATCGGCCAGTATGCTATTGAAGCTATATTGAAAGTCATAAGCGTGGCCCTGGTAAAGCCCCGCCGACTAATTTCCAATACCACTTTCTCGTGAAAGATAAACCGTCTACCGTAGGTTGGGTATTTGGAGACATGGCAATATCGTGCCACATTGTCATGAGATGATCAGAGCGTATCGTACGAGGATCCTAGCTGAAGAAGATCCGCATGCATTTATTTGATTGTCCCACACGTAAGTAAGCGAGACGTTGTCTCCTCGTCACCCTGAAACAAGCCCCAGTACCGTTTGTTGTCGACGTTGCTATACGTAGCCCCTGGGAGTACTTGTTGTCAGCACCGCCGCACCACACCCCACTACCATTTAAATATCCGGCCGGATGTCAATCGTTCTGTAGTAGGCCTTTTAACACGTGCTTCGCAACCTCACGTGTAACAGTTGTAGTTTGTTGTCTTGCGGTTGCTTGGGAGAAAGATATCGTTTGTGGAGTAGTGCCCACGAACCAAGTCATGGTTAGACACCTAAGTAAGTGCTGAACCCCAACAACAACAGCCAGTGTCCCGGTATATCGTTGAGATAGATACCAGGCAGTGTGGTTGTGTTTTGTTACTTCGTCTGAATGTGCCCCACGCGAAATGATAGCATTTTATTCGTGGTGATTTGCTATAGAGTTTGAGGCGTACAAGTAAAGTAAGTGGGAGAAAACGTTCAACTAGTAGTTATTATGCAAGGGTGTGCATATATATACCAAGAGTATACACTCATGCGTCATGACTGGGTTATTTGACTACAGTAGCCGCGCACAGTGCTCATAAACTTAAAAGTATGCATGTGTGTGGTTACTCAATCAAGCAATGAACGGTATTTTCGTAAGTAATCGTTTTGGGTGAAAGAGACACGGTGTGCTTTTCATCTGCCTCTTTGTGCGAGACACTAGGGATTCCTGGATACATGGATGATGTATTCTCTAGTGTCGGAATCGTTCCGTTGGATTTTAACTGAGGGCAGGCAGTCGAGCGCGTGAACTGCACACACACTCCGAAGTAAAATATCCTAATCGGGCACATACATTAAGAGTACCCGCTCGTTCTACTGCATTATCGTGAGTGCTCTGGCTGTAGTCAACCGTTGATGACTGTCAGCACGTCTCTTATACACATCGTTAACGGTATAGATAGTTGTATACTATCAACTCGGTATAATAAGTCGATTCCAGTATTATTCACTGACTCAAAAGCATGTTTTTGCTCGTGTAGTCGATGATGCCTTTTTCGACCGAGCGAGGAGACATGTCGTCGTCGTATCGTTCACCATGCACCGCAGTCCGTTATCCTGCACCGTTATTGTTACAACCACACCGTCGTCAAGACATACATGCAGTTTTTTTTTTATCGTTTTTAAAAAGGTTGATCAACCCAAACGTTTGTATCGTCCGTTGCGCACTCTGCATGCACAACCCCTTTGACGAAATCGTCGTTCAGCACAATTGTTTCTCTTCAGTTTGTGTGTACCAAAGCTTGCAAGCAATCGTATCATATACACACTGTACAACGTCGAGAAAAGCTCTGAACATTGTCAAAGACACATACATACCATTGTTCGGTATGACTGGTTTCGTATACCATTAAAGGCACTACTGGTATACCATTGTTTGGTATGAATGGTTTTGTATACCATTCATTGTTTGTGATACAAGGTGTTGTACACCATGGTTTTGTATACCATCAATCACTTGTAATACATGGTTTCGTATACTACCATAGTATATATGGTTCCGTATACACCATCAATAAGTATTCATGGTTCAGTATACCATAATATACATACACGATTCTTAAACCATACATGGAATAGGTGATTTTGTATATCATTATATATACATGGTTCCGTATACCATAGTATACGTTATTTTGTATCCCATGGTTTGAATGGTTTTGTATACCATCGTAAGAATATATGGTTCCGTACACCATAGTATACATGGTTTTGATACCATAGTAAGTATGCATGGTTCCGTACACCATAGTATACATGGTTTTGTATACTATAGTAAGTATACATGGTTCCGTACACCATAGTATACATGGTTTCGTATGCCATAACTTGTTATACATGGTTTCGTATACCATTGTATCCATGGTTTTGTATGCCATAACTCACTCGTTGTACCTGGTTTTGTATACCATTGTATACCTGATACGTGGGTTTGTATCCCGTCGTTCGTTACACGTGGTTCCGTATGCCATCGTGCGTTATAAAAGGTTTCATCTTCGTGGTGTATGTCAATCCTGCACCATGCAAGCGTGCATGCGAAGGACACTAACACGTCCACTAGTAGTTGACATTTCGTAGTATATGACTGACACACTACTTGGAAGTAAAAAATCATGATCATACAAGCCCGTGGTTTTTACTACGCAAGGGGTGGCATGACTAGACGAACAAGTAAGTGCGAGGCCTATACATCAACTAACTACTGCTGTACAATGCCTTGAATGGTAGAAAACCTCAAACCTGTCACTCTTCTTAAATGTTCAAAGGCGGTGCTGGGTTCTCCAGTACTACGCGTTCAAACATTGGGGGGCGATGTGGGTTCCAGGTTCTCGATCAGGCCGTCGCATGGGTATTGTCCCGCGGAGGTCCCACCATTCGCCGAGGTCGTGGGTATATATCCGTATCTTATTGTACGACTGTGGTCACCCATATTCCTGGACTATTTGTTGTTGTCAGCAGAGATGTCGTCAGCAGTGGCATTTGTCCCGTGACAAGTAGTCACTGCAGATTGGAATGCAAGGCCCGTGCCTTGCACACACACTCTTCCTGTCCATCATCGTTGATGGTTGTTTCGTGGGATCGTCCGTACCGATCCTATACCAAAACCTGGCGTGTCCTACACGCTACCCTCTTAAGAAAGAGAAGTGCAATAGATTAGATGTCGAGTCGAACCTGGGGGTCCTCCCCACATAGATCATTCCGCTATCCCCCCCCCCGACTGGAATTGGGGGGTGGTATATACCACCAGCGGATCGTACTTGTTTGCGGGCTTTGTGACACGAATGGGAGAGGAGCGTCTGCCGAAGAGGGTGATGTTTGGGGAGATGGTTGGGGGTAAGGGTTACTCCGGAGGACAGGAGTGGGACTGGATGAGGTACCTTGAGGAGGACCTCAAGGAGTTCGGCATCAAGCTCGAAGGGTGGCGCGAGGCAGCACAGAAAGCCGGCAGATGGTTCCGACGGGTCGAGGAAGGGGCGGAGGCCTTCATGCGGAAATGGCATACAGATGAGAAGGAGGCATCGGCAGAACGGCATAGAATAGCTGCAACCACGACCACAGCCGTTGACGCCAACGCGAGTGTGCAGAATGGCAGGGAAGAGGGGGGGGGCGAAAGGGGGACGAGGGGGAATGGCGGGGGAGGGGAGGGGAGGCGGTCTGCCCAACAGACTGAAGCCTGGTTATGGCCATCATCGTCATGATGCACTCCTTTCTTTGGGACCCAAGTAACTAGCATGGTGCCATCTGGGCAACTTTGCGTGTCTGTATGCTCCAGTGCCTGCCTTTGGTATTTTCTTCCCCCCCCGCCCGTGATTATCGCTTTTTTGTCCCTTTCATTTTTCTTTCATTCCCGTTTGTACCTCTTTGTGTCTTTGTTAGTATGGTCCGTTTTGCTTTTTTTTTGCGTTTTGCTATCTGCTTCTGTTTTCGTTTTGTTCTTGTTTTTCTTTTGCTTAGCTTCATCTTTTTTTTTAGGTTTTTGTCTGCTATTAATAGTCTCCTTTTTGCTTCCCTGGTGTCCGCAGCGGTGGAGTGCGTATGCTTGTTTTTTGTTTTTTGCCTCTGTTTTTACTTGAGGTATTTCTTCCACTCCAGAGTTATTGGAGCCTGTCCTGCGACCACGGACTGCATTGAATTGTGAGTTAATGTGAGAACAACAACAACAACACTATGAAAACACGTTCCTATATACTCCGTTATTTCAATCCCCCCTTGTACCGCGCCCCCCCCCCTTCCCCTTCCCATAGGCACGCACGGTGGTTTTGTCTTGGCGTTTGAGTATTTCTCAGACATGGACACATATTTATTATACACACACATACCATTGTAATATTTATCTACAGTAAGTATCACATTTTACGTGCTCCAGGTTTCTATGAAAATTAATGTTGCTCCTCTTTCTTGCTCTAAAAGGAGCCTCGCGGGGTCGACAATCCCTGCCGTCGTCACATTATTCTTCGAGGTATACTCGAAAATATAAAAATTGTCGAGGCGGGCTTCGCAATAGTTTTTTACCATCTTACTTACCAGGTATGGTATAATATTACCTCCCGAAATGATACGGAGTAGTTTTTATGTGGCTCAAGCCGCAAGTAGGTACATATGGGAGTTAGACTTCGTGTGTCGGGCTCCCTTTGTTTCCGCGGTCTTCATACTTCGGAGCGATCTTGAGTAATCCGCGTTGGGACTCCTCATGCTACTATTACGGGGGTCCATAGTTAATAGGACCAAATATTGTAAGTAAAAACGGTTAAATATATACTGGTAGGTTTTAATCTGTACCATTTTTTTTTTTTTTTTTTCTCATCCCATTCATTATCTTCGCACATCTTCTTCTCTCTCTCCTTCCAACTCGTAACTCAGATCCGGGGTCACATAGCAGGCTCTTCTCCCCCCTTCCCGCTACGGTACGTGCCTTCCTTTTTATCGCGAGAAGATTTCAGCCTTTTCTTCCCTCGTCGACTCGCATCGAATTGTGCCTACCCACGCTGCAAGGCGCTCTCAACAATTGAATCCTTTTTATTTTTATTTTTGCAAATAAAGTCAAATTCCGACCCACCTGGGGCTCGAACCCAGGACTCAAACAAGTAGAATTCGAGGTTAACCACTTGAACCACCGGGGCAACCGGCCTACCATAGATCCTATTAACTATGGCCCCCCGTAATATGAATACTTACTGCAGACATTGTCGGATGGCAAAAACAACAAAAATAAGTACAATACGAAAGGACTCCTCGAGAAAGGTCGTGTGCTGCCCTGAAAAAAAAAAAAAAAGAAAACACTCCACACAGGCTGCCTCGTTCCAGGCACCCATCGAAACATGCCCGATACAGTTTTGGCCCGCCAACAAGAAACACCTAATCTGGGCATGCCTGAGATTCTTATTGCTGGGACGCCATCTTCAAACAACTTTGAGCATAGGCTATTGTATAGGATGTAGTGTAGAGCTCACCGCTCTTCCCTTTTTCCTAACACAATTTTCTTAGCGTTCTCCAAAAAGTGAGCATCAGCGTTCTTATTGGGCACTTTCTTATTGACGGGCCTATACTGGCTGCAGTATGTGAATATAAATAAATATAAACCAACTGGCCATTCTGTCTTGTATCCCGGATGGGGGTTGCCATACTCATGTTCATGCCATGCATGGTCGGTCGTAGTCGTATGACCATAGACGCTTGCATGCCCGCATGCCTACAATGGCGAGAGGGGACGTTTGTCAAAATGTGAAACATACCCGGAAGGAAGTTAGTGCGGGGAGCAACGTGGAGGTATCATACATAACCTGAAAATGGGAAATGGTACGTGACTGCTTATGAATAATTATAGGACAACAAAACATTATCTGTCGGGTGGTCGTAATGCCTCCATTGCGAGCACAACCAAGTAAACTATGCATTGCTCTGCTCGGCAGGATCTACCGATAGTTGATACTTGCAAAAAGAGCACACATTCAAACGAAAGTCGTTGTGGATTACAACAGGACTTCCCTTCGTAACGGTTGCCCGCAACATTGGGGAGTCGAAAACATGAGTGAAAAAAAATGCAGATGGGTATGATACAACCAACCGCGCCCCGCAAAGAGCAGCAAAAGAGGAATGAAGGGACTAAGCACCATCATGTAATAGCGTAAAACCGGCTCGTCACCGCAGCCTTTACCCCCCTCGCCTTTACACTGCAGCCCTGTGCCAGAAGGAGTGCGAAAATAACCCCGACATCACGACAATGGCGTACCTTGACTAGGGTGTAGCAAACCATCTTACGAGTACTTACGTTTAGTTTAGCACAATGAACACAGTCGGGAACAGGCGATGCCACGCCGAATCCCCACGCATGTCCACCATAAAAGCACCACTCGGATCCCTCCCCAGTAACTCCAAAACACAAGGTACCACAGCCACGATAGTCACGTCTTCCTCGGCTCTCATCGCCAGAGCGAGGGGTACGGGCGACCAGTCCCCACAGGGAACAAGATAAGATGAGCATCGACAAGGTATTCCCATACGAAGTACACCGCTACCGTCTATATAAACACCTACCTGCCTTGTGGGACGCACTAATTAATGCCTGGGAGCTTCACGCCTACGATGGAACAGCAACAACACAACCGAAAACATAGTAGTATACACTACTGGTAAGAACACGCGCCCGCATACAGGTCGAAACTACTCAGAGAGGGTACCTATGCAGTCTACCTACTCTATTCGTGGACCTTCGGTGATCGATGACAGAGAAAAACGGCTCCGTCAGCGCGCCATACACGCCTATTGATCGCGTACGCAGTTTTCCAAAAAAAAACAAAAAAAACACACACACACACACTTCGTTCCAAGGGTGAAAAGACGCCCACATCATTCAATTCACCCTAACCAGTAGGTAAAGCCCGATCAATCACCGCCACACTTAAAGGAAAGGCTACCCACCAACACAAGCCATGCTTTGGAGCGCCTGGGTAGGCAGCAAGGCCACTTCGCCGTCGCGCAGGGGTCGGTACCGCTGTACTGGCAAGGTGCAAGGGTACACGGCATAGACAACAACAGGTGAGGATGACATGAAAGATATCGTCGTGGTGTCTGGCTACAGCTCAAGATACAGCAGTTTTAGAGCGCGCTTCATTCATCCCAGCAGAGCTTCCATTTCTTTCCTGAGAAGCGAGGGGGTTTCCTCCTTCGCCACGCCGCTGATGCGCCTTGACCTGTTGCATCGGGCCGGGTCGGGTCAGGTCAGGTCAGGTCTGATGAGGCCGAAACACAACAAAGCCACACGTCGCACTTTCGTACTGGTATCCAAGTCGTCGACGCGCTACCCTATGTAGTTGACTACAGTAAGGGCCCGCCAACAAAAATTACCCAATCTGAGCAAGCCTTAGAATCTTACTAGTGTGACACCACCCGTCAACAATCTTGAGCAGAACCTAATGTATAGCAGTCTGATCGTTAATATAAGGGGCGTTTAGATGGTCACGAAAGTGTCGATTTTTGTTTGTATTTCTGGTCAGACTGGTGGAGGAGCGCGATTTCTCGCTCAAATTTTCTTAGCGTCCCCCAACAAGTGAACCTTCCGTTCTTAGGATTAACAGGATATTCGTTATTGGTTGGCCTATATATACTGTATACCATGTAGTAAACGAAATAACTGGTAGTCTACATTGTTTCGCTCTATTACCAAAAGTAATTAGTCCGCACTACTATTACGGGGGACCATAGTTAATAGGACCTATGGTACACATAAAAACCTATAAATTTAATAGCTTTTACTAACAATATTTGGTCCTATTAACTATGGTCCCCCGTAATATTATCAATGGCTCAAGTCAATAGCAATGAGTTTCACAATCCCTACAACTCCTACTATTACTATTACGGGGGGCCATAGTTAATAGGACCTATGGTACACATAAAAACCTACCTGGTATAAACTTAATATTTTTTACTAACAATATTTGGTCCTACCAGGTATTAACTATGATCCCCCGTAATATTATCAATGGCTCAAGTCAATAGCAATGAGTTTCACAATCCTTACAACTGCTACTATTACTATTACGGGGGGCCATAGTTAATAGGACCTATGGTATACATAACAACCTATATATTTAACGATTTTTACTAACAATATTTGGTCCTATAAACTATGGTCCCCCGTAATAAACCAAGTACAAGTCTTGAAATCTATTTCGTACTCCCGATCTCATTTTCGGGTCACGGGAATGGCGACATTTCTCTTACATTCATCGTACAAGGTGTATGAATATACGTGCGCCTCGGAGAAGGGAAGAAAGCAATGCCTTCGAATACGTGCAGGAGCGTTGATCGTATAAAATGATTGCCGTAGGTTTTTGTCAGGGTGTCAAGCGAGGGCAGGGTTATCTCAGGTACATGGTCAAGTTTTTGCAGGAATATTGTTGGGTACCTGGCGCAGCACAAAGTTGTAACAGCGGCCGATTCTGCTGTAGCAACGGTATCGACGGGTTCAATGGACACACGACGCGTGTTCTCAACATGGAAGTGTGTTTTTCCCATTCCGCCAGAGGATTGAAAAAAACGTACCAAGTTGTCATCACAAATGATTCCTGTGCGCGAAGTCGGAAGACAACTATTACCGGGGACCATAGTAAATAGGACCTATGGTACACACAAAAACCTATATATTTACCTAATGTTACTGACAATATTTGGTCCTATTTACTACGGTCCCCCGTCATAATGAACATTGTGATCAGTATAAATATGTTACTACAATTGTTCCAGCGTAGAAAAAAAAGCACAAACCCACGACTCGTGCGCCACGTTCGCTGCTTCGTTGTCTTCGCCCGTCTCCGAGGCAAGTAACTGCAAGTATTACTGCTATCTACTGTATCTGGTGAACAATAATACCAGGCACCCGTGAGGCGAGGTACCTACCCCGTGCAATGAAAAAACATCATCACTATCCGACAGTTTCACTATTACGGGGGACCATATTAAATAGGACCTACGGTACACTAGAAAAACTATATATTTCTCTATTTTTTTCAACAATACTCGGTCCTGTTTACTAGGGTCCCCCGTGATAAAACGGACTTGGAGATGCGGCAACTTCAAGCATGCACGACGGCACCGCGATACCCACGACTAAAAAAGGGTGATTTTATTTTTACCATTCTGCCGGAGAATAAAAAAAAAGAAGAAAAAAGAAGACACCGGCCGACAGCGAAAACGAGACTCTTCGATTGTCGATAGGATGTCGAATGGGATACATGTCACACGTACACTGATGGCTTCGGTTGGCTGCCTCGCCCTTTGTCTCAAGGTTCTGCACGTGCTGTACGCAACCATTGTTGATGCAACGACACCTTCACTCGTGCGCTTCTTGCCGGAAAAAAATCAGCTCGTTGTAGCGAAATACGTATGGTGTCGACGTGTCGACCCATGAAGGAAAGGTATTTACTGGGTTTCGATTTATAGTGCGATGTGGCTATGGATAGTGTCCCCGGTATCACATAACAATACATCTAGAGGGCATTAAACTTCGAAAGTCACCGTACCGCGGTCGGGTCCTGCCGACTTCGAAAGCAAGGCCATCTCCAGCACTTCCGGCGTTCTCTCTGACCGAGACCAGACGTCGCAAGCAGCATATCCCAAAAAGAAACCGCAACCCCTTCTAGCCCAACTACGGAGCCCCCCCCGCATAAGCATGCTATATGTAAACGAACTCCTTGAACTCCTTCCAAAACCTCCGAGAGAAGGACTGACGAAACAAGATGACGACTATCACCCTGTCCTTGAATACAAGGATCGTTGGTATGCTGATACTGAATCTAAACGGTCCTCGTACATAGCGACAGAGCGGTACGCGCTTACAGCATCAGCCACATCAAGCAGACGAGTCAGCGGAAACGCCCATTTCTAGGGTTCGGCACTAGCTCACTCAGTCAGCAGCGATGATACTGTCTGTCCTCCCAGAACGAATTCAATGGGTTTCTGTACTATACTATGGCGTGCTTCTTGGGTGTACGTCAAGTAAAAAATACTGGAAACGATACTGGCCGGGTCAACCAGTAGATTATAAGTGTCAGTACATACTGTGACAGTGCCCAGCCCTACCCATTTCGTTTTTGAAATACAACGTAAGAAGTTGCACGATGCGTATGCTGCACGTCATTTTCCTGTTGCTGCGCGCTAAGAGAAAAAAATTGAACGCGCGTGTAGTATTCCAGTGGTCCAGTCTCTATACCCGGGCTCCCAACAGGGTCAACATCACGTAGAGAAGTACTTCGTACATTTTGCCGGGGTCGGTCACAAAACCTAAATCAAGCTCACCTCCTGACAGGCGTTAGGGTCCTCTTGCCGTCCTTACCCTTCGACTCCACCTGAATCAGGGTATTGCCACATGGGGCATGTGAGATCTCCGCACGTGTTACAGCGCGAGCATTAAAATACTGGGCTGTCCATCGTAGATTGTGGCCGCCATCACGGAGACCAACAAAATAAACGCCAAGGGCCTCAGGTGACTTTTCCTTACTCGGTATCGGACAGACGAACGGCCTGTACCTTGCGACTGCCATGTGCGCTTAATGCGGCGCAACTGGAAGGTGTCGCCGCTGCTGCGAGTCTGTACGGCGCAGCGCAGCGAGTGCCAGGCATGTGTCCAGAGCATGCGGCGTCAACTTCCTACATATATATGCACTGCTCTAATCTTACGTCAGTACCGCCAAGAGGCTTTGCACAGCTACAGGCACAATTGCTAGACAATAATTGGAGCGCGGTCTACCGGTAGCAATGCCACGAACAATTGCTCACCTGGGCAATAAAACTCCCAGGCGAGAGCTCTTTGCCTCTTGCTGCGATCTCGGAATCCGGGGAGTTGATCTGCGCGGATAATCGGTGCAGGATGGTGGCACGTTACACCGTACGAGGAAAAACGATGGTCATGACACCACATAACATCAGCACGTGTTCGACATAATCCACTGGACAACGCTTCCGCAACTACGACTACACCAAGAATCAAAAGCGTAGACCACAGGACTGCACCATCTATCCCGATGTTGGTGGGCTTCAAGCGTTAACGTACCGAGCATATTGCGGTTGTGCGCAATCTTTTTGCTGTGAGCAACGCTCGTCTCACCTTCCTATTATTCGGCTTCGGGTGCGGCGTTCCCTTCCTCTTTTTCGGTTCGCGAGCCTGGGGGGGCGCCATCGTCGAGGAGGCACCGCCCTTCTGGGCCTGCAGAGGCTGGGGCGCCGATTCAAGAGAAAGCCTCGAACGAAGCGCGCGGCCGCCGACGGCAGGTTGGCCCTGAAAACAGCCCACAAGGTTTCAAAGACGCGAGCGAAAACACACAGGTTGCATCAAAACTATATGCCTGGCGCTTCGACAGTGTACAGTAGTACAGTAGATCAAAATGTGACAGGCGTAGAGTACATACGTCATACTACGTTACGACCATAAATTACTCGTAGGGAGGGAGGGGTTCCGAGGGGCTGCATCGAGCATCGAACAATATGAAGAGCAGTACGATGCGGACACCCGGCATAAAAACAGCCACTTACTCTAATGGCTTTTAGACATTCGTCTAGCAGCCAGGGTGCGTCAACAAGCAACTGGATCTCGGCAATCAACCAGGAAAAAACTATCAACATGTTGCACTTCACTGCATCCTACTGGGTTAGGTCCATACCTGTAGGAATTATCAACCGAGAGTTGAGTACAGCAGGTAATCTTCTCAGCCTAACCCCTTTAGGACTGCAGTCCCGTTTTGGGGACAAAATACTTGGGGAGTATACTGGTTTGTCCCCAAAACGGGACTGCGGTCCTTAAAGGGTTAATCCACGGTCAGATTTGCCCTATCACTCAAGCCAACGAGCGTTGATTGAGCCAGAACATCGGGTTGCTACAGGCGCCATTGGCCAGCGGCGGCACGGTGCTAGTACACCAATTCACGTTACGCATGATATATGGTACACCTGGTGCTGAAGACGGGAAAAGAAACGACGCCAACGGGGTTGATCGAAACGCTGGATCCCCGCTCAAGACATCCAGCTATGCGATAGCAACGCCTCACAACTGTAAGACGGCGAACCTTTCAGAAACCCTCGAGCACAGGCCGATAGGCCACTTTTGATAGCGTTGCAAACTCGCAGGGATTACTGTAGATCAACCCCGGTCCCGCTCGCGTCATTAGTTGTAATCAGTACAACTTTTGCATCCACCCCACTACCATCGTCCCACGGCCTTCCCGCTTTTATCGTCGATGATTAGGTCAAGCTCTTTAAACGTACCCCACGCTCAGTGCGTATGGCGCGCAAGCATCACTCTCGTCAGGTGCTTTATAGATGCCGGAACGGCACCTCCTTTTCCCAACCGCTCCAGGAGCTCACAAGGCAATTCGATGGATTCCTACAAAATTTAGACCGACACCCTTCCGCTCATTCAAACATTGACACCACCGACTTCGGAGAGACAAACACGCACCCGAACCATGTGCATTCGAGGCACCTCATGTATGATCAGCCCACTAGCCCAAACATCGTTGCTCCTCTTGACGTTCAAACATACCGTACCGCTTACCACAGCAGAAGTTTTCTGTTTCTGGTACTCACGTTGTCGGTCGGGAAAGGTTCAGCTTCCGAGTCTTCCAGGTACGAATCCTCCGCGACAGCCTTCACCTTTTCCTCCGGGTAGCCGCCGCCACCGTGGCAATAATCTTCCTCGTCACTAAACGTCTCCTCTGCTTCCTTGCGGGCCTTCCTCTCCTCTTCCTCCAAGTTGAACGCTTTCGCTCCTGACGTGGCAAGAGACGACACAAACCAACCGCAGGAACCAAAATGAGACGCTCGTAGCTAAAGGTAGTCGGGACCACTCACTGCAAGCACCAAAAAGAGCACGCCATGATCTACAGGTGTCAGGAGACCGGTATTTTCGGTCGCGTCAAGGCCTCTTTAGGCCTTATTACCCTGTTTCTAGCACAGGGGGCGGTCAGACAAGAGATCAATACTGCGGTCTCCTCGTATACGGCATCTGTGATTGATGCGGCGAACAGCATTGCCGAAACCGATTCGCTGAACGCCTAGCAAAACTCGAGTTCCATTCGAAATGCTCCTCATCGAACGCGTACCGTTTTGCCCTACGAACTACTCTGTACTTAGCTGAATGCATAGACCGATGCTGAAATCAGGCTCAAAAAAGAAAACAAAGTTTGTATCAACTACGATACCAAGCGATTCTTACTTTCACTTTTCTAACCCGTTTGCTACTGCAATAATATTCCACTCAAATTCCAAGTACGGTAGTGTGTCCGTCCCCCATACAAGAGGAAAACGTTAACCCTCTTAGGACCCCAGTCCCGTTTTGGGGACAAAATACTTATAATTAGAGTGCTTTGTCCCCACATATGGGAGTGCGGTGCTAAAGGGGTTAAGGGGGGTAACCTAACCTTTGACATACCAGTGACATATCCTTATGGGCAAAAGCAGTACAGCGATGGCGGATAAGATGGCAAAAAAAATACCAGTGCATGATACCAGGTACCAGGTACGAGTCAACATGTCGACTGCTGCACTCACTTGCGATGACCGCTTCGTCGATGTCGCTCACGCTGCGATCGCTGTCCTCGTCATCGAAAACAATGCCAGCCAGGCCTTCGATGACACCACTGCTCGCACCGCCTCTCGAAGCCCCTGCCACGCAACCACGCAACCAAGGACGAAGTCCGATACATGCAAGTCCGTTACGGCGAGGAAGGGGAGGAGCCATCGGGAAGCCGCGATCGCCGGCACATGGAAAAAAGCAAAACAAAAGTCCGGCGCGTCGTATTGAGAAAGCGGGACACATATATCGTAGACGTCGTCGAGAAGACCGCATACCGTGTGTCACTCGTGCGATAAGATAACACACACCCTCGAAAAAACTCAAAGCAGATTTTTTCGACACGTTGGGAAGAGTGTACCACCACCGAGCGGCGCGTCTTACGAAACTATCTCGACGAGATGTTCAAAAAAAAAACGCTTTTTTCATTGTGTGTGCCCCCCTTCTTCTGCTGATGAACGTCTCTATGAAACTCGTCCTACGTAAGGGATGTGCCCCCTTACATGTTATACCGTACCGGTTTCTCGAAATACACGAAGCGCTCGGGTTTACCGTACAACAATAGTATATTTCTATACAAACGGCCCTCGTAACTCGTAACACTTCGGGACAGAGTGGCACGTAGCAACGTCGCGACCGGGCAACCGTATGCCGGGATAGGATAGTGATATCACACTCTTACAGATGAATTTATCGACCCTATTCGTATTTCAGAGGATACACTTGACGATGTGTACTCCTACGTAAGAAGTTAAGACTTACAGAAGCGGCCACTCGGAGATAGATGATGCCGATCGGCGTCCGAGTTGCTATGCAAGGAGTCGTACGGCACGGGGGTCAAGATGATCCCACCCACGCCGTACCGGTGCCCGCCTACGCCGTTCGAAGACAGTCGACAACTATCGGGTGCGACCATAATACGGACCGGTCGGTGATAACGATAGTCCAGAAAATGTCGTTGCGTTGGTCGCTACCAAGGGGTCTCAATAGAAACATACCTCAAGCCCGTCTCATACGGACGTGTTACGGTGAAAGACAAGCCACGGTCGAAAGGAGCAACGACCGCTGTTTTTCGCCGGCTTTACGACGCGGAGGCGGACGCTCGTTGTGACGCACGCACTCCGTAAATAGCGACTGCAGAGCGCGGCACTCTATTCCGGGAGCCAGAGCACCCACGTTTCAAGAGCAGTGGAGATTATTAAAAAACGTACGCAAAAAACTTGGCTATTACGGGGGACCATATTAAATAGGACCTACGGTACACACAAAAACCTATATATTTTGCTATTTTTACTAGCACTATTTGGTCCTATCAACTACGGTCCCCCGTAACAGTTACCCAACATCGTTTCAAAATCGTGGTTCAAAATTGGCTTCAAATAACACAACCCCGAGCCCCCTTGGTTCATCCCTCATTGAACCTCCTGAGCTCCTTCAAGCGTGCTCCTACCAGTATAAAGCAATACATGATATACACGCGGGGCGAACATCTCATCAGGGAAAAACGGCCCGACAGGCACACAAAGTTTCCTGCACCTGGGGAGATTTGCGCCTCGTGTCCGCTCCGCCGGTAACCGCCGCCCCCGCTCGACACCTTCGAAAAGTTCAAGTTTTTTATCGCTGATGTTGCTCCCCCCGAGTCATCTTCCATGCTCAGCTCGTTCGGGTCGTAGCGGAAGAGAGCGGAGCTACACCGGTCCGCATCAAGTTGATATCATGCACCACAGGAGGTGCACCAGGCGGCACATGCCAATGTGGAGGAACGGGTGCGAGAAAGGCGACGCTGTGAGTATAAAATAAAATGGAACCCACCCTCAGTCTCACGGTGATCGGCTGCAAGATGAAGAGAGGCAACCTTGTTGAAAAGGTACTTCGCGACATGAGGGGGTTTGGTTCGCGCAAGGCTGGCCGCAATCTGAGTCCAAATCATGCTACCGCAGAGCTCGAGCTTGAGCGCTAGTCGCACTATATAGCGCACGACACCAGATAGGCCTGGAAAAAGCTTAAAGCTTGACCACAATCTAACGAAACCTCCTTCAGGCCTTTAATACTCGTACAGCTGAGGTGGCACGCTCCTCCGTAGGGTGTGGTGAACAGCAAATGAACAGCAAAATGGAACCTTCACTCTGCGACTCGCACCACCGAGCAAAAAACGGCGTTGGACGTCATATAAGACGGCAGTACCCAGACGATAATTTCAGTCGGTACTTTTCGTTGCCGTACGTATTAGCACACACCCCGGACGAATTTCCAAGCTGCTTTTTTTCAGACACAGGGGTCGGTGCAAACGCCTAGCGACGCGTCTATATAAGGATAAACCTGGACTTGGCGCTTGAGTTTCCTTTTGTTTCCGAGGTTTTCTTCTTTCGGGAAAGTTATGACTGATCGATGTTGAAGATCATGCTGCGCATTGTCGGATGGCAAGAGAAATAATAAACCTACAGCAGTAGCTCGAGATATTTCCACAGCCAACATTTTCGTGGTGTGTGCTACCCTTCATTTTTGGATAAAACCAGCTCGGGGAGTTATTCTCAGGGTTGTGTTTCACTATCTTGCGTGTCATGCGGTATGTTGCTTCGAGCAGGATCCTCAAACAACGCCTCACGAACGCCTGGACACAACAAGCACTCAATCGGTGACACGGCCGAGGAGGGTGCAGCCACCATATACAGAAGGGACATCGTACCTTGCAGGCGAGTTGCTGTTGGCTGCGGAGCTGTTGAGGGTGTCGATGGAGTCCTCCAAGAGCTGAGCGACGTCAACTTCAGCTCGATCGTTCATTCGCCCTTCGAACGCGGCGAAGACCTATTGCAATAACACGCATCATATATGTACGAGTACAGCGTACGAGTGTCATAGAGTCGGACCATCAAAATCGCAGGGGCGGCATTCGCACCATGGCGTCGATCAAAGTTGCCGTACGCTTTTCAGGGAGTGTGGCGTGGTAGCATATAAGGCAAGGGGCTACTACGCGTCCTTCGAGGTACGGCCGTTTTATTTTGTGTTCCGCAGCAGCCGAGACGCGCATGCCATCGCAAGGAGACACTCGCTACCCTGCTATCTACTGGCATGCGTTGTTATGATAGACCTACCACACTAAAAAAAAAACAGCAGGCATATCAAATAGAAGTTCGTAAGGTAAGCTGCTAACGCGCAGGCCTGCATGGCAAAAAACCCGCAAACCAGATCCCCGTTCTCGTATCCCCAGTGGCTTGGTACGTAGGCGCTGTGTTGACACCATCTAGGTTTTCAAGTAACTCGTTATGGCATATTGCAGCGTTCTATGCTGGTATGAACCCCAGAATAGCGAGAGAAATATTGCCGCACTGCACGCTGCTCGCTACTGCCCGTCGTCTTTCCTCGTCCCTCCACCTCCCCCCCCCCACCCCCCTTCGTTTGTTCAGGACCCTGTCATCCATCGTAGGTAGCCGTGTATATTTGCGTACCACCCGCACTTCTCCTACTGGAATACGAAAGAACCCAACGTATCATTCCCATTTGTCTCCACGACGTGGGTTCCGTTCTGACGTAATTAATCCTTGCGAGTATGTACAACAACAACAAAAAACAGTGACTGCCGCCAGTCGTCCGCACCTTGGTCATGACTTTCTGCTGCGTCGGCATCGAGATGTAAGCTTGGCCCTCATCCAAAATACGCCTGGCCACGCTATAGCTGCCGCAGTCCTAAGTCCGCACACACAGAGGGTATTGATTGGGGTATTGACAGCAGAGCAGTCCGTGCGTAGCGATACTTCAGAAAACAATAGGCAGAGGTAGGGAGGCCTCGGCAACAAGTCTTCGCCGAACGATTCACGAGGTTACGGACGTTTCGTGAAGTCAAGTAACCTTTAGCATCACTGCTTGCAGCAATTGTATGCCAAAAACACACAAACATGTTCCCGCTCCATTTCTAACCGTTCTGGGGTTAGTATGAAACGAGCTTCATGGGACAAAAGAGAGTTGAAGGCGCGGGTGGCGCGCAAAAAACAGTGGTATGACACGATGGCCAATGGATGGCCGCGGTTTGTGGCTCTCACCATGATGATGGATACGGTTACGATGCATGTACACACCAGGTAACGACGCAATGAGACCGACCTGAGGACGAGATGATGGCGCGCAAGCGTTTCGTCGTTTTGAGCTGCAATGCTTTTTGCCTTTAGTTAATTTCAGAATAGTTGGTTTTGATGCTGCTATCCCGACGACTTCGTCGCAGATGGGGGTTGAACCACTGTACGAACTGTCCACAGCTCATATGGCGCACCCGAGAGGGTGCCATCAAAAGCTGCGGCGCGGAAGACAAACAGCTCTAAATATGGGTGCAATAGGGATAAGAGGGGCTAAAAGGATATGGTTGCCCCCGCGACAATTGAACGCAAACGAGCATATTCACAAATTTTATTTGCCGCAGCTATTATACGCACTGCTGCATTGCGCCCTTGCGCGTACAATAAAGCATACCCCTAGCGATACTTCCTCCTGCTGTACTATACTATCATGTAACAGTACATGATGCACGTACTCCACAAGACACAGGAGGCGTTTAGATATTGCCTGCGTTGTGCCCACGACACGAATACGTCTCGGCGACGCCCCTCGTATGCGAATGTGTGTCCGCTTTCTGCAGGAGATGTGAGCGTACTATTAATAACGGGAACTTGTAGTCTACTGATAATAGAAGCATGCCAGCGAGAAATCCATAGCATGGGAGACCGCCGTGCTAGAATCGAGCAAAAGCGATATTCGATTCGGCAAGGCAGCAGTATATCGCATTGCACTGCTTGTAGCTGCTACACATGTACAGGGTACCTGGTTGTAGTTTATACGAGAGAGGAGTGCTCGTACATAGTGTGTCCTTCATGTCCCCACGTCCTCACCTCTTCGAGCTTAGCGCGGGCTGCCCAGTAGAGAGCCAGCTCCCCCACTCCTCTTCCAGCGGCAGTGCACGAAAGCATGTCCGACAGCAGTGTGCGCGCTGCATCTACGCCGGCGATCTGCGGCGATCATCACCGAAGAGCACAACAGCAGCAGCAGCAGTCGGAATCTGCTCTTGAAGCCTGGGACGGGTACCACTAGACACTAACTTATGACAGCAGGTACTGACCATACCAGGTATAGGTATTACAGCAGGTATCGCTGTAAACAGATATTCCGCCTCTTGTTGATACTTGAGGTCTCGCCTCCATGAATACTTTCAATATGTATATACCTCGATATGAACGAACGTTTACCTACAGGAACATGCATTTCAACATACACACTCTACAATCTACGCCCCACGTGCACCAAGCGGCTGCGCTACGAGCTGCGGTATATGTGTACGCCTTGTACACCAGGTGCAATTGTAGCACCAGGTATTATTACGGGGGACCATAGTTAATAGGACCTGTGGTGTACATAAAA
Organism: Nereocystis luetkeana; assembly: GCA_031213475.1. Classification (NCBI taxonomy): domain Eukaryota; class Phaeophyceae; order Laminariales; family Laminariaceae; genus Nereocystis; species Nereocystis luetkeana. The sequence continues at coordinate 4,566,672 of JARUPZ010000032.1, forward strand.
ACCTATATATTTGACCATTTTTACTAACAATATTTGGTCCTATTAACTATGGTCCCCCGTAATAGTACATGCTATCAGGTGTGTATGATAACTGACTGTGTGTTGCCCCAGGAGCACGCAAGGGGCGTATGAGCAGTGCGGAACCATCACTGCGCGACTGCTCTACCGCATACTTGTATACGATACCAGGTTTCATACCATGTATTCAAAGGCGCGATGCACGTACAGTGCGTAGAACTATTTACAGGTATGTCGCTCTCTGAGCGTGCTCGGTTGGTACATCCCTGGCCTCTCAGAGCTTCCACTTGGAGATCGCCCCCTTTTTTTACTTGCCGGACCTTTCCAGCAGATCTTTGTTTTCTCAATTTCTCTAGGCACTTTCGGTTATTTTTTCCTTATTTCTTCTTTCGTTTCGTGTGCGTGCGTGTACTCGGAGCCCGGCACCGCGGGCGAGCCCGGCGCCGTCGCGGGTGTCAGCGGGTACTGGCGGGTAGAGGGGGGGTTGCAAGGAGCGTGGTTGCTGCTTTGGTGGCTAGGCGTCGCGTGTGCCTCGACACACGAGGGAAGCATGAATGTGCTCTGTCTGGCCTCCATCTCCATAATTCGACTGAGTATGTGCGAGTATATAAGGGTCTTCCGGGATTGCGAGGTAATATTCTAGCGGTGCTTATTTTTGCGACCGGGCTGAAAATCACAGAGGGAGCTCCCCAGTCTGAGCAACAGCATTGTCGAGCTGGCGAACGACGGCCACGGTGAGCATATATACGTACTGTATGCGAAAAACGACACTGGCAGCAGCAGAGAAAATAACGCACTCTTCGGGCAAATCACGCGTTACCTCATCTATCCGCCATATAGCTCTACACCGGCAGACATGTGAAGATGAGCTCTATTCTACAGCTCACACCCGGCAAAACCGTGACACCTCGTGTAACTCTTTATAGCTCACCCGCGGTAAACATATGTATACGATCTATCTCCTGTAGCTCACACCCGGCAACCATGTGATAACTCGTGCAGCTCTTACAGCTCACCCGCGGGGCGTATGTGCCCGTAAATGAGTGATGATATTCCATACTAGGTATATCATAGCTCACCCTCAGTACCGTATACCTGGTACCTGATACTGGTATGACGTAAGAAACCACCCCAGGGGATAGCTATCGCGAGTTGTTTTTTTTTATTCCCTGGGGTGGTTTCCTGGTGTGGGGTGGTATCTAACGTATGGTCATGTTGTATTCGAGTTTTTCTACATTGACCACCGGGGGGTGATAGGAGTGGAGTGGGTAATTTTCGGCACGCGTGGCACACCCCCCCCGGCCGTAGAAGGGTGGGGGGCTGGCTCTGCTGCGTTCAGGGGGGCTGGTGCTGCTGGGCTTGTTGCTGCTGCTACCGGGGAACCTGGATGCCGGAGCTTACAGCGCAATAAGCTGTGGCGGGACCGCAGACACATTTTCGCTGGCGCAGGACTTGCTGCTGCGGCTGGCGTGACACGCGTTGCCATGGCTGGCTCGTGCAGCGCTGCTGCCGGAGTATGAGGCGCAAGTGCAGCATGGGTGGTTTGCCGACGGACGAAAAACGAAGCGATCATGGTCCCGCTCGTGGACAGAGACGCACCCAGCAGACCGTGTCCGAGCAGCTGGCTTGTCCGGGGCCACAGCCGCGTTTTGCCTAGGGGGATGGGCCGCCCGTGCGGAAGGGCTCTGCGCCTGTTCGACGTTGTCGTCGTTCTCCATGATGTGCGCTGCCGAAATTTATCGGTACGATTTACTGTTGTACGTAACAGTACCTGGTACTTTTGTCGGGGGGGGGGGGCGGGGTGATGTTTTTTACGTTGTTTGGAAGGAGGTGGTACCTAACGTACGCCGGTGATAAAAAACTTGCCTTTTATTTTTGGTTTCGCTTTTTTTTATCACCGGGGGTGGTTTCATGGTTTCACGTGGTGGGGTGATGTCTACTACTACTACAGTATTAATACCAGGTAGTAGGATGGTACGAGTATCATACGTCACATGTAGATAAGGTACGTATCTCCTTCAGCTCACACATCGCACATACAGCAAGCATGTGATCATAGCATAGTTTGTACGTGAATCTGAAGTACAGCAGTAGCTCGACAAACTTCGATAAGCTACGTATCTCCTTCAGCTCACACATCACACACAGCAAGCATGTGATCATAGCATAGCTTGTACGTGTATCTGGAGTACAGCAGCAGCATCGTAGCTTGTACGTGTATCTGAAGTACAGCAGTAGCTCGACAAACTTCGATTGAATTACGTACCCCCGAAACAGCAGTAAGTCAGACCTACCGAGAGTTGATCTGCGCGACGCGTGAAAAAATGCAAACCGCTTCGTGTTGCAGTTACAGCACTAGACTACAGCAGCATATAGTGCATGTTCGTGTTGCAGTTACAGCACTAGACTACAGCAGCATATAGTGCATGCGTAGTAAATGCCCCCCACCTCAAGCAGCATGTTGGCCTCGCTGATTTGGCTCTTGAGGTAGTCCGACACTTCCTTCGTCCGCGCCGCATCCAAGCTGCGGCTTACTCCGTTCACATGCCCCGGGACCCGCGCAGCCACCGCCGCCTTCCCCTTCGCCTGAGCTCGAGCCGTGAGGTGCGACGCGGAAACTCCATCCCCAGGCCCCGCCGGGCCTACAACGACTGGGTTGTGCTGCTTGGGCGACGCTGGTCTCTTGGCTGGCTCCGTGCGTTTGAGGCGCTTTCGCAGAGAGTGGATCGGCGTACCAGGGGCAACTCGGCGTTCGCTGGCTTCTTGCACGATACGAATGTCCACCTGCAGAAATACATTGTTTTATTATTTTCCGGCAGCGTGCGCCGCGTGCAAACTCAAATTTGTCGCCGGCAAGGACTCGTACTGGAAGAAGTTCGCCTGCCCTGAAGGCGCAGCAACTACAGCAACTATAAGCAGCGGTACCGCTCGCAGAAGGCTAGGCAATAGGTCATCATGTTGACAAGGATGATGATCGTGTATATACGCGCCGTGCTCGCATGCTGCGCCAACTGGCAACGAACAAAAGCAACCAACGGTTGTTGTGGTTGTGGCGTAAACCAGAGGGGGCCCTAAACCCGCGCGTGAAGATGCCAGTGATCACGACTCACCTGGAATGGTTTACGCTGAGCGTTTTTCTTGGAAAGTCGAGATGTTGACTTATTGGCGATGTTGCCTGCATCTGGCCTCGCTGCTAGCACCCCGACGTAGCTTTGGCCCCCCTTCCCTGTTGCGGCTGATCTGTCATTTTTTTGGTTTTTTGCTCCTGCTGCACCCCCTTTCTTCGCCCTCCACAGCGCAAGCTTTTCTTTTCGAGAGAGTCCTGCCTCGTCCATGATTTCCACTCGTGCTACAGCTCAACGTAGACTTATCTCTTGCCTGCGCTTCCTCTCGAGACTGATTGCTTCTGCAGTACGCCACGCGAAGAGAGGCGGGGGATGAGAAATTGCCGTTTACATTTTTTCGTTTTCCTCGAGATATAATCGGAAAGCATCCATATCTTTTGGCACTCCCCCAAAATCGAATCTACATTTTTAGTGAGTCATCAATGGGAATGACAGCAGTACAGTCACTCCCATTTCCCATCTTTGCCATTGTGATTGCAGCAGACCACACCGAAGAACAGCACAAAAGAACTGACTCGCTTCGGCCTGGTCACAAGGGGGCGCGCGCTGGATCATGGGGGTGTCATCCAGCTTGCAAGCCGAGATGGAGGCTGTTCCTGACACGGGAAACGAGATCAAAGTAAGCGGGAGGAAATGATGTACTACTGCTGTACGTATCAAGTAATCGTGCGCTGTTCTCTCAAAAACTAAACATACTAAACATACATGCTGATGTATACAGGCACCTGGTATATCTATTCACGTGTCGCTGACATTCGGGGGAATGCTGGCACTGCTCTGTTGTAGAGATCGGCCGTCCCGTGCAGCTTCCAGGTCTCCGATCGTAGCGGTTTGAATACCGGGATTACCGCCCGCGCGTTACTTCTGTTTAGTCGGTGGGTGGCTGGTACCACAGGTTTACTACCCCTCTGTACTCTCCGGTACACTTTACAGGAGGACCTTTAACAATCTGGGAGAAGGGATCTTTAGGTTGGTAGGCTATTCAGGTGTTTTGGACCCTGTTGGGATCAAGGTACGGGCGAAGACCCAACCCAACCCCTGACTCTAACCCTAACCCTAACCCAAACCCTGACCCCAAACCGCAGCCAAAACGGGCCAAAACTCGCCATAAACGCGGCTGCGCCGCGTTTGCATCGAACCAGGAAATTTCTCGGTTGCGGAGGCCTACTCCTTTACAGCTGGAATCACTTCAGACTCAGAAGGAGGACCTTTAACAATCTGGGAGAAGGGATCTTTAGCTTGGTAGGCTGTTCGGGTGTTCTGGTTCCTGTTGGGATGAAGGCACGGGCGGACCCAACCCAACCCCTAACTCTAACCCTAACCCTAACCCTGACCCCAAACCGCAGCCGAAACGGGCCAAAACTCGCCGTAAACGAGGCTACGCCGAGTTTGCATCGAACCAGGAATTTCTCAGATGCGGACGACGATTCCGAAGTGCAGACCACGCTACACATTTTTCAAGTAAAACACATCCCTAAAGATCCCTTCTCCCAGACTGCTAAACCGTGTATTGGCTATTACACCTGCACCAGGGATTCGTATAATTCATCATCCATCATCATACCGATCATACCGCCGTCATCACACCTGGTGTTGATATTGGTTGCATGATTATATCATACCTGGTACATGAGTACAGCGGCACAGAGCAGGTGGAGTACAGACAACTATAGAAGCAGTACCAGGCAGCCAGGTGTTTTGCAAGTTGAGTCAGCGCAGTTCAGCAATGATCGCACTCGAATCTGGGTACATATGCTCGTACAGCAGCTGCAGTTTAGGTACATGATGGTAGGATATTATATACCTGGTACGAGGTATTTAGTCCACCTGGACGACAGCAGCAGTGGGGCTTCGCTACGTGAGCAATTATTTGTTCCGCTTCCCACTCCCTTTCGGCGGGATGAAGGACTCGTGATCAGCCTGGGCAATGGCAGGATGCAGGATAAGTAGATGGGCCAAGTGGAGCTTCGCTCTTCCAATCCTCGCTGCCGAGTACCGTGGCAGGGGGGGTGGAGCACATCATTACTTGCAGCGGTCGGTGTACCTGCTTATTAGAACTACAGCGGCGGTGATGATAACAAAAGTATTATACCTGGTAACTTGTACCGCTGTACGTGTACTATAAACTCGTTTGGGGTGGTCGGTGTTACTTTCCTGTCGGGTTACTTGCCCGGTGGCTACTTCTTTTTCCTTTACTTGAGAGAGTTTTTAATGCTATTGATACGCTGTAATCCTACGTGCCCGCTGGCTACCTACAAGTAGCTGGTACGAGGAACGAACGCCTGCTGCTGCTGTGCTCTATGCTCCCCTTTCAGCGGGCAACACCCCCGAGATATCATGCCAACCACAATCCCGAAGGGGAACCTTATACCCCTATTTGTACCCATAGCCCACGTACCGGAAGGTGTCTCTGGGTGTGCGCTGTCTTTCACATCAAACCGTTGTTTCTGAGATATGCACGGAAAACGGAATTGTCCGAAAATTGTCCCGCTCGGGGTAAATATTTTTCCCCAGAGGAAATCCTTCGCCCCCCCTCTAGCAACGTTCAGCATCGTTGCTGATGGTGATGCATTGGGTACATATCCAGTAGACGAAGATGCCGGGAGACGGCACTTTCACCCCTTGACAGACCGCGTCAAGGCAAATGCCTTGACAGACAGCCTTGACAGCAAAAAACAGGCAACACGATCGATTATCACAGTGACTGAGAATCGTGGCGGGACGGGACGGGACAGATTTTTCTTGTTTGGCGGGGAAAAAATGACAACGGGACGGGACGGGACAGTAAAATGAAGAGATAAAAAGTTGGCGGGACGGGACGGGACGGGACGGCGGGTGCACAATTTGTCGACGGGACGGGACGGTAAAATTCAACGGGACAGATTTTCACGGCGGGACGGGACGGTAATTATTATTTTCTCCGGCGGGACGGGACGGTATTTATTTTTTTCCTCGGCGGGATGAGACGGTAAATATTTCTTCCCCCGGCGGGACGGGACGGTGAACATTTTTCCCCTCGGCCGGACGGGACGGTAAACATTTTTCCCTCGGCGGGACGGGACGGTAGTTTTATTTTTCTTCGACGGGGCGGGACGGTGATTTTTTTTCCTCGGCTGAACGGGACGGTAAATATATAGAACTACATACTTAGATCACAACCCCTGAGCGTGCTCGGTTGGTGCATCCCTGGCCTCTCAGAGCTCCCACCTCCAAACCGCCTCCTTTCATTACTTGCCGGACCTTTCCAGCAGTTCTTTGTTTTCTCGGTCCTTTCTTCTTTCGTTTCGTGTGCGAGCGTGTTCTCCGAGCACGGCATCGCGGGAGGACCCGGCACCGTCGCGGGTGCCAGCGGGTGCTGGCGGGTAGAGGGGGGGTTGCAAGGAGCGCGGTCGCCGCTTTCGTGCCTAGGCGTCGCGTGTGCCTCGAGACACGAGGGATGCATGAACGGGCTTTGTCTGGGATGTTGATAGAGTATGTACGAGTTATATAGGTCGTTCGGGAGGGCAAGACAATAGCCTCCTTTCATTGCTTGCCGTACCTTTCTTTTGCAGTTTTTTGTTTTCTCGGTCCTTTCTTCCTTTTTATCTTCTTTCGTTTCGTGTGCGTGCGTGTTCTCCGAGCACGGCATCGCGGGAGGACCCGGCACCGTCGCGGGTGCCAGCGGGTGCTGGCGTGTAGAGGGGGGTTTGCAAGGAGCGCGGTCGCCGCTTTCGTGCCTAGGCGTCGCGTGTGGCTCGAGACACGAGGGATGCATGAACCGGCTTTGTCTGGCTTCGATTTATGATTGTTGATAGAGTATGTACGAGGTATTAAGGTCGTTCGGGACGGCAAGATAATATTCAAGCGGTGCTTATTTTTGCGACCACGCTAAAGTTGAAACAGGGAGGTGTGCAGTTTGAACACCAACGTTATCGAGCTGGCGAACGACGGCCACGGTAAGCACCGGGCTTCACGCGAGGCGGGCGACGGGGCTGATTGTGGCAGAGAGTTATAAAAGCTTTACCCGGACCGAATCGGTAGCGAGGTGGTCGCGAGAGGGGCGGGCGGCGTACGAGGCTGAGAGAGAAGCTCTTCTGTGCGATTTTTTATTTTCTTCTTTTCGACCGGGTCTAAGGTGTTCCAATCAGGCAGAACATTTATGCACGAGAGGGGACGGGGATTTTTTTTCCTTTCCGAGTTTTCGGTTTCATGTTCATTGTTTTTGCTGCTGTGCCGTGCTGTGCTTTCGCTTTCTTCGTGCATATAGTACAGGCATTTTGCATATCAAAAGAAGAAAATAAGTACAGGCAGTAACACCCTACCTGGGGTGTATGTACGTACGTACGACATCCGCGACGCGAAACGTATATGTGGCATCCAAGCTGACGTCGGAGCTGTTTTTTCCTGAAGCATGGCGGCGGGACTCTTGGCATTATCAAGTCGCCGGTTTGCAATCACGATCCTTGAAAAAGTTAAACTCAATCGTGGACCTCTGTTCGCTTCGCATAATTTGATGTACTTTTTTCCTTCCTGAGCGAGCGTAGCGGGCGGCGTAGGCCGCCCGCGGAGCGAAGCGCCTTGTATATATATTTTTTTATTGCTGCAAGGTCTCGGCGCGGCTGTACGTGAAGACGTTCCCGCACTGCTGATTGCGCGAAGGCAGCCGGCCCGACGCAGACCTTTTTCTTCTCGATCCGCGGCCCACAAGCTCAGAGAAGTGCTACCACTACACGGGCGACGTTTTTTTTATTTCTTCCCACCCCTGCCCCAAGTACTCTTGTTGCGGTGCCAGCTCATGGTGGCTGTTCTGATATCAGATGATTGTTGTGCTTGCGCTGTGTTACTGGTTGTTGTGGAGGTAGGTGGAGATAGGTGGTGGGGTGGAGCTGGTGGCGGCGGTGATTCTAGTGCCGCTCGCCGCTGATCGATCGACCCCCCGCCCGTGAAATGGGCATCCATGGCGTCCGTACCGGTCATACCAAATATGCTAGGAGACAGCATTTTTACCCCTTGACAGACAGCAAGTTTGACTTGTGACACATACATACATACATACATACATACATACATACATACATACATACATACATACATACATACATACATACATACATACATACATACATACATACATACATACATACATACATACATACATACATACATACATACATACATACATACATACATACATACATACATACATACATACATACATACATACATACATACATACATACATACATACATACATACATACATACATACATACATACATACATACATACATACATACATACATACATACATACATACATACATACATACATACATACATACATACATACATACATACATACATACATACATACATACATACATCCAAACATACATACATACATACCAGGTACATACCTGACCTGGGACATGCTTTGACTGATACCAAACTACTAGGTTTAGTGTGGAACACTCGTCCCAACATCGTTGACAGCGCACACGTTTTGCGTCTCGCTTGATGACAGGTCACCTGACAACTTTTTGGGCCACACCAGTATGTACTGGTGGTCTGGCCGTGAGTTGAGCGGTCTCTCTTCTATTCGTCGTGTGTAGTGTCGAGATTGCGGCTACTACTGCTTGCTGTGGCCGTCCTTACTTTCATTTCAACATACCAGGTATAAAAATAAAGTCCAGCCATACAGCAGCTATTAATAGCTGCTGATCATCAACGCCAGCACCTTTTGTGCCACAAAAAGAACTAAAGGTGGTTGTGCGGAGCAAATTCATATTTTCTACGAAATATGTCTTCAGTCATCAAGCTGTGAGTTCGACTGGTTATTAATTCTATAGTGTCACTGTAATTGATACACTCAATTTCCAATCTTGCAAGCTGCGTAGTAATACGCGCCTGTACAACTATTTACTCCAACTACTGCTGTGTTCTATACGTATTTCAATTCATAGTACCTGGTATCCCTCAGAGCGGAACACTTTGCCAAGGTTCGAACGGCTCACCACCAAGTCCTGTTGCGAGTCATTGGCTTCCAGCGCCGACTTCGTACTGACCATGCCACCCTCTCGTACGCGAAGGCCCTCAAGATAACACGTTGCGAGAGCATCGAAACGATCATTCGTAAACGGCGGCTCTTCTTTGCGGGGGGCGTGGCACGGCAAAGCAAGGAGCGATTACCCAGTCGGGTAATGTTCGGGACGATAGCTGGTGGGGAGAACCCGAGACCAGGCGGACAGTGTAAGACTTGGCATAGATGCATAGTCGAAGACCTTAGGGAGTTCCGAGCCACCGAAGGGTCAACGGAAGTTGCCCCCTTGGTGTTTGGAGTTGAGACCGCGTTGTGGTCCACTGCAGCCAAAAAGGCGGGGAAGGGGTATCGGTGGATCCTTGAAGCAGCCGAACGGTTCATGGTGAGGTGGCACGAGGCTGAGGCTGAGATGAGTAGGCAGCGCCGCGCATCCGCCATGGATGGTGTCCAAGGGAATGGGGGGGGAGGGGGGAACAGGAGAAGTGGCAGAAAACCCGACCAAGGGAATGCGGAGAGGGGGGGGGACAGGAGGAGTAGAAGGGAAACTACGGTAGACGAAAGTAGGAAGGCGATGGCAGACAGGGTAGCAAGGCACCAAGTCGACTAGGAAGTAGAACATGACCATACTACTAGTGCCACCAACTGGTGCAGCTGGTTCGAACGTGGTCTTCCCTTGTCTTCTCTTTTTGTTGTGTTTTTTTTCTTTCTTGCGCTGACTCTCTATTTTTTTCCCTTCCTTTTCTGATTGATAAGCCGTACTGAAGGAGCCGTGTGGCGTGGTTGGATGACGAACCTGCTCTGCTCGTTTCGTATTGTCTGACGCCAAGGGGTTGGGCATAGTTGACGAACGCAGGGCGGAGACGGCAGTCTGGGTAGCAAGGTACCAGGCGGATTAGCAGGGAGAACCTGGCTATACTACTCGTACCACAAACTGCTGCCGCCACCTGGAAGGTGCTTTGGGCTTTGGTCTGCCTGTTATTTCCCCTTTGTTATTTTTCCTTGTTACTTTTTTCCTTGGTTCTTTGTCTTACTCTGTTTACAAGCAGTGGTGTTTTTTCTTATTTTTTTTCTTCCTTTTTTTTCCAGCTCGTTCTTTTTCAAGTGTTGGCCACCTCGCCTGCGGGGGGGGGGCACGACAGATTGTTTCTCCTAGATTTTGCTTTCATTTTTTCTTCTTTTTCTCTTTCGATTTGTCTACCTTGTTTTTGTTTGCTCTTTGATTGTTTCCTTTCGTTTCACTATTTCATAGATTGCGTATGTCGTGCCTGTCGTATCTAGTATGATGACATGGCTTTGCAATGCCCACTGCAGTGCATACTGCACACGTGGCAACGTAGTACCTCTGTGGCGTAGCTTTGTGACCACAGAACTTGTATATTTTCTAGGATTGAAGAATCGGCACGGACACTGGTTGTGCTGGATGTCGACGGGTAGAAAGAACGGTTTAATGTGAAGAACACACACACACATATGGGAGTTGTGTACCAGGTATAATTTATGATAACATGTAATACCTCGTAGTTTTATACTTGGTAGGAATTACTATTAACACTAAATTTTAGTACAACTCGATTTTATTTTATTAATTTCGTGATTCGTGGTGGGAATGGATGGGAACAGACGACCACGAATGAATGTATCTCGCAGGGGAAGAGGCACGTTGTGTCCGCCGGAGGCCATAATTTCGCGGGAGAGATTTTATCGGCGGGACGGGACGGTAATTTTTCGGTGTCACGGCGGGACGGGACGGTAATGGTTCGGTGTCACGGCGGGACGGGACGGTAATTGTCCGGTGTCACGGCGGGACGGGACGGTAATTGTTCGGTGTCACGGCGGGACGAGACGGTATTTGTCCGATGTCACGGCGGGACGGGACGGTAATTTTCAACGGGAGAGATTTTATCGGCGGGACGGGACGGGACGGTATGTGACGACGGTCAGGGATTTTGTCGGCGGGACGGGACGGGACGGCGGGACCATTTTGACGGCGGTTTTACCGTCCCGTCCCCCCGATATACCGTGATAAGCCTTGGAAAAATCCCCCTTTTTGAAGAACGCCTGACCAAATTATTGAAAATACTTTTTTGTCCCGAAAAAATTGACTAACCTCAAGTATGCGAGTATAAAAGAAAGAAACAAGAAATTTTCGTTCGGCTCTGCAGCGGCACAGGAGCAGCAGTAAATATCGCAATTGAGCTACGTGCTGCTGCCGCTCAGGCGCAGGGGGCAGAGAGTAGGGCAGTAGATGGCAGCGCACGCATGGAGACATCTATATTGGTAGACTTGTTCGAGCCAGCAGTTCGGAGGCAGTGGGCATGATCCTGCCGCAGGGTGATCCGGTTCTGGCAAGCCTTGTTCTTCCCTTTGAGCGCGCAGGCAGGTTTGCCTCGATGTAAAGGTGCGTAAGAGAAAGCGCGCGAAACATCACCGGCCAGCGGGAGAGAAACATTCCTCAGCTCCAGACAAGGCATGCATGGTGGTCTGTTGCTGCCGCCAACCACTGACTGCTGGATGCCGACCGTATGTCTGGTGCGGTCTGCTGCCGCGGCCGCTGCGGCTGTTGTGCTGCTCGGCGTGGCAGCACGCAGCACCCAGATAACAAATAACACACATGGGAGTTTCCATGCAGATGATGAGGCGTTTTTTCTACCGGGGATAGGGGTCGTATGTCTAGACTTGGAGATTTGCGGCGACAGGCAGACATATTGGCATTGACATGTCTCCTGGCATATTTGCAATAGACCGCAAATAACGTCTCCATATAGAATGGAAACCTCCGGGGGGGGGGGGGTTCGAAGCGCTGCAATCCCAGATATTATCGCTTTCAGCACTACAGCAGTAGTTCTACTTCTTCTGTACCTGGCAGAGTTTTTTTTTGCCAATATTCGATGGACGGCTACCGGACAAAACCAACAAGAGCATAAGGGTCGTTTTTAACCGGATTTTTTTGTTTTGTTTCGCGTTTCGAGGAAAAATCCCGGATTTCGGCTTTTTTTTCGCGTTTAACGGAATACCTAAAATTATTTTCCCGTATTGCGGGAAAGTCCGGCATCACCGCAGGACATCGTGTGAGCCGTGTGTGCCGCGTCGCCGCTAGGCACAGCACAATATAGATCAGGGTCCTTCCAAGGGTCATTCCCAGGCCATGGCTGGTCGCAGAAGATCCGTGCGCAACGAGAACTCTATTCGTCCAGTCGACAGAGCCAAGTTATAGACATAGCCGAGATCCACACGAAATCGCTAGCTCCTTTCATGTCGTGGAGGCTTTGTCGCAACCGAAGTTGATGTAAGCTACGCTCGCGAGGTACGGCGAGGTACGGTCGCCTCGCTAGGAGTCGGGGCGTCTCACCTCTATCGGCACGATCAAGCGGACGGCCTGCGCGCGCGCCGCTGGTTTCGACGATGCGATCAGATGGACGAGCGTTGCAACCTCATGACATATGATGCCAGGCGATGATAGGACCCACCGCGTATCTTTTCGCGTTTCCGTTAACCCTTTTTAGAACCGCAGTCCCGTTTTGGGGACAAACCACTCAAATTTTAAGTAGTTTGTACGATCAATAAAAGTTAGGATCGAAAAAACTTCAACAGTACAAGAAAGCCCGATTTTTTGTCTCCGATCGGAAACCTGATCTTTCGATCCACGTATCTAACTGCGTAAGGATATCCTGAGGCCAATTGTTTTGCCGTCGGATTCGCAGTCATTTGAAAAAGTCCCTCTAACCCTTTTAGAACCGCAGTCCCGTTTTGGGGACAAACTACTCAAATTTTAAGTAGTTTGTACGATCAATAAAAGTTAGGATCGAAAAAACTTCAACAGTACAAGAAAGCCCGATTTTTTGTCTCCGATCGGAAACCTGATCTTTCGATCCACGTATCTAACTGCGTAAGGATTATCCTGAGGCCAATTGTTTTGCCGTCGGATTCGCAGTCATTTGAAAAAGTCCCTCTAACCCTTTTAGAACCGCAGTCCCGTTTTGGGGACAAACCAGTCAAATTTCAAATAGTTTGTCCCCGAAACGGGACTGCGGTTCTAAAGGGGTTAAGCACGTTCGTATGAGCTTTTGCCCCGGAAATGCTGGAAGTTGGTCTTGCTCGCCTCAAAATGTGTCGGAGTTCTCTCCGAAGTCCATCCAGAGCTTGTTTCCTGCTTTTCGAGGGGCCGGCCCTTTTTCGATCCAAATGGGGTGAAAATATGATCGCGATCGGGGGTCGGATCGAAAAATATTTTTTTGTTCGATCCGATCTAGGGTTTTGATCGTGTTTGACCCCAGTTTGATCGAAAAAGGGCGAACGGCAATATCCTGCACCTGGGGGCCTGGAGAAGCGGGAAACACCCCCAGATAGATCTTGGAGACAGATCCGACACATTTTTAGGCGAGAAAGACCGATTTCTAACGTTTCCGGGGCTAAAGCTCATGTGAACGTGCTACAAAAAAAAAAATCTCCCTGACTGCAACTCCGACGGCATAATAATTGGCATGTGAGCTGAACATGAGTGAAGAAAAATCCAAAAGTTGAACAAAAAAAAACTACGAAAACAAACAATTTGTGGGTGGAAGCTGGGGGCAAGATCGGCATGAGAAACACTCGGCGAGATATTTCATTCGAAGCGGCGAGAGTCCGAAGAGAGACATCGATCTGCGAAACAAACTTCTGCGTCATGAACTCTCAAGGGCTACGACGAGAGCTAGGCCGCCCGCGGAGCGAAGCGCCTTGTAAATATATATATACATACAAGGCGCTTCGCCGCCCGCTACGCTCGCTCAGGAAGGAAAAAGTTCATCAAATTATGCGAAGCGGACAGAGGTCCATGACTGAATATGCTGTTTTAGTGTCGAACTGGCGACTTGATAATGCCAAGAGTCCCGCCGCCATGCTTCAGGAGAAAACTGTTCGGACGCCACATGCGCTCCTCGTCGCGGATGCCGTACGTACGTACATACCCCAGGTAGGGTACTTGTTTTTTTTTTTTTTTATATGCTTCATGTCTATACACGAAAGAGAAAGCACAGCACGGCACAGCAGCACAGCAAAAACAATGGAAATGAAACCGAAATTTTTGGAAGGGAAAAAAAATCCCCATCCCCTCTCGTGTAATAGTTTTCTGCCTGACTGGAACACCCCGGTCAAGAAGAAGAAAAGATAAAAAGCGAACAGAAGAACTTCTCTCTCAGCCTCGTACGCCGCCCGCCCCTCTCGCGACCATCTCGCAACCGATTCGGTCCGGGTAAAGCTTTCCTCCCTCTCTGCCACAGTGAGCCCCGTCGCCCGCCTCACGTAAAGCCCGGTGCTCACCGCGGCCGTCGTTAGACAGCTCGACAATGTTAGTACTCAGAATGCGTCGCTCTCTCATTGATTTTTAGTTTCGCCGCAAAAATAAGCACCGCTTGAATTCTATTTTGCATATCACAAGGACTCTTATATGCTCGTACATAGTATAACCGGAACCACATCAGGAGGCCAGACAGTGCCCATTCATGCCTCCCTCGTGTCTCGAGGCACACGCGACGCCTAGCCACCAAAGCGGCAACCGCGCTCCTTGCAACCCCCCCTCTACCCGCCACCACCCGCTGACACCCGCGACGGCGCTGGGCTCGCCCGCGGTGCCGTGCTCCGAGCACACGCACGCGCACGAAGCGAGGGAAGAAAAAAGGAAAAAAAGGACTGCAAGTGCCAAAAGAAATGGAGAAAACAAAGACACGCAGGAAAAGTCCGGCAAGTATTGAAAGGAGGCGATTTCGAAGTGGGAGCTCTGAGAGGCCAAGGATGCACCAACCGAGCACGCTCAGAGAGTGAGATATCTCTAAGTAGTTCTATATATTATGTCAATACAAGCAGTATTGGAGTCTATCAAGTACATGGAAGTTCAAAACCTCCGTTTTTGTGGATTTCGCTCAAACTCGGTGTGAGTTTTCCTCGAGATATGACGGAACGACTGATATCTTCACACGTGTCTGGTTCGTCCTTCGTCAATAGGTATGTTGTTTATGCGATCCGCTTCGTACTCGAATAATATACCAGGTACTGGTACTGTACAACGTACGGGCCCGGATCACGAGGATTTTTTTTTAATTGAATTTCGTTTTTTTTTTCGTTTGCTTTGATTTGTATCTGATTGCAGGGCCGGCGGAGCAGCCGCAGCGCGAGGTCCGATTGCCCCTATAACACGGAACAGACCACCCTCGACTCCTCGAAAAATTACGAGGACGTCGCAAACCCGGTTTTTTATCCCTCTTTGCCTCCCAAATTTCACAAGCACCGACCAGGTGGTCCCGACTTGGGTCAGCGGTGGGTGTTCAGGGCTGCGCCAGCCACCCAAGACATCTCAAGAGCGATAGCCTCCTATTACGGGGGACCATAGTTAATGGGACCTATGCTATACATCAAAACCTATATATTTAACCATTTTTACTAACAATATTTGGTCCTATTAACTATGGACCCCCGTAATAGCCGGTGGCGGCAAACCAAGTCGCGGTGCTCCTTGGAGGACGCGTGCCGTCGCTCGCTCCGTTGGTTGCCCACGGGTGTTTGTAGACCCTTTTGCGTTATTCGAATTTTGAAGCACAGTACGCCAACTCTAGATGAGACCCGCACACGCTTTTTCACCGAACGAACATTCAGATCAAATGAAATTATTCTCTTTTATGAAGTTAAATGACAATGAAAAGTTTCCTCCTTGCTACAGGCCCCAAGGTTTCCCTTCGGGATTGTGGCTGAATTGAAATCCCGATGACCAAGCAGGATTTCGTGCGTTCTTCGTATACACCAGCTGCTCGCACGCATATAGCCAGGGCAAGAACAAAACACATAATAAACCTCGTGAAAGCTGAAGAAAAATATTGTGGCCACCGGGCACGTAGCCGGGCAAGTAACACCGACCAGCCCAAACGAATTCAGAGCTAGTTTCCATACGGGGACATAAGACTGTTTGCGCGAAGATTTTGAAAAGTGGGTGGCCGTCGGTAATCTGAACCGAGAATGACTTATCTCCGGTGCGCGAGGACTACACAATGGAAATTTCGGTGAAATTCAGATATTCTTGGCTCGTTGGGTGGTCGTGCGGAATTATTTTGTTGCACGATATGATACCGAGAGTTATGCTGCACCCAAAATGTTGCTGGTGTCGTCCTGTGCTTGCGTTCGTTGATAAGCGCTGCAGCGAGTCGTCCAGAGGCACCGCACCCCGACCGCAGCACTACAACGCAGCAGACTACAGGAAACCTATTGCGGCCTGCGTTTGTGCCGGACAAGCTGCTGCTGCTGCTGCTGCGGACTCCTTTTGTTGCAAATGGATGGCCGCTGTCGGAGACGAAACACAATACCAGCAACAACCACGGTATACGATTACACACCGCGAATTTCGCGCAGGACGTCCTTGTCTAAGTAGCGATGCTCGCGGCCAGCACTTGAGCGCATATCTCAGCTCGAACACCTTTCCCGGAAGTAAGAGCGACGGCCGATTGCCATTCCGACCGACCTTAGGGTCACAATGTTCACACAATGGTTGGTGATTTGAATCGTGAGGGGCGCTGGCCAGGCACATGACGAACGATGAACAAATATTTGGTCGCTGGTGTCCAGGTATTGTTGAGAGCGCCTTGCAGCGTGGGTAGGCACAATTCGATGCGAGTCGACGAGGGGAGAAAAGGCTGAAATCTTCTCGCGATAAAAATGAAG
Source organism: Nereocystis luetkeana (assembly GCA_031213475.1). Lineage (NCBI taxonomy): Eukaryota > Phaeophyceae > Laminariales > Laminariaceae > Nereocystis > Nereocystis luetkeana. The sequence continues at coordinate 4,583,515 of JARUPZ010000032.1, forward strand.
GCACGTACCGTAGCGGGAAGGGGGGGAGAAGAGCCTGCTATGTGACCCCGGATCTGAGTTACGAGTTGGAAGGAAAGAGAGAAGAAGATGTGCGAAGATAATAAATGGGATGAGAAAAAAAAAAAAAAAAAAACAGACGACAACGTTTCTCAACCCTTCTAGGATGGCAAGAAATGAGTTTTTTTCAAGTTTGGGAAAGGAGCGTGGGACGCCGCTGGCAACCTCTGGCCTCGTTTATATAGACCGCGGATCCACCTGCTATTTTCGAGCACGTCATCTATATTCATTGGCCTGTCCGACACGAAGTGGATTTGGCCGTGGGTTGATTCTATGTCGAGATCGAGGTTCTTATATTTTCATCACGGTGTTAACAACTCAAACCGAGGAAGAACAAGTTTACGCCGCTGGTGAAAAAAAGCAGGAAAAACCGTTTTTCCCCCCCCCCGTTTTTCACACAGCGGCGGTACGAGAATACTTTCAGCTGTAAGACCTATGCCAATGGAAATACGAAGTTCAGAAGTTTTTTTCAAATATATCGCTTAAAAAAAACAGCCGAAAATTTCTCGTGCCGCCGCTGTGGGGAAAAAAGAGAAAAATGTTCGATTTTTTCTTCTTTTTTTTCCCCCAACGGCTACAGGCGGCGCAATTTGTGTTTTTCTGGTCGCAAATTGTCAACACGGTGATCGAAACCAGCTCGTGCGACGATGGACGCTCAATATCGACATAGACTCAGCCCACGGCCAACCCACTCGGTATCTGGCAAGCCCAACGAGTATAGATGACGGCCTCGAAGATATCAGGCGGATCCATGGTCTAGGGGGCGAGAGCTTGCCGGCGGCGTCCTACGGTATCCTCCCCAACCTGAAAAAAACTCTATTTTTTGCCATTCGAGACGGATGGAGAATTTTTGTCTTCTGTTTTGTGCAAACCAGCGGCCAAATGTTTTTTTATCACACGCCTGGTCAGCTCCCGCCACATGACACCGGCCATGGTGTGAAGACGGTGACCCTAGGGTGGGTCGGAGCCCCTAACGAGCGCACTCCGTTCAGAATTCGTGACGCAATCGTTGGTTTTGTTGATCGATGTCTGTTGAGGACTCGGAATCTCGCCGCTTCGAACCAAAGATCGGCCTGAGTTTTTCTCAAGCCGATGTTGGCCCAACATCGGCCCCAGATTTGCTTTTTTCGGGCTTTTCCGAAAGTTAGGAACTTTTTTTTTTTTCAGGTGGCCCATAGGAAGCGTGTTCTGATTTTTTTTGGCGGTTATCTTTGAAATTCAAACTTTTTATTGCAACTTCGCTGTACCATTGGCATAGGTCTAAGTGATAGTTTGGGAGCTAAGCTTTGCAACATTGTGCTTCCATTAGCATCGGTCTCACAGCTGACGTCTTTGAATTCAGCAGGGATGCACGTCACCGGTAACGGTAACGCAAAAGTAGTTGGAGTTGCGGGAGGGTAACGACATTTCTTGCGGCAAAACAAAGAATCGTAGCGTCCCCTGTACGGAAACGCCTTCAAAATGTTGGAGCCCTCGTGAATCGTGACAACCACTTCAGCGGATGAGCGGTTCTGTGCTGCGGTGCGTCTGAAACAAAAGAAAATGTGCGATTTTCTTGTGTTCCGGGTTACCTTTGTCGCAAACTTGGGGTAACGTATGCTCCTGCTACGGGTACGTGGTGTGTGTTCTTTCTACCCAGCTTCATCAGCATGCCATACCCTTTTATCAGTATCGGCACACCCACAGTCCGTCCTGATTATTCATCCCAGTGACGTGTGTGATACGTAAAAATAATGATTTCAGGGTACCAGTGCTGTATGTGGTCAGGTCACAGACTGCCGTTGTGAGACAGAAAATCAAAGTCATGGCAAGGGTATGATATTACGACTCAAGCAATTGAAGTACTAGCGTAAGTGGTACGAGAAAGCACAAATCAAGAAGCTAAGGACTGCCAACAAAAATGCGTACCTTGCACATATGGTATCGGTTAGACCGACACCATAAGGAATCCTGAAAAAGAAGACAGAACACAACGACGCAAGAAGATGAACACGTGAAGCAAGATTACGTGACGGAGAGAAACTGCTGCACCAACAAAACTACACCGAGAGCGAGAGGAACGCCCGAAAAATAATGGAGAAAAAGCAAGCCAGAAGAAATTAAAACCAAGGAGAAAAATAAGGCGGAGCGATTATAGTGCTCAAGGGAACTAAAGCATAGGTGCCCGTCTCTGCCGCGTCGTCGACAGTTCCTACTTTCGTTGACAACGGTGTCCAAGATTGAGCGCTGCCGCTGTCACGCCCCCCGCAGGAAAAAAGAGACGAAACACAGTAAGGCAGAGAACCTCTGAAGGTGGCCAGCATTGATAGCATAGCTTCCACTTCTTGGTCGAAATGAAACCGTGCGACACGATCTGCCATTTCGGTTTTGTTGTCGTCGACACTTGCATTTGTACGGCTGCCCCCCCCCCCCAGTTCGCCCCCCCTTCCCCTTTTCCGCCATTCCTGGCATCCTCTGCTGCGTGGCGTAGCCAGCTGCCCTCAGTCTCGTCCTTGTTCCACGTCGCCATGAAACAGTCCCGTCGCTTCGACCACCCCCCCCCCCCCCCCCCCCCGGGTACCGTTTGCCACCCTTCTTGGCCGCTGTGGACCACAACACTGTCTCTGCTCCGAACTCCGAGGGGGAATTTTCGGTGGATCCCTCGGTGATCTGAAACCATTTGAGGTCGTCTGCTAGACATTGAGCCCACTTATTTTCTGGTCGGCCCGGTCTCGGATCCTCCCCACCCGCCATCACCCTGAACACCACCCCGCAAGTTAGCCGCTCATTGTTCGCGAGCTGTACGCCGCTCGCAAAAAAGGAGACGCCGTTTGCGGATGGTCGTCTCGAATTTTTCGAACTGCGCCTTCTTACAGGCCTTGGCGTACGACATGAGCTAATCGGCGCGTTGTCGGCGGTCGCAGCGGGAGGAGCTTGGGGGGTGCTGTTCGGATATCAGCGAGTATTCCGAGAACCCACGTCGCTCACCCATGTAGCCAAGTCCTTTAGCGTGCGCAGCTTCAGAGTGAACGAGGCAGTCTCTTATGTCGTACAGCTCCCCCCTTCAAACCGCTTGTGGCATGCCCACGAGAGTCGGGCCTGTCGTTTGATCGCTGTCAAAATGTCGGTGCTTGCGTTGACAAGGCCGTCCCGGTACAAACCTTGCATCGCTTGGCTATTCCTCTGGCCTGCTGCTCCGATGGCGAGTGGTAGGTCCGGGGTGACTGGTTCGGTGTCCACAGTAGCATGGTCTTGGTCTTGTTTTCACACACGGTGTTATGGTCGAGGGCGGCTAAGAAGAGCGTGAAGGGGTACCGGGGGGTCGTCAAAGCGGCGGACTGTTTCATGGCGAGGTGGCAAAGGGGCGAGGCACAGAGGAGCCGGCTGCGCCACGCAGCTGGGGACACCAAGAACGGCGACATGGGGAGGGGGGGGGAGGGGGGAAGGGGGGAGGGGCAGCCGAACTGATACAGCTGTCGACGACTGCAGAAACGAAATGATAGATCGGGTGGCTAGCTATCGGTTCGACTAGCTCTCACAGACTTTTGTCTGTAGCTCCCTCTCCTTCGTGTTGCTTCGTCCGCGCAGCAGACATCTGTCCTTCCTGAGTACGTATGCTTTCCGTCTAGCAGCCTTTCTGAAGTCCTTGAGTCGTTTGTATTTTGTTTCATTTCTTTTTATGTCTTATTGTCTTTTTGCTCTTATTTGTTTTGGTCTTGCGTGTGTTGTTGTGTTCTCGTACCCGGTACGCTGGCATTTCACTTGCTTGACACTTGAATTGGCGATTATTTTTTATTTTTCGGTCTTCCTCTGTCTCACAGTCTGTGACAACATAATCAGTATCTCTCTGGGATAAGAAATCAGGACGGACACTGGGTGTACTGAAGAAGCTGGGTAGAAAGGACGATTCAATGTGAAGACAGCAACAGCAACTGTGAGACTGTCAAGAAGCTCAGCGTATGGTATACGGGTATGGCTTCGTTTACCTCGCGTGGCAGGTTTTCCGCCAGATGAGAGCTGAGTATTTCCGGCTCTCCGAGAAAGGACTTCCTGATGCCGATCTGCTGGACAAGCTGCGAAAAGCTTATCAGACGACGGTGAACCGTACAGACCCCCTGCAGAAATACAGGGGAGACAAGATCCCGCAAAAGTGGAATTGCCCCAAGGTGAGCCCACGGCCGGCGTCGACCTTCTCGCGGCACGCACGACACGATAATGACGTAAACGTCAAGGCCTCTGTTTTTTACTGGCCGCTGAAAAGTACGTGGTTCGACGCACCCGTATGGTTACCCAACGTGTGCGTATTGCCATCGCTTACGGTTGTGTTCCTCCCCAGGTGAGGTTCGGGAAAACAGAGCTCATGATGCCAATCATCACGTGCGGCGGTATGCGGCAGCAGTTCACGTGGAAGCCACAAGCCACGACTAGCAACGGCGACATCACGAAGGAGTGTGACGATAACTTCCAAGCCATCGTAGACAGGTAGGTCACGCCCCCCGCTCTATTGGGGGCAGTGTCTACTCGTATTCACGCAACACCGCTCCAGAATTCTCAAACTGCTTGCTTGGCCTTGGCCTGCGGTGGTGGTTGAGGGGAGACCAAGCGTAAGCATGACTCTGGTATGTATTTCGTGAGGCGGGGGGAGGTGGCGTTTGCCCACAACGCTTGACGCGAAGCCCACCAACTCGGGTGAAGCGTACCGTCAACGCGGAGACAAGCGAAGCTGAGCTATTTAGTGTGTGTGTGGAGAAACGGCGGGTGTCGGCGAATCGAAGCGCCCGGATCGACTGCGACGTTGGATGCCCACGAGTACCTCAATACAGATACAACAGTTGTTTGTTCTACGTAAGCCGTGCATCGTCGAGAGCTGTTCTGTTTATCACTTGCGACGACAAAAGGTGCGCCCAATCAGTAAACTTCACCGTTCGGCCCCTGTTCCTCTCCACAGGTCTCTCGAGCTGGGCATCAACCACTTCGAGACAGCGCAGGTGATATGCTCGTGTTTTTCCGTGCACATGTTGACCCAAACCAGGCGCGAGTACTCTCCAACTGTGCCTTGAGTATGCTACAGCGGGTGTGAATGCGTGAAAAATTATCCATGATGTGGCATTTTCCTTTCAGGTGTTTCGACACCAATACCCGTAGTCCTGACTATACCTCTCGTGACCTCTAAGATGCTGTCCCAATCGGTAGCATACCTGTGTACCCCCAGAATTTGTTGCAGTTCCCACTTTTTCGCGGCGATTCGGAAGCGTTCGTGCGAGACCAAAACTGAAAAAGGCATCGGCGTAGCGCCATATCGGGGGAGGTGAGGGTGGATCAATACTACTCGTCCTTACGCTGCCCGCTGGCCGACATCTTGTGTTTCGGCAGGGATACGGCACGAGCGAGATCCAGTTCGGACACGCGCTCAAGAAGCATGACCGATCACTGTTCATCTTGCAGACTAAGGCTGGCGCCAAAGAGGACCCTAAGTTGTTCCGTGAAGGCCTGGAATTGAGCTTCAAGAAACTCCAGGTAAGGACCGCCTAGGGGGATGCCTTCCAGAATCAATGATGCTCACTTTTTTTGCTGGAAACAGGAACCCCGGCTCATACTATTAATAGGCAGCAACAGCAGATACATGCCGATAGACAGCAGTGGTTGGTTGTGATACCGTCAGCCAGCTACGGTTATGTTTGCGCCGTTCATGTTGCTTGGGAGAAACGGAGCATACGGCGCTTCGCCACTGCTCGTGCCCATCCGCGAATGCTGTTGACAAGAGTAGCAGCGAAAATGGCAGCATTCGCGTGGTGTACACCTGGTGTGCGTAATATCGTGCTGCGATCCTATCCTCGGTGTCCCGAACGCAACGCGCACTGTCAGTCTCGCCCGCGTCTATGCCCCTCCCAGTAGTAGAGTATTTTGGTGCGATGCGTCTGATGGGGTGCCGATACCATGCGTATTGCTTTGCCGTTGATTGGCGCAACACGCAGGTGGACTACCTCGACATTTTTTCGGTACATGGCATCAACACCATGCAGCAGCTCGATTGGACGCTGAAAGAAGGGGGCTGCCTGGAAGTTCTCGAAGAGTACAGGGCTGCCGGCAAGATACGCTGGATCGGCTTCAGCTCTCACGCACATGCCCCTGTCATCCATGCGGCGATATCCTCGAACCGATTCGACTGCATGAACATCCACCACCATGTGAGGCCCAAAACTACCGGTAATTCATGTACTGTTTGCCTGCCGGTTGCGCCCTTTTGTTTTGGTTCGTCCACGTTAGTGCATCAAGGGAGGATGGGCTAGAAATTGGGAGATTCGCGGTAGCATGCAGTTTGGAGAAAGGCGAACGGCGGTTTGGAGTAGAGGTGCTTTCGCTAGTAATAGCAAGATAAACTACAAACGCGTAGATTTAGAAAACGACTGAAAGGATTTTGCAAGGGATGCGCACGACGAAGGCTACCAAGAAGAATTACACGTTTTGTTACGGGAAGTGTAAGATCATGCCGCGTTCCGAAGAGCGAGCCAACCCGTCTGAAGCGCCGCCAACGATGTCAGGAAAAATCGACCGCTACGTGCGCGTCTAGACGAGGCACCATAGGTCAAACTTGGCTTGTGAAACCAACCCACCCCTCTAAATCCCCGTTGCGTGGTTGCCCGCCCAATGCTAACACGGCCGTCCAACGTTCCTCGTACATGGTTGTGCCAGGCTGAACCATTGCATACCTGGCGAAATAGAGAAAACTTAGCTAAGACTGACTTGAGCATCAAATAGATGTAATGTTGCCGGTGCAACTGTCTTGTCGCAACAAATTTCACGCCTTCAACAGCCTTACTACGTATTTATCCCCCATGATTGCCGTACGACTGGCTTGGTCAGTTTCTTGGGTCCTACACGGCATCAGGCACCAACCAGGAACTAGGCGGTTGCGGCGGCAACAACGACAATGTCAAGCTAGCGCATTCGTTGGGCATGGGCGTGTTTTGCATCTCCCCCAATGACAAGGGTGGGAAGCTATACAAGCCTTCGAAGGTGGGTCACGACGCCATTGTCCCTTCGCGGAGGTTTTGTCTTTTCATGGCAGACTGGTTCGTTCGCCGGTTCATGTCGTCCACCCTCTGATTCGCTCGCGCAATGCCATGTTCCTCGTCGCACATGTGCAGACCTTGGTGCAGTTTGACTTCGGTAGAATTCGAGGATGAAGGCAGAGATGTTTGAAGAGTGGGGTTCGAGAACGGGCGTACCACCGCTGTTCTGGACGCGATTACTACTCTGCCGTTTCGCGCTCAGGGCCAATGCTAGCGCTGGCCGCCACTGCTGCTTGGGTTGCGAACGCGTGGGTAGACATGTTGACCTCTTGAAATGAGATAGGGGTGCGCGGTCTCTTGGGGTCATACCGCTGTGATTCGGAGGCTCTCTTGCGTCGAACGATTTCCCGTTCATACCGCAGGTGCTGGTTGATGCGTGCGCGGAGTCGGGCATCACGCCAATCGAGTTCCACTGCCTATGGCTGTGGACGCAGGAACCGGTGGCCCACACATTCGTGAGTTCTTGGGCGGTTTACCTAGATGTAGCGGAAGCGTTCGGAAGCTGCACGGTCCTCTCTCAAGATCTTCGCTCGCGTGGCTGTGGGCGAGCCGATGTAACTTCATGACTGCATTGTAGAGGGTTGAACTCCGCCACGCTTGCTGCACTGGATGGACTCGCCGTGACGCTGCCCTTCCGGGGTTCTCACGTGGTGGCGGTGTGTTCCTCGTCGACATCATGATGTTTTTTACGGTTTTGGCTAAAGCGGCGATGCACGGCGCCTCTGATCCGGGCCCTGATAGCATCGCAATAGCGCAGTTGACCATACCGATTGTGATACTGTAGGGCTCCTCGGACTTAACGTCCGCCAAAGCGAATGGCCGCATCAACACCAGCCTGGGGTATTCTTGCACTGGGTGTTATCGTCCTAATGGTGAGTGGTGATGTATCAGGCGAAAGACGAAAAACGTCTCCTCTCGACATGAGTTAGGTAGCGTTACCGCGGGGAAGTCAATGGCGATTCTCAGCACCGACGTGTTGAAATAATACCCCCAAGATGTGTTTGCCACACTCGAACACATTTGCTGCCGTGTGGCTCTCGGCCTTGCCAACCCCATGTGCGATTTTACTGGATGAAATTATGGCAGACCGTAGGAGTGTCAAGACCGTCGGACTTCGATGAGCACGTGGCAGCTGCCAAGATGTTCCACCGTGCTGCCGACTTGGTGCCGCCTGTGGAAAAGGCCTTGAGGTGATGAAGCACGAAATGCTAATAGGGATCTTCTAGGGGCGTTTTTGGACAGCTCGAAATGAATATGCATTGTGTGGTGCGAAGCCCCGGACACGTGTATCTCTTTTGTAGTGGTGTGGATGACCCACCGAGGTGGGTTGGTGTCTCGGGTTTTCACGGAACGGAATCGAGGACGTCTAATGGCCTTGAACTTGTGTGTATTGAGGCTGTACAATCTAGAGGAAGTGGCCTGGTGTCCACATACCTGGTATGTTATTGGTAGTGTCGCTATCGAATGAGTATCATTCGCGTTGCTTGTCTCCAGTCTCAATTAACGTAGGGATGTTAGCATATCATTTTTGGGGGGATATGTTCGCCCGATAATTTGCCATTACCGGGGTTTCCACGATATATCCATGGTTGCCGATGTAGAGAGTACCCGGATAAACGGGTCCCTAAAACGCCGCAGGGATAAGATGGTACGCGTACCCGTGACGGTAGACAGCAAGCCGGGTGAAACTACGTATCCAAAATTACTTATCAATTCGCAGAGTCGGTGGCGTTCCCAGGTATCTACTAGTAAGTCACGCACGTACCTACTGATGCCGATATTCACAACTCACAGCTGTACTCCGAGCGTACTCAACATCCCTCGAGGACGTGGAACTCCCAGAAGTAGAGATGGAACTCCCAGCCGGCCGATTTCGGTTCTGCTGGGGGAGTAGAGAGCGGAGGGGAGGGCTGGCGACCCGCTGCTGGTGTCCGCGTGTACTCATACACGGGTCTAGAACTTGGACAGGCCGACACTCAGTTTATATGCATGTCAGTTTACGTGCGTTCTTTCTCGAGCAACACTCAAGGAGCGCACACGCTGAGTCTATCGTGAAGCTGCATGCTGGTGTGCTTGGCGTGTCGTATGCCGTACATGCGTGCTGCTATGCTCGGTTTGTGGCACACCCTCCACCTCTGATGCCGATACTCTGCCGGAGGCCGATGGTGTGTGCTACTCTGGCGAGGCATGCATAAAATGTCGCGACACCGCTGCTGCACGCGCCAAACGGACTTTGGGAGTCGATCGGACGAGGGATGTCCCCTGCGTGTGACGTGGTCGATTTTCTCGTGTCACGTTTCCACTTGATTTTATCGTGTCGCTGCTCCAATGATGGAAACTAGAATCTCCACTCTGAAGACCGGTGAATTCTTGTAACTTCGTCGGTAGCTATAAAACCGTATATTTGTAGCTTGTAGCGCAAAGCTAGCCTGCTATTGCTGCATACGCTTTCTTGCTCAGGGAACGTATGGTGAATGCATTGGGCGAAGAATGGATGGCGACATGGTGGCATGGACTGCCAGCGGCTTTCGGTACCCCCACGGGTAAGACGCTGCCAACCTTTCTATACCCCTGAGCTCCCAGCTTGGATATATCACCCTGAAATATTGTACAGGGCGACTGTGCCGCTGCAGGAGATATCGGGCTACTTCGTTTTCCGCAAGAGTTCATCACGCTCAGAATTCGAACGTGTTCAGTGTTGACACTTGAGGGTTTCGTCCCTAAAACTTCGACAGCGTATAAGTAGGTAGTGTGCAAGGAGCACGGCGTCGAAACATGCCACGGAGTAGGTCGGCGGCAGCTGGTACGAGTGTAGTTGTATTTCGGTGCCTGTTTAACAGAAAAATAAATGCACTTTGGGTTTCGGATGGCGTATACTGGTGTTTGTTACCAGTGTAGCTGACCTGGTACCTGAACCTGGTACGCAGAAATTGTTCCCGGTAGAGTACAGGCACGCGTTTCGGTCGTCCTTAGGATGCAACATGTGTGTTGCTCGAGCTTAGCACGTTACTCGCCCCACTCGCCGAAGCATCCGTGACGTGCGTACCTGTCCGCCCTGCAACTGCGTCATATGCGCCTCTAGGGGTGTTTGTGCCACACATCGTTTGGCTGTGGAATATCGTGACCGCGTGGGGCATGTACGAGTATGCCAGGGACAGGTGAGACTCATACCTGGTACGTGCTATTAATTGCATGAGGTAGGAAGCTTAAGCAGAGCACTCATCGACCGTATTGCCTTACGTGCAACTCCAGTGAAACATATCTCGTTTGCCATTTCTGCTACTCGTGCGAAGGCATGCTTCGAGACTCCCTCCTCCTTTGCTCCTAATCCTCAGGCGTTACGCACAAGGCTAGATTCGCGACGCAAGGTGCCTAGCTATCAGGATTAGTAGAGGGCTCTCGTTGTCGTGGTACTGTTGTTCCCTAGGTGCCGTACGGATTACATACACCACATGCCCGCAATAGTAGCATACCTTCCCTATATCCCGGGCAAGACTCGAGCACTACACCCTCGCCGTGACATCGAACACCTTGGACGCATTTACTCCTTACCTTGACGTCCTGAATAGTCCTCGCGCGCCGACGCCCCGAACATATCGTCTATGGCAGCCGCCCACAGTATTCGCGCGTTGTGTATGCGCGTTGCACCACCTGGGAACACAGCGTCGTTGGTTGCCGCACTGTCACCTCGATACCATCGCACCCAATTGCTACGGTTGTTGTTATTTGTCATTGGTGAAGGTGGCGCCGCGGAGCACCTACTTGGCCTCCTCGATTCTTGTCTCAACTTTTTCCCTTACATGGTCGGGGGGCGACTGCGAAGGCTACGTTCCTCCGCACTTATCGTTTGCTTTTGGATGGCATTGTGGAGGGAGGCGAGAGCGAAGGCGTAGTTCGCCGCAGTAGTCGCAGGCGGGATGCGGCAGACGGAAGCCCTACGTGCAAGTGGAGTCCGCACTCAGTGCTCGCGCGACCACGTGTCACCACGTACAATTGTTCCGCATTGCCCCAAATAACCGTTGCCGCCGTGCTACTCGAATGCTTCGGCGACGAACAGGTACGTGACGCTAGAGAAAAACTTGAGCGCGCGCAAGCCGGAGATGTCGGAACAAGAAAACATCGATGCTTGGAACAAATTCACACCAGGCTACCCCTACCGACCCGACGTCGACATGGCACCCTACATTCCTGACAGTTGCCCCAACAAAGCCAAGGTAGGTTCCGTCAGTACGGTGGCCCGCTGTCGCAAGCTCCAGAGCTGCTGCTTCGTTTGAGGGGGATAGTATGTATACGGGTAGGCATACTTTCGCTCAAGCTCTTTACCTTCGTATAATTTCTTAACCATACCACGATTTTTGCTTGGATTTCTTCGCCACCATGTGAGCAACAACTTCAATAGGGAACTCCATTGCTTGGCTATGAACCATTGTAAAAGCGAGTCATATGGTAGAGATATGACACAGTAGTTCAGCTGCGTTTTCGAACGAGTATTCGGACGTCTAGTTTGTACGGTATTACTAGTGGAATCGTAGACAAGATGCATGGCGCCACTTTAAGCGTCAACCCCAACGGTGTGCTGACTGCAAGTGCGATTCCCGCTCGTTGGCTATGTGTTGTGCAGGTTTTGGAGGTGCTGAAGGAAGCGCACGGGTGGTTATGCAAGGAGAACGAGGCTGAAGTGCGAAAGACCCTGGGAAGCAGGGGGTGGTTGTCAGCCTTTGACCTGCAACCGGATGTGCCCTTTCCCGAGAGGAAATGATTTCCCTTTCAGCAGTATACCTGGTATTAGCAGAGCAGTAGTCAGGTATATAAGCAGTCCTGGTCAGCAGAATTAGGAATCACCGCGAAGCAAAGGGCTGCGCCGCGTTTGCATCGAACCAGGAAATTTCTCAATTGCAGACGACGATTCCGAAGCGCAGACCACGCCACGCATTTTTCAAGTCAAAAACATCGCTAAAGATCCCTTCTCCCAGATTGATAAACCTACTCATGTTGTTACCCCTTCCGTGGTTCCGCGTACTGCTGATCTCCTATGCCCAGGACAAAGGAGGTATGCAGCATTTGATGACAGGTTTACGCTCCAGACAAAATATGGCTCATTTTCTCACATCCGATCTAACGTTGGATCTTTAAGCTTATAGCGGTGGGAGTCCGCACATGGTACCATACGTACGACTCGATCCGGCCCACGAACGATAGTTCTGGACTTTTCCACCCGCATCGACACCTCACAGAGCCGCCAATAGCCGACATGTGTGAATAACGGTGTAGGGTATGTTCCTCATGGTGAACCAAACGGCTCTGCCCCGTGTCCTCTCGTTGAGGCTGAACTTGGGAAATGTTCGATCGCGACAGCAAGCGATTTATTTCCGACGGCAACGCAGCCCACGCGCCACACGCCCATGTCCCCTAGAAAATACCTATTACGGGGGGCCATAGTTAATAGGACCTATGGTATACATAAAAACCTACCAGGTATATATTTTTAACCATTTTTACTAACAATATTTGGTCCTGTTCACTATGGTCCCCCGTAATAATAATATTCAAACTTGAACCGAAAAACCGGCACGTGTTTCCCTAGCGATTAACTTATGGTTTCAACAAGGGAAATCGTGTGGGACGAAAAAAAATTGCGACACAGCTTGTACGCAAGTATTTTTGGAAATAAAAAAGCAAATACTGTACCCAAGCGTTTTATCTTTGCGGGAGGGTGTTTTTTATTGTGGAAGAAGAGACCATATCGTACTTCAATCAAATGACCACGTATTTGACTGGTTGATTTTTTTTAGGAACAAGAATAGGACGAATAATATCAGCAGTACCACGAGTAGGCGCAGTAATCGGTATGACCGCTTTTTCGACTGCGAACCGATGTAACCCCGATTCGATTCGTACTGCGGCGTTCTCTACTCTAGTTCCCCTTTTTTTGCGTTTGTGTGGCATAGTCGATGCTTGCTCGATTTGGTAGATTACAGATTACAGTAATATTAATAGTTTTTGTAGAGTGCTCGGCAGGCATTGGCGTGAGGATAGCCCCCATTTCGAATTCCGTCATGATGTTGGGTTTCTGGTCCGTGCTTTATGCCGCATCCAGGCTCCGTCTCCACGCCATGGATGTGAGACCTACCAGCGTCATCCACACGATGTGCAACTAACCATTGTTATTGCGCTCCTTCACTACGTCCTACCTTTTCTCACCATGAATCCTCCACCCCTTCCCCCCGTGATGATCGATGCCAGCTGGTTGACGAAGGTGCTGCCCTCTACCCCGAGACGCCCAAACTTATTCATCGCAAAGACCAGTAGCGTGTGACGACATGTATGTATGTAAGGATGTGGCTTCTCCTCGTCCCACTACGATGGTGACGTTTTTTGGCCCAACCAACATACATGTTTCCAAGAATTGCGATTTTTGCGAAATCTGCTAAGAGCTCTATATACTAAACCTAGAGAGTAGGTTCATTTGGATCTACCAGCAATGATGGCTGGTTGCGGGCTACGAGTTGCATGCAGGTGTTAAGTGTAAGGCAGTATGGACCTAGGCACCGACTACTACTGCTAGGAGGTTGAGGCTTTTGGCTCTGCTCTGGTCACTCACACGATGTGCTTGACCATGCTAGATGCTATAAGCGCTTGTATTATTAAAATAGTTGCTGCTTGCCTCGCCAGATGTCTTCTGAACGAAGGGGCGAGGTGCTCATCAGCAAAGCAGGCGATAACGCCTGTCAGGTATGATGAGGGAACGATTGCTACAAACCATGACGCCGCAACAGGGGAGAGGGGATACCATAACACTAGCCCACCCGGAAGGGCCGTATATGCATATTCATAGAAAACTCAGGCACGAACCAAAGCAATGCGGAGAATTCGGAGAATGGATCGAAGATGCGGGACTTCACAACCCGCTCCCACACCTCTAACTTGCAAGGCTGCATAGCCGATTACACGTGGACAAAATCCAATAACCAGCAAGCAGCCGGTGTGCCGTCATACAGCAGTGATTATTTTCATGCCACAGCAGACAGCGTCTAGTCGACTACGCCAGTGTAAGGCAGTATGGACCTAGGGACGACTACTGCTAGTAGGTTGATGCCTTTGGCTCTGCTCTAGAGACTCACACGAGGTGCTTGACAATGTTTGATGTCATAAGCTCTTGTATTGTTGCCTGCCTCGCCAGATGTCTTCTGAACGAAGGGGCAAGGTGTTCATCAGAAAAGCAAGCGAAAACGCATGAGGGGACGATTGCGACACGCCGTAACGCCGCAACATGGGAGAGGGGATGCCATAACGCAGGCTTGCTCAAATCTATCACCCCAAATATTGTCAAGACACGAATGCCGATCGCAATATCTACTCGTGTGTCACAGAAGTGGTATGATACTGACCGCCATGAACAACGGAAGAGGGCGACGTAGCCAGTTTTTTCATGGGTGGTGGTCAAAGGGGGTATGAATATACCTCCGTCTCCTTCAGCGAAACGGGGGGTGCGTTATATGGAAAACAAGCCCGCGGCAGATGCCCGTACGTGCCCCAGCCTACCTCGAAAAAAAATACGACGGCCTGTCAAGACGCCTGCAGCCCATGCCGAGCATGCACATAGCATACATTTTATTCTTATTTTACCGGCACGTTATTGGGTCTGACGACACCGTGTGACCAAGGACACCGTGTGGTGCCGGAGGCGGCACTGTCGCAGCTTCGATGCTGTCGAAAGTCGATGTTCTGCCTTGGGTTCGTCCACAATAGATTTACGGCGTACCTTCGATTCTGTCACGAGAGTGGTAAAACAGAGGTATGTTTCGGTCAAATGGGGAAAATCCTAGTCAGCCACGCAGCTTGCAAACTTACGAGTTTCGACAAAATCCTCGATTTCACATCTAGCTGTCGTTTGTGTCGGTCATATTTTAACCGGTGTGTCGGTCAAGGTCGTTGGTCACAGTCGCATTTATATCTGCTAAATGATACCGGTAAGTCTGCCTGTTTGGATTATCAGTGTGATATGTGTAGCTACAACTCATCTACGGATAACGCGGTGGGATTTATGTTCCACCGGATGGGATCCATATTTACATGTGGATGCCTTGCTAGGGTCCCAGGTTCGAGGATGTGAGCCCCCCTTCCTCGCACTCGGACTTCTCGGCAATATCAAAATAATTTACACTTTTTCTCTCCCTCTCTCCAGCCTTGTGGCGAGCTCGGCTTTCACGTCATCCAACCGCACCTGGCACACAACAAGTTGGTCCTTCACACGGTAGAAAGTGGGAAACGAAAGTAGATCCCCCCACGCCTGTTGTTATAGAAAACAACCGATGATGTGGATCAGAGAGTATAATTGGCAGTTGTTGTTTTTATGGCTGCTTTGGGTATATATATATATATATGGGAATACCTGGTATCTGTGAGCGAGGACTTGCATGTTGATTCGAGTAGGGAGAAAGGATAGTACAGGATAGTACAAAGTACCCCTCCGAGATGTGCCTAGGGGAGTGGCGCAAGAACGAGTTAAAAACGATACAGGGACCAGGTAAGATATTGTATCATACGCATATGCTCATAATATGACGTTATGAATTGTCTGCATATTACTGGTGCACATATAGACAGACGTGTACAGCAGAAGGCTCTTCTAGAATTGAATCTGTATTTTTAAGGACAACACATAAATGGAAATACGCGTAGTGCGGAACTGGTGCTATTGACTGAAGTAGTGTGGAACTGTTACTATTGACTGAATCGCTTTAAAAAATTATAGATTTTATTGATGATTTCGCTTAACATTGCATCTCATTTGTCAGTCAATGAATGTCTTCGTTGTGGCGCTCACGGCCAAGGATGCTTGTCCCACACAAAACCGAAGGCCGCAGACGAAACAAATGTTTGTAAGCACTTCACGCGCGACACACGCCACGCGCCGCATGCACACGCGTGATGGCATACGGAAAACAGCAGTACAGTAAATTGCTCTAGAGAATAGAATATTCGTCGCCCCCGACACTGATGGTACCTGCCCCGATCCACCCCTGGGGCTCATTACCGCCAGATACGACCGGAACTCTGCCCCCCGACCCCTACCCCAGCGGGTTTTCAGCCCACTCCCGGAGGAAGGCATTCCACGTCCCCACAGCCGCACTTACATCCAACAACCCGATCGGAGGTGCCCGAGCCGCGCCCAAGACAGCCTTCGCCAACGGGGCAGTCTCAACCACCGCCGCTGACTCCACCGGGAGGGTTGATACACGCACCGCCACCGTCGGCGACGCCGCAACCATTATCGACTACATCACAGTCGACCAGGCCACCCCCGACGTCACCTGTGACACTGCCCCAGCAGCCGTTACCGACGCCCCCCCCCCCCCCCTCCTCGAAAGGGACGCCACTCTTGGCGCTGGAGGCGGTACTGGCGATCATATCGTCACCGCAGTCAACGACCAGACGGGCGCAACTGCCGCTTCCTAGGGCGGCACCGACGACGCCCGGAGGGGTACCGGGGGGGAGAAGCTCGGGACCAGCGTCGACTCCAGAGTCACCGCCGTCGCCACCACGGACAGCGTCACCGACGCCAGCAGGACAGGGGCAGCCCCGAGTGGAGCCCCCTGAAGATTGCTGTGTGTGCTACGAGACCTTGGCGACCCCGATTGTTCATCTCCGCACTCGCCCCCACCGACCCCATCTGCCCTGCTACGCCGCCCTCCGCGTCAGAGCGGCGACCGATCTAATTTTCCCGGCATACAGAGCCACCGTAGCAGTCGTACAAGCCGACATAAGAGCACTCCAACAGAGTTTATGACAGAGGTAATGCGGTCACGCGACGAGAGATGCCGGCTGGGGGGGGGAGGAAGGTCATCCACCAGGGGCCCACCAGGGACGGGAGGGGAGGGAGAGTGATATGCAGCATTTGCCACGGTTTGGTGGAAGAGATGGCCTTTGTGCAAATGTCCTGCTCCTGCGAGGTGCACCGCCGTTGCGCCCTTGGCTTCGTCGAAGACGCAATCCCCCGAGCCAGGATCAACGGGGTGCGCACGGTTACATATCATGCCACGTGCCCGAATCCGGCTCTTAATGAGGTGCATCAAGAGGTGGATCTGCACCCTCTTCTCCAACAGATCCAGGGTCTCGACGGACCGGCAGACACGCCGGAGGAGAGAGCCATTGACACCAGGGTCGCCGAAGCAGAGCTCCGCCTCGACAGGAGGTCCACTACCGCAACCGAAACGATAGATTGTCGCCGGGGGTAGCCGAGAGAGGGTAGGAGGACATCCGTAGAAAATTGCGTGGCACGGCCCCTCAACTAGCACAGGTGGAAGTGCCATGAGGGACCTGTGGGTAACAAGTTACAGACCGTGACAGGTTTGTCTTCGACGTTTGGCTCGCCCACACGGAGTGTGCCTTGGAAAAGGTTTCACACACCTAGGACAGATCACGATCCAGATAATCTAGATCCTTTTTCACGGATACGTAGCAGTTGTGCACAGGACCTAGATCATACAGATCCCACCCGGCGAAACATGTGCAGATCATACAGATCCCATCCGGCAAACATATGCAGTTCAGATAGATCAACAGACCCCACCTTCTGAAACACGTGCAGGTCACGCAGATCCGCAGATCCCACCTGGCGAAACATGTATGTATGTTCTAGATCATACAGATCCCCCCCACCGAAACATGTGTGCAAGATCTAGATCATACAGATCCCTCCGGGAATATATGATCTAGATCTCGCAGATCTTATATATCCCACCAGGCAAATATGTGCAGATCAGGCAGATCATACAGATCATACCCGGGCAAACATGTATGCAAGGTCTAGATCATACAGACCCCATCTGGGGAACATGTGCAGATCACGCAGATCATACAGACCCCACCTGGCGAACATGTGCAGATCAGGCAGATCATGCAGGTCCCACCTGGTGAAGCATATATATAAAGATCGATATCATATAGATCCCACCCGGGCAAACGTGTGTGAACGATCTAGATCATCATGTAGATCCCACCCGGACAAACGTGTGGGTAAGATCGAAATCATATAGACTCCGAACCCACTTCCGGCCATCAGCCGACATCATCTGCTGCCCCAGTGCCACTATCAGAGCTGCCGCCCCCGACAGTTGTTATGCCGTACGTGGTTTGTAGGCGACGGCGTGCTTGTGCAGCTGTGGCTGTGTGGTTGATGGGGGGGAGCTTGAGCTGCTAGCCGCCACCACCACCACCGTGGACTACGATGTCATCAATATATGTCAGATCTAGTATACAACGGTTCCGATATACATGAGTCAACGCATATAACAGCCCGCGAGCAAACAAAGCATGTACATCTTCATCTGCGAGTACAATGTGGCATATCATGCAGACCATAAATATCCCATCTGGCAAACATGTATAGATCACCCAGATCATACAGATCCCACCTGGCGAAAGATGCATGTACTGATCATGTAGATGATACAGATCCTACCCGGCGAAACATATATGTAAGATCTAGATCATACAGATCTCTCCTGGGGAGACATGTATGTAAGATCTAGATCATACAGATCCTACTTTATGAAACATGTGCAGATCACGCAGATCTACAGATCCCACCTGACGAAACACGTATGTATGATCTAGATTTTGCAGATCCCACCCATCGAAACATGTATGTAACATCTAGATCATGCAAATCCCTCCAGGCATATATGATCTAGATCTCGAAGATCACATATATCTCACCAGTCAAACATGTGCAGATCAGGCTGATCACACAGATTATGCCCGGGCAAACGTGTGTGTAAGATCTAGATCACATAGATCCCACACAGAGAAACATGTACATAAGCTCTAGATCATATAGATCCCACCCAGGCAAACATGTACATAGGATCTAGATCGTACAGATCCTACACAGCAAACATGATCTAGATCCCGCAGATCCCTGTAGATCAGGGAACTATCTATCCCAAAGATCTAGATCCCGAAAATGGGATCTGATTTGTCCTAGGTGTTAAAAGGTATAGGGGGGCTCCGACAGGGGGGATGATCGGTTCGGGGCAGGCACCCTAGAAGGGAACGGACCGCCCCGTAGGAGAGCGTTCTGCCTCACAGACATACTGCCAAGGCTACACCAACGTTTTGACAGCGCGACAGAGTTGGGAGTCCTCCGAAGGGGAAAGTTGGCGGGATCGTGGCGGTCAGCGATTTTGGAGAAGTAGGGCTAACAGACAGGAAGGTGGGAAAGGGAAAAGGAAGAGACAACGTGAACGTACTGCTGACTGGCTCTGGCAGAGTTAACATCGGGGTAGGGGGACATTCACAGGCGGTACCCGTCCCGTGCCCACATGGAGGGATTTTTGCATTCCAGCTGCATGCTGGAACGAGCGGATCGCCTCGTGAGAGGGCATGTAGACCCGAGGTCCTGCGTCGCGTGCAGCAGCGAGTGGGCTGGGGGAAGACGACCTCCCCACCTGGCAGAGCTTGCTAGTGGCCAGTGGCCTGCCAATTAACGAGTCAGGGGAAAGATGGACGGCGATAAGGAACACCATGCAATTCGCCGACCTCCTACAACGAGATGTCCCAGGGCCGGGGCCGGCTAGTTTTCTGACAACCGGCGTTTACAGCTTTTCGTTCCTCTTGTGCTTGCTGTTCAGTGATGCTCTGGGCCCGCCTCAAGCGGCCTACCTCGATTTCCCCGGCTCGAGGGAATGAGAAGTGGCTGTCGACCACTACCGTAAGCTATGCATCGCGTTCGGGATCCAATCACAGGATATCCTGCTGCGGTTGTCAAACCGACGGCTCTACATTGGGCCCCACGTCCAAGAATACTTGGCGGGCCTCGACGCCGAGTGGGAGGAGCGCCTCACACAATGGGTCTTCGGAGTTCAAGACGTGCTGGAGGAGGGTATCGGCCCCCCTCCGTTTCCGGTGCAGGCGGCGCCCTCACCGAGGAACGGAGTCGACGATTGCGAGTGACCCGATGTTGAGAAGGCAGCTGGAGCAAAACCACGAAGGCCCGGGCTCCTCAGAGAGCCACCAGAACGAGGGAAGCAGGGAAACCATGCCAGACGAACGGCTCGGGAAGCCCCGAGCAAGGTTAGAGGCCGCGTCGGCAACACCCGAGGTGAAAGTTCCAAGTGACGGGGTGGGGCGGGGAGCGTTCGCAAGGGATAGAAGAAACCGATCGATGGGATATGGGAGAGGGTCACGAGCAGCTAGTGCAGGAAGAGGGGCGGACACTAAGACGGAGCGAAACCGTAGGCAGAGGGGCAGTGCGCCACCTTCATCAGCAGGCCGGGGGGGGGAGAGGGGGGCGGAAGAAGCGAGGGGGGTGGGGCTGGCGGGAGGAGCCGGGGTAGTGGGGGGAGAGGGGGGAGCGGGTGGAACGGGGGGAGTGGGGGAAGCGATGGGGGTGAGGGGAGCGGCGGGAGCGGAGGAAGAGGGGAAAGCGACGAGCGAGAGGGGAGAAGGGAGAAGGGACAGTGCAGCACTCTCGTTAGCAGGCCTGGAGGGGGCGGGGGGAGTGGGGAGGAGAGGAGGACGGAGGGAGCAAGGGGAACGAGGGGAGGGATGGGGGGGGGGGGGACCAGGGCAACGGGGGGAGCAGGTGGAACAGGGGGACCAGGGGGAGGGGGGGGGGCGGGGGGGGCGGAAAGAGCGGAGGGGGCGGATGGAGCAGGGGAAGTGGCGAGAGGAGATAGGGCGCCGCCCTTGCTAGCAGGTCGGGGGAGTGAGAGGGGTACGGGGGGGACGGGAGAGGCAGGAGAAGCGGGGGGAGCGCGAAGAGCGGAAGCAGTGGAGATATCAAGGGAGCGGGGGGATCGGGGAGAGAGTGGGGAACGGAGAGAGTAAGGCGGACCGGAGGATCGGGGGGGATGGAGAGGACAGGAAGGGCGGGGACGGGCACAAGGAGCAAAGCTAGTGGAGAGGCGGGGGGTATCGGGAGGGTAGAGGAGAAGCGGAAACCGGAGGAACGCGAACTAATGGTGGAGAGGGAAGCGAAAGGAGAAGAGCGAGCCAGAGAAGTGGAGGGAGAGGAGCAGAGATGAACGACAGGGGGCATCGGGCACGAAACGGTCAGGCTCCGGCAGGAGGATCTCCCAGGGCACAGGGGAGGAGAGCAGGGAACGGGACGCGCCTCCGGGTCTTCATTGGCGACACCACAGGTGGAGTGGCGTGCGGGGTCTGCGGTGTAACGCTTCAGCTAGGGCACCGGGCGATGTGTTTTCCATGTGGGCAAGGGCGTCACATGCTCCACGCTCGTAGTGTGGTTGAGGACCTTGCGAGAGGCACGGCACCGTCACCATACCGCTGTCCAGCCGTCGACTGCGAAGCCCGGCATGCCAGACGGGACACACTAGAGGCAGCGATTCAAGCCGACTGGGGTCTTCGCAATCGAGCGGCGCGGATGGGAGGAGGGACCATAGGTGACGAGGACCTACGCAGCCGGGGGCTTCGGTACGGATAGGATCAAAACATCCTGGACATAGGTCCACCACTCAATGCCGTTTCCTTAGAGGACCTGAGGCAACGTTTCGCAACCGGGAAAACAGCGCAGCCGCAGCAGGCAGGAGCACATGCGCGCATGAGCGTTCACGTCCTTGACATCCTCAACCCGCTATGGGAAAGCACCGGCCGAACCGGGACTCGGCGACACCGAACTCGCTCCTGCGGGCGATAAAGTTATGGTACCTCATGCCAGCCCTGCTCCACTCACCAGACGGCCGGATAAAAAGGCGGCAGAGGTTCGCGCTGGTGGAGAGCAGGGACATAGTGCTCCTGGTCCCATGGCTGATAGCGTGCACCAGGAGAGAGGACTTGAGATAAAGGGACGCCGCCCAGGAAGCTTCAGAAGAGGCGAAGCTCGAACGAGCGTCTTCAGCGTGCCGCCACGCGGGGGGGGTCAAAGTGGCAGCACGCAACCTTCTGGCCGAGCCACGATCAGTGGGGAAGGAGGAGACGTGGAACACATTGGGGGCCAAGTTCCCTCCCGAAGACCACGCCGTCGTGGCCGCGGCGGCGGCGGCGGCGACTGCAGTGCTGGCGAGCGCCGCCGAGGTGGAAGATGGAAACGCCCCCCCGTGGCGCCCTG
Source organism: Nereocystis luetkeana (assembly GCA_031213475.1). NCBI lineage: Eukaryota > Phaeophyceae > Laminariales > Laminariaceae > Nereocystis > Nereocystis luetkeana. The sequence continues at coordinate 4,605,697 of JARUPZ010000032.1, forward strand.
ACGATGAGTACGCATCCGAGGGGATCTTCGACGTCGTCAGCTCCCGGAGCGCCCTCTCAGGCCCCGAAAACGACGATCAACGATTTGCTCATCTACAATCCATCATTCGCACCGACATCGGCAGAGAGGACTTCGGGAGGGGTATGACAGCCTTCTGGCGGAGAATCGTCGACGAGCCGGACGCGTTCCCGCCAGCGTTCTGGCAGCTCTTCTTGCAGTCGAGCCTCGCTTCGTCGGGGGAAAAGTGCCGGCCGGTTTGCGTGGGCATGCCATGGAGGAGGCTCATCACCGCGGGGGCTATGCGACAGTGGCGACCGCGGTTGGAGGAGATGAACCGAGAGGTGAGGCAGTTTGTGGTCGCCGTATCCGGCGGAGTGGAGCATGTGGGGTTGAGAGCTAGGATGCTACACGAGACGGGCAACTGGCCTGTTCTCACGGACAGCTCCAAAGCCTTCAACGCCGTAAAAAGGACGGCGGTGCTAGAAGAGATGGCGAACTGCGTGCCAGCGCTCATATCCTTAGTGGCCAAGTGCTACGTCACAAGACCAGCCGACGTGTTTTTCCGGATGGACTCAGGGGAGACATGGACCATCGTTTTCTCCAGCGGTGTCCAGCAAGGGGACCCCATGGGATCAGCAATGTTCTGCCTGGCGTTGCGACCGGGCTGAAGCGATTCCGGCAGGAATTCGAGAAAGAGCGAGTGGAAGCCTTCGCGTACATGGACGATGTCTCTCTCAGCCTTACGGGGATCACGGCCAACACGGTCAGAGCATTCGCCTTCCTCAGGCGAGAGCTAGACGACATCGGTATGGTGGCCAACGCCGCCAAAACAGTGGCACTACCACTTGGAGGGCACATTCCCGACAAACAAGCAGCGGCCCTCATCACCGTCGAATCTTTCGGGAAACCGACGGGCTACCTCGAAAGGGCTCCGGACCCGGGGCTGTCCCTCGAAGCATGTAAAAGGGCAGACAACGGGGTGTTGTGGGCGTACGAGAAACTCCTCGACCTACCGGGAGCGGCGGAGGCACAGTCATTTTCCCAGGGGATATGCCCGGATAGTCGGCTGACTCTCGGACCTTACCAGCAAGCGCAAGCACGCTTCTCTACGGGAGCGGAAGGTTTAGGGCTTCCGTCGAGAGAAGCGAAGAGAATGTCGGCATCCATCGGGAGCAGGGTGGGGGCCTCGCCGGGGATCCTAGCAGGCCTTACAGGCCCGATAGGCAATAAACTGAGGCGGAGGCTCCCAAAATCGAGCATCATCTCTGAGCTGGGGTACAACTTGCGAGAGATTAGGGACACATGGGGGGTGACAAAGGAAGGGATGGCGGACATCGTCCCCGAATCTTGCTCGGAACGGGGTCTAGGCGCAGAGGGGGGCCTGGCCCCAAGGCCCCCGGAGGCCGGCGTGCTGGCTGCGCATGACGCCATAACCACTAATTCGCGCAAAGCCCAAAAGAAGTTGGCCAACCTGGTGAATTAAGGTCGGCACGCAGCCCACGCTGCCTTGCTCGAGGAGCTCCCGGAGACAACACACCCCCCCCGACCGGGCGACCCGATGGATAGGACCGAGACCAAAGCCCTCGCCAAGGATGGCTATTGGAGCCTGCAGGGGGCATGAGCCACGGCATGCCTTCGGACGAGACCAACGGACCCACTCCGGGCCATACCCGCAGCAGAGTCCGTGGGCATGGGAAGGCGGGTCATGGAGGTAGAGGAACACGTGGCAGTGAGATGCCCCTGCTGCGATGCAATTGACGTGGACACCCGCCACGCGCGAATTGTCCCAAAGCAGGGGCGCAGGTAAATCAGCACCAACCGTTTGTCCACGCAATGTCCCGTATGTTGAAGCGGCCAAGAATTCGACACCAAGTGGAGAGCGGCGAACCGTTCACCGCAGACCGAAACCTGCGGATGGACATTTGTTTCAGGAGAGGGGGTCTCCGGGACGCTCCTAAATGGGAGTATAGGGAGAAGTCTCCATCCTGCTGGACGTCACCCATGCTGCCCCTCAAGTGCAGATACACGTGCGAGGAGGCAGTGCTGATCACGATGGATCGGCTGCCTCTACCTCCGAGGCGCGCAAGCGCCAACACTTCGCTCGTCCGGGACATATGTCCTTTGACGAACGGAGTCACAAACTTTCCACTTTAGTAGTGGAAAGCTTTAGGCGTCTCGGGGTAGAGGGCAGTAAGTTCATCGACCAGCTAGCAGCTAGTGTGGCGAGGGGGAGGGATGGAGGGTCGATAGGAAGGAAGAGAGTGAAGGAACGCCTACTCCAAATCGTCTCGGTGACTACACAAGTCGCCATTTCGAGGGGGTGTCGCGCTTCAAACTCCAGCTTAGGGGTCGACAGGAATCGAGAAGGAGCAGGGGGGGGGGGGGGGGGGGTGACTGACCCACACCGATGGCGTGGGGATGTGCGGCTTGGATGCGGCTTAGGATTTAAGGATAGAACGTAAAAAGTACGTATGGAGATGGAGGAGGGAACAAAGACAACGAATAGAGTATCGTAGATAGAGCATAGAGGGAAGTAGACATATATATATATATGGTAAATTGACCCTGTGCATAGGTTTCCTTTGCTTCCGGGGATTTCTTCTTTCAGGAAGGTTTTGAGTGGTCAACGTTGAGGCTCATGCTGCACATTGTCGGATGGCAAGCTCAATAATATTGTTAATAATAATAATATTAATAATAATGATAATAATAATAATAATAATAATAATAATAATAATAATAATAATAATAATAATAATAATAATAATAATAATAATAATAATAATAATAATAATAATAATAATAATAATAATAATAATAATAATAATAATAATAATAATAATAATAATAATAATAATAATAATAATAATAGTAATAGTAATAAGGAAGGAGCAAGGACAGCAAATGGAGTAGACAAGCCGAAAGTTGGCACAGAAGAGAGGTAGACTTGGTGCATGGGTTTTCTTTTGTTTCCGAGGTTTTCTTCTTTCGGGAAAGTTATGGGGGGTCAATGTTGAAGATCATGCTGCACATTGTCGGATGGCAAAGGAAACAATAATAATATTCCTGGTACCTGGTATAATATTTACATAAATATAAAAGTATGCATCTTTTTATAGCACCGAAGAAGGGACTTGAACTCTCGACCACACGGCTGCCCACGAAAATTGCACTGCAGCAACATCAGCAGGGTTGTGCCTGTGGCAGCATGGATGTATCACACAAAACAACGGCAGAGACTGGGCCAGCTTTACAGATCGTAGGGTCCAAAAGAAAACAACTATTATTAGGAAGCAACAGCAAAATACTACCGCACACACGTGATGTTGCTTCCTGCTCTGCTGGCGGGCGGCAGGCGTGTATTATATACTACCTGGTACCTGGTATAGCGTTATAGCCAACTGGTTGCAGCACGCCCCCTACACTGCTCATGCTTGGCTCATGTATGTATGTGTTGCCTGTTGTTGTCTGTGGTGTCTGGGTGTTACGTACGTACATGATCCAAAAAAAAAAAAAGTAGAAAAAATATACCTGGTAGGCATGATTCATGATCTGCTCTGCGAGGATTGAACTCGCGCCTTCAAATAATTCCAAACGGGCATCGTGACCATTTAATTAATAACTGGTACCTGGTAGCACTTACTTACAGTATTGGGTATCACGGGGGACCATAGTAAATAGGACCCACGGTAGCCACAAAAACCTATATACATCTTTATCTATTTTTACTCATAAAATTTGGGTCTATTTACTATTAATATTGTCCCCCGAAATAGTAGACCTAAATATATTATACCAGGTTGTTTGTGAAGAGGGTTGCCGGACATAAGCTGGTAAGTGGCACAGGGATGTCGGTGCTGGGTAGAGCACGCTGCTTGTAGATCACGAACTTCTTACTATTATTGCTTCTCTAGTGAGTTGAGAGGCAGGGGGAGAACTCGAGTGAGCAGTAGGGGGCTTCGCCAGGAACACAGCTCAGCCCAGATGTCAACCAAAACTAGCCTGGTATGCAGATTAGATACGAGTATTCCCATATAGAAGATTCCCAAAGCGCTACATACGTGTAGTCATACAAGAATCGCATACGGGTATGTTCCCAAAACGCTTACGCGCAACCGTATAATACTCGCAAACGGGTATGTTCCCAAACCGCTACGCTTGGTCCGTATAAGGTTCGCAAACGGTAAATGTACGTTCCTTTACGATAGATATGCTACTCCATCACATTAGCCCACCCTGAATAGTCGTAGATGCAGATCACACGACGATAAAAGATGATAACCATATCATCCCAAAAAGGTCGGGAAGAGAGATCGAAGATGCGGCTATTCAACACAGAAATGAGGTGATAGGTCTACCCCACACCTCGCAGTGAGGCTTCGACGCCTCACTCAAGAAAAACCGGAAAGTGGAAGGAGAGGATAAAAACAAAACGCAGGAAACCAGACAAGGCGCACGGGCACGAAGAAAAGCGAAGGCGAAATACGTTAGCGGGAAGTACGCCGCAAAGCTTGAAATAGAGAACATAAAATACAAAGGAGGTTTACAACGTGGGGACTCGAGGCTGACGAGAACGTAGAGCCAAGGGACCAAGACGTGGGACCGGGGACGGCCAGCTGGTAAACACACTAGCACAAGCTGGAAAGAGACAGGGTCTTGCGTCCGCCTGAAAATACGCCAAAGAAAATGAGGGCAGTAAGGAAGGCCTCATATAGTACAACGTAAGCAGAAAATGTAGGTCGTAGTAAGGCTAGTCGCGGCAAAATAGGTATGCCGTTAAACAGGGGCCGAAGGAAACGCCTGGAAACTTCAACAGAAGCAGGGAATCTAAAGCAAGTCTCGTACGCTGAAAACAAATCAGACAGTAGAAAGCACTTGGAGATCCGATACGCAGGATAAGAAAAGGAGAAAAGGCAGGAAAATAAACCGGAAAAAGCAAGGTAGAAGTACTGTAGCACCACGATTCGGCGGCTTGCACGAAGAGCAGGCCGGTGGAAATGGTGGCAGAGAATCGCCGGAACAAAAAAAACGCGAAGGCGTCCGTTGTACAACACCACGATTATCGAGTGGTAGCTTAACAGAAGGTAGAAAAAAGTCACACAATCGCAAACAATCCCAAAGGGACGATACCACGATAGTTCGGCAGCCTTCGATTGAAAGGGCAAGCGAGACCGGCAGCGAAAGGAAAAATAACCGAAGACCTCGTGAATAACCGAAGACCCAATGAACAACCGAAGACCCAGTGAAAAACCAAAGGTACAATACCACGACATCTCGGTCACTGTCGCTGATAAAAGCGAACGAAACCGGTAGCGGTAGAATGAAGACAGCAGACCCGCACACCAGAAAGGACAATACCACGACAGCTCGGCTGCCTTCGCTAGAGAAAGCGAACGGAACCGGCTGTGGTAGATGAAAAACAGCAAACGAACACACCGGAAAAGACAATACCACGACAGTTCGGTTGCCTTCGCTAGAGAAAAGCGAACGGAACCGGCAGTGACAGAGTGAAAACGGCAGACCAACACTTCCGAAAGTACAACACTATTTTGTGAAGGAACAACTCAAAAACAAAAAGTAGATCGAAGAAACAAAGTACGTCCGAACATACAGTACCACGACAGTTCTGCGCTTTATTTAAAGAGGCGAGCGGAACTGGCGGTGGTCAGATGGAAAAACCAATACGATACACTTTAGAGTAGAAGGAACGCAGACAAAACGCACACGTAGTGCTAGACCTGAGTTAGCCAAAAACTAAACAAAAAAAAAGGGGCGGCGTATTAGGGTCGGAAAACGAAGGTAAACGCACCCAAACGGTCCAAAGAACTACTCAATGCTAAAGGAGGCTACTCATGGGGGCCAAAAGGGGCAGTCAGAGGCCCACTGGGCCCGTCAGAACTGCGTACTACCCCGCGAGCAAGGCTTCCAGTCTTGTGGCGTTGTAAACACCACGATCCGTAGATCGCGACGCTAGAGGTTGTGTAGTTCGACGGCCGGAGGTTGATCTTGACCGGTCCAGGGTCGTCGAGGAACCGGATGATGTAGGTGTTGTCCGAAGGAGAGTCCGAGGGAACGCAATTGGCAATCTTGCCCAGCCACCATAGGCCATCGCGAGCCTTGTAACAAACAAAGGTGTGCTCCAGGTGGAAGTACGGTGGAGCTGAAGGAGCGTAGCCAGAGATTGCGGGGAACGAGGGTGTAGCCGGAGGCGAGGAAGATTTGGCCTTTAGACCGTGATAGCTCGCGTGGCGCGGCACCGATGCGCATTTGTCGGTAGAAGCGGTTAGCCTGGCGGTGTTGTGTTGGGGCGCCGGGCCAGTAGAGGAGGATGTGGCGTCTGGAGTGTTGTAGGTCGAGTTCCCGCTCCCAGGAAGGGCTAAGCAGTCCGACCCAATGAGTCTCATATAGGATCGCGATAACCCCGCCACGGCCGCGAACGAGTTGGTGGCCCGTGATCTGTTCGACCTCGAGGCGTTCCGGCGGTGGTGAGACGTCGTCGAAGGTGACGTGGAAGGGAGGGGATTTGCTGGTGGAGGAATTGAGCACGTACTTGGTGAGGTCCGCTGATAGGTACTTGGGCATGTCGTTGGTGTCGTCGGGGCTCCGGCAGGGCTTGCAGCGCTCGACGGAGACGCGGCGTTTGGAGTCCCGTCCAGGTAGATCTGAGGGTATGTCGAGGAAGAGGAGTTTGTCTTAGAGGGGTCGGTTGTCGGGGACGTGGGAGGCCGGCGCTGGGCCCACGGCGAGAATCTTGAACGGTCCAATCCAGTTGAGGGAAAGCTTGGTCTTGAGCACGGTGGTGTCGGTGTCTTTCTTGGCACCTTGGCAGATAGTGGCCGCGGAGTTGTAGACCCATGCCCAGCCGCCCACGGTGTACGGGGGTGAAAGGCGAAGGGCGTCCATGATGGGGGTGTTGCGGCGGGCCAGACGTGAAGCGGTGACGGCGTGGTGTTCGCGGACGAGGCGGTAGGCGTGTTGGTGGCGCTTAGTGGCGAGGTTGCAGTAGGCCAGGTGGTCTCGGTCCAGGCTCTGGTGGCCGCCAATGTTGGGGGAGTCCAAGACCGAGAGGGGCAGACGCGGAAGGCGGCCTAAGTATGTGGACTTCGTTAGGCGCCAGCCCAGTGGAGGCGTTGACCGAGTTGTTGTAGGCGGATTCGACGTGCGGAAGCAGCTCGTCCCAGTTGTCTTGTCGCTCGTTGCTGCCCATGGAGAGCATTTGGGCCATGTTGTGGTTGACGCGCTCGACACCACCATTGGTGCAGGGGTGGTACGAGCTGGTGTTGATCTTGTTGATGCCAAGGCGTTCGTAGATGTCGTTGGAGAGCTTCGAGGTGAAGTGCAGCGCGTTGTCGGAGATGAGGGTGATGGGGCACCCCCACAGAGGGATGTACTGGTCGATTAGGATATCGGCGGTGCCGACGGCGGTGAACTGGGCTGCTGCCACTGCGTACATGTCGGCGCGGCGGCTGAAGCGGTCGGTGAAGAGGAGGATGTAGGAGTTGCCGCGTGAGGTAAGGGGCAGCGAGCTGAAGTAGTCGACGCTGACGGTGATACCGGGGCCCTTAGGTAGGGGCAGGGAAAGGGTGGGCCAGCGGATGGTTTGGCGCGAGGTCTTACGCGCCTGGCACTTGAGACAGCGCCGGGTCCACCAGCGGGCGGAGATGTCCATATCGATCCACCAGAAAAAGCGCGCGAGCATGCTGACCGTGCGGGAGACTCCCAAGTGGCAGGAAGCGGTGACGTGGCAGGTGTGCAGCACCCATGGGCGCATCAACATCGGGACGTGGATGCGCGGGGGTGGTGCGGTGGAGGATGTGCAGCTGGTTCCGGTGCGGTGAGGCGTAAGTGGTTGTCGAACCAGGAGGACGGTGTTGTCGTCGGTGCGGTGAAGTTGACTTTTTCCTGCGAGGGCAAGCACGTCTGGAAGCGACGGGCGCCGGGACGGCTGGAATGAATGCAGGAGGTCGGGCGGCGGGGGGGCCGGGGAGTGCAAGGAAATGTAGTGTATGGTAACGGCGCACAGGGGCTCGGCACTTTGTTCGCGCACCCAGTCCGTGTGCGTGAAGTGCTCCACACAGGAGAGGAGGTGGGGGTCGTCATCGGCAAACTCCGGCAGGAGAAGCGAGGACAACACCGGAGATAATGGAAGAGGTCGCGCTGAAGCCGATCTTGGGAGGCCGTTGTTGGGCGCGACGGCAGTCTCGGGGGTGTGGGGGCTAGGTGGGGACGAAAACGGTGCCGAAGGCGATCTTGGGCCCATGGTCGCTCGCAGCGCGGGCTGCGCTGGTTGCGCGGGCGGCACGGCCTGGGGGGTTGTTGGGTCGGAAGGACGCGGTGGGCCCTTGTCTGTGGGCGCGGGTGCGCGCGGGCGGGAAGGCGCTGATCTTGGAGGTACAGCCGCCGTTACTCGGCGGCCGAAACCACAGTCAGCGGTGGCGCGGGGAATGCCATCGGCGGCGGCGGCGCGATCGCGGGTCCGCGAAGAGATCAGGTCTGTAGGAGCTGGCGTTGTGGTGCCAATGGTGGGCGGTGGAGAGACGAAGGGCGGCCTGAAAGCCAAGCCAGGAGGAGTGCCAGCGTCCACGGCGCAGTTCGCGGATCTGGTGAGGGACCCGGCGGCGTTGTTGTGGGTTGAAATAGGCCCGACGAAGGTTTTGGGGGCCGAAAAAGGTCCGGAGGAACCCATGGAGGGTCCGAGGCGGCGGAAGTCGCCGAAATCGTCGTCAGGGAAGGGGATTGGTCGGATGACCGGGATGGGAAGGGAGGGAGTTGGCACGAGCCCACCCAAGGCGATGCCCGGCATGGAGGGTTCGCAAGGCGTGAAGCCGCAGGGACGGATGAGGTAGATGCCCATGGTGTCGGGGCTGGTCAGGCGGTTGGGTCCAGTGCGGTCGGCTTCGGTGGCTGGCTGGGGGAGGCGGGTGAGGAAGTCAGCGTTGCCAATGGCCGTACCTTTCCGGTACTCCAGCGTGTACGTGTAAGCGGAGAGGAACTCCAACCAACGCTACACGCGGGCGTTGTGCTCGCCGACTTTGGCGATATTCTCAAGCGCCTTATGGTCGGAGTATATGACGAACTTGGTTGACCAAAGGTGACCGCGTAGCCGCTTGATGGCCCAAACGATGCTGCCGGCTTCGAGGTCAAGGGGGGTTCAAGAACGTTCCGAGTCCAAGGTGGCGCGGCTGATGAAGAGGATTGGTCGGACGGAGCCGTCGGGTTGTTCCTGCTCGAGGGTGGCGCCGAAGCCGTCGCGGCTGGCGTCACAGTACAAGCGGAAGGGGCGGGAGTTGTCGGCGACAGCGTCGTCGTCCGGGAAAACCAGGATCGGAGGGGCAGCGAGCTCGCGGACAATCTCGCGGACGGTCGCTTCCATTGCCGGGGTGAAAACGAATTTTGCCCCTTGCTTGAGCAGGGCCGTAACGGGGCGTTGGCGTGTGGAGAGGTTCCCGAGGAACTTGCGGTAGTAGCCAATTCCTCCAATGAGCGCGCGGGTTTGCTTCACATTCGACGGCATCGGTATCTTGGTCACGGCAGCGACCTTGTCGGTGTTAGGGCTAACACCGGCGGGGGAGATGGTATGCCCCAGAAAGCCAGCCTTGGTGGCGCCAATTCTGGCCTTGGCGCTTGAGGTTGTGGAGACGAAGGCGTTGGAAGAGGGATCGGGTATTGGCGGTGTGGGCGGTGGGGTCCGTATCGTAGACGATGATGTCGTCAAGGTAGGCGGCGATGCCTTCCAGGCCTTTGATGACCTCGTTGATGACCTTGACGAACCAACCGGGTGCGGCGCTGCTGCCCTGCGGCATGAAGAGCCACTCGAATAGCCTACCAGGCGTGCAGGGGAATCGTGTCATTATCGATGGTGATCTGGTGGAAGGAGAAGACGAGGTCGAACAGGGAGAAGATGCGTCCTTTGCCCAAAGAGTCCAGGATCTCGTCGACGCGGGGAATGGGGAGTTGCCCGAGGGAGCCGATGGCGTTGAGCTTCTTGTAGTTGATCGTGATGCGAACGCCTCCGTCTTTCTTAGGAATAGCTACCATGGGGCTGGAGTACGGCGAAGTGGAGTGCTGGATGAGCCCGGCCGCAAGGTATTGGTCGCTGATGGCATCGCCTTCTTGGCAATGATCGGGTTCATCCGGTATGGGCGGGAGGTGACGGGGGCACTGTCAGGCGGCACGGTGATCTTGAACGGAATCAGGGAGCACGAGCCGAAGTCGGTCTTGGATGTGGAGAAGACGTCCTGGTATTCGCGCAGAAGGTCGCCTAAATCGTCGATGGCCGATGGTGACCAGTCGGGGCCGTGGAGGTGGAAGGAGATGTCTCGAAGGTGTTGTGGCAAACGGTCCCAAAGGCGTAGGAAACTCGCGTGCTGATCGGCGTGGAGGCGTGCAAGGAGGTCAGGGCACGGCGTCTTCGGCGGTGGGGGGGGGTCTGCTGAGGTTGGGCCCTCGTTAGCCACTGGAGTGTTGTCGTGGAGGGCATGTACGTCGGGGGCGGGGAGGGGAGGGGCGGAGGGGTCTCCAGGGAAAGGTCGGACAGGGTGGAAATTGGCACTTGCACCAATGGAGCAAAGGAGGTCCCAAGGAGTTCCCCCGGTTCAAGCTCGGTGGAGCCGGAGAGCGGTATCGTCTGGTGCCCATCGGAGACAAAAATCGCCGTGTCCGCAACGGAATCATCGCGGGGAAGCATGTCGACCAAGTAGTGCCCGATGAACGCCGGAGCGGCGGATTGGCGCACCAGGTTGACCTCGACGAGGGTAGGAGTGGTCGATTGGAGATTGTTCGGGTGCCGGCGTATTGAAGGTGGTAAACGTCGTCTGTGGAACGGTCGTCGGGAATGAACGCGGCGGCTCGGTGGGGGTCGTGGTGGAGAAGGGAAAGCTCGCCAAGGAGTGGTCCGGGGGGCTGGTGGGGAAGCGTGGTATACGAGTGTTGCTCGAAGCGCATCCAGCTGTCCCGCCCAAGAAGAATAGGGTGCCGCATAGTACCCGGAGGGACAATACACGTCCACACGGCTAGGGCGGCCGTGGGAGAAGTTCCTCTCAGGAACTGTACGCTAAGGCGGATGCAGTCGGAGATGGTGAGGGGAGCGGAGGAGCCGAAACCGTACGTCGTCGCCGGAACCAAACACGGCGCGTCCGAGGGCTTTCTCCTGAGCCGGGTCGGACGATGATTTGATAGTGGCGCGCAGTGTCGCCAACAAGTGCGGCATTTCGCGCGATGACGAACTGGTCGACGTAGGTGAAGTGGGTGCCTTCGTGTACGAAGCCCGAGATGTATCACTTGTAGAAGGGCGGAGTAACGTTGCCAGAACAGGTAAAGTGGGTCAGGCGTAAGCCTCCGGATGTGTGCCGGCTGGTCCGGCAGTGGTGATGGGCGGCTGCCATGTAGACTGTCGCATGATGTCGTGGGGAGGGGAGCCGGATCCGAAGTCCAGCTGCGCTCCAAGTGTTCGCGCGCAAGAAATGGTCGGCCTTGCCGAATCTTCGGAAGGGCCTCGGGCTTAGCCGGAGATACCCTTAAATGGCGTCCACGGGAGGGAAACCGGGTCAAAAGGCCCGATTGCGCTCCCTGTGTTCTCGGGTGAAATGGTCGGCATCGCCAAACCTGTAGGAGGGTCTCGGGCGTAGCCGGAGATACCCTGGGAGCCACTGTGAAGTAGCGTCCTCGGGAGGGAAGCCGGGTCAAGAGGCCCGGCTGCGCTCCCGGCGTTCGCGGGGGAAATGGTCGGCATCGCCGAGTTTCCCGGAGGGTCTCGAGTATAACCGGAGATACCCTCGGGGTCCCTGCTTGGGTCGGTCTTCGACTGGAAAGCTGGGGCCCACTCGCTAGGAGAAACGATTCCTGGTATCCGGGTCCTGCGGTGTCGTATCATATTGCACGGCACCGAGAAGGATGGCGGGGCAGGTGGCTCTACGGATCTCCTGGTCGACGATGGTCGCGCGTCTTCCGCCTTTCTAAGGGCGGGGCTACCCCCTAGGCCAAGGGGTAGTGGTGTTGTCAGCACCTGGCGGTCAGCGGAGGTCCCGGTGTCAATTGCATCCTGAGATCCAGCAGAGGCTGCCGCGGGGCTCGCGAACGTAGCGCGAGCAGAGCCGCCCAAACGGTTGAAAGCCAGCTCGGTCGATGGCCCGGTTGAAGAGGCGGCTAAGTCGCGTACAGTGCCGGAACCGCTGGTAGCCGTGGTCATTGAGGCGTCAGACAGGTTAATTACTCCTGCAGGACACTCGGCAATGGTTGGCAAGTCGCAGCGTTGCGCATCGAGAAAAGACGTCGAGGCGAGCGTCCTTGTAAGGCTCGACGTTTGAACCTCCTCCGACCCACACCTCAAGATGATCACTTAAACAAGGGGATCAATACTTGGTCAAGCGATTACTGTTGGAGTGAGTGAAAAGGGGTGGTGGTGTTATTGGAGGGGAAGGTGGAAGAAGCTCATCCTGATAAGGACGAAGCTGGTCCTGGGCCCTGAAGAATTACCGTTCCGCCTTAGGTGTTGTATCGGTAACAAGCGTGCAGAGTCGAACGTAGTGGTGCCATTGGAGCGGAGGGAGGAGGAAGCTCATCCCGAGAAAGGCTAAGCTGGTCCTGGGCCCCCAAGAAATACCGTTTCGCTGAAGGCGCGGTGTGGGTAACAAGCGTGCAGCGTCGAAAGCAGTGCCGCCGAAGTCGTGATCGGCCGCCTATGCTGCCGCTGGTACTACGCCTGTCGTTGCGGTAGCTGCTGTCCATCGTCAGACTTGTCCCAAGCTGCGAAAAAAAAAGTTGCCTACAGGCCTTCACGCTGCCGTCTACCAGGTAGGCTGCTACAGCTGGGGCAAGGTTCATCTTGAGCACGTAAAGTTTCAGCGCGCGCGGAGCTGACGAGCAGAGGCGAAAATAGAGGTGGTGCTGCTGTGCAAATATGTCGTTAGCACGCCATACACGTCGAAAAGGCCATCGAGGGTACTCGATAAAGATATAGTCGGCGTTGCTCATGCCCAGGTGGTTTTTTGGCAGTCCAGCAGGGATGGTATCGGTTGTGTACTCCCGTAGTAGGCCCGGAGAAGCGTCAACACGGATGATGTGCCGGCTTCAGGGGCAGTCGCTAATGTGTGCCGGTTGCAGGCCGCCACGGTAGTGAAAATAAAGGGAGACCGATGTAGGCGCCAGGGGCGTCACAAGTTTGGGGCGAGCGCGACCGTCGTCGCGGCCACCCCAGTTGAGGTAGCGTCTGCATGGTGAGTCGACGTCGCTGTCGCTGCTGCTGGTCGGAGATGTAGCCGGTAGACGTGGAAGCACGGCGGTAGTAGTGGGTGGTGTTGCGGTGTTTGCGTGCGGCGTTGTTGGCGTGGTAGGTGGTGGACGCAGGCTCCATAGGGGCGTGGAACAAGCGCCGGGTGGAAGGGCATTGGTTGTGGCGGTGGATGGCCCTGTGGAAGCCGGGGGTGGCGTATTCACCAGGATAGGAGCACAGCGAGCCCCAGAAATGGTGCAGGATGGTGGGTGCGGTGGTTGGACGCGGCTGTCGTCGCGGCGGCATACTCTCTGGTAGCCGTCGCGGTTTTCACCTGCTGAGGTCGGAATTTCACAGAAATAGCCTCAAGAGGGGTGTTGCCGCAGGCCAACTGTGGTTGGGGGCTGACCAATCGAGGCCGTGGGCGCGCCGTATGCACAGCAGCCGGAATGGTGAGAGCTATGGGCTCGAAAAATGAGGGGATTGGGCGCAAGGGGATGAACGCGGTGGTCGCGGGCGGGAGCGTCTGAACCTTGGTAGGTACAGGCGAAGTCGTGGCGGCATATGTCGGGGCTTGGAAGCCCGGAGGTTGAGTGTGCACCATTGAAGGGATACATGGTGGTCCGGAATCTGGTGGGGGTGTAGAGGCAACGCACGCACTGGAGCAGAGAATGCAGTACAAGTAGTATACGAACGTCACCAACAGGACCAGAACGTGAAGGTTGTTGATAGACCCGGAATGAGCTTGGGTGCTCGGGAGGCGATTAAAATCACCGAGAAATCCCTCTACAAAAAAAAAAGCAAAATAAAACGAACAAACCAACAAAAAAAAAAAAAACTTACGGTACACATATCTGCGCTACCGCTTAAGTACCCGCCAGGTACGTAAAATATAGGTCCTCCGAAGGAATAGCGGGGTCTTTAAGGATGGTATCCTTCCAGCGTTCATTTACCCGTGCCATGTGTTTCTCCCGGCATAAAGTACGTTTGGTACATATGGGGACGAGGTAAGTAACCCTGTAACCCTATTTTCGTTCCGAGACAGGTAGTCCGGATGCATCAGTGAAGGGCGCAAATGATGCGAAAGCATGTCCTGTTTCAGGCATACGGGGTTGTAACATGAGCAAAAGCCAATGTTACTCTAAAATGCGTCATATCCCAATAAGGGTTTGCAAACTGAGCGAAATCCCGATATTCTTCGGGAGTGCTCAAAATATCATGCCTGGTACACACGTAGTACGCGTTGATGGCGGGCGCATATGTATATAAAACAAAAACAAAACAAAACAGAGATATACAGCACGGGGGGGGGTGCGTGCGCTACCTCTCAGAACCCGACTAGTGAATAACTACGCGGTGTTCTTGGCTCGTATAGACTCGCTACACTGTAGAACCCGACGAGTTACTCGTAGGCGGGCCAAGTTAAAGTATAATTATTAATAGTGGTAAACACGCATGGGCCGGCGTGTGGTATCAGACCAATTTGGGCAGCACTTGGTCTGTGTTCGCCTGAATTTGTAGGCATGCAACCAGGTCGAAACATAGGTACAGAGTGTGGTATCTGTATCTAAGAGACGAGGGATGAAGCGGGTGCTACCAACGCACTCAAAAGTAAAAACGAGTACTACTGCACGTGGGAGAATAAAATTTCTGCAGCGTGTGAGTACATTGACGGGAAATGTTGCGTATCTACTATGATGTCGGTACGGTCTCAAGGTACTATAAATATAAGGCACAAGAGAGAAAACAGGGAGTCAAAGATTCTACGAGTAACATCAACGAAAAAAGAAAAAGAAAAAAGGAAGCACAAAGAAAAGCATGGCCGGTGACGGTATTTTTTGCGACATTTGTGCAGCATACCGGCACCAAATTGTTTTCGCGCAGGTACACTTTTGTAGCATTTATTTTGTGCAGCATGCCGATACAAAATGAACAGTTGTACCGCACGCCGATACAAAATCAACATTTATTTGCACAGCGCGCCGATACAAAATCAGATCGTGCGGGACAGTTTTCACCGGTTTGCGCAGCCTATGCTCGAGGCTGAAAATTGGATCTGGTTTTAACAGGTTCCAACACATTGATTTTCGAAGCATGCGTGTACGTACGTGGGTAGGGGCACACAGCGCGCGATCATGCATACAACGCTGATACGTTTTTAGAACAACGGAAAAATTACCAAAAGAGCAGCATGCCGGTCCATTTTGCGAAAGGTACTGCAATTTTTTTAAACGAGCAGCATGCATGCCAGTTCCTTTTTTTACGGAAACCACAACGAGTTTTCAAAATAAATGGGCAGCATGCCGGGACGTTATACAAAAAGGTGCAACAAGCGCAATGTGTACGAGGCACCAAACGCAAAACGGGGCGGGGATGTGCCGTCATAGATCTCAGATACATGATACATTTCCGAGCATAAATTGATGCAGGCAGTGCTCAATTGTTCGCGCAGCAGTACGAGCACGTGCGTCAAATTGTTGTGTTGTCTCCATACGAACACCAAAACAAGGGTGTCAACGACGAAAGCAGGCACCGTACTATAAATAATGCACGTGTACGAGTATAGCATCTACCTCACGAGTATTATAGTATGTATCATGCCGAGGAACGACACATGATTGCAATCAATGATGTTGCAGTATTACTGCGGTATGTACTTAAAATCCCCTGCAATCGAGCAAAGGTTCCCACAAACGAAAGGGAAAGAAAGAGGTGCGTACCACTGACGCTGACTACTCGTATTATACTACTAACACTAGGAGATACATAAGGCTCTCATCTTGCTACTACAGTAGTTACTGTACAAAGTAGGCCTTTCTTGGATCATCGTCAAAAATCGACTTTGTCAGGGGGGCGATCGCACCGGCGCAAACGGAAAGAGAGCGGGGCTACGAGCGGAAAACTGCGGTTCGTTGAGGCTACTACTGTGACGAGGCTAGGAAGCTGCTGCGGGTGCAGCCCGAAAAATATTACCAGGTACATGTAAAAAAAAAATGACTCGGAACTAAAAACAAATAGAAAGCCTCTCATGATGATGCTCACAGGATAACAGGGCAAAAGAAGCTTGTTTGAAGCAGGTGCGTCTAGCTCAGAGATGACCAGTTTTGCTGACGTCGCCAAATGTGAGGCGGGGGGCTCCGCTATAAGCTGGGTAAGGGGCACAGGGATGTCGGTGCTGGGTAGAGCACGCTGGTTGTAGTCCACGAACTTCTTATTATTATTGCTCAAGTGAGTTGAAAGGCAGGGGGAGAACTCGAGTGAGCAGTAGGGGGCTTCGCCAGGAACACAGATCAGCCCAGATGTCAACCAAAACTAGCCTGGTATGCAGATACGGGTATTCCCATACAGAAGATTCCCAAAGCGCTACGTACGTGTAGTCATACAAGAATCGCACACGGGTATGTTCCCAAAACGCTACGCGAAACCGTATAATATTCGCAGACGGGTATGTTCCCAAACCGCTACGCTTGGTCCGTATAAGATTCGCAAACGTTTAACGGTAAATGTACGTTACTATACGATAGATATGGTACTCCATCACAAGTAGCAGCAGCAGCAGTAGCAGTAGTAGCAGTAGCAGCAGCAGCAGCAGCAGCAGCAGTAGCAGTAGCAGTAGTAGCAGTAGCAGTAGCAGTAGCAGTAGCAGTAGTAGCAGTAGCAGTTGTGTAGTAGTAGTAGTAGTAGTAGTAGTAGTAGTAGTAGTAGTAGTAGTAGTAGTAGTAGTAGTAGTAGTAGTAGTAGTAGTAGTAGTAGTAGTAGTAGTAGTAGTAGTAGTAGTAGTAGTAGTAGTAGTAGTAGTAGTAGTAGTAGTAGTAGTAGTAGTAGTAGTAGTAGTAGTAGTAGTAGTAGTAGTAGTAGTAGTAGT
This sequence comes from Nereocystis luetkeana, assembly GCA_031213475.1. NCBI lineage: Eukaryota > Phaeophyceae > Laminariales > Laminariaceae > Nereocystis > Nereocystis luetkeana. The sequence continues at coordinate 4,622,772 of JARUPZ010000032.1, forward strand.
AGTAGTAGTAGTAGTAGTAGTAGTAGTAGTAGTAGTAGTAGTAGTAGTAGTAGTAGTAGTAGTAGTAGTAGTAGTAGTAGTAGTAGTAGTAGTAGTAGTAGTAGTAGTAGTAGTAGTAGTAGTAGTAGTAGTAGTAGTAGTAGTAGTAGTAGTAGTAGTAGTAGTAGTAGTAGTAGTAGTAGTAGTAGTAGTAGTAGTAGTAGTAGTAGTAGTAGTAGTAGTAGTAGTAGTAGTAGTAGTAGTAGTAGTAGTAGTAGTAGTAGTAGTAGTAGTAGTAGTAGTAGTAGTAGTAGTAGTAGTAGTAGTAGTAGTAGTAGTAGTAGTAGTAGTAGTAGTAGTAAGTAGACTCTTATCTCTTATCCTGCGAAATATATATGTCACGAGGATCGCAGCATGAAAGCGAAGTAAAAGTAGGATTGACAAGATATCTCTACCTTTGTGCGGCTGCAAGCCAAAACAAGCAGGGTTACTATAGAGTACCACCGCTGTGTTTTCGGATGCAGGCGGCGCAATTTGTTTTTTCTCGTCGCAAAGTGTCGACACGGTGCTGGTAAAGATCAGCTCATCATGCGACAATAATAGACGCTTGATCTCGACATAGACTCAGCTCACGGCCAACCCGCTTCGTGGCGGGCAAGGGCAATTACTGCAGTATAGATTACGGGCTCGGAGAAATCAGGTGGATCTATGCTCTAGGGGGCAAGAGCTTGCCGGCGGCGTCCTACGATATCCTCCCAAACCTGAAAAAAGCCTATTATTTGCCTTTCGAGACGGATCGAGTTTTTTTTTCATACATCTCCCCGCATTATTACCTCTATTTCCAGTACAATTTCATTTATATCAGCTCTCGTACTGCATTACTACCACAACTACTGCTGCTGCTACTACTACTACTACTACTACTACTACTACTACTATACTACTACTACTATGGAGAGACGTGCCGAGTCAACTCGTCTAGGTATTTTGTACTTCACAATATGATTGACTGCTGCTGCTGGTATTATTGCTGCTGTGCCGCTACTGCTGCTGTATGTAGTCTACGAGTACGTATCCACCGAGAGGTGCGCGCCGCGTGCGCTTCCCTTGGTACCCAAACCCGCGCCAGCCGACTGTTGCTGTTATAATGGTCACGGAGAGATGCGCCCCCCGCTGACCGCGCGTCGGGCGCGAAGCAACGACGCTATAATATAGAGTTGTGTCACCATCCAACTCATCGGTCGTTCTGCTGCTGCTCGTTGTCGTGGAGAATATATTGGATTCAAAGAGCTTGCTCTTCTTGTGTACCTACCTGGTTTGATATCATAATATGTTGTTGGTACACGGTATGATGATACCACGCGGCTTGATATATATATATATACCTGGTATACTATATGGAACATACACGGTATGGTAACATGGGATATGTTGGTGGTATGGTATATGGGAATATGGGAAAACCGCCGTATGTGGAATGGTATGAGTTGACGGTATGGTACGGGAAAAACACAGTATATTATGGTACGGTACGTTTGCGGTATGGTACCATGGTACGATGTCGTGGATGTATTATAATATGGCTAAGTTTGTCTGGTGGTATGGTATGTTTCAGTATATTATAAGGTCCGCAAGGGTCGAATACATCGTACGAATATCATCTGTAACGAGCTTATATATCGGCTATTGGAAAGTGTTCGAAAGTATATGCCTTGCGGACAGACAGACAGACAGACAGACAGATTCGCATTTACCAAAACAGAGACTCAGTTCTACAGACTGATAATACAATGACTCGGTTTCCCCTGGCGCTATGCTCACGGGCGAACGCCAAACCCAAATCCGGGCACAGAGAAAGAATTAAGAAGAGAAAGCAAAAGAGACAGACAAATCGAAACGTTTACTGGGACGAACTGACTCTCTCAAGCGTCAGCAGACAACATACAGACTCCCTTCTCACGCCGCTCTCCCCCCACTAGTGGCAACCTACAACGCGATGGGTTCGGGTTTGGGAGCCTTCGTCTGGTGCCGCGCCGAATTCCGCGGTTCGGTTGTGGCGCAACATGACCGTCAGCTCGATTAGATCGTTCAAGAGAGTTGTCTGCTGCGCGCCAAACACGTTTTTCGCCTCCGAGAACACGCGTTCCATCGTCGCCGATGATGGCTGAAAAAGCCACAGCTTGCACGGACCAGATCAAACCACAATGGAAGTTGCTCCTAGTAGCTTAGCCAGAAGTCCCTGGTGGGGATGGAGTAGCTGGGCAGGCTCTTGGCGTTTGGGAAGTAGTAGGTGATAAACTCCAGGGCTGGTCTGACAAAAAATGTCGAGAGTCTGGGGGCTGCCCTTCCCGACTGTCCAGCTTCGTGACGTCCCTCTTCTAACAGCAAGCGACGCTGCAGGGGGTGCTGACGGCAACGCGGATGCAGGCATCAGCCCGTGGGATGAACCGCTGCCACCGGAGGTACCGGAGGAGCACCTGCAACGAGAGCTACCAGCAGAGAAAGAGGATCCATACATTCCAGCAGCAGCAGCTGGGCCAGCACAGCCGTCTTTTGTGGTATCGATTACCTCACGTGGTGGCGGCGCCGCACTAGCTGGGTCATCTTCTTGAGTAAACATGGTCCCCAGCGCCGAACGGCATCGTGGTGTCCCCAATCAACCTCAGTCTCCGCGGATGGCTGATCGCTGGGACCTGGAGCTTTGAGCAGAGCGACCTATGCTATGTGACCCCTAACCCCGTTTTCAGGGAGTTCGTATATAACGGCGTTATTTAGGTGCAAAAAACGTGCCTTATTGCCCCTTTCGAGCGCAGGTAAAGGCACGTAAGGCACGAAACAGCGTCTAAGGCAGGGCTCTTCTGAGAAAGGTCTCTAAGGCATGATGACTTATTCGCTAGGGCTTAGCCGTATAGGCCATGTGCGTGCGATGAACACAAACATGAAAAAACAAACGACACCCCGCCGCCTTCAAAACACACCACCACCAAGAAGAAACAAGATCACGGCAACCGCAACCAACTCGAGATCGCATTTATTTGACGAAACCACTCCCACACGTTAGCCAAGACTCGCCCGCTTCTGTACGAGATCCTGGGTTTGTAGATTTTGGTTTTGTACAACTCGCGCAATAACCCCTATTCAAAGAGGTTTTTGCCTACAGGCAAAAACAGTAAATGAGGCAAAGCAGCCTGATACCCCCATAGGTCGTGTGCATATGAAGTAAAAATGAAAACAAATTCAAGCCCGCCGCACTATAAACATGCCACCAAATCACATCAGTCCGGCGACCGCGACCACCTCGAGACGGTGCGCCACGAAGCAAATCCCACGCGTTAGCCCTAGGTCGCCGCTTCGGTACATACCGGGTTTGTGGGAATAGGTTACGTACAGGCCTCGCAATCCATGATAGTGCGAAAACACGTAGACAAACGGTACACAGACGAACAGACAGACTAATTATATAATGGAAGCCTGTACGCACCCCGCTATGAAGAGGCCGAAACGACCATGGTCTTGTTTCATTCCTATTACGGGGGATCATACTAAATAGGAACAAATCTTGTAAGTAAAAAGAGCGAAATATATAGGGTTTCGTGTGCACCGTAGGTCCTATTTGTTATGGTCCCCCGTAATAGCAGGGAGGTGAATTTGGCATGGCGGCCTTCTGCATACATGCCGTAGGCCGTGTGCGTGGAAAGAAAACTAAACAAAACCAAAATTGAAATTCTGCCGCACTCAAACACACACCGCCAAAACCACAGCAGCAGCCCAGCTACTGCAATCATCCCGAGACGGCGTGTCATGAAAATATTGATAGTCCCACGTGCTAGCCGAAGCTCGTCCGCTCCTGCAGATACCGATCTTGTGGAAATCGGTCACGTCGGGCTCTCGCAATCGATGGTACTACGAAAAAACGCAGACAGGCACAGCAGACAGACTATGGGTCGATCTTAACGAGTGTTTTTCAGTTTTTTTCGGTATTTTCCCGAAATATTTTCGGGAAAAAAAGCCGAAAAACTTCACCCCCCCGAAAAGTCGTCTCGAATTGTTTAGTTTTTTTCAGGAAATTTAGGTACAAGGCCGTAGAGGATCGGGCAGCCCCACCGCTCGAGCTGTGCCACCACTCGCGAGCGCACAGAGCTGACAGGGGTCGTTCCTAAGGTCATTCGCAAGTCATGGCCGAACGCAGAAGGCGCAATAGCTTTCTGGGCTCTCGTGGCCGAGTTCACAAGGTGACCGCACCGAGGTAGCCGACCGACTGAGCTCGGTGACGGTAATAGCTGAGACTTTGTCGCTTTGGGCAAGCGTTGGGCGTTGTTGCGTGACAACTTGGTGATGGATTTCACTCCCCAAGGCACCGACACCTGCCTACGAGTCAGGCCGATGACAGTGGGGCCACCGCACGCGTGGGTTCCGCGAGCGCAGCTGTTGTAGGGATGGTTCTGTGCCGGGTGGACGATTATTTCCCGAGCCAACTGTGAGGCACTTATTCGATAAGATTCAACCCTCGCTGAATTTGGTGAAATGCCGAAATTTCAGGAAAAAACGAAATACCATACGTACGTGTCGTTAAGATCGACCCTAACAAACAGACTAATCACACGATTATAGAAAGAAACCTGTACGCACTCCGGTATGATGAGGCTTTTTTTTGCCTATTATTGGTAAAAAAGACTGCCTCAAGTTATGAAGAAGGTTTTGTCTATTATAGGCAACAAACGCCCTCGGTTGCTACGCTCCCTAGGTCTTGGCGAAAAACATTAAAAACAAAGGTTGTGTACAATAGAAATGTGCACCGGTGGTTACGAGTAGAGAGATACACGAGGGAAGGCGACCTCATGCTTGCAGCAGGCCGTGTGCGTTCGAAGAATAACACCAAACGCGAAATCCCGCCGCAATCTAACACTAGGGCTGTGAGTTGGCCGACTACAAGTTGACAGCTAGATATTAATTGGCTAGGTATTTGCTTTAGTTGCAGCGGTGCCAACGATCCAACTATTTTGGGTTTCGGAGTTTTCTTGCTCGTACGAAGGCTTGATTCGTACCGGGCACTTCCCCCGCGACATCAGGAGCCCACACTTGTGCAAACAAAAAGGGGTCTACTGTAGCCCATGACGCATCGACCCATCGCAAACGACAACTTTTACGATACACCTATTATATTTCTTTACACAAACCGGTGCTAAAACTTGGCCTTTCCATCATGCGTTTAGTGTGTAAAGTGAAGTAAAATCGCGTGATTTTTCCCTCCGGGGGCACCTCCTGCGCCCCCCCCGGCCAGCTTTTCTTTATGCCTGAATTTAGTGGACTAGTTGGCTGGTTCTAACTAAAGTTAACTAGGCGGGAAGTCCACAGCCAACTCACAGCCCCACAAAACACACCATCAAACAAACACAGCTGCCCAGCGACCTCGACAACCTCGAGACGGCGTGCCACGAAACAAGTCCCATGCGTTAGGTGATTCTTGCCTGCTTATGTGGAAATGGACCATCTATAGCTCTCACAATCAACGAAAATGCGAACGAACAAAAAACACAAAAATACAGTATACAGACAGGCAAACAAGCCTTGCTACATACAAGGAAACCCAAATACACAAAATAGTTGGATAGTTGGCACCGCTGCAACTAAATTAAATACCTAGCCAACTAATGTCTGGGTGCTGACTTATAGTCAGCCAACTCACAGCCCCAATTTTTTGCCCAGAGGAAAAAAACGGCCGGGGTCGCTTCACTTCCTCGGCCTTGCGAAATTGATTCTGCCGTGTGAGGAAAGCACCAAAAGGCAATAGAAACTTTGTGCGGCAATGGAATCGAAGCAATAGGCAGCATCACATCGTGGCGTGCCGAAAGCGTCAACACACAACACACAACTTCATGCATTCACTGGGGAAGCGCAGGTATTAGAGTCCCGTGATGATGCATGCGCACGCGTGTCGTCGCTGTACTTGTATTCCGCTCACATAAGTCATACAAGCTGCAATCCGCAAACCTTACGGTATCGGAGCTCAGCGTACAGTTTGGTTTTGTTTTCGTCGGATGCCGGGTATCCCGCCAGATGAGAGCTGAGTATTTCCGGCTCTCCGAGAAAGGACTTCCTGACGCCGACTTGCTGGATAAGCTGCGAGAATCTTAGCAGACAATGGTGAATCGCACAGACCCTCTGCAGAAACACAGGGGGGACAAGGTCCCGCAAAAGTGGGATTGCCCCAAGGTGAGCCCACGGCCGGCGATAGGCTTCTAGTGTCACGAATGATCACCCCACGACGTGAACGTGAAGGCTGCCCGTGTACTTCGGTCTCTTGCTGGCCGCTGAGCAGTTCATGAGTTGACGCACCCGCATGGGTATTCTGTGCGTTCTTCCGGCGTTTATGGTCGGGGTCCCTACAGGTGAGATTCGAGAAAACAGAGCTCATGATGCCAATCATCACCTGCGGCGGCATGCGGCAGCAGTTCACGTGGAAGGAACAAGCCACGACTAGCAACAGCGACATCACGAAGGAGTGTGACGATAACTTCCAAGCGATCGTAGACAGGTACAGTAGTCCACGCCAGTTGTTCCGCGAAGGCCTTGAATTGAGTTTCAAGAAACTTCAGGTACGGATTGCCTTAGACGTGTCTTTCAGAACGGAAAACGGTTTATTCCTTTTTGTTGAATAGGGAGCTCAGCTAGGCAGCTCGATAGACGTCGATGGACAAGGACGCGAGATTGTGATACAATCAGCCAGCTGCGCTCAATGTAGATGCTGTTTGGTTTTTCCTTTCAGGGGCGGAGCATACGGTGCCTTGCAGCCTCGTCTGCCCGCCATGTAAATGACAGCAGTCGCAATGAACACCACAGCCTTCTCGCGGTTCACGTTTGATGTGCGTCATATCCTGCCGTAGGCCTGTCCTGATTGCCCTGAAAGCAACGCGCACTGTCAGCTCCGCCCGCAGTATTGGTCATGGCAGTAGTAAAAGTCCTTGTCGCGATGCGTCTGGTTTGGTGTGGCTACCGCCTATATCTTCACCGATTGGTGCAATGCGCAGGTGGACTACCTCGACATTTTCTCGATGCATGGCATTCACACCAAGCAGGGGGTCGATTCGACGCTGAGTGAAGGGGGTTGCCTGGAAGTCCTCGAGGAGTACCGGGCTGCAGGCAAGATACGCTGGGTCGGCTTCAGCTCTCACGCACATGCCCCTGTCATCCATGCGGCGATATCTTCGAACCGGTTCGACTGCATGAACGTCCACTACCATGTGAGGCCCAAACTATGTGTAGTTTATTGATTGTTTGCTTGGTGTATGTTGCCTTTTTGTCTCGATTCGCCAACGTTAGCGCGTCACTGCAAGGGAGGGAGGGCTAAGCGAGAGGTTCGGAATGGCCATGCAGTGAATAGAAAGGCGAACGGCGGTTGGGTGTAACTGTACTGCAGCTAGGAAGTGCGAACACTCTCAAGTACAACGCCACTTACTTGAATGGTTAACAGCCACATGCTCTACAAACTGAGCCATTGAAGAAGGCCGGAGAGGGACTTGAACCCTCATTTATGGGTTTGCAACCCGTCGCATTACATCTTTATACTATCTAAAGTGGTGCAAACGAAAATGCGTACCAGGAAGGACTGGGTGTTCATTATGGAAAGTGTGACATCACCCCGCGCTCCGAAGAGAAAGCCAATCCGTGTAAAGGGCCGCCAAGGTAGGCAGGGAGGAGTGAACCGCCACGCGTATATAAGAGGCGCAATATATCACACTAACCTTGGAAAACAGCCCACCCGTCCTGATCCGGCGGTGTGAATACCAGTTCAATTCTCAACGAAACCGTCCAAGATTCCTCGCACATACTGTTGTTGTTCCAGGGTACATCACTGTTTGCCTGGCGGCATAGAGAGAACAAAAGAAAATAACGACTTGAGCATCGGCGGCATCATCCCATCGGTGCTGCCGTATTTCCGGATATTGTCACAACGATTCGCATGCCGTTCACAGTTTCACAGCGTATTTACCCCTCATGATTGCCGTATGATTGGCTTCGTCAGTTCATTGGATCATACACGGCGTCAGGCACCAATCTGGAGCTAGGCGGTTCCGACGGCAACATGGACAATGTCAACCTAGCGCATTCGTTGGGCATGGGCGTGTTTTGCATCTCCCCCAACGACAAGGACGGGAAGCTGTACAAGCCTTCGAAGGTGGGTCACGAGCACTGTTGTCGTTTCGCGGAGGATGTGCTGCTTCCTTTCGTGGCCGACTGGCTGCGATCGTCCGTTCATACCGTCCGCAATCATCATTGAATTCCCTCGCGCGACGCCATCTTTCTATTCGCACATACCTTGGTGAAGGGAAGTTTCGCTGGAAATGGATGCCGAACGCATTAGCGTTGGAAAAAATGGATTACGAGGATGGGAGTATATGTCGTTAATCTGCTCGTCACTACTATCAATGCTATGCGGCCGTCAAGCCAGGGTTAATGCTAGTGCCGGCCGTACTGCTGGTTGGGCTGGGAATGTTCGGATAGGTATATTGGCTTCTTGAATCCAGCAAGGGTGCACGGTCTGTGCGCTAGAACCGCTGTGATTCGGGGACTATCTCGCGCCAAAACGATGAGCCATTCTCATCACAAACGACTGCCACAGGTGCTGGTTGACGCGTGCGCGGAGTCAGGCATCACGCCTATCGAGTTCCACAGCCTGATGGCAGTGGACGCAGGAACCGGTGGCCCACACGTTCGTTAGTCTTGGATGGTTTGCTTGGATGTAGCTGTAGCATCAGGAAGCTACGCGGTCCTCTTTGAAGCTTCGCTCTCGTAGCTGCAAACGTACTAACGTAACTTCCGTATACACTGTTGTGCTGTGCTTGTAGCCGCGCGTGGATGAATTTCTGATTGATAATCTGTGACCCCCTTGGCCCTGGGACTCGCAGGTTCCGAGGATGTTTTCGCCGACCTAATACATGGCGGAGTGGATGCGCCTTCTCCCCCCCCCCCCCGCCCGCTGTGAAATGAATACTGTCTCTTCGTGAATGCTCCGCCTGCCAAAGGAGGGGGGGGAGGAGGAGTCGGTTGAACCCTTGTGTACGTCTCGTCCACAGGAAACGAGTCGCCGTTTACCGATTTAGCGGCGTGTAATAGTATCTGGTACTGGTACTCGGTACCAGGTCTAGGTACAAGATTAGATGAGGCTTGACTTGATACTAAAAGTTAGCATTTACCAGTAGTACTCGCTGCTTGCGTTGCTTGAGTTTCAGAATGAAACGTTTGCTTGGCGTGATATAACCCCCGGGAACTTGCATAGTTCCACGATGACGACCACTTGCAGTCTGGTAGGAACCACGAGTCAAGCACTGCAACAGGACGTGTCCTGGAATTTCCCGACGGTTCGAATGAAGCAAAGCACGATCAAAGGCTGGAGGACGCAGTATCATATCGTATGAACCACGATCAGCATTAGTTTGGCGCCGCGAGATGTCGGAACATGGACATGAAAGTACTGGGGCTTTCTTCTGAGCGCTATATAATGGATATGCCCATACCCTACGTTGCTTGAAAAGACGAAGGATTATGCGTGGATCTGTGTCGGCGGTACAGAGTACGGTATGCTAATGAATGGCGCAGGGGATTCAGTTTCTCTTGTTTTGGTTTTGTGTTTTGAATTTGAATTTCTGGAGCATGGGTGGGTTCTGATATGTTCAAAATAGAATAGTTTTTGTTAGGTTTAATATAATTTTGAAGTTTGAGCTATAATGCCTTAGATTCGTTGAGGTTTAGGAATTGAGAATTTGGAGGTATGCTATCTCGGATTTTTGTTGAGGTTTTGGAGTAGAGATTTTGGGAGGTTTAATGGATACGTTGCTTTCGAGCTTTTCGGTGGTTTGTATCGCCGGTGAATGTTTTGTTTGTTTGGATTGAATCCTTTGGCTGAGCATTTTTTATTTTGGGTGATCCCGACTCTAGGATGGTTTGTAGAGTTCTTCACTTTCTGTTCCTCTAGTCTTTTTTATAACACTACCCATTGTCGGATGGCAAGCATAATAATAATGGTACGCACATTGGTAAGACAGTATCACAGTGTGACGAGTAGGAGGGGTGTTGGATTTACTCGTGCCGATGGCTGATAGGTGTACCGGCTGGATATCAGCGGAATTTTGCAGTGGTTAATCTGGATTGTTTATTTCCCGGGTTTAGGTTTCCCGAAGCTCAACAAGTGATATATTTGGGGTCCCGGTACACGGATGGGTGCCGACGTCTGGGTGTTTTTGTTCTACCGCCCCTTTTGCCTTTATATATACGGAGTACCGGTGCATAATAAACATATTTCCACCACCTCATGGCGACTTGGTACTTCACCCACTACTCCTCTTGACCGAGCACCCCACGTGCACGAGTCGACCTCTCAACTCATCACAGCACCTATGACACGTATTGGAAGAAGAGCGCCACGATGTGTTTGCTGACACTCGAACACTTTTTGTTATGTTGCACGGCCCTCGGTCTTGCCAACCTCATGTGCGACGTTAACGGGTGGAACTCTGGCAGAGCGTGGGAGTGTCAAGACCGTCGGGCTTCGATGAGCACGGGGCTGCTGCCAAAATGTTCCACAATGCTGCCGACATAATTTCACCTGTGGAGAAGGCTTTGAGGTGATACATTGAAGATGTTCTTCCACCGTTTTACAAGCTGGGATCTCTGATGCGGCCGTGTCGCTTCGTCGGTAGCATTAATATCGCGTGGCTTTTGGCGTGAAACTAGCTTCCTAGTAGTGGGAACATCTTCTTGCTCAGGGCACGTATGGTGGATGCGTTGGGCGAAGAATGGATGGCGACATGGTGGCACGGACTGGCAGAGCCCACCGGTACCCCCACGGGTGAGACGCTTTCAACCATTGTATCCCCTGAGCTCTTGGCGATGATGCACTACCCTAATTACTGCAAGGGACGGGGTGGCACCACATGAGCTGATGAGTTTATATTTGCAGTTGTTTCTATTTCCGAAAGAGGTCGTCCACCTCAGACTTCGAATGTGCTTCGTGTTGATGCGAAAAGGCCTCGCCCACGCAAACCTTAACGGCGTGTAAGTAGGCTAGTGTGCATGGAGCACGCCGTCAACCCGTGCTGTAAAGCAGGCCAACCGTAGCCGGTACTGGTGGCTTGAGATTTATGATACTGTCCAACCGCCAACAAGCCGGTCTGGATTGTAGGATGTCGTGTAGTGGTGCCGGTTATATTATACCCGGTGCCTTCGTACCTGCTATACAACTGCACAACACGAAACGTTTTCTGGTAAAGTGCAGGCACGCGTCACAGTCATTCAAGAGATGCGACGTGTTTAATCCTCGAGCTCGACACGCTACTCGCTGCCCTGCTGAGGCATCCGTGACAACCTCGTATGGCTGCCCTTTTTGTCGTCATACGCGCCTCTAGGAGTGTTTGTGCCGCTCATCGTTTGGCTGTGGAATATCGTGACCGCGTGGGGCATGTACGAGTTCGCCAGGGACAGGTGGGATTTATTTAACAAAAAGCAAAGATAATTTATGGCAAACGGGAGAAGACACAAGTAGAGCTCACATCAAACGCACCAGGTATTGCTTTAGGTATAACTCGAGGGAGAACAGCTTATCGGATATGGCGCTTTGGCCTACTGTAGTTAATCATGTGACTGAAGTAGACCAGTGGATAGTCCCAGATAACCAATACAGGTACCATGCGCACCCATTTCTTCTGCCCGTACGAAGGCATACATTCTGTGGTATTTTTGCGCTCTTTGCTCTGAACCCTCGAGCATTGCGCACTAGGCTCGATTCGAGACGCAAGGCGCCTGACTAACGAGGCCAGTGAAGGCTTTTGAGCTTAACCTGCCAATGCCCCGGCAAGATTCGAATAACTAAACTCGACCGCGGTGGGTGATAGGCCCTCGCCGTGACATCGAACACGCCGGGGCCATCCATACGATACGTTGACCGTCTGAAAAAAAACCCGCATGCCCCCGTCTCCAACATCCCGTTTGTGGCATTGCCCACGTTATACTCACATTTTATATGCGCGTTGCAACTTTCGGGAGCAACCCCGGTTGGCGCATTGTCGCCTCGTTGCTACGCGCCCTGTTGCTACTGTCCTTGGCGTTAGGCCTTGATGAAGGTGACGCCGCTGAGCACGTAAATTTCCTCTGCAATCGTCGTAGTTTTATTTCTTGATTACGTCAAGAGAGGTGACAGCGAAGGCGGCATTGACCGCAGTAGTCGCAGACGTTATCCAGCGGACGGAGACCCTTTGTGCACGTAGACTTCGCACTCAGTGGGGGCATGATATTGTCGGCATCATGAAGAATTGTTCCCTATCGACCCGCACAGGTATTGCCGTGCTACGTTAATGATGCGGTGACGAGCAGGTACGCGATGCTAGAGAAAAACGTGAGCGCGCGGAAACCGGAAAGGCCGGAACAAGAAAACATGGATGCAAGGAACTATTTCACACCGGGCTACCCCTACCGACCCGGCGTGGACATGGAGCCCAACATCCCTGACAGTTGCCCCAACAAAGCCAAGGTAGGTCACGCTTTTTACAGCGCCACGGTACTGCAGGGCCCAACAAAGTTGTTGCTTTGCTTGACGGGGGTGGAATGCGAATACAGTAGGCATCCTGTCGCTCAAGCTACTTACCTTTGTCTCTACATTGAACGATACGAGTATTTCCTTAGATTGTCTTGCCATCATGTGGGCAACACCTGCGATAGGAAGCCCAATATGTGGCTGTGAGCTGTGAGGGCTTTTATTGCGAAACTAAGCCATTTCGACTCCGTTTTTGATTGGGCGTTCATGTTTACTATCAATATTGAGTTCTAGAGCAGGGCAAGCGTTGCCCTCCTGTTCCCTAGGTGTTACCATTTAATACAAGGTTGGACGGAGGTATGGAAATTTCAGGGATTGGTCGGGCTTAGAAAAAACTGAAGCGGCCAAAAACCAGGAACGATACGTTCGCAACAAGTCGGCCAGAAACAATAACATGGGCATGTATTTGGGGTAGGAGCGAAAAATAGCAGCAGCGATACGATAACACTATACTGCAGAGGTTGGGTGCCTTTTGGGTAGGAGTGCAGCAGCGGCACAATAACTACATACTGTAAACACAAAAAGGTCTGCAGAGTACCATTGACTAAGTCTCTCATTCTTCTCCCCCGCCTCCTCCGCCTCAGCGTGCATGAAAGGAATAAAGCTGCTCTTCTTCTATCTCTAAGCAAACAACACACGTGAGTACCAACGAGTACCGACTTAATAGCAGACCTGTCCGGAGATACAAAATGTCCCGCATGCTCATCTTGACAAGTGGCGTCGACGGCATAGCACCTTTGGCTTTTTTGTCAGTACACGTTTTTTGTCGCTGTTCTCCTTTCGCTTTGCTTTCCTAGTAGAGTGAGTTTGCTCCGCACACTGCACGATGGAGACTCGTGAGGAGGGAGGGTCTGCTTCCCCTATGGTGGCCACGTCGGGGGCACCATTACCCTCGATGACGCCTCTTTTACAACCAAAATCGCGATTCACAGCGGGGCTGGCGTTCTTGCACCTTATGGGTGCGTGGCGCTTCTTGACACTACTGTAGCTCCCCACAGACTTTCATTAGACGACATGTTTTGGATCGCATGCTCTCGGTTGTTTTTCATCCATCGCGTGCGAGCAGAAATGCACCCCTCGTTCTTAGAGGGGGGTTGGCAAATCAGCCCCTGCAAAGGCTTCGACGAGTGTACGCCTGAGCGTTCAATTTTTCCGAGAAAATATACCTACGTGCTCCCTCGCAGTCTGGGCCTGCGTGCTTCCCCCCTCAGTGATGCAGCATGCCGTACTGCTGGGACGTGACAGCTGGATGCGTTTTAATAGCCGCTCCTACCCCTCTCTGCCACCTCGGCCGTCTGACCAACGCGTTTTTGGCGAGCTGAACTTAGTTCACCACACTCCGACAGACATGTCCGTGTACGCCATTGACCCCGCCGCTTCGGGTGGAGGCTTCCATCTACGCTACGAGGGCGCAGCAGGCGCCACCCTTTCCGACGACCCTCAACCGCTTGCTGTTAACTTGGTTCGAAGCGATGGCTCCCCGGCACTCACTGGACACTACTTGGTCGACATGATGTCCCAGCCCGACCTAGCCTCGGTTGAGGAGCACTTCGTCGCCTCCGGGCGACAGGTATTGCCCCTCGTCGGAGTGGCGGCCTTCGAGCCGGGGGACATCCTCGGCGTCGCCCACGCCCCACTGCTCAGCGTCCCGCTGGGCGTTTAGCAGCAGGACCACTGATCCCCCAGCCCTCCCTCCCTCCCGACTATCTGAGGTGCCTCCGGTCTCAGCAGTTACAGATTCCCCCCTCGTAGCTCTAGCCTCGCCCTCGCCTGCACTGCTTGAGTGTTTTGAGCCCAGAATAGCGAGCTTCGTTCCTGCGCGTCTGGGCACGTTTGCCGTTGCATCTGCGGGAGGTGGCTTTTGACCTTCACGGCATGGACTGGACCCCTGAGGCCATCGAAAAGCTGGGGGATGTTCTCTGCGGATTTCCGAAGTCCAAGTCCAATTTTGGTCCCTGCTCGTTGATGCCTTTCGTGATTCCGGTCCCGGAAGGAAGCGCTCCTGTCACGTCCTGGCCGCACCGCATCAATCCAAGCCGCACCGCATCAATCCCATCCTGGCCAAAGAAGTGAAGGTCACCTTGGACCAGTATCTAGCGGCCGGTCTGATGCAGCACTCGACCTCTCCGTACTCGAGCCCACTGGTGGTCATCCCGAAGAAGTCTGGAGGCGTTCGGATCACCGTAAACTACAAACCTCAACCAGAGTAGCAACCTCAGCCAGCTGCCTATTCCTCGCGTGGATCAAGTCCTCGACTCCCTGGGAAAGGGGCGGGTGTTTTCTCTCTTCGACTTGGTCTCCTCGTTCCACCAGATTACCGCGCACAAGGACACCGTCCCTCTCACGGCGTTTTTCACTCATACGGGCGTCTACAAGTGGCTCGGCATGCCCCAAGACAGCAGTGCTTCGCCCGACTGGTTCGTCAAAGTGATTAACCATGTCATTAAAGGCCTGGCACAGGTGGCGGCCTACCTCGATGATGTGATCGCCTTCGACTCTGATCCGACGGTCCACGTCGACACGATACAAGCCCTCTCCGAACGCCTGCGCCAAACACGACCTCAAGCTCTCCCCTCGAAAGCTCGCCTCGGCGCCACGGACGCAAATTTGCTGGGCCACTCCATTTTGCCCGCGGGTATACGCCCCTATGCGGAAAAAGTTTCGGCTTTGACGAAAATGCTCATACACAAGAACCTCAAGCAGGTCCGTGCGCTGATGGGCGGCGCGGGTTATTTTCGCAAATTCCTGCCCGACCTGTCTAAAAGGATCCACCCTCTCACCGCCCTTCTCCGGAAGGGTTAAGTACGTATTTACGCTGGCTATGGCAGTTATCGTTCGCCAGATTCTCGCTGAGCTCGCTACCCCGCCAATTTGGGTCTTCCCGGACTGGGACGCTGTAGCCGACGGCTCCCGCCCCTTCTACGTGTACTGTGACGTCGACGGTTTTGGTGCCGCGCTCGAACAAGAACAACCGGACGGCTCGATAGGGTCCATTGCTTATATCTGCCGCGCTACCCTCGATTCCGAGGGGCACCGGACCCCGTTGGATCTGGAAGCTGGCAGCATTGTCTGGGCCATCAAACGACTCCGAGGCTACCGATGCGGGACGAAGTTTCGCATTTTTTCGGACCGTAAAGCACTTGAGAGCATCGACAAAGTAGGGGACCACAACGCGCGAGTCCAGCGGTGGCTCGAGTTCCTCACCGGGTTCGACTACCCCCTCAAGTACCGCAACTGCAGCGCCAACGGAAATGCTGATCTTCTCTCCCGCTTGCCGGAGCCCGCCACAGAACACGATCACAGTGGGTCCTGCAGCCTCACTCCCGTCGGGGACGGTGGTATCTTCCTCATCCGAGCCTGCGGGCTTCGCACTCGCTCTTCGCTGACCCTCGGTGTCGGTTTGGGTGGGCTGGTGCCCCGCGCCGAAAGTACGACGAAAGTACCGTCATGGGTGGGCTGCCTTCCACCTCTTCGGATTTTCGCGATTTTCGCACACATGGGCCACGCATGAGGATTGACGACCTCTCTGCTCCTTCGGGGAGATTCGTCGCTCGTGTATCTGCTTCCGTCGCCACCGTCGATCGCCGTCCTGGCTTGAGGGTTTTTTCACCCGCCGCCAACACCGCTTTCGCTTCGGTTTTTGTCGTACCCTCCGGGGGCGGCCAGGGCTCTGCAGAAGCCCCCACTGCCGCGACATTTGTCGCTCAGCGCGCTCCACCCCGACGAGCACTTGCCAGGGACAAGATTCCGCTGTGATCACTGATCCCGCCGCGTCTGCCCCATCGCCGCCTGGCAACCCGGCGCCTCTGAATATCTTACCATCTTCAGCCTGCATCTCCACTCGGACGCGCCGACGGACAGCCGCCGCCGCTGGCACCGCGCCGCCTGCTGCTGATTAACGGCTTTGGGCCGGGCGGGACCCCTAGACCATCTGCCCGGCGTGCTACTACCCCGCCGCGAGCCCCACGGCCGCGACCGCCCGCACCCGTCGTTTTGGCCGCGGCTGCTGCCGCTCCTGCCGTTTCATTGGTCCCGACGGTACCCATCCCGTCCGACCGCGACCGCGCCGAGCCCGTGGGAACTCCTCTTTTACGGTTTCCGCTACCAACCGACGCACCACCCCGTCCCCACGACTGATTTGGACGCCCTCGGCGCAGCTGCCGAATTTCAGCCTGGTGATTCCGCAGCGCGCTAGTCGCACGCCGACTGCGCTCGGGAACAACAGGCCAAGCCCGCGTGCAACGCCGCCATGCGCTACATAGCCCTTGGCCGGCCGGAAGGTTTGCCAACCGACTTATTGTCGTGTTTCCCTTCCCACCAGCGCCCTCCCTTTTCGGAGGTTCAGGAGCTGGCTAACAAAGGCCGTTTGCACACCACCGACGCGGGCATCATTCTACTCGTTTAACAGTCGTCCCTCCCCGTTGAGTCAGACACGCAACGCCCGGTGGGTTGTACGGGCTGTTTATTGCACGACGAGCCTATTCGCATTTATGTGCCGCTGCTCATGCGCCCCTGGGGCATGCAGGCTTCCATTCCACGGCTTCCTGCCACCTAGGAACCGCGCGCACCCTACGTATGCTCGAACGTTTGTACTGGTGGATCGGTAATGAGCATTTGCACCCGATGGTGGGTACGAAACTGTTGTCAAGCGCGGAAAACATCGCGGCAGACAGCGCGGTGGCCCACCATCACGTTGCCCTTGCCAGAAGGGCCCGGCATCGCCGTCAGCATCGACTGTTTCGGCTCTCTCCCGGTGACGCCCCGAGGAAATACCTACATCTTGCTTCTCACTGATCGTTTTAGCCGCCGAGCCGACATGTACGCCGTCACAGCGGCAGAGTTCACCGCTGAGGGCTCGGCTGACATTCTCATTAAGCGGTATATTCCCCTCTGGGGGTGCCCGCGCAGCATCCTCTCGGACAACGGCCTCCTGTTCTGCTGCAAGCTCTCGCACGCCGTTTGCCAGCTTCTCGGGGTTCAAAAAAATCCCACCAGCTCCTACCACCCCAACGGCAACGGCGGGGTGGAACGTGTAAACCACACGATGGCCCAGATGCTGGCAAAGGTCGTCAACGAGCTCCAAAACAACTGGGATGAACAACTCTTTCATGTCGTATTTGCGTACAACAATTCTGTCAGCGCCGCCACGGGTCTGTCTCCCAACGAGGTCACATGGGTCGACTGCCACGCCTCCCTCTCACGATTTTCGAGCGTGCTGGAGTCGCCGGCCACCAGAGCTTGGCGCGCGACCACCTCGCCCGTTGCGACTTGGCGACGGACCGCCAGCAGCGTGCGTACGATATCGTTCGCGAACATCACGCCCTCACTGTTGCTCGCATGAACCGCCGCGACTCCTCGCCGACGCTCTGCGTCCAGTCCCCAAATTCGACGAGGGCAGCTGGGCGTGGGCGTACAATACGGCGGCCACCATCCGCCAGGGCGCGAAGCCCGACACGGCCGCCAAGGTCCTCAAGGCCAAACTCTCACTTAACTGGACGGGCCCCTACAAAGTCCTCGCAGCTGGCCCCTGCTCCTCAGCGAACGCCCCGCACGAATCTCCTCTCGGGGCAAAGCTCCTGTATTTGGATCTTCCTTCCGCTATGCCCGGCGCGGATGCTCGCCGGCGTGTACCAGTTCAACGTTTCAAGCCCTGTGCCAACCCCCACGACCGTGGTGACATGCCGAAGTATTTTGCCAACGGGGTTGACGCAATACGTGCTCAACAACTTCTCCCCCGTACCACGTCACCCAGAACGACGTTTCGACCCCTCTTCACCGACTCGAAGTGGAAAAGATTTCCGGACATCAATCAGTTCGAGGTCGAGGTGGCGTCATCGCGGTGATGTACGGGACGCACTGGACGAGGCTCTCCCATCCATCCTGGGAACGGGAAATGGGCCTTCAGCTTTCTCGCCACGCAATTTTGCGCTACTGGGCCGGCACCCCGAACCAGCACCGCCAAACCAACCGCCTGTACCGCCGAATGAGAATCGACGCGGCACAACGGGAGCTCTCTCGGAGTAACGGCGAGCGGTTTCTGGCACCCGGCTATGGCTACGTATCGCACGCCAGCTGCCTTCGCCGATACTGCAACACCGTGCTTCCCGAAGGGGGGTGTACTCGATAGGAAGGATGCACTCGATCTCATTCATGCATGGCCGTAGTCGTATGACCATAGCCCCTCGCATCCCTACAATGCCGGGACGGAGCATGCCAGGTTTTCACCGACCAGGCAGACATTGCTTGCACCAAGCGCGAAGCGCCGTGAGGTGTCCGGCGAGCCGCATGAAGTGTGAGCCTCATCCTACTAAGAGCCGCTTGTGAGGCGGACTTGCATATGGATGACAGCTTCAATGAGTTAATTTAATTTCCGGTGTAGGCAATTCCAGAGACAGCAACGGGAGTACTATGTAACTGCCTCTCGCGTGCCTTACCTTGAACACTACGTGATACGACCATTCCCACTTGTTGTGCGGAGTAAAGGTTATTTACCTCACACAAATGATCTAACTCGACAACCAGCTTTGGGCAACCGCCAAAAAACAAAAACAAAAACGGTACCCTGGTTGTCTAGCTCGCATAGTGAGCGGCGTGTTTTACAGTGTCGTTGCCAACTGACGCCAACCCAACCTATATAAAATAGGGGCTTCCCGAGGGGGGAACTTTTGGCACAAAAGCGGCGACGGTCTTCGGTGGCCCGGGACAATCAGTACGACTACGGGTCCGTTCTACGATAGAGGTAGCACATTTCCGCTATTTTTCTTCTGAAAGACGGGTGATCCTCGACCCCATACCGTCGGTATGTCAATCTTGATGTCGAAAAAAAAACGATTTGTAGACTGGGCCCATGGGATTATTCGCCGCAATGTATTTTGATTTTAGCTGAAAGTCAGTTTTCGGGTGAGGTTTTGGAGCTCCTCAAGTGAGGAGCCTCTTGAAAGTTTAGGATGAACCTCTTTTGTAGAATGCCTCTACGCCAACGGATGGAGTGTACTCGGTTCGATTTTTGGACGACCCGGCCCCGATCAAGCTTCCTATTTCTCCGACGCTCTACACGAATTCGACGAAAGCTGTACGGCGTTCTTGGTGTCTGCGTATTCACTTGGCTAGCGCGTTTGCATGGGGGGTCTATCGTAACGTAGACGAATCTCGAGGCGCCGCCGCGGATAGCTGACTTTCGCTTCTCGGTCGCACTCGATATTTGTTTTCTTAACGTTTTCCTGGACTGTGGGGGGTGGTTTTTCTACTACTTGGCGTTTTTCGAGTTCTCGGGTTGGGTTTTTTCTGATAGGTGTGTTCCTGGTTGTTTATTTGTTTTGGCTTGGTTAGGGATGAATTTTGCGTATTTTGTCTTGCCCACCCCCCCCGCTCAGTGTCGGGGCTGGTCTGGGTAATCGGGCCACTTATTTGTGGCACAGGACACGTTCCCAGAGATGTTGTCTTTTTTTTGTTTTTGCTCATCCCATTTAATGTATTCGCACATCGTCTTCTCTCTCTCCTTCCGACTCGTAACTCAGATCCGGGGTCACATAGCAGGCTCTTCTACCCCCTTCCCGCTACGGTACGTGCCTTCATTTTTATCGCGAGAAGATTTCAGCCTTTTCTTCCCTCATCGACTCGCATCGAAGTGTGTCTACCCACGTTGCAAGGCGCTCTCAACAATTGAATCCTTTTTTATTTTTATTTTTGCAAATAAAGTCAAATGTCCGACCCACCTGGGGCTCGAACCCAGGACTCAAACACAAGTAGAATTCAAGGTTAACCACTTGAACCACCGGGGCGACCGGCTGGGTTTAGATGGTTCTTGGCATCTTCCGTGTTATTTTTCTTTTCGTTTTCGATATTCACTTTTCGCTTTTCCATGTATCTTCCTCGCCTCCCCCCCCCGTCGCGGGTGACATGGCGATGGTTTTCGTTGACGATGTATTCCTGCCCCATAAAGCTACGCCTTCCTTACATTTTGTTTTACGTACTTTGCCGGCTTCGTTGTCTTGCCGTTCAGAGGTGTGGGAGTGGGTTTTGAGGAGCCGCATCTTCGACTCATGTTCAAGTTCGTGGAATCCGGGTTTCCATGAATTTCCCATAATTCTGCAAATATACGGCTCATCAGAGTGGGCTAGTGATATGATACTGCTTCGTATGAGGTTGAACGCCCGGTAATTACCTGGGTTCAGGCACTGGGAACGTATTTGTAGTACTTGGAAGGCGTATACTAGGTGAGAAACCAGGGGTTTTCAAGAGACACACGAGCGTTGACTCAGTCTCCAGCGTGCATGAAAGGAATAAAACTACTCTTCTTCTTATTATCTCTTAGCAAACAACACACGCGAGTACCAACGAGTACCGACTTAATAGGCAGACCTGTCCAGGGATACAGAGTGTCCCGCATGCTCATCTTAACATGAGAAGGGCAGGATAGCGCTACACGTACAACAGCACCCTACGCGAAACTTACACACATACATAGTACACGTGTGTGCACGTAGAATATAATACATGTACAGCAGTATAGTAGTAGTGGTAGTCACACTGCTGCTGTAGTCACACGATGTTTCCCCCATTTTTGTGATTTTTTCATCGTTTATATCCGTTGGTTGCGATTATTTCAATCTGAATTGTTTTCCATTTTTTTTTTTCGGAGTTTTCATTCAATCGATCGGTTTATTCGATGTTTTCGCGTTTTTTTGGGGGGTTTTTTACTGTATTTTTTGCGTTTTCGCCGGTGCTTAACGTTTATTCCTAGAGT
This sequence comes from Nereocystis luetkeana, assembly GCA_031213475.1. Lineage (NCBI taxonomy): Eukaryota > Phaeophyceae > Laminariales > Laminariaceae > Nereocystis > Nereocystis luetkeana. Next base: position 4,644,083 of record JARUPZ010000032.1, read on the forward strand.
TTCATCCTGTTTCGTGATTGCTCATATATATGCGAGCTGGCAGTGCGCACGTATGGTACGGAGTTATAGAGGGGACGCACGCAAAGCACCGCTTGCATGTTCGTTTTCGATTAATTTACGATGTTTACCCCATTATTGCGATTTTTTCATCATTTGAATCCTTTTTTTTGCGATTGTCTCGCTCAGTTTAAATTATTTTCCATTTGTTTCGGAGTTTTGGTCCTCACTTTTTTTTGCATTTTTTGCCTTTTTTTCGTTTGCGTTTTTTTGCCGATTCTTTACGTTTTCCCTCGGTTCCGTCCGTTTTTGGTATTTCTTTCATTCGTGAGGTATTTCTTCAGAAATGTAAGTAAGCTAAGCTTGACTATTCGTATGAATACGAGAAAGCGCTTGTATTCATGAACGCGGTTTTTGTTCGTAATTATAAGCTACACCGGACATAGATATTTTACAAGAAAAAAGCCATGACAGAAAACGTCATCGAACTTGGGTTTGGTGTGCCTTGATTACCTCATTTTACTTTTTACGGCGTAAACTGGCAAAAATACGCCAGTGTACCGTTTTTTGGTATTTTTTGTGATCTGGACGGACATCATTATTTTATTTAGCAGAAAACGGTATACCATGACAGAAAACGTCATCTAACTCGGGTTTTGGTGTACCCTGATTACCTGTTGTGGTTTTAATCTTTGTACCGAAAACTGTAAAAAAAAACACTGGTGTATCGTTTTTTTTTGTCATTTTGATGAGTGTGACAGGTTTTTAATTTCGCTCCTGGAAACCCTACACGTAGGTAAAAGCTAGGGAAATCGCAGACCAGAGATGCGTGGCGCCCCCGTAAGCCCTCTCCGTCAGCGGTGTGATGACTGAAATTACGATTCCCGCAACTTGAGTCTATTTTATGCAGGTTTTGGAGGTTCCAAAGGAAGCACACAAGTAGTGGCTATGCAAGTAGAACGAAGCGGAAGTAAGTGCGGAAGACCCTGGGAAGCAGGGGGTGGCTGTCAGCCTTCGACCTGCAACCAAATGTGCCCTTTCCCGAGAGGAAGCTACAGTAGTAACCCGGCGTCCCCGGTGGCTTGGTAGGTGGTCCGCGTGCCTATCAAGATCAATCTCGTGGGTTCAAGCCTCACCGAGTGCATGCTCGTAGGGACTTTTTATTGCATTAAAAAAAAAATGATTAGCGGAAAGGGCGAGAGCACGAGTTAGCTACATTCGATGAAAATCGACGAGCAGTGGGAATGCTGAACCCTGTGCGCGACAAAAAGTAAAGGCACGTATATACCGGGGGGGAGAAGGGACGACACCTGTGACCACGGCTAGTCCAGGAGATAGATCGCCGAGAGTAAAACATCACACGAGTTGGGCTGGAGAGTAAAAGTGATGTTGTTGGGAAAAAAAAAAAAAAAAAAAAAAGTAGTACCAGTGGTGGCTTCCGCAATCAAGTTGGATTCGGCGAAGGGGGGGAAGGGAAACGAAGCGTCCCCTACGAAAATGAAGAAAAAAAGAGGCAGGCTACAGGGAAAATAAATGGGTACGAGTACGAGTATGGTCGGGGAAAAAACCAGTATCAGATGGTTGGTGCCCGGGCCTTAACGGATTTTTTTTCATCGCTGAGGCCAGACTCCCCAAGACGCAAGAAAGCGATGATAATATGTAAAAATAACCTCCCTGATTTTGTCCTGAGAATTTCAGGGGGGGGTTGATCTTGGGCTTGAGATTACGATCCCGAAGTTAGAATTTTGGAATCGCATTTCATTGCGTGCTAAATAAACGGTATAAAAAACGCTGGAAAGTTGGCGCATTTATTTTGGCGCGAAGCTGCATTTCGGCGTTGTTTCGACTAAAGCGCTTCCTCAAAAGGACCAGATCGGTAAAATGGTAAAGCGGCATCATGACCGCAAAAGCTTGTGCCTGGTATAACCCAGTTTTTTTTGTCCTTTACTTTGCCAGGGTACGAGTTTGTTGCCGAAGAAACACACCGCGAACGTGCTGAGAATTTTTCCGATTTCGTACCTGAAATCCCTATCCTCCGGAGGCCCGTGTTCTGCGTGGATCACTAACAACCTGTGACACTTTACCTCCCCTGAAGTGACCAGGAGGCGTCGTTTAAACCTGTGCGTGGATAAAAAAAAAACTGCGCACGTACCTTTGTGAACTTTTGACAGTCTCAGGGGTTTTGTGATCGGGAATACTTTTTTTTTTTTGTCTGACATGCATTTTATATCGTGTTCAAACGACGTTCCCACCGTTTCCGCTATTTTTGCTTTTCTTCGAATTGTTCGCGTCTCGACAGCCGATATCGTTCGATCGCGGGAGACGCCCATGGCGGCAGTGGCACAACAACAGGCTGTCACACCAGAACTCTTGGCCAGTAGAAACAGGAAACATCACGAAACAAAGGACCACAAGGCCTGTTCGTAGCCAATATAAAGCTGGTATCGATATCTTACTACTATTGTACGCGGAGACGGACGAGGCTGCGGGTTGTCTCATTGTCGTCTCCCAAACACTGATTCGCCCGTAATGTTGATGAGCTCCAGGCGATGCGAACATCCTGCGTTTCAGAAAAAAAGCTCCACGAAACCGGAGCAATAGCAATGGCGTGGGGGTGGACCAGTGACGAGGGGTGGGGTAAACGGGGGTTTGCCAAGGGAGGGAGGCGTAAGTAGGAACCTCCAAGAAGGGAAAGAGGGGTATGTATTGTCTCCGAGTGATCGAAGAGAGACTATTAACAGTGTACTACTGCGGGACCGGTGAGTATTATTAGTAGAAGATGTTCGAGTCAAGTCGGAATGGAGCTTGTACGATACATTGTCGGACGGCACCATAAATAATAACGTGGTAGTCACAGGAGTCCTTGGCACTACTATTACCGGGGGCCATAGTCAATAGACCTGTGGTATACAAAAAAAACTATATATTTAACCATTTCTACTATTACGGGGGGGCTATATATTTAACCATTTCTACTATTACGGGGGGGCATAGTTAACAGGACCAAATATTGTTAGTAAAAATGTTAAATATATAGGTTTTTATGTACACCATAGGTCCTGTTAACTAGGGTCCCCCGTAATAACAATATTTGGTCCTATTAACTATGGTCCCCCGTAATAGTGGGAATCCGCACATAACGCCCCTATGTATGACCCATTCCGGTCCCCGGATGAAAGTGTAGAGCATCGACACCTTCGTCTCCACCTTTCACAGAGGCATCGAGGCGTTCTACGATAGGGGTTTACCCTAATTTTTCTGAGGCTTCTCACTTAAGGAGCTCCATCCCTCACCCGAAAACTGACTTAAGCGAAAATACAAATGAAACTCGATGAATAATCCCGTGGCCCAAGTCTACAAAACGTTTTTTTTTCGAAATCAAGATTGGCATACCGACGATTTGGGGTCGAGGATCACCCGTCTTTCAGAAACAAAATAGCGGAAATGTGCTACCTCTATCGTAGAACGGGCCCATCACTACCCCCACTATTATTGTGAACCTGATGCCATGGCGATAAGATGCATTCCTTGTTCGGAGTGCTCTCGTGCTCGATGCAGGGATTCATGTGCGACGGTATTTGGGAGTTCCAGACAGGAATTATGCGTGTTACTGTGTAAGCATTCGACGCGTCGTGACATGTGTCGTCCGCCCCTCTTTCACTTTGACTTGTCCCTTTGATCGTTTATGTATACCCTTCGGGGCTTCTACATCATGAGTGCCCGTCTATGAACCAACCGGCTCAAGCTCGGCCCATCGTATCAGTAAGTGCCTCGGACACGATAGCGTTAAAACCTCAGATGAAGGTGGGGGGTTCCTACCATTGCTCACGCCAATTTGCTTGACCATCTTTTGCGCGAAAGACTTCTGTGAGATTGACAATAAACCCGCGTCCTTAGTCTCGGGAATGGTGGCAACCGGCATACCATCGCAGCTCGCCAAGGTCGTTGATACCTGGTAGGGACTATAGGCGGTTCAGGTCCTCGAAAAATTGATCACACCTCTCCTTACGGGCTACCGCAAACATATCGTCGACGCCAACCACAGTAATGATGGAAAGAGACCCCGCCTCGACGAAATCGAAAAAACACACGGATCAATACAAAACTACGACTCTTCAGGCGGGTGACGAAGTGTCTATGCCAAGATCTCGCGACGCCTGTTTCAAGCCGTATAGGCTGCGATTCAAGCGCAGTACGTTGCCGCTCAGATCTCCACAGCCCTGTGGCCTCCGCATCAAACTAGTTCCTCGAGTTCAGCCTGGACAAATGCCTGTTGCACATAAGAATGGCATAAATCCAACTGTAACTCGCAGGCTATCGCAGCCATCAAACGGACACAAGACGCGGCGGGGGTGGGGCCAAAACTCTCAATGAAATCAAATCCCGGGCGCTGGCTAAATCCTCTCGCTAGTAGTCGCGCTTTCTCTTTCCCTTGCCATACGTACCTGCATTCCGTGTGCACACCCACTTGGTCAATACCACGCTCCCTTCCTTTTGCTGCTGCCAGGCATCCCCAAAAGTCCCAGCTTCCTCGAGTTCGGCAAACTCCCTCTCCAGTGCATAGGACCAGTTGGCATGGTATGAAGAGCGCGTCGCCTCTTGGTATGTCGTGGGCTCCTAGAGTTAGCTCGCGTCACATGTTGACAGAGCAACGGCGGGCTGCTTGGGCGGGGCCTGGTTAAACACTGCGTGGTCAGCTGGCCGCGCCGTAGTAGACGCCTGGTGGTATGCCCTTGTCCTCGCGCGCGTCCGCCCCGGTTGAAGGAGCTCGTTGTCGGGCGGGTCCTCGGCGTCCTCGGCCTGAGGATTCTCGACCCCCGGTGGGGATGACGGTAACATCACCCCCCGCGGCGGCGGCACCTCCGGTGGCGCCGGCGTCATCTCCGGTGTTACAGTACATTCGCCAGCTCCGGCTCCGGTGGCGCCGTCGTCATCGCCCTTGCCCTCGCGCGCGTCGCCCCGGTTGAAGTAGCCCATTGTCCGGGGGGTCCTCGTCGTCCTCGACCTGAGGGTTCTCGGCCCCCGATGGGGACGACGGTGGCATCTCCCCCGGCGGCGGCGGCACCTCCGGTGGCGCCGTCGTCGTCCCCGGTGTCACAGTCGCCAGCTCTGGTGGCGCCGGCGTCGTCGCTTTCGTCCTTGTGCGCGTCCTCCCCGGCTGAACAAACTCGTTGTCCGGGTAGCCCTCGTCGTCCTCGACCTGGGGGTTCTCGGCCGCCGGTGGGAGTAGTGGCGACATCCCCACCGGCGGCGGCGGCGGCGGCGGTATCATGGAATATGCGTGCCATGCCCCCAAACTCAAGCACTGGCTGGCTGCGAGAGGGACTTTGGAGTATCTGGAGGCGGCGAGTAGCTACGGCATTACCTTCCAGAGGGGCAGTGGCTTAGAGTTCGTGGCTTATGCAGACGCAGCTTATGCCCCCCGCACCCCTAGGAGGACGTGTGTCTCGGGTGGAGCCGTGTCTGGGGGTGCGGCCATTCAATGGATTTCTAGGACGCAGAAGACTTCCAGGCCCTCCACAAGTGAGGTATAGAGTACGTTGCGATGGCAGAGGGTTTCAAGCAGGTCCTTTTTCTACGGTCCGTATGGCGTTCTGTCTTCCCTGATTTGGGGGATCCGTGCATCCAGCTTTTTGAGGGCAACAAGAGCGCGATCGATCCGTATAGCGGTCAACCCCGTGACGAACTCTGACTCGAAGCATATTTATGTCCGCCACCACTTCCCGCGAGGACTTGTCGAGCAGGGAGAGTTTGAATCCACGCATGTGATGTTGGAATACCAGCATGCTGACTTCTTGACGAAACCCTTTCAGAAAGACGCTTTCCGCTTCCACAGGAACTGCATCATGAACATGAGGTGGATTTTCAGTTTGTGAGGTTTGATGAGTCGATTCTTGTATTTTCATGAGGTTTGATGAGTTAATTATTTTTCAGATATGGTGGGTCAATTTTTGTACTTTTCTGAGGCTTGATGAGTCGATTTTTGTATTGTTCTGAGGTTCGATCAATCGATTTTTGTTTTTTTCTAGTATTTCTCTGAGGTTTTTGACGAGTCGATTTTTTGCATTTTTCTGAGGTTTGATGAGTCGATTTTTACTTTTGAGGAATTGATTTTTGGTTTTCTTAGAATAAAGGAGTTGATTATTGATTTGTTGAGATTTGAGGAATAGTTAGTGATTTTCTAAGCTTGAAGACATTGATTTCTCGTATTTTGAGGTTAGACACTACGGTTATTTTTGGGTTTTCGAGCCGCTGTTCTTCGATTTTTGAGAGTTTGACGCTCTGACTCCATGCTCGTCCTAATGTTTGTGATATTTCTTTTTGTTCACGACATATTTTGGACGATTATCTCCTGAGATTGAGCTAGATAGATTTTTGTTGGGATTGCTGTTTTCCGTGGGAACTTTTTCCCGATGAACATATGATGCTGAGTTTTTAGGTACTCTGATTTTCTTGTGTTCGAATGTTCAAGCTAAGATTTGAGGCTTCAGATTATGGTTTGAGGCGTGGGTGATCTTAACTCAATATATTCCGAGTGTGATAACTTGGACTTGGATTTGGTATTTTATATTGAGCGATGTTTTGTTATCCCATTCACCAACTAGAGAGCAAAGGGATTGTTCGGAATGCTCTCGTACTCGGCGCAAAGATTCATGTGTAACGGTATTTATGAGTCCCACACAGGAAATATACGTGATACTGTGTGGAGCATCCAACGGGTTGTGACATGTTGTGTGCGCCCCACTTTACTTTGACTTATTCCTTGGATAATATATACCAGGTATATAGATAAATATATAATTACGTCATGCGTGCCCGTCTATGAACCGACTCAAGCTCGGCCCATATCACATCAGGGAGCGCTTTGGACATTCTTCATGGCCAAATCGGTGGCTCTACCCCATACCCTCTCGTTGAGACTGACGCTACGAAGAAAATTGTTTGATTGCGACGGCAGGCGTTTTTCGTCCGACGGCAGCGCACTCCATACGTACAACCCACGCCCATGCCCCCTAGAACACGGCTGGACGGGACCCCCCCTTTCCGAAGATCAGAAAGGTGGGCCAAACACGAGCCTAGTAAACATCTTTTGGAATTTCCCAAATAACTCAAAAGTCATAGAACGTACGCCAGTCCGAACGATATCACTTCTGGGCACCTTCGGGATATTGAAAAGGACGCAAAGCCCAGAGAACGTAGAGTGGTTCGCCCTCTGATTTTACTGCAGACAGCTGCCAAATGGGAGCACAGCCATTTCAAGAGCAGAACATGATGCTGTGATACAAAGAGACACCCACAGCGCCAAACGGAGGATGGCAAGGAAATAGGTCTGCTATGGGCCGAGGAAATCAACCGGGACACGGATGGGCTCTGGTTCAGTAGTAGGCGATGCGAATACCCTGCATCGCACGAAAAAGAGCACTACAACAATAGGCGAAGCGAGCAAAAGCAAGCCCTTGGCACCTACAGTCGCCACGGAGAAGACAAGGATGACACCTACAAGGTCACACAGGTACAAAGCACAGTAGATGCCATAGATGATCCCGTCTTACCCAGGTACAAAGCGCTTTGAATTTCGATTTTAAGCCTGCCACGATTCCGCGTAACTGTTAACAGTAGACATATAAGCAGGCACCTTCCAGGGACAAGAAAGGTAGGTATAGCATTCACGATGGAGTTGCACGCCCACAAGGCTAAATAAAAGTGGCTCGAACGCTTTAATTTTTTTACTGTATCGGATGAAAAACGCCGAAATAGCGGTGCGCGGTTCTCTACACCGGCCTTAAAGCGACGGGAGTCCAACATGTAAACGCATGAGGGCGTCTTCCCTATCCGCACGTATCCTCGCTATACAACACGTGACGGTTTTCTGCCAATAGACAGCAGAACGTCCCCACGTTGATCGACACTTGACAGGGCCACCAATACTGACACATGTGTAAATCCGGTGCAATGGTGTGCCTGGTAGGATACATCATTGATGGCGAACAGGCGGCTCTGCCCGATGTCTTAACGTTTGACCCCTACAACAGGCGGGCATCGACCGACGCCAATGACAGCACAGCACAGTCCACACGACACACCCGTGCTCCCCAGGTAGAAACACACTAAAACCGCAAATACGGTGTTATCTACGGGGTAGCTCCTGGGGCAAAGGCATGAGCAGGACTTGTTGGTAAGACTGGAAGCCAGCACACAATACTCAGCAACGTTTTCCCGGTTTGGGAGCACAGCTCCGCGCGCCTACCTTGCGCCCAAGACAGCTATCGCCCCGACGACGCAGGTGGCGAGCGACGAGCAGCGAGTCAGCGAGTGCCGTTCGAGCCCGCCCTCCGATCAATGTTAGCAATCGCAAGGGTAATCGTTGCAACGTCATACGCCACCCGCGAGGATAGCCATGCTACTCTCACCACAGCAGCCGTACCCTTTCCAGCCTCGCCCAGTACCACACCACACAAGCGCTGACTGCCACAGCACTCGTGTGCGCAAGTAGAGTAGCTCGACTATTTTAAAGGCGCTCTCTAGTGCCCGTTCACAGATCCATGTGTTTCTTTATCGAGCTAACGAGGGCGCTCTTGGGCACCGCCCCGACGACTGTCAAGACGCTCTTCCGGTCGTTGAAGAGCATCAGCGTGGGGATGTTCCGGATTTTGAACTCCGCCACGGTCTTGGGGTTCTCGTCCGTGCAGAGTTCCAAAACTTTGAGCTTCCCGCCGTGGTCGGCGATCACCTCGTCGACGACCGGCCCAACCATGCGACATGGACCACACCTGTGACGATATGCCGATACGAGCATGGAAACGTGGAAAAGGGCGGTCTCGGAAAGTGCTCCATTGGCGGGAGGGGGAGGGGGGGGGGGGTGCTCGATAGGAGATATGTACCAGGTACTCGATCTCATGCATGGCCGTAGTCGTACGACCATAAGCCCTCGCATCCCTACAATGCCGGGACGGAGCATGTCGGGTTTTCACCGACCAGGCAAGGGGAGGGGGCAAGCCGAGGCTTAAACACAGACCAAAAAGGCGCTGTGAAGCATGACCTCCCACGGGTCTGGGCCGCACACGCCCATTTTATTTTCAAGGAGTATACCATACCAGCTACCTGGTACCAGGTACGACCTATTTAAATAACACGAAGCATTGATTGCTGCTACCTATGCTGCGCGACCCCACCCACCAAAATGTTGTTCAGTCCGGGGACAGAAGCTGTTCAAAGTCCAAGGAGGGTACACAGAGCCACTCGATTCGAATTGCTGGATTCTTAGCTTGGGAGTGTGGAGAGCGGGGGATGGTACAGGTTAACCGAGGACCATCTCGATAAACGTGCGAAAAAACGAACGAAAAGTTTTGCCAGGCGAATAGCTTCTTTTTTGTATTCTAAACAAAAAAGCTACACGAGGAGTCAAACCGGGTTTCTATACCGAGGAGGGTGCCGCCATTCCTCTTTTTCCAAGTAGATTCGAAGGTTCCGCCGCGTTCTGGACAGCACTTCCCGCGCTCTCGCCGCGACGAGCGCGGGCCCGCGCAGCGCGAGACGGCGCCTTTCGCCCATTGTGTCACACACGCACCGTACCCGCATCGATCAACGGAGCCGAAACGTCCCAAGACGGCGCATCCGAAAAGTTGACAGGCAACCACAACGCACAGCAACGTCGGCGACGACATTATTTTATTTTATGCTTGGTACACGTGCGCAGGTACCAGTGCTGGGAGCTATGGTGGATTGTCGATACACGCTGATGTGGTAACGGCTCTGGCATCCGCACTGGGCACCCTCGTAGTCTGCAACATGACGAACACAATGGATGGTATATAGTACGTGCCAGCTTCAATATTTTGCTTCATCGATAGTGCGTACGAGCTTTAATAGTTTGCTTCGTCGACATGAGAAAACGTTGAGCGAATGAGCCACACCCAGTGTCTTGGGAGTATCATATGTGTACGTGCGATCTCACAGCTGGGGTGTATAGTACGTGTGGGTACAATCCACAGATGCTCACAACATATTTCATACTCCATATATACTCGGGAGTATCGAGTATACATTTTGTACTCCGAGCACTGAAGAGTAGTGCAGTACTGGCGGCCTAAATGCTGCGAGCACTGCGACAGAACTTCGATTGCAGGCGGTACCCGAGGTAGAAAATATCCGATAAACTTGCAGCACTCAGAGTATCCAGAGTACTGCACCCGGAAATACTGCGAGTACTCGCAGTAAATACTCCCGAAATACTGCCAGTACTTCAAAGTACTCCAGTTGCCCCCCCCTGAAAGTAACTTCTTGCCCCCGCTCACACTGATGGACCCATCTGTTTTCTGCAAAAAACAGGGGATAGAATTATCGAAACGGTGCACAGATGGTCCAAGTATACTCCATACTTCCGGGTATACAGCGCATACGTATTGAGACTACTTTGGTACTACAGGCACTCGCTGAACTCGAAGTAGGAAAATCAGAACCGTGCAATACTGCGAGTACTCGCAGTATCCGCAGTACACAAAAACTGGAAATGCTGTCCCAAGTACACCAAGTACATACCTAGAACCACTTACTTACAGTAGATCTCAACTCCCTGAGCGTGCTCGGTTGGTACATCCCTGGCCTCTCAGAGCTCCCACTTGGGAATCGCCTCCTTTTATTACTTGGCGGGCCTTTCCAGCTGTTCTTACTTTTCTCCGTTTTTTCTCTTGGCACTTTCAGTCATTTTCCCCTTTTTTCTTCTTTCGTTTCGTGTGCGTGCGTGTACTCCGAATACGGCACCGCGGGCGAGCGCGGCACCGTCGCGGGTGTCAGCGGGTGGTGGCGGGTAGAGGGGGGGTTACAAGGAGCGCGGTCGCCGTTTTCGTGGCTAGGCGTCGCGTGTGCCTCGAGACGCGAAGGATGCATGAATGGGCTCTGTCTGGCCTCCTGATGAGGTTCCGGTTATACTATGTACGAGTATATAAGGGTCGTTGAGATATGCAAAATAATATTCAAGCGGTGTTTATTTTTGCGACGAAACTAAGAATCAATGAGAGGGCGACGCATTCTGAGTACTAACTTTGTCGAGCTGGCAAACGAGGGCCACGGTGAGCATCGGGCTTCACGTGAGGCGGGCGACGGGGCTCACTGTGGCAGAGAGGGAGGAAAGCTTTACCCAGACCGAATCGGTTGCGAGATGGTCGCGAGAGGGGCGGGCGGCGTACGAGGCTGAGAGAGAAGCTCTTCTGTTTGATTTCTTAGTTTTTTTTTTTTGACCGGTTGTAAGGTGTTCCAATCAGGCAGAAAATAATTACACAAGAGAGGACGGGGATTTTTCTTAGCGAAAAAATCGGTTTCATTTTCATTGTTTTTGCTGTATACTGCTGTGCCGTGCTGTGCTTCCTCTTTCGTACATGCGAGTATATACATAGAGCATACCTGGTACGATGGTACCAAGTATCAAAAGAAGAAAATAAGTACCCTACCTGGGGTATGTACGTACGTACGACATACGCAACGCGAAGCGTCCGTGGCTTCCGAGCAGTTTTCTCCTGAAGCAGGGCGGCGGGACTCTAGGCATTATCAAGTCGCCAGTTTGCAACTACAATCACAAAAAAAAAACTATAAAATAATTCATGGACCTCTGTCCGCTTCGCAAAATTTGATGTACTCTTTTTCCTGAGCGAGCGTAGCGGGCTGCGTAGGCCGCCCGCGAAGCGAAGCGCCTTGTACATACCTACGAACAGCATTTTCTCTCTCGAAAAAAAAAATAATACCAGGTACCAGTACTCCGTACTGAGAGCATCTGTGCACACCCTGGTAACAAAAGTGGTGCAGCTTCATGTTCGGTACCCGTGTGCATGATACGTAGCCCACAGGCGCGATTCTCTCACCAAGGCGCTCGGAAAAATACCAGAACCGGTCGATCCTCGCTGAGCACCTCTGCCTCGAAGTCGTCGTCTGTTATCTCCGGCGCGCAACTTCTGGCATCCATGCGCAGTCCACCCCCTTGTGGTCTGCGCAATTGCACCGTGGAAACCCTGGTGCAGCACGAGACGGTGAGACGGCACGGCACGTATGCCAAGACAATGAGCAACGAGTTGTGGTCGCTGGTATACACACTTTTTCCGTGCTCGCAGACATGAATGAAAACAACATACCTCGTACACGTACCAGCAATAAATACCTGGTACCTCGCATCATACACCAGATACCAGGTATACCTGGTACAGCATTACGGTACATAAAAACGTATGTTGCAGGTATAGACTACCCGTGGGTACCACTCTGTAACAGGTACCTGGTACCTGGTAGCTGCAGCACTGATACCTGGTACAGACCTGGTATACCGCAGCTGCTCACTTGATCTCCGAACATGTGACATGTTGATCGCCCCTCAAGAAGTGCCGCGTCAGTTCATTAGTCATCGCTTCAACAACGAGCAGCTGCACCGAAAACAACAGCCGTTGCTGCTGCTTCACAGCGAGCGACTGAACCGCAAGCCAACAATCCACCTCAAGGAGAGAGCGCACATTCCGCCGGCACTACAGCAGCAGTAGGCTCAGCCCAATGAGTCTGAGCGGCGTACCAGCAGTGCCCTATCAGATTCTTCGGGAGTATCATACTCGTAGCTTTGTGAAGTGCGCCATGCAAACATGGTACTGCTGTACTTACCTACAGGCGCCAAAACCTTGTCATACAAAGCCGAGAAATTCGAAAGCTCACCTCGTCCTGCCCAGCCCATAGCTAGCTCTCCCTAGGCCTGCAGTGGATCCTCTCGACTGGACGAAAGATTCCCCCCTTCTCGGACTGCACGAGAGCAGCAAGAGCACCACAGCGCTCCACAACCTAGGGAACAACGAGCTGCGCCAATTCCATGAAAGCGCTGACGATGGTCCCGAGCCTAACATGCCCCCCAGGCCAAACATCCCCAACCAACTATTCCAAACGTCGGTTGACGAACTCAGGCCTAGTATAGGGGCGGGGGTGGCCCTCCCGCGCTGTACTCCTGTTTGTATTGCCTCCGAAAGCACGAAAGCACCACGTTGGCAAAGGCCTGGTTCTCAACACGAACTAGCGGCGTTATTTTCGTAGATCTCGCCGAGAGTTTACTCTCCCTATATCGCCTCAAGCCGCACAAGCTCTCCAACACGCCACACTCTATTTTTCCACCACCGCTACGCAAGAAGATGAGCATGGGCACGAGAAAGAGATCCGCGCCATTCTTGCTAGAAAAACCCCTCGCATCTCGCCTTCGCTTCGACAGGGAGCTCACTGAGTGCAAGCACCTTCCTTCTGGGGAGCAGTCCTGCGTTTCTGTTGATCGTAGCCGCGATGATCATAGCTGCCGTTCAGCATCGCTCCGTGCTTCAGCTTGCAGCGCGACGGTCTTACCCGTCCGGGCAGAAAAAAGAGAAAAGCTGGGAACAGCGGCCAAGGGGCATGTTGCCACAAGGGATGCCGGCGGAATCGAGTGGCGCCCTTGGGATACCACGCGGGAAAAGCGAAAGGGGGGGGTGTTGGGAGAGGCCACCTCCGCTGATGGTGATGCTGAAAGCTGGAGTGCGATATGGGGAAGGGCGGGTCCGTCATTGCTCGGACGCGGAAGAGGTAGCCAGTCGGAGTCGCAAGCTGGACGTGGTCGGGAGGAACCCTCCGAGACGGAGGCTGAGGCAGTTGACACAGGTGAGCCCAGGTTAGCGATTTGGTCACCATCGAGCTGCCGGCTGCGGGGCGATTACATGAGAGTTATCCCTAAAAAACTCAAAAGTGCGCCAATTTTGAGTTTGAAATCCCAACGTATACGAATTGATGTGCGATGTAAAACCACAAATACAAAGATTCGGAGATCAACAGCAACACAGCCCAAGACGCGTCATGTATGCCTATCCTGTATCGGCAGCAGTGCGGTGGTGCTGCAGCCACAGCTGCACTGCAGGCACTGCGCACTGCATGCAGTGAACCTAATCAGGCAGAACGTGCAACTGCTGGATGCCCACTTTTTACGATTTTGCTCTTTGGTCGGCGCATGAATCTACCAGGTATGTGGTGGTAGCTTGGGAATCGAGAACCGCGAACGAGGCGACAGCTTCGGCAACTTACGACAAGTTGCAAGTATGTGGTTATACAAGCCGCTTCGCTCCGCTGGCGGCCTACGCCGCCCGCTACGTACGCGCGCTCAGGAAGGAAAAATACACCAAACTACCATGCCAAAAGCGGACAGAGGTCCATGATTGAATATAGTTTTTTTCATGATCGATGGTAGTTTCAAACTGGGGACTTGATAATGCCGAGAGTCCCGCCGCCATGCTAGGAGAAAACAGCTCGGACGCCACATACGCTTCGCGTCGCGGGTGGTTTCCGGACGTACATCGCCCTCTACGCTCGCTCACATGCCGTACGTACGTACATACCCGAGGTAGGGTAATTATTTTCCTCTTTTGACATGATTGCTGTATGTATCGCGGTACGAAAGAGAAAGCACAGCACGGCACAGCAGCAATGCAAAAACAAAGAAAATGAAATCGAAAAATTGGAAAGAAAAAAAGAACGCCCCCTCATGTAATAATTTTCAGCCTAATTGGAGCACCTTTGAACCGCTCTAAAAAATAAAAAACGTACAGCAGAGCTTCTCTGTCAGCCTCGTACGCCGCCCGCCTCTCTCGCGACCACCTCGCCACCGATTCGGTCCGGGTAAAGCTTCCCTTACTCTCTACCACAGTAAAAGCCCCGTCGCCCGCCTAGCGTTGAGCCCGGTGCTCACCGTGGCCGTCGTTCGCCAGCTCGACAATCTTGTTGTTCAGACTGGGTACCTCCCTCTGTGATTTTCAGCATGATCGCAAAAATAAGCACCGCTTGAATATCATCTTGCAATCCCGAACGACCCTCAAATACCCGTACGTACTCTATCAAAAATCACAAACGGAGGCCAGACAGCGCCCATTCGTGCATCCCTCGTGTCTCGAGGCACACGCGACGCCTAGGCACGAAAGCGGCGGCCACGCTCCTTGCAGCCCCCCCTCTACCCACCCGCATCCGCTGGCATCCGTGACGTCGCCGGGCTCGCTCGCGATGCCGTACTCGGAGTACACGCACGCACTCGAAACGAAAGAAGAAAAATGGAAAAAAGGACCGAGAGTGCCAAGAGAAATTGAGAAAAGAAAGAACCGCTGGAAATGTCAAGCAAGTCATGTAGGGAGGCGGTTTCGAAGTGGGAGCCGTAAGAGGCCAGGGATGTGCCAACCGAGCGCGCGCAGAGAGTGAGATCTAAGTAAGTGGTTCTATATACGTAGTCACATGCTGTACCGGTATTCCACAATATTACCACACTACAGTACGAGTACACAGGTACCTGGTTAATATCGGCAATGATACACACCACCGGTGGGTATTTAAATATTAATACCAGTGAGTGCGAGTTTCTTTTTAACACCGCGCTAACAAGTAGGGACCCCTTTGGAGATGGCTGAAGCGACCGACCGACCGGAATCCAGCGCATACAAGTTGATGACAGTTACAAATACCCTTCTGCGCGAGTTCCTAGCGACAGCTATACTATATCTTAGTGACACCAGCGGTGGTGTATGATCGCATCTATAAGCGCTCATATATGTACACACCACCGCCGCTCGTTCGCCACGCACACCTTGGACAGGCAAACGATCACCCGGAGTGTGTTGGTCTACCGCTGTAGTCTAATGATGTCATCGAAGCAATCGTGGAGCCGAAACGGGTCCGTAGCCCACGAGATACGTTTTTCTCGCCTGCACCCGCAATGTAGTCTAAATTACCGGTGATGTATATATATGTACCAGGTATAAGCTCTTATACCTGGTACCTGGTACCTGGTATGATATACCGCCGCCCGTTCGCCGCGCGTACTCGTACCTCGTGCGGCAAGGCACTGGCTGGAGTATGTTAGCATGTTGGCATGGTCTACTCGTAGAATTATGAGAAAAGCTGCCGTGGAGTGAGACAGGAGCAGTACTCCGCGAGATATATACGTGCTCGCCGCGTGTACCCGCGGTAGATGTCGATAGATTTCCGGTGCATGCACCTGAACGCGGAGAGGCATACCCTGCTGTCCGGCCTACGTGTACTGCGCATGCACGCGGCAAGCGCGTCTCTGCTGGAGCACCATCTCATGTTGGCCCCACGATAGGTTCCTTCCAAGATAGCCCTAGACCAGGCCATCACAACCCTGTTATTAATAGCCCTTTGCCAATCCGAGGTGTGGGCGTTGAGCGGCGGTGATGTATGCAAGTTCAGATATGGAATGCCACCGGTAATGCACTGACGTACACTGCCTGTCCATGCGGCAAACACGTATATCGTGGAGAACTGGCTCGCTTTGACTCCAGATAGCTTCCATGGTAGCCCTAGACCATGCCAACGTACTCCTGCGAGTCCTTTGCCCGTGCGAGGTACGTGCAGCGAGCGAGCGGTTGTGGTGCATTTTTTTTCGGGTGCACGTACCATGAACGTTTTCTGGAATTATTTTCAATGGGGTGCCCATCTTAAGATCACCCCGTGACAAGCCAATAAACGTGATCTTATCTCTAGTATGGTCGTGTCGTTTACTACTGAACATACTAAATCCAAGTAGTTCCACAGCTTGTTTTCTTTGTACCGTCCCCTTGCGTACTGGTATTGCGGTGCACGTATGGTTTTGTGCTTGTTTTCTCCCATCGATACCCCTGTTTGTAGCCCGTTTTGTGATCACGGGCTAGATTTCAGGGGTCTTAACCCTTTTAGAACCGCAGTCCCGTTTTTGGGGACAAACCAGCCAAATTCCGAGTAATTTGTCCCCAAAACGGGACTGCGGTTCTAAAGGGGTTAAGCTAATAATGTAAGAGCATAACTATCATCATACAACTACTAATAGCTTATCTACGCCACCGGTAATAAACTGGCTTATATCGCGGGTGCAGGCGGGACACTCGTAACCGCCGGAGTACTGTCTCGTTTCTGCTCGACGATAGCTTCCATCATGGACCTAATGTAGTCCCGTTATATGCATACACTCCTGCCGGTCATTTGGCCATCTGAGGAGTGTGGGGTGACCTAGTGGCGGTGGTGTATATAAGCGCTCATATACACCACTGATGGTGTAGTATGTATACCTGGTACTCAATATCTGACAAATACATGCCGGTCGTGTAAATGGTTTACCGGGTGAATGTGCAGTACGTACTATGTAGTGTAAATTTTACTACGTAGCGAAGAGTAGAAGCATCACTCTCAATTTTGATTCGTAATGTTTGACCACAGAGCTCGTAAACTTCGTAGCTCTCTATTTGTAGGAGGCATAGTCGCTGGGTAACAATACTGGTGTAACGGCGGACGAAAACCGCAAAGTTTCGAGGCGTTGGAAATGTGGTGGCGCTGAATGAAACGCCTAACGCCTCTCTCTCTGGCGTCACAGTCCAACTTGAGATTTTGACTGTGATCATTTGCAAGGAGGATAGCCATGCCTTGAATCGACATCCTTTTCGGAGTGTCTTTTCCAACCACATATTGTATGTATATGTCTACAGACCGGTACTCATTTTAGGCTCGGTACAAAGCGGCAACACAGTTAGGGATGGGAATGGATTTGTTTAAGACGTAAAAAAATGTCCAGTCTTTACGACAGACCGTTAAAATAAAAGTTTTGGGGGGGGATTTTCGCCAAAACCCCAAACAGGTATACCTGCCCACTTTTCGCCCAAAATCAGCTACATGCTAAAAACTGGTATACCGCAGCTTACACCCCAGGAGCCCTGCTATTGGCCTGGCTGGCATCGTAACTGGTTTCGGCTCGAAAAGGCAAAGGTATACCTGACATTTTCTAATCTGTCTAGCTTTCAACTGATTTTTGCCAACTTTCAACCAATCAGAGAGGCCAGGCGTACTTTTTTTTCTCTCCGTATGCGTCTGCCCTCCCTCGGTTGAAATATTAACATATAAACTCTGTACTCGTACGTCGTACGTAAAACCGTATTTATACATGCATACATGCGCACGCTGGTTTCACTTTTTCTTCATTGGGGTGTGCGATGTGCTTCAGTTAGCTGTTGTGATGTGTACTCTGCTGTTTTCTATGGTCACAGCAGTCGTACAGCACCATGGTCACACAGCAGTTCGTCTGCACCACCCCGCGTCGAGATAGTCTCAGGTTTGGCACGGCAAGATGATTTCGTGCAGAGCAGGCGGTTCCGCGAAGACGGTCTAGAAGCTTTGAAGCTGTCAACGGGAGGGGGGGTGCCAGAGTAAATATACTCCTGGCGCTCCCGGCGTGGCGAAACAAACGAAGCCTATTAATCGTGACTCTCTGCAGGTCGAAGTGGAGCCCGTGGTACCTACACCCTAAAGAAAACGAAACAATTCAGATTTTGGAGGCCATGTGGCACGCTTAATGCTTCAGGCGCGTTCTTTTTTTACCGGATTTTCATGGACATAACACCGCTCGTGGCGCGCGTTTATTTACTTGGTTTTAGCATGTACCTCAGTTTGGCTCAAACGGATCAGGTATACCTAATTTTGGCATTTGCCCTTTTTTTCTAAATAGCCTACCACGACCCTAGTTACTTGGTGTTGGACTACATTCACGGTTGCAGCAAATAATTGTTTACTCGACACAAAAGTAAACGAGTTGGATGATTATGTTCGACAGACACATCCAATCAATATAGAAAGAGGGGATGGCTGGTTATGAATCGATCTGTATTTTTTTTTTTCGTCTATCCGATTGGGAATATGCGGGAAAAAACGTTTTTTCAGGTTATTTTGGTACTTTATCTCTCTAGGGAAGAAGTATTTAACATTACTAAAGAATCGATGCGTGACATCCCCTCCGCTAGGAATTTGTGCACACAGCAACGCAACCCGCGCTTAAATTCGACAAGTAGCAGACAGGAAAATCGCTCCAAATGTTGACCCTTTTGAGTCAATTCTTGGTGTGAAATTCGAGAGAAAATATCCCGAGATGAAAGAGGAAAAAACGAAAACGTCCAGTCTTCATTATATCGGGTAAACGCTGTCAGACATGAATGCGGCCGCACGCAGAGCGATTGCCATTACACCCGGTGGCATCGCCGCAGCGAGGACCATCTGTGATCGGGCCTTGATGCAGCGGGAAGCGAGCCACCCTTAGCGTTCAGATACGAACGTATCACTGCAGTCTCACGTGAGAAAACGATCAAGAATACTCTACCGTACCGTGCGAGTACATACAGCAGAACCATGCAGAACTTCAGGCGCGTTGTGAATGCAGCCTTGGCCGCAAGGCTCAAGACCAGCTGCACGCACAGCAACAACTTGCCCGTGAACTATGAATAGAGCTGGGGTGCGTTTCCACGGAGGTGCGGGAAGCACCGTCGAAATCCTGGTATCGGCGAAGTGCAGTATAGCAACACGTGGCCGATTGGCGATGGCTGTGTGTGGCTATGTTCTTTTTGCTTACACGTCGTGCCCAACAACAGTAAACCAGGGCCACATAGCCTGCGACTTGATTGGTACAAGATATGTTTCACGAGGGGAGGCAGCATTCTCGTGCGTCCGGCCGCCGATTCCAAGGGTTCCCCAGAAACGTGCAATTCGCTCACGCGCGCGCGTCCGTATCTACGCTGCTGCTCTACGCTCTGAGCCCGGTGGTGCGCTGTCCAGCAGCACGTTTTGTGCAAAAAAGCAAGGCTGGCTTTTTTTCAGATCATAGCTCAACGCCGCGACTTCGATCCCTTATTTTATTTTTTAGAGGCGGCATCATCGAACAGTTTTTATGGTGGCAAGAGTTTTTTTGCCCATCACTGATTGGTTGATTTCCTAAAAGTATTTTTCCCAGATTTCGACGATGCGACATCGTTTTCTTTTTTACGTACTGGAAATAATCCATTCTCAGCCCTAACAGCAGCCCTAGCAGTTGCTTGTGTTTCGGGGAAAACTGTAAAGTATAGGATTGTAATGAACGCGCGATCCAAAATGAGGTTTTCGCACGGTTATTGAAGTTTCAACCAATGGGTTTGACAGTTTTTGGTGCATCAAATCTGCGTACCGCGTAAACTGTAAAATGTACGCACACGCAAGGAAGGCTATGCGGGAAAAACCTAAATGGAAAAATGGGCGGTTTCTAGGCCCAGTTTAACCCGTTTCATTCGGCTGCACAGCAAAAAGCACTAATACGCTCCTCGAGGTTCACGCTGTATCATGCCGAGGGCTATATGGAGCACTTCCGTTTTTCTAGGGTCCCAGTTTGATTTTCGCCGCAATCAATCAGTTTTCTCCGGAGGATCTTGCTCATCAGAACTGGGGCGGAAACACATGGATTTTTGCTGATTTTTTATTGAAAGCCATCATATGCCCCAGTAGCTGGCAACAGTCAAACTACGATTTTGGAGAAAACAATGGTTCCCCAGCAAGCTCTGGGAAAACCCCGGGGAGCTTTCTGGGGAGTCTACGGGTATTTTTGGGTTTCCCGCCGAGTGAAACACGCTTCTCCGGCAAAAGAAGTCAGTTCCTGGAGCCCAAAGTTCTTTCCCATAATTGTTAGTCGTACTCACGCCTTCTGAAACTGTTTTGCTTTCGCAGCTACGTAGTGGGCTTCGCTGTTGATAGCGACAACAGTCGGTCGAGCTACTTCTTACGTACGGCATTTCTCGAGAAAGTTTTCGTTTTATCGAGAAGAAGTCGGAAGTGGATTTATCGCGTGATTGGATTTTTTTCATGATGGGGGTTTCGTTTGATGGTTGCAAAAAATTGCAGTGGATTATGCGATGTGTATAGCAAACGCGCATACCGCACGCCATGAATGGCGGTCGTCCCTCGCCCATGCCGTTGCACGTTGCATGTGTCTCTTGTATGTATACTTTGGTTTTTTGTCCGAGTTTCTCGTTGGTGAAGAGTCGGCAAACGTGAAGTTGTAGCGACAAAAAAAAAGATGTATTCCGAGTCGACTTTTGGCCAGTATCGAAATGGCGCTGGCAACGAGAGGTTTGCCCCAATTTGGACGCCGGATCACGTTTGCTATGTCGTGATCTGCGCACAACACAGGCGCTCACACCCCCTTATCAAATGTGTTCTCGTTGTTTTGACCTCGGCCGCTCTCTGATTACGGCAGGCAGGTGGTTAAGTTTCGCTACAGGTCGTGATGCCCATGTTCTGTACGATAGGTTACAGCTAGCGTCCGGCCGACGGATGCTTCGGCTTTCTACGATGATAATTTTCTCACATCCATCCTACTCGTTACGATTTTTCAGGTCTAAATCCGGAGCGAGCGCTGGTGCAGCTAAAAATCGATGCGATGTTTTTTGGTGGATCTTCCAAAAAGGCGCTTGCGCGATCTGGTCAGTTGTCAGATGTGAAATCTGCGAAAGGAGCGGAGCGTGATGCTGAAGGTGTAATTGGGGCAGTTGTTGATAAAGGGATGGATGTGGAGGGTGCGCCCGCAGATGCTGGGCCTACTTGCTACTCTTGCAGAGGAGAACTTGGGACGGAGGGCGGGGATATTTTGTGCTCATTCTGCGATCGGGCCGCATGCCAGAGTTGTTCACAGAATTGCTTCTCCTGCGATATTCCGCACTGCAGCCTGTGCTTAGCGACCGACTTTAGCTCGCAGTTCGAGTGCTATTTTTGTCCCCCTTGCTATCAAGATAAGATAAGCGAAGTATGCCAGGGTGATCCGAGCGGTGTGTTGGATTGAGAAAGCGTTTGTATGGGCCAGGGTTGCTGGCGGGATCGGATTATGGTCCTTAGACTCCGAGGCTCTACCGACCCTCAGTATCTTCAAAACTAGAAAGTTCCAACTACTCATAGTGTAGCTGTACGAAGGCCCTGTTTTTTTTCAATGTGGGCGATATGCCCGTCCGTTTGCGTGGGTCAGGATGGCAGAGGAGTAGCAGTAATAGGAGAGTTAAAACACGCCTTAGGGAATCGAATGATTTGTCCTTGGATTCTACATTCGCCAGAAGGAAGCATTGTTTTGTACCAAGGTATTGTGCATCCCAAGACTGGCATTGAAATACGCAGTATTGTCCGATACCTGGTACGTACTTTCGCTGCGCAGCGTGAGCGCGACGACCACCAGAGAACTCGTCGTCTGGCCGTGTCAAAAAATAAAAGTACATCGACGGCACATACGCCTCGCTTTATCAACTACCCGCTCATATAGCAGTCACCCTACACAGCAGGCTTCGAGTCTTGATCCGACAAAAGGGACTGCCGGCATTCGTCCGCGCACACACCCTCGAAAGCTCGATAATTATGGTTGAGTGCTGGTAAAATGTGTAGCATCATCAGCGACCCCAAACACCCTCGCTCGGGGTCCCTCACGCCGTAAACCACCCGCCGTACCCTGCTGTGCACAAGCGCCATAGCGCACCTGTCGGGAGATGTATGAGATAGGAATTGGGTCAAAAAATGGTGTGCCCAGGCGTGTACGGGGTTCATACACGAGTCTCAGGCTGAGAGGCGGGTGGTAGCATCTCCTGGCATTAGTGTGTGTACTACTTTTACTTTACGTCAATGTTGATATTTGCATGATCTTGCCTCCTCTTTTACCAAATACCACTATTAACAGTACGGCAGTAGTGATAGCGATAACCCTCGCTCGTAGCCGTGAGCACGACGAAAGCGCCTGAAGCAGTAGGTTTCACTTGATACACCCACACCCAATGGGACGTCATTTTTTCGAATACGAGTAGAACTAACGACGTTTCGATACACACTTACGTACTCACATAAGGCAAGGTTCCCGCGTGATGTAGAGATCGAAGCCCGTGCACAAATACTGTTTGGAGGAGAGCGCTTGCCCCCCGACAGTTGGCTCAGCAAGTGTACCCTGGCCGCCCTCCGCCTTCGCTGAAGCATCGCTTGCTGCAGCTTCCGCACTCCCCTCCTCCTCGCCCTTTGGCGGTAGCTTACCCTCTCGTGTGCGCTCTTCTCGGACGGCATTTTTCTTTGCCGCCGCCAGCGCTAGCCCCACGCCTTGGATGCACAGCATCGCCGCGTGGTGTAGGGGGTGATCTCTCATTGAAGAGGGCCACTCGCTGTGCACCCTTTGTCTCTCGACCGCTGCCGACGCGATTACCTTTCCCGCAGCAGGGTCAACCAGCACCGCCCCCACCGCTGGTCGCCCTCCTGCCTGTCGCCGCCCCCTGTCTGCGTCGCTGAGAGCGTCTCGCATGAAGGCCACAGCATCAACAGCCTCTTGTTCGGGGATTGCTCGGGCGGCACGGCGCGCTTCCTCGGATGTGCTGTCAGCGAAAACAATAAATAAGCGGGGATGTACGTCGTCAGATGATGAGTTTGTGTATTAGGGCGGGGCTATCAGCGCAGATTGGACGGGCAGAAGTGTCGAGGTAACGCGTCGACTCCAGAGGGCATGGGCATGCTTCGGGCGGTATAAGATGGAAATCTATGACCGCCCGGGTGTGCGCCTACGCCTGGAGGTGCGAATGCTGGGAGCCGAGGTGATCGAAACGTTACTCTACGGTTGCGTTACTTGGAGCCCGAGCAAGACTGATTACGGTAGGCTACGGGAGGTCCACCACAAGATGCTCCTCCGATGCATCGGCTGGCGAAAACGAAAGCGCGAAGACCACATTCTATCCTATGCTAGCGCGCTTCTCAGGACAAACTCTGAGAGCGTTGAGACGACGGTACGCAGACGTAGGCTCTTGTTTGCGGGCTTTGTGACACGCATGGAAGAGGAGCGTCTGCCGGAGAGGGCGATGTTTGGGGAGATGGTAGGGGGTAAGGGTTACTCCGGAGGACAGGAGTGGCACTGGATGAGGTACCTTGAGGAGGACCTCAAGGAGTTCGGCATCAAGCTCGAAGGGTGGCGCGAGGCAGCACAGAAAGCCGGCAGATGGTTCCGACGGGTCGAGGAAGGGGCGGAGGCCTTCTTGCGGAAATGGCATAAAGATGAGAAGGAGGCATCGGCAGAACGGCATAGGATAGCTGCAACTGCAACCACGACCACAACCGTTGACGCCAACGCGCGTGCGCAGAATGGCAGGGAAGAGGGGGGGGGCGAAAGGGGGACGAGGGGGAATGGGGGGGGGGACTGAAGCCTGGTTATGGCCATCATCGTCATGATGCACTCCCTTCTTTGGGGCCCAAGTAACTAGCATGGTGCCACCTGGGCAACTTTGCGTGTCTGTATGCTCCAGTGCCTGCCTTTCGTATTTTCTTTCCCCCCCGCCTGTGTTTGTCCCTCATTGTCCCTTCTTTTTTATTTTTATCTTTCTTTCTTTCCCGTTTGTGCCTCTTTGTGTCTCGGTTTGTATGTTCCGTTTTGCTTTTTTGCGTTTTGCTATCTGCTTTTGTTTTTGTTCTTGTTTTTTGGCTTCGCTTCATCTTCTTTTTTTAGTTGTTTGTCAGCTATTAATAGTCTCCTTTTTTGCTTCCCTGATGTCCTTAGTGGTGGAATGCCAATGCTTGTATTTTTTTTTGTTATTGCCTCTGTTTTACTACCTAGTTATGTCTTCCACTCCAGAGTTGTTGGAGCCTGTCCTGCGACCACGGACTGCATTGTATTGTGGCGATGAGTTCATGTGAGAACAACAACAACAACAACAACAACCCCGATCACTTGTTCATGTTCTAATTTAGTCGCGCCAAGTTCCTACCTGGTTATGGAGACGCATCGGGCGGCGGTGCGCTAATATATGGTAGAAATGGTAATGGGGTTGGTGCCAGTGCAGGGCCAAACACAAGCAAATAAACCGACAAAACACTTGGACTTCGACCAGGGCCGAGGACACACGCTGGGCTGTGTCCGAGAGGAGTCGCCGGAGAAGCAAAGCTGACCATCACCTGTGGTGGAATATCATGGGCCACGCAGACTGTCCCTTCTCAAATTGCTGGCGTGTGCGCGGCTCCAGCTTAGGAACGGCGTACGATATCGGCCTGAAAGAATACCTCTCCTCTAGCATCCTCCGTTTAGGTTCTTCGAGCGAGTAGTACATGTCGGGAGGAGCCAACAAAACTTGCAGAAGCCGCCCGACCCCAGGTTGCTGAGAGGACCGTATTCGCTTGAGATGGTTGAGCTGCGGACGTTGCAGTGCAGTCAAAGGCGGCGCAACGTCAGTGCGAAGGTGCGCCTCGTGTTACTGGTTACTGTACCTGGTATGTTATCGATGGCAACTAGTCAGCACAGTAGCTAGTCTAGGGAGAGTTTGGCGCTCCCGGTGGCAACATTTAGATAACAAGGGACAGCGTCAACCGTCGGTGCGATTGCACACCAAGAGCTACCGGTATATCTGGAAATCGAGTCTCATCGCGGTGAACTGGATGCACAATCCTCACACGTGATACGTAAACCTTTCGCGTACAATACGATGCAGCATTAGTTGGTACCCTGGTGAGAATCATCGGGCTCGCACGTATTTTCGAGAGCATCATGTTTTCGGTTCGTCGCCGACATCCAGCATCGACATAACGACATCTGCATTGTACGTATAACCAGGTATGTCGGCATGCACATGTCACGTCAGTACGTACATGTCAAGCGGGGAAAAAAATCTTGACGACCCTGGCACAGGATGCTCTGGACTCTATGCCAAAGTTCGCCAACCCGGACGTCACGGCGTGCCGCAAAGGAAGATGGGCGATAGACCGCATTGATTTCCGACTAACCTTGGCCTCGTCAAGAGGAAGGAGCGCCGACAAGTCTTTCACGGCCTGGCTCGCCTGGCGGGGTTCGATGGCTGTCACCAACACCTCAACTCGAGCGGTCGCCGCCAGCTCAAACTGAAGGGTCAAAGGTCAAAGGGACAAGACCAGATCACCATGAGTGCATTATGTTTCGGAATCTATCCCGGCGCAAAGCTGAAGGGTTGGTAGTTGACAGCGTCGCATGTACTCTGTCTTGCGGAGTTGAGAAGAGATTCCGGACACGAACCGAACTCCTGGTTGATGTTGTCTTCTACCAGGTACATGTTTGGTCGGGCAAAAATGTTGACAGTCCCGCCCAGCAAACGTAAAGAACACAAAACAGCACAAATTTCGATAGCAGCCGTAGCTAAACAGGTTGCCTACGGGCACGGTCGACGACGGCACACTGGGGATACGTCGTGAAAAAGAACAAACCTCGTGATCATCCTGTACCACCTCTAGCATGCTTGGGCGAGGGAGCTCGAATGTAGTGCGCCAATAGTCATTCCCATTGTAGTGCGCCTAATTTGACGATTGCTGCCCTTGGTGTTGCTGCAGACCGCCGAGGCGTTTTTACTACAAGGGGATTGGGAGATTTTTTCGATTTGAATTGCGAGGACTGACTGCCCCTGAGTTGGCTTGTTTGGTTGTGCTGTACGTGAAGGCACAGCAGCAGCACGCACTCACATATCATCACAGCAAAGAGCACAGCCGCGTCCGAGGTGAGTAATCCTGTTTCATGAGGATTTACGCTTAAGGACCTTTCGATATATGGCGAAGTATCGAAACGCCCAAAGTTGCATATTTGTGTACCTGGTACACGAGATACGCGTCGAATTCGCTCTACAGACGTATGTACGCCATGCCCCATGCCCGTCCATGCCCATGTACGCGTGCTACATTCCCACCGCTCGTGATGCGCCGCCTGCTATGCTCTGTACCAACCGCCAGTCGTACTGCGTGGTCAAACCGTCCGAGCGCATAGGCGGAACCTGCTGCAGGAAATACGGTGCTTGGCTGCGGCACGATACGCTCTTCACACTATGGAAATTGAGGAAATCGATGACAATTCGAGCCAAGATGCAATTTGTCCAGCAACGACCCCCCTTCCGGCGAAGAAACGGACCAAGACGAAACGTAACCCACCTACAGTGCCGCCATCGAGCACCCTCACGCGCTTCCTAGGACCCCTAGGGACCCCTTCTATTTCAGTGTGGGAGGATGCGAACCGCCAGTGTCCGGTGTGCCAGCAGAGCGGGTTCTCTTCCCGGTCGCTGGCTTTGCACGTCAACAACTGCCTAGATGCTCGCAATGGCAGCAAAGCTGACGTCGGTAAGGGCACAGCCCGTGCCGGGGAGCAGGCACGAGAGGCAACCACAGCAGCAGCAGTAGCAGCAGCGGGGGTCTTGGCGGGAGCCGCCCCGAGGCGAAGCAGCCCCTCAAGTTGTTCTGCGCGGACGGCAGACGAGCGAGCAAACGGAAACCCAAGTAGTTCTGCGCGGACGCCAGAAGAGCGAGCGAACGGAAACCCCCGCACAGGTAGCAGTGGGAATCGCAACAGGGCCATGCAGGTGTCGAGGGAACCGAATAGAACAACCAAGAGAGGCATGACGGAGGCAGTGGACAGCATCGGCGAACAGGTGCCTCGCCCCAAGAAGACGGCCAAACCGAAGACGGGTTCAGCCCATCAGGGTCAGCCACGTACCGCCGAGAGATCAGGTGCGTCGACTCGAGTGTTGAACTGTGCGCCAAACCAAGATGTTCCTGCCCGTGTGGTACTCTTTGCCCATGAAGGGACGCTGGCACCCGAGCGTCCCCTGGTTCCCGAGTCTCCGGTCCAACTGATCTCTAGATGTTTTGTCGGAACAGAAGAAAAAACTCGCTATCTCAAGACCTATGCCAATGGAAACGCAAAGCTCCCATAAAAAGTTTGAATCCCAGAGATACCCGTCAGAATTTTTTCTGGTACACCTTGCTATGGGCGCGTTTCTTCAAACGGAAAGTTCCAAACTTTTGGAAAAGCCCGAAAATCGATTCTGGGGCCGATCTTGAGCCAACATCGGCTTGAGAAAAACTCAGGCGGATGCTTGGTTCGAAGCGGCGAGATTCCGAGTCCTCGACAGACATCGATCGACAAAACCCACGACTACGTCATGAATTCTCAACGGAGTGCGCTCGTTAGGGGCTCCGACCCACCCTAGGGTCACCGTCTTTACGCAATGGTCGGTGTCATTTGACGGGAGCTGACCAGGCGTATGATAAAAACACATTTGGCCGCTGGTATGCACAAAACAGAAGACAAAAATTCTCCATCCGTCTCTAATGGCAAAAAATAGCTTTTTTTCAGGTTTGGGAGGAGACCGTCGGACGCCGCCGGCAAGCTCTCGCCCCCTAGATCATGGATCCACCTGATATCTTCGAGGCCGTCATCTATACTCGTTGGCCTTGCCGGGCACCGAGCGGGTTGGCCGTGGGCTGAGTCTATGTTGAGATCGAGCGTCGATCGTCGCACGAGCTGTTTTTTTCAGCGTGTTGACAATTTGCAAGGAGAAAAAACAAATATCAATCAAAATGTTTCTCTCCTTTTCCCCACGTCGGCGGTACGAGGAATTTTTCAAATTTTCGGCTGTTCTTTGAAAGCAATATTTTTTAAGGAAAAAAAATGGACTTCGCGTTTACATTGGCATAGGTCTAACCCGCTGCGTTAGAACTTCGGCTCGGTCGCACTCATCGGAGAGCGACGTCGTTTGTCAGAAGTTCATCATCGCACCTTGTGTTTCTCTCGGGATTGACCCCCCGCAGGTTCTCAACAGAAGCCTACACCTCGACTAATACGAAAGTGTGCTCCAGTGGTCGAAATTGGTCGGAATTTGGGGTGTACTGAATGAGACAAAAAAAATAACCCCCACCTAAAGATTTGCGCTTCACTTGCGGACAGCTACAGCTCCTCACAAGAACCTATAGCCCGCGAAATTGAGGGATGCTCATGATGGCGTCTGTGAGGGCGTCGGGTGCGCCAGACGGCAGTCGCAGGCAGCGAGAAACGACTCAAGAAGTGTTTTAGTGTATTCGAAGTGGCGAGCGAGTAGCACAAAAAGCTCGCAAGAACGCTAAAATGTTTAATTTCAAGCAAGGAAGCATAGCACAAAGGCTACATCACCTATGAAGAAACGGCCTTCACTGGAAAATTGCTGTTCTCCAGGCGGATGATATATCTCGTAGGCAGTCGTCGTCGAAGATGCTGCCTGGCGCAAAACCACCTTCCCATGACGGGTAGTAAAAAAAGTGCTAAATGGGATAAAAACTCAGGACTCTCGTATATATTGCGTCGTCAGCCATTCTACAACACGAAACACGGATATTGGTTGCAAATACATCATTCCAGATCCAAGTCGTATGTAAGTGTTGCTGGAACGCCATACGCGCGGGTACTTTACGACGCATTCCTGAGCGTGCCAGCGTCCCCTTAAGGGGGCCTTGAGGGGGCGCTGGCATGGTTTCCCGAGTTTCCCCCTTAAGGGGACGCTGGCATGGTTTCCGGAGTTTCTGGTCACTCTAATATCTAGATATTTTACCGGAACAGAAAAACACATCGCTAGCTCAACACGCTGCGTTTACAACTTAGGCTGGTTCGTGCTTACCAGAGAGCGACGGTGACTCGAAAGAGGTTCATCACAGTAGCTTGTGTTTCTCTCGAGATTGATCGCCCGCCCGTTCTCAACAGAGGCCTACCTCTCGGCTTAGAGGTGTGCTGCAGTGGTCGAAATTGGTCGAAAATTGGGGTGCACAAAATGAGACGAAAAAACAACCTCCCAGCTGAACGTTTGCACTTCACTTGCGGACAGCTACAGCTCCTCACAGGATGCTACAGCCCGCAAAGTTGAGGGATGCTCTTGGTGCGATGCGTGAGGGTTCCGGGTGCGCCAGACGGCAGTCGTGGGCATCCACAAGCGACTCACGAGGCATTTTCGTGTGCTCGAAGTTGCGAGCGAGTAGCACGAAAAGCTCTCAAAAACGCTAAAATGTTTCATTTTACGCAAGGGAGCTTAGCACCATGGCTACATCGCCGATGAAGCAATGGCCTTCACTATAATGTTGCTCTTCTCCAGGCGGGTCATATATCTCTTAGAAAATCGTCGTTGAAGATGAGGCGGGAGGGAAAACTTCGTCACCATGATGGGTAGTAATTTCTTGGGCCCTAAAAAGGGCTAAAAAGGGCTAAAAATCTCGGAATTCTTGTAATTTTGCATCAACTATTCTACACCACTACGAAATACGGAGATTGGTTGCAAATCCCTTACTCTAAATCCAAGTCGTATATAGATGCTGCCGATACGCCTACGCGCGGGTACTTGACGATTCATTCCTGAGGGTGCCAGCGTCCCCTTAAGAATGCTGTCAAATTCAGGCTGCATTTTGATTTTGGGTCTGAGGCGTATTCACAGCAGCCATGGATCGGCCTTATTTTTCAACCTTCCAGTCGTCCATGCTACTGCTGTTAGGGACTGCACTCGGCTTTGAAAGCTGGATACGCCTGTAGCGCATGTTGCGTGTTCTACATTCCCCGCGAAGGGTAGTGGTCGGTGACTCCCCGGGGTCAGATAACCGGGGTACCAATTTTTTGTATCACCATACCAACCATTCTATGTGTCACGAGTGGGTTTTAGGTTAAAATAGGCATTTTAGGGCAGGCTCTTTTCGCGAGAGCTGTATGGACCTTAACCAAGCTTCGACATATTGGTCAAAATATCCTTGCCTCCGAAGTCTACCGCTGTAACTCTGACTCTGTCCCCGACCGACCTGTTGGGACGTTTCGCGGGAGGAAGATGTAACGAGGAGTTAGTGTAGACTACTGACCATCTCGTCAATTTTCTTTTCCTCGACCCCCCGCGATTTGTATCAAGTTTTTGAGCGGGCTAGTTAAATGGATGAGGGCGTGTCTAAACCCAAAACGACCGGTTTTGATGGATTCGAATGGAACATGGTTGATGGCGGTCGTTCGTTCCATTCCAAGGTGTTTCTAAGAATCGCGCCAAATGGTTTCGGGTTCCAACCGTTCTGGGAAGTACACACACCAACTCTGGATGACGGCATTACAATTTGGTTAGGGTTAGATTGGGGCTGGGTTGCAGTTGGGCAGCACATGGGTGGGTGGTGAGTGGGTGGGTGGGTGGGTGGGTAGATGAGTTGGGTCCACAAGAGACACGTCAAAAAAAATTAAAAAATTGTTTGGTTAGATTTGGTTGGATGTAGGTGCAGGTTAGGTTGGGTTGGGTTGGAGTTGCTGCGCTGTTGTGCTGGTGCGCTGCCTGCCGTGTCCATCAAACACCCACCTGAACGTAAGTGGCCTACTCGTCACCTATTAATAGAAAGCCTGCTCTCGTCTTCCCAACATTATTTCGTCTCCTTTCGATTTTTTCCGTCAAAATGAATCATCACTGAACATAACAGGACGATTTTTTTTTCCCAAACCGTTCGCTTCTACTTTTGGTGGAAACCCATATTTTCATATTTTATGTTTCAAGTCTTGCCCCGGTCAAAATATGTACCGCCTGATACGTTCAACTACAGGAACGACAGGTCGGAACGACTAAACACAACTCGGATACCCTCTGGGTAGAGCTACATCCGTAGGTTGTTGTTGCTGTTGCTGATGGTCCTGATGTTCCTCCTGCCATCTGTCACTGCTACTATTTCTCCCCCTTCCTGATTCTGCTGCTTCTGCTGTTGCTTTCTATCCGATACCATACCTCATCTTTGGGCCATTTAACTCATAGCCCGCGTTGACAACACGCATGGCCGGCCTCGACCGCCTGCAAAGCGAGCTACCTTGAAACTGTGACCCCGCTCCCCCCAACGCCCGATTTCCATAAACTGTCGTATCGCATCAACATACCGACTCCCGCTAAATGCCTTCCCGGTCAACCGAGATAACCACTGCTGCTGTGATATCACTTAGACTCTTGACACTCCCCTTCTATGAAGCGAGCCGCCAAATCACTTTGGCATAGCACACCCTACGGCACCTCGAATCCCGCGGAGTGCCTGTCTGGCAAGAGCGAGCCACCTATGATAGGAATTGCCAAAACGAGCCGCCAAAGTGCTGTGACTTATCTCCCAACAATACGCGACTCTCGCGACTTGTCTTCTCCTCAAAACGAACGACCAAAACACAGTTAGTTTTCTCCCACACGCACACGACTCCCGAAAAATCGCCAAAGTGAGCCACCTAAATACTGTGACACTTCGTACTCACATAATGCTTCGCTTTTCTCGATCTAGAATTGATAATGAGTCGGATTCATGCAAATTCTGGACTGTTCGTATAATCTCAGGCACGGATGCTTTGGCCACCCCTCGATCGGACGATACTTCGCATGTTTTTTTTGTAGAGGAGATATCCTTGAAAAGTAGAGCCTCGATGCTCAACCGCGCCAGGCCGAAAATCCTTCATAACGCCTGCGAAGGTGTATGTAGTGTTCGATAACTCGTAACCGTCCCAGCTGGTAGACCCAAACTAACACCCTCCCTGGTTCTTCACGGCGGTGACGGATGCTCAAGACAAGCGAAGACCTAGGAAACAACAGCGGCGGTCCTTCAGGGGGAAACCCGGAACACCGGGCAAAAAAAACGGTATCAACAGATATATATATAGATATATACATTATATAATATATATACTCCGAACCGTTGATAGAAACGATGGCCGCAATCCAGACGATGACCAAGGCCGGAAACTCTGTGAAATGTCAAGCGGCACCCTTCTCGTGCATGCCCCTCACAGCAATGGATTGTGGGGAGCGACGTGATGAATTATTCCTCGCATGACCCAAACATGGTCCTGAGCGCTAGACGCTCAAAAATCTCACTCGCCGCCAGACGGCAGATTCAATTTTTAGTGTGGGGGACGGGTCAGCCGAGGGGTCAAACCGCGGACAAGAACTTTGAGCTGGTATTTGAAACGTAGATATTTCGAAGGGAGTAGCTCCCGCACGGAAGGAAAGCGCACGAAATGTGCTTGCTTCGAGCAGAACTCGGAGGGTTTTCAGCCAAGTGATATGACCCCCTGATCGTGCTCGAAAACTGGACGCGTGGTCCGCTTAGCTCTGGGCTATTCGAACATAACAATGCGCATCTGAAGCGCACCACTTCACCGGCGAATTGCTCTGTTTCTGTTGTAGATTGCGTCAAACACCCCCGGGTGCTGCTTCTGGGTACTACTTCCCCAACTGGCGGCCGCATTCACCAGGGTAGCTACCGTCTCCGACACCGAACGCCTGTCGTTGGACTTGTCATCCAAATCGGCATCGCTGTAGGCAGTAAAATCCGACCCCAAACCCCCGCACAAACGTCAGGCCTGAACCCTTAGTCCTGTGAAGGTACTCCATGATCTTCAGAACTGACTGTCTTCCGGTGCTTGTCGGTGGGGTTCTGAGAGTGGTTCGCCACAGCACGCACGGTATTGGAGATGTCCGGCCTCATCATGGTCGACAGCCACGTCCAGCTGCCCCCAGCCTCCATGTACGGCCGGTTTCCTGTCGTCTCTTCCTCCGTCGTCGGACCTCATTCCACGAGGAGGGCTGAGGGTGTGTCAGACGACGAGTGCACTATTACGGGGGACCATAGTTAATAGGACCTGTGGTATACATAAAAACCTATATATTTAACAATTTCTACTAACAATATTTGGTCCTATTAACTATGGTCCCCCGTATAGGACCTGTGGTATACATAAAAACCTATATATTTAACAATTTCTACTAACAATATTTGGTCCTATTAACTATGGTCCCCCGTAATAACAAAAAAAAAGTTCTCAATAATTGCCTCCTGTGTAAAATATCCGGCGCCCCCAATTCCCAGGCTCGTTTTGAAAGCGAAACCCGTGTACCAAGTCAGTTCTCCGACATCTTGTTCGTGGCGGGTTTTGTATATTGCTCGCCATTGAAGGTCTCTGCATTTTTCGTCCGACCCTGCAATCACGATGTATTCTACATGAACGGCCGTACTCAGTTCTACCTTGCCGTCCACCACCAGGCGAAAACACACGCGGACGTGTCTTACACTGCTCCATACCGTATTGTACCACCGTCTCTTCCAGTAGTCCGACCCGCTGCCGCCCCTTCTGCTTCAGACCATACAGTGATCGGTTGAGGCTAAAGTTCTTGCCTGACAGGTCGCCACACCCACCGGGTAGTTTTATGTAGATTTCGTTTCCAAGCCTCTCGCAAACAAGCGCTTGCACGACGCCTAAATGTGATCTGCAGGCCATACTCATTTGCACCCACCGCCAGGATTTTCCACGACGCTGACGAGGGAGCTGGTGCAAATGTCTCAAAAAGTCGGCATCCTGTACCTGGCTAAGCCCCTCGGCCGCGAGTCTGGCCTTAGTCTCCACTGTTAGGCTGTCCTTGTCCGTCTTGTAAGTGAAGAGCCACTCGGTGCCTACTTGTTTCGCCCTTGCGACGGTCTTAAGGCTTCAAAATTTCTGGTCGTTTTGTGACCGTCAACTTTCATGGCCTCGTGCCACTCCGCTTTATACTCGTATCTGTCTACCTCCGCTGCGGGCTGCGGGGACGGCTGTAATTCTGGATGGAAACCACTCGGCATGCTCACATGGATCTTCCCTGTTTTCTCCACAAGTCCTTGAGCCATCGTGGCCATTGCGCCTCCTGCGGTCCAGGATGTACTCTTCAAGATACTCCCAGACGTCACCCATTCGTAGGCTGCCGCAAACATCGCCTCCTCGAACTCGGGCTGCGCCTGTGCAGGTTGGTCACGCGTTAGCTCTGACCCCGGATCTGGCCCCATACCGTCGTGGGGCGACTGCCCCTAGAACTCGCTAAGCTCGTGCGCACCCCTCCCCGACACGACCGTGGGGGGTTTTAACCGTGCACTTTGTCGGTGTTGGGAGTTGATACTGCGCTTGGGTCGCTATCGGAGCTCCCTGGTGGGGCCGAGGGGGCGTCCACCGCGCCCCCTCCAGGCGAAGCGAACGTCTCGGCTGTCCCGTCGCCGGCATCGCCGACAGCAGGGGCCTGTTGTGTGCGCTCACGCAAAAGCGCGTCCAGATCGAATCCCCACGTCACATCGAGGTCGTCCCGTTGAGGCAGATCGTCGTCCAGCTAATGCACCACCCCTCCCGATCACATTCTTCCGACGTGCTCTCGTCGTCTGCGGTTATCCCCCCTCTTGCGGGGAAATGGAGCCATTTGTCTCTGCTGTGGTGTACGTGGACACTACTTGATGCTCTTGCAAAGGCCCTTCGCCTCGGAGCACCCTTTGAGCCCCCGCAGTTCCCCCTCGAGAAGGACCCCTTGCTGCTCCGCTGTCTTGCGAAATAG
Organism: Nereocystis luetkeana; assembly: GCA_031213475.1. Classification (NCBI taxonomy): domain Eukaryota; class Phaeophyceae; order Laminariales; family Laminariaceae; genus Nereocystis; species Nereocystis luetkeana. The sequence continues at coordinate 4,679,017 of JARUPZ010000032.1, forward strand.
AACCTCGTGCAACCGTCCAGCAGGCGCATTCGAAGACGTTGGTGTTAGTCGCAGACTTGTTAGGCGGTTGCCCCGGGGCGAGTACGGCACAGGCAGGGTCCCACTCGACGGAAATTCGAGTCCCCTCCTACTTTAATCGGACAAACAACCCCGTGGGGCGCCCATCGGAAAGTTACCGTTCTTAATTAGAGTTGGTAGGGAAAAGAGACGATAACGGAGATCCGGCACGTACGCAATTTCAGTCGACAGGATCTACAAAGTCGAGTATCAACCACTCAATCAGCCGAACTCACAGCTAATGTATTTTTGTTTTTTGTTTCAAATACGGTTTCCGAACTGAAAGATTAAAGTCGTCGTCACGGTGTCCTTCGATCGAGCGCGCAGTCCCGTTGGCGATACGCAGTTTGAAACCGCTTTGTCGGGAATTGGTCATGTTGTTTGCAGAGGGTGTCACGAGAGTAGACGCTCCACTATCACAAATACAGGCCTCGTTTCCTACGTGTCCGGCAAACTTCATATCCCCCGTTCTTCTTACGGCATCGTAACACGGCGCGCCTGTCTCTTCGGCCTTGCAAGCTGAAGCCTAGGCCATACCACCTTCGCCTCCGCCGTATCTCGCTCCAACTTTGCTCGTCGCCGCCAGCACAACCTCTTCCTTCGCCGTGGAGCAGGCACCAGCGGTGTGCCCCCGCTCGTTGCATCGCCGGCATAGCTTTTCCATGCAGCCGGCAGCCACCCTTGAAACACCCCTTCGCGGCGGCGATTCCGTCGGCGTCTTTGACGCCGCCATCGCGGCCGCGCCACCACGCCCTCTTTGGCTCCTCCACCGCTCCGTTGTCAACGTATTTCTCGTCGCCCACTCCTTCCCCTTTGCGGTTTCCACCTCTCCTGCGATCGGCACCGTCGTCGGCGTACACCTCATAGCTCGCGTTCGAACCCTTTCTTTCTGTTGCCATGTAGTCGGTGCTGCCGCTCTCGAGTACCCTTGATTTTTTCTTCGCGGCCGCCGCTGTCGCGAGATGCCGAGTTCGGAGCCTCAGGCTCGTTTCAGCTCGTACCCGGCAGGCAGAGCGTCAATTTAGATCGTGTATAGTATGTGGTCGAATGCAAAACCAGCTGTACACATTTTCGTCGCAAGATCTCCTATCCTCGTACCGACTCCTTGGAGCGGGTTGCCCCCCCTCGTAATCTTGATGTTGTTCAAGCGCCGAGAAAGGTCAAGTTTGGCCCCAGCTGTCTGAAGACGGTACGGCGAGAGGAGAGCATCCCATGATCCCGTGGACGAAACGCACCTAAGCGGTATGTATTTGTCGCTCTCGGTCTTTAGAGCCGCCGTCAAGAAATTCCATACTACGAGTAGCGTGCTCCTTTAGACGCTTTCAGCGCTAACCCACGGAGCGGCTGTTATTAATAGTATTAATAGTACGTCTTTTTCTGCGTCTAATTCCTCCACGGGAATGTGGCTGTGGAGTGTCCGACACGAAAACTTCCGAGCAGCCTATTGTGTGAGTAGTAACGCGCGTCTCCCGTCCTTGGCGTGAAATCTTCTTTCACCCCACTAGACTGCCGTAGAGCGGAGTGTTTAATGGCGTGAAGAAGGCTAAGCCGAAACCACCACCGAACTCATTGCCGGGGTATTAACCCCTCCCTCCAGCCCGTGGGTGGTCTGACTGATCCCTCTTAGGGTCAACCTCAACTGTAACAGCACCTGTCCGTCCCAGTGCTCCTATATCGAGTCTCACCACGCGAAATCGATCCCATCCCTGCATCTCGTGCGGGTCCTGCGCCAGGAGGGCTCTCCTCTACAGCAACGCTTCCCTGGGTTCCACCGTGCCACCGGGCTCCGATTCCCCGTTGCTCCTCGTGAAGTTGACAATCGTGTTCTACATGGCGTCCATCAAGAACGCCTGGCTCTCCTGCATCGTCTGCTGGACCTCGAGTCGAACCTCGTGTACTTCGATGCCGGGCTCCTCGTGAGCCAACCCCTCGGTAGACAGCTTGCCTTATCTTGTACCAGACCGCTTGAACCACTGTCAACAGTCTTTTCGTATGTATCCGGTCCGGATGGCCTGGCGGCCCCCGCGATCGGACGTTTTGATTTTGACATTGTTGTATCAGAGGACAACGTGGGAGAGTGGAACCTCGATGCTCAACCTCCCAAGGCGAATGCTCCTTCATAACGTGTACCAGGCATGGAACCCTGTACGACTGGTAACCATCCTTGCCGGTAGATCCAAACGGACATGGGCTACAGACCACGAACAAAGAATATTCCAACTGACACAGGCGGCGGGGCCGTGAACGTCGACTCGAGGCCGGGGAGTACCATGGCGTTGGCAGCGAGTTTTGCCTGACGCGGACGATAAGTCTACACGCAAAATACGTCGCAAAGAATGCCTCAGAGGAAGTGGTGGTAGTAATCCAAGCGGTATCTTCGGCAACATTATACTGTAGGAGTTATTTATCGCCGTTGCGGCTTGACGGGGACTCTGGGATTTCCATGAATAGGAGTGTCTACTCCGCACTTTTGCAAGGAACAGATATCATAGCCGGGTCTCGTCTGCCACCCCGTGTTATCATCGTGAGTCTTCTGGCGAGGCCACGGCCACATCGCGTGGCTCCTGCCGCGGCGAGTCCTGTGACGACTTCGCTTGCTCCAAAGCGTGACCCGATGTACCCCCATTCAACTCCCGTACGCCCATGGGCCTCCGAAACATGGTCATTGCAACAATTCCGGCGACAATCACTGCATGTTCCAAGCGGTTATAGTCTCCGTTTGGTCCTACTAACACAAGTGTTGCTGTCCGAACGTTTGTTTTTTTCCTCTTCCAAAAAGTCGCAGTATTGAAACGCGTGTTTACAACTTACCAGCTTCGTTTTCAACACCCATCAGCACAGTTTTCTGCTTGAATGTTGTTCCGTCCCAACCTGTCGAATGTTTTCTGACGGGGATTATGACACCTTATTTAGTTCTGGCATTCGACCCTTGCGCAACCGCCTACCTACACGATAGGCATCCATTAATAAGCCAAGCACGGAATCACGCACGTAGACCTGGTGATATGAGGGAGAGCGTGAATGCATTTGTCGAAATAATGTGATCGCGAATTAGAGTGGCTCGATTCGAGTATCAACGTTGTGAAATTGATACCAGGTAGGTGCCGAGACCCGAGCATATTCGCTGGAAAATACCACGAAGACGTCGAGCCACGACAGTGACCTAATGTCATGAAATTGAGTACGGCCGTTCGTGCGGTGTGTTCTGAATGAGAGCTACGTTGGGATCAGGGATCGGCGGTCGCTGCCTAGGTGTTCGGCGTATGGTGGTGGGATTTGGTCTACAGTAGTCAGAAAGGCTACTTACACACCCCCAAAAAAAAGCAAAACTGTGAAAAGGCACTCGACATATCTGACAGTGGTTTCGCTTACATTTCACTTGGTATTGTGGATACGACTGTTTTATGGAATATGTATGGACTCATGACTGTATTCGAGCAAAGTGCTGGTATCTATACGTAGTGCTTACCAGGTGTCCTCGTAGTAGTGCATGGCGCTACCGAGTATCACCTAGTCGCTGCGTGATGCTATTCACTTACATCGGTAAACATGCCCATTGCCAAACTTTGGTTGCTAGCCGTGGGTTGACGTTGTGGCATCGCGGACATTCGTTGTGGGAGAGCTGTGTGTGTTGGCTTTCGCCACAACCTTTTCGCTGCGTGTCCATCTGTGTCGATGCTATTGTTACAAGATCGCTGATGAATTCCTTTCCCGACTCCTCTTCTATTGTGTGTTGCGCAGGCCCGGTCCGGAATAAGACCGACAGTGCTCAAAGCCGTCGCCAACTCAAGGATAAGGCCCAGTCCGACGGGAAACCTCGCGAACCTCGCTTGTCCAGTCCGACCAACCAATCTCCCTCTGGTGTGGCACAGCCAGCCTCAGCACGTCGTCGGGGCCTGCTCTCCCGACCAAGAGGGCCCCAAACGGTGCGCGACTCGATGCCCGTGTCTGCTGCCGAGACGACCAGATATCAAAAAGGAGGGAAGGAGCACGCCCTCGACCAAATAGCGCGGGTACAGCTCTTACACGTGTTAGAGGCCTTCGGAGGCGGGACGGCGCAGAGCGGCGGGCGGCTCGGCACAAACCTCTTCCCGAAAGCCACCCCAAACAACGCCTTGATTGGTGACGATCTTTGCGGTGATTGTGGCGGGAATGGTGAATGTAGCGACGGGTGTGAGGGAGTTTGCGACGGTGGAGTTGGCCGGGACGGGCGGAGGGTAATGGGTGGCAAAACTCGTCGTGTGCGACCTCGGCCGGCTTCGTGGGGCACGCGCCCCAGCGTTGAGCAGCGAGGACGGCTTGGGCTTTGGCGAGATGGCGACGATGACTGCTGGGGAGATGGGGACGGTCATCTCACGCTCAGGCGGTTCCCGCCGCGTGAAGTTGACGCTGGCGCAGGTGTTCGGGAAGAAAAGGGTGAAATGGAAGCCCCACTGATTGCTGACGCGGAGCTAAACTCGAAGAAAGGCAAGGTTCTCACCTCGTCTTCTTCCAGAGCTGATCGCTTCCTCGAAGTGTTTTCTCGCCTTCAGCCAGCCCGCAGAGCTTTGAACGTACAGGAGCCATCTGTTGTGTTATCTGGGGGTGGTGAACGAGCGGGAGAGTCTTGCGCGGGGTTGCCAAAGGAGATTTGTGCGGATAACCCACCCTCGCGGTCGCAGCCACAGGGTCTGTTCCATGTTGATTCGGTGACGGCGACACCTGCTGCTGATTTGGACGTTTTCAACCATGGTGCTGTGGGAGGTGGTCATGGGGCTGTTGGGGGGGTGGACGCTTCATCGTCAAAGCGCAGGACAGCCCTTCAAGCTGTTGCCTCTGGCTCTTGCAGCGAGCGGAGAAGAAGCGGTGGGGTGGAGGCCGGTATTCGTCGCTTGAAGGATGTGCAGGAGACGGCGCACGTCAACCCTTGTGCTGCTCCCTCCCCGAAACGGAGCCTCTCGTCAGAATTTCCCCGATCGCTCTTGCCCGAGCCCGCGTTAGAGCACGAGGCGCGTCGCGAGCAGTCAGCGAAACACCAACGGACTCCACACCAGCCCGCAGAACGGCTTTCAGAACCGCAGCCGGTAGGCGCGGTAGAGCCCATTGGTATCGAAGCTTGTAAGCTGGAAGCCACGTCGAAAACACCACCGCTCCCAGTTAAAACTACGTCCGGAGTAGGTGGTGCTCCTGGCCTCGACCTGGCAACGGGTGACGCGTGCGATGCACCTGCCGGGAAACGGCAGGCCCCAAGGATCGTGGAGACGGTCCTGAAAGAAAATTCGCGGCCCAACCCTGTGCCGACGACTCGGGATCGCGGGGGTGTAAAGCACTCCGCTGTCACGCCTCCTGAGAATTGGCCCTCAAGCATGCGTCAAAATCTCTCAGCTGTTGCTTTGCAAAGCGTTTCGACGGTGCCGACTTCCCGCCCTCTGGAAGACGCCACAGCGAGGAGAACCCAGCAGTCGCCATGTCGACGCAGAAGGCCAGAAGGTTCAGAGGACGTGACGGGTCGCGTGGCGGTTACTTCGGTCGCCGACTTGCTAGATGCTGACTCCAACGCGAGTTCCGCCGCGCTCGACTCGACTGCAGGCCTGAACGGAAATCGGAGGTCGCAAGTCCGCTCAAATCTTGGGGTGGAACCTGGGCGGGGCGCTTCCTACCAAGCTAAGAGCACTGGGGAGCAAGCGGCAGTCACCCGACAAGTTTCTTCCGGGCTGCTGACGAGTACCGCTCCAAGGAACGACGGAAGCGGGGAAACAAGGCCAATGCCCGTCGTGTCTGTCGCTCGTGAAAGGCCGGCGGTTCCTCTCGTTAGGGCTGAAGTGCCTGCGGCAAGCGAAGAACCACCAGCAGCTTGTCAAGGGCATGAGGCGGCTGTGGTTCAGAAGGTACCAAGGAACACGTAAAAGCGCCAGGGGAGGAGACGATGCTAGTAATAGCCGGGTGTTTTCGCTTATGACGCCGCTACGGTTTCTGCTGGCTTTGTTGGCTTTAGACTGCTTTCGCCGAAGCCATCCACGGGTCCTCCATCTCTTCGCTGTTTTCGTTGATCGAGTTAAGGTCATAGCTGCGACACCAACGCTAGCGGGGTGCATGAAATGTTTCGCGAGCTCAGTTTAGACAACGGACACCAAAGTTAGAGACTTAGAAGATGGGCAGAGACATCTACATTGCGACAAATGCGACATTGCCCTTGTTGCCCTTTTGTCCACCAATACCTCATTGACCCCGCCCTCACTGCCCATCGCCACAGGGTTCGTTGACTGTGGTGGACCCAGATAACGGAGCTACCTTACGTAGCAACTGGTCTATCGACAACTCGGAAGAATTGGGGAATCTGGCGTTCGGATTTTCGCTGGACTACGATGCGGTGAGTCGAAGCTAGTATTTTCCTAGGGGTGTCGGGTTCGAGTTTTGCGTGTGCTAGACGGCAGCATGGATGTGCCGACAATACGTCCTTCCTAGTGCTCGACGGCCGGGACTAGGGGCCTACGTAAGCAGCGATGCGATGTGGCATCCTCGTGATAAGCATAGCGTAAAACCACCGCGTTTCAGTGGTGTGTGGTGCGGGGTTGATTGCGTGTCACGATGTCCGTATTTAGCCCGATCCACCCAGCTGGGAATGGCCGAGGATGATCTCCTTGTGCTTTTCCGACGGCCGTTGCCTCGAGCGACGTCGGCGAATGAATGTTATGAAGAACTGCTGTATAATAATCCTGCACTTGAGGCAGGCGTGATGCTTAGCATGCAACTCGCCCCACATGACAAACCTTCACCCCTCCGTTATACCCGTGCTGGTCAGGTGTGGTATCTATCTCCTGCCGATGATGACTGCATCGGCGTCCTCAGATACCATGTGGTACCCCACCCTGTCCTCGCCCCCACGGTGAGTTCGCCATGTCCTCCTTACCATCCCCCACATGTCCCATCAGGAGAAATGACCCCGCTCTCGATCTGGTTTTGTATTTAGCTGTGGTCGATTCGCGCCGTGCTCACTGCAGATGCTGCGTCGGAAAATGGCTCCCCGTAGGATTTAAAACTAAAAAAGAGGGGAAAATGTGCACGATTAGTTATTGAAAAGTTTGCTTCGTCTAGTGGCGTGATTCTCGACTGCCTGGCTCCCTGTTAATTGCATATTTCGTGGATTATTATTCTTCAGTCATAGTGCAGCGACTCCTGTCAGCATTTTTTTTGCCTGTCGTGAGCAAAGGTACGCCCGAGACACAATCGCATGGGCTAGATATTGAACGAATATTCGTGGAAAATATACACCGGATGCAAATATATTGATATATTGGGTGTTACAGCTTTCCTCAGTATTGGGCCCCATGAGCTGGCAAACTTTATCTTCCCTGGGATTTCGACGCCGTGGTTTTGGACAGGGAGGGTGGATCAGTGAACGAGGACGTCTCCGAGACGACCCCTACATCATCGCGAAGGCCACCCCTGCACCAAGGCCCAGACCTTCCCACCTCGCGGCAGACCCACTCTCGTCGAGCTCTAACTGGGGTCGCGAGCGAGTGGAACGGCCGGTACGAGGGATAGGAGTAGCCGGCCATTCGAACAGCTGGCAGGATCCTTCGTCGAACCCGGAGCGGACTAGAACAGGAGACGGAAATGATGGAACGAAATCGTCCCGGGGAGCTGCCGGCAGCCGCCAGCCCCCCGCCGCATCGCAACACGGTCACGCAGTGCAGCCGTGGACAAGAAGTGATCACGGCCAACGCCAAGATCCCCATCGATCCCGCAGGCAGGAGAGCGGGAGTCACCAGGCTGCGGGAATGGCGGCTGGAGTTTCCCGTCGAGTGCAACCCGCTGCGACGTCCGAGCGTGGGGATGCTACGGCCAAGGGTAGCTTCGGGCTTGTGACGAGTCCTTCTGCCGAAGGTCTGCAAACCAACGACACCGGTGACAAGGTTAAGTGTCCCGTGTGCCAACGCGGGATGGACCACTGGAAGTCGGGTCAGCGCCAGCAGGTGATAATTAAGGACATCACATGCGGCCCCGTCAAGCCACTCGGTCCGACGGTTCCGCTGTGGGCGTGTTACTGTCGATAATTCAAGTTTTTTTTCTAGAATGTCGCTGGAGTCACACAGACCCGAGTATATCGTATACCGAAGTATATCGTATGCGTTTAGTTTACTATGTAGGCATGGAGTATGTAAGACAGTCACCCCGATGGCGTTATGGTGTCATTGCAGTGCGGTCTCTGTAGCGGCTTATTCTGTCATGATATCGATCGTTGGTGTCGACAATGGACACATTTCTTGACGCGCTTTTCTCGAATACTCCGGCCGACATGGAGGAGAATACGACGAGAACTCGACGTGAATTGTTTTAGTTGGATGGAAATCGACGTGCTGCACCTAACGCGCGATAGGAACGAAACCAAGGAGCGGAGTGGTTCGGGCTGGGGGGACCTCTCTCCGCGGCCCCGGATAGTAGTTTTGACACGAAAAAGACAGAGCAGACAAAATGGAAGGGCAATCAATCAGCCCATCAATCAATCAATATGTATGTCATCCCTATGCGTGTCATGGCCGACGCCACCCCCCTCCCTCCCTCCCTTCCTCCCCCTCCCTCTCTCTCCCCTATATGTGAACATTGGCCATTGACTGCCTAGTCGTAAATCTTGTCCTGAAGCTCCGCTCGCTGTCCGCTAAAAGCCCCCGATCGTTGTGGCGCTCCTACCTTACAGTTTTTCTCGCAAACCTCTTTGCCCTCCCTCTTTTTTCTGCCCCCGCACGCTTCAGCACGTCCACGGCTGTCTGCTGAAGCAGCCCTCCTCAGGGAAGAAGCCGCCCCGCGCCACAGACTCTACGGTTGACGTTGCCCATACAGCGGCACGGGCCTCCGGGACCACACCTCAGCCTGGTGCGAGAGGGTTTACGGTGGAGGCGGAGGGGTATGCTTTCCCCACCCCACCGCGTGACTCCCGCCTACCCGATCAGCGATTTTCCGCAACAGACGGGGAGAAAGAACCGGCTTCGTCCGAGAGAGACAGACGATTCCCGGACCCTGCGGGAAATCCGAGGCCGACCAGGGTGTCTCTTCAAGGCGTATTTTCTCCCAAGGTGAGAATGATAGAAGGTACTATTATAGTGTGTCCCCAAAACGTAGAGACAGTTCCAATATCAGCCGCCGAAGGACTGTTCTTGTTGTTGGTAGTCTCGATGCTAAGCACGTCGTGGAGCGTGACTCTAAAGTGTGCAGCCGGCAGTGCACGCCAGAGCACGTACTCCGGTTCAGGGAGATTGATCTCCGGAACGCGGCCTTCCAGCCATCGTGCCATGCGGCCGTGCTGCAGTTTACGAGGCATTGTGTTGATGTTCGACGATACCCTAACCCTGGAACGTCTCGGCTGCCCCCGCTTCGCACGTCTACTTAGCCCCCACCGGGGTCAAATCGAACAGGTGGCAGGCCCAGGGAAGCCGGGCATTGTCACGTCACAGCGTCCGCTAGAGGCGTTGCTCCCGCTGCCGCTGCCGCTGGAAGGAAATCATCTTATTCTGTAGATGGGGCTGGAGCAGGGACTAAGCAGGGCATGAGGGCAAGCCGGGACCCGACGCCGAGAGAAACCGCTGCCGAGGGTAAGCCTGCGAAGACGGCGATGTCGACAACAAAAGGACCTTCTGAGTGTCCGGTGTGCCAACTTGACTTCGAAGGCCGGCAGGGCCAGTGGGAGAGACAAGCACACATCCAGCAATGTCTGGATAGCATGGAGAGTGTATTTGATTCTGAAGAGTAGTATTTTCCGGTCGGTGGGGATGGAACTGTTGCGAGGAGCGCGTTGCTAGTCAGACGAGCCGGAATACGGGGGGGTACGCTTGTTGTGGAGATGATTTCCTAACGTTTACCTGGTAGGTTGGAGATCTCCGTGTCAGGAAGCTAACGATAGCGCGGCCGACGTGGAGTTCTGCTTGTTTACCTCGCGTGGGTGATACGGCCAATTTCAAGAGCTCAGGGATGAGCTCAACTTTGCGTGTTGCGGTCAATTTTCCTGTTGCAAATACCCTGACCTATCAATAGTTAGGCGGACGTGTCGGAACAGCTGTTGCTGCCGCAAGACACCCTGCTAAGTTTGGAGCTCGTGCGAAGTGCAGTCTCAGCTCTGGTTCCTCCCTCTGCAGTAATTCCGTGGAAGAAAATGTACTCGTCTGTATGCCTTTAAATATGTGAGAACGCCTGTGGCGTCTCGATGGTATTGGTACGTGTTCTGTAGATGGATGAGCGAAAAAATGGGCATCTCGAGGTGTTGGTTTACTCAAGACACGCTTTTTTCTCCTCTCAGCCTTTTCCAGGCACATACGTTCATGGTTTCGAAGTAATATTACGAGGAAGCTAATATCTGACTGGGAGCCTGCGTCTCGCTCCGCACGTTCCCGGCGATTGTAACAAGCGTTAAAGTTGCTGTGTGAGATGGTTATTTTGTCGTGGACCGGCACAAGAAGTTTGCGGGTGGCCTGTTTCCTACCTGGTATAGTGTATCTACTGCAAACATGATGGGTTGTTTGGCGTTGCCATGTGCAATAGGCTTGATCGCTTGTACGGCACAATCATGACACCTACCTACTACTCGTGATTAATACCTGGTGAATGCTACAGTAGCTCAGGCCTCAGGTGAGTTGGTTGCAGATAAGCCTTTCACATGACCATTCTGACCGTCTTCCTGGCCTGCTCCCTTTTACTTCAACATATCGCGGTGAAAGTGTACCGTTCCTGGTCAACCCCATATCTACTCCTTACATAAAACTTGGCGAAGTTCCAAGAACCATGCAGTCGTTGGCCCTTCCTACTATTTATAATAGCATTAATGATGTATGTTGCACTACTGCTGCTGTGTATCATCTCTCATCGAAAATGGTCGCATGTCTGTTGGTCGAAGTCACACTCAAAAGACAGATTTAGCAGCGCCGCTGGTGAAGTCCCTACACTAACTATTAATAGCTGAATAAATTGATATATTTCAAGACACAATGAGAGCTTACTATTTGTCCGAGCTCGAACTAAATCGTTGGTAGTCCGTGCAGTAGTAACAGCAACTCTTTAATGCATATTAATTCCGAGGAAATTCCCAGGCGGTCGGGGCTAGGGTTTTTATTAGAGTTCGTTTTTCAAGTCAAGTATACTCGTATTTCAACCGTGTTGAAGCTCGAGCAAGTCGACAGTCTTGTTCAGCCAAATAACTGCAGAAGTAGACCAGCAGGTCATTCCTCTTAGCACCGCACTCCCATAAGTGGGGACAACACACTCAAATTACAAGTAGTTGTCCCCAAAACGGGACTGGGGTCCTAAAAGGGTTGACAGCTACAGATACCAGGTATGCGTATCCTTTGGGGCTCGAAGAAATCTCCAGGGCGAGTCCCTCACCACGCTCTAGCGATATGTATACCTCTCGAGGCGTCTGAACCAACTATCTTATCTTTTATCCTCACAACGAACAAATACCTAATTAAAACCATGAACGAGAAGGTGCTGCTGACGAGAATCGACCCCGCGCATATACTTTGTTCGTTGAAAGGAACGACCTACAGCAGAAGAAGTACCTGAGTACTTACAGATGTGCAGTATTAATAGTACTACCTGGATATTTCTCAGGAACATGAAATAGGTTGTATTTTGAAATTTTGCGGGTGAAACTGCCCGAGATAGCGTATAGCATGGTTGAAGTACTACCGGAAGGCCAGCACGCATGTACTCGCAGTGCATATCCCACAAGACAACGCGCAGACGAGTTCGAAGTAATTTGCACGCGGGGATCTCACGATCGACTCCCTATTATACCTGGTATACTTTATAGTTCCCGAAGGGTATGATACGTCATGTTGTAGTTGCGGAGGAGATGCTTCCGCATTCGGCTCCACTGATTTATCCGCTTCAAGTGAATATTTTCCACGTCATCTTCGGCACTCGGGTTGGAACTACAGGATCGTACCGCCATGTAAGGGCCATCTCCACCGTGCTTGATATCCGTCTACATTCACAACCAGTGTCCGTGCCGATTCTTCAATCCTAGAGAGATACAAAGCCTCTAGTCCATATAGCCCCCGGGACACACGTGAAATCGTGAAATCGAGTTATGCCGTCGTTATGAATCATTTCTCGCCACAGCACAGTAGTGGCACTGCCGTGACTAACCGTGATACCGCCGCCGTCCTTGGTCAGCGGCACGGTAACATCCGCGTCCAACCGTAGGCTGGTGGTGGTTGTAGAATATGTTTTTTTACATTATTACAACAAGCTACAATAACACCCCTTATGTAGAAGGCAGGGTGGAGGAGATTCAAGGGTTATTGCTAGCATTGAACCTTTCTACCTCCAGCACCCAGCACAAACAGTGGCCGTTCTGATTGATTTAAAACCCTTGAGAGATACAAGCTCTGGCCACAAAACGATGACATAGAGCTACAGTACTTTGTTATGCAGTACAGTAAGCACAAGAGTAAACAATGATATGCTATGATATCGTGGTGGATACGACAGGCACGATATACACATTCTATGAAAGAGACAAGAATCGAAACAAATCAAAATAAATCAGAAGAGAAAATAATGCCTGGTACGAGTACGACTACTATTAATACTGTTAACCCTTTTAGAACTGCAGTCTCGTTTTGGGGAAAATTGGGGACAAATTACTTGGAATTTGACTGCCTTGTCCCCAACACGGGACTGGAGTTCTAAAGGGCTTAACAGCAGTTAGTTGTTGTATGTGAGAGTAGTGAACGCGAATTATTTCAAGTGCAATACAAACATAGCACGTGCGAGGCGTTGCCCGATCGCGATGCTTCGAAATGCTCCCAGCTGTTGTTCGGCTTGGGATCGACACAATGCGCGTACCTCACGGGTAGAAGAACGTCCTGCATAGAGTTGTAGTTGTGCTGACTGTGGTAGTTGTGGGCGTGCGGGTATCAAGAGAGCGGAATCTCGAGGCGGTAACAACGATCACCGCTGCTTTGAGGGGAACACATCGATTGTCCAGTACGCTGGAATAGAACCTTCACCAACACAACTTTTCTCCTGGAGCCCACCCCGTACAACTGTTGTGGTCGTTGGTCGTCACCACAGCGGAGCCGGAGGCCTGAGGCTCTCTGTTGAAACCATATCATAGGTCGTGTTGTGGGGAGAAGATATGGATATGGCCACAGCGTGTCGAGCTGCCAAGAAATTTGGCGCGCGATACCTTTGATAACTGTGCGATATCTTTTTTTGTAGACGGGAGATGCACCAGGAAGCTCTTACCTCGTTCGCCCGACTACAAATCCGTACTACAGCCCCTCTCCCGCTGCCTCTCACTGTTCGTTTGTTTACGCATCTGCTCTCTCCGTACTACCGAGGCACTACTACAAGTACTACTGCTGTAGTGCTGTCTATATCTTGGTCCAACAACGAACAGCAAGAAGAGGCAGAATCAGCGTGAATGCAATCAGGGCATCAGGTGATAATGCTGTGTGTATACGAGCACACCACATGAGACCAACCTAACATGTCGATACTTACCTTTGCGAGTGGGTAGGTGCCTCGATCGCACTTGTGCTGCAGCTCGTGATGAAGGATGTCTCCGTTGCAAAAGTAGGGTCTACAGCAGTGGCCCAAACTTGGCTTGAATCCAAACCAATGGGAATGATCCAAACCAATGTTGTGCGTGTCATTCCCATTGATCCAAACATCAAACATCCAAACGGAAAATCGGGAGTTTATGGAGGTTTGGAAGCCTGGTTGAATCGGAAGCAACCACAATACATCCCCGAGAGGTTGGTTTACGCACGACGCAGGGTTGCGGTGCTGTGGCGGCCATCACCCACTCGCCAGCCCACGTCTGCAGCGTCGCGTTCAGTAGCATGTCGTCATTGTTGGGGCTTGCCGGCTATGACTCGGATGGAAGCGATGGGGATGACGCTAACACCCACCAAGACACAGGGGAGGGTTCACCCGAAGAGGAACACAGCGGCAGAGACAACAGGAGCAGCGGTGGGGTGGTGGCGGGCGGCGGCGGCGGCGGCGGCAGCGGGAATACGGAGGAAAACTCGGACAGCCAACCAGGAGAACCGTTGGGATACGAGGGACTTTCTGATCGCGAAGTACGAAATAGAGTTTTGAGGGCGTCGTCCTTCGACGCTCCAGCCCCCCCATCGAAGGAGTCCAGGCAGTTTTTCATGCCCCTGCCGTCCCCATTGGTACGGCTTGACAACGCGTCTCCAATCGCCAGCTCCCCCTTTCTAGGGGATGACCCGCCAGATAACGTTTCAGGAAGCCCTGGAGTAGAAGATAGCTCGGGCGGGGGGGCGGACGAGGGGAGTGACGGGGAGGGGGATGGCGACGTTATCAAGCCGGAATACCGAGATATGCTGCCTCCTGAGGCAACTGCGCAGGCTAACCCCGCGCTGTGCGCGAAGATAGCCAAGCTTCTGAATCGGAAAGAGGATTTCACGAAGGTCATCAAGGGCAAGAAGGACTACGGGAATCCGGCCGTGCTTGCGCAGGTGAGGACTTTTTCGTACTGGACTGGTTGGGTCCTGGTGCAGATAAAGAGAAATCGATGATGCCGAGCAAATTGCGACGCTCGTGTTGGTGGCTGTTTGACGTGTGTTCGTACGTATTCAAAAACAGCAGTATCAGCGTCCCCTCCCGGACGTGGCTACTTCGTCGGGGAGTGGCGCAAGAACAAATTGAAAACGATGCCTGGTACAGCATTCGATATTCACTACCCGGTACTACTGTATCATACTCGTACACTTACCAGGCTTGACACAAATATCACGACGTTATGAAATATCTGGATATTGATGCTGTACGTCCCCGGTTGGTAGGTGGTCGGTGTGACCACTATTAGTAAGATCATTTTCGTTGGTTCGATTCTCACCGAGTGCACAGCAGTCGTACGTACGAGTAGTAGGGACTTTTTCTTGCATACAAATTGATTACGAAGCGGAAAGCGCGAGAGCGTGAGTTAGCAACTTTCGATGCAAATCGACGTGCAGAGAGAATGCTGAAGCCTATGGCCGGTAAAAGTAAGGGTACGTAGCGGAGGGGAGAAGGAACGACACCCGTGACCACGGCTTGTCCAGAAGATCGCTGAGGGGAAAACCTCGGAAAGTAAAAGTTATGATGAAAAAATAGGTACCAGGTATGTATACAGGGCCCCTCTCCGGGACGTGCCTAGGGGAGTGGCGCAAGTACGGTTTGAAAGCGATGCAGCATAGTACGATTTTGTATCATACGCATAGGGTACACATGTTCTGAAATATCTGCATATTACTGCTGTACGGACAGACCTGGCATTTTAACAAAGATCCATATTACCTGGCATGGTTTTTCGCGGCCCACACAACACACCGCCAACACATGCACAGCAGCACAGCAGAAGAGAGAGAGGCGGTGATGACAGATGACGGACCGCAGCCTCCGGTAAAGCAACTGCAGTAGCCGTAGCAATACACCACGGACCTGCGACACGCGCGTGGCGTGACCCGCTGCTGCTTGTGCTGCTAGGCGCGGTTCTAACGTTGTTTGCGGTCTTTGCGTGCTGTCTGACGTATACCTGGTAGATTCCTTGGTTGTGCCTCGGCCAACAAGCACAAATCGTCGGATATATAAGGACACTTGAAGAACTCATACCTGGTATTTAGTTTTGACGGCCCTTTCATTTTCGTCCAGAGGGTGCTTGGATCTGTCACACGGCGAGATCCCATAACAATCTGGGAGATAGGATCTTGAGGTTGGTAGGCTGTTCAGGTATTTTGGTTCCTGTTGGGATCAAGGAACGGGCGAAGACCCAACCCGACCTCTGACTCTAAGGGTGTGTCTTAACCCCCCCCCAGAGAGCATTGGAACGAGCGGAACGGAACGAGGCTGCTCGTGGTCATTCGTTCCGTTCCTATGTAAAAAAACGTGTTAGGGTCCATGCAGAATCCTGGGCCCCGCCAGCCGAATCGGCACGAACGGCATCTTTTGCACATGCCACAGCGAATTGGTGTCGACATCCATCTTCGGTGGTGTCTATCTGCATCAAATAATCTGGTATTTGTTCCCGTTCGGTCGGGCCGTTCGGTCCTCCCAAACAAGAAAAAGGAGTGCAACACTTACACTTCTTCCTCTTCCTAGATATACTGTTTTTCTCGGGCTGCACTGAATCTATTCGTTTCCCATAACCAATCCACACCAATTCATGCGGCAAATATTATTCCATTCGGTTCGTTCCAATGCTCTGTGGGGGGGGGTTAAGACACACCCTAACTCTAACCCTAACCCTGACCCCAAACCGCAGCCAAAACGGGGCAAAACTGGCCATAAACGCGGCTGCACCGCGTTTGCATCGAACCAGGAAAATTCTCGATTGCGCCGTGGTGCACATGCGCCCCCCCCTGCATGCCCCTAGCCGATAGCGCGAGAAAAGACCCGCGGCCAGAAGGGAGCAGCTTTGTGTTCCACGAATGAAGGCCATTTTGTCCATGATACGTATATACCGGTCTTCGCGAGTATATATCATGCGCGAGGACATACGAGGTAGAATACATGCCCGAGGCTACATACTACCTGGTACAATGTACCATTGGAGTGTTTGTATCTTACTTTTGTTGTCCTTGCAACCAACGCGGAATAAATCATTCGTTTATTGATATATATTATATTACGAGTACGCGAGTACGTGATCGATTTTGTTATCCCGCCATCTGCGGAGAACATGTGGGGCACAGACGCCTCGTTTCGGATGGGGTTGGAAACCTGCAGCAGCTGGCTCGCGGCCTGTCGCTCCCACCTCACCAAGCCTTTTATCTACACAAAATAGGTCGCACACATGATGCATGTGTAACGTACGGGTGTAAGTACCAGATACATTTTTTTTGCACCTTTACATGCTCTTCTCAGGCGGCCACGGATCTGTTGTCGCGCTTCCGGGTGCGGAGCACGCAGGAACCCCTCCCATTACACTACGGCACACGTCTTGGGGCCCAGCCGAGCTCCGTGGCGCGTGCTCTGGGCGTCTGATGTCGCACGAGCTGGCTCTTTTTCAAGAGATTGCCCCGCCTAGCCGACCTGGCCATGGTTGCTCTAAATGTTGTTTTCGTACGTGGGGTTAATTTTTTTCTTCGCTCTGTTGCCATCCTAGGATCGTAGGACCTATAGGATCTTACAACTTAAGAACTTTCCGGTAGTGCAGGAACACAAGCTCATAAAGAGCGGTGCAATTTCAGCTTTTTGCTGTATTTTTTGTCGCTGTGCTATCTGCTGCTGCTGTGTATCTGTATCCCGCCGTCGTCCAAGATGTTTAGTTGTGTGGCAGCCATGGGTGCAACAGCAGCTGCACTTCGAGGTCTTCCCTCTGGAAAAGCCACGAACGATGCTTCTGTGTGTTCGTGTGTGCGGTCCTGATCACAATCTGGACGATTTCAACCCACACCTCCTCTGGACTTGGAAAGCACCCGGGCAGTACACGGTCCAACAAGCGGTGGAACAACAGCTGTACAGTAGATAGGGGCGCCTGATTATGATGATGCTCCCCCTATTGAACTCGCGACACCTCCGGGATTTCAAGTCGACTACATCCGGAAGGGGAACCTTTTGTCATTAGCGGGCACGAGTAGTCACGAATCATGACACTGCTGTACTCCGGGGTGCCGATTCAATATTGATGGCATCAATCTCCCTGAAAGCAAGAACCTCCAATGCTCGAGGTTGCCGAGCGCATCACCCGTGACCCTGGTGGGTCTGATGCAGAAACGATGTTTACCTGGTACAGCGGTACTCGTAGCGCCGTTTGCTGGATCGTTTTGTTTGTTGTTCGGCGTTCCACCCACCCCTCCTACTAGTTGTAAGGGACAACCAGCCTACTCAGTCAGCGTCGACTATGTGAGGCTAGTAGATCATGTCTTCAAAACAACATTTCCAAGCACGATTTACACATCATCACAGGTTCCTCGAAGCTGTATTCAGTGCCTGGTACAGCTTACAAACGTTCTGACCTGGCGAGTTCAACAGAGTCAGGGCGGTGTGTCATCCAAAATCAAAGCATTTCGATATTGATAGGCACTCTTACGGGGGGCCATAGTTAATAGGACCGAATATTGTTAGTAAAAATGGTTAAATATATACCAGGTACCTGGTAGTTTTTTATGTATACCATAGGTCCTATTGACTATGGTCCCCCGTAATAGCTTTGTTGCCCGTTACTCGACAAGCTTCACGTCGCCATGACACCCCTCGGGTTGTCTTCAAAGCGTATGCGATATGTTGGTGTGCGTCAACGGATCAATGTTTTGGACTGCGCAGTACCCTGAACCCGGCACTCGCAGTTTTCGCAGAACTCGCGGTATTTTGCACCCGCTCCAGGGAAGGGTTGGCTAGTCCAGAACCTTCCTGCTTTGAAAATGTGACTGCCTTGCGAAATAACATTCGGGCTTGGTGTCGAATCGCCAAAGGCTGCCGTGGAAAAGTGCGCGTTTTCAAGCTTGTCGCTTGAAAGAAGCTTTCCCTTGACGATTCACTTCATGTACCAGTGCCTTGATTCTTGATTCGAAAATTGTGCTGCGCTTTTTTTTTGTCCTGGACTTGAATACTACCACCTGTAACGATTTCGTGACAGCAAACCATATAGCTGATCCACAAGAACACCGTCGCTTGAAGCAGCCTCTCCTGCCTATGCAGGGGGCGACCCCTTTTTGGGGTTCGTGTTCCTACGGCACACGTTAGTTGTACCTGGTACCTGTTTTATCGGCAAGAAGTACAGTATGTATTTTTTTTTCTGGGGCGCCTTTGTAAATACCTGAGTTATACGTAACTCTATGCTCTCCGTGTGGTGTGGGTGGTGTGTTATACCGGGGCGACATTCGACTATTAATACCATCGCCTTGATGTCTTAAGCTTTTTCGCTCAACAATTGCGTTTCTCGTGCTTTTCCAACGGTGCTCTCGTGGGCCGTGCCCAAGCGCAGATATCAACACGGTGACCTGTGGTGCCGTTGCCCCGTCTTGATCGTCGTTTTGATCTTGCGTTGGGAAACCACAGATCTGCCACTACTGCACTGTGGACGACAAAGGCACCAACTACCCTGAAGATCGCATGGTGCACCCGTCGGTCTACGACACCAAGGATTTCCACGATTCGCTTATGGCGGAAGAACGGAAAGCTTCACGCCCCGACGATTCAAAGGTTTGATCATGCAACGCTTCGGGTGTGCCGTTGTCGCGGTAACTCGTTGAATTTCGTCTGTCTGACATTTGGCCGTCGAAAGGCGAACCACCAGCGTAATTTTGCGTGTTTGCGAGTGCTCCCAGCCTACGGTAGCGCCGTGTCGCTTTTGAATTGGGGTGTCCTCGCTTGCGAACCAGCGCAAGTTACCGTGGGTAAGAAAAATCGTTTTTGGCACGCTTTCCGAGATTTTTTTTTTGCAGTTTTCCTTATTTTTTCTCACGTATGTGGCTGTTTTCCCTTCGCTGCACTTTTCAGCGCGCCAAGGCTGCAGCTGCGGCTGCTGCTGCGGCGGCTGCGGCTGCGGCAGTAGCGGCGGCTGGGCGAGCCGCTTCCGAGGCGGCCGGGCGGACTGCAACCGAGGCGGCGACGTCAACAACGACAGGAACAGCCCTGCCTCCGTCAGCGTCCAGTACCAAGCGGGGCAGCAAGTGGGGACTAGCTAGCAATCTTCCTTTCATGGGAAAGATGGCCAACACGCCGGCAGCCACAGCTGCGGCGGCAGCGGCGGCGACGGTAGCAGGGGCGGCGGCGTCAGCGGCAGCGGCGGCGGCGGCTGCCGCTGCGGCCAAAACGACTGCGGCAAAAGCGGCTGCGGCCAAAACGGGAGTGGCTAGCGGCAGGGTGGGGTTCTCGGCGGATCCAGCGGCCAGCTCTGCACGGACGGGGCAGGCGGCGATGTTGTTGAACGCGCAGGTTCAGCAAGCGCAGGCGGATAAGGAGGCGCAGCAGCGAGCGGAGGCTATCGCGAGGGTGCAGGTGGGTCGTCTACTTGGTTCGTGCTCTGGGGAGATAGATGCATATGCTGTAAAGCTCAGCTGCCTGCCTCGACTGCTGTTGGTGCGCAGTCAGGAGGATACCTGCTTGGCTGTCCGCCAACCTCTTCCCAAGGGTTTTGCACAAGGCCTTCGCTCTACAGTGCAGCGGTTGTGACGCCGCTATTTATACATGGTGATTTTATTATTGTAAGAGCAGGGCCAACGATATACGTTGCTCTACTGTTCCCTAGGTTTTGCCAAGTATCAGTACCTGGTACCAGTTAAGGTAGATGGTGTTAAAAAGAACGGTGCGCGATAGACGCCTTGAAGTGGCCCAACGTCTATCTGCATAAAGCTACTTCGTGGGTGATTCTTCTATTTCTGTGAAGGTGTTACCTACTGAGCTATAGGGGTAAAAAGATCGATCGATTACCCAGCCCAAGGTAATCCTTATAACACTCTCCCCCCCTCTAAACGGCGGGGTCTTTGGGGCGTCGGAACCGTATACGTACGTCCGCACGCTGACCTACCCGCTTCGTTTCATTACCTGGGGAACCAGGGAGATGTGTTTTTAGGTGTGCACGCGCAAGCGTTTCTGTAAAAGAAACGTTCGAAGTGAGGTTCGAACCCGTGACCTGGAAGACGTCAAATGTGAAGGTGTTACCTACTGAGCTATAGGGGTAAACGATCGATCGATTACCCAGCCCAAGGTAATCCTTATAACATTTCTACTGTGTTCTAGCAATAGCCTTGGGATCTAAGCGATGGGCGTCTGCGCAGAAATATTTTATATTGGCTGGGTAGGTATGGGTGGGTGAGTGCGGGCCAACACGTTCGCCTCTGTGCTCTCTTCCTGGGGTAGTTGGGGGAACGGATGGAGAAGAGTGGCACGGACAGAGGGAGGGGGAAGGGTGGGAAGGGATGCGTCTGCCAGCGGTTACAGCAGCATGCGAGCACTTGATATGCTCAGTTTTGTCGGGTAGTCTTGCCTCGTGTAGCCTCGTGTGTAGCTGAAAGGTCGTGATTTATATTTTTTCCTGAACCTGGAAATAATGATACTTTAGAAATAAACCGGTAATTCCCGTATTAAGGTGATGAGCGTCCGTATTAACGACGGTCGTAAAAACCGTAATTTAATAATATGAATCGTGATTGATTGAATCAAATGAATGGTAATTTGATAGAAATCCTCCCAGAGTTGCGGCTTGATGGTTGTGTTTCAACTACTGTATTTTAGTACTGCACTGCACAGAAAGCCAAGTATGACTCTAGTTCGAAGTGCTTTGAAACTGGCGCTTTTTTGCTGTCTTCCTGGTTTTGTTTGGGGGAACAGATGGAAAAGGGTGGGAAGGAAAGAGAGGGGGAAGGGAGAGGGTTGAAGGGGGGGAGGGATTGTCTCTGCTAGCGGTTACAACAGTATACGAGCGCTTACTAGGTACAGTTTTGTCGCGTTGTCTCCCTCGAGAAGCTTCGTGTGTAGCTGACTGGGACATGGGCAGCCCGGGTGCTCGTCCAAGAACTCGTGACCCAGCATTCCTGGGGGTGGGGTTTGGCTCATGCCAAGCGTCTCCGTGAGGGCTATCGATTTCCGCTGCGTGCTGTATGGGCGGCAACCGTTCGGAGCCGTTTTGAAAGAAAATGCGCGTAGTCTTGTAGGCACCGAAAGGGGGTGGGGACGAACGGACTACGTTTCATTTCCCCTGACAGAAGCCCTATAGGTAAACCTAGGGAATGCCCTGTTTATCCAAGCTTTTTGGATGTCTCAGCATTCCATTGCTTTTTGGAAGAGCACTCGAGTTGATGTGCATGTGATTGAAGCCGAGCGTTGGTTGGCTATTTAAAATGACACGTAATTTAGTGGTGCTACTTGCCGTAGCGGCGGCACCAGCCTGTTGCCCTTCCTTTGCTATTTGGACGTCAAGGAGGGCTTTACAAAGACCACGCGCGTGTCCGTGGCCCTTTCATTTCTGACAATATGTATTGCAGCTTGTGATCGAATCGGTCTTAATTGGGGGGATGAAGACGAAACCTCGACACTGCTCGCTGTTGTCCGTGGGTAATCGCTTATGCTAATACATCCCCCTGGCTTTTGCAGCTCGGTGCTCACTATCTCTCGTTTCCCGTTCCTCCCTCTGCCCGATGCATTTCCACGTCTGCTGGGCATGTTTTACGCCTTGGCAGCAGATGATTGCCAACAGAGTGGGGAAAGCTGCTCAGGAGCATCCACCAAAGAAGCCACGGCTGTCCTGACGTCCCAGCACCTGTGTACTACGACGGTGGTCAGGACTACATGTGCATAGAAGTAGTGCACTGCGCTAGAGTAGTTAGCGGGTTCGTTTCAGCAGCGTCAGTGTAATGGCAACCAGTAAAAAAAATGTTGGCTACGATTGGGGCCCTTACGATTGTGAGGTGGTGCATCATCGATTCACTGCTGTGTTTGGATTGGATGCGGACTTGACCGCCAATCGTTTTCGCTGTTGCGTGGATTGGATGCGGATTTGACTGGCAATCGCTTTCACTGCAGGAAAGAAGTTATGCACATCGTAGCCAGAAGGGGACCTATACGATCCGCTTTAGATGTGGTTGATAATATGTGTGTGTATGTTTTCAACATTAAATTTTCTACCCGTCAACACCCAGCGCAACCAGTGTCCGTGCCGATTCTTCAATCCTAGAGAGCTATAAGTTATGTGGTCACAAAACTACGCCACAGAGATACTACATTGTTATGAAGCAGAGAGAAGGCAATGCAATGTCATGTTATCATACTGGATACGACAGAGACTACATACACATTCTATGAACGAGAAAACAATAGGATCAAAAATTTGAAAAAAAAAAACAAGAGAAGGAAGGAGACAAGAAAAAAAATGTCGTGCCCCCCCCGCAGAGGATGTGGCAGATACTATAGAACGAGCGAAAGACGCATTACCAATAAACAGAGTAAGAGTAAGAACCAAGGGAAATAACAGGCAAACCAAAGCCCAAAAAAACTAAACAAAAAACACATTCCAGGTAGCCGCAGCAGTTTGTGGCACGAGTAGTATAGCCAGGTTCTACCTACTGGTCGGTCTGGTACCTTGCTACCCTGTCTGCCGTCTCCGTCCGCCTTTCGTCAACTATGCTCCACCCCTGGAGAGGATGCGTCAGACAGTACGAAACATCTATAGCGGGCCCGCCATCTACCCACACGTAGATGCTGGTGATGGTGACGATGGAAACGATGCGGTAGAGATTTTGTTGGGATACTGTCGCAAGTTCGAGATTTTGAAAGGCGTGACGTTTCAGACATGCTACCTACGGAATACGCACCTTGATGACACTTGACTTACACCAGGTACGCAACCCAAACTAACCCCTGGCACAAATGCCAGGGCCTTCCCCGGCATTTTTCCCACGGGATTGTACGGGATTCGTGATTGTCCCGTGATCCCGTGAAAAGGGCGAAATCTCGTATCCCGTAGTCCCGTGAAAAAACGAAATCCCGCTCCCTCACTAAAGAATCCCGTGATAAAAAACAAAGCCCGTTCCCGCCCTATCGCGTCCCGCGGAAATACTTCAAAGCCCGTTCCCGCACACACACAAATCCCACGAATCCGGTTCCCATACACATAACTCCCGCGATACTGTTGATATCCCGAATTCCTTGAATATACCATGATGTCAAAATGCCATCCTCCCGCAGAAAGATAGACTGATATGTACGATATACACGGAAGTGCCAAGTCACGGGTTCGAAACTCCGGCCGAGCATTTTTTCTCAATCCTAGTTTGAGCCCCCTTTTTTTCGTGTTCGAGAGCGAGATAGGCGGAGAGACGGTCAGAGCACGGAACACACGACGCACACGCACGGCCCTGACCGACTTATTGTAGCATGGACACTAACGAGGCTATTGCTATCGAGGTAGCAGAGCCTGTTGCGGGCCAAGAGTTCGTGGGCGTCCCGTTGAGTCCCGTCGTTGCTGCATCCCGCCCGGGGAGTCCTGCCGTAGCCGGATCCCACACAAAAAAAAAAAAACAAGTTCAGTCGTGGATGCATCCCGTCTTGAGACTACCGCGGTAGCCGAATCCCGCACGAAACATTGTTCAGTCCCGTGGTTGCCGGATCCCGTGCAAACAATACCGTGACGTCCCGCGGTATATTAATCTCGCGGGGTGTGGTCCCGAGGACGAAAACGGGTCCCGAGGAACACCCTGGAAAATGCCGATAACTTTCAGGTAGAGGGCGTCGTGCACTATGGGAAGGACATTGCGGACACGCTGGGGGGGGGGGGGGGGGGGGGGGGGATATGCGGTGCCGAACGTTCGTCTAGTCTTGCGAACTCAGCATGGTCGAACGGGGAAAACTGTTTTCGGGAACCAGCAAGTAATGCAATGCAGGCAAACATCGTTTTTGGGCAAGTTTTAAACGATTTACATGGAAAAGGTCAGGACCCATTCTCACGGCTGCCATTCCACTTGTGCAGCCCTGAAAGAAATACAAACTCAGCGTCACATACATGCGCGTTCCATTTCAAGTTCGGGGATCCATGCGAAACGGATATTTCGCTCGTCGGAGCGCAAGTATAAGCAATACGCAGCGATCGTAGGCCGCAGGCAAATGCCGAATCCCGGAACCATTTCAGGACGCTACGTAGCGCTCCGTTGGTAAATTATTGCCGTTGAAGCGGGGCGCGGTCGTTCTGAAACAAGTTACACGGCACAGCCAGAGCAAACGTAATACAGGGAGCGAATGTAATACAGGAAAGGCCTTGCACCCATCCGTCCTCGCAACCCACTCGCAAACAACAACTAGCTATTGATCTAACGATCGCTCAGAGCAAGATGAGTCGTGTACTATGTCTTCACGAAGTCGCCTCACCCCTCCCCACCCCCCCCCACCCCACGCCTGCTAAGAAGGCGCTGTGCTCCGCTTTTTCTTCAGCGCCTTCCGTTGCCTCGGGTTAAGTCGCCGCTCGGTCTTGACCGCCCCTATCCGGCTCAGCTCGTCCAACGAACGCAGCACAGAAACGCCACCCCTCTTCTCCGCCGACAGGCCTTCGAATACAGCCGAGGTGTGGCTCCCGCAATGCACGTACCACACGCCAGAAAACGGGGAGTCAGCGTGTCCTGTGCCTTCAGGATGATCAAACGAATATTTCGTTTCCGGAACAACATAAAACGGCTCGCCACCCGCCCCTGCCGCCGGTCCTAGCACCGCCAACCGATAGTAGTCTTTCGTTGCGACGTAGTTCGGGACCAGCAGAAACCAGGGTTTACCGGATGCCTTGCAGTATTCCAGGCAGCGCTTCTTGTGGTCACCGCTGTAGGGGGGGTTGGTGACGAGCACGTCGTGCTGGGGTTGCCTGTTGTTTCTGATGACCTCGTAGAAGTCTTGGTTGTGGTGCTCGACTTTCGGGAAGCCCAGCTTGGCCAGGAGACGGGGTGTGCGACCTGCGCAGAACTGCACGAGAGAGAAGCGCAGGGAATGTCGAACCAGACCCATTCGTGTGTATTTCAGGCGTCTATGCGCTCGTGTACGTACTGCATTCTACCCAGCAAAAAAAGAGCCAGCGTTACGTGTTGTAGAGAGCTGACGATGCTGACGTACGAGCACGTACAACAGCCGTGCGTGGTTGTAATACCATGCGTGTTCCTTGTGTGTTCAACGTATCCAACGTGTGCAGAGGGATCGAACGGGAAGCTGTGTACCTGGTATTGTACGTACATCCTTCCATATTTTCTCGACTACGCTATCCCACCTCATTCCAGCTCGCCCTTTTGTTTCTTTCTCCCACACAACTCTATCAATTATGGCTGACAACCTCTTTTTTGACACGTTCCTTACTTTATATAGCCATTTCAGCTTCCTCGTGCCTCTATTCGTCTTGAGTGGGTATATTCCCAGTTCCGCTCTTAATTATGTATTACTATAGTCGTGTTTGAGCTTCTTAGTATTTTTTAGACGCTGTCATCTGTGTACTGTTTCCAACTGTTTTACGAACTTCTCGTTCCCTTGCCATATTTCTCCTGCATATTCTAGTTTTTTTACTATCACATTCATCAGGATATATCTCTTGATCCTAGTTGGGGGGGGGGGGGAAGAGACTTAGCGCTCGCCGAGGGTGTGTCTTAACCCCCCCCAGAGAGCATTGGAACAAGCCGAATGGAATATTATTTGCCGCAGGAATTGGTGTTGATTGGTTGTGGGAAACGAATAGATTCAGTGCAGCCCGAGAAAAGCAGTATATCTAGGAAGAGGAAGAAGTGTTGCACCCCTTTTTCTTGTTAGGGAGGACCGAACGGCCCGACCGAACGGGAACAATCAGCAGATTATTTTATGTAGAAGGACACCACAGAAGATGGATGCGGAAAAAATACCGTTCGTGCCGATTCGGCTGGCGAGGCCCAGGATTCTGCATGGACCCAAAACACGTTATTTTTAGATAGGAACGGAACGAATGACCACGAGCAGCCTCGTTCCGTTCCGCTCGTTCCCATGCTCCTTGATGGGAGTTAAGACACACCCTGACTAGGGAGAGTCTGCTGCTTCGTTTCGGCGTTTACCGATGAAGAGGAGCTTGCTGTTTCGTTGTTCATATTTACGAGGGTCGTGAGGTGTCGTTCAAAATGGCTCCAAAAACACGAACAGCAAAAAAAGTGCGAGAGTCATGCTTGGTAGGAAGTGCACCAGAAAATGAAAAAAGAGGGACATACAGTACAAGGTCCGAATTTCCTTTAGACACCCGGGATTTCATGTGACCTACGATTTGTTGTGATGGGTGCCAGGCACCTCGTACCTGGTATGAGATACTTGGTACTGCTGTACTGGTACTAGATACTGTATGCGAGTACTCGCAGGAAATCACAGTTGATGTTAATACAAGGTGGGCATCAGTGGGAGGTTATCTAAGGCTGTTGCCTCACACACACGCCACGTGTTTATGATGTCTGATGCCGTATATATTACCCGACGCACCCAGTCCGAGAATAGTAACTCCCGCTCTCACTCACGTAAGGGTCCCAGATCCGGAGATGCTGTCTCTTCTTCCCCAGCAATTTCGCCAGCAAAGCCAGTGCTCCTTCCACATCTCGGTAGGCTTGAAGCGGGGTCTCGAAATGGTCACCATACTCAGTCGGAAACGGGTGGGTGAAAACGCTATTGGGCTTCCCTCCAGCAGCTCTTTCCCGGGGCCGCTTCTTCCCGGAGACATCGGCTGCCTCTTCGGCTTTTGTGTTGATGCTGATATGGCCCTCACTGGGAGGTGTGCTGGCTTTGCTGGGTGTGCAATTCGTCGATGACAAAGATGCAGCTTTGGCAAGTTTTTTTCGACGTTTCTTGGGCCTGGAAGGTGTGCTGGGTGTGCTGGGTGTGCAGTTCGTTGATGACACTGCAGCTTTGGCAAGCCTTTTTCGGCGTTTCTTGCGCACCTTCTGCCGTTCTTTCACGGCTGAAGCTGCGTGTGGCTGTGTGCCATCCCCTTCCATCTTTCCCAGCCAACAACACACTGGGCAGCGGATGTTAGGCAGTGTTAGGCAGGCTTGTGCTCACGGAACCACCTCAATGTGCAGGATAGAGGTCCCCTCACCCTCTTTACAGAAAGCCTTTTCAAGCCATATAACTCCTTCTCTACCCCACCATCCCTGACTCCACAACCTTCCACCAATCTATTCACGTGACTGGAAGCAATGCAGCGTGTGGCAGTAGCAGCTCTGGGGCGGGCAGTGTGCCTTTCGGCGCGGCGGGTGGGATTAGCTACGCGGGGACGATCTATTGGGCTTCAAAATTCATGGCAGCAACCTGCCGCCAGCGTGAGGCACTTCCACTTCTCTAGGCCTGTCGCAGCTGGTGCAGGAGACGTGAGTGGGGGATGGGGAATGGCGCAGCACGCAAGCAGTCCGCATGGGCTGTGCAATCGCGTCGCATGACAGAGCGGATTTACTGTGCAGGGATTGTATCATTCAAATAGGCGAATTGAGTCGAAACCGATGGGCAGCCTACATCCTGCGCCGATACTCCTCCAAATATAAGTCTGTCTTCCGTAACAAAATGGTCGATCGCTTGCGTGTTGCCTGACTGCGGGCCATAAAATCACAGTATAAATCTAACGCGTGTTGAGCAACCTTGTGTGGAGGCGTCGACCGGTGCTCCGTGTGTCGTCGGTGGTATGAACAGCTTTCGTTGCTAAATGGCTGGTGACCGGTTTTTCGCCTTCACACTTACATACATCTTGGGCGGCCGTGAACGTGACCCGATCGAAACTCCAGAAGCAGGTTGTATGATACCTTGTACTTCGTTCGGCTTTGTGTCTGAAGAGGGTACGAGTTTAATATTAATACCTGGTACGTAGTACCAAGGACTTTCGAAAGTATATTCCTGTGTGCAACTTGCATTGGTTCAAGAGGCAAGAGTACCAGGTAAACATTTGTGTATCGACGCCCCGAACGCAAAAGGTTGAAAGGTTGCTCCATGACCTATCACACTTCTGCTGTGTGTTGTGCAGGCTTCTCTGTGTTGCTCGTGTGGACATTTCTGAAACAAGTTCGACAAATCTCGTGTGTGTTCGATGCTGCGCTGTTGTGCAGACGTTTCTGGACAGGGGCGACGCAACAGCTCGCATCTTGGCCGTGGTAAAGGGCTTTGAAAAGGTATGCCACTTGTTTCGACGCTTGCCGCGACGCGAACGCCTCCGAGAGAACAAAGAAAAACGTAGTTGAGACTTCAGCAGTTACTCTGTACCCTGGTAGAGCTGTGCGCTTTGCCAGTGCCAGTGCCATCTTGCATCGGAGGTTCTTGGTAGAGTCATGGAGTTTTGAGAGATGTGAACTCGCCCTCGATGGGGTGCCTTGTGTTATCCTTACACAGCAGTACTCGGCAGTATGGGTCACTTGCGCGTCAAGTGTTGGTGCGCGGGTGCCCTTCTCGCAACATTTGCACTGTAAAACATGTCTCGCCGTCAGTTGATATTTGCACTGTAAAACAGGTCTCGTCGTCAGTTGTACCTTTTACTACAAGCAACTGCAGGGAGGGAGTGTGTACTCGTATTAGTAGAACCAAAACCCTCTTGGGACGTGAGAGGGGGAAATGGACGATAAAAATTGACGGTTACAGCGACGGGCACTCCACGGTCGAGGTAAAAACGATACGAACTGGTTTCCGAGCTACGATTCAACAGTTCGCACGGCACGGACAACGTGATCCTACCCTTCCTACTGCTGGGCGCTCACGCTTCTCGTAAACGGTGGATCTCGCGAAAGTTTCCAACCATTGTTTCGGTCTCTATCTCGAGGTCCCCACGGGGTTAATAGTTGGAGTGCCGTCTGCAAAACAAACGCCTTTACAAAATGG
The DNA here is from genome assembly GCA_031213475.1 of Nereocystis luetkeana. Lineage (NCBI taxonomy): Eukaryota > Phaeophyceae > Laminariales > Laminariaceae > Nereocystis > Nereocystis luetkeana. Next base: position 4,708,327 of record JARUPZ010000032.1, read on the forward strand.
TCCTGTTGTCCCTCGGCCACTACGAGTACTCGTAAATGGGTTGGTTGTTATTAATGGTAGGAAAAGGAGAGTTTTGGGGGGGAAGCTCACTACTACCGAGAGGAGTCGCCGACTTACATGCTTTTCAAGAAGTGTGGAACACGCACGGCCGACTTATCACACAGCTTTCAAAAATGAGTATCAACCAATCAATCGGTTGAACTCACAGCTCGCGTGAATAGTTTTTTCAAGCAACGGAAGGTTTTGTTTTTTGTTCCTGCAGGCACCTAAAGTATTACGTGTGATTTATTCGGACTGGCGATTTTAGTTGCTTGGTGAATCTCAGTAGGAATGCTGTACCCGGAGCAGTACCTGTAGGTCTTCTCTGCACCACGTTCCAGAAGATGCCTTGGCCTTTCGTTGCCGAAAAGTGCGAAATGGCACCCCTAACGAATGGGATGCATCCCTGCAAAACGCGAGCCACCCTTTTGTTCGGGCCGCCAACTCATCGCTACTCGCCCAGCACTACCGTGTAAGGGCTGTTGTTCTCGGAGAGTCTTTTTCCTCGTCTTTAGGCAATAATTTCCGAATTCGTGAAATTTCTCTTTCCTGATTTTTTGCCCTGTCAAATCCACATGTCTGGAAATGGTTTTGCAAATATGGAAATTCTTTGGAAAAAATTGACTCTCCGATAACATCGGCCCTAACACGCAAGATAGTACACACGCCCTTGGACGAATGTCACAGCATTTTTTTTTTTTCGACAACGGGGAGGGTGAAAACACCGAGCGACGCGTCTATGGACAGATCTCGAAAAGGCCTTCCCAAAACCGCCGTTTTCGGTGGGTGCGCCCCATTCAAGGCATGGATCGGAGAAAATCGGCTCAAAATGTAACCCAGGGAGTGTGTTGGTCTTGCGTGCAATACGGTATGTAGACGGCTGCAGGGGCAATAGTTCCGTTTGTTACTCCAGAGTTGCTGCAATGCTCGTATATACGTAACTTCCGGTTGTGCGCAGCACAACAACACCGCTCAGGCAATGATCTCCATACTGCAGGTTTCTATCAAAACTACACTGCGGTGCCCAAAAAAACAGCCGGTAGAATCCTTCTCGAGATTTGTGCGATAAGAGTGACTCGTGCAAACGCGAGCGGACTTTTGTGCCCCATGTTGAGATCGGACGTGCAAACGCTTTAACCCTTTATCGTAAAAGGCGTCCTGTGGAAATGTGTCTGAAAACTGCAGCCTGTTATGTTAGACTCTGAAGCACTGCGACAGACCAAACACTATACATAGATGGACAGTAATATCACACGAATCTTTTACGTATGAGAATTGACGAAATTTTCGGTCTCACATCTGAGGGAACTTTTCTTTTCAATTTTTTATCGACGTCGATCTGTCCAGGTGGACCCGACGAAGGTGACGGACGCAGCTACCTTCAAGGAAGACCTTGCTCTCGACTCGCTGGACGCTGTAGAGGTGGTGATGGCCATCGAGGACGAATTCACCATCGAAATCCCAGACTCGGAGGCGGACAAGATTCTTAGCATCGCGGACGCTGTGGCCTACATCATCTCGCACCCTGCCGCTAAGTAACTCACACCAGCTAGGCAGGATGGGCAGGAACCGGGCCTAAATGGAAACGGGGAGAGGGGGGTGAGGGGGAGGGCGTTTACAGCATGTGTGTTTTTGTAGGGTGCCTGCTGTGGGCGCTACTCCGTGGGTGGGGGTGACATTGGCGTTGTTCAGGGAACGGGCAACGTTCGGGTGTCCTGTTCTGGTCGCGCCGATTGGCGCCATGGGTACCATAGCGTCGGCAACGGATCAGAAGACACTCAATGCTTACGCACGCGCGCACGTCCACCGCCTTGACAATACTGGGAGAGGCGCAGGGTTGGTTCTTCGGTACCGCACTTGCCGGATAGTCAGGGAGACTGCTGTTTGAGCAGGAGGTTGAGATAGGATGCACGGCGCACGTAGGTTGTCCGTGTGTGAACCAGTCCTAGTGGTGTCCTCACCGGACATTTCACCGGCCGGGAAGGTGGTCTTGCTTGCGTCATTGTAGAGCCGTTGAGTCGGTACCGCTGTACCATTTGACGTGACGATGCGATATACGCGATGCCACAGCGGAGTACATGAATTGCGACGGTAGTTGCCGTGCCATGCAGTGACAGACTCCGTGCTCTGGTTGCGAGCGTGCTAATGTTTTTACTGTTTTCTCGATACTCGTGGGCGCAGAAAACCGGCAACTGAACCTTGAATTTTTTTTTCATTCGGTTGCTAGCCACTCCAAGTAGTGGATGCCTTAGTTGATGGAAATTGTACCTAGCCGCCGTGGAGGTTTGACGTCCCTATCCGTGTTACCGCAACCGAGGCGTTACCTCCTTCTGCGTCTGATGTTGAGCAGAAGTAGGTAGTGTGTGCGTCATGGCATCGAAGGGTGCCTCGATCATTTTTTCGAACCCTCGTGCGGAGAGCTGCCAGAGTGTTGCCGTTCAACAAGGCGCTCGACCCTTGTTTTTGATGGATCACATGGGAAAGAAAGACGTACGGCGGAAAAAAAAACAAGTTCGCGGCGATGCACTCGCCGCTTTTATATAGACTATGCCACTTGCCCTACAAAAGTCTGCAACCACCTCCTCTTATCAACGCGTTGCCCCCGCGCAATGCGTTACTGCCATGCGCATGTCTTCGAGGAAACGAGGTTTTAGCGGTGGCACTGTGAGGGTGGCCATTGGCGTCAAGATAGGGGAGGCATGGCCTGACGGCGAAGACTGCTATCGCTTAAACCGCCCAGGTGCACTGAATGACTTAGTACCTAGTGGGGGGAACGTGTACGATCTACTAGACGCCAGTTTTGGTTTCCTTTGCGGTACCTTGGAAACTGCACTCTCGTCAAGTACATGCACTGCATCATGCAAGCCTCCGTAATTGCAGCCCTTTGCCAACCCCCGGTCGTTCCCCCCAGCTTCCTCGATGCAACAGCTAGACTCGTCGACTCCCACTCCTAAGTCTTTGGTGCTATTCACAGTTGCGCCAGGCTTTCTTCTGCCCGCGCCATTGGGCGTCGACACCCCACCCGAACTTGGAACAACGTCAGGAGGCACCACGGCCATTTTGGGCGATTGCGGGTTTCCGCGCGAAACATCATGTGATGTGGAAGCTGCTCGGCGCGAGGCTTCCCTGCCGGCAACCAAGCCTCGCTTGTCCGGCAATACGCCGTTGGCCTGCCGTTCGTCCTTCATTTGCACCACGCTTAATCGTGGATTGTCTGGTAAGATGCCGTTAAGGCGGCCGATCTGCTTGAGGACGGTCTTGTACTTCTCCTGGTCTTGAACGAATTTTGGCAGGGTAACCAACGACGGGCGCACAATACGCTTCACTCGCCCTAACTTGCTCAGTGGCACCTATAGGTGATTCGGGGTAACCAAACATTGTACAACAGAGCGAGTTTATGAATAGCACTAAAAAGAAAAGGAGTTACAACTAAATGCGGTCATCGCTGTAAGGTGCTATTTTCAAGTTTTGCTGACACCTCCCAGCCGTTTCTCAACAAGTCGATGTACCAGGTATGCCTCGTTTCATTCTGCACTATTCCCGCTGGCATTTTTCATGTGGGCTACGTATGCGGTAGAGGTACGTACTCGCGGCAAATCATGCAGCCACCGGTGGCTTCGTTCAGTAGTACTTCGCACTGCTGCATTGGCTTCCGGTACGTTGCCAATCCCATTGTGTTGGTCACAGTGTCCCATTGTGTTGGTCACAGTGTCCACCCACGTATAATAACAGTAGCCGCGTCTAGCATTTCAGAAGTTCACGAATCGAATTATATCTACCTTCCCAAATCGAAACGAGGGTTAGGGTTAGGCCAAAACGAACGTTTCTACCTGCCACGCCCAATTATAGTGAAACGCATAATAATGCACTATTACGGGGGACTATAGTTAATCGGACCAAATATTGTTAGTAAAAATGTTTAAATATATAGGTTTTTTATGTATACCACAGGTCCTATTAACTATGGCCCCCCGTAATAATATTAGTGAATCACTCACCCGTCCTGAGTAGAGGATATGAAAGTTGATCCCGTCAACCTCTCGAAGAATGTCCACTGCCCCCTCCAGATAGACCTGCCCTTTGCCACACGACCCCGGTTTGTCTATTTCGGCTGTCTTACCCTTCGTCCTGATGCAGTACCTGTTGTTTTGATTGTTTGAGAGGTCCGTGAGTCGTGCCAAGATGACGCAAGGGGGGGATCTAATTTTCATCAGGTCCCTCATATGTACCTGTACACCGTGGAGAGCTGTACTGGAGACCGAACCCAGCATCCGACATTGAGAGGACATCCTCCACAGGCAGGGAAAACAGTGAAAAAGGAAGCTACCGCAAAGGCACGGGGAAAGTGCCGCATACAGGGCAATGGGCGACATGTGATGAGATTATGGTGGTACCCACGCATCGTGGCATCCCTACTTCGTACACATATTTACCACGTTGGATATAGATGTCAGGTTCGTGTGGTTCGACCTACGATGTCCTTACAGTCCTTACAATTTCGTCCCGAGTTGTGTACTACTATATGGCACATGTGAGGATTTGTGAGCATTCAGAGAAGCGAGAGTAGCGTAGTGGGATCATCCGCGGTATAGGGGTGGCACCGGTGGCATGGGAGAGCAAGAAACGCCTGCACACTGCAAACACCCTTTTTGCCCCTTCCCGTAGGGTGCCGACATCAGCGCTTACCAGTACCGCTTCGCAGGACAGCGCACGTATTTGAGGAGGTGCTTATGAAGCTCGCCGAAACCCATTTCCTGTCCTTTAACGGCGCAGTAGTATAGTATCGCTGCACTCCATAAATGTCGTGTCTGGCTTGGGTAGCACAGCAAGGAGTTCAGCGTGGCCAGCCCCTCCTCCGTTCTGAGGCGCTCTCGTCCGCTTGAGTTCAGCCCGTACGTATCGCGATTGTTTACCCATACCTAAAGCGCGAGGTTTTGCGGCCAGGCAACGTAACACAGAGGTGGCTTTGAATGACAACACATGGTGGGAGGGGTGGTTCGGATGCTGAGTATATACCAGGTATGAGTTATGACTGAAAACCATATGCCAGGTAACAATACAGTAATATTGTTACGACCCAGTATGTCCGACTGCACTCGCACGAATATACAAGTACGTACTTTTTTCTATACTTTTTATTTTTTCCTCGTCATTCTTCACCCTTTTTGCCTACCCCCCTCAGTAATCAGGACTAATTATGATCAGTAAAAATATTGTAATGGTAGGTTTTTCTGTGTACGATGGGTCCTGATTACTATGGTCCCCCGCAATTGTCGTAACTCAGATCCGGGATCACATAGCAGGCTCTCTCCTCCCCACAACATACACGGTCCGTGCTTTGCACTTCTATTTCGAGAAGACTTCAGCCCTTTCGTCCCTCGTCGGCTTGCGTCGAGGGAAGCAGGTAAAAGAAAGTTATGTTTCGTTCATAGGAACGAGGTAAGGCCGAGGGAGCGAAGCGAACGAGGCTGTTTTTTGCCCATATATATGCAACAAAGCCTCTTGATACCGTGGTGCGTATACAGCCTTCCGCAAATCTGTCTCTGTCTGTTGTGTACCAGGTTTTGCTTGTCTGTATGTAACATTCGTGAGTTTTAGTGATTGCGAGAGCTGTAGGTAATACTATACGGATTGTACAAACCCGGTATCTACAGAAGAGAGCGAGCTGAGACTAGCGCGTGGGACTTGTTTCGTGGCGAGTCGTTTCGAAGTGGTCGCGGTCGCTTGGTTTCTGCGGTTTTGGTGCACAGGTGTGGTTTGAGTGCGGCGGAATTTTGTCAGTTTTTACTACCAGGTACCCTGGTACGTTTTTTCCTTCGAACGCACACGACCTACTCGTACTGCCCGCTGCAAGTATGAGGCATCCTTGCCCGATTCCCCTCTCTACTTACAGTCGTAAACCCTAACTTCCCGGCGTTTTTCGAAACGTACTCCCCGACATTAGGCCGACATTCCCGTCATTAGGCCTTCACCAGGTACCAAGTACACAATAAATAACAGTATACGTAACGAATCAAGCGTGCAACCTTTGATACCTGGGCGTGGTCGTTGACGGCACGAACAGCGTGCGTGCAGATCTCGTGGTCTGCGAAGGACATCAAGCTTCTAGAGAAGCTCACTCCTGCAAAGCTACTGCTTATCCATAGCCTCAGTTTCCGCAGGGTGGGCTCGTCTCGCCGCCCGTACTCTTGCAGCTTTCCACCGCTACTGAGTCCTTGCGCCCAACAAATCTGAAGCTTCCCCGGGACGTTGTGATGCCTGAGATACTTGTCGATGAAAGCTTCCGCTTGGTCTCTGTCTATGCTCTCGCCACGAGTTTCCTTGACTAGCTCCTCCAAGCAGCCCCATTCCCCCACGACACGATCCAGTATTGCCGTTGCGATGCCCATTAGCTCGACCCGCACAGCTTGCATCGGACGAACAAGGGAAGCCTGGACTTTCTCGTGACTGCCCTTAAAGGACAGGACAGGAACGGTGCCGTGATCGAGGAAGCTTCGCATTTGCACATCTGCGTCACGGGGTTCAGTCGATCGGCACAGACCCTGACTGGTAACCTTGACCTGCAGTCTAGACCTTTGCTGGCTGCCATTCAAGAGCGCGCATCCTCCTGCAGAGACCGGCCTCATTCGAGAGCGGCGACTCTTCTTGCGGTTGGTTGCAGGGTCGGGTGTTCACGTTCGGCGAGTTGGTGATACTGCAGTACAAAAGTACTTACCACGTATGTAGAAAGCCTGGTGAGTAACTACCTACAGGCCTGCCCTGCTGGATCGGAGCGCATTACCGGTACTATGATACCGAGACACGGAAGACTAGCCTCGCGGTATTTGGTGCGCTTTATGTACGTGTTCACGGTAACACGACAACATCCTCAGTCGGGCGCCTCATACAGCACATCGCAACACGTACGTGCGGTTCGAGGCAGTAATTTTCCTGCCGGCCTGTGCGGCAACTGTGTTGCCTTCGCCTTTACGGTGTACCGGCTGCAAGGCTTGATGTCAGGCAACAGGTGGGATAAGTGGTGGGCACTAACGGTGAGGCTGCCGTGAGACTACCGTGAGCAGAGCTGGGAACGTTGAGTTTTGAGTTTTGAGTCATGAAACTGGAAGAAAACAAAGACTCGGGCAGGCTATTCGTCTGAAACGGCACAGGCTGTGCCGACTTTTTTGCCGTTTGCTCCTACCAGGTACACTCCTCAGTCCTACAAGCACGATAGCGCGATATACTCTCAAAAAAACAAGCACACACAACGGGATGATCTTGTAGATAGGTTGGTGCACACAATCACACACTCCCCCCGCACCAGCTACCCGCACGTATGGTGCATGCAAGCACGGCTACACGATAAGCTAAACGACAAACAACGATGCGGGTCAAGGCAAAAAAAGTAGCTCCGACGTACGACACTCCCTTCACACACGAAAGCGAGCCATGGGGAGCAAGGACGCTCCTACCCGTGCAGCCGCGTCACCCAGATATCGCCGCAACAGCCCCCGAAGGCAGCAGCAGCAGAAATACATCCGCGGAACGGAGAACGAACGGGTCTCCTCAATCACCTCTGAAAGTGTCCGTGGTGTCGTACAACGTTCTGGCAGACTCGAACAGCGTGCGGGTCCAGAACTGCCCTCCGTCGGTGCTGAATTGGGGTCGACGGCGAGAAATCCTTCTCAAAGAAATATTCAGTGTACGGTGAGGGAGGTATTTATTATCGATCATATTTGTATCTGGCCGGATTTCCCTCGACTCCGGTCCAGTGGTGCTGCGAATACCAGCACTCGTACAGTCGTACGTACTTTCTTTTCCTTTTTTCTTTCGTTCTTTTCTTTTCATCATTACTTTTACTTTCCAGCCCAATGTGTGGTGGAACCCGGCCATCGTAGTAAGGTAATGGAATGCAGGTATTATCGGAACTGACTGGCTAGGACGGCAGCTAATAATTCTCTTGTTCAGCAGACTTTTTTCGTGTTTATTGTCGTTTTTTCCTCCTTATGATGAGAGAGAAGGGAGCTGTTGAGAGTGATTCGATAGGGGCCTGATTCAAGGCATCACTTTTCCTCTCCTTCTACTATCCCGCTATTGCGGGGGACCGTAGTAAATAGGACCTATGGTACACAAAAAAAACTATATATTTAACAATTTTCATTAACAAAATTTGGTCCTATTTACTACGGTCCTCCGGAATAGACGGATGAAGACACTTATCGGAGGAACTTTCCTCGGGCGCTTGTCTACTCCTCTCCTATCGGCTACCTGGTACTTGTTTCCTGACTAATGTGCTGCAAGCGAAACTGCAGAGCCCCAGGAATACTCTTGGTTTGTTACAGGGCTTTGATACTACAGCGAACCCAGGACCATTCTATAGTCCAATACTACTCCATATATATCACATTAGCCCACCCTGAATAGTCGTATATGCAGACCACACGACGATCAATGGATGACACCGGAATCATCCGAAAAGACCGGAAAGGAGGTAGAAGATGCGGATATTCAAAGCAACGAAATGAGGCGAAAAAAATCCCCACACCTCGTAGTGAGGCCTAGGCGGCACGGATGCAGGCACTATCGGGACTGGGTAGGGAGGTTGATTTTCTTGTTCAGCAGCCTTCTTTTTGTGTTGTCGTCTTTTTCCTCTCCATGATGAGAGAAAAGGGAGCTGTTGAGAGTGATTCGATAGGGGCTTGATTCAAGGCATCAAGCCCACTTGTGTGCTCGTTCTGCTAACCCACTAGACGGGTAAAGACACTTGTCCGAGGAATTTCCTCGGGCGCTTGCCTACTCTCATCCTATCGGCTATCCTAACCATTGTACTGAAAAGGAAACTTCAGAGCCCCGGGATACTATTCGGATGTTACAGGGCTTTGATACTACGGCTACCCCATGACCATTCTATAGTCCAATACTACTCCATACCACATTAAGTAGTAGGGGGTTTCACCCTCAGCGGTCTTCTGGACAAGCCGTGATCACAGTCCCTTCTCCCCCCGGTACGTGGCTTCGTTTTTATCGCGCATGTAGGATTCTGTAAAGTGATGGCCGAGGTAAGGGTAAAGGGGGCGCAGGTGTATCCGGCAAGTGGGAAGCAGTGCTTCGCTTCTTCTGAGTTAGATATTCTTTCAGCATTCCCACTGCTCGTTGATTTTCATCGAATGTTGCGCTCTCGCGCTTTCCGCCAATCATTTTGGAATCAAGAAAAAGTCCCCACGAGTATGCACTCGATGAGACTCGAACACAAGAAATTGATCTTAGTAGGCACGCGCACCACCTACTAAGCCACCGGGGACGCCGGCCATGTATCTGAGTAGCGCTGTGAAGACCAGTAAATACTGTGCATAGGTATGTCGTCAATAGCAATCAAACCAATAAAAAGTCCTGGTCGAACATCGGCTTTAATTTCGAGAAGACGAGCAGATGTATAGCAGTATCGGTACAAATGATGCACGGTATCAACTGCTGCAATCAGCAATCATACGCACCTGTTTATGACGAGCGCTCGTTTGTTATTACAGCAATAGCTGTTGTTGCAGACCGATCGATTACGGCGACTAATGCGCGATGTTCGTTAGACGGGGACCGACCCGTCCAGGGGGCAATCCGTACCCAACGATCAGGCGAACCCATCTCGCCTCGCCGTTTTGCACATCCTGTTGCGATCTCATTTTTTCATGAACCGCCACCTCAGAGCCGACGTGCTGTGCCTCCAAGATGTCGATTCGTTCCATCAGTGGTGGGGGCCACAGTTATCTGGCGCCGGATACGACAGCCTGTTCAAGCAAAGGACCAGTAGAGCGGCAGTGCACCGAGATGGAGTCGTGATTGCCTGGAAGCGCGACGTCTTCGATTTATTACGAAGCGAAGAGATGGAGCTGAACAGGTCAGAGAGAGAAGTGCTACAAGGTAGGCGTTTGGTCAACCTTTAACCAGTGGCCCAAGGGACTAAGACCTCAACAAATGGCGTCTGTCGGCTGGATATGGGCCGTTGATCGGGAGTTCAAATCTCACGTCCACCATTAAAACGCGTTTAAAAGAAGAGCGAATTTTCTCATGTAAAAAATCTGATAAAGCGCTCTTCCTTGGTCCTCAGATATTACGAACAGTGGACTGTTAATAATATAGGCACGTACGGTCCCATACGAAGATCAAGGACCCCACTGTTCTGAAGGGGGGAGGGAGGGTGTTATAAGGCTTAAATTGGGTAGGCGATTGGTTAACCTTTTACCAGTAGCCCAACGGACCCAAACCTTGACAGAAGGAGTCATAATGTTTATACTTTCTTTGTCGCATAAGTTCTGAACATCGGGTTTGCACCGAGCGTTGACCCCAACGGTAGGGTGACACTATCATCGTCCGAATCATTAGATAGATAATAAACACAAGAGTTGCTGAGAAATCAAGAACAAAAATCTGAAACACGTTGTCTATGGAATCTTGGGTCAAAATGGACCCAATTTTGGGAATTTTAGGAATTTTTGGGATTGATTTGAGATTTGTTATTGGAATATTTTTGGGAATAAATAATAATTCCCTTTTGTCCTCGCCGTTTTTTTCATCTCGGGAAAGGGGCGAAACGCGGCAATTTTCAAGCCGACAGAAGTTTTTAGGCCGTTCACCCGCTTGATGGAATAGGCGAACATTAAAATTAAAAAATGGTTTTGACCCCAAAAAAGTCAAAGAATAATAAAAAAACGGGAAACTTCTCGAACACGGTTCTAAGGGCCTGTGTAAACCCAAAATCCCTAGCTTATGTGACAAGAGGGTTTTTTTTTTTTCGAAGCTCGATTGTAATACTAGCCCACTGGTGAGGGCTGGAGGGGGGGTTACAGCAATGCTTTCGTGGTCTGGAATTCCTGATTTTTTATCGTGTTTTTGGTTCTTGACACTCGCGCTACACATTGTTGATTGTCAGATGGAAAACGAGACAATAATAAAGTAGGGTATACCTCGTATCAAGTAACGTGAGCATGTTAGGTGTTACTATTAAAGCACTAAAATAAATTGCGCAAAGCTTCTATTACGGGGGGCCATAGTTAACAGGACCAAATATTGTTAGTAAAAATGGTTAAACATATAGGTTTTTATGTACACCATAGGTCCTGTTAACTATGGTCCCCCGTAATATTAATCATTTATTTCTATAGAAAACCGGCCCCCGCTACGTTCGACGGGGGGGGCGAATATCGATACTCACCTTTTGAAATGGGTTCCTATGCGACGTTCGCAAAGGGTTCTTTGGACTGTGAACAGTGCATTCTACAGCCCTCCGTCTCATCGTGGCTTGTACCTGTTATAGTTGTCGATTGAAGCATAAATAACCGACTACTGCGCCTCCACTATGTCCCGGAAACTGTTCCACGCCGCCGTATATACGTGGTTGTGTAGCAGCACCCTCTACATCCACCGAAACTCCGCCGGCGTGGTAGTCATGTAGCCGTCACTGTTTTGTTATGTATACATACTGTATCACTGTAAATGCATGGCAAAGGACGAACCAAACCTGCGTTAACTCGAAAAGAACGCAATGCATTGTCAGGCTGGGAGAACACGAAGAAGATCGTCTGCTGGCGGGGAAAGCTGCGACGAGCGACAACGTGGCGCTGATGGCTCTTCTACAGCCGTGGCAAGACTCCAACTATCCAACGGGCGCATGCGTCGTGTGCACTGAACTCTTCAACGAACAGGGCCCCCAGGGAGATGCAGTGCGCGCGCTACAAGCGTGTGGACTGACCCGAACCATTGAAGCATTCAACTCCGATTTCCATCTTCCGATTTTACTGTGCGGAACGATGAACTGCGCGCCCAGCAGCGGCGTGTACGAGATTCTTTGTCGAGGAGTAGAGGCAAATGATCCCTCACAGCCGGGACCTCCCGGCAAGCCCCTCGTCGAACCCCTGTCCACGAGTACGGCGCTGGTTCGCTGGCCAGTGCCCCAGGAAGACAGCGAGTCCCTCAGCCCTGCCGTGGATCTGTACAGGGTATTGTGGGTCCCGGGAGGTAGCCGTTTTCTCTCGGGAGAGGCCGTAGGCGTCCGTGAATCGGATTGCGTGGTGTATGACCTTGTCGAGACGGAGGGGGGCAAGTTTAAGTCGGAGCAGACCCCTCTCCGGTATTTCACAGTCACAGGCCTCAGCTCGGGAGTGGCGTATGAGTTCAGGGTCGCGGCGGTGAATTGCCTCGGTCAAGGTCCCTGGAGCGAACGATCAGACCCCGTCTCTATGCCACGCATGGCAGGTAACGATCCGGAGGGCAGGGTGCTTCTTGGAGCCGCCTCCATTGAGGTCATACGGAAGAGGGAACTCGAAGAAGTTCGACGAAGGGCCGTGGAGAAGCTCGCCGGTCCCCGGGCGTACGAGCTTCGGAAGTTGGTGAAGGTCGATTGGATAGGAGACCTAGTCGTCGAGAAACTCCACCCTTTCGACTCCGTGTCGGGCATGACGCCGCGGTACTCCGACGCGGTGCTTCACCCTAACTCTGCCAACGTCCGCACTGACAACGGCTTCCCCGTAATGGACCTTGCCCCGAGGCGACGGTCTCCTGATGACGATGAGGCTGTTAACTCTACTCCTGGGGGGCGGAGGCGACGAAGACCGAAAAAAAGTGCAGGGGACCATGTTGACCTTGGTGCTACCCTCTCCGTGGATGACGACACGGGCTCCACCACCACCACCAGCGCGGTGTCGCATGACGACCACAGCGCCGGGGATGTGAGCGGCTCCGTGCCTGAGGCCGATGAACAGAGACGGGGCCCATTGCGATCGCATATTTCTCGGGATGATACGAGCTCGATAGGAAGAAGCGAAGCAGGAACCATAGCGAAACCGATTAAGTGTGGGACAGAAATTAGGGCTCCTCTTCTTCCTAGGGAGCACACGGTGCCGAAGGTCCAATGGATACCGGAGGTAGGTTCAGGAAGAGAGACGGGCGTTCTGTTGCGACTGGCGGCCTTGAATGTGTGCGGGGCGAGGAACGAGCGCCAAAAACACGCGCTCGGTCTTAGGAGTGCCTACATGTCGTATAGCTCGGGTGGGGAGCCAGCCTTGACGACGCTCTCGGACGCCGTGTCAGGAACGGCTGACTATATATTTTTCAGTGCGAACAGCTTGTTGCCACTGGAAGTATTGTCCCTTCCGGACATTGGGAGTCTTGAGGGGCGAGATGTCCAGCAGACCGAGCTGGCTAAGGCGCCGGGGTCCACAATGCCCAGAGACTGGCAGCGAAAACCAATAGAGCAAGGGTTCAAGGGGGAGTGGTTGCCGTACTTGCGCGAAAATTCGAAAATAGTTAGACATCAGATCCCCAACGATAGATTTCCATCGGACCATGTAATGTTGATGGCGAACATGCTTTACTTTGAGCCACGATGTCCTTCTACGTGGCGGTAAGGATCAATGACAAGACACTTCGCGCCCTCATTTTTGCTACCCAAGCGCTGACTCAGCCGAGGCCATTGCACACACGTAGCTGTTGCCTGCAAGATGGCCAATTGCAGCATGGACAAGGCGTTCCGAAAAAAAAACGACGACACTCCAAAGTGCACACCATGAAAAGGAGAAATTCGATTACACCGCAACATCGTGCAGCGAAAAACACGATTACACTTCATCTTGCATACACTACGTATCATACTTCAGCGTGCGTATTCAAGCAGAGCATATGGCACGTTAAAGACTCAGCCAGATGCAAGCTTCAAGCTTATGCTTGTCCTCACGCTTGGAGCATGAAGCGGAGCGCACCCGAGAGGTAGTGCGGAGTTCCGCACACAGAGAAATAGTTCCAATCCTTGATAAGGTTAAATTGAACTTCGTTCCTCCGCTCGTTGCTACTACTGTATGTTACTTGATCTATAGCAAAATCTTGCGTAGTCTGCACCGCCTCGTACATGATACACGGTGGCCTTGCCTTATCTAGGCTGTCGCCCTCCTACGCCACCATCTACTTTGCCCGGCTAGGCTCAAGGAGCACGAGTTGGGACAAGATGTTTTGTGTACAGTTTGAGGCAAAAAACATGGAGAGCGCAACGAACAAAAGTCGCCATCACATGCAGCAGTCCAGACACACAAAAAAAACAGCAAATGCGTTGCTGTAACGCTGTCACGCTTAATTGGCCAGCTAACATTAGCCAAACTATGCCAAAAATACTGCGTAGCGGCCTTCCTCCTACCCATCTACCATGGATTTGTTAATAATTTTTGGAGTACTGCTGTTGTAGGCCAGCGCTTGACTACCCATCCTGAAAACGGAGCGCGTTGGGTTTAGAGTACAACTGATACCGCACGAATGCTTTCAGGAAATCGCAGTGAGGGACGCGTAAAAAATCTTGCGATTTGGCAGCTTTACGAGCCACCCCTAACCAAGCTATGCTTGTGGACTTGGCGCTCGCCTAATCCGCAGCCGCTCCAAAGTGTTATGCACCCACTATATGCACCCATACTCCAGGTGCTCGAGTCGATAGCCATGTGGTACTTACTTGGCATACCCCTGGTGACTCTTGTCATAAAACAATGCAATGTGTACGTACTGCTCAAGGTACCAAAGTCTATATGCTGTGTGTACAAGTCTACTCATACCTGCTGTGGTGCTTACTCGACTGCCTATATCAGACCTATGGGCAGGGCTCAGCTCTCCTTCACATGGTGTGTGTATCCCCTGAAGGAGGCTCTACTGCCTACGATGAAAGCCAAAGGGACGGACACAAGGCTACGCAATAAAAACAAAGCGCGCTCGCGCTTAGCGCTGAGCGACCCCCCGCAAACTGTTCAAATCGAAAAATATCAAGAACAAGTATCAAATTTCTTCGGATACCCATGTATGTAGCGATGATAGTAGCGGTACACTAAAACTACACTCAACACGACACTCACCACGTAATATACGACTATGGGTACACCTCGAATGTACAAATAACATGACCGCGCGCGTCACCCTTGGTGCGAGAATACAACACTATCAGGTATAATAATAGAATATTAATACGAAGCGTCTATTAATATACTATTAATACTGTCCTGCTGTATTTATAGCGTAGAATCGACAGGCGACGACGTGGGGCGATTTGCCTGCGAAAAAAAAGGAAAGACCCGACGGAACAGTTTGCGATCACTTTTGCCATCAAAATCACCCTTTACCCTCTAAGGTGCCCTACACAAAAGATGAAGCGACGGCTGGTCAAGCAGGCCATCACAAAATGATCAAGTCTCCGAGGATGCGCGACTCTAGATGGACCCTCATCTCCGGCTGCATCGTCGGCGAGCAAACCAGCCGCTGTACGCGCAGCCCCGCCGCCGAGAGCTGCGTCATGTTGATATCGAATGTCGCTCGAACCTCGAAGTCTAGCTCGAAGTGGTTGTTTGCTCCGTCGTAAATATCGACGGACTGTTCTCGCCGCTTGTGGTAGACCTGCCGCAGGGTACAAGGCACAA
Organism: Nereocystis luetkeana; assembly: GCA_031213475.1. Taxonomy (NCBI): domain Eukaryota; class Phaeophyceae; order Laminariales; family Laminariaceae; genus Nereocystis; species Nereocystis luetkeana. The sequence continues at coordinate 4,723,779 of JARUPZ010000032.1, forward strand.
CAAGGTCCCGAGGTACAGACGGCAGGTACGCGACAGCAGTGTTGGAAAATTGGCTTGAGACTATAAGAAAGTCAAGAATTTACAGCGCTATAAATAAGAGTTTGTGCTCATCGAACGCTACACTGTTGCAGCTTACCAGTGCATACGTACGAGTCAATTATCAACCAAAGCCGTTGACATCACAATACGAGGGAGCCTTGGCCATAATATAATAGGAGATCACCATCTGCTGTCGCGAATATATACACATAATGTGCAAGGCACAGACAGTGCGATCGCGGAGCCGGACACGGAACACGCAACGGTGCGTAGCACAGCGCAAGGGAGCGGAGGGTACATGAATTTTGCTGAACCAAAGTGCCTCCACGAACACATGCACACCAGGGAGCTTAACAAGGAGGCCAACCAAGAACTGAAGGGTCGCGGGAAAACATTGCCATGTGCTTGTGCTGCGTCCTATTAATAGTACTATTAATACCTGGAATGTACGTACTGGTACTTGTACTACGTCGTACACGTACGATACTGTTCGTTTTTAAAAGTATGACTATATCAATATAATTACACGGAGTACGAGTATAGTACATACCTGGTACAAGCTATGAAAATCTATGTTCAAGTTATAAACATGCTGGTTGCAAGACGCTCGCATGATGAAAAAAATATATTCTTGTATACATGTGGACGATACCGCGGTGGCGTCAAACTACTGCTGTAACGCTGCAGCCGAGACTAGGATAGTAGGCAAGCACCCGTAATGCACGCATGCACGCACACGCGGTTTGGCAGTACTGTAAATCGACCCGTGCTCCGCGCGAGCAGTTGTTCCTAATTCCCGATTAGCCGTAGTGTCTCTTGCGCTCGCACTCTGTTGATCTTTCAAGGTATAGACTACAGTAAATTAGCCAGCATTTACGCACGCACCCTCATAAAGGGCCAGACATGGCACACAGCAATTGAATCGTGCGGCAGCTAAAGAAAACAACCCGCGTTTGTTTCTACATCTGCCATCTCGCTGCTACTTGAAAAATGCAAAATATCCCGCACGTTGGCTGTCTTGTCTACGCTGGACTTACAATTGAGAAGAGCAGCACTGCACAGGCGGTAATTTGCCGAAGACCTTCCATACATTTAAATATGTGGCCTTACCTCAACAATGCCATTTAGTCCGATGGAAGATAATAGAGAAACTTGATGATTCGAAGTATGCTGGTGCACTACGTGCCGACAGACTACTCGTACTTCGTACACGAGTACATGAGCATTGAGGGCAAAACAGTTTTTTTGCCTATTTTCTCCGGCAGGAGGAGAAGTGTAGAGCAACATGAGCTTGGAAGGAAAGCATTTATTTGTAGAAATCTTGCTGGTGAAAAGAACTCGCTTACAGACAACCATGGCCCACGACAATGAAAAATCGAGCGACCCGATCGACCGGGCAACCTTCCAAAACTAACATAGCAGTATGAAATTAGTCTACCTGGCAGAAATAACACATGAATCCCACCTGCACATGGTCGAAAACGTCTATCCCAATTTGCCAGCCGTCCGGCGAGCGTACGTCCTTGGTGAGTAGCCCTCTCGTCACCCCTCCTTTCATGTAGTGCACACCCAGCAGCACCACACCCTGGTCCACCTGCAAACCAGCGTTCCGTTCCAGCACACGATACACACAAGAAAAAAAAAATCCGAACGTCACCACAAACGCTCGTACTCGTACAACCTTATTAATACAAGTAGTCGAAAATGATCATCAGATCATCAGCAACACGACAACACGAGTTTTCTTCCCAGGGATGAAAGCCATTGCGATCGATCACCAACGTGCTTTTCATTTGGTTGTGACGTCGTCACATTTATATGAATACAATAATACATGATTATATGAGATATCTGTACCACCACAGATATGATTATATATGAAACCACGGCGCGCGGTTCAGACGTTAACGTATACAGATTGCACCCGAGATTTTTCATAATACATTTTGTACTCTTCAGAGAGTACAAGTAGCAGCAGTTGCACCACTCGGAAAGTTGGATACAACAAGTATCATTAGAGCACGTACTTGATCGCTTGTAAATAGCTCGTTCTTGGCAACGAAACGCCGGGAATAATCAAGTTTTTGTGGAATATATACTTGTACCAAGTATGTATGCTACTGCTGCGTTCGTTGAACTCATACATATTCGAGCCGTACATACAAACCAGGTGAATTTTCATAATACTGGTGTATATTGGGAAATAATCCATAAAAACAAATGCACAGGGTATATATTTTAGAGAGAACGGTTTGATGTGAAAACACACACACGCACACACACCAGGGGAGGGGGTCTTGGTTATAGGATACCTGGTGTACATTAAACCGTTTTCCTACCCGTCGACATCCAGCACACCCAGTGTCCCTGCCGATTTTTTATCCTACAGAGATACGACAAGCTCTGTGGTCATAAATCTACGTCACAAATACGCCTTGTCCTTGATTTCGAGGGTTTAAAAAGACACAACACACAAACAATAATACCTGAGTTACGGCATACACCGCCCACTAGCCTCTCGACTAACGCTGCGAACTGGCAGATCGGAGCGGGAACCCCGATGCCTTCATCACCGTCAAAAAACTCATCCGGTGACCGTACACCTGGGTGGTGTGGATCAATCACACTACAAGCGGAAGTGGTATTAACCCTTTTAGGACCCCAGTCCTGTTTTGGGGACAAGCTACTTATAATTAGAGTCTTTTGTCCCCACTTATGAGAGTGCGGTGCTAAAAGGTTAATGGTACTTCGGTATGAATCTATATCGGCTTACCATCTTGAGAGCCCGGAGCGCCTTGCCGTCACCGCCAAGAAGATGAATAAGCTCAGGCACGACCATTTCCAGGTCGGTCGTGCCCGTCACTCTCGCACCAATTCCTAACAATCCCCGTTCCACGTCTGCGAGCCTGTGGGGCTCCAGCTCGCGGACAAGAGTCGCGGCAATCCGCGCGATTAACGCCCACGTCTCCTTGGGGCCCATAGATTCTGCCTGTGCAGCACTAGGTGGTACAATGTCCCTGCGTCGACGGAACATCACGATCGATCGTTTTTACACCGCGGAGGTGGGGCGGAAAGTAACAAAAAAGAAGAGCTGTTAATTTTAGCGACTCACCACATGATCATCTCTTTGCGCGTTTTTGCCCGGTGGGAGTATATCTAAACAATAGTAATCGTAATAAATACCACAAGTAGTTTCTCCATGATATCATACTTTGGAATTATACCAGGTATATATAGGGTATGATATCATATACCAGGTACCTGGTACAGCAGTACCAAACGCAAGGGACGACCCGTACGTAGGGGGGAGGGGGGGGGAAAGCTTACAACGTGACCCCGGATCTGACCTACTACGACTGCTGTCCGTAAGATGGAGAGGGAAAAGGAGGGCGAAGATGATAAGCGGAGTGAGGGGGGGGGGAAATACCAGGGAATTTACAGCAGGAGGGGTGTCGAACATGGTTCGTCGATCGTCGTTCATGACAAAACGCCTGAAAATGCGTCCGCATACTTCAAACCACAAAATCACTTTTACTTTCCGGCCAACTCGTGGGGGAGGTTTTACCCTCAGCGATCTTCTGGACAAGGCCGTGGTCACAGGTGTCGTCCCTTCTCCCCCCGGTTACGTGCCTTTATTTTTTGTCGTGCATAGGGTTCATTCAGCATTCCCACTGCTCGTCGATTTTCATCGAACGTCGGATGGTACAATCAAAACGCACGGAGTGCATTGTCGCGGAGCTCTGGTCACACCACACACGCAGCACCCACGGGTCGGTGGTCGGTGGGGGCACTCGTGGCGGCAAGACGGCATGATTTAGACTACTCGAGACACGGGTCAACATGACACGAGGAAAACGTGCGAGTACGTATGTATGATACATGCTTTGAACTTTGAACGACAACTACTAATACAACTACTTATAGCAAGTACCGAGGGGGTGCAGAGCTCAGTGGTCCAAAGTGTCGAAGTTAGGTGCAAAGCAGTTGTTAATATAGATACTTGCAATTTGCTGTGCTGACCTTTAGACTTACTAATGCTTCACGACCGTAGTTCAAGGAGAAATCTGCGGCGCGAAAGCTTTGGCCCAGAGAGACCCCTAAAAAGCTACGTATACCCCCGTGGTGCATGTGTATGTACAACTTCAACAGCTTGCTGCGGGTATGAATAGCTCCACGTAAATATTTCGGGAAAATTGCAGCTGGTACGAATATATTTCAGGAGACAGCACGAACTTCACGCCTCGACAGCAAGCAGCGTTGCCGTGACATGCCTTGACTGACACCAAACTACTATTAATACCTGGTACCTGGTAGGTTTTACCAGGATGGATCACTCAGCCCTATACACCCGCTTGACATCGCACGTTTTTCCTTGCTTGACAATGTCTCCTGACATACGTATTTGCATGGTAAGCTTCAACTCTGGATTTAAGTTATTTCAACATCGTCAGTGGTGGTCTGATTACACGACAAAAATATTTCCCGACACTCTATAATATCACTCTTTTGCGAGGCCCAGATAGGGGGTAGACTAAAACCAAGTAATATACAAAAATAAAAATAAAAAACTCGCCTTTCGTAATTTCGTCCAGAAACCCCACCGCACTGCTTCGTTTTTCAAAAATTCACTTGGACTTTTAAATATGTATAATAAGGAGTGTGGTATCGTTGTCTTTTTGTCGAGCACCCACTGACTCACGTGTATTATGTACCAGGTACCAGGTATGAAACTGGTACATGATATTATGAGGGTATAAATATTCTGTAGCCTCTTGTACGTTCGAGGTGATATACACGGCCGAAAAATGAAAATGAAAATGAATCAAGATGAGACGTGTATAGCAACGAGGCACCATCTTTTGGGTCGTCCAACTCTATATATCATACGATGTTGTACGAGTATGCCAAATTCTAAACTCTATTTTCTAGACGTTCGTTCGAGCGCAAGTCCAGACGAGACGAGTACGTACGTAGACTTGGAAGGATGATACAGAGGTAATGCTCACACGTGGTGGTTTTGTTTCTTTTGCTTGTTTTTTAGTGTTGTCTGCCACATCTCCTTCAGGGGGGCACGACGACGTGGTGATCGTTTGTTTTTGATTTTTTCCTATTATTTCCTCTATTTCATTCGTTTTTTCTTCTCTTTTACGTATAGAATGTGCATGTCGTGCCTGTCACGTCCCGATGACATGGTGGCGTTGCACTGCTGTCAACTCTACTCTTTTTTTACTTTTTTGCATAACAATCTATAACGTACTCGTATTATTACAGTAGGATCTCTGTGTCGTGGTTTTGTGACCACAAAGCTCGTATCCTTCGAAGAATCGGCACGGACACTGGTTGTGCTGAATGTCGACGGGTAGAAAGAATGAACAACACACACACAAACACACTGCTGTACATGCATGTCACCAGGAACGTAGGCTGCACCTTCGCGCTCACGCCTCACCACCCACGGCCATCTTGCACTTTTCACTATCGCTGCGCGAAATTAAATATTATTGTTACCACTCACTGCTCTGAAAACCTGCAAAAAGAGTGCCAACTCGCGAGCGAGTACCCATTGCGACTGATCTGTCCTACTGGTATGGTGTGTTCGCCGAATGACTTGCGCAATACACTACCGGTATTCACATTAATTTTAGAACCGCAGTCCCGTTTTGGGGACAATCCACTCAATTTTCAAGTAGTCTGTCGCCAAAACGGGACTGCAGTCCTAAAGGGGTTAATATTAAATATTAACTGCAAGGAAGAGTTGAAAGTGCCTTCGTGCCAATTGGCAACTATTCGACATTACGTGTATCATAGGAAATATTACGTGCATGATACAATAGGGGGTGGAGTGTCACCACGCGAAACAATGGGCGCAAGTTTTGCAACGCAAGACTTTTCTTCTCGGGAAGCAAGAAGGTGCTGCCTGTTCAACGCAATGACGACGTCCGCGTAGGTTCGCGGCCAAGCCATCATCTGATCTATTAAATAGCGGCACTGCACGTTCCCACCGCGTTATTATGAAACAAGCATAATGCGTTTTATGGTACCCAAAGTATGAAATAAAAAAAAGTGTAACATATAAAATGAAGTAGGATTGCCGTTCACCCGTCGATATCGCCGCGTTTTGGGTACGCCGGGTTTGAGCATTTTTGTTATGGGTACGCACAATTATACGCACAGGTACAAACCAACCACAAAAAATAATAAAAACAAGGCTATACAACAACAGCACCTGGACTCTGACTCACTACTCACTACTACTCTGTACTATTAATACTACAGCAGCGGGATATACGAATAAGAACTCGTGTTGAACGAGTGACACCTTCTGCTCCCTGGTGAAAATGGGGCACACAAATATCTACCAGGTACGCACGAGAAACCAGAAAAAACAACGAAAGAGACATGATGAGGAGGCTACAGCAGTATTTATAGACATGTCGCGCACCTTCCTGTTCGCGTCCGGATTGTGACGCGACGCGCTAGGCGCGGTAAGTCTTTCGCCACGCTGCCGTGCGCGGCAGGTCGCTGCCAGATCCTTTGAACGGCGGCCGTGAACGTTTCGTTCGCATCCTGTTGCATCTCGTCGAAGTTCGTGCCGTAGCCATCGAGGAGCGGATCTACGCTGGCGCCGCTCGCCCACGGCCAGCGTCCGCAAAGTCCTGCGTTCGGCGTTGTTGCCATCATCCGATCGACGAAGTATACCGTGAATAAAGTGTTTCGCGAGCAGACAAGGAGCAAAACGCAACTCCTGTTGTAACATATGAAAATGAATTGATGGGGGGGGTACACGGGGGGGGTATATCCTCGTCTTGCCAGCCAAATTGTTGTTGTGGACGAGGGGGAATTAAAATGTGGAAACGACCCGGAAAAAGTTTGTGCATTTGTTTCTGGGTGGCGCAAATGGGACCCTTGCCATGGCGGTGGGCACGAATATTCCGCGGATCGAGCGCCATTTCTGACGGAGAGCGAGCGCGATGATAAAAAAAAGCAGCAACGATTGACGCGAACGGCGAGCCGATCTGCTGCATGGTCGGGTTGCATCGGCTCCCGCGAAAAAAAAAATGATAGCGCCTCGCTCGCCGGCAAACAGCAACGCAGCGCAATCGAGGAGGCAGCCGTGGTTGGCCAAACATGGCATGTGGCAAGTTGCCGTAGGCAAGCACTCACCGGCAGCGACACCGCCGTACCGCCCATCGGGATAGCCCATAGCGTCCATCGCTCCGCTTTTTTACTTTCACAGCACGTGGACGTTTCCGGGGTATGGCAGCGCACTCTAACGTTTGGGGCAAAAGTGAGGGCTTGGAGATTGGATAGGAGCGGGCGAATCGGAGGCAGGATCGACGATGGACGAGCTGCAAACTGGGTGTGTCGATGTTCGTAGAACAAATCTGTGGGTCAGCCCATCCCAGTCGTGTTTCCTCTTTTTTTCCTAGTTTTCGGATTTCGGAAATACCGTGGGTAATCAGACACAATGGTTGGGGTCCTTGGCCGGCAGCCAGAGCCGGGCAAACATTTTTTTCATGAATGCTCCGCAAAGAGTAATCCTTCATATTCACTTGTAACTCCTTGTTCGACGAAATAAATTTGCACGATGCGAGTTCTTGCAACTTGCATCCACCTTCCTCGAGGTGAAGGTTATGCCTTCTGCAGGGCGGCTGGCCGCTGTCATCATGAGCACCCTCGTGAAGTCATCGTTAGCGTTTCGAGTAGCTCCGCACATAGGAAGAGAAATCCGCGTGACTCAATCGCACACTCAAAGGAGCTTCCGATGTTGCAATTATACTACTTCAAGACCAAGACCGTCGATGCTGCTTGGGGGGGAAGCCGGAATTGGGATCGTCGGGATCAGCGCTGTGGGCGCCATAAGGTTGCTCACGGCGAACTTGGTCCGAAAGCGTGTCCGTGTGGTAACGGATATCGACGATACTGTGAAATCAAGCGGCAACAAACGGCTCCTGGGAGTACCCTTAGGCGGCATCGACGCTCAATGTGAGACACTGCACGTAAGCCAGCTATTATCTTGCATAACATACGTCCTCGCCTCCAGCCTCCAGAACCCACACCTTGAGAGGAACACTTCGAAGAAAATGATTTTTGTTTCGCGCTTGGCGCTGCTTGCCCTTCGCACAATACATGACCGTACACGACGGTGTGTACCACGCCCCCGGTGGTAACATTCGGGGCTCTCAAAACCTCATCACCAGGTGTGATATACTCTGGGGGCGTGATATACATACTTCGTACCCGCGGCGGTAGAAGTGGGTAATTAATTTGAGATTTTAATTTCCGAGGTGGTACTCTCTATGGGGTCTGATGGGTGTGAGATGAAAGTGTTTTCAAAGGAGTTTGAGCACGATATACGAAGCGCGAAGGGGTGTGATGAAAAGGTTGTTGTAGCGGTTAGAGCTTGGCGGTTTAGTTGCCACACTCCAGGAAGGCGGCAAGGGGTGTGACAAGAAGGGGTGTGGTAGCAGAGGTTGGAGCTTTGCTGTCAACTTGCACATCTTATCGGTTGCGGGAGGCTCAGCAGCAGATGCCTGGCTCGTCGATGGGCTCTGCTGTGGGAGCCTTGGTGGCAGATGCTTGCTTGTCGGTGAGCTGTGTATTAGTAGTACAACAGTAGGTATTTGCAGCAGCAGGAGACATGAGTGTGATTTTCCGCCTGGAACATGTGATCGAGCCTCGAGCCTCTTGGGTACCGGTAGCAGCAGTCACTGGCGCCGAAGAAGAGTTTTGCCCACTGCGATGGGCCACGCGTTCGCGAGGCTTTTCCACCCCCTCCACCTCCATGTTGCTCGTCTCCATATTTGTGCTGTGGTTCCTTCGCACACCTGGGGGCACTGCGTGTTTACTCGCGCCACGGTATCACCCAGGTGATATCTTGGAGGTGTCATACTGAATATGAGGCGTGTGACACCGCAGGGGTTGTGTTTATACAGCGTACCCCCGGTGATAAATCGGGTGCTTGTTTTTGGGATTAAGCATATTTTATCTCCCGAGTGGTAATCTCCGGGGGGGTGGTACACAACGTACAGGGTGATGATGTTCTCACATTAGCTCATTTTCCCTGAAATCCCGCCTGTGACAGGCTGCAACAAAGAATGCATCTCGATGGGAGAAAACAAGCAAGTTCGAAGTAGTGCGCACGCCATCACGTGAGGGGAATAGTACTAACGAGCTGCGGTATACCATCCCGTATCACTTGCAACCAAGTCTTGCCAGGAACATATCCATGGTACTATGTGTACACCCGAAGTATGTATACGCCGTCGTGTAAGGTATATTGTTGTTCTGGCAGTAACGCTTAAATTATGGAGTCCGTGGTGACACAAAGGTGCTGGTCCCCCCTCCCGGAAGATCCGAAAACCCATTCGAATGGAAAACGGCTGGGAAGCACGACGTTTCCCACCTAAAAAATGCACTATTAATATTAAGAGACGGAAGCAGGCGCGCGCGTGAAATGAAATCAATGTGCAAACTGAACCAACACGGCCGCGGATGCCCACTCAACGATAGCATAGAGTTCCCCCCGTTCCCACAACTTCCGAAGTTGTGGCTGCTGACTCCAGCGGTTGCTGTCTGGAGTGCTGCCTGCACCGTACGAAACGCACGTTTGTCATGAACACAGAGAAGAACACGCCTGCTGTCTGGGGTCGTGTCGGAGTGGCGACTCGCCGACATGCAGTGAAAAAAGACCCAAAGGCACCATACAAATATCAACGATCGCCGTTTTTTCCCGGCCTATCTGACAAAAGGTGCAGCACAGCTATGATACCACGTCCTTGGTAATTGCGGGGGTCATTCCCCATGAAGGGTATACTAACTCGCCAACACTACAAAGACCAGTGACGCAAATAACAGATACATACTACAGAAAAAAACGATGACTGCTGCTCTCGTGATAATCTGTGCGCTGGTCGTGGGTCTCTGTATGCCGTCCTGCTGCCGTTTTCCATGGCCGCCTCATCGCCTTAGGCGAATCGGCCCGCTCCTTCGCACATGCTTCGTTGCCACTCCCTTCCAAACGGTCCCCCTTCTCCCTCATCCCAAAAAACAAAATGCTCCTCGCACGTGCGGTTCTGATTTCGAAAATCAAAAAAATCTCGCCCGAGGTGAGTTCAATCCGTCTCTTCCCCGCTCGTCGACGCTGTGCCTCTTTCCTGCTTCGTCGTCGAGTCCAGCCTCCTGCTGGCGCAGTTTAGTTTGGTCTGTGGTGGCGTCTGCCTCCGCGCGCAGACATCCCGATTGAGCATTGCTGCTCTGCCGCTTCTGCCTAAAAATAACACGCGAATCGTAGGTGTCCGCGCCTTGACGCACCACGTACGACCCAACTCTACTGCCATGCCTAAGCCTCGCGGCCACAGGCAGCAGCAAGAAGGTATCACTCCTTGAGGGTGAGTCCGGCCTTACACCCGCCAGAGACACCTACCACACCCGCCACAAGATTTTGACAGGGCATGCCTCGCAGCATGCTTCGCCGGGGCAACGAGGGGAACGGTGCTGTGCACGTGATACTTGCTGTATGTGCTCGTATCAATCATAGCATCATACCACAGCACATGCACAGGGGGGATTGGACTACCGGTTGTTATGTCGACTCTCGCGGTTGTTCCAAGCATACCGACCGGTAAGTTCTCGTTCTCACAACACCAGCAGACTTGAAACTCGTATCATGCTCGCACGAAGAAAATCCGGAACTACTATTACGGAAGACCATACCAGGTAGTAAATACGACCTATCATACACACAAAAACACCCGAAAACCTACCAGGTATATATTTATCCATTTTTACCAACAATAGTTGGTCCTATTTACTATGGTCCCCCGTAATAGGCTTACAAATCCGTAGCGTGTGAGAGTTGATTCCTTTTATTCCCCTTCCTCCTGTCCTAGTATTTCGGCCCCATACAAACATGGAAGCAGTTGGATTTCAACGAAAAAGCAGTTGAACTCAACTGAACCCGAGCCATGTTTCGGGGACAAAGCGCTCATGCTTGTGGGTATACTCGGAACTAAAACAGCTGGTATTCCCTTCATAGTAGAGTTGGATCACTTGTTTTGGGGACATTATGTCATACGTATCATACCGATATCTGACACATCGTCGCCCTTTTCCTACTAAAGCCAAGTATTACGGGATCGGAATCCATAATCCAGAACGTTTTTTTTTTGGCAATGGCGAAACCGACACAAGGCTCTGGCTTCTATTTTTTGTTCCAAAACCCGCCCTAGGCAGCAAATGGCACGAGCTTTTCGATACAGCACTAACCGCCGCCACCGGGTGCTCGCCCCACAGACCACAGTTCGCCATAGCGCTTGAAGGGTGTATTGTGCACGGAGTGGAGAGTCATCGGTGGCAGGTATGAGCGCCGTACGTGAGTGATCTGTGTCTGGTGTTGTCGCTTAGTGCGTCAAGCCTGGCCCATCTATGGTCTCAACTTCTTGCTGGGCATAGCAGGAGCCCAAGCGAGAGCTCAAGACGCAGGCCACCTACGACCGTCGAACTAGGCAGCGAGGAGTTAGATCAATGAACCCAAACATTTATGGGAGTTTTAGCACGGGGTCCGTGCTCTGTGAGTTCAGCGAAAAACACGTTTTTTTATGTGGGCAGCGTACAGAAATGACCCATCACTACCGACGGCACTGCTGTTGGCGGATTTGTGCACGATGAAAGGAAAACCTGTTCTGGATCCTTGATTCCCATCCCATTCTAGTCGGCCTAAATGACAACCACCTTTAGGTTACTCAAAAGTTCCGACGTGTTCTGCGATGATAGAGGTAGCATATTCCGCTAAACACTTTTCTGAATGACGGGGTTCCTCAAAAACTAGAATCGTCGGAATGCCAATCTGGTTTCTATTCTTTTTTATTTGTTATGCTTGGGCCATGGGATTATTCATCGGGCTGCAATTTGGTTTTTGCTGAAGTCAGTTTTCGGATATGGTATGGAGCTCCTTAAGTGGGGAGCCTCAGAAAGATTAGTGTGAACCTTCCTCATCCTAGAACGCCTCTTCCAGGTAAAATACTAGGACTGCCAGAGGCCAGAGGTAGGGTGGCGGGGTGCCGGGACACCAGAGCGACTATCAATGGTAGGCAGAAGCTGTCTATGCTACTCGTACGTACTGCTGTACCATAAACTGCTGCGGCGGCCTGGAGGGTGTGTTTTGTTGTACTTTGGTTCGCCTGTTCTTTCCTTCCGTTCTTAACCCATCTAGTACTGCAGTCCCGATTTTGGGACAAACGAATTCCAAGTGGTTTGTCCCCAAAACGGGACTGCGGTTCTAAAATGGTTAATCTTGCTCTGCTGAGGGTCGTTTTTAACGACACTTGTTTTTTTGTTTTTTCTATGCGGTTCAATTTTTTGAGCTTCAGGTTTGTATGTTACGATCTCAAAAATGAAAGCATCTGCTTATGCAGTCCAAACATGCAAAATCCGACCAGAAATTATTCGATCTGAGAATTCGATGGACTTGGGCCATCAGATTTTCAAATCGAAAAATGCTATGGTTTCTAAATTCAACACGTTATCCACGACAGCATGCAGCGGCAGAATGATCGATGAGTTGGATGGCGGTACAGCAGTATAACGACGTTGCTTCGCACCCAACGCGCAATCGGCGGGCGGCGCGTCTCTCCGTGGTCAGACTACAGTCGGCTGGAGCGGGCTCGGGCATAGAGACCTAGAGCAGCGCACTCGGCGCGCACCCCTCAGTGGATACGTACTCACTCGTAGACTACAGCAGCCGCAGTCAGTCACATCGTGAAATACAAAATACCAAGACAGGCTGACCCTGCGTAGCGCACTCGGCATGTCTCTCGGCCGTCAGACCAGAGGCAATCAGCGTGGGCGCGGACGCTTAGATCCTACGCGCAGTGCGGCGCACTCGGCGCGTCTCTTTCGCGGCGGCAGACCGCAACAACAGCAGTTGGTCTCGGCTTTTGCTCGAATCTCTGCATGCACAATGAATCCGACTGTTCCGCATACTGTAGGAACGTTTCGATTTACGAACTGCACGGCTAAAAATGCGATCAGGTCGAAACTTGAAGCTCAAAGTCTGAACCGCATAGGAAACAGCGACCTGCCAAAATAGCAAAAAAAAACTTGCTGAAAAAACATGGTGAAAATTGCCCAACTCTTGGTCGACAAATGTATGGAAGGTAAAATTTGCTATTTAATTTGCGATGCCATCCCAACAACTCCAACGCAAGGTTTTATAAACCGCACGCCGGTGCCAGACTGGCACGAGCCTCTGCAATGCAGGGGTACATGAAGAGTTGGAGAGGGGTTGGTGCTGGCAGCACTGGTGGTGCCGACAGCACGGCTGATTGATGGTGAGGGGGCACACAACGGGGGTTACGCGCCCCGTGTGGGTGTGGCACATGTGCCGTTCGGGTGGTGCTCAAGTCAACCGACACGTACTTGTACTTGGGCTAGAAGACCTGTCGACCTCTGGGGTCTACTATTAATAATAATGATAACTGCTGTCTGTGCTTGCTCTCCTATCGAGACCACCTATTGCTCGACAGAAAATGTTAGCTATATCGGCTGTCTGCTGCTGCACGGGGTTTAATTGAAATATGAGGTGTCTTTCCTAGAATAGCAGCTTTTTAGCTATTTTTGGCGTAAAAAAATGGCGAGTCTTGCCAAAGAAACGTGCGAAACCTTCTATCGGCGAACACACACGAAAAAAAAAACTTTGCTATCAACCCTTTTAGAACCGCACTCCCATATGTGGGGACAATTCATTCTAAATATAAGTAGTTTGTCCCCAAAACGGGACTGGGGTCCTAAAAGGGTTAATACGTGTATTTCACCTTGCTTGTCCCCTGAAGAGCGAAAACCAAAAATAATACCAGGTATATAACAGACGTCTGAATTGCTTCCCGAACGGCGTCGGCCACACCCAGTGAAAAAAGGAAAATAGTTGTACAAATGCTGCTGTATTGTGGTCGTGGTACATCACTCTGTGTGTGTGCGTCGACACTCCATACGTGCGTACGCATCTCCTATACCATGAGTACGCCCCACAGCAGTAGTACCTGCTGTGAGCAACCTGGTACGCATACGTATATAGTTGCAAACGAGGCTAAAATCGCCTCTTCTAGGCAGAACGCATTCCGGGTAACCTTCGGTGCCGATTTTTTTGGCTTCATGACGCTCTTTTTGATGCAGGTTTGCCGTCAAATCAGAAGTACCTGTACTCGTTTAGAACTGCAGTGCCGTTTTAGAGACAAACCACTCAAGTTCTTGTGTAGTTTGTTCCCCTAACGAGCAGCCCTAACAAGGATGTTGTAGGGGTACGGCTGTGCATGTTTGGAACGATGTTTCTTTCGTACTGCTGTCTGCTTGTAACTTTAGACAGCAGTTTCGAATATGTGATACTGCACTCATCTGTCGTACCAGGTTAAATAATTGTGTCCTTTCTCTGTGAATACATGTGTAATAAGGTGCTCCACACCTACTGTTCATGACACTCTACAGAAAAGTGACTGCCAGCACAACAAATATCAATATTAATAGGGCCTGACCCATCTGGGGGTTTTGTTTCCCCGTACCCACCTTTTTGGAAGGGTACAAGTCCAAACAAGCCAACTATGGCTCCAGGTTATAGCCGTCAACGTACCCAACGCCCAACTAGAGGTGGCATTGGCTCGAAGTATGGTACATTTCGCTAGTTTTGCCACAAAACTATGGTGCATTTCGCTTGTTCTGCCACCCCTCCGCCCAAAATCCTAATGGCACGTGCCACCTCGAGCTTATGGCTTTGCTTGTGGCTCCAACAGCCAATGATGTCAATCGCTATGCCCACCAAATGGGTCCGGACTCTTATGGGAGCCGAAACCGGAAAACAGAACAGGGTGTGTAAAGAGATCCAGGGGGAATTTCGTGCCCGGTCCGCTTTATTGAATCTTATCGATGGACAAAAAACAGAAATCTCTACAAATATTTTCTGTATTTCGATCAGAAATGGCCTGGCCAGACGAAACCGGACACCAGTTCTGTACGGTCCCAGAGCTGGCCGAAACTGACGTTTTGAATCCCACACCGGAGGCGTAACGTGGCGGGGCTAATATTTGTACGTATCATCGCTACTACTGCTGTACTCTCTCGGTATCTCTGCCACGGCATACCGGCATATAGCGGTAGCTAGAGACTTCAAGCATAACGTGGCGCGCCTAATACTTGTACATATCATCGCTACTACTGCTGTACTCTCTCAGGTAACCCTGACACGCCATCCCGGCATACAGCGGTAGCTAGAGACTCCAAGCTCCGGTGATAATCCGACTACACCGCATGCTTTTGGCGGTTGTCGTTGTGTGCTTGAGCTTTCTGCAATATATGCCAATGCACTGCTTCTTGGTGCCGCAGCTGACTGCCAAGCTTGAGGACCCTGTGTCAAAGGGAGCCAACCGAGTCCAAAAAGCTCGAGTCTGCGAAAGCAAGCCCCATGTTACCCGGCGGTTACCAAACATAATGCGGGGGTGCCGTGTACTGGATGGGGTGTCCGCGGAATTCAAGTGTTGCGGGAACTCCTTTCCCCAACGTCCTTCCAACTCATACGAAACCCCACAAGATAGGAAAAGACGAAACTCGATACGAATCTGGGCCATACGAAAAACAGATGTGCATGCTAGTTCTGTTTTCGGTCTAGGCTCCCGTAGGATTCAGCCTGATAGCGACAACATCTCTCTGCGGAAGGTTTCTACTGTTTTAGCATGTACCAGGCATATAACATATGGTATGGGGTATGTGTAGACTGAGGACTGCTTTCTCTATCGAGGCAAGTCTTGTTCTAAAATGTTTCAAGTTCTAAAGCACCACCACAATATTTTGTGCGATTTTTCCCGGTACACCATTACAGCTTCACAGACCGAGCGTGCAACCATTTGCCACCGGAAAAAGAAATGTGTGAGTGTTGTTCACATTAAACCATTCTTCGACACCCAGCACAACCAGTGTCCGTGTCGATTCTTCAATCCTAGCTATGCAAGCTCTGTGGTCACAAAACTACGACACAGACACTGCATTATTATCCGGTAAGCAGAGTAGACAATGCAGTGACATGTCATCGTACTGGATACGACAGACACGGCATTCACAATCCATGGAAGAGAGAAAAATCGCAAGAAACAACCAAAAACAGATCGAAAAGAAAAAAGAAAAAAGAACCGTGCCTCCCAGAAAGAGATGTGGCCAGACAATACAAAACGATCAAAATAAACAGAAACAAAAACAAAAATTAGATTCGAATAATAGTCTACTATTATTAATAATAAAACTTACAGCAGCTATTAATAGTATTGTAAAAGACTGGAACAGGAAACGAGGCAGACAGAGTCCGACCTTGTCATACCTTTGAGGGGGGGGAAATAAATGTGCATAACTCGGAAAGATGGGATTTGGAAACTGCAAAAAAAAAAATCAATAAAGTGTTGGTGGTGTACGTCAACGTCAAATATGATTATTAATAGTTACTACGAGTATACCGAAGGGAGACGAAAATAAACGTATTTCAACGAGTGTTTCGGTATCGCGTGCCTGCAAAAGAAAAGGCCGGGAAGACGCTGTAGTGCCGTCGTCAAACACGTCGAGTACGTACGTACGTACATACGTACGTACGCCTTCTGCACGATATTTGTTCGTTTCTCCATGGTTATGTGCCGTGTCGTACGATACGTGCTGGAGCTGTTGTTGTTTTTAATTCTATTCTATTAATAGCCGCGACTATATACGACTGTTTTTTTTTTCTTGCTAGAACCGGATGGTCGTGGCCGCGACGTGGCGCATTTGAGGTTCCGGGTGCGACGACATCGCCCCTCAGGAACAACGAGGTGGAGATTGCGATACATACCCCCCAACGCTCAACCATCCCGATGTGATCCGTTTTTCGTTTCGAGACAGTAGTACCAGCCAGGTGCGTGGTACGTGGTATGTTTTGTTATAATTTCATGTGTTACTAATTTCAAACCACGTATAACATTCACACTGCGTTTCATTGTACAGCACCTGCTGCTCGCTGCCCACCTGGCTACTCAGGTCGTAGCGAGTGATCGGTTGGAGAGTGGGCAGAGGGCGGGTGGCGGTTTTGGTCTTTCGTAAGGAGTATTTTATTTATTTATTTTTTCCTCATCCCATTTATTTTCTTCGCACATCTTCTTCTCTCTCTCCTTCCAACTCGTAACTCAGATCCGAGGTCACATAGCAGGCTCTTCTCCCCCCTTCCCGCTACGGTACGTGCCTTCAGTTTTATCGCGAGAAGATTTCAGCCTTTTCTTCCCTCGTCGACTCGCATCTACCAGGTGTATGATGCCTGGTATCGTAAAATCTTGTTTGCACGTATCTTTTTTTTTTTTTTGCTCATCCCGTTCATTATCTTCGCCCATCTTCTTCTCTCTCTCCTTCCTACTCGTAACTCGGATCCGGTGTCACATAGCAGGCTCTTCTCCCCCCTTCCCGCTATGGTACGTGCCTTCATTTTTATCGCGAGAAGATTTCAGCCTTTTCTTCCCTCGTCGACTCGCATCGAATTGTGCCTACCCACGCTGCAAGGCGCTCTCAACAATTAATCCTTTTTATTTTTATTTTTGCAAATAAAGGCAAAGTCCGACCCACCTGGGGCTCGAACCCAGGACTAAAACAAGCAGAATTCGAGGTTAACTACTTGAAGCACCGGGGCGACCGGCTATATACTGCTGCTGCTGTGTACGTACATACCAGTGTGTTTTCTCTTTAATAGAATGTGTGTGTCGTGCCATTGATATCCAGTATGATGACATGGGCATTGCTTTGTCCAGTGCTATGCTTACGGCATACGTGGCAACGTACAGTAGTATCTCTGTGGCGTAGTTTTGTGACCACAGCAGAGCTTGCATCTCTCCAGGATTGAAGAATTGGCACGGACATTGGTTGTGCTCAATGTCGACGGGTAGAAAGAAAGGTTTAATGTGAAGAGCACACACACCAGGTACATAGTGCAGAAAATATTTACTTATTACTAGTGGATTCTCATCATAACATTTTCATCCTTATGCATGTATGGGGGAAATGCCTCCTATTACGTATCATATTAAAAAAATGGACTAATACGGGTGGCCATAGGTAACAGGACCTATGGTAAACATAAAACCTATATGTTTAACCATTTTTACTAACAATATTTGGTCCTGTTAACTATGGCCCCCCGTAATAAGACTGCATGATGCGCGACGATTGATCCACGCATGCGTAACGCCTTTGCCACTATTGATGGAAATTTCAGTCCGACCGACCGAGGGCAGCACCACCGTAGATGTTGTAGGGTACGACTATCACTACATTAACCCCTTTAGAACCGCAGTCCCGTTTGGGGACAAAACTACTTGAAATTTGACTGGTTTGTCCCCAGAACGGGGCTGCGGTTCTAAAAGGGTCAAGCTTTAAGCAGTATGTTACGTATCACCTGGTCCTCGTAATGAAGGAATGACTCGCAGCCGGCGTTCCCGGTGGCTTGGTATGTGGTCTGCGTGCCTACTGAGATCGATTTCGTGGGGTCGAGTCTCACCGAGTGGATGCTCGTAAGGGCTTTTTCTTGCGTAAAAAATGGTGAGCGGAAAGCGATTAAACTGAAGGCATGTATCGGGGGGGGGGGGGGGGAGGGACAACACCTGTGACGACGGCTTGTCGAGACGATCGCTGAGGGTAAAACCTCCTTCTGGAAAGTATGAGTGATGATGAAAACAAATGAAGTAGAAGTCGTGAGGGAAAATTGCATCTCACAGGGCCTCGATGAACCGCAGTGGCGTACGTACGTGATTATAGCCGTCTCCGTCCTAGGTGTATGTACTCGCAATCTTTGGTTGTTTTGGTGTAGCTGAGTATCTGATACGTACGCCTGGACCTCGGATTGATGCTGCGTGCTATGATCTTGCTTGATACCTCATGCTACATACGTACACGGAACTGACTGCTGTATACACGTACCAGGTAGGGTATAAATATTTATAGTTTTATACTCAAGGCGAATATAAAGGTTGGTACGGCCGTACCAGGTACCAGGTAGTAGGTAAGAGACACATACTTTGGGGTTTTATGGGCCTGGAAAAGCCGCCGGACGCCAATACTATTAATAATAGTATTACAACAACAACCTATTATTAGTAACAAGAGAGAGGAAAAATTTGTTCCGGACGGTGTCAAAAGTGTCGATCAAAACCCCAAGGCCAGGAAGGCGCTGGATGGTATGCTATTGTTGTACGGACTGATGCACCCGTACGGGTATACAGGTAGTGTTCATTTCGGGCTTGCGCACTCCCTTCGTGCAATATGCGTGTGGAAAGTGGTGCGTCAGCATTATCGTATGCATACTTGTAGGTATGCTTTTGAAAAAAACGTATTTTTTCCGACGTACCTATCTTTAGTAAGAGCATTTCTTGGCAAAACGCTACGTAGCCGACACGGGAAACCGGGCCGGACACATTGGTCACGGTCGGTGCGCGATCCGTGCTCTCTGGAGCGCGTTGCAAGCCCGCGAATTTTTTTTTTGCGGCGGGAGTGGATAAGACGATTTCCCTGTTTTCATCACGAGAGGCCTTATTTTGTACCTGATACGTACTTACCGATAACATGTCGTCAGCTTTTTGCCCGTTCACGATCACACAGCCCAGTCATGTACCAGGCAGAGAGCAAAACGTTACAACGCTGCCGCCCATAAGCACCAGCTGGCAACACCGTGCGTGCGTGACACACCCGTCTGCGCTGAACTGCTGTGGCTAGTTATGTTAATCGGACCCTGCGGTCTGTTATTCTTAGTCCGCCATCCACCTATCTTCGCTGCTGCTGTGTGTGACAGACGCACGCTAACTCTGGACCGAAATGTAAGCACCGTTTGGATTGAATCTCAATACTCCAACGGTATTTTTATTTCCGATGTTTTGGGTTTCTTGCCCCTACATAGCGCACGCCACAAATACACTGCTATCATCGATACATCGCGCAAGAGAACCGCAAAAACGTTGTCAGCCCCACCCAACAGCACCAGCAGCGGCCAGAAACATCGCGCGCGTTCGGTGTATGACCGTGGTTGGTTGCTCTATTGGAGGCTGCGTTCCGTCATCTGTCATCACCTCTTTCTTCTGCTGTGCTGTGGATGTGCCGAGCCTCCAGTGTGTCGCGCGCCTCTAATAACTAAAGTGTTGATCTTTGGTATTATGGTCAAGCGGGTGGTTACGTAAGATGTTTGGATTTTGGACTCGAAGGCGAGAGTTCGATCTTGCGACGAGATAACGTTTAGTTTTTTGTATTTTTTTTTTTTTTTCCAACTTTTCGTCATCATGTTTATACGTAACCCAGACACCACAGACAACAAAACAGCACAACATGGGCAGCGCGGTGTGCGTGCCACAACCATTAAAAGCTACCGCGCTAAACACGCCTGCCGCCCTCCAGCAAAACAGGAAGTAACATCACGCGTGTACGGTAGTTTGCCCGCGCTGTATTTGCTGTGGCTTCCTGTTGCTGTGTGATACATGCCACATGCATTCTGCCACAGGTGGTACAACAGCGCTGCTGCAGCTGGAGTGCGATTTTCGTGGGCAGCCGAGCGTGGTCGAGAGTTCCAGCTCGTTCTTCGGTGCATCATTTTCTACTTCGGTACATACCATCCCACCACTACTCGTATATTATTAATAATAGTGCCATGTTCCGTCGTATGTGCCGGGTGTCACGCTTGGAGTGCTTTCGAGCTTTTTTTTTCGTCGGCAGTCCCCGAATTTGTGCGGGAGAGGCTTTCGCCGTGAGCACAGCAACAAAGACATGCAGTGACACAATGCCTGGCGGAATCATGAAAAAAAAAACATACAGCGATTCAGTCAAAAATTCAGCGATTCAGTCAAAAATACAGCGGTAGTGATGGTAACTGCTGCTGTAGTTCCACACTATAAATCACATCTCGTATCTGTTAGTTCACATTAGCCGTACTTTCTACCCGCCGACATCCAGCACAACCAGTGTCCGTGTCGATTATTTCAATCCTAAATTGCTGTGGTAAGAAAACTACGACACAGAGATACCGCAACCAACATCGTTACGCAGCAAGAAGAGAAGACGATGCAATGCCATGTCATCGTACTGAATACGACAGGTTATGAAACGAAGAAAAACAAATCGGAAAAAAATAATAATAATAAAATGTACCCGTCGACATCTGTGCAATAAGTATCAAACATCGTAGTGGCATCCCCTCGGAAAAGAAAGCTGGAGATAGTCGCCAACCATCCCTCGCTAGGTCCCGTAACTTCGTGATTTGGTGGCTGTGGTTTGCAGCTGCAGCACCTGCAACCTTGGCCACCTGTCACGCTGGCGTGCGTTGTGTTTTTGTGTATTCTGCGGCGCTTGTCGGATGCGTGCGCGTATTGAATCAGAACAGTATCCCGCACCTCTGCTGTGCGCGGGATGGTCCATAAGATAAATGTTTGATACGTACCAGGCACATATTAATAGCTCTCTTTTAAAGACAGGAGAGGCTCTTGACCCGGTGTCATGCTTTCTGCATTATAATCCCGGGAATAAAGAGCAACGCATCGGCCGGGTGGACGACCGCTCACGGGTGTATCGCGAGAGCAGCAGCAGAGTACCGACGTGCCATGTTACTGCTGAAGCCATGAGTACGATACCGAGGAGGTGGTGATCGTGATGGTGATGCTGCTGGTGTTGACTGAAAGTTATCCCGGCGGGTACTCTGATTCCGGGAAAAAGGCAACTGAGGCCGGAACAGCAGTAGTGGCAGCAACAAATTGTAAGCCATATGTTGCATGTGATAACGTCACGATGCCAGAAAAGTTAACTACGATATTCCTACGTAATACATACGTACTATATGATACCTCGCTGCCTCAATAGTGTATGCAAATGCAAGAAGATGAAAACGCGTAGAGCTCTTGTCTTAAAAATAAACACGTTTCCCCATCACACGGGCAATTGGCGATTCCCTTTGGCAATTCCTTTTTTGTTTTGTTGCATTTTTGCGTGTTTTGCAATTGCTAAAAGCCGGTCACCCTGCCTGGTGGGCTATCAATAGTGGTACCCCTCATTTGCTATTACTACTATTAATATTATGGTCCTAGTTAATAGGACCTGTCGTATACATAAAAACCTATATATTTAACCATTTTTACTAACAATATTTGGTCCTATTAACTATGGTCCCCCGTAATAAGAAGAGTTGGGAGTTGGAACTGGAGTTCGAATCCCAAGATGGAGGGACTTTTGAGTTTATTTGCAAAATAGGTTGAAAACGGAATCAAGCTCGTGTTGGGAGTGTCTTTTGATAGTAGTGTGGGTAGGGGTAATTCGATGCGAGTGGACGAGGGGTCAAAGGGCCGACGCCTTCCCGCGATAAAAATGCCTTCCAAGGCAAGAATCGTAGTGGGGAGGAGGGAGAAGAGCCCGCCTCTTTGTGTCCCCGGATCTGAGCCACGACTATCACGGGGGGCCATAGTAAATAGGACCAAATATTATTAGTAAAAATAGCAAAATAAATATGTTTTTGTGCTTTAGGTCCTATTGAATATTGTCCCGCCGTAATGAGAAGGAGAACCAGACAGAAGAGAAGGGTAAATCTATAATAAATAAATGGGATGGAAAAAGAAAGAGATGAAGTAGCCTTGGTACTCTATATATAACTAGTGGTTAGAAGGGTTGATTTTTTCATGATTAGTGGTTGGTTTTTGAATCAACACAATCAGTACACGATCATGTGATTGAAAGTGGTGATCGCTGATGGTCTTGATCTCTGTATTTCGCAGATTCCGGCGCCAACTGCGAGATTGGGGCCTTGCTTCGCTCATGGACGGATTGGAGTCCCTTCCCCGACCCCCCGACACTTTTTCGGGTGTAGCGTGCGTTACAATGCGACGGTATAGTACGCTCAACAACAGAGCAGTGTTCCGCTACGGCAAGGCGCCGGAAGCGCTCAAGCCTCAACCTTATCCTATTCGTACGTGCCCCGGTACCGCACAACACTTTGAGATAGCACACCCCCTTGGACGATTTTCAAAGCTGGGTTTCTCGACAACCGGGAGGGCGTAATGAGTACGACGAAATCTTTCCAAAGCCACCATTTTCGTCGTCCCCCCCCCCCTCTATGGCCATACGACTACGGCCATGCATGATAATAAGTACACCCCCCCCCCCTCCTCACGATTCGGAGGAAACCGGATCTGAAATTCGTCCCAGGGAGGGTGTGCTATCTTGATTATAGTATACGGTAGGTTGTCGCCATTCACGCGCTTACGGTACCCCGCATGGCGTGCATGCTAGATTGCCGATAGCCTCGTAAGGCAAGCTGCGGTCCGCCAGTCCCGTTTTGGGGGACAACGCACTTGGAATTTGACTGTTTTGTCCCGAAAACGGGATTCTGCTGTCCTGAGAAGTCCTGAAAGGGTTGACCGCGCGGGAGGCAGCATAGCGTCTGTGCTTCATGCTTTCCTGAATGAAAAATAGATATCCCACCCCTTCCTCGCGCAGACGATTGCGTGTCTTGATGTCAACGAAGACCGCATACGGAGAAGACGCGTTCGGATGCGGCAGATGACGCTTGAGCGGCCAGAAAAATGTGGGCTATTAATAGCAACGTGGCACTGGGGTTATATAGATAAGACGCGGGAGGACTTTAACCCACCACCCCGAAGGCCCGCCTGCGACTTCGACCGCATGCTCTGCAACTTCCTCGGATTTGTAGAGGGCCCGCTCGTTGATGATGTCGCCCCTCTTGGACGGAGACAGCATGCATGCGCTGCTTGTTCGCCGGGCTGGCCCAGCTTGGTCGTTGATATATTTTTATCGCGCCGCGGGCCCACTATCGTACGGTTTCGTCACAAACAGAATAATCAGCTAAATGATTAGTTGATAGATAATCAACAATCAATAACAATTAGTCAACATCACGTGACTACAATTAAATCACCAAAAAAGAACCATCATCAACACGTGAGTAGAGCGTGAGTTGATGGGCAGCCTCGAATGTTCCTAATATTACGGGGGACCATAGTTAATGGGACCTGTGGTATATATAAAAACCCATATATTTAACCATTTCTAGTAACAATATTTGGTCCTATTAACTATGGTCCCTCATGAATTGTATGAACCGATCGGGGGGCAAACTACTTGGAATTTGTGTGGTTTGTCCACCAAAAGAGACTGCGGTCGGAAAACGGATAATAACACCGGTACCCAAGTTTGGTACGATCTTTTTCAACGCGAATCGACGATGGAAAAAAGGGCTCCAGCAATTTCGCGATAAAAATGCAAGGCACGAACCATAGTGGGCAAGGGGGGGATAAGAGTCATCTACGATTGTATATAACCCCGGATCTGAGTTTTCCGTATACTACCTACACAGCAGCTATTACGGGGGGGCATAGTTAATAGGACCTATGGCATACATAAAAACCTATATATTTAACCATTTTTACTAACGATATTTGGTCCCATCAACTATGGTCCCCCGTAAGAGGAGGATGAAGAGGGAAAAGAAGGACGAAGGCAATAAATCCGGTCGAGAAATAAAAAGGAGAAGGATTCCTGGCCGCGTCAGCAACCAGGATCCTCGCTTCGCCGCGACCTTCCCCCCCGCCCCCCCCGCAAGGCTAGTGAGGGTGGCCGGTAGGGGACGCCCCCGGAGGGTCCCGCTGGAGGCACCCTGCGGGAGGCACGATTTTTCGCGGTCTGGCTTCATTTACGCTAAAGAAGACGTAGATTTTTGGCCGTGTATTTCAAAGGCAGTGTTTGGGTCAGGAGTTTTGTATGATGAGATTGACTCAGCAGGAAAAAGTGAAAAAATGCGGCCAACTACGGTGATGCGGATGTTGTACTTCATTGTTTTCTCTGATTCTTTGTTGTCGTCTTCAGTTTTGTATATCTCTTTCAACGCGTATGGAATTGTTAAGAGTGTGTGTGTGTCGTGCGTTGTCGTATCCAGTACGAACAACGGCGTGGGCAATAGCATTGTCTGCTCTGCTCACCGCATTTTTTTTTTTTTTTTTTTTCCCATCCCATTCATTATCTTCGCACATCTTCTTCTCTCTCTCCTTCCAACTCGTAACTCAGATCCGGGGTCACATAGCAGGCTCTTCTCCCCCCTTCCCGCTACGGTACGTGCCTTCATTTTTATCGCGAGAAGATTTCAGCCTTTTCTTCCCTCGTCGACTCGCATCGAATTGTGCCTACCCACGCTGCAAGGCGCTCTCAACAATTGAATCCCTTTTTTTATTTTTGCAAATAAAGTCAAAGTCCGACCCTCCTAGGGCTCGAACCCAGGACTCAAACAAGTAGAATTCGAGGTTAACCACTTGAACCACCGGGGCGACCGGCATTGCAAGTGCGTCATGGCTCCGTGACCACAGAGTGTGTATCTCTCTGTAGCTACATAGGACGGAGAATCGGCACGGACACTGGGTGTGCTGGATGTCGACGGGTACGTACGTACGTACTTACGTACGTACGTGATATAACGGATTTATGTGGAGAACACCCACACGGAATGCTGCATATAGAGGCGTTTCGACGGGTTTCCGTTGTATTATAACGCGTTTTGGGGGGGGCATATGTAGTTGCGAAGATCGTGGAATCCTATTAATAGCTCCTCCCTCAGCCAGCAGAGGTTTGGTGCTACTGTAGTAGATAGTGGTCTACTGGCTGTATGTAGTACCGAGCCCCAGCATTTTGTTTTCCAAGAAAATTACGTATGTTATTGTCCGTCTCAGAAAGAGGCAACAACAGCAGCAGCAGCAGTGTTTTTTTCGAACGAAAGTGTTATTATCCGCAGTTGTTTCGTAAACAGCAGCACTATTAATGTTAATACCGTGTTTGTCGGCCTCACGATTGGCCGGCCAAGGTCATAAAGCTTAGTAGGCGAAAGAGCAGCCGTCTCACGTTTTTATGGTACAGCAGAGATTGGACTGTGAGGCTGTGTGTGTTGTTCACATTAAACCGTTCTTTCTCCCCGTCGACATCCAGCACAACCAGTGTCCGTGCCGATTCTTCAATCCTAGAAGAGATACAAGTTCTGTGGTCACAAAGCTACGCACGCTCCAGAGATACTACAGCACGTTGCCACGTTTTTTTTTTTTTTTTTTTCCATCCCATTCATTATCTTCGCACATCTTCTTCTCTCTCTCCTTCCAACTCGTAACTCAGATCCGGGGTCACATAGCAGGCTCTTCTCCCCCCTTCCCGCTACGGTACGTGCCTTCATTTTTATCGCGAGAAGATTTCAGCCTTTTCTTCCCTCGTCGACTCGCATCGAATTGTGCCTACCCACGCTGCAAGGCGCTCTCAACAATTGAATCCCTTTTTTTATTTATTGCAAATAAAGTCAATGTCCGACCCTCCTAGGGCTCGAACCCAGGACTCAAACAAGTAGAATTCGAGGTTAACCACTTGAACCACCGGGGCGACCGATCGTTACAGTGTTATTAATAGAGTATATTGTTCAACGATTTCAGCAGCACGTGAAATTACACGTTTTGCTTTCCCCTTCATTTATACGCAGACACTATTAATATTAATATTACATAGATACCTTGGTATACTATTGTCCTCTTGCTCTTATTTTTCCGGTCTTGCTTGTGTTGTCGTGTTCTCGTACCCGGTACGCTGACATTTCACTTGCTGACACTTGAATTTTTGCGGTTTATTTTTATTTTTTGGTCTTCCTCTGTCTCACAGTATGTGACCACAGAATCAGTATCTCTCTAGGATAGGGAATCAGGACGGACACTGGGTGTACTGATGAAGCTGGGTAGAAAGGACGATTTAATGTGAAGACAACAACAACAACAACTGCTGCTGTGCGTTGTTGTTGTTGTTGTTCTTCTCACATTAACTCTCTGACGAAGGAGTCCGTGGTCACACAAAGGTGCTGGAGCTCTAGAATGATCCGAAAACCCACAAAAAATCGAGATTCGGCTGCCTGAAAATACACGAGACGAAGAAAGCGCACACAAGATAAAAACCAATGTGCAAACTGAACTAACATGGCCGCGGGCATATCCTCTCAACTATAACATAGAGTATCCCCGTTCCCACCACCAACCAACTCGTGGCTGCTGACTACAGCGGATGCTGTCTGAAGTGCTGCCTGCACCGTACGAAACGCACGGTAGTCGTAAGGTAGTGGGACCCGCACTCGTCGTCGGCTCCTTATATATACCTGGTAGGTACATAGCTTTATATATAGGTATATTATAATGGTACTAAGTGTTCCGTTTCGATATCCATCAGACTTGTATCGCTTTGTAAGGCCCGTGGCCGGCCATGCCTTTTTTTTCCTCGACGGAAGGGCGGACGTTGGCACTCTCTTGGAGCTTCTCGGGTCCGATAAGCCATGAAGCACATACATACCAGGTATGCCATAAGCACATACCTGGTACATACCAGGTATGCCATAAGCACCCATTGTTACATCCCATGTTCCGCCCTCTCTTTCGTGTTTCGTGTTGACTACTCTGTAGGGCTTGTGTCTGTTGTTCATCGTTCTTTCTTCCCACTACTATATGTGCTTGCTGCATACGTGGCAACGTAGTAAGCCGGTCGCCCCGGTGGTTCAAGTGGTTAACCTCGAATTCTACTTGTTTGAGTCCTGGGTTCGAGCCCCAGGAGGGTCGGACTTTGACTTTATTTGCAAAAAAAAAAAAAAAAAAAAAAAGGGATTCAATTGTTGAGAGCGCCTTGCAGCGTGGGTAGGCACAATTCGATGCGAGTCGACGAGGGAAGAAAAGGCTGAAATCTTCTCGCGATAAAAAAATGAAGGCACGTACCGTAGCGGGAAGGGGGGAGAAGAGCCTGCTATGTGACCCCGGATCTGAGTTACGAGTTGGAAGGAGAGAGAGAAGAAGATGTGCGAAGATAATGAATGGGATGGAAAAAAAAAAAAAAAAAAAAAAAAAAGTAAATTCTGTGGCGTAGCTTTGTGTGACCACAGAACTTGTATCTCTTCTAGGATTGAAGAATCGGCACGGACACTGGTTGTGCTGGATGTCGACGGGTAGAAAGAACGGTTTAATGTGAAGAACTCACACACACCCGTCGACATCCCAGCACACGCAGTGACCACAGAGCTTGTATCCCTCTAGGATTGAAAAATCGGCACGAACACTGGTTGAGCTGGATGTCGACAGGTAGAAAGAACGGTTTAATGTGGAGAACGCACACACACCCGTCGACATCCAGCACACACAGCAGTGACCACAGAGCTTGTATCCCTCTAGGATTGAAGAATCGGCACGAACACTGGTTGAGCTGGATGTCGACGGGCAGAAAGAACGGTTTAATGTGAAGAACACACGCAGTGTCCGTGCCGATTCTTCATCCTGGAGAGATGCAAGCTCTGCTGTGGGCATGAAACCACGACACAGACATTGTAATGCACCAGCCAGCAGGAGAGCAGACAGCGCAATGCCACGTCATCGCACGGGATACGAAAGGCACAGAAGGATACACACGACAGCAAATCCAGCTACATTGAGAGAGAGAAGAGACCGGAGCAGAGGAATGTGGTACGGCCCCCCGGTAGGAAATGCGACAGACGATTGTTTTTCTTCTTCTTTTTTTTGCTCAGCCCATTCTTTATCTTCGCACATCTTCTTCTCTCTCTCCTTCCAACTCGTAACTCAGATCCGGGGTCACATAGCAGGCTCTTCTAACCTCTTCCCGCTACGGTGCGTGCCTTCATTTTCATCGCGAGAAGATTTCAGCCTTTTTTTTCCCTCGTCGACTCGCATCGAATTGTGCCTACCCACGCTGCAAGGCGCTCTCGACAAATGAATCCTTTCGGTTTTTATTTTTGCAAATAAAGTCAAATGTCCGACCCACCTGGGGCTCGAACCCAGGACTCAAACACGAGTAGAATTCGAGGTTAACCACTTGAACAACCGGGGCGATTCAAAACAGACGACAGCGAAAACAGGAGCCACCTCAGGTGCGCCGCCCTCCAAGCAAAAAATGCAAGACCTATTTCATAACACTAAGAAGGTGAACGAAACAAACAAGGAGAAAAAAAGGACAGGAAAGCGAAATCACAACGAAAGCACCTTCGAGCGATGGGCAAGGCAGTCTCATCTGTTCCTATTATTAATAGTAATAGACGTATGTACTATTACGGGGGACCATGGTAAATGTTTGGTACCAGGTAGGACGTATGGTATACATAAAAACCTATATATTTAACCATTTTTACGAACAATATTTGGTCCTATTAACCCCTTTAGAACCGCAGTCCCGTTTTGGGTACAAACCAGTCAAATTTCAAGTAGTTTGTCCCCAAAACGGGACTGCGGCTCTACAGGGGTTAGCTACTGTAGTATGGTCCCCCGTAATACTGCTGTAGTAGGTTATATACAAAGCCGGTCGCCCCGGTGGTTCAAGTGGTTAACCTCGAATTCTACTTGTTTGAGTCCTGGGTTCGAGCCCTAGGAGGGTCGGACTTTGACTTTATTTGCAAAAATAAAAAAAGGGATTCAATTGTTGAGAGCGCCTTGCAGCGTGGGTAGGCACAATTCGATGCGAGTCGACGAGGGAAGAAAAGGCTGAAATCTTCTCGCGATAAAAATGAAGGCACGTACCGTAGCGGGAAGGGGGGAGAAGAGCCTGCTATGTGACCCCGGATCTGAGTTACGAGTTGGAAGGAGAGAGAGAAGAAGATGTGCGAAGATAATGAATGGGATGGAAAAAAAAAATATATATATATATATATATACGTTCTACCTGCTATCAACCCTTTTGAGACTGCAGTCGTTTCGGGGACAAACTGCTTAGAAATTGAGGGGTTACATTCCCCTGTCTACTGTCTACCGTTTCCTCCCTGTTTTGGTCTACCAAGCGTGGTATCCCTAGGACCGCCCCGCCCCCCCACCCCTCCCCATTCCCTTGGACGCCATATCGGATGTGTGGCGCTTCCCACCCAATTTCACACCATCCTTGCGCCAAAACGAAAGAAGTAGAACGGACGAAAATACAACCAAATGAACAAACAAACAAAAAAAATGAAAAATGAACAAACAAACACGTGTACGTACCAAAATATTGTAAAACAAACGGTAAGCAAACTCGGAAGGACAGAGAGCGAAAGCCAAAAAGGAAAAGCGGCGACAATGCCGAAGAATCGCGAACACCCCGAGGTTCTGAGGAAAGGTGGGAAACAAACCGCCGCCATCGAAAATCACAAACGAAGAAGAGGAAGGGAATGCCGCTCTTTCGTGCTTCATCGCCAGCGGTGGCAGCATCGCTGTCGTGCGCCCCCCTGCTGGGCGAGATGCGGCAGGAAATACGTGGGGGGGGGGGGGGGGGGGGGGGGGGATACCAGGTAGCAAACAGGCAAGCAAACAAACGAAAGGCGAATAAAAACTGAAACCACACAAGCGCGCCACCCACCATGCCAGACAAGACTTATTTCGTCGCAAAAGACTAAGAACGAAAGGGAAGAAGAAAAGGAAAACCATAACACTACATGATCACATTCGAAGCAGTCGCAGAAGTTTGCGGTAGGAGTATCCTACACAGGCTTGCCGGCCTGGTACCTTGCTACCCTGTCTGCTGTCTCCTTCAACCGCGGTTTCCCGGCGACTGTGTGTCCCCCCCCCTTCCCATTCCCTTGGGCACTGCCCACAACGGATGCGTGGCGCTTTCTTCTCAAATCCGCCTCATCTTTGTGCCACTTCACCACGAACCGATCGGCTGCTTCGAGGACCCCCCCGGTACCGCTTGCCCGCCTCCTTTGCTGCAACAGCCTACCTGGTACGCCGCAATCTCCACTACAAATGCCCACGGGGAGTATACCGTGGATCCCTCGGCGGCTCGAAACACCCTGAGGCCTTCAACGAGGCATCTATGCCAAGTCCTTGGCTGTCCGCCCGGTCTCCAGCCATTCCCACCTGTCACCGTCGCAAACATCACCCGTCACCCGTTTGGGTAGTCGCCCCTTGTTTGCCGCGCCACGGCCCCCGCCAAGAAGAGCCGCCGTTCGCGGATGGTCGTTTCGATGCCCTCGCATCGTGTCTTCTTGAGAGCCTTCGCGTACGAGAGGGCGGTGTCGGCGGTACGATGTCGGCGCTGGCTCTGGAAGCCAGTTGACCCGCCGGAGGACTTGGCGGTACACCGATCGGAGCTTTGCGGAGCTTTGCGCTCGGAGAGTCCACGTAACACCTCCGTGATGTAGCCGGGTGGAAATGAAGGCCTAGTGCGATTTGCTGCTGTACACAATATTACTGCTCTGCCTCATACCGACACCCGGAATGTTGTCGGTTTCTGCTGTCCTCCCCTTCACCTTTGTAGATACAGAGTAGACACCCGTATACAACTACATGATGTACCAAGGGATACGATATTTGCCGTACCTTACACCTGATGTGATAGTTGTACCGGGCTCCTGTGTATATATTCCTCCTAGTAGCAACTGATACCACTATATAGCACACACGTAAATATTCCGGTGTACCTTGCGTTAAACCGGTACAGCAGCAGTTGTAAGTACTGTAGCAAGAACATTTACATGTTACCAGGGAAATGCTTGAATCCATATCATAGTGTATGCAACACGCTAGCGATAACACATCCCCCGGGACGAGTTTCAGAGCCGATGTCCTCCAAAACTTTTGCCTTTTTAGGGCAAACTGCAACTAGTCCCGTTATGGGGACAAGCCACTTATGTTGTCGAGTAGTTTGTCCCCACAACGGGACGGCAATCCTGTGGGGGATTAAGGGGGACTCACCCCACAAAAATGGTGGCTTTGGAAAGATCCACGCCTCAAACAAGTCATCTGCAGATCATTCCCACTTGATGATCCAGGCAGAGATTTAATCCCGATCTCTACAGTATATTTCGCTCTTTTTGATGCCGGGTGGGAGGATCCGTACAGCCTACATGATCTGCGGTAGATGATCTACTTTAGATAGATAGATCATGACCTGAATGATCTGTATGATCTGTCTGAGGTGCGGAAAGATCGCTACGAGATATTTCCGTCTTTTGGCGTTTTTTTATCCCTCTCCCCGTTGTCGAGATAGCTTCTTTCTTTTTCTTTTTTTTCATCCTCCGGCGGATTGGTAAAAATAAAGCTTGAGCTCACCACGCTTCCACGTTAAAAATTCGTGTCGTGTGTCAATTTAAGCCATAGCTCCCGTTGCAGCTTCAGAGCAGGCTGCTGTTACGACTGGCGCTTGGGCACGTCGATCCGACCTGACCCCCGAGAGGAGCAGGTGTCGAGATAAGCCGCCTCATAAGTTCGTACCACGAGTGGGGTGTGTGCTATCCTCTCATCCGTGGGATAGAAGTCAGTGTCTACACCCGATGTCCATGCCGATTATTCATCCTAGAGAGCACGCAAGCGCTGCGGTCATGAGCTGCGACACAGGCGTAATACACACCAGGGTCTGTTTTAAATACCAGCTGCGTTTGTGTTGCCTACTGCTATGGCCTATGGCCACAACCCATATCGGGGGTGCCTGGTAATAATGGTCGTTGGTCGATGGTCCTCGTTTTCAACTTATGGACCCCCCGAGAGCCCCAAGCAGCCGTCCGGAAGGGGAAGCTTGTACATTTTCTGCACGTAATGCAGTAAGGGAGATGAGACAACTCAATGGCATACCATCGTACTGGATACGACAAGAACGACATACGAATGTCGAACCCACAAGAGAGATAAACGGGGAGGGGGGGGGGAGGGGCGTACTCATTCATTGCCTTAGTTATGTGACCATTGACCACGCACCCCTTTCGAGGGGGGAGGTTGGGTGTACTCGATAGGAGAGATGTACTCGATCTCATGCATGGCCGTAGTCATATGACTATAGACCCTCGCATCCCTACAATGCCGGGACGGAGCATGTCGGGTTTTCACCGACCAGGCAGACATTGCTTGAACCAGGCACGAAGCGCCGTGAGGTGTCCGGCGAGTCGCATGAAGGGTGAGCTGCATCCTACTAAGAACCGCTTGTGAGGCGAACTTGCATGTGGATAACAGCTTCAACGGGTGTGGGGGGGGGGGGGGGGGCGGGGGGATGAAAAAGACCAAGTAAGAAGAAAAAATTAGAAAAGGGAAAAACTAGTGAGAAACAAAGAAATAAAGCAAATGAAAAAATGTTAAATGAAAAGAAAACCAAAGAGCGGGAGAAAAATTCTCCGAGCATGAAACTAGATGGATACGTACGGAGGGAAGGCACATATATACCCCGATGGAGCAAAATTGGGGGAGACAAATTGAAAAAAAAAAAAGAAGAAGCATCATCACAGCAGTTTTATGTACCCACGGCGGTACATCGCAGTGCCAGTACCTCACGATACGTATTAGTAGTAGTACCTGGTAGTAGTACCTGGTATAGCCCGTGCAGCCCTTAATATATGGTACTTGTTTACCAGGTGTGATACCAGCCAGGTATGTTAGCCAGGTGTACGACTGCTGCTGTGGCGACCTTGGGTAACTCGAACTTCGTACGTACTATTACTACTGCAGTGACGATATGTTATTCAGAGTATTCTCATATTCATATACCAGGCACGAACGAGCACAGCAGCAGCTGTAGTTTACCCTTGGTATTATTGTTAATAGTATTTACCTGGTATGTATCATACCTGGTACACTTTTATTTCTTATTTTCATGTTTTGGTTTTCAATTGTAGCAAGGGCGTGTCTCGCCGGGGGTCTGGGTGAAATATGTACGTATATGCTAAATTATGTGGACAGCAAGCTATCTGGACACGGAACAAAGAGCAGCACGTCGCTCTATAAATGTTTTTTTTGTGTTTGTACTCCGTATGAATAGTGTATTAATACGTAGTGGCCTTAACGAGTGCACCGGGTCGATGCAGTAACAAAATAATGTCAGCACGCAGGGCGGAAAGCGGACAAAAGGTCAAGTACGGGGACGGGTTTGTCTAATGCTTTTAGGACCGCAATCCCGTTTTGGGGGCAAACCTATTGAAATTGGAACGGATTGTCCCCATACTGAGACTACAGTTCTGAGAGGGTTAAAACGATAATGACCATCCGTAAATTTATGTTTGTGACAATTCCTGTAGGCGGCCTCTGGCTGGCTATTGGTCTCCAGCAACCGTTGGAGGGGTTTAGGACGAAACGAGAGGACGCAAAGTCTACGCGAAATGTCGAGAGATTGATTCCAGAGAAATCGGCAGGAATATTTGGTGTGCATGGAAGGGAAAAGGACCAAAGGGGGGGGGGGGACTCGTCGACACCCCCGTGAAAGAAACGCGTGGAAATGCACAAAATACGCCGACCAAAATATCGGGTCGAAGGGGTGTGGCACGGTGCGGACATCGCTGCTGTTGAGCTATTTTTTGTTTTGTCCTGAATTACGGGGCTTTCCTCAACCCAAAATCGTCGGGGTGTTAGGGTCATTCTTATCGGAGAGTTTTTTTTCCATAATTTCGAAAAAAAATCGCGCAATTTTCCAATCTTCTTCCATATTTCCCTGATTGTTTTCCAACATACGTGAAGTTTAACGAACTTGATTTTTTTGCTTTTGAGATTTCACGAATAGTGACAGAACGCCTCCGTATATTGATACATATCTCCAATTATTTCCAAACTTCGGAAATCATGGAAAAAACCCTCTCCGATAAGAATGAGCCTTAGTAGTCTTGCTTCGCAGAATGAATGCTTCGTGTACCTAGGCCATGGGACTGCGCAATGGGGTTGGTGCACTATCGTTTTCTCCTACTGTACATTTTGAGCTTTTGGGTGGCTTGCTATTACGGGGGACCGTAGTTAATAGGGCCAAATATTTTCGGTAAAAATAGCGAAATATACAGGTTTTTGTCTGTACAGAGGGAGGTCCTATTTACTATGATATGGTCCCCCGTAATAATAGGATGGAGCTCCTGAAGTCAGGAGCCCTCGGGAAAAAAAATAGACGCCTCTTCCCTGGCATGTGACGTCTCTGGGCTATATATATATCACGTACTACTCTCCAATTCAGCACATCAAAAATAGACACCTCTTCCCTGGCATGTGACGTCTCTGGGCTATATATATATCACGTACTACTCTCCAATTCATCATATTAGTAGTATCGCGTGGTTCAGGGGAAAACGGAGGTTAAGATGTAGCACAGGAAACCTGCACTACAAGCAGTACACACGTACAACCTATCAACATACACTACGAAATTTTAGCGCTATGAAAAGCAGGCTCTTGAGATTCTGCAGGAAAATAAGAAAAATTCGGGGTTCGTTGTACTGAAGTCAGTGTAGGACGCGCCCAACCTCGAACAAGCAATCCGGCCACGACCAGCCATCCTGTTTTTTTCTTGCTAATATTTCCCTGGTATATATGTACTTGGTATGTACCTGTACAGCAGCAGTAGGTGCTATGTTCTGTGTGGAAGACAGTTTGCCCGCCTCTCTGCCTGAGGACTTTTGACGGAGAATCCCGGTGGACGCCGGCCCAAGCATCGGCTCGAAGCGTGGTGTCGCAGCGGCCCAAGCATCGGCTCGAAGCGCGGTGTCGCAGCTTGTCGTTTCGAGCAAGCGGAAGGCGCTCTCACAGGGATGGATGGGTTTACATATGGTTCGCGAGCCCCCGGTGCACGCCGATTCGGCCCCTGGTGCGTAATGCCCACACGCGGGGAGGGGGCGACGCTATTGGGCACACCTGGCGATGGCGATCGCGGAGACGGTGGAACGCGCAGCCAGGACGGGTCGACGGTGCACCTACAGTAGATGCAGCGATTCAGCGAAAAAAAAATATCTCGCGCGCGAAAGGTAGAGGGTGTTTAGTGGGATTTTCTCTTCGGGGACCCCCATTCGCCCACAGTATACAATGTACAGGGTACATCTATATACAATGCCGGCCTTATGGGTCGCGTATGAACATTTGTTTTTCTGTCATAGTCCATACCCCGTTTTAGGAGTGCAGTCGCGTTTTGAGGACGGAACCACTCTATTTTTTCGAGTGGTTAATTTTTTTTTTCGAGGGGTTTGTCTCCTAAATGGGATGGTTAGAGTTTGAGTGGTTTGCCCCCAAAACGGGACCGCAGTCCCAATTGGGGTGGTTTGTCCCCAAAACGGGGCTGCAGCCCTTAAGGGGTTAAGGTCACTCACCCCGCTGGCACGAAAATATTCCGACACGAGTTTCTCCGATTCTAGGGGGGCACACGTGCACTCACAACGGAAGTGGTGCGACGTTGGGAAGGTATCGTCGAGACCTTCCCGTGTATATATAGACGCATCGCTCGGCGCTCGAGCCCTCCCAGTTGGGAGGAGAAAATCAGCGTGGAAATTCGTTTGAGGGGGGGGTGTTATATTATCACCCTGTGTGATAAGGTACGTGTGACACGGCGGTAGGTACGGCCCACAATAGCCTCGATCCCGGGATGGCGGCACACGTCGACCAAGGATTTTCCACCAATGAGAAAATTCAGCCCAAAAAACTGACCAATCAGAAAACTGCAGGAACATGAGAAACGGGAATACTGGCCGAGGCTATAAATTGGTCGATTTATTGTATTGAGAAAAGAGTGTGTCCCGCACTTGTCTTCAGTATATCCGCTCCTGAATTTGTTGGTTTTCCCGGATTTATTTTGTAGCCTGATATTAACTTGCGGGGCTCTTTCTTATTTGAGGTAGCGTACAGCAGTAGTATTCACATTGTTACGGGGGGCCATAGTAATTAGGACCTATGGTACACACAAAAAACTACCAGGGTACATATTTACCTATTTTTACCAACAATATTAGTGCGCGCATCACATCTAGACGAGGGATGGAGGCGGGAATGGAGCGGGGCCTGGGGCAGTTACGATTGGTAGTGAGTCGGCGAAGGCGGCCGAAACGGTCCTTAGCGACAGGCTCAAGGAAGGTGCTCGCGTGGCATGTGCTCATGGGAAGGGACTCCATCCGCGAGGTGGACTCGTTGGTACGTTGTCATCTGCAGCATGTCATTATTTCGGTTGCTCGATGTGGGTGTTACTTGGCGTTCCGGTACCAAATAAAACGAGTGGAACCTAGTATGTAACCAACCCTCAGTAGAGTTATTAATACTGGGGACACCAGGAGCAGTCGTTGAGGATCATCGTTCCCTGTAAACGAGTTCATTCAACACAGCGAGAAACGCCTCCACGTGTTTTTTTCACTGCATGAATGTTCTTGGGGGCAGAATACTTGGAAATAGTGTGGGGGGTCATTTTTAGTGCATGATAAGGAAAGTGTCCGCAGACACGCGACAGCTGTGGGGTCACTCGTTTGGTCTGAAAACTCAAAACGGGTCACGCACGCCAAATGGCTCGTATAGATACATTCCAGATCGTTCTGTATCATGACGAAACTCGTTTATTTAATAGTAGGCATGTTTGTTTTATTTTGGATCCCAACGCTTGCGTACGCCCTCAAACACGCCATCCCATACAATATAAAACCAGAGAAAAATAAAAAATACACCACGAGAGGTCGGCGTAAAAAAGGGAGCGAGAGAGAGGGAGGGAGACCGTGAGCATGGTGGACGAGTACCTGTCGCCGTCTAACACCGCGGGATCTGTCGGTTTCTGACAAGGAGATGCCTCGAACTAGGAGCAACATATGTAACAATAGGAGCCGAATCGAGCCCTCGCCGGCGGAACGTAGGGGCACGCTTCGGCGGAGCCTGCCTTGTGCGGAAGAGGTAGCGCCCTCCAACCAGCCCAAAACTAAAACATTACAAGTCGTGATTCAGCTGAAGCAATGCCTCACACGAAGGACGAGAAGACATGTTGAATGAAGGCTGTTCTTTTCTTTTTTTTCTCTCTTTTTTTTCTATCCCATTTGATGTTATTGGCCCCTTTGTTTTCTCCTGCGCCCTCACAGTTCATAGTCGTAACTAAGATCGAAAATCACATATTAAATATTACGGGGGACCATAGTAAATAGGACCAAATATTGTTGGTAAAAATAGGGACATATATAGGTTTTTGTCTGTACCGTAGGTCCTATTTACTATGGCCCCCCGTAATAGTAGGCTATTCTCCCCCCCTCCTCCACGATTACATGAAGAAATAAGCCTGGTGGAGCCACCGCATGTAGTAGGAGCGTATCATGCGTCTGGCGGTATTCAATGAACCCTTTCAAGTGTACGTCGCGGACACGCCACCAGCGTATAGCCATCTGTAGATGTCGTACGAGTATGTACTTGTACACTGACTGCTGTGGCACCAGGTGTTCGCCATTGTATCGTTTTTGTTGTTGTTGTTGTCACGGTCAGAACTGTTCGGACTTCGTTGCTGACAGTGTCACGGTCAGAACTGTTCGAGCCTTGTTGCTGCCGGTCTTACGTATGCTCCGTCTCACCTCGAGGCTGCGCGGATAACAAACTCGGCGTCAATCCAACGCCGGTCTACACTATATCCCGCAACTGCTGTTCACAGCAATCAATTCAGGTCCCTTTTTGAACCTCTTGTGAAGGGAAACAAAGTCAATATGGGGGTACGTTTTTGCCTCCGGCGGCAGCCCCGTCCCCCCCTAATGGTCGGGGGGGGGGGACGACTGACTGCCTCTCGGCTTCGCCGCCAGTATACTGAGGGATTCCAGTATACTGGCTGCTCAAACATGAAACAACCGATATTCATACGTACTCCGTACCCAAATGTCAGGACCGTTTTGTATATTAGCATTAAATGTAACCTGTCGTTATGTTTCGGGGCATAGTGATATGATGTACTAGCTGTGCCAGCCAGTACCTGCTCGTAGCCCTATGATATGTGTTTGCCCTTGTCTGGCCCGACCGAAAATGCGGTACATACTCTGGTCTTCCGTGCGCGCCTGTTTTTTGTTTTTGAATTTTTTACTATTGGCTGCTGGCCTGCGGGAATGTTGAAGCACTGCTGTACGTACGAAGTGCTCCTCTTCGCCAGGGTCCTCGCTTCTCTCTCTCCCCACTGCCGTGATAGCAAGGTGGCATGATGACAACAGCTATATACTCCTATGTGATGGCATAACACAGCTATATTCCTCACTTGGGCTAATTCTTGTACAGGCGTTCGATCGAAGGCCAAATCGGGTTTTCCTATGCTGTTGAAAAATGGCTTTTTCGATCTCGACTTTTTTCGATCGAGCGATCCGATCATTGCATCTCGTCGAAAAACTCGTGGATCGGATTTATCGATCGAAAAAGCTTTTGCAAGTCATCTCCACCCCTCTAAGCACACGGTCACGCCACGCAGCGGCAGCTTAAGCACCTCTCCAACGTCGGGTTGGCTTGTCTACTGCTGTTGCTGCTGCCGCTCACAGCGCGGCACCTTCTAGAACCCGCGAGCAAGACACGAAGCAGGTTTCAGAATACTTTCGCCGGCAATACTCGAAAGAAGACAAAAACTACAAATTCGATCCGACCGACGACAGGGAAGGCATCCAGACACACCCCATCGAATATAAAGTAGATCGAAAACCAACCTTTTCGATCCTTGCAATCCAACGGTATAAAAAGAAGCCCCTGCATGACGTATAGCTACCGCTCACGCCTCAGTGTGAATGAAGTGCGATAGCATCACAGTTACCTCCTCATCTTGCTGTGATTGTACGATATCGCAGTAGCGACTTCTCATTCCTTTTCAGCCCTTGGTGTGATAGCATGGTAGCTACTCCTCGCTGCTGACCCTCCGCGGGGGCTTGAAGCTTGAGCTGGATAGTCATCAAATATCAAATATAACTGTTCGTTCTTGTCAAGACACTCCGCAGTATATATATATATATATAATATATATATATATATTATATACCAGGGTATATGCCACGCACCCCACCCCCACGCACACCCACATAGATACATGCACATGGTATATAACCCACATATTTTGCGAGTATGATACCATGCGCACTACTGTTGTAAGTGCTGTATAGTGCAGGTGCCTGGTGCAGGGATAGGTCCCTGGTACAGGGATAGATAGCGTATCTGCTGTATTTATACAACAATAGAGTGCTGTACGTGTTTTACTCTTGCCGTCACTCAGACGACAGGTAGTACAGCAGTATATGAAAGTGTACATCACACCCCATATTGTTTACCACACCCCCACAGGGTACCACCGCCCGGTGGTGGCTGTCTATTCCAAAATCCCATACGACCATCCGAGTTATCATCCGGGTGACGCTGTATAGCACACCCCCTGAGGTAAGGCCTCATATTCATTGTGACGCCCTCAAGTTATCACCCTCGGGTGAAAGCGCGCCGCGATCAACCAAAACGAGTGTCGGTACCGGTACAGAACAGCAGCAGCGGCAGCAGCAGCACACTAGTTTGGCAGGAGGTGTGTAAGAGCACCGGTACCAAAGCTTACCGTGTGGAGACCAGCAGCATGGGGTGGAGGAGGTACAGAGCCGTGCCGGTAGTACAAGCGTGGTCAATCTCGAAGGGGAAAACCTGTCTGCGGCTCAAGCGGCTGCTGCTGCTGCTGCTCTCATTCCAGGCTCGATGGCGTCTTTTTTGTTTACCGTGGCGTACCAGTGCTATCACACCCTTTTATCACACCCCTAAGGTATGCCACCCGGGGTGGTAAACAATCTATAGTCCCAAACGACCACCCGCTCTATCACCGGGGTGACGGTGTGTATACCACACCCCCACAATATATCACCCTGGGTGGTGAAATTTCCAAAAACCAAAATATTATCACAGGGGGTGTGGTACACACTGTCATAAACGGTAATTCAGTCTGGTAAATCAGCTAAAATAGTACTCCGGAGTAGTGTATAGGTACGTACTGTACCGGTATAGTGTGGTATGGTGGTCGGTAATCGGGCATGTGTGCAAGTGGTTGAAGTCGTGCAGGTGACTTGCGTACGCACAGAAGAGACAGCCAGTGGGCAGTTGGGATATACTCGGGAGTATACCTGATGCCAGCATGTATTGCAGCATGCCGTCATCACACTGCGGTGTCAGTCGTGTTTGGAACCGGCTTCTAGCTGTTGTTGCTCTGTCTGCTGCTGTTGGTTGCTTTGATGTGTCTCTGCAGACCGGAAGCAGTGATGGCCGTATTGTCGGCCAAATCGTATACAATTCGGTACGGCGGTGAGGATTTTATGGCCGTGGGTGTGAGCATGTGTTTGTGTGTTTATCTTTGTCATGTCGTTACATGACGCATACGTATGTAGTGTGTACGTACGTGTAATACGTACCAGGTAGAAGGCATGAAAACCTACATACTGAGTCTGTACTCTGACCACGGACTGCATTGTGTCGATAAGTTAATGAGAGAACATCAACATATGCATGCATCTACTAACATACGTATATATAGCTCATGTTAGTTATGACTATCATGTTATTACGATGGCGAGATGAGTTATTTGGAGAAAGCAACGAGCAGGAGAAGATGTTGTTAAGTTGTTGCTATCAAGTGTCGCCCACACACACCTTGTCTCTCTTCATGCTCGTAGCACTCGCAGCCGAATAAGCTCTGGTTCGTACGTGCAGAGCCTCGGTGGGCTAACTGTCGCTACATACTGTAAGTAGTACACAGTTCCAGGTAGATGGGCCGCCGTTCTGAATGTTGATAGCGGCAACGACACTATCAGCACCAATGTATTAGCGGCAGCAACACTGCGTACCAGCATTCTCACATTTATTAGCTGACCACAGGCCGTGCCAGGCAAACAATGCGTGACATGATATGATATACACCAAGTATCGGTCCAAGTATCGGTGTCGTGACAGCAGTGTCGCGACGCTCATACGTGAATATATGATACCATATGACCGTTGAAACTTGAACGGCGATGACATCCCAGCACAGACTTCGAAAACGCCTGCTAGAACCGCCCCCTCGTTTGTTTGGCGACCGTCTGCGTGGGCTTTGTGTGGATAATTTTTTCCCAGTAGGATAAGGGTGAACTTGCCAGAAGGCAGAGGCGAGACCGCTGGTAGTGGGACTCCACACCTCCCAGTCTCCCGAACGTGCGAAGGCGAGACCCTCCATCCCCTGGCTGGACAGGAGGAGGAGCCCATGCCCGCATTCCATCCAGGGGGTGGGTTGGGAGGGTGCAACGCCCCCCGAAGATAAATGCCGAGCAAAACTGCTCGTGCTTGTAACCTGGAATGCCCTCCTCCCTCCCCCACCGCCTGTGCTCGCAGCTGGCGGTATAATGTTATACCACGGACGGTGAATTGATGCTCATGTTGCGCCCATGATATGTGGCGAGACGAAGAGGTGAAGAGGTGATCATGCCCCTGGAGGGTTCCGTGCTGGGCGTTGACCCTTTTAGAGCTGCAGTCTCGTTTTGGGGACATTTGGGGGCAAACTACTGGGAATTTGAGTGGTTTGTCCCCAAAATGGGACTGCGGTTCTAAAGGGGTTAAATGGCCGGCCTTGAAGCCTTTGATCTCCGCTCGCCCATCGCCGTACCCGCTTGCATCTCTGCGTGTGTGGTTTGGTGCGAGTCAACGAGAGAACAAAGGGCTCTCGAGCATTTTCTCGATAAAAATGCGAGGCTCGAGCCGCGGTGGAGACGGGGGGGGAGAAGAGCCTACTTGGTGATCCCGGATCTGGGCTACAGTACTACTATTACTACTGCAGGATGGAGAGATAAACAAAAAAGGTCGAAGAAAATAAATGAGGCACTGGAAGAAGAACGAAAGAAATATGCTGTTGTATGCACTGCTACAAACTATTAATGTTATTAAATAGTAGCTACCAGGTACGTGATAGAAAATACCTGGTAGAGAGTAGGAGGCTGTATGGCAGGTGAAAGTGCTATTAACATTGATAACTACCAGGGTACCCTGGTATAAAGTAAGAGTAGAAAGTTGTGTCATAGTTCAAAGCGTCTATTGTTAATAGTATCGATACTGTCGATCGGTCGCCCCGGTGGTTCAAGTGGTTAACCTCGAATTCTACTTGTTTGAGTCCTGCGCTCGAGCCCCAGGTGGGTCGGACTTTGACTTTATTTGCAAAAATAAAAAAGGAGTCAATTGTTGAGAGCGCCTTGCAGCGTGGGTAGGCACAATTCGATGCGAGTCGACGAGGGAAGAAAAGGCTGAAATCTTCTCGCGATAAAAATGAAGGCACGTACCGTAGCGGGAAGGGGGGAGAAGAGCCTGCTATGTGACCCCGGATCTGAGTTATGAGTTGGAAGGAGAGAGAGGAGAGGATGTGCGAAGATAATGAATGGGATGAGCAAAAAAAAAAAAAAAAAAAAAAAAATACCTTGCGTGGTTGACACGCTCGTGCAATTGTTGGAAGCGTCGATAGGAGACGAGCGACCCTCGACCTCAATTTCGGTTTAAACGACCTTCCGGAGTATTTTGTTTTTTTAAGTTATGTGCCGGTGTGCTCGAAGTATGTCATGTCGATGATGCAGCGACGCCTTGAAGTCAATCGGACGCAGAGCAGTATTTAAGCGGGTCATGAAACGCTTCCAACTCGAGCGTAGTAGGCTACAGCTCGCAGTGTGGATGAAGCTCTTGCTTTCAGCTTCCACGGGCATATGATGACATGACATTGCGTTGTCCACCGTGCTTACGACATACGTGGCAACGTAGTATATCTGTGGCGTAGCTGTGTGACCACATAACTTGTACCAGGTATCTCGTTTAGGATTGA
Source organism: Nereocystis luetkeana (assembly GCA_031213475.1). Taxonomy (NCBI): domain Eukaryota; class Phaeophyceae; order Laminariales; family Laminariaceae; genus Nereocystis; species Nereocystis luetkeana. The sequence continues at coordinate 4,767,375 of JARUPZ010000032.1, forward strand.
AGAATCGGCACGGACACTGGTTGCGCTGGATGTCGACGGGTAGAAAGAACGGTTTAATGTGAAGAACACACACACATACTGCTGCCGTATCGCTGCGGTATCATCAATGTTCGGCGAAATGTCGTCGAATTGATCAGGCGAATCACGTGCAAATACGCGGGCGGGCTTGTAAAAGAGACAAATGTCCGTACTGCTAGAACCGTCAGCACGCAGGGTCAACCATCACGCACTCTTTTTCAAACAATGATATCGCTTCGCCTATTCCACGGAAATATATATATATATACATACATACCTGGTGTCTATTCATATTGACGTACCTGGTACCGGTATATATATACTCTGGTATATATTATATATATATATTCAAAGTATATGGTGGCATGTTGATCGTTCGCATCGTTCAAGCTTGAGTAAAAGCCCTGATGAGGGATGGCGAGAAAACTGCAGCCGTGCTGTTGTGCGGGGTGCCTGCGGAGTGAGACGCTTTGACGTTTTCGACGACCTTGCTATTGAGTAACTATTAATACTGTAGGCTAATAGATGTTCCAGGCCATGACCTGTCAGAAATGTGGATGTGTTCATTTTTCCGCGGGGTCGGCAGTACAAGAATGGATGCTTCTTACGTGCACATATACTTTTGAACGCACTTTGTCGTTTATCGGCGAATCGATTCAAAAGCGTCGTAAAAAATCTTGCAGGATATCGCCAGGTATCGTCCGGTTGGCCGCCGAATTGTCAAGAAGATGACACCGACGGGTTTCAAGCGCAGGGGCCACATGCAGGACAGACTCTAACGGCGAGCATGGGCCAATAAATGGAAGGTGAAAATCCGGGGGCATTCGGCTTTCGTTCCCGGTTTTGGCTCGATTGCATTTTTTTAGTCTTCTTAAAAAAAATAAGATCGGCAACCTTCTTGTCCACGTTTGCACCAAAGCTTGCCTTCTCAGGCCTTCCGACATGCCTTGTAGGACTGCGGTCCCGTTTTGGGGACAAACTGCTTAGAATTTGAGTGGTATGTCCCCAGTAACGGGACGGGACTGCAGTTTACGCTATTACGGGGGACCATGGTAAATAGGACCAAATATTGCTAGTAAAAATCGCGAAATATATAGGTTTTTGTGTGTACCGTAGGTCCTATTTATTATGACCGCCCGTAAAATAAAAGGGTTGATTGAAGACACTGCAACATGTAATTCGGCGTCAGAGCACACAAAAAAAAGCGCGACGTGGCCCACTGCGGTTGACCATAGTCCAGACCACCGCCGGCCCTTGCAGCACTGCAGAAATTCTCCTACCCTATTTATATGCAGCCTGTCCACAAACACGTACGTGGTTGCAGTTGTATAAGGTGCACGGGGTGAGGCAGTTTCGTAAACGCCATGTTGAACCCTTTTTGGACTGCGGTCCCGCTTTTGGGGACAAACTACTTGGAATTTATGTGGTATGTCCCTACAACGGGGGTGAGTGCAGTACTGAAAGGGTTGTAAGGAATATAACCCTTCTGGGACTTGACTTTTTAGTGCAGGAGAAATCAATTACTAGGTACAGAAAAACAGCTGACGATGATTGCAGCATGGGTTTGTGGGCCACGCGAGGCAACAACAGCAGCAGCAGGGGTCGGCTGGATTTTCACTGCTACGGGGGACCATAGCAAATAGGACCAGATAATGTTGGTAAAAATAGGAACCTTGTACATATATGCCAGGTAGGTTTTTGTGTTTACCGTAGGTCCTATTTAATATGGTCCCCCGTAATAGGGCGATACGCCAACTGCCCCGCTTTGTGTGTTGCAAAGCAAAAGGAGTCGCACATTATATACCATATCATACCTAACCGGGTAGAACTTATCACACCGGGTGGTAGGATACCACCCCCCTGGAGATCACATTCCGAGCCGATGCTCTGCGCAATATACCGGTCGCCCCGGTGGTTCAAGTGGTTAACCTCGAATTCTACTTGTTTGAGTCCTGGGTTCGAGCCCTAGGAGGGTCGGACATTGACTTTATTTGCAAAAATAAAAAAAGGGATTCAATTGTTGAGAGCGCCTTGCAGCGTGGGTAGGCACAATTCGATGCGAGTCGACGAGGGAAGAAAAGGCTGAAATCTTCTCGCGATAAAAATGAAGGCACGTACCGTAGCGGGAAGGGGGGAGAAGAGCCTGCTATGTGACCCCGGATCTGAGTTACGAGTTGGAAGGAGAGAGAGAAGAAGATGTGCGAAGATAATAAATGGGATGGAAAAAAAAAAAAAAAAAAAAAAAAAAAACAAGGGGGGGCACGCACACGTAACGATAATACGTGTGCAGTAGGAGCGGCTTTTCTGGAAATAACTCATCGAGAAAAATGTTGCCATGGACGCATGCATCGGTTTGCGTTTTTGCACTCCCCCCCCTCCCTCCCGTGATCGGGAAAACCATCTTGGGAGCTCGGGTGCATTAGTTTTCGTGTGTTTATACCGTAATCGTACTTGTACACATACTGCTGCTTGCTGACAAAAGTGCGAACGGTTATTACGGGGGACCATAGTAAATAGGAACAAATATTGTCAGTAAAAAATGTTAAACATATACTGGTAGGTTTTTACTTATACCATAGACCCTACCAGGTACCAGGTTGACCATAGTTAACAGGACCTATGGTACACATAAAAACCTATATGTTTAACCATTTTTACTAACAATATTTGGTCCTGTTAACTATGGCCCCCCGTAATAGTAAGCTCACACTTAATTGTAGACTGGTTATGCTTTACTTCGTACCAGGTGGTCTCAAGTAAGCCCGCAGTGCGCGCGATCGAATTATCGCACAGGTTGCGAAGAGGAGTTGGGGGCGATTCCCTCGATCTCACAGCTGATGTTTACAGAATTTTTGTGCGTATGCATGGGCTCTGCGAGTTGGCTTGCTGCTGATTTGATGGCTACTTGTTACTTTGGCGGGGCGTTTGGTTGTACACACCAACTAACCGACTTTATATTGATAGTTATCAGAGATGCAAACACACAAATCGAGCCACAAACGTCCCAGTCTGGTGCGAAGACGCAGAGCTCCGCAAAATGACGCACCCAACTATATGTAACTGTTTGCCAACTAATGCCGACTAATTTCTAGTCGGCGTCTTATTAGTTACTGTTAATAGTCGGCGGCTTATTATATGACTCAGCCAACTCACAGCCCTAATGAATACCACGCTGTCCCGAAATATAAGGATCTTTTGTATGCTCATATTTTATTATAGAAATCATAATATCTCGGGACAGAGAGGGTATAGGTATGTGTTTAAGTCGCTCTAACCTACCTGGTATAAGAAATTGTCGTGAAAGGAGTCTCCTACTCGTGACTCGCACACTATCGTGAAAGGATCAAAAGAAAAAAAAGAAAAGTGTTAGGCTGTTGGGGTCTTGCGCTATTTCCCGACTTTTTATATTTTGACGCTACTAATATTACGGGGGACCATATTAAATACTGGTAGGACCTACGGCACATATTAAAAACTGTATACTCGCTTTTTTCACTAACACTATTTGATCCTACCTGGTATTTACTAGGGTCCCCCGTAATAGTATTTCTTCGAGTAGTAGCTCTGCGACTGCTTGGGCAAGCGAGCTTGCAATCGATATCAATGCTGCTGCTGCTGCTGCTGCTGCTGCTGCTGTGCGTTTCCCGAGCTTATGCCGTACTGCTGCCGCATTACAGTTCAACTCGTTTCTCGCATCTTCAATCGGAAGCCGACTTTCGGCATTTCTAAAAATAAATGTTTTTAGGTCCTGCAAGGCCACTGGCAAGTTGTAGTGCTCGTACGTACTTGTTACCAAACGTCAGCAGGCGTGCGCGCTTTCCGCACGTGAAGCTTGTGACTATCAGCAGAAGTGCAGCACCCCCGTGGCGTTACGACGGAAGCGCGGCCTGTAGTTGGTAACCGTCAGGGAATGGCTTCACCCCAGTCGATTCAAGTATGTTACGTACACATACAACCGCACTCAAGGAGAAGCGGTTCGCTCTCCTGCTGCAGCTGCGGCTGCTGCTGCTGCTGTATTTTCGCGGACAGTAGAACCGCCGTTCAACGTTGGGTTGGTGGAGATACAGCACGTACGTACGTAACCGTTTCGGAGGCCGGCGGCCGTTCTGGACGGGAATGTAAGGACTGTTGAGTATTCGTATTAACACCTAAACATTGCTTATATTTACGTCCACAGTGGTACACCGAAAAAACATAGTGCTAATAGTGTGAGGGCGAAGCACGAGTACATATGGTCCAAGTACGGTGTCATGCTGTACGCGTGACGCACAACTTATTACCGAGGACCACAGTAATAATGGTCAGGACTCATCATATATACAAAAACCTCTATATATTCCAGTATTTTTACTCGCTGTCTGTACCTGTAGCATAGTTTGTCCTGATTCCTATGTTCCCCCGAAGTAACGCCTCCCTTGGATAGTACCGGTACTACTACCGTACGTTGGCCTCTCGGTTACGCATCTCTTCATCCCCTTTATTGGAGTGTACCCATGTTTATTGGTACGAAAAAGGATCTCGGAATTAGTGTGGGATACTTTTGCTGCGGTCAAAGCAGCGCCGAGTTGCTAGGCTTGACCGATGTTGTGATTTTGTCATTTTTTCGCTTTTTTCCCCCCCTCTCTGTCCCACGGTAGTGTACACTAGTACGGGGGGGCATAGTTAATAGGACCAAATATTGTTGGTAGAAATGGTCAAATATATATTTTTTTATGTATACCACAGGTCCTATTAACTATGGTCCCCCGTAATATCAATAGATTAATACCGGTATGTTTAAACGAGTATTGTTATTTTATCTTGGGTGTCCTTACCCTACGGATATTCAGATGGCTGCGGTTGCATTCTTATTTTTTGGTACTTTTTCGTGCGCGATTGAGAACCCCCTCCGACAAGCAACGTACTCGTACGCGCTCACTCGTAGTGTCGTTACTATTGTACTCACTACTGCTGTAATCAGTTGTTGGTTTCGCACGCTTTTGTTTTAGTCACCGGTAATATTATTAATAGTAGTTGACAAGCAAGATGGGACCTTCTAGACTACCACGCGTGCCCTCAGCGAGCGAGCACTGCCCACTTCTGCCACCGCGGCGGCTGCGGCACAATGCGTCACTGAAGGTATTTAATTTCTACGGCAGTAGTACTATTACGGGGAACCATAGTAAATAGGACAAAATGTTGTTGGTAAAACAAGCGAAATATATACCAGGTATTAATAGGTTGTTGTGTGTATCGCAGGTCCCATTTAATATGGTCCCCCGTAATACCTGGTACCAGTGCATCAACACCTAGAAGTAGGTACGAGGATTGACAGTCGATTGTGAGGAAGGCGGGGGTGATGGAGTGGGACGCGCCCCCACGTAGGCTGCACTCACTGAGGCAACACGTGTTGCTTGCTGCCGCCGCCGCTGCCGCCGCTGCCGCCGCCGCCGCTGCTGCTACTGCTGCTGCTGCAGCTGCTGCTGCTCCTCCCCCTGTTGCTGCTGCTGCCGTTGGCGTACGGATGGCGTCGATTAGTTGGCAGCTCATTGTGGCGAGGGTGAAAGTGAACGGGTGTGGTTGGTGCAGAATAGTTGGAGAAGTGACGCCGGCGGTGATGGGAGAGGCGCGGGGTGCAGAGAATGGTTGCAGTGTGATAGATGATGGGGGGCGGGGGCGGGGGCGGGGGGGGGGGTGGGGGCGCTGACCAAACCTCAAGGAGAAGGAGGAGCAGCAAGAAAAGCAGAGAGCAGCAGCAACAGCAACAGCAAGTAGTGTTGCTAGTAGAACAATGGGGATTGTATGACCGCAAGACGCTGACGTGGTGTTGCGTTTACCGCTGACGAAACGGCAGCAGTAGTAAGACCTTGGAGGGCCTCGCGGTTGTGTGTGATAAGCGCCGAGGCGGGGAAGAGGTAGCGACAGCGGAAGGGGGGTGACGGAGTGTTGAACTACCCGCTCGCTGTACGAACGAGTACGAGGAGATGGCAAACAGAACGCGCAGAGCTGCGTGACACGAGAGAGGACGTGTGCGCAGGATTTGCCCTGCACGGTGGTAAGCACATACGAGCTACCGCTGTGAGTTCTGTACGAAAACGAAAAGGAAGAGTTATTTTACAACAGTTGCAGCAATTGCATATCGTTTGCGAATCGCCGCTGGAAACCTGAATATGCTGGACTGGAAACACGTCACGTAATTTATCGCAGAAACAAATATCTGTTGCTGTAGCTGCCACTACCTTGTCCCATCCACCCATATTGCCGTTGGCACAAAGAGTCTACAGCAGTACGATACTTTCGTGTTGGGACAGGCTGAGCGGAATACATCCCGCCCGCCTGCATACGGATCGATCAGTTTCCCCAGAGCTCGCAGATGGCACTGCTACTGCGACTACTGCTGTAGCACTGCTGTGTCTGAACAGCAGCGGTGGGTGCTACCTGCATGTATGTGCTATCTTCTTGGTCAACCACGGTGCCGTCAAAAAGACACGCGCACAAGCTCCAGGCGGTTTCTACTGAACTCGAGGGCCTGGCAGTGCCGCACCAACCATTCCAACCCGCTGCTGTGCGTCAGTAGTATGTACGGTACGTACTGTATGGTTATTTGGCAAGTGCTACTGCCGCTGCTGCTGCTGTTGTTGCTATCAGCCTCGAGGCCTATCGTCCATCCGGTCGGCTCGGGCATGCATGCCCTGCCCTCGACCGCAGGCAAGCGCAAGTGCTGTCAGGCGTCTACTACGTACAGCGATGCTGTATTCTTCGTATTAATAGAATGGCTTTGTGGGTCGGAGGAAATGGTAGTATTGTATCACCGCTCGGCCCTTTTTTTTCTGCGCGACGTTTATCCTACTCTATTTCCTAGTGATTTTTGCCCCAAAACGTGGGGGCAAAGCTAGAGCGGGTATAACTACTGCTGTCGAGGAAACTGATATGCGCACCCGGTACTCTATAGTGTCTGGTACATGTTAGACGCCGGCACACCTATTCATTACCGGTAGATCGCGGAAAGGACGTGCAATAAGCTCTCGTCGATTACTGCTTGGCGTTGATTGGGTTGATGGAGGTAATTAGTGTTTTGGGATGTAGAAATCAATTACTGTCTTGGTTTAGTAATAGTAGAGAGGTGGCAGGCGTGAACTCGTCAACTTCACACTGCGTAGCTCAAGACCTAAGTGTCTCGGTTTATTAATACTCGTAGTAGCAGATGGCAGGTATGAAATCGTTCATTTCACACTGCGTAGCATAGCTCGAGGCATTCATTACAGTACGTTATTGCACTCACCCATACCCAATTTATATGTACCATATGGTACGCGTATGTACTGCTGTAGGCCTCCTTGTAAAGGTAGACGCTGATTGTATCGTAGAGTTGGAATCGGGCTTGGGAAGCGTGCGTACATAGTTTCGAGGACTCCGTGTGGTGTGCAACTTTTCCTCATGTTTGATACCTATTTCCACAACGATCGCGTCGACAACGGGGACCTGGGTTTTGGTGCGATCAGGTTTCTGATTCAAGCCCCACCTATAATAACAAGATACCTGTAGCCCCCCCGCCTAGAACACGGAAATTTGTATTTTCAAGGGCATTCCTCGGGGTTTATCCCGCGGTTTTGTGCGTGATTCGAGGTACCACACCCCATACGAGTAGTACCGTTTAGTCCCGGGGTAGCTGAGGTCCGCGGGATATCGCCCCGGAGTCGAAGAGGCGTTCCGAGGAATGCCCTGGTATTTTCCTGTCGGAAGAACCTGACAAATCGGCTATACTCCCCGACTTGGAATGCGTCTTTCGCGACGGTGAGCGCAATGCCAATCGTTGCTTGCGGCATGCCGATTCCATGCCGACCAGGTAAGTCGGTCGGACAGAGTCGGAGTATCATCGAGGTTCCTGGCTTAAGTCCATTCCTGGAAGTAAGGCACACTTTCGTGTCAACGTTTTAGTGGGGTGTAAGAGAGGATGATTTGTGTACACACAAGCGTTTTCTCGGGGGCTTTGGTTATAACCCTTTTAGGACCGCAGTCCCGTTTTGGGGACAAACTACTTGGAATTTGAGTGGTTTGTCCCCAAAACGGGACTGCGGTTCTAAAAGGGTTAAGCTCGCAGCTCCTATCGAGGGAAGTGTCTATATATACCTTGCGGCTTCCTCCCAATGGCGAAGGTAACACTACTGCTGTAGGGCCCGTTCCACGATCCACCCGTTTTCCGTTTGTGCGCGTGCACTGTCTGGGCTGCCCGGTGCACCACCAACACAGAACGAACGTACTCGACTATCAACAGCACAGCATCGCTTTTTCGGCGACGCTCAGTGCAGGCACCCCCCACCCCCCGTTGCGGTCCCCCCCCCCCCCCCCCCCCCAAACCCGGTTCCTTCTTCCCTCCCCCAAACGCCCCACGGCTACATAGCGCGGTTGAGCTATGCTATTTTACCGTAGAGGGAAGGCTGTGGTTTGGCCGGCTATATAATAAGTCGCTGACTACTAGATAGTGTTAGTTGGTTATGTATTGTACATGTATTAGTAGTTGCGTGCGATAATTTTCGGAGATCTGCGTCGATGTAACTGACTTGGCGCTTTGGAGGCTCGACGTGTGCTTTTCTGTTGATGGGAAAAAAAAAGTAAGTAACGGTTATTCTAGTTGGCTTGCTTTCGCTATGCAACTAATCCAACTGGAGTGGTAACTACCAGGTAGCGGTCAAGCCCAGCCAACTCGCCAACTCTCGGTTGGGGCACTTTTTGGCCCAGAGTTTTGCGACTGATGTGGCTCCTCGGCTGATCAGCTTTGTAATCCTATTTTTGAGCTGCTGTTTCATTGGTTTCCTCTCTCGACGGGAGTAAAAGGACAGTATAGACAACACATTTATATATAATATTTCGTATATATACATTTAACTTCCCAGCTTAATTCGTTGGACGTTTTACCCTCAGCGGTCTTCTGGACAAGCCGTGGTCACAGGTGTCGCCCCTTCCCCCCCCCCCGGTACTTGCCTTCACTATTATCGCGCATAGGGTTCAGCATTCCCACTGCTCGTCGATTTCCATCGACTGTTGCTAACTCACGCTCTCGCGCTTCACGCTTATCAGTGTTATTGCGAGAAAAAGTCCCTACGAACATGCACTCGGTGAGACTCGAACCCACGAATTTGATATTTAGTAGGCACGCGGACCACCTGCTATTACCAAGCCACCGGGGACGAAGACCAAACGGTTCTTCTATTTTCGTCCAGAGAAATATATGCAATAGTATGCCTCTCAAATCAACCCGTGGGATAGCTCATCGGGTTGCGCATTCCACGCGATTTTTCTCGGAAGCTGTGTGTTTTGGGTGATGTAAATAAACACTACAGCAGCACGGCACAGCAGTATAAAAGTTCCCTTGTGTTCGGAACCCCGAGAAAAGTTAGGAAGGTGCTCATGCTCGTGGTGCCCCCCTCCCTGTACACGCGGCACGTGTCGATTCTCAACACGATACGAACTGGCGGAGTGTCATGTTGAAATCTGTGTGCTGCAGATGGGCTAGAACCGGTGCACAAATAAGAAAGTGTGTTGGGCGTAAGCTTTTTTTACCCAGATCTCCAAGGAGGATGAAAAAAATAACAAAATAAAAAGGCACGAACGAAGGAAGCATACCACCAAAATGCCACTACAGTATAGTAAGTGCCAGGCACCGAGTTTACTCTAGGCTCCCGATGAAACTGTATGCCACTATTTCCTTCGAACAAACGAAGAAGTCGCTATAATATCCTCTCTGTCCTTCTAAGGCAAAAACTGCAGTCGACTTTTTGTTTTTTGTTTTTTGGGGGCAAACTACTCAAGAGTTTGAGTGGTTTGTCATCCAAAACGAGACGCAGCAGTTCTGAAGGGGTAAAAGACCACAGAAGAAATCGTGAAGCTTGGTCTTCGAACTAACGGACATGTTGCTATCCTTTTCGCTCCCCTCCCCCGCGCCCCGTCTCTGCAACCCTCTACGGCACACCCAGACGACCGTGGCGTATTTTACCCGGGGGTGTTCCAGTTCTCGTTGGAGCTGTCGCGATATCAGGTGCCCTCCTGGCAAGAACCTCTCTCCGTTGCGGTGCTAACGGCGAGGGCCCGAGAGTTCCTCTTCGCGCTGGAGATAGGCGACACGCACAAAATATCGCGTCAGTTCCGGGCGTGCGGGGAGCGCAGCGGGTTCAAGTCTTGGGGACGGGGCCCTGTGCTCTACGGGAGCGTGAAGGAGTGGATATGTCCCAGCAGAAAGAGCGAGAGAAAGGCCAGGAATTTCGGGATGCTCCTCGAGGAGGATGGACGGGGCGGTCGAGGGCGGCCCAGCGGAGCAGAGGGTGGGTACGTTTTCGTCGGGGATACTGGAGAGGGTGACCCCATTGCGGGGGAGATGATGTGTGACAGGCACCCCGAGCGGATGAGAGCGGTGTTTCTGCACGTGGTGAGCGACGCGGCGAGGCAGGGTAGGGTGAGCGTCCCTCGTGATCGGGTGGTGAACGGGGTGCCGATCGTGTACTTTCGGACCTACATCGGCGCCGCGGTGAAGGCTGTGCAGCTGGGGCTGATGGACAGGGCGGGGTTGGACAACGTCATCGGCGCCGCCAAAGAGGTGAATCGAGTGTTTGTATTCCGACCATCGTTTTTGTTGGTTTTCCTTCCCATTTAGCGTATTCGCCGTTCTTGTCTCTCTCCCTCCTAGTTGCCGTAACTCAGATCATCCGGGGTCACGTAGCAGGCTCTCCTCCCCCCCCCCCCCCCCCCCCCCACTACGGTCCCTGCCTTGGCAGGCGTTTTTATCGCGAGAATACTTCAGCCCTTTCTTCCCTCGTCGACTCGCGATGAATTGCGCCCGTCTGGCGATATTAAAACACCATGAATAGTGTCGCCATACTCTTCTTATGAATGGTTCACTCCCTCTGGTACGTATGTTGCACTCTATCGATCGGATGTATGGTGTGCTTTTTTTACTCTTTGGGGGTGGAGGCGAGCTTTTCGTTTCGTGAAACTCGACCTGTTCCAAGTTGAGGTGATGTGAAGCGTCGTCTGACATGCCACGCATCGAGAACATGGGCTTAATGTAAAAAATAATGTGATCCCGTGTACGTATAGGTACTGATATTGGTTGGCAGTACGTATTTTATACCAGGTATCATACTCCGATGCGACAGGCAGCGTACGCATTCCTTCTGTCGTGGCAGCCCCCACTAATAGTAGGTCTAAGTATGGTTAGTTTTTCGTCAACCATGCGCTCACTGTGTAACAGCAGAATAGTATATAGCCGTACGTATGTAGGTATACAATATGTACGCACAATAGTGGTTTGAACCCGGAGCTACTGATGCAACACCCTCCCCCCCCCCCCCTCCAACCCTTTGCTTGGAGCAGATGATGGTGAAGGTGCCTCCGAAGTCGTCCAAATGGGCGGATATCAACAGGGACATCATGGCGGTGGAAACGGTAGCAACTCCGAAGCAGACGTTGCTGCAGCAAACCGTCGGTATGGAAACCCTGACCTTGAAGCTAGGCGAAGCCCTGGCGCCGAACAGAGTGCTGGACGCGGCCAAGCGGCGGCCTGCGCTCACTTCGACTACAAGAAGAGGAGCAGGAATGGTGGCCACCAAGCCTCGCCCGTAGCTCACCCCCTTTGACTATTGTGATGCCTATGCCCACCACTCTGTTCGGACATGCGAGGAACGTTTGGATAGTATTGCTCTTGTCAATCTAACCCTTCTAGGACCGCAGTCCCGTTTTGGGGACAACTTACTTGGAATTTGAGTGGTTTGTCCCCAAAAGGGGACTGCGGTTCTAAAAGGGTTAAGGAAGTTTTGGGCAATCGCGCTGTCTATAGAGACAGAAGGACCGTTTTGGGGTAATTCTCTTTTATCTGGAATTTAAGGGCCGTTTTGGGGTCTCGTTTACGGTACCTAGGGTCGATCTTAACGAGGGCTATTTTTTAGTTTTTTCTTCAAGTATTATCCCGAAATTTCGGTATTTCTCGGAAAATACCGAAATTTCGGGAAAATACTGAAAATAAACTGAAAAACACTCCTCGGCAAGATCGACCCTTAGGGGTTCTTACGTTTCCGGACAGAGTAGAGTTCTGTATACGGTGCGTCTGGCAACTTGAGGCGGGAGGAAAACGAACATTTAACACGTATCAACCTGGTGTACTTTGGTGTGGGTAAGTTCGTTGATATCATGGGCAAGTGGTCTCCTGCCCCCCCGCGTCAAGCGTAGAGTGCTATTCATATCTGCACCATTGACCAGTGAGCAAAGATTTCGTGCTTGCCTGTAGTTCTCTGGTTGGTGCGTTGTTTTTATGGAGAATTTTTATTGGTGGAAAATTAATTCCTGGATTTTTGTGGTTTTTGCGCGTACGGAGAGTACCAAGCACCAGGAAAATTATTTTGAGAACGAGGACGAGCAGTTCCCGGGCGATTTTGGGACATGCTACATATTAATTGAAGAAAGTGTCACACCCTTCCTTCCACCCTTACTTTACTTTTCGCCACATTTTATTTATTATTTTTTGCCACTATTACGGGGGGGCATAGTTATTAGGACCAAATATTGCAAGTAAAAACGGCTCACTATATAGGTTTTTATGTATACCATAGGTCCTATTAACTATGCCCCCCCCCGCAATAGTACTCGTATGTGTGTACTCTTACGAGTTTCGGACTTGGATACATGACACACGGTCCTGGCGTTTTTTACTACGCCCACGTAATAATGCGTGTTTTTCGTGTTCTACTTTTCGCTTGACCGCCTTTTCTTGTGTATGAAGTGATGTGAGAAAGGCAGGCGAAGTTTTTGTTTTTCAATAGGTTTAATGACAGGAGCGGCTTTGTTCATCCCTTCACTCTACCGACGAAGTGATCACATTATCACATTATTTGTATGGAGTGGGGTGACACAGCCTTTATACCATGACACATTATGCCATCAGCAACATGTTAATGCCGTGGCGAGGGAACAGTAAAATTGTTATCGAATGTGCCCGGGTTTCCAACTGTTTTCGGCATGCTTCTGACAAGCATGCCGATGGGCGGCGTGGCGTCCCTCCTCCGTTGCTCGGGTCGCTGGGGAATACCTGTTGAGCTGCAAACGGTGGCAGACAGCACTAAGTAGACCGATTTGTTGTTGCTTATTATTGCACGTACAGTAGCTCTCATATACGAGGCGTTCATCCTCGGGCTTCCCTCTTCCCACCTGGATGTGCTGCGACTGCGCAAGAGAAGACTACGCGGTCGCTGTTTTTGCCGTTTTGCGGCAGTTACTTAGTAGGGGTCCAACAAAAACGATAATATTTACCTGCGGTTCGAGCTGTGGCACGAAGCGAAACATTTTCATTCGTAAATAGCTACCAGGTACCTGGTAGTTGGAATGGTGACGTGCGATGTCAACTGGGCTGGCGGCTGCAAGTAATAAACGGTGCCTATTAATAGTGCTTGCTTCCTGTGCACGCCTATTTCCCGGGGTATCTGCAGGACACAACAACGCAGACAAGTCTCTCATATTCCTCCCCTATTATTAATAGCGAAACAATGTTGTTGTACAGCAGTAGATGTTTTCGTCAAGACCGCACATCTCGGACAGAACATCGGTTTCACTTTGATGTAAATATTTCAAGGCAGATACGTTGCCAATCTACTGATATTACCATCTACAGCAGTAGTACGTAGCTCATGCTGCCCGGTGGGGGCCACACAGTCTGCACGATCTAGTTTAGGGCATGTTTCCTGGGTTGATTCTGTATTGTGCAGATCCTGCACAACCTCTCACAAAGGCAGGCGAGGAACTATTAATAGATCATCTACAGAGTAGACGCGTGCTACGACACGCGTAGAGGTCACTTGTTTCCGCTGAAATGTTTTCTGGGTGACGGGGCTATTTAACCCAAAATCGTCGGAATGCCATTCTTGTCTTGAAAAAAAAAGTGATTGTGCATATACTTGCTTGGGTCATGAGATTATTCATCGGGATGGAATTTGATTTTTGCTGAAGTCAGGTTTCGGGTGAGGTATATGGAGCTCCTCAAGTGAGGAGCTTCAGAAAAAAAATGGTGCGCCTCTGCTATTTAGCATGCTTAACAGTAGGTAGATTATGATCCATCTATATCCGTGGTGTGCCAAATTGACATCGTCGTCCTCCCGAACAAGAGACCGCGTAAGCACAGCATCGGCAGCAGCGGCTAGAAAATAATGATATGAGGCATGCAGAATGTTCCTAAAAATTCCGCTCCATGCCCTGTGTGCTGGTTGGTCCCAATGCCCGAGAAAAAGCAGATCAACCCGAAACGCTAAAAAGTCTGCTGCCTGCTGCGCGCCCTTTGCTGGTCCCTACACCCATAAAAAAATCTGCATCTAAAACGCTGCTGTTTACTGCAATATTATAGTGTGAACCTCTACAGGAATTCCCGCAGGCACGCAGCCACTATCCACGAATTATCGAAGCCTGCAGCCGCAGCGACATTTTCGACTGATTCTTTTTGCGCCAAACCAGCCGCCATTGAGCTGCTTCCACCACCAATGGCTGGGGCGCTTGCGGAAGACAAAATGGGACCACCGTTGCTCTCCATCGCTGCAGCTAATGCGGCCGATGCGCCGCCCCGCTCCGTCCGCCCTTCCGAACCCTCCTCCACGCCGCCGTGTTGTTGTGCTCCTTCTGTGGCGGAAAACGTGGGAGGGGTGATCCTTGACCCGGGTGCTTCGCAAAGAACGTCTCGAGCGCAGTCGATTACCCTAGCCGGCTCGGTGATGATTCGCAAGACGCCGTGGTCGAGCTGGGCGCGTGCCTCCCCCGCGTGATCCTCGAAAGAGAGCATTACCTCCTTCCGGTACAGCTCCTTGCTCCTGTCCTCCTCCGCACCCTTGCTCTCCTTCGAGCCGGGGGGCTGTGCTACGTCGTCAAGAGCGGCGTTTCGGGCGTCGAGGTGGAAGGATGGGGCGATCGGAAGGTTCCCACCAAACCAAGAGGACGGGAAACTGCCGAGCAGGAGGTACTTGTCCCTCAACCAGTCCAGCCCGCAGCTGGGGTAGTGCAATATGCACGGGTCGCTGCATTCCAAGAACTCGTCCAGGCGTAGCTCCCGGGGGTCTGGCAGTGCAGATCGGTTCACGAGGTGGCCACCCCACCTTGAAGGCCGATCGTTTTCCTCCCCCTCGTGATCTGTTTTCTGCGTCACGCTCTGTGCACTCCCGTCGGCACCTCCGGAGCTGCTCGGAATTTCTTCACGACCTCCATCCTGCCCCTCTCGGGGGGGCGTTGCATCCGTTACATCTGCGGCTGCACCTTGACCAATGGGATTGCAGTCTCTTTCGCTGGGCCTCAGCGTCCTCCAGCGGTGCACGCTCTGCGGCACGATTCTCCCGGGAAGCACCTTTACGGCGGCTTTTCCGTTGTCGTAGGCCAGCATGTACTGCCCGTGCCGGGTGCGTCGGCGCCAGAAGCGGGTGCTTTCGCCCACCGCGCGGGACAGCGGGAGCGTGAGATGGTTCACGCGGAACATGTCCACCTCGCGGAAGTAGTCGCGCACGCCCTCTCGGTAAGGGACGGCCTCGTGGTTCGCGTAGGTCATCTGCTCTACGCCCAGGCCGTCGAGGTATTCGAAGTGAGACTGGATGGATGCCTCGGACGTGTAGAAGAGCTGGGCATCCACGCGTGGATTTATCACCGGCAGAGGGTTGACGGGCAAAGTGGGGCGGAGGGCGGAGACGAAGACGACGAGTCAGCAAAACAATCGAAAAAAGTGGGGAGAGAGCGCGATGACCTTTTTTTGTCATGCCCTCTGCCTTGTGTTTGTCTCGGTGCAGCCTCGGCAGAAATCTACTACAGAAAAAGCGCTCTTCGTGCTCCTGGCGGGTACGCACAGCACTACAATACACGAGAACTTAGCAAACCCGCAATGACGACAAAGGGGAGGGAGCGCAGAGACCGTTTTTTTTGTTCTTGTCTTATCGTGTCATGGTGCAGCCTTGACAAAAAAAAAATGAACAACGCGTGGTGTGCTCCTGGGGTACGCACAACCCCGCAATATGCCTATTTATATGAGGTCGAGCACTAAGAACCAGATTGAGGTAATTCACACTGCAGGCAGTTGAAGCTGCTTGGTGGAAGTCAGGGAGTCGCCTGTACGAAGCAAAGACAGCAGAAAAATGAGGGAAGGACAATACACAAAGAAAAAATGATCAACACCGAAGTAGGAAAACTGCCGGCAACGAGTTCCTTTCTCTCTCACTGCTCTGGAAAGCAGTTTCAACTACTACAGTTTCATACCTCGTCAACATCGAGGTGCAAGAGCCAGTCAAGCCCCATCTCGCCAGCTTTCCGCATAGCATCCTCGGCGTTCAGGCTTTGCCGAGCCGGAACCTCTGTAGCACTGAAAGCCCCCAGTTCAGCCCATAGCCGACAGGTCGCTTGCTGCCGTTCTCTCTGGGTGGCCGGTAGTCAAAAAGGAAGGTGCAATGCGCGAGGTGCGAGTGCTGATCACGTCAAGCCGGATCCGATACTGCTGTATGCCTAAATTCAGGCCGTTCTCGTTCGGTAAGGGGTTCCAGTGACGACGCGGCTTGTTTCAAGTCATGCCACAGGGTAAAGGGGGCAGTTTCGGGGCATCTTTTTTTGGGCTGACGGGGCTTCCTCGCCAACCATTTGCAACTGAGAAACTACCAGGTATCGTTTAACCGAGGATAAACGAACACAAAAAAATCGACACCCCACCTTCTTTTTTTTAGTCCTAGACAAGGGAGGGGGGTTACTAAAATCAAGTGAAAAAACTGAAAAAAAAACATGTTTCATTTCATTTCTGACGAAAATCCCAACCCGGTACGGTAGGAGTAGTGTGTTTTCAATTCCTACGTGGTGGCGACTTTGGCTCTGTTTTCTGTTTTTTTCGTGTACCCCAGGTTTTACTGTTGCTGTAGTTTCGTTGTTCTGTGGGGCGATTTCCATTTTCTTCTTGTGGAAAGTCAATGTTAGGGCGAGAGGTATAGGGTTCCTCATCTTATATGTATAGGAATCTGATAAAAATCACGTACTCTCCCGTTCTACCGTAGCATGGCTCTTGCACTGGGTCTTCATGAAACGGCCAGTGTCCACCCCCTCTCATGTAACCCCATCGTATCGTTGCAACTCTGACCCTCCCCCATCTACTGTAGGTCTATGTATATGACGAAAATTCGTTTTTCTAGCATGCCTCACGCGGCATCCCTCCTATTTATAGTTTATAGGTACCTTCGATATTTTGAATTTTCTGAAACAACGCGAGTCGAGTCCCACTGCGGGAAGCGATTCCAGCGATCTATGCTAACACGCGAAGCGCCAACGAATACTCGGCCGTGACCAAAACCTACTACCAGGTAGGACCACTACTGTATCAAGCAATCAGGTGGGGCTTGTTAGCATGTGGCAACAGGCTGGACAAACACTCTGGAATTATCACCTGCGACTCGTTGCGGATGTCAACGCTGACCTGAGACATATGAAAATTGTCCGCGATTCTCTCTGATGAATGGACAAAGAACATGACACAGCGGACGGAAATAAATAATATGTCAGGTGGGATTTATGTTACACTCACTGAACGCACGCAGCGTACGTATATAATACCTGGCATTTCGGATTCAAGATGACGTGATACCAGCATCCCAGTTCCGCATGCACTAATGCCATACTTCATACCTAGTGCCTGGAAACACCTGGTCAGGACGAGCTCTCAGTACGCAACGGTTTGTGCAGCTGCAAAGCAGTAAAGTCTACTGTTCTAACTATCAATGCCACACCGTTGCCCTCGCGCGTTCTAGCTCCTTACACCACGCTGTACTTGATACCTGCCGTACGCCGAAGCCTCTGCGCGATACATATCCAGGTATGTAGTACCCGGTGTGATGAGGGCAAACACCACCCGTGATCCACGGCTTGCTCAGAACACTGCCTGGCGCAAAGCGCCTGCAAGATAGAGCTGGAGAACAAATTTCGATCACCACAAGGCGATGCAGCACAACACAGCACATTCACAGCACATTCACAGCCTGCTGGCCTTTACCTGTGCTCCCACTGCGGAAATAATCCTGCACTTATTCCGAATAGATTCTCTTAAAAGCGTGGGTGCGGTTCTAAAAGCGTCTACTAATACTTTACGCAGGTATACCAAGGATAAGAACGGAAAGCTAAGTCCGGGTAGCAACACCGCGCACAACGAGCCGGCAGTGCTCCTACGCACGACGCACCACAGCCCCCACCTCCCAAACCGCGACTGACCTACGTAGATCTGGTTGCTACCGCCGGCCGCGTCGGCATAGAGGAAGATATGTTCGACGCCCTTGGCCAGATGGAACAACAAGAACGAAGACAACGCCGACCAACATCTCTCCACGGTGGCCTGGCCCTCCTCATCAGGGACCACGGCGGTGGGGACGAAACGGAAGGTTGTCACCAGCCCGACCTTCGACATGAGCCGAACCGCGCGATGCTGCTGCTACTGCTGTTGCCGTCCGCGTTATCTGTAGCGTGCAGTCGAGGTTGTTCCTTCTATGCCGTACGTTGTAGATACAAGCCTCGTACGATTGCACTCCTGTTTTACGTATGATGCGACGCCCTGAAGAGGTGAACAGGCCAGCGGAATGATGGTGTTGCGGCGAATCGGCGGGGAGAAGAGAATCAGAAACGTTAGGTGGCTATGATGTGCAACGCTCTGTGCTGCGTTTGGGGAGTCCTTGCTTGGGCATCAATGCGCCATGCCAGCCCCGCCCGTCCTGGTTCAGGAGAATACCGGCAAGGGCGTCCTGTCTTCACTGAACAGAACAGTCTACGTTCCGAACGTGAAGCTGTTGAAGAAGACTTCGGGGCTAAATACAGCAGGAACCTTCTTTTTTTAAAGCAGCACAGCAGTAGAATCTCTCCCAATCCAAAGACAACCGCGTCTGCTTGGCCTGTTTAATCTGTTCGTCTGTTCGCGTGTTCATACCGCCGATGTGTGGTGTCTTTTCACAATAAAACCGTTCTTCCACACAACGACATAGCGACATACCGGTGGTACCAGCTATAATACGACCGGCATACCACTACTGGCAGTTGTAGTCCGGCCGGACACGGATTGTTCCCGGGGCGACAAGCTACGAAATACCGCTGTGATTGCGAAAATACTCACTGGAAATGACGGGTTGTAGGCAACCAGTGGACTCTTACTGCCTGTGACTCACGGGGTTGCCCTCGACATCCCGAGAGTCGCTCTCGCCCCTTAGCCGCAGGAACTCCCCTACTATTATTAATAATAGGCTATTGGACCAAACGCTTCGTCGTTCTGTGGCAGTATTGATAAAGCTCTGCGCGATATTTCGACGACAGCAGCAGCAGCAGCCGCATCAAGACAGCAGCTTCAGACAGTGTACAGAAGAAGGGTAACCCCAATCTCTCAAGGGTATCATAGATTGAGCACTACTGCAGTAGTGCTGCTGCTGCTGCTGCTGCTGCTTCCAATACGCTGCTCCTGTTGTTGTTGATGTTGCTGCTCTGCTGCTGCTGCGGCTGCTGGTGCTGCTGCTGGTGCTGCTGCTGCTCATGCTGCTGCTCCTCCTACTACTGCTACTCATGCTGCTACTGCTGCTAATGCTGCTGCTACTGCTGCTACCGCTTATGCTGCTGCTGCTGCTGCTGCTGCTGCTGCTGCTGCTGCTGCTGCTGCTGCTGCTGTTGCTGCTGCTGACAGGGTTTATAGGGCAGTGATGTCATACCTGACAGTCCCGCCGGGCAATTTTGGTATCGATAAAACCGATATATCGATATGCGAATCGGCTGACGATGCCCAAGAACATTCGCCGATGTTGTCGAGCACACCAAGTTCTTCCTCCACGCTTCAGACGGGCGGCGGGCGGGCTAGTGTGATGCCCTGTCACCGTACAACTCAAGTTGGAGCACCCACGCACCCGCCCAACCAGGGCAACATATATTTTTATGAACTCCATTTGTACAAAATACGAAAAAGGGACACAGCGATCTTGTCTAATTGTTTCGACGGAGTAGGATGGAGCTGGCCAGGGTTCCGGTACGCCGACTGGCGGCAGGGCAAGGGCCGTGCTTTGTCGTCCGATTCACAGGTACCACAGCGCCAAAATCCAATGCTTGTTTTCTCAAACCTGATCTGAAACGAAAAAGGTTTTTGAATTTTTCGACCGATCTACAGTACTGCGGTACCAGGTATCATCACACCTCTTCCAGCTCTGGCTTCATGCCCAAGGTTAGGGGCGCTGCTGCTGCCTGCCCGTATATACCAGTATGTGCTCCCAGGAGTACGACAAAGCTGCTGCTGTAGTATATGAGACGTGAGCAAGTCTACGTGTACCTGGTAGGATTGGGGGCATGTTACTCAGCCCCTGCATGCAATCTTCACTGGAAATATTATGCTAAACTGAAACACTCGTGGCCCCATTGTAGGAGACGGAAAATACTGCCTCATGGCTGGCCAGGACCGAACTGTCCGATTATACAACCCCCACCGGGCTGACCCGGACACGGAGGAAGGGCGAAAGCCCGGAGAGCTGCAGCAAGGACTTCTTGTGAAGAGCTATGCGGGGCCCCACGGGTGAGAAGGGTGCGCAGTGTGCAGTGTGCAGTGCAATCGTTGGATTTTCTAGTGGGATCCAGATCAGCGGCGAGTGTGCGCGTTCGGATTCGGATGAGAGCGATGCTCTGGCTGCCTGTTGCCTGTGCCGGCAGGCTTGGTATGAAACCCCCTTAACCCTTTTAGAACCGCAGTCCCGTTTTGGGGACAATTCACTCAAATTTCAAGTAGTTTGTCCCCAAAACGGGACTGGGGTTCTAAAGGGGTTAAGGAGCATTTTGCAAAGGTCATAAAAAGTCCTCAGGACCCAGGCAATGGCTCACCAGTCCCAGTGAAATTGGGAGGTCCCAGCCCCAAGGATGCACGGAGCTGAACTGACGGAGTCCTCACTTGTTCCAACAGTGCGAAGAGCTGAAATGACTGAGTCCTGGCTTATCCCAAGGTTACTCGGAGCTTAGTTGACTGGGTGCTCACTTATCTCGAAGACACTCAAGAGCTGAGAAAAAACAGGGTTTTTCGCGGATCAGGTCAAACCTCAAGGGTCGGGCCGGGTCGGGTCGGGTCGCGAAAATTTTGAGATGTGTTGACTTGATCCGACCCGACCCGCGAGATTTTGAAACCCCCATGACCCGACCCGACCCGCGAGATTTAAAAATCTGCTGATTCGACCCGACCCACCCGTGAGATTTCAAAACCTCCTGACCCGACCCGACCCGACCCGCCACCTTCCGATTGACCCGTGAGACACGCGTTTCATGCGGGCCGGGTCACCTTGACCCAAGATAAGTTATCTTAACCCGCGGGTTGGTCCCGCGGATCCGGCACGTGGGTCGAGACTTCAAAAACAATTAAATCCCATTTTTGTGCCCCGCAGCGATATGTGGCCTGGCTGTAGTGGGTATGGATGGATGCGGGCATGCGTATATGGATTTGACGATGTTTTAATTTTTGGAACATGAAACGAAAGGAGTATTATTGGGTATTATTAATAGTACGAGATAAGCCTTTGGGTAAGAGAGCGGGAAGTGTTTTAAGTGTCGGATCCGTGAGCCGGATGCGCGGGTCGGACCCGCGGGTCAGCAAAAAACAACTCGCGGGTCATGCTGGCCCGACCCGCGAGTGACCCGTTTCTCGCGGGTCATGACCTGACCCAACCCGTGAGATTTTTATCGCCTCTTGACCCGACCTGACCCGACCGGTGAGATTTTGAAAAATTCTTGACCCGACCCGACCCGACCCGACCCGTGAGATTGAAGAACTCTTGACCCGACCTGACCCGACCCGCGAGATTTGAAAACCTCTTGACCCGACCCGACCCGACCCGTGAGATTTTGGACAATTCTTGACTCGACCCGACCCGACCCGACCCGACCCGACCCGACCCGACCCGACCCGACCCGACCCGACCCGACTCGTGACATTTTGAACTCCCCGTGACCCGACCCCCGGGTCGGGTCATGACCCGCGAAAAGCCCTGGAAAAAACCGAGTCCTCGTTTGTCCCAAGGGTACTCGGAGCTGACATGACTGGGACTGGGTGGACGACCTTTGTTATTTTGCTACTATATACTGCTGTACGTGCACAGCAGTAGTCTATAATGGTGTATTCTAAAGAGGACAACAATGCAAATGGCATTACACTACAGCAGTTTAATTACTGACAGCAAAAGTAGTATATCTAAATTGTACCGGTATGTAAAATGTGGAACCACTCGCTGCGTCTTTTAGCATAGTCAAATCCCGAGTGTCTTAAAAAACCAGCCACGACGAAACCGCCTCCACCGTCATCGGAATCCGTGACCATCATGGTGATCGCCATGGTCAAGCAACTACTACTGTACGCGCTGTCATACTCCACCTGTCTCGGAAACAAGTTGACCTTAAGCGCTCGCCGCTCGCCTTGTGTTTCGTGTCCTTGACGGTTGTCTGCTGACGTAACGGTCCGTAACCCTCACAATTGCGCCGCACGTAACGGTATTTCCAACCGTACTCTACTGTAGCATTCAATACCTTACGTACGCAATGCAATAACGCAATGCATCATCTTCTATACTGCTCCACCACTTGGTAGGTACGAGGTGCTGGATGTGGCCGTCTTGTCGGACAACTCCCGCTTCGTTTCCTGCGGCGAGGATAAGGCGGCGTTCTTGTGGGACGTCAGCACTGGGGCTGTAGTGAGAAGGATGCAGGGCCACGAGCAAAGAATAAACGCCTGCTGCTTCAGCTCAGACGGGAGCGTGCTCTTTACCGGGTCCTACGATAAGGTGGGACCAAACGCGTGCCTGAGGCCTCCCCGTACACGATGTAACGGGGCGGTTTGTCTCGGGTTTTTTTTCCTGCCGCGCGTACAGTGTGAGGGTCTGCTGTTCCGATTCCGTGTGTTTTATCACACCAGTACTAAAAAATGTTACCGTATGTCGCTCCCGGCGTCGTGTTAACTCTGTTGTACAGGAGGAAACAAGGGGTCAGGGCCAACTATCGATAGGAAATAGTCTGCCAATATTAATATCAGTAGTGTATTTCATCCCGGGGGCAACATAGTATTCAGAACCTAATACGGTGTGTAATCATAGGGGGGTATATTGTATTTGAGTCCATCGTGGGTTCTAAGTCTTACGTATGCCCACCCGTGATAGCAGTCGCTAAAGGTGGTTTGTCATCGGCTCGTTGGTGTGCCGTGCAACTATTTATTTCTCGCGCTTTTTTTTTTCTTGCCGCAGACGGTCCGCGCGTGGGACATGCGCTCGAGAAATCGCTCCCCGATTCAGACCCTGGAAGGCTGCAAAGACAGCGCGACGTCCGTGTCGTCAACGCCCTCCGGAGACGAGCTGGTGGTGGGCTGCGTGGACGGCAGGGTCCGCACGTACGACTTGCGCGCCGCCAAGGTCCACGAGGACAACGTGCACGCGCCTGTCACGCACGCCAGCGTGTCCCACGACGGCAAGTGCCTGCTGGTGACCTGCTTGGGAGGCGTCGTGAGGCTTTTGGAGAAGGAGTCGGGGTCGCAGCTGAACTCGTACACCGGGTGAGAAGGGGCGAGAGGGCGTCGGATGCATGCCTCGTTGGGTGCTCTTTCGGAGTGGGGCCTTTTGTGGAGCGGAGCGTTGTGTGGAGCGACGCTCTCGGCCGTATTCTGTACGAACAACACAACTTCCGGGTGTGTCGAATCTGTCAGCCCGGTCGTCTTTCCTGGTGCTCTGTTCTCTTGGTAGGCGTCGTTGTACACAAGTTTCCTTTTAATAGTACTGCTACTACTGCAGCTCGTTTCTTTTGCTTCCGCTTCATTTCACATAGGTGCTGCTGAGCCGCACGCCCGGGCCCCCATGTCTGCGTACGCCGTGTTTGACACTCGCGGAGAATTACCGCCCCTCAGGCTGACACCCCGAACCTTTTCCTCTACCGAAGCATCACCGTGGTGGCTGTGTCACGGAGATCGTTGAGAGCTGCACGCATTGTATGCTTGCACAGGATGGTTCTTCAGCTAGAAGTAGTCCTGTACAAGCAGTGGGTACGTTTGCCCCTTTTTCTTGCCGATGACGGCGTCTGGGGGAGGAGCTAAAAATACGGCTTGCAACAAATGAAAACCCGGTAAGATCAGTCACGTTTCCGGGAAATTCTTGCGCGATTCAGGCAGGCACTTCCTATCTCCTGGGGTAGTGTATACACTGCACATGAGCGTTGCCTTTTTGTCTAAAAAAATAGCGAATTGCCTGTCTGTCTGCTCTCGTCTGCAGGCACCTGCATAAGAGTTACCGCATGGAGAGCTGGCTGACCAACACAGATGCTCACGTCATCAGCGTGAGTTTATTGCATTATACATGGTAGGACATATCATGTGTACTCTTTTATTTTACCCTTCCCCTCCTCTCCTTCTCGAAAGGGATGCGTGGTCAATTGGCGAATGACTAAGGCGAGCAACAAATGAGTACCCCCCCCCCCATGTATAGTATATATAGATTGGGTTGGCGTCGGTTGGCAACGACACCGTAACACACGCCGCTCACTGCTTGAGCTAGACAACCAGGGTACCGTTTTTTTTGCTTCGTTTTTTTGGCGATCGGTCACAGCTGGTGGTCGAGTGAAATCGTTTGTGCGATGTGCTGAACCTTTTCTACGCACAAGGGGAATGATCGTATCACGTAGTGTTCATGGTAAGGCACCGACGAGGCAGTTATATGGTACCTCCATTGCTGTCTCTAGAAATGGCCACACCGGATATTAAATTAACTCGTTGAAGCTGTCATCCATACGCAAGTCCGCCTCACAAGCGATTCTTGGTAGGATGCAGCTCACCCTTCATGCGACTCGCCGGACACCTGACGGCGCTTCGCGCTTGGTGCAAGCAATGTCTGCCCGGTCGGTGAAAATCCGACGTGCTCCGTCCCGGCATTGTGGGGATGCGGGGGTCTATGGCCATATGACTACGGCCATGCATGAATGAGATCGAGTACCCCCGATGAGTACACCCCCCCTCTGTCACTCACTTCTACATCCTAGCCTGACTCGCATGTTTCTTCACGCTCTCAGCAATCTTCTGGACAGGCCGCGGTCTCAGGTGTCTCCCTTTCACACACCCCGAGACAGCACGCCTTCATCTTCAATCGCGCAGAGGGTTCAACGTTCTCACTGCTCATCGATGTTCATCGTGTTTCGCCAACTCGCACCGTAGCGCTTTCTATGACACTGCCTTATGATTGCTGTTGACGCTTTCAAATACCGCAGGATTCCCTTCCGACACACACCCCACGCACGCGCACTTGACCCCCCTGACCAACGACGGCATACCGATTCGCTCGGGCATTATCGCCATGGCTTGAGTTTTCAATAACGTTACGGACAACAACGATTGACGGAGAAAGTTGGTTTATTTACTCATTGCTTGCATTTTCCTCCGCGCTTGTTGGGAACGACGGGCTGATGGGGGAAAAGTGGTGTATGTTGCTGCTGCACGACGTCATCTCGTCTTTGGTATACAAAAGCTTACGTACTCGCAAAAATACCCCCTGCTTTGTCTACGTGCATGCGGTTTTGACGTTTCGGCGCGCTTGGTGTTGGCAGGGTTCCGAGGATGGCGAAGTACGCATATGGGATATCGTCGAGGCAAAGGTGACGCGGTCGCTGAAGCACCACACGAGGCCGGTGTGCAGCCTCTCGTACCACCCGAGCGAGCCCATGCTCCTCACAGCATCCTACGACGGGTCGGCAGTGCTCTGGGGGCCTTAACGGTGTTCTGTTGTTGATGTTGGCATCCTGTAGAGACCCCGGCTTGGTGTTCGCTTTCGGCGAAGATCAAGCTTGACACAATCTTCCGTCGACTCTGTAGTATTCCTCCGGGGTGATGTCCTCCGGCAGAGTGTTGTAAAGACATACCTGGTAGTCCTTACGAACTACTAAAAAATAAGTAGTTCATGATGCTCACAAGCTGAGCTGTTCGAGGAAGTCCACGAAGATAGCTTGTAGGAGAAGGTGCGCAAAGCTCAGTGGACGCGACGACGCCAAATGTAAAGTTGTTCCTCATGGAGGAGGACGCAGGAATGTCGATGCTGGCGAGGACACGCTCCTTCTTGGTAAAGTTGCTATTGTTGCCTATCTCATGGAAGCTCCAATGATAGAGTGCGAGATCAGGGTGCGACAGAGGGGGGAACAGTCGAGAGCGGGACTGTCCCATGAACCATGTTTCTTCGTACATTTACGATCTACCAGACGTTTCCGTTACTACTGCTGTAGCACGTTACGTGATTTTATCTCATACTCGTATTAATAGTACGTATCAGCATGTCTCCTCATACTGCTACGATATAAGGAGTTATTTTCCGTTAGTAACACAACACTTGATCTCATACCGGTACGCATTGCACCGCCTTACAGCTACTGGTACGTGAGGCCATCACAATGTGCTGCAACAAAATGGTGTGTTGGCGCGACCATATGCTATCAACAGACAGTCGAGCGCCGAACGTTTTGATTGCTCTCATCGTGAAATATGTCGGTCTACTTCACCCCTTTAGAACAGCCGTCCCGTTTTGGGGACAAACCAGTCAATTTTCAAGTAGTTTGTCCCCAAAACGGGACTGCAGTTCGAAAGGGTTGGCTTAACCCGTTTAGGACTTCAGAAGTAAAAAATCAATATAAAATGCGGCGACTACTGCAACGGTTACTGCGAGAGAGGGGGATGATATAAAGTAGGGTCCGAGTTACAGTGCAAGGAGCCGTACAGCACGGCCGAAACATAATCTACCTGTACTGCTATCAATAGGCGTTCAGGATGCTCCTACGTTATCAATAGGCGTTCAGGATGCTCCTACGCTATCAATAAATAGGCGTTCAGGATGCTGCTACGTTATCAATAGGCGTTCAGGATGCTCCTACGTGGACGATTGGTAACACCTTCATTACCGTTTGGGTCGCTACGGGTCAAGTGCCAGCGTTGGCTGTGTCGGGTTTTTGTGTTGGCAGTGAGGGGGGAGCAACTGCGCAGCTTCAGCTTCTGGCAGAAAAGCGAGAATCGCCAATCGAAAGTAGACGGTATTCGAATCGAGCAGAGTACCAAGCACGTGTCCAGCACAGATTACCAAACACGCGGATCACATGTCTTCCGGAAGTTTAACCACTCGGATTGCCTCATTTACAGGTGGACAACTACAGCGTTGTTTGATCGAAATGATGGTGGGTGCCTGTAAGGTCAACCACATGTGCGGGGTCAATGCAGAGCAGTTCAGGCTTGTGTGAACGCATTCCAGGCTCTTGGGGGGAAGAGCACTTACGAGCAACCAGTATCAAAAGAAAAGATTCGTAAGACATGAGCCGCCGACGTACATCCGACCAACTGGAAGGTGTCGAGGCTGCTCGCCTGCAAGAAAAAGAACCCACGCTGTAGCACGAGGATCGAAATCTTGACGTACCGACTCGGCCATTGCCAGTTATACGAAAAACACGCGGCGGTCATAGAATTAACACGAGCCTCCGTGTTACGAAGAGTGCAGGGAAACAACCGCGCGAGAACCGTAAATGACGACCTGCTATGATAGTTTTTTTTTCATGATTTAAGGTGTAGAGCTCTACCAGGTATGTACACGAAACAAAGCAAAAACGAAACGCATCAGCCACGGCCGGCATTTGTAACCCAACGTGGCTACTATAATAATAGCCGCTTGGCGTCAGCTAGATAGACCATACAACGACCCCCCCTCCTTCCCTCAGTCCCCCCGTCACACTCTCTAGCCCGCGTACCACCCCAAGACAATCGCCACTGTCATCGACAGCCCCACCCAATCACCCTCTTCACCGTCCTGCCCACATTTATTCTACCCGTGTATCCTCACCCCCGCGATATCCTCCACCACCTAGCCGTTCACCACGAACTTATTGGCAGCAACCACGACCAGAGAGGCGCTACGCCCATAACCAAAGATGTCAGGAGGCAGCACGCTCGCCCCTTGACAGGCAGAACATTTTTCCTCAGGTACCCTCGACCAACACAAAAACGACCAGGCTTTACAGTAGTGTGGGACACACTCGGCCCTACGCTCTCGACAGCGCATGTTATCCCCGGCTTGACATGTCTCCTGACGTGTATCGCAACGGGAAGCCGCGCTAAAAATATGCAAAAATGTTGGCAACGTTTTCAACTCCCTCTTTAGCCTCTCGGTACAACCGAAGAGGGCGTTGCGCGCCCCCGTGGCACCAAGACACAAGCAAGCTCACCCCACACATCGAATCCTCCAGTTCCTGGATGCGAGCTAACATCGCTTGTATGTGCGGCTATTAGTAGTCGAAATGGTCAAGTAAATCGCGACACATAAATCTTGCTCCACCTTGGAAGGCGGGCGTATACGGGGGCGAAAGCGACATATTTTCGTCGCACACTGCCCACAAAAATAGTGAGTACTGGTAGTGAGTACAGCAGTTGCCGCGCTCCTGGGCGGAACAGCCCCTTTCTTGTTTCCCGTAGCAAGGGGACAAAAAAACGAGCGCAAATATGGCGGTAACAGAATATCGCTTCCTGCGCTCAGACCCCGACGAAAGGCCCACGACTCAAAACCTCGCGGGCAAAAATTCTCCCAGAGCGGCTGCCTCGCTAAGGGCGACAAAAGTAACGCTCATGGACGGGAAGTTCAATCGACCACGCCAGCGTCACCTCCCCTTCAGGCTGCGGCTACAGCGCATTTCCTTAATTTTTTTAGTCGGCGCTGAACACACCGGGCGCTCATCACCACCACAAACGCTGGCCAACGCCAAGGGCAATCGAATTACGATGGAATACCCATCGCATCCCGATCGAATCGCGATCTCGAATCATGATCGAATGGCGCCCTCGCACCATCGCGAATCACGCCACCTGTCGGAGAAAAAAATCTGTACACCCACCCGCTCATCCACCCGCCCACGAAGCCACCGAGTAGAGATCACGGCGCGGCAGCCGTAACTACATAGAGCTCTCTATTACTAAAGAGCCTCGGACTTCTCCGGCTCCATCACCACCGCCGGGGCAAGGTTCATGCCCTCCTCCCCATTCGCCAGCGCAGGGGTGCCGGTCAATTCGTCCTCGTCGCCTGGCTTTCGATCCTTGTTGGCGACGGTGGAGAGGATTGTGACCCAGATGATCTCCATGCAGTCGATGAAGAGCAGCTTGAGGTCGGTCGGGATGACGTTGCTGAAGGAGAAGCAGTGGATCAAGGGCCAGAAGCGCCAGCTCGAGGTGAGAGCCGGCCACGCCGTGCTCTTCACTTCTCCCCACACCTGGACAATGGATAGGTGGCAAGTAGTAATATCGTGATAGTGGTTGGTGCGCTTAATGTGTTGTTGCGTTGGCGTTGATACTGCTAGTTGTGTTGCTGTTGAATGCTGGTGTTGCTGTGCTGCGGTAGGTCTTGTGTCAGGTGAGTTGTGTTAAATGCTGTTTCGAGTTAGTTGGTGTTGCGATGGGTGCCACCTTCAGAGCTCATGTTGAGTGTGATTGTCGTGTTCATGCCGTGCCGTCAGGAAGTTTTGTATTCGGTACCGTGTTTTGGGCGGGGGGGGGGGGGGGGGGGGTCGCGTCGAAAGTTGCTGTGGGTTGTTCATGTTGTGTTGGCCTTGCATTGTCTTGGGTGCTGCAGTCATTGTGTGGAGTGTTGGGTGCCGAAACGCTGTTGTTGTGTTGGCGTGCCCGTCATGAAGAAAAAATGATATCTACAAACAACGTCACGACATGACAAAACTCGA
This sequence comes from Nereocystis luetkeana, assembly GCA_031213475.1. Lineage (NCBI taxonomy): Eukaryota > Phaeophyceae > Laminariales > Laminariaceae > Nereocystis > Nereocystis luetkeana. Next base: position 4,797,117 of record JARUPZ010000032.1, read on the forward strand.
ACACATACCAGCTCGAAACAGTGTTGCCATCGTTGCGGGTCGAATGTCAGCAACAACAGACACCCCCCACTACTACTCCGACCAGGCCGCTTTTGGTTTCCAGGAGAAACAGTGCAACGAGAGTGTTCGAAAACAGTGTGTCATCCATATACGAGGACAGCCACAATTCATGTAAACTTGAACAAACCCAATGCAAACAAAAAAAAACAAAAGGGTCACAGCTCAGCGACTGTACTACTATATGTAGAATACAAAGTAGAGTGTCGTGCGTTGTTTACCTTACTCTACAAAACTTCGAATCAGATATGGCCGTTGCATCGGGATCAAATCCGATCCTCACAGCTACCACACACCCGTATTTACTCTGTTACGTGGAGGCGTAGCAATCAGAATCCACGGTGGGCACAAAACCCACGTAGCTCCGTAAGTTAACACATCATACTGAATGTGGTTTTGGTTACCACGTTCCCTCGTAACAAATAACTACGTAAGGGACGTGAAATTCTCACCTCCGACGGCGCTAACCCCTGTAAGCTCATGATCATCGTCGAATACGCCGCGTTCAAGAACACGGACCAAACAGTCTGGTCGGCGATCACCTTCGGGATGAAATTCCACCACGCCCCTTCAAAATCCTGAACGAAACAAGACGGCAACGCAGCAGCAGCAAAACATGTGATCGTCAGAGGACATCCGGGGTACACCCCCGGGTTTTACTATGTGGATATAGGTCTCGCGGCGGGTATGCAGGATGCCGCTGCTTGCTGCTGGGGAAATCACTCAGCCGAGAGTGGCCATCCTGCTGCAGACCACAAATGGCAGCGGCAAGCATGAGCAGCAGCAGAGAGGGACACAAAATTCCGGGGCAGCAAATCGCCCCTTACATACACGACACCATTAGGACACCAAGACACGACGTAAGATTGAGGCAACTGCTGCTGCTGTTGGCGGATCGACGGATGTAGACAAGGCCACCGCATCCTTGCTACAGTAGTTTGCATGACGCGCTCAAGACCCATGCTACAGCAGTAGACGCGCAGCGTATTTTTTCGAGAGGCCCCTCACTTGATTGTGGTATAGGAGCTCTATACCCCACCCGAAAGCATATTTGAAAAAAAACATTTCGAGAAAACTGAAAGCGCACCCCTCTGAAGCATCCAAAGGCCTACAGCAGGTACACAAAGCGTTCATGCTGCTGAACAATAACGGCATCCCCGCAATTTTGGGCCAAGGAGCACCCGACATTTAGAAACAACCTACAGTACTTCGTACCCTGGTATACTATTAATACTATTCATAATAATACAGAAACATGGCTCCCCTATTGTGCCGGTATGTATGCGCCAGCCAACATTACCGGCACTACTATAGCAGCAAGCGGCACTACTCCGCACACCGCCACACTGGTGAATCCCATCTGTGCCAAACGATTTCACAGGCTACCACAGCAAGTCGGCACTGTAGCGGAACCACTACTGCACAACAGAAAGGCCGAGCGCGGGGTCTCTCGAGTTTGTTGTGCACGAGACGTCGAGAGGAACTAGTTCGTGCTGCACTCGGTACTGCTGCGCAGTAACAATACCGCGCAACAAGCGTATGCGTCATCAACGTCGGGTGGCTCACCAAGTAAGTCTGCATCAACTGTATCCAGAAGTGGCACAGAGGGCCGTGAATGAGCAGCCCTGCTGTCGCTGACCGCCCCGTCCGTTTCAGGTCGATCGTCTCAAGGTCCTTGCCCTGGACACAGGCGATCATGAGCACAGCGTAAGTGAAAAGTGCACGGACGGAGACAGTACATTCGCTAAACATTCAATCAGTACGAAACAGCGATAAAGCTGTCGCTAGAATAGGAACTCGCGCAGCAAGGTGCTTGGAACTGTCGTCATTCAGCTGGTGTGCGTTGGCGGCTTCTACCTTGTATGTCGGACGCTTCAGGCACCCCGAAAGGTAGCGCTGCAAGTTGGCTGGACTTCACGGCCATCTATATCTGGTAGTCGTTGGTTGGGCGTGGCGAAAAGAGCCTACGAGTACTCACCAACGTTTTTCTTCGTAATTCCTACTGTTAAAAAACCCAATCCGAGCAACAAACGCGCCTGTCAGATACAAAAAACGCACAATGCCAAAAATTACCGCACGCAACTTGCCGCTGTCATGCCTCTACCGTAGCCAACTATAATAAGGCCAACCAAATACTAGTCGGCGGCTTCATGCAATAGTCAGGCAACTCACAGCCCCACCGAGAGGGAATGACGGCGGCGGCTTGATATATAAGTCGGCGGCATGATAAAATAGTCAGGCAACTTACGGCCCTGTTTCGTTTACGCCGTCACTCGCTTTCGCCCGTACATGAAATAAATAAATATTTCCTACGAAACGTACAATTTATGCTAAACAGACATTACGATATCATATATTATAGCAGCTGTTTCGGTAAGGTGGGAGGGTCCCATGCGGGCACAGCGTGACAGCGGCAAACGTCCATGGTGAGCACAAAATACGCGGCAAGGCCACGGTTCGAACCCCCCTTGACTGGCCGCCTCCCGCACTAAAACTAGTATACTAAGGCCTGGTCACCTTGACGAGTTCAGCAAGGCGGGTTTCCTGAAATATAGCATGTTTTGTGCCCAGATATCACTCTGGCACTTAATACCACGGGGGGAATTACTGCAGTAAGGAGGACCTAATAAGGTGTGAAAAAATAGGGGGAAACCTGTTTCTGGGTTCATCGTGGCTTCTGAATACTATTACATATGCCCACCCGGAAATAGTATGATAGCGCAGGCAGCAACGCCACGCACATCGCCTGACCGAGAGGTGGGCAATTTCGCAGAGAGTACTCGGACCCGCAGATGTCACCATAGATGTACTATTATCGTACGCCACGGCCATCGAGCACAACCTGCCTGGTGTGTCAAACGTGATCGCGGGCATCGCACCGGGACATCATTTCTGGTGGATCCCAGCGCATGCACTTTTTGCACCCCAACGAAAAAAAATACATCGCAACTCCGCCTTTTCTCCCAAAATAGCACACGCTCGAGAGATACATCACGTCACGATACCAAACTCACCAGAAAACAAAAAAACACTTCGAGCTACTAAACAGCTCGAGTAGGATGGCTCACCGTGAAGAGCTGTGCCGTTAGATCTCCCAGGCCGTACGCGACGCACGACGTTAGGGCCTTCGTGACGATGGGATTTTCCGAAACGGTCGCCTCGTAACGGTAAAAGTTGTCCCCGGGTACTCTGAAACGGGACAACGCACAAAACAACAAGCGGGAGCGGGGGGCGGGGGGGGGGGGGGGGGGGACCATAGCCCGATTAAGAATCGTGCGATGTACAAGGGGAATCCATACGCGCGGTGAGGGTAACCACCGCCTTGCAAGGGTCTTCTGCGACAGAGGCAGCGGAGTACCCGGTGTCAGGTGCACGGTAAACAGAGAGAGAAACAGAGCAAAACGAATAACTAGAAGCATGATGTCATACGGGCATATGTATATACGACGGAATTATCACTAGCGATGGGGCTATTTCTTATCATGTGCAAAAAACACGGGCTAACTCCCGTCAAGTCCGCCTTCGTTGGCAGAAAGAGAGAGGATGGCGTGTGCACGCTGACCTCGTAGCTACTAATAGAGCCATTAGATAGACCTACTGTTTGTACCGACAGTAGACCATCTCGATGTGAGACGGGGCGGGAGGGGTCAAAACGGCCGAGTTCGTCTCGAATTGCGTTTGGCTGCGGCGACAGCATCGGATAATGTACTACTACGGGGGACCATAGTTAACAGGACCAAATACTCTTGGTAGAAATGGGTAAATATATATGTTTTTTTGTATACCACAGGTCCTATTAACTATGGCCCCCCGTAATACTACAGAGGGCCAGAGTAATACATGCTATTAATAATCAGAACCCACGAGGGGCCCAAAAAGAATGTATCCCCCTATGTTCGTACACCACATTTGGTTCTGAGTGCTGCGTTCAGCCGTCGCAGTGGTCAATTCAACTATTGACCATCACGACATACGTGTACCAGGATATAATACAGTATAAAAATATATATACCGCGTCGTGTCGCCGCAGCGATCACGTGAGGCAGAACAGACAAGATCGTTGACGTTCGACACCATACACCAAAAAACAGGACTGTCACAACAGCTGCAGGCCGAAATGTACGGCGATCACCGCCGAACCCGTCCCGAATCGAAACCGAACGGGACCCATCGAGAGGGCACGACAAAAACCGCGAGGTTTACGAGTACGCCATGATGATCATCACAATTTACTCGGCCACACAACAGAGTCTACATGGCGAAAACAAGAAAAAAGACGCAGCCGCTACAATCCAGTACCACGTTCACTTCTCTACAGACTACAGCAGTACTGTGGAAAGACGTAGTGACGTAAGCAAACCTGCCGTAGCGCTGATTATGCGGTGGAATACCGAACGGTGCCAACAGGACCCCCGATCACTCTCTCACCGAAGCAGCACCTCGTACCACGTCCACCCTCTCGCGATGTCCCCGTCGACGGTGGCGAGCTTGTATGCCGCGAATGCCGCGAACAGGAACAGCACCACGGCGTTCAACACGAAGGCAAGCTTTACGGGGTCGCTGTTGATCTTCGCCAATTCCGCCTGCACGCCTTCGGGTAGGGCGTCCTGGAGAGGGGCTGGCATGAAAGACTCCACCGCTTCCCCGCCCTGCACAGCAGTCAGTGCACAGCAGCAGTCAGTGCACAGCAACAGTCAGTGCACAGCAGCAGTCAGCGCACAACAGCAGTCAGTGCACAGCAGCAGTCAGCGCACAACAGCAGTCAGTGCACAGCAGCAGTCAGCGCACAACAGCAGTCAGTGCACAACAACAGTCAGTGCACAGCAGCAGTCAGCGCACGACAGCAGTCAGTGCACGACAGCAGTCAGTGCACAGCAGCAGTCAGTGCACAACAACAGTCAGTGCACAGCAGCAGTCAGTGCACAACAACAGTCAGTGCACAGCAGCAGTCAGTGCCCAACAACAGTCAGTGTACAACAGCAGTCGGTGCGCAACAGCAGTCAGTGCTCAACAACAGTCAGTGTACAACAGCAGTCGGTGCGCAACAGCAGTCAGTGCTCAACAACAGTCAGTGCTCAACAGCAGTCAGTGGACATCAAATCAGTGTGCGGGTCCGTAAAAAAAAAACAAGCAAAATAACTCACGTGTTTTTTTTCTAATCGCGGAAAGACCAACCCCTTAAGAACTGCACCCCCATTCTGGGGACAATTGGGGGGAAAATTACTTCGAATTAGAGTTTGATATACGTTTCTGTGCAGTGTAGCACTAAAAGGGTCAAGAGCGTGAGTTATTACGGGGGACCATAGTTAATAGGACCTACGGTACACACAAAAAAAAAACAATATGTTTCCCTATTTTTACCAACAATATTTGGTCCTGTGTACTAGAGTATGGTCCCCCCGTGATAGCAAAATTCGATGAAAATCGACCAACAGCGGGAATGCCGAATGTATATATACTCTGCGCGATAAAAATGAAGAGGCAGTACCTGCCGGCGGGGAGAAGGCAAGACACCTGTGACCGCGGCGTGTCCAGAAGGCTGGAAGGTTAAAGTGATGGCACCGTCCGGCCACCGTCATGATGATCGATCGCGCGCAACGCCACACGCAAAACAACAACACGTGAGGCCATCAAGAAAAAGAAGGAAGTCGCGTCATCGTTCATATACCAAAAGGCGAAACGAAACAGGTCGTGTCGCTTTACAGGGCACAGTGACGGTGTTGGCGCTGGGTGGTGCGCCAAAACAAGACACTGGCGGTGGCTTCGGGATGGTGCTCTACGCCGGCTCGATCAGAGCAGACTTCCCCACGCCTATTTTGCAGGTCATTAGGAAACTACTACTGTTACGGGGGACCATAGTAAATAGGACCAAATAGTGTTAGTAAAAATAGCGAAATATATAGGTTTTTGTGTCAACCGTAGGTCCTAATTTAATATGGTCCCCCGTAAGATAATAATAATATACGAATGCTCTTTCTACGAACATAAATATTACGGGGGAACACAGCATTAATACTACTACTGTAGTAGTACTGAACCAAAAATGGTGTGTAAACATTTGGGACACACGATTTTCGGGTCCATCGTAGGTTCTAATCACTACCAGCATGTAATACTATGCCCTCCTGCAATATGAACACCACAAGCTAAGAACACACGAATTGGATCGCTTCAGCCCGTGCTGCCTTGAAAAGTCGTTTGGGGCGTCCACGCGACACGAGTAGGTACCTGCTGCCCCGGAAAGGGACTTCGACACGGGCAGGCGCCGACCAAAATAAGCGACGACAAAAAATGGAAACACCAAGACACAAAAAAGGGTACGCAGCGTCGACTTCTACACTCGAAACATCTCCAAAACAGCTCAACTACAGGCAAAGAGAATGGTCGCACGGTAATAGCCAAGTGATCTAACCGATAGATGGACTTAAACCCCTTTAAACCCGCCGTCCCGTTTTGGGGACAAACTACTTAGAATTTGGCTGATGCGTCCCCAAAACGGGACTGCGGTCTTAAAATGGCTAAGGTAACCGCTACCTGGTACGTCAGAAGTGGCGAGCTCTACGCAGCAGCCGGGGCGAACTTGTGGGCAGCGTTCACGTCAGCCATGATACTCATACCTGGTGCCAAGTACCTGGTACCTGGTACGACAAGAAAAGGGGGTGTAAACCATGTCTCCGTGATGTCACGGCATCCATAGACTGCTGACCTCCGGGTTGCCTCGGTGAACAAGTTTGCCACACTCCCACTCGCTCCAGGCAACACCAGTCTTCCACAAATCTGCCTCATCGTGTTGTACCAAATTACGGGTATTGCCCCCCCCCCCCCATAGTGTTGGCTGAGTTTTGCCGGTTGCCCGCTACGAATGACGCCGGCTAAATCGCTTGGGACAGATGGGACTGGCCAGTGCAGCAGTGTGCTGAGCACTACCGGTTGCCGCCATGGCGCCACTATCGCTGGCTTGCGCATACCGGCACGTATACAGGGGCCGCTACTGCTGTATCGATGTGAATGCTGCTGCTACACAATGAGCCTGTGGTCCATGTCGATGCTGTGCGCCTGCCCCTGAAAAACAGCAACAAACAGCAGCTCACGAGCGACCGCGCCCATCATTCTCCACTTACTACTGCCTTAAATACCACCCTGGTACGTATCAGGTACGAGTACAATGTACTGTATACCATCACGTGTGTGTTCAGCGAAGAATGGCGTCCTCGCTGTCTGGTGAGCTGCTTCGTAGGCGCTCAGAAAAAAACGCGGGTCTGCGAAGACCCGTCACTCGCTTTTATGGGTGATCACGAAGGCGGGTTCGTGACTTCCACTCACATTGCCAGGTTGCAGACAATAAACATAAAGGGAATTCTTCAGTGCTGTACGTAGTCGAATATTGTAGTATACAGTATTACGGGGGACCATAGTTAATAGGACCAAAATATTGTTAGTAAAAATGGTTAAATATGTAGGTTTGTATGTACACCATAGGTCCTATTAACTATGGTCCCCCGTAATAGTGTCTCCTGACGTCGCCAAAAGCGTGAAAGCAGGAGTGGGTAAAATTCGATAAACACATCGAGTGAACACACTATTAATAATAGCACCATTATTAATAGTAGAAATCATAACCGAACACGGATAGTAAGAGTAGAGAGGCGTATGGTTCTTGGGTCCATCGTGGATTCTGCTATTAATAACTATCGCCCTAATAGCAGTGGGGATGATAACCAAGGTGTGTTCCGGGGAAGGAGTGGTGGGTTACTCGATATCATGCATGGCCGTGTTCACATGACCATAGACTCTGGCGAGCGCGAAGCGCTGTGAGGTGTTCGGCGAGTCGCATGAAGGGTGAGCAGCATGTTGTGAGGCGGACTTGTATATGGATGGCAGCACCAATGAGTTGATTTAGGGGTGGCTTGTGAACACGGTTAATTCAGAAGACCGCTAGGCGTAAGCTTTTGAGAGATAAGCTGGAGAGTGAACGTAACTGAAAACACTCCTCAACGCGTAGCTTAAACAGCAAGATAAATTCAGCAGTACCTGATGCCCAGAGAATAGTTGTACGTATAGTTATGAGCTTCATTTCTCAATGAAAAAAATGCAACGATGAGCCTTGAGTGAAAAATCGATCTCACAGCTTAGATTATCATCATTCTTTTTATATGAAACGAAGTAACTATGATATCAAGATTGAATCTGGACGTAAATGTAAGCGCTGTTTGGTCTTCATATGTATACCCCAACGGCGCTTACATAATCGTCCACGGAGTGCGGAGTGTTGTGGTTTTGGGACCATTTGGGACCCGAATGGTGTCACCCTTCAGTCTCGCCACTAGCCCGAAAGCCCGCGTTGCCTCCAATGCCGGCGCTGTCATCGTCACTTCTCCCCTCTCAATTAATAATATTAACAGTATTAATAATATTGAGGGCTGTTGACGGGTCGGGTCAAACCTCGCAGGTCAGGTCAGGTCGGGTAGGGTCGGGTAAGGGTGACCCGACCCGATCCGTGAGAGTTCAAAAACCTCCTGACCCGACCCGACCTGATCCGACCCGACCTGATCCGACCCGTGAGATTTCAAAAAGTTCCTGACTCGACCCGCGGGTCGGGTCATGGCCCGTGGAGAGCCCTGCTGCTTGTTAAGGGGACGCTAGCACCCTCAGGAATGCGCGTCAAATACCCGCGCGTAGGCGTTTCGGCAACGTACACGTACGAATTGAAATTAGAGTGAAGGATTTGAAACCAAAATCCGCTTCTCGTAGGTGTAGAATAGTTGACGCAAACATGCAAGAATCCTGAGCTTTTTAGCCCTTTCGTGCACTTGTTTGGGCCAATAACGTACTACCCATCATGGGGATGTAGTTTTCCCTCCCGCAGCATCTTCGGCGACGACTATCTAAGAGTTGTATCATCCGCCTGGAGACAGCAATCTTTTGGTGAAGGCCAGTTCTTCATAGGTGATGTAGCCTTTGTGCCATGCTCCCTTTAGCGTGAAATGAAACACTTTCAGCGTTTTTGCGAGCGTTTTGTGCTACTCGCTCCCAACTTCGAATACACGACAACACTTCGTGAGTAGCTTCTCGCTGCCTACGACTGCCGTCTGGCGCACCCGACGCCCTCACACACACCATCAGGAGCACCCCTCAATTTCGCGGGCTATAGGTGCTTGTGAGGAGCTGTAGCTGTCCGCAAGTGAGGTGTAAACGTTTCGTTGGGGGTTGTTCTTTCGTCTCATTTTGAGCACCCCAAACTTCGACCAATTTCGACCACTGCAGCACACCTCTAAGCCGAGACGTAGGCCTCTGTTGAGAACCTGCGGGGGATCAATCTTAAGAGAAAACACAAGCTGCTGTGATGAACCTCTCTTAAATCCTTTTAGCACCGCACTCCCATACGTGGGGACAAAACACTCTAATTACAAGTAGTTTTCCCCCAAAACGGGACTGGGGTCCAAAAAGGGTGAAGTCAGTCACGGTCGCTCTCCGGTAAAAGCACGAACCAGCCGAAGTTCTTAACCCAGCGTATTAAAATAGCAACGTCTCTTATCTGTTTCGATAAAACATATAGAGATTAGAGTGACCGGAAACCCGGAGACCAAGAGACGCTTGGGTGCCAGCGTGGCCTTGAGATGTTAGTACACCCCCATGATAGACTTGAATATGTGTGTGTGTGTTTTCGCATGAGACCGTTATTTCTACCCGTCGACAACCAGCACACCCTGTGTCCGTGCCGATTCTTCATCCTACAGCCTGCTACAAGCTCTGCTGTCACAACCCCCCAACACAGAGATTATACTCGAAGTATGCTGGCAATCAGTAGGCAGACCGCGCAATGCCATGTCATCGTACTGGGTACGGCAGGCACGACATACATGCTACTGCTGTGTAGCAATCCAGATGCGTTGAGATACAGAAAAAGCGAAATAAACAAAGAAAACACGCAAACAATAATAATAACAATAACAAAAAAAACTTCATGTTGTAACACAGCACCTCGGCCGCCGACATGGAGCGAGCTATGAATAGTACGGGGGAACCTAGAATATTCACAACCGCATATGGGTTGTAAGGCCGTTTCCTATGCGGTTCGATTTTTGAGTTTCAGATTTAGACCCGATCGCCGTTTCAGATGTGAACTTGGCAAATAGAAACAGTCTTTCTATGCGGAAGATCAGATTTTTATTGTGCGTGCAGAGATTCGAGCAAAGGCCGAGACCAACTGCTGTTGTTGCGGTCTGGCGCCGCGAAGAGACGCGCTGGGTGCGCTGCACTGCGAGTAGGACCCAAGCGTCCGAGCCGAGGCTGACTGTCTCTGGTCTGGCGGCGAAGAGACGTGCCGAGTGCGCTAGAGTCAACCTGTCTAGTTATTTTGTGTTTCACTATGTGACTGACTGCTGCTGCTGCTGTTGCTGTACAGCAGTGTAGCCTACGAGTACGTATCCACGGAGAGGTGCGCGCCAAGCGCGCTGCGCTTGGTCTCTAGGCCCGAGCCCGCGCCAGCCGACTGTAGTCTGGCCACGGAGAGACGCGCCGACCGCGCGTCAGGCGCGAAGCAACGTCGCTATACAGCTGTCACCAGTCACCATCCAACTCATCGATCGTTCTGCTGCTGTTTGCTGTCGTGGATAACATCTTGAATTTAAAGAGCATGCCATTTTTCGATTTGGAAATCTCATGACCCAAGACGTCGGGTTTGGGCTGGGTCATCGGATTCTCAAATCGAATTATTTCCGGTCGGATTTTGCATACTTGGACTGCATAAGCAGGGGCATTCATTTTTGAGATCGAAAAATACCAATCTGAAGCTCGAAATCGAACCGCATAGGAAGCAGCCTAACCATACGGGGATACGTCATTTTGGATACATCGTGGGTTTTGAATAGTATCGTAAGACATATATAAAAGTCAAGAGAGGGTGATATTTCGACACTTTGCGCCGAATTCAATATCGCGATCTTCGTGCACGTAAATCCCTCCATATACAACTCTTACGTATATCGGGTTTTTTGCCGGAAGAACGTGAGATAAAACATGGGTGAAATGAACAATCAGCAAGTCTACAAACGAACACGTAGAGTATACAGCATGGGCTAGAGGACGTAGCTGCTGCTGCAGCTGCTTCTTTAGGTAGCTCGGCAGGCTGCGGCGCCCGCGTACACCACTTGGCTCTTGGGCATAGACAAGGCCTCAGCGCGGACGCGTCTCGAGCTGAGTCGCGTCCGCCAAAAACGAAAGGTACGGTTGGCGCTACCCGGTAGTTCCCGGATAGGGTGGGGCGTGTCGGGTTTGGGGCAACTCCGGCAGAAAGACGCCCAGCCGGAGCACATGATGTGCTGCTGACGCTGAACCCAGGCATCCCGGGCATCCGCCCCTTCCCGACCAAGGGATCACCCGACTGCCGTGCCCATTCAACGAAGTCGTGGCGGCCACTGCTGCTGCTGTCGTTGTCCTTGCTGACAAGATGATGATCGGATGACCGAGCAGAGGGGGCAAGCTGTTTCCAATTTTGTCAGCCAAATTCGGCTCCACCAACAAAAAGAGTACACAAATACATGCTTGGGCATGTGGGGTAAAATCACCCCAAGCACATATTTGATATTTGTGTGTTGCGGACCACATATCGCGAAATATCGCCTATACCCGACGTTCGTATAAAACTCGAATGGCACATAATTTGGCTCTAAACGTCGAACATCGCGATATTCGTGAGTTTTATGTATGTCTGATACATCGTAATAAATGCGGCTAACAGGTAGCTTTTTCATATTATATGGCAGCAAACGCGAAAAGTCTGCGATTAGAGTACGAGTACATCTATAATGATAGAGGCAAACAGGAGCCATCACTACACGTATGGCTAAGGCGTGCGTAGCTGTTTTCCACGTACAGCCTTGGTGGGGTGTTCTTACAGCATACTCTATGATACCGACGCTGCCATGTTTCATCGGGCCGCATCTCCGACTCGTGTTTTAGTTGGTGGAACTGGTGTTTCCCCGAATCTTCCAAATTTCTGCTTAGACTCATTCTTATCGCAGAGCTTTTTTTCCATTATGATTTGCACATGTATCAATATACGGAGGCGTTCTGTTACTGTTCGTGAGATTCTCCAGAAGCAAAAAATCAGGTTTGTTAAATTTCACGTATTGGAGTGTTTGCGATTTTGTTTTTTTTTCCTTTACTTCTCCAAAAAATCTCCCGAGGTAACTTTTTGAGGTAAGTTTCTGAAAAAAACGCGAAAAAATACTTCAGCGAAGTCAGGATTTCATCAAAAGTTGCGGTACTTTTGCTCTCTGTTTCATTGGCCTACACGCACCGAGCATTATCCCGACGCAGAACGCATCATCTCAAATCTCGAAGGATCAAAACACCGAGCACCTTCCATGCCACCATGCTGTTTGCTATACGCATAACGACAACCGCTGGGAGCACAGAGGCTCGAGAGGTGTAGCTTGAGTATAGCGCGCACGAGCGGCGTTGGACTATGCCAGCGGGCCGCCGCCGATGCTACCTACGTGCGGTACACACTTTCGCCCACTTGGTGGCGACGTGGAGGATGCTTCGTCCCAAAAAAGGACTCGCAATCACGCTCGTACTCGTACTCGTGCTCGCACAGAGAGCGACAGCTCGTGTATCATTTCGATTCCACCACACTGCAGCTGCAGCAGCAGTGGCAGCAGCGGCCGCGACAGCGGCAGCGGCGGCGGAGCGGAGCCCGCCGGCGCTGTGGCGTGCGTAGGCTGAGCGCAGCAGGAGCAGCAGCAGCAGCAGTCAATCCACAAAGGGAAGCTGGTTGGTGCTTGTGCTGGAGCTGACGCTGTTTATTTTTGTTGCTCAAGCTGCCCCAAGCTGCGGCTAGCGCTTGCTAGCTGCCGCTTGCTGTGCTGCTGTTTGCAGTCGTGGGATGGCAATGGTGGCACCGCTGTCAACTCTGCCGCCGAAACGTTGCTGGGCTGCCGTTGCTACTCCCAAGCTGTTTTTTTGTTTTTCGTTCTTTTTTTTTTTGCCGCGTTTGCCTCACCTACCCCCCTTCCCTTCTTATTCTCGGAGGCGTCGCCTGCAGGATTTGGTTTAACTCTCTCGCAAGCACACCGAAAATCAGGAAGGGAAGGAAATTCACTTTTTCTGGCGCAAGTTTTTCTTTTTGTTTCTTTCCCTCTGTCGCAAACACTCTACTTGGCACAAAAAAACAAGAAAATATCGAAGATTGAAAAATTGAGCGAAAAAAAAAGGTGGGAATTGTGAAAAAAGCTCTCCGATAAGAATGACCCTTATACGGCTCATCAGGGTGGGCTAAAGGTATGATACTGCCCTGGAAGGCCTCCAAAGGCCCAAATTTACGGATACGGTACGAGTAGACACAACAGAGTACGAATGTTACTTGGAAGTTCTATTTTACATGTGTTACGCACGTAAGGCCAGGTAGATACCAGTACGTAGGGAGCAGGGTTTCGGGACGAGGGGCGAGAGGACGAGGGCTAGTTTAGCCTAGACTCCTATTAATAGACTCTACGTAGACTACAGAGAGTGCAAGCAGCAAGAATATTAACAGATGCTCATCCCAAGATACTTTGGTACCCGCAGTACGACTATGGTGTGTCATGTACCAAATACCGGTACTGCTGTGTGTGTGTGTGTGTGTGTTCTTCACATTAAACCGTTCTTTCTACCCGTCGACATCCAGCACAACCAGTGTCCGTGCCGATTCTTCCATCCTAGAAGAGATACAAGTTCTGTGGTCACAAAGCTACGCCACAGAGATACTACGTTGCCACGTGTGCAGTGTGAACTGCAGTGGGCAATGCAAAGCCATGTCATCATACTAGCTACGACAGGCACGACATACGCAATCTATGAAATAGTGAAACAAAAAGAAACAATCAAAAAGAAAACAAAAACAAGGTAGACAAGTCGAAAAAGAAAAAGAAAAATGAAAGCAAAATCTAAGAGAAACAATCTGTCGTGCCCCCCCCCCCGCAGGCGAGGTGGCCTACACTTGAAAAAGAACGAGCTGGAAAAAAGAAGAAATAACAAAAAACACCACTGCTTGTGAACAGAGTAAGACAAAGAACCAAGGAGAAAGTAACAAGGAAAAATAACAAAGGGGAAATAACAGGCAGACCAAAGCCCAAAGCACCTTCTAGGTGGCGGCAGCAGCTTGTGGTACAAGGAGTATAGCCAGGTTCTCCCTGCTAATCCGCCTGGTACCTTGCTACCCAGACTGCCGTCTCCGCCCTGCGTTCGTCAACTATGCCCAGCCCCTTGGCGTCAGACAATACGAGCCGAGCAGAGCAGGTTCGTCTTCCAACCACGCCACACGGCTCCTTGAGTACGGCTTATCAATCAGAAAAGGAAGAGGAAGAGAAAAAATGAAATGAAAATCACGGAGAGTCAGCGCAAGAAAGAAAAGAAAAAAAAAAAAAAAAAAAAAAAAAAAAAACTAAAAGAGAAGACAAGGGAAGACCACGTTCGAGCCAGCTGCACCAGTTGGTAGCACTAGTAGTATGGTCATATTCTACTTCCTAGTCGACTTGGTGCCTTGCTACCCTGTCTGCCATCTCCTTCCTACTTTCGTCTACCGCCGTTTCCCTTCTACCCCTCCTGTTCCCCCCCCTCTCCGCATTCCCTCGGTCGGGCTTTATGCCACTTCTCCTGTTGCCCCCTCCCCCCCCGTTCCTTTGGGCACCATCCACGGCGGATGCGCGGCGCTGTCTACTCATCTCAGCCTCAGCCTCGTGCCACCTCACCATGAACCGTTCGGCTGCTTCAAGGATCCCCCGGTACCACTTCCCCACCTTTTTGGCTGTATACCCAAGTGACCAAATATATTTTTCGCACTACATACTATTACTGGGGACCATAGTTAATAGGACCAAATATTGTTGGTAAAAATGGTTAAATATGTAGGTTTTTGTGTATACCATAGGTCCTATTAACTATGGTCCCCCGTAATAGGGTACGTACATAAGCGGCAGACTGTCGGTACTCTTGATATTACATACGACTACTATTAATATTAATATTAATATTGACTAAAAGACCTGCTATGTACATGCCACGTACCTGCGGTAATTTTTTTGCGACCTGCCGGGTGCCTCTATTAATACTACTGCTGTCTGACAACGACTGCTGTCAGTACTGCTCTGTGCTTGGTAGGTATGAGTAGATTACAGCAGTAGCACAACACGTATCCACATACCTGCTCACCCCGTCAGTGCCGGTACGTACTGCAGCAGTGGTACGTACAGCAGTATGTACAACATGCAATGACGACTCGTACATGTACCACCAGGGTTCTCTTGCACGTGTACTCTTGTACTCGTACTTTTCGATTCTTCAATTTTGATTTTGGAACGAGTACTCTGGTACTCACAGCTGTCGTTCCGGGTTCATGGACGACATCCATGCATTCGGCAACCGCGTCAGATTCGCTATGAATGGAGCACGAGCATGTGAGTCGTTGGAAACGCAACACGACTCGGCCAGAAACGCTCGTAAAGAGCATTGGAGAAACAACAGCAGTAGTAGTAGTCTGCACAGCTGTTGTCGGTGGACACCGTCACCACCGCGCAGCACACAGCTACTCGTGAAACAAGAAACGTGGGCACAAGGCTTGCCAGCACCAGGAGGAGGATTGATTCTGACTTCGGGTAAGTATCACAACCTCAATGTAGGCCCTGGTACCAGGTAAGTATACCAGTGCTGCTTGCCATGTACTCGTACAGGAACGCAAAAGGGCAAACTCCTGGGCTGGAGGGCCAGAACCCACGGCCGTGAAATTGTGCACGAACCCAAGCCATGTGGCTCGAACCTTGCTCAAGCCACGCACTACCCCTACACTTACCGACGTTGCGTCTTCGTCGACAAGCATCCAAAGCCTGCTTCCTTTCCGGCTCCCCTCGCCAAGCCCTCGCGCTCGTCCCAATACGGAATCCCGGCGAGATCCTAAGCCAAGTTGAACCTCGCTACCCGCACGTTCTCTAACGTAGAACCTGTGCCCCCTCCCTGCCGTGCTGAAGGAAGCCGTGGGTTGTACACCTTCTGCTGACCGTGTAACCCTCGAGATTTGCCGTGGGGCAAACACTAGAGGGATGTAAAAGGCACCCACGCCATGGTTGCTGCATAGGCTTGCTCCCGCTGCGAGGCCAAGGGCGGCTGCAGCTTTCGATGCTCGCTGTCGCGCAGAAACCATCGCTCCGTAAGCACGCCTACTTGCCAGGGTTATGCACGGTTCGTACCCGGAACGCTGGTGGTGGCTGCAGTCTCGCTCAGTAACAGAGAGGGGCAGATGTCGCACAAAAATGCGCTCCGATCAAGATGAGTTACAAGCAGGCCGAGGACACGTCAGACAACAGTCCGTGGTGGTTCGATAAAGAGTTTACGGCGTTTCTTGCACCGGGAAGCATACTCAATTACCCCCTGTTTTTTCTTCTTCTGTTATCTTTTAAACTTTTTCGCCCGTCCATGCGCATACAACACATACGAAGTGTTGTACCAACCGCTCGCTGTACCTTGCACGTAGGGCATACCAGTTAAACATGTTGTGTGTTCGTGCTGGACGAACGCCTGGAATATATGCTGCTGGAGTCATCGTCATGCTTCACCAAAATCTTGCTGCAGTTAGTTCATGTCAACTCCAAGGAACCGACTGGCAAACGACGATCGATGATGTTGTTTTGTCGTTGTTGACACCAGGTACCTTACTGCTGTAGTAGTACCTACTACTACCGTACCTGGTGACATACATACCGGTCGTCATCGTGGTACCTGACTGGTACCTGGTCCTGAGTTCAACAACCATGATGGTAACTGGTAGTTGGTATATGATGTATGTCCGACAGCATCAACAACGAGTAACGTCGAGCGCAGTCATCCCTTCGCGCAGCACATACGATGCGTACGTACCCGTATCCAATAATGTAATATACCAGGCACGGCGGGGCTCGGGTACAGCTAACAGCAGCATGCTGTAGGCTAACAGCAGCATGCTGCAGCTGTGCGAGTAGTAGTACAGAATTTATGAAGAGTACGAGTGGAACGAAGTAATTTTATACCTGGTAGTGCAGAACTACTTGGTGTGATATGTAACATACGTAATGTATGCCAAAGTCACAAAACACGCGCCGGCCGACACATGAGCCGATATACCAGGTATATATATATATATATATCTGGTATACCAGGTATATGTATTTTAATCCTCCGAAGCGCAGTTCACAGCGTTTGTCGTGAGTGGTGGCGGATTTCTCCAGTATACCGCAGATGGCGTGAAACACTCCTGGTACACTGATTGTATTACAGGTAGGTGTCGACGGGTAAAAAGAACGGTTTACTGTGAAGAACACTCACGCCCCTTTCTGTCTAATCAGTGTAGCGGACACATTTAGAATTTCGGTTATAATAACTGAGGAATTCCGTGTGTGGATGCACTCGAAGTATATATTAAGGGACATGGTGACACAGACAGCTCATTCAAAACATCGATCGGAACTTGACAGCACTGCTTGTATGTAGTCTGCTTGCAACACCGGAACATTCAGGTCTGTTTGGAGCGTAGTATTAAATAGTAGCAGTAGCGAACATTCTCGGAAACGTCGCGGACCTTTTTGGTGGATGTATTGCAGTTTTTACCAGATATGTTTGAAGCGTAGTAGTATTAATAGTAGTAGCGAGAATTCTGGGAAAAGTCGCCCACCCGTTGGGTCGGTGTATTGCAGTTATTGTCATAGGAGCCGTTTCTTAGATACCAGGTATGCATCAGCTGGGCCTCAGCTCCAACCTGCTCTACCCGCATCGTCTTGTTCAATGCCTTCCTGCTGCTCTGGAATTCGTTCAGATCCTCCGGCGGATTGGTGAAAATAAAGCTCCAGCTCGCCACACTTCCACGTTCAAAATTCTTGTGTGTCAATTTAACCCATATATATAGCGCCCGTTGCAAAACTCTCTGTTGGTTTTACTCTTTGCCTTGACAGAAAAAACGATATTAATAGTTGGAGCTCAGGAAGCCAAGCGAATGTGCGAGATCCTTAGTACCTATGTTGCGTGAGCGTGCGTGACCCGGAGTAACAAAAGCGAAAACAACAAAACGATGTCAACAGAGTACACGGTTCCTATTAACAGCTCCGTCCGTATACAGCGGGACGGCATGCGACCTGCAGCCGTGAGCTCCCCCTCCTTGGGCAAATTCCATCTTCTTCGGGTATTATGCTTGAGGCACACGGCAATTGCCACGATACGTATCATACATACATACCAGTACATGTGTACGCATGCATGTATGGATAACACTAGTATTACCAGGTATTAAATACCATGATCTACTCGTATCATTTCCCGTACTCGACTTGTTTGCGAAGACCGCCCGACGTGAAGAGGACGATCAGTTGGTTTGCCGGACAGGGCCAACTACACAATAAATAAAAAACACAGGAGAACAAAAAACGTCCCCACCAGCACGACCACCAATGAACTGCTTCCTCCGTCATGTCGCAAGGTATCCATCTATGCAAATGTTTTTGTGTCATACCAACCACGGACATGATGACGTTCGAAGAAAACACAACGCCGACCTTTTTATCCACAGAACAGCACGCCACCAAATGTGCCACGAAACAGAACGGTCCAGCTACACTTCAACGCAGTCAACCATGCACGCTCGCGAAAACACAAACAAGGGGCCTTACGCACAACCCGAACCCACGTCGACGGAATCGGATGTAACACTCAACACTTGACGCAGTAATAAAACGATTCCATGTCTCAGCCTGAAACCTAACCCTAACCCTAAGCAAAAGACGTATTGTAGTAGGAGCGGAGGCGTGCTGGGTTGGCTTGCTGGGCTTGTTAGGTGAGCCAGAGCTCGTGCACGTCGTCGGAGCCGTAGGCCTTTGTGCACGCCGGACACTTGCGGTTTCGACTCTGTCCGTGTTCGTCCCAAAACCCAACAGGCACAACCAACGAACAGACAAACAGGAATAACAGAAAACACAAGATGAGCAGGGGCGTGAAGGGCGGAAAGTCAGAATCACAGTATTAATAGTAAAGTAATACTTCAAAGTAACCAGTTACAGCTTCTGTACCACAGTAATCTATTAATGAAGGAATGGTATATACCCGGTACCAAATGTAAATCAGGTACCTGGTACATCATTGATTCACACTCGGTATTTGATGGGTAGCGTAAAGAGGGTTGGAGCACCGTGTTGACCGGAAGCGTCATAGCAAGAAAAGTGGCGGGCGAGTCGGCAGGCTAATGTAGGCGACACCGTAGTGGTCAAGCGCTGGTAGTAGGCACTGCGCGGTTGCGCAGTATGTAGAAGTCGGGTGGATTGATGCCGAGATACCTGGTACCTGGTCTAAGGTGCCACACTGATGATTGATACCGATGTAGACATTGGTCGTCGGAACGGACTTTGCCAATCTGGAAAAACAAAAACAAAACAAAAAACTAATTCGACCACCATCAAGGCCGCATGACGGAACAAAAGCGAAAATCTGCAGAGTAATGTAGTCTAGATGGTTTGGAGCTCGGCGGTAGCTGGTTGAGCGCAAAGGCTTGAACGCTTGAACAACACAAGGGGGGTTCCGGGTGCGTCACACCGAACGAGAAATGTCCGCTGAAAACAGAGCGGTAAAATACATATCACAGGCGAGGAAAGTGGGCCAGAGATGGTTTCAGGATAAATCGAAGCATTGCGATTGGCAAAATGGAGAGTCGTTGAAAACTGCCAATCGCGTCAAAAGCACCAAGGAAGCCACCAGAGTACAGGGTTCAGTTAGAAGGATCGATTTCTACAGCCCACCCAGTCAGCGCTTCCTGAGTGGGCGCCACATCGCCAGCAAGAGACTACAGATACAGTGGACTGGGCTCTCGTTCCGCGAGCCCATGCCGGGCGAAAACGCACGCACACACGCACCTTGATGCTTTTCTCGAGACAGCCGTCACAGAACATGTGGAAGCACTTAGTGATGACTCGGTTTTTCTTCTTGTCCTGGCACACGGAACACTTGATCATCTGCGTCGTGCCGGCAGCGGGAGAGCGAGACGGCGCGTGCTTAATGGGAACGATCGAGCGATACGATGTTGCTGTAGCGCCTGCAAAGTGATTAATCCAGTAACGAGCATGTATACTGCTGTACCAGCAAAGTGGCGCTCGCCGTATCATTTGATATTACGAACTACATAGCGGGACTGCGATAGCAAGATCAGAGCGTCAAAATATTACCCCACAATAACTGGTAAGACATTATACCAGGAAAGTTTGGCTCGCCGTATTATTTGATACTACTGTACGTAAAACGGGACTGCGGTAGCAAGATCAGCGCAAAATATTACACCACAATAAGCAGTACCTGGTACGTATTTACCATCACCACACCAGTATACTATACTGTAGAACATACCGGTAACAAACAAATCACTTGGGTGCCGACCGAGAGCAACACGGGCGTCGTTAACTTTTTGAAACATTGAAAAACGCCTGCTTGCATGAATGCAAGACACGTTGCGTCGCGCTTCTCTTCCCCAGCACCACGACAACCCAACCGCAACGTGCTCGCTCCACCGCTCCCACATGTGACCACCGAAGCCTCGCCCGAACCGACCATAGCGTAGGCACGTACAGAGCCGCGGGAAAAATCTGAACCACTTGAACCACTGAAGAGCTGCAACCATTAGTTCGCACGTACTACTTGGAATTACTGTGGGACACTTTTTTTTCAGCGTATAGTGTACCGGTGAGGGTTAAGAATAGGCTGCACTATTAACAGCATGAATACCCGAACACAAACTTTTTTTGGACTACGTATAAATCCTGCAAAACGTATCAAAACTCTGATTCCAAGTACGATGTCTCGGGAAAAGTAGGGCCAAGGCAAAGATGACGAACAGCGACAATAAAAAAACAAGGTCGAACACAACGGGCAGATCGTCTACAGATAATTACCATAGATTCCTGAACCGTAGTTCTCTTGTATCATAGCGGCAGGTTGCCACCTAGGAGCCGCATGATCTGCATGATCTAGGAGAGGGTTTGCTGCGTTGGGTCCGTACAATGCAGATTCTGCACAAAAACGTAACGGCAGGATACGATCTGGATGACCTTTCTGTAGATGATGTATCTGTAGATGATCTATCTGTAGATTATCTATCTATAGATGATGTATCTGCCCCACGTGTGCATGGTTGACCTTCTCTACAGTCTTCGAGTAGAGTGAGCGCGCAGAAGCACCGGCAGGGACAAGCTGCACCCCGCGTCGTCCGAACCCTGGCAGTGCAGGACACCACAAACTTACCACACCCCAGTCAAGAACTCAGTGGCTGAAAGCTGTAATCTGTAATCGTCGTTTTATTGGATCGCTGTTTTTTCCTTCTACACTATAATCAAGTCCCAAAAGGGATAGACCAACCCATCAGGAATCGAGGCACAACGACATAAAAGCACGAGAACCGCGGTCTCACGAACCGAAATTGCCCGGGAATAGAGTAGGTGAACTGCAGCACGAAAACAAAACATTCTGCGAGGAGAGCGTCGTAGAACTCCTTGCAGTGTGATATATATATTGTACTTCCGCCTTCCGCTGCTCGATAACAACCATCTCCTGACCGAGCTGTGATATATTGTGTTGGCAGATGCTGCAGCCGTCATGGTTTCGTTCCTTTTCGACTCTAGAGTCCCATAAGAAGGGCCGGGTTTCTTTTTACGTGTGGCCAATGCTGTAACCGCCATTTTGTTGTTCCTTTTCGACTGTCAAGTCCCAGAAGAAGCGCTGGGTTGCTATAGTCGTGTCGGCCGATGATGTAACCGTCATTTGTTTCCTTCCTTTTCGGCTCTAGAGTACCTAAAGGGTACGTAAAGACAATCACGTCTGCCCAGCCCCCCACCTTTCTGAGTTCGCCAAGCTCTGCATCCCGCATCTCGTTGTCCTCCGCCTTATCGTCCTTTTTCGAGTTGACACTCTCCTTCAGCTGTTCCACGAGCTTGGTGTTCTGGCCTCGCGACTTCTCGAGCTTCCTCGTCAACGTCCCCGCGAGCTCCTTCCCCCTCTCTACGCTCTCTTCGAGTTTTATCACCTTCGCGTTAAGCCGCCCGCTGTGTTCCTTGAGCTCCCTGTTTGAAGACCCCACGACAACGCGGGCGGGCACCACAAATGGGGGCAAGGGTCAAAGGGAGACAGATACGAAAAATAACCGAAGAAACCAAGGTTTTACTCTTTCCCCACTGCGAAACTAATTCCACTCGAATTCCAAGTGACTCGTCCCCTAAGCCGTGGGTGCTGTTGAAACTGCGAAATGCCACAAAAACTTTCAACATCTGACATCGTACCCCCCAAAAAATCTATGTAATTCACACAAAGTCAAGCCAAGGACAACCCCCCCCACCCATACCCTATGTGAATGATATAATACCAGGTACAATACGTAACTGGGCACGTCTGCATACCTGGTACTACTCTCTTCTGTTCGTTAAAGTAAGAACCTTTTGGTATTCATATAAATGTTCAAATGGTCCTTATATTATCCACCATAACCGGTACAAAGACGCGTGTGCTACGCGGTAGGGGTATCACTTGATTTTTCTGAGATTTTTCTGAGATTTTCTGAGATTTTTCTGAGGCTCCTTTCTCACTTGAGAAGCCACCAACCGAATCCGATAAATCATGAAAATTAATTCCGATACACAATCGGAACCAACGATATTGGGTGTCAGATTAGGAGCTCGGTGTCAGTAACGAGCGTTTGGGCGCAACAGTGCAAAGTCCCTGCCTTCTATGTTCCTGGTCCATACGGAAAGCAACACTCGGTGTTTGATTTCGCCGTGTTCAGACTTAACAGGTCGCAAAAAAAAAAACGTTTTTGTTGAAGGGGGAAACAAGAGGTGGGATAAACGCGCATTTTTCGGCGAACGTTAGTTACCCCATGATAACACCTCAGACGCGCAGTCCTGCCCTCCTGCGACACTGGCGGAACAAAGCCTCTCGACACCGCCTTATCCGCCCGAACCACGCCAACAGCAGCACCCAACACTACACTACACTATTACGGGGGACCACAGTTAATAGGACCAAAAACTGTTGGTAAAAATGGTTAAATGTATAGGTTTTTATGTATACCATAGGTCCTATTAACTATAGCCCCCCGTAATAGTCTACGCTGCAATACACTATACCATGGTATACTACACTAGACCTGTCGCTGACGCGCATACTGCTGTACGACACGCCGATGGCACGAAGGTCTATGAACCACAGAACCAGCAGTACACAACAGTTGCCTCAACCCTTATTACGGGGGGCCATATTAAATAGGACCTACGGTACACACAAAAACCTACATATTTGCCTATTTTCACCAACAGTATTTGGTCGTATTAACTATCGTCCCCCGTAATAGTATATACCGCAGGTGCCGTTTTGGGGGCAACGAGTCAAAGTTTAAGTGATGCATCCCCAAAACGGGACTGCAGTTCTAAAAGGGTTAATAATCCTCACGGCATATATCCGAAGGACGCCATTATAGCATTATAAAAACAAAAACAAACCTGCAAACAAGAACAGCATGACTACACATGCACAAAAAGCAAAGGGGGCTCCCTACCGATGGGACGCTTCGACGGCCTGCTTGGTCTGCGTGAGGGCATCCACTTCCTGTCTGGCCCTGTCGGCATGCGCCTTCTCCGTGTGCACCACACGGGATAAGTCCAAGTTCTGCGACCGCTCTTGCTGCAGCTGTCCAGGCGGCAAACCGCACATGGAGGTATCACGCGACAAAGGCAGCGGGTGTGATGCATACACAGATCGCGAAGGCAGCGGGTGTGACGCATACATAGATCGCAAAGACAGCGGGTGTGACGCATAAACGGCTGCGGTAGATGAACGACAAAAACTGAGAGTGGTTTTGGATCTGACAGTAGGACAAGGAAGGCACACAGACACAGATTTCGACAAAGCGCCTGTGCATGCTTTGGGGGGCGCTGTATTCCGATTTATCGCGCAAACGTGTGCTCGCCTATAGAGCATTTTGGGGCGGAAGGGCCCATTTACATGACATAAAGATGACTGTGCCCCCAGGGTTGTAAAGCAAGAGAGAGAGAGAGAGAGAGAGAGATCACCTTGTGGCAGAATGTTAAATATCATGTAGATTGGGTATAGGGGGTGAAAGTAAGCTTACTATTGTATAGCTTGATTGACTTCGTGTGATTCTAGTGTAATTCATACTTGTGCCTGGCATGAACTACTGTAGTGCCTCCCTCCGAGGCGCACGATACCAACAATACTTTATCTCTACTTCATGTACCTATAATATATACCAGGTTATATATACATAGGTAATTGACTCTATTTCGCCGACCGTTGTTATGTTTCATGCACTCCTGGGAGTATAATATGCACTCCAGATAGCAGGCAGGTGTGCTCATCTTTCGTGTTCACGACTACCGTGCGTTTCGTACGGTGCAGGCAGCACTCCAGACAGCAGCCGCTGTAGTCAGCAGCCACAACTTGGTTAGTGGTGGGAACGGGGATACTCAGTTATGTTATAGTTGAAAGGATATACCCGCGGCCATGTTGGTTCAGTTTTGCACATTGGTTTTATCTTGTGTGCACTTTCTTCGTCTCGTGTATTTTTAGGCAGCCGAATTTCGATTTTTTGTGGTTTTTCGGATCTTCCTAGGGCCCCAGCACCTTTGTGTGACCACGGACTCCTTCGTCAGAGAGTTAATGTGATTTTGCAGCGAGAAAAAAACAATGGGGGCTACATGACGCAAATAAAAAGGTAAGCCCTCGAGACAGGCCAAAAAGGCTTGAGACGTACTGAGACGTACCAGGTACTACAGCAAGTAGTAGAAAGTAACAGGTAGTACACTACACTATGCCTACTACAGCTAATAGTAGCACACATGATGTGGCGCTGTTACTGGGAGGTACAGTAGTAGTACCGCACGACGTTATCAATATATTCACCATATTCTTCGAACGACATACTGGTACCGATTATGTACGATAGGCCGAGATTGAGCGCCCAGTTTTGTCAAAAACAGTCTTTGGGGAGCCTCATGAAGTTGAAAAAAAACGGGATCCTTGACTCATTTAGGACTGCAGCCCCGCTTGGGGGACAACCAACTTAGGATTCGAGTGGTTTGTCCCCAAAACGGGACAGGAGTTTTGCCTTTAAAGGGTCACCTGAGGAGCCTCAGAAAAAAAAATGTGCTTCGTATATACCTGGTACCTCTATCGCAGCGCAGGTCAGATTGAAAAACCCTGCTCGCCCAAGCATCTAGACCATGAAACGGCGTTCTAGGATGTCCGACAAGCGCCGTTTATGTGTAAAAAAAAAACAGTACCGATGCCTCTCCAAAAACGATTCGACCCCTGACCCTTCTCCTAGCGGCAAAAACTGCGGTTCCCGTTCGCGCGACAAACCACTCAAATTCTACGTACTGTAGTTGGTCCCCCAAAACGGGGTTGCAGTCCGGAAATGACCAACTAACTTCAAGCTAGTTTCCAACGCGAAACGTGGGTGCAGTACGTATATAGCTGCCCATTCCTTGTCGAGCGGGGCACGGGGTGAGTTGTCATCGAGTACACACGGTATCGGGTATCGTTAGTTTAGCGATACGTGAGTAGTTCTTTCGGATACATACGTTCGCTGGAAAGCTGGCGCGCCGTTTTTCTGTCATTCATCCTGGAGCCGGCTATCCCGATAAGCCGAAGGGGTCTACAGCAGTAGCTACGTATCGCGAAGCTGGCTGGGTGAGTAGCCACAACGTACTACTCGTATGTATCCCACGTTTTCCTGCTACGAAGATACATCACAGAGCTTGTCCGGCAAAACAACGCCCCGTCGCGATTTCGTTTGCCACGCAGAGCAGTTTTTTCACCATCTAACGCCGTTCTTTTCAGCGGGCGAAAGTAGCCGTGCTCACCTTTAGCTCCGCCTCTGCGACCAGGTCGAGCGCCTTCTGTTTCAAGGCGTGCCCCTGATCCCGCATCTGCATCGCCGTCTTAATCTGCAGCTCCATAGTCGCCCTGGAAGCGGCCGAATGGAAGGAAACACAAACCAACCGCATAGCACGAAACTAAAAACTTCGGAATGAGCACACCACACCAGGGGGTATGTAACGCATCCACGTATAAATGCAAGCATCGCTCTGCGTTCACCACGTTACAGCGTGCGGTAGCAAGACCGCGGCAATGCTGACCGATGCCTCGCGGTCGAAGCAGCAAAAAGCAGCGACCTAGGGACAAGAGAGAAAGAATAACAAAACTTCACGATTCCACAATACCATGATTGAGCGCCGTTTCATCGTCCACACGACGACCCAACAACACCCTGAGCGCCGTTCCATCGCCCACATGACGACCCAACAACCCACTGAGCGCCGTTTCATCGCCAACATGACGACCCAACAACACCCACCTCTACGATACGTACATCCATACCGGCGGTCATCTTTTCGCAACCCGTCACCCCCTATAGCTTTTTTTTTTTTCTCATCCCATTCATTATCTTCGCACATCTTCTCTCTCTCCTTCCCACTCGTAACTCAGATCCGGGGTCACATAGCAGGCTCTTCTCCCCCCTTCCCGCTACGGTACGTGCCTTCATTTTTATCGCGAGAAGATTTCAGCCTTTTCTTCCCTCGTCGACTCGCATCGAATTGTGCCTACCCACGCTGCAAGGCGCTCTCAACAATTGAATCCTTTTTTATTTTTATTTTTGCAGATAAAGTCAAAGTCCGACCAACCTGGGGCTCGAACCCAGGACTCAAACAAGTAGAATTCGAGGTTAACCACTTGAACCACCGGGGCGACGGCATATTACCCATACACAGACGCACCTTTTTTTGTTCGGTGTTTGTATCTATAGGTCGTGCAACGGGCTGTCATCCTCCACTAGTACTCTTGACTGAATTTCGATCGGTTTTGTTTTCCTCCCAAAATAGCTGGAGAGCCCTTGAGCCTTTTCTCGGCCACGGCTAGATTACGGCAAGGACCCATCACAGATATTCATCTATTTTTACTATGAACATCAACATTTGGTCCTATTTATCCAGTAAAAAAGAAAATGGGCCTACGTACGGTACACACAAAAACCTATACTTCGAAGTATCTTTGACTGTTTTCACTAACAATATTTGGTCCTATTTACTATGGCCCCCCGTAGTATTTCACACCTGCTGGTAATCAGAACCTAAGCGGACTGAAACACCAGATACCCCCCTAAGTTTTCCACACCATGTCGACTTCTGATTATTAACACCATGTTCCCGCGTACTAAATAGAAACGTGGTACCATCAACAACAACGCATCAACACCAACAAACACAGACGTGCGCGAACGGGGCTTGGTTGGGGGTGATACCTGACTTTCGCGCGATTCTTGAGCTGCGCCTTGGCCGAGGTAACCTCGTCGCTCAGTTCCTTCCGGCTGGCACTAATGCGGGTCATCTCCTGCCAAGGCAAAGTGGCGAGGCATGCATGCGCAGCAGAGCAGTAACAGCAGCGTTCCCGTTGGACACAAGCGCACTCGCCACCGCAGGCTGTGCGGGTCGCGGCGAGGCGATCAGGCGACAAAAGCCACCGAACAACACAACCGAATACCACATACACTTTTGTCATTTGGGCGCTCGAGGCGCGAACACATGTACACTATAGCAGTATAGCAGTGCGTCGAATAAAAGCAGCCTATTATCGACAGATACGCAAAAGGTGTACGAGTAACACCCCGACGACTATATACTGTTTCGATTGAAGTTGACTACAGAAGTACTCTGCTGTCGCATTTTTTCAGGCTGCTGCATACGTCAACCAACGACACTCCGGGGGGTCGCTTCGCCTGTGTCTTACCTGGCCCGAAACAAAGGGCGCAACATCATACATCAAATCACGATTTTCCCTCAATTATTCTCTCCATTCAGCTCCTTTTCCCTCTCCCTTCCCTCCCTCCCTCCCTCCCTTCCGGTCTACACTCGGAGCTGAAACAGTACCTCAAGGCGCAGCACCCTACCACTTCACAAATCCGAGCGCTAGAGGATGTTACAGCGAAACCTTGACGATGCTCAACTGTCTTAACCTCTTGCGGAAACGACGACCATAGGTGGCTGTTTCACCTGTATGAGCTTTTGGTTGCCCTCCTTCGATTGCGCATACGCCGCCAACGTGGTGTTGAGCTCGGACTGCAAGGCATCCTCGACAGCCTTCGACCCTTCCAGCTGCCGGAGGGAGTCCGCCAGCTTCGTCTTACATTCGGCATTCGGACAATCATGCGGTATTCAAACATTAATTCGGTATTCGGATATCCATGCGGTATTCGGACACCCATTCGCTATTCGTACATTGATTCGGTATTCGGGCACCCATGCGGTTTTCGGACATATATTTGGTATCAGGGCATTCAATCGGTGTTGCAGATGTTAGTGCAACAGAAGGCATCACGTCTGAGAATCGAGATTTCACCAGAAAAGACAAACTCCAAGTTGTGTACGTAAGTTGTGTACGCTAATACTTGGAGTAGCCTACTGCAGCACATGGTAAACGATGCCGGACAACGTAGGGGCATGCAAACCGTGGCAGGACGCAGCAGCACCGAGCACGCGTCAAGCGAACATGCCGTTGGCCATGATCCCTAACGCTTCGAAGACAACAATTACCTACACGTCTTTGCTGTTTCATGTCTGCTCTAAGGGGCCGGGTTATTCGGTCATACGTATCGCACCACTGTACCATGCCACATCAGGTACGCCTGTACCCTGGTACACATGCTAAGCCCCCAAACAGGGCGACCGCAAACCCCTTTTCGGTGCATTCTACCTAATAGAAGACACCAAAAGCGACAACAAACTGCAACGCAGTTCTACGTATACAACACCCGTTGGGCACACGAGACGATCACCAACAACACCCGCCAACACGAGCACCTCTTCGAAAATGAGAACAAGCACCAACACCACCACCACCACCACTACCACCAACACCTACAACAACCAGCAACGGCGTCAAGAAAAAAACGCTGCTCTGTGTTTCTCACCCTGGCGTTGTCGTCTTCCCGCCCTGCAGAGGCCGAGCCTGACAGCTGTCGCTCCAAGCGCGCGCGGTCTTTGGAAGCCTGGCAGAAACCATCACGAAAATACAGCACCAAGACACGCACCCACGGTGAGCTATATATAGACACATCGCACCTGATGAACGCATCAGCATACTTCCTGCACACGAAACTGGCACAAAATACTTGGAATTAGTGTGGGATGTGATTTCGCAGTAGTAAAAACGGGACGAGACACGAAAGGTTCAGCGCCAAATCATCGGCGCTTTTCCACGGGCCGTGCCGCCAACCCCCGGATTGGGTCAGCAAGTTTTCGAAATCTCGAAGATCGGGTCGGGTCGGGTCGGGTCAGGAGGCTTTCACATTCTCACGGGTCGGGTCCGGTCACCGCCATCCCACCCGACTCGACATCACCCGCGAGGTTTAACCCGACCCATAAAAAAATCAGCCAATCGATGAAGCTCTGCACCGTTCTGCGTGTCTCCAGTTCCTCTATGGTAAGCAAGACGTGGCAAACAACCTTGCGCGAAAAAGCTCGACGTTGACTGTACGTCAGCTTCTATCCCCCAAACAAGATAAAGACATGAATTTGTATATGGAAACGGACGGTGTGGCCACACTGACCTGGGCCTCTGCGTGCTCCTTGGCCTTGGTGGCCCTCTCCAAAGACGCCTTTAGAATGGAAACCTGCTGCTCTGTCTGCTTCAGAAGACGCCCGGCCTCTTCCTTCTGCAACACCCAAACAACAAAACATGCAACATCGTAGAATAAGTTGTACAGTACAACATAACATGTAACGTCGGAGAATGAGGTGTATCGTACAATAAAAACGTGCAATATCGGAGAATGAGTTGTACACCAAGTGCTACGCGTAAATCACGGGCCATGGGGGAAAACCGTAGGCAGATGCGACATGGACTCTTGCATTGCTCAATCTCTGCCCCCTGCAGTCCGCAATGTTACCAAAAAGAAGTATCGAAACACCTCGCCAATGGCCAGTCCCGAGACGAATGCCACACCCCTTTCAAGGTGCAGCTCGCAAAAATGCGCTTGGGGTTTCCAATCGGGCCTAACCTTGCTCGGGGTACGATCAGACTTCCTCGACGACGACTTGCCCACGTACAATAACGTGTCCCACCACCACCACCACCACTACCACCACCACCACCACCACCACCACGTGCGAGCGGAAATATAAGGAGGTGCCAGAAAAACGCGATGTCCACATACACACGAAAGTACCACGATCGCCACGAACGTAAGCTGCGTTCGACGTTCATACCGAGAGTCCAAACGGTGATTATGTTTCCGGACAGAGTGGCGCTGCTGTAGGTATCAGCCTATCGATGCCGAAACGAGCCACGGAAATTAAGACTCGCGTTTTTTCGTCCATCGGCAGTTTTATCGTCGTGGGTGGTGTCCATCGTAGTGGGGTACTTGGTGGCTAGAGGTCGGTTAGGCGGCTTACCGCGATGGTGGCACTCTTCAGCATGCCAGACCCGAATCTCTGCTCGTGCTTGAGCTTGCCTTGCGCTTTGTCCAGGTCTTCGTGCGCCTGCCAAAACGCATTTTTTTTCCGCGGTTAGCCCATCCATTCTTCCACCCGTGCAACACGAAGATCAAGTAGGAGCGTCTGATACTGCTATAAATAAACACTGTGAGCACAATCAACACTCTGAACCAATCGTACCGCTGCAATACAAGCTCGAAGGTGATGCAATGCTCCTGGTGACGTCGCCAGCATAGTAGCACTAGCCATCGGTATTGACCACTATGAACACCGGCAGTGTGCTACCGATAAACGTAAGCGAGAGTTCACACATGCAATACAGGATGTGCAGCACTATACACGCCGACACGCTCTTTCGCACACAGAACCCTGTAGGTTTTAGGGCAAACCCTAGCCTTATTTTTGGGAACACCAGCCCTAGAGAAAGCGCGGGGCTCCGTGTCCAGCACACCAGATAATACAGCAGGCCCTCACACACCCCACCAAACCGCACAACAACAGCAGCAGTGACGACACGCTTGAGGCAGGGACAGCGAGAGACGGAGACGGGGAACATGCCTGCCCCACGTTCGTGCAGACCCGAGACACATCAACTTTGGACGACCATCGCGTCCGGAGTTTCCACGTTTGCGCCCTCCCCCCTCGCTCACTGCCATGTTCGGCTGCCAAGCCGCCAAGTGCTACTACAGCCAAGCCCTACTCCTGCTGCCAAGCCCTACTCCTGCTGCCAAGCCCTACTCCTGCTGCCAGGTCCTACTGCCAAGCCGTGCTCCTACTGCCAAGTTCTACTAAGCCAATTCCTACCGCGAAGCCCTACCCCAAGCTCTACTCCTACTGTAAGCGCGGTCTCTTCGGCACCGCACCGCTCCCAAGAACAGCGGCCGATCAAAACACGCAGAAGGTCTGGAACAACCAAACCGAACACGAGGTTGGCGGAGAAGCTGGGGGGGGGGAAGCGAAACAGAGTGATCAACAATAGCGTCCTTGCAAAATAAAGGCGGTCCTCGATACGCAGAGCCCACCCACCGTGTTGAGCATGCTGTTGCTGGACACGATTTCCGACTTCCAGCGAAGGCGCTGCTGCTCCATCTGCTGCTGCAGCGCCATCTCGTGTTGCTCGACCTATCCATCGGGCGCGACAGAAAGGCCGTACCACCCCACGAGAGCAGAGGGATAGACAGCGAAACCAAGCACACACCGAGTGTATACACAGTATAGTATGAGTGAAGGAAGACACAGTAACTACAGTAGGTGTACCACCATGTCCGAACATGTAAGGAATGTTTAGCTATTCATACTACAATAGTACCAAACAGAACCATACAATTCTGCACAGAAATGTACATGGCTTATCATACCCGGAATATACTAACATGAAGGCGTTTTTTTGCCTGCAAAAGGCAGCTCACGAACACACGACTTAACGTACGGTATGCACTGATGGTGTATTCAGGTGTCCCATATCGTGTGGCGAGACAAGAGCGACTTACTGCAGTATTAGCCATTTATGCACAATATCAACTTTTCAGCTTGTCACCTCTATAGGACGAGAAAAATGCTATAAACCGGACTAAGATTGGGTGTCTCCTGGTGGAAGGCACGGTTAGGCGTGAAGAACACGCACACACGTGGTCGCAGCGCAACAAAGCGACCCTACGATACACACAACCAACCTCATAACATACGACGGTCCCGCGGGGGAGTCCGGTGGCACACGGCCAACGTGAGGCTATCCCCGTACATGGTACAACAAAAGAAGGGACGGGTGTGGGTGAAGTCTACTCAAGTAGCCGCCCTTATCTCGTTTAGTACAGCACTCTACAGGAACATATATCCATCTTCAATTGCAAGTACTTTGGCCCCGAAATGGGTGTGGGGTCTTCCAAGGGGGTTGAGGTCCACGAGCAGAAAAAGTACCACTCTGTCCCGAAATAGAAGCACCGTTTGGTTGAATAATTAGTGTAGAAACGGTTCTTATATAATGGGACAGAGTGGTAGGGGAGTATCGATGCCCGTTACAAGGCGCATGCGTGGGAGGCAACATCACCGTCACACCGCACCATAGAGCAGTACTACTGTAGCATGCTCGCAACACAGCGACGACACAAGACAACGGGCCGCTTGGGTCAACAAACTCAACATTCAAGCCGAATCTTAAAAACAAGTTTTCTGTCCTTCACCTGAGCGGCCATCTGTTTTATCTGGTCCTCAAGCTCGACCACCCTCGCCTTCTCCAGCTTCAGCATGTCCTGCTCCGCTTCCAACTGTGTCGACAGCTGTCACGCGTGTGGTTCCAAATATTTGAAACGTTGTTTCGCGTCCAGTACAGTCGGGGGGAGGGGGGGGGGGTGTACTCAAGTTGTGCACGGTCGTAGTCGTACGCCCACAGACCCTCGCATCCCTACAATGCCCTGACGGAGCACGTCGGATTTTCACCGACCAGGCAGACATTGCTTGCACCAAGCGGGAAGCGCCGTGCGGTGTTCGGCGAGTCGCATAAAGGGTGAGCTGCATCCTACTAAGAACCGCTTGTGAGGCGGTCTTTCACGCACATGGATGACAGCGTCGAATGAATTGACTGATTTCTGGTGCGGGGTGGGATGGAGGGTTCGGCACACCAGAAGTAAACAGGTCAAGTTGCAAAACCGTGAGAGGGGAGCACAGACGAACAGCAACGGGAAAGAAACACACGTTAACCTCCCACTAACAAATTCCAGGCTATTCATGAAGCGGGGGATCACCGCTTAACCTTGCGCAGGATGTATGGGGAAATAACGCAAGGGAAACATGCAATGCGCGCAACACCGCTAGCCTCCACCGAAAGTAAGCAGACCCTCTCACGGGGCGTTGCAGGGTGTTTGTAAAGACGTTGCGTGCTCTACAATATATACCTCTAGATGCCTAAATCGAAGTTTATTTATATGAAGGTCTGATAGGAGGGCAGGAGGGGCACGCGGTACTCACCCTTTGGAACTGGGGGTGTCCGGACAGGTCAGACCTCTGCGTTTCCAGCTCGGTGCTGGCCTTAAATCTCGTCAGATCCCGCTCGGCCTCCGCTTTCGCCGCCCTGCACTGTTCTATCTCCTTCTGCCTGCACCGCACGAGCAAGACACACGCCACACGTCACACGTCACACATGTCACACGTAACATGTCACATGTCACACGTCGCACGTCACACATGTCACACGACACGCGTCACACGTCACACGTGTCACATGTCATACGACACGCGCCACACATCACACGTCACGCGTCACGCGTCACACGTCACACGTCACACCCGTACAAGGTACGCAAGCGCGTCACTTGAGCGGGGCAGGGCACGGCGAAGACGTTCGCGAGGGCCCCAAGTGACCCGTCCAATGTACGTGCGATACGAGTGTACCACTCTCTCCCCAAATATAAAGTTCGTTTGGATTAAATACTCAAGCGGTGCCAACATTTTAAGAGGGACAGAGTGGTAAGCTGTTGATGCGAAGGGGAGGAGGAAGGGGGGGGAGGGCGTCCGACGGCATCATGGGACGGTGTAAATGCCTTCCTCTGGGCTCGGCTCGTTGGAAGAGGTCGGTTCGTGTGCCGCCCGCCAAAGTGTAACAATACTCGCAGTGCCATTTCCCTGTGGAAAGCCAAAGCGGGTGTAAACACCCAGCGAAGGCAACGCACCAGGTACAAAATACGAATTTAAATAACAGTAACAATGCCATCAATGGAATTGTAAAGTTTTACACTATAAAATTACTAGTACTAATAGAACAAACGACAGCTGTAAAATCGAGGATTTCGTCGAAAATTATGTTTGCAAGCTGCGTGGGATACTACTATAGTGACACTACAGATACATCGATCGCGCGGACTGCGGCTTTTGAAGGGAACAAAAATGTGACAGCTGCGGACACTCAGGGGAGGCTATACAAAACCCGAAACAAGCGCCATGCATTCTTGTCTGATGGCAAACGGGAAAACAATGCATGGTAGAGTCCATCAAAGGCACTACAATATATATCCTATTCTTATTCATGCGAAAAACGGCACCACCAGCGGCAAAAGCGATCACCTCGACTCGCACAGGGCCTGCGCTTCCTCCAGAGCGGCGAGAAGGTCCTCGGGATCGTCCGCCCCGTTTCCTCCCCGCGACAGTCCTGACAATAACAACGACAATCACGATGGCATGCACCGTCGGACAACGACATCTACCGATGGGCAGTGACCACAACCAGCAAGCACAACGACAATCACCATACGACAATGGCAACGACGACGACCCGTCACTTTACGCATCAAAAACGCTATTACGGGGGACCATAGTAAATAAGACCTACGGTTCACACAAAAACCTACCAGGTATACATTTCCCTTTTTTTAACCGAACAAGATTTGGTCCTGTTCACTATGGTCCCCCGCAATAGTGTGAGAGATCAATCTCAACGGGGCACGTCAAGGTCTTGTTGGGGCCCTACCCCGTGTACCGCTGGGAAAACGATGACACGCCAATTCCAAGTGGTCCAGCGTCCGAAAAGGCGAGGACAGTCACGAGGGGGCTACGGCAAATTGCAGTCCCGTATTAGGGACAACCCACTCAAACTCTTAAGTAGTTTGTCCCCAAAACGGGACTGCGGTACTAAAGGATTATGTGCATGGCGCGGTCAGCCAAGGGGTCAAGGGGCCGAACCGCGGTCTCCTTCGTTTATACATTTCACACCACTTTCGACGGAAAAGCAAGGGGCCGAGGGCCGTTTCTTATCCATGTTTGTACCCCAGCGGGCCTAAGGTTTTCCCGCGAAAGCAGTTGCGTTCTTTGATCGCCTTTGGCGCACGACGGCGCACAGTTTATCCTTCGAAGACGAGTGTAAAGTTCGGGCTTTCAACCGAACTGGTTGTCAAACGCCGTACAGTGAAGCGGACCGTGGTAAAAGGGAGTAAATGGTGCAGAACCGTGTACAAAACGGGACGGGGTGAGAAACGGCCGACGCTTCCGTGAGAGCTAATATCAACAAATACCGCTCTGCGCAAACATACTGTACACGTAAGGACCCTTTCCGCACTCACATTGAAACCCAAACGGCCCTTCTATTTTCAAACAGAGTTGTACACTATGCCAGGTACGGCATACACGGCATACACAATGAAATACACATTACGCATCATAATCGATGTACTATACAGCAGTGTAGACGATACACCACGGTATACACTTATCAATTTTACAGTCGTGGTCAGTCAACCTCACCGTGTTCAGGATTTATATCTTCGTCGTTTCTTTTTCTTGATTTTTTTTTTTGTTAGAACTCATA
This sequence comes from Nereocystis luetkeana, assembly GCA_031213475.1. Classification (NCBI taxonomy): domain Eukaryota; class Phaeophyceae; order Laminariales; family Laminariaceae; genus Nereocystis; species Nereocystis luetkeana. The sequence continues at coordinate 4,833,003 of JARUPZ010000032.1, forward strand.
ATTATTGGGGCCTCACTTGTGACCACGCACTGTTAGTAGAATATGGCGAGGAGTTATTGTAAAAACAACACCACCATTAACAACAATAGCAACAACAACAACAACAACAACCGCGCAACGGCCAAACCAAAGCTAGAACCACATACGCCATACCCGAAGAAAACGTACGCGCTTCAAAACGTAGAATCATCCTATAATTCTACATCGCTTTCCTCACCCTCTGCCTTAATGCCTCCGACGTAGCTAGAAACCATCCCGCCCGAAGACAGTCTGGAACCACGTTGAACCCCCCTAGCTCGCCTGCGGTTGGCCAACATTAATACAACAGTCAGCGGAAAAAATATAGTGGAAGGGAGAGAGCGAGAGAAAGATAGGGAGGTGGTGAGGCTTTGATTTTTTTAGGGAGGGAGATAGGGAGGGAGGGGAAGGGGGGGGGGGGCAAGCGCCGGAGCATAGTGGAACGGGCGCGGCATTCGCTGTTTAGCGTCAGCTTTCGGTTGCTTCTCGTTTTTTACCGGACGCGCTGACGCCGCTGAAGAAGAAGGACACCGCCGCGAATTCCACAGTTGCAACGACTGCAGTAAAGCTATGACGATGGCGATGTCGTGATGGCGGATGTTGATGACAACAGTGGTGATGACGTTGATGCCGGTGGTGATCATGATGAGGATGGTGGCGATGCTGGTGCTGACGATGATGATGATGACAAATGACACCAACCAAAGAGCCGCTGGGTGTCTATACACCCCACCTCTGTTGTGAAGGGTCGCATCGGTGACGCCTCGACCGAGCGGTCTGCAACCTACCAATATTTTGCAATCTTACTACATACGAGCATGAACAACAGCGCAATACTGCTCGTATTGCAATCTACTATTATAATATATCCATACCAGGGTATGATACGCTAAGCTCTAGAGCAGTGCAGAGCGTCAGACCTGTACTCTTTCAGGAGGCGTTGTTCGAAACGCCGACATAACAACAAAATATGTGCGTAACGCCAACAACAAAAGATGGCACCATCTGCAGTCAGTCCGTCCCGTCACAATTTTCCCCGTTTACGACGAAAAAGGATGAAGGAGGACCTTAAGCCAAACCCAAGCTCCAACACGTTTCATCTCCACCATGCGCGGACTCCGCGGGACAGCCCATGTCTGCAGCGTGCTGACTGACTCGGCCAATCAGATGCGCGCATTGCACATTGTCATTAGCCAATCAGATGCGCGCATTGCACATTGTCATTAGCCAATCAGATGCGCGCATTGCACATTGTCATTAGCCAATCAGATGCGCGCATTGCACATTGTCATTAGCCGATCAGATGCACGGATTGCACGCTGTCCCTGCGTCCGGGGGTCTAGCCAGTCAGATAGACGGATTGCACCTTTTTCTCGCGTCCCGGGGAATCAATCAAACAGTATGTTCGATTGGCGACACAAAGCCAATGAGTTGAAAGGGTTGCTCATCGTCCTGCGTCCCGCGAAATAACCAATAATGCCAGCAGATCGCACACTGTCCTTGCAAACCCGGGGTTTAGTCAGCCGGATGAACGGATTGCGCATTGCCCTCGCGTCCCGAGGTTTCCACCATTCAGTATTTTAGTTTGGCCAATCACGGTGCGCCACGATCACCTGCTGACCCAGGTGGATGCGCTCTTCTCCGAGGGGACTTCCACGATAACGCCGTCCTCGGCAAGCTTGTCCAAAGTCCGGTTCGCCTTGCGGCAGTCCTCACGAATGCTCGTGATAGAATCGGACAGCTCGATGCAGCGCTTCCTCGCCTGGCGAAGGGGGGGGGCACAGCGCCAAACACCCAGAGCGGTGACGATAAGGTCAACAATGACGCGATGTTAACACTAACGGCGAGGCTAATAATGACGGCAAGGTGGATAAGGACGATAATGTGAAAAATTATATGACAGCATTGAATACAGGACGACAAACTGAACACGGGAGGAAAAAAGTGAAAAAAAAATGACGACAGAGTGGATAAGAACGACAAGGTGAGCAATGACGACAAGACGATACAGCAAGGAGAAAGACCGTGTGCCTCATTATTTGTTTTTGCGACAGGCACGGCAGAGACGCACGTCCCGACATAAAAATAGCCCGCAACGCCGCAACGAGCGAAAAAAGAAAGGTTCGCCGCAAACACAGCCCAAGCCTGCCCGCTTCCTGACTGAGATATCTATAGAGCAAATGTTACCCCTCGGCAGTCAGTACCAAAAAATGTAGCGGGTTTTGACCCCCCAAAACGGCTTTACCGTCCGTGGTATCCTCCCCGCCCCCTCCCCCCTCCCCAACCATTTTTCTCCCGTGAGAATGACGGCGAGTCTGCGCCGTCGCACGACTAGCGTCAGCCGTCACGACCACCGGCACGGGCGAACGAACCAGGTAGCGGCCAGTAAGTAGTACTTCGGGGGGGCGGAGGGGGGTCGTCGCCGAACAGCTTCCCGCGCTCTTAAACAAAAAGGTCTCCGTCCAAAGCGCCCACCGCTGCTCGAGAACCGCGACGTACCGCAACACACGGAAGCATGCTACATCTCGGACCAACCCCAGCGTCATCATGTTTTGTGCTTTCCTCGCTACCGGTGTCACTCCAAACAAAACAAGAAAGACAAAAACACCAAGGCCAAACGAACGCGCTCGAACCTGAAATCGAACATTCCATCGAACCATCTGCGACCCCCACTCTGTCTCGATTTTACAAGGACCGTGTATATTTTTTGTACTGTATCTAAACGTCCCTTGTATTATGGCCCAGGGCGGTACAAATACAGAAAGCAAGCAGAACCGAGAAAACACGTGCAGTCGCGCCCTCACCTGCATCAACTGATCGCTCAAGAATGACCTCTCCGCCTCCAGCCTCTTCTTCTGGCCGACCATCTCCAAGTGCACCCTGTCCAGGGTCTCCTTCCTGGCCTCCGGCGCCAACGCCATGAGGTGGGCCTGCAGCGCCTGGAACAGCCTCCCCGCCAGCTCCGCCGTGAATCGGGCCTTCTCCTGGAGGGCCTTCTCTACCTCCTCCACCTGCGCCGCCCCCACCGTCGTCGCCATCTCGCGGCTGTTGATGCCGTACCCATCGGTTTCTAGGTCGTAGAAGGCGGTGCTCGTGCCCGCCATCCCCGCCAATAGGTCTCGCGCCCCACCCGCGGGCTCTTCCGTGCCTTCAGGCTGATCGGTGGGGGGAGAGAACAAAACATGGCGGTAAAAGGGGACCGGAGAGGGGGAAAAAACGTGCCGTGCGGAGAGAGGTGTACAAAACAACCTTGGGGTTTCGTAGCAGCGAAGGCGGGCGCTATTATGCTATGTGCTCGTCCGCAGGTACAGCTTGAAACTTGGAATGGCACCGCTGCACGGCCGTCGACCGGGTCCACGGTATACGTACTAAAAACGCCGGATCAAGCCTTAGTAGATGAGGGGGGCTCCTCATTCGTGCAAAAACTGTTGCCAAGATTAACTCTAGCCTTGTACGATAGAGACGAGGTGTTGAAGAACCCAACTGCCAGGTGCGGAGATGGCTTGTAACTGATGCACCTTTACCGAGAGCCAGGCGGGTCAAACGCGGTGCAACCAAAAAACGTTAAAAGTACCGTGGTATTGTAGCGTTGGAGGCTATCATACGGCACGTCTGCGACCCGTTATGTACCCTCCTCACACCTCGCGCTTCTCACCACGCTGTCGTATTTTATCGAGTTGTTTATTTTGTCATATCTGCTCGCAAAAAACAACCCAATGGACGCGGAACAGTTAACAACACCGAAAAACGCTGTGGCGCGGCCAATTCTACTCACGTCTTTGCCCATCTCCTTGAGCAAGCGATCCCCGTCGGAAAAGTCCGTCGCGTCCATGGACATTATTTCCGCGGCGGGAACGAGCAGTTTTTTCATGATCGAAAGCTCGGTGATAGAGTCGTGTCCTTCATGCGGCACTGCTCACGGAGGAACCGATCGTCCACAGAGGCGTTCATTCGGTCGACAAAGATTGAGATTCGAGACATGTTGCGAGACCGAAAACAACACAAAGGAAAAGAAAAAGACAATCGGTCGAGAAATCGGGGGGGGGGGGGGGACTTATGTCATGCATGGGGGGGGGGCGTACTCATTTGTTGCTTGCTAAAGTCATTTGGCCGTTGACCACGTATCCCATTCGAGACGGAGCAATGCATCGGGGGGGGGGGGGGGGGGGCGAGATATTCACGCTCCACACGCAAGCAGGGTGTTTACATCTTGCAACAAGAGCGATGAGTTGGAACAGCGTCGAAGTCAACCATCATACTACTGCGGGGGAATATAGTAAATAGGACTAAATATTGTTGGTAAAAATAGCGAAAATAGCGAAATATATAGGTTTTTGTGTGTACCATAGGTCCTACTTACTATGGTCCCTCCGTAATGCGTTGCTGTATTTGTTGGCAAACGATGGGGTGTACCAAAGACAGAAGCAGAGAAAGCGGGAGTGAGGGAGAAATACCTCAAGTTCACAAAAAAACACAGCGTTCAACAGCAAACAGCCATGGGTATATATAGGTACAGCACAGGCGAAGCACGCACAGAAAAACAACGCTCGAAAGCAAACAGTCTGAGTACAGGCACACTGCAGGCGAAGCACGCACAGAAACACGGAACGCTCGTATGTATGGCATGTATCCCACCCAAGAACTTCTAAAGCAGACCCCCACTGTGCGCTTGCACTTGAGGAGCATTTGAGCCGCAATTTCAGCACACGTCTACCGCCACTGCTGCAGTCCAACCACACCCCCGCTTGACAGACACTACCAATATCGTGCGAGGGCATGACAGCAGGCGCAGTGCGTTTTCACGTTTTCACGTTCAGCGTCGAGCGTTCTTGCTTTTTCACCTACGAGTCCACCGTCCACAGTGACCTCCAGCTCCCCTTCTTCCCTCCCGACTGCGACATTCAGAGGTCTAGGGCCCAAGCCCAGTTCGCCTGCCGCCTGGTTGAGGTCTGTGAGAACCTGCAAAACCGTTCCCAACGGCATCGCGCGGCGTGGCATACATACATGGCAGATCAATACTACTACCTGATGATTGCTTTCTGTATTATATAGTATGAGCTGTGCTGAACCGCATAACAGCAGTGGAGGAGGCATGGTACCCGGCGACTGGAATTGTGACGTCGCTCGCCGAGATGATAACGCCGGCCAAGGGGATGAACGAGGCATTCACGTCAACGACCAAGCGCACTTCGCATGCACGCTCAGCAGGGCGTGCGGGTAACGCGACCGCCTTGTGCACACATTCGAACTGGACCACACCTACACTGGGGGTGCACGCGCAATTGTCTGAGGTTCCTGGCTTGAGGAGCTCCATACTAGTAGTAAGTAAAACTGACTTTGGAGAAAATATGTAGGCTTAACCCGACGGACAGCTCCACAGCCTAGATGCTAGCAAAAACTACTACGCAATAATAAGGCATGCCTTGTAAGGATCATGTCTTATTGAGTAGTTTTGTTAGTTGAGAAGTGCGTGAAGCCACCCAGAAATATTGCCTCAGAAGGCCAAAAAGTGCTACCCCTTTCGAATACATAGCGCGCGTCACTATCCAACCAGAGCTGACAAAAATATGCGACATTCGAGTATACATTGCAAGCGGCATTCGTGAAATGGGGCATCCAGCTTGAAACCAGCTCATCTGCAACGTGCCGTATTCGGAGGTGAACACCTACAGCAACAGCTACAGACAGTAGAACGCTACCATCATGGAACCTGCAAGTAGTCTCTATACTACAGTAGTATAAATAGTAACACCTGTTGTCTTGTTGTACCTGGTTCCACGCGCGATTGACGGCAGACAGCGTGGCGTCGAAGTGTCCCTGTTTTGCCCACGCCTTTGCGAGGTTCTTCTCAAGCTCAGCTTCCTGTCGCCTCCTTCTACGCATATCCACGGCGAGCTCGTGGTTCTGCTGCTGGAGAATGGACTTCGCGTCGGGCCCTCCATTATCGCCCTATATGATGCAAAATGTACGAGGTATATGTGAAGCAAAACAGAGGGGAACCACAGTCAAGGCAGCCAATAGTCATGACGTTGTTCTAACGTGGGGTGAAGTTGATCGATCGTGTCAACCTCTCTGGTTAGTGTAGAGAGGAACTCGGAAGTAATCATGAAGGAGAGCCTTATCGCGACATCGGGCGACATGGATCGATCCGGCCAACCTCGCAATATGTGTAACCGTATGTGGCACGGTGTTGTGCGCCAGGGAGAGGTTCGGGCACAAACGACCTTCCAGTACAGCAGCAGTCTTTCTTTTGGCTACTATTAGTGCTGTAGTAGATATAGTAATAACTACCGAATCGACACGGTAATTGTAACTGCTTCGTCAGAGCTATACAAACAACGATACATCACCGGTGTACAAAGTACTGCTCGCACAGTACCAGGTACCAGGTACCAAGTATCGATAATCCCCCCGGTGAGCGCCTGACTAATTCCGGCACCAGCGACTGGCGGGCTGGAAAGTAATAACGACAACCCGGTATTAGTTAAGAATCGCAGATGTTCTACATACATATCTCAGGGTGTGTCTTAACCCCCCCCAGAGAGCATTGGAACGAGCCGAATGGAATATTATTTGCCGCATGAATTGGTGTTGATTGGTTGTGGGAAACGGATAGATTCAGTGCAGCCCGAGAAAAACAGTATATCTAGGAAGAGGAAGAAGGAGTGTTGCATCCCTTTTTCTTGTTTGGGAGGACCGAACGGCCCGACCGAACGGGAACAAATACCAGATTATTTGATGTAGATGGACACCACCGATGATGTGGATACCAATTGGTCGTGGCATGTGCAAAAGATATCGTTCGTGCCGATTCGGCTGGCGAGGCCCAGGATTCTGCGTGGACCCAAACACGTTTTTTTAGATAGGAACGGAACGAATGACCACGAGCAGCCTCGTTCCGTTCCGAGCGTCCCCATGCTCTCTGGGAGGGTTAAGACACACCCTCATAGCTGGTACTACTTATCAAGAACATAACAAGGTACCTCGGTACCTCGAAGTACCACAGCTAAGGTTACGACCTATTCCTATTGTAACCGTACCAGCAAAAATGTAAAATCACAGCATATGTATACTCGAAGTGCTGCGGAACTTACATCGGATGCTCTCCCTTGGTCCGACGAGGTTTTCTGCAGCTTGGTGTGGTGTGCAGGAGACGAGGCGGCTCCGGTGTCCGATGACCCCCGCTTCATGATTCTTCAGGCCGTCTCTCGCCGCTCTTACCTCTTTTACCGAAAAATTAGAAATACACCCCTCCGCTCAACGACTCCTCCAATAGCAAAAGAACTGCCGAGACAGACCAGGCTCTGGAACGAGCGATATATGGTGTATATCGGTGATAGGGCCCTGTTTCTGGAGCAAGAAGAGAGCAGCAACAGTGGTCAGAGCGACCAGTCGGCTTCTGCTGGTGATGATGGGATGCTTTGAGTATGTAAAATAATTGCAACAATGCTGAGCTATCGACGCCCCCGAGACCCTTCTTCGTTCTTGGGCGATACCTGGACGTCCTCTCGAGGCCCCGCCCCCTGCCGAAACAGCGGATGGAACCAAAAGTAAGAACGCAAACCAGAGATAAGAAGTAAGAAATAAGAAGCCAGGCACCGGTACAACAGTCAAAAGAGGCCAACGTGGTGAGAGCTACGAGTACCAGATACCTGGTACCAGTTACGAGTACCAGGTTGGTATCTCCAAGTAGAAATAATACCTGCACGATCTCGTAGTCTGTTTATCGTTTGTCAGAAAAATCAATTAGAAAATACGACGCAGCAATCAATATCCATCGATGCATGTACATAAACCACAGCAGTGCCACCGAACAGAACGCCCAGCGAAGCCAGCATGGGGCACGTCGCGTGCGTTGCGACGGATCGCTCGTTTGCATGCCTGGTACAAAGTACTTGCTAAAGTTTGAGCGACGTATAATATGATATGATACGAACCCTCAAGCGGCACCTGTACGAACATATTCCAAAGTACAGTACGCGTTCGTACCAGGTACAGAGGTACCTGGTACAGCATACGGCAGTAACAACGACAGACAGAGGGTGGCTCGTTTATACACTATAACTCGTACAGCAGCACCAAGAACTGCTGTCAGCTGTAGGTTGCGAGCAGAGGTGGCCCCGGCAATCCGAAAACCAGGGAGCGTGCGAAAAGCGTCTACCGCGGGCAAGAGAAGCCTGCACCCGAATAAATCGATTCGAGCAAACCGTCGCCCACGCTGAGGTTGGAGCACGGCCATGCGGACAGGCATGGGCTACCCTGCCCATACCCGTGTGCGTGGCGAAGCCCTAACCCTAGTAGTATTACGCCCAGCAACGCGAGAGGAAGACTAGGTTTGCTGGTATCCTTGGGTCGATGGAGACTCGATCGGAGGGAGCTCTCTATACTTCCGAGCAAAATAACGACGCTCTCAGATACCAACATAATACAGCACATCTCGGACATGGTCGTACCTATAGCTTGTAGCTCGTGCTGGGGATGAGGCGGGTTTGGGCCGAGGTGCCTAGATTGGGCTCGCGAAATCCCCAAACTTCCCCTGTGCAATAACGCAACTGAGAATAGTGGAACGCCCTGTAAGCTCTAAAATTGTCCTTCATGTTGTATGTCTCATCAACTCATCAGAGAGTGCATCTCATAGGTCGACCCAGCGTATCTGTAAGCCAAATCAGCATGGTGCTCAAGTCCGTAGTTGTTTTGGCGGGAATCGCTGGGGCCGCAGGGTTTGTGGCTCCGTCCAGTTGTAGATATTTCACGACGTCTCGGCAGGCAGCACGTCGCAGTTCAACGTCGTGTCAGATGTCCTTGTGGAGTGACGGTGAGACATAACACCTGAACACCGCGGGGTATGTAGAACTCCGGTGCCAGCGGGTTTAGTACGCCTGTGGGTAGCACGTGGCGTCTGGGAGCACTTCCCTCCTCTCATTGCGGATGCTCCACCGACTGAAATATGATCCACTGACTGCTGTGTACCAGGTAGTGGATAAGATCTGGTACAGCGAGCCTATTCATACGTCGACAGAAGGCGCACTGCGCTGTTTTGGTGGGTTGTACTATACTCGGAGTACGTCGTAGGATTGCTTCAGCTCGCATCCAGACTCTGTCGCCGCTGCACTCGTAGCTGGTGTTGTAGCTCAGCCCGTGCGGATACTAACTTCATGCAACGTCGTGCTGTCCAAGGGTGTACAATCGGATTGCGTTTTTTCTGAGTTCCAAGTGGCGGAAACGCCTATCGCATCGGTGATCTACGTACGTACTCCAGGCTCCGTATATCGTCACAGGTCATAAAAGGCAGAGTCGATGCACCATCTGTGCAGTATCATGAAACAACAAGAGCAACAGACTTGGTTCTTCTTATACCTCTCACACAACTCTACGATAAAATCATCGCGTAGTCGCATTATTATCCTGGTATCGCAGCATTGCCCATGCCCACAGGCCAATTGTACGCAACACATGTACAGCAGCAGTACTCCTTGCTCTACCTCGAACTATATACTGGTATAACATCAACAGGCACACAGGCGGAGCCACGTGGATTCTTGCTTGCAGTTGCCGTCTAGCACCAACGGTTAGCTAATAGAGGTGGCCATACCCCACCCGGACACTTGGTGCGTTGCAGTCAATACCACTGTCTTAAAACAACTGAAACTCAAATGAAGGTGGGTGTACGTACTCGCCACGCCGCATGATTTCATGCTATGAGCGCTCTTTTTAACGAAGCATGTCATCGTGTTGACCGCCGCTCATGTCCGCCGGCAGCAATGAAATGCGCTCCCGCTCTGCTGTTGGGAGTGGCTCTTACGACATCGGCTCCGTTGGTCGATGGCGGCATGGTCGGCGGAATCATGGGCACGGCGCCGGTGTTCGCAGCGGACGATACCTCCAAGGGGATGACGTCTGTCAGCGACTCGAAGCTCAGTTATGGAGCCGCAAGCACAGGCGACAAAGGTTGGTCTTTGGCCTGCATCTCAACTCTCACCTGTGATATGTACGAGTCACGGGATACGGATGACGCATCGTCTGTTCGACAGCAGCGTTATTGAGTGGGACTGTACGATGGGTGCTGTTCATATGGTAGGTTCCCTACGTAAGGTTACAGCTGCCATCTGCCCGTTAGAGCACTAACGATACGTGTATTGAAGGGCTTATGTTGGATTTTTGTTCCCACCTTCCAGAAGACCTTACAGTCGTGTGTGATACGTTCTGGGATCGGGAAATATAAGCGGTTTTGAGATAGTCCGAAGTGTCAAAAGCCCTGAATACCCCAAGAGTATTCCTGGGGCGCTGAAGTGTCTTAGGCCGATACTAAATCATATCACACGGCTTAGGCCCGACGTCCGTCTCTATCGTGAGATGTTTGCTGCGATTGCGTCGGGGCGCTTCCTGCAGCTTTAGCTGCACAAGCTGCACGTGTGGGCACAACAATAAAGTTGGACGCTGTATTGTGAACTCCAGCCTTTGCTTGTGGGTGCTTTTAAATCCGTCCGAACCTCCTTTGTGCCGTTGCTGCAGGAGCGCGGAAAACAGTTACGCGAGGGGTGAACATCGAGAACGCGGATTATCACGGCAAGGACCTGTCAGGCGTTTCCTTCCAGCAGTCTCTGGTGCGAGGGACCAACTTCAAAGACGCCAAGCTCGTAGCGGCAGGTGACTAGCCAGTAACCATACCTCATTCTAACTGCAACCGTGGTGAAGACAGGGTCTATGGTGAAGTCGGTTAGGTGAACCGGTTTCGGGCACCATAGAAATATATACAGACATGCTGCTGATACATACGACTCGATCGTCTTCTCGACGAGATCGATTTTGGACGTTTGTTCCCGGGGGGTGTTGAGAGTGCGTGCCGCGACATCTTCTGAGTCTTCTTGTGTGGGTACAAAATGAGCTTTATTTTGCTTAAACTCCACCTGGAGAAAAACAAGCCAAGATCCAATACCTCGATAGTCTAACCAGTGAATGCTTGAGCGCCAAACGCACCGCGAAGTCGATACGTCGGAAGTAACGTGTTTTCTCCTCCAACCGTCTACCTTTCTATAAACGCGAACGAAAATCGGCAGGTTTCTTCGACGCCGATCTGTCGAACTGCATATTCGACTCCGCCAATCTCAACCAAGCCAACCTCGAGCTTGCAAACTTGAGGTAAGCTCAGGCCGGTAAGCTCGTCACGCTGTCGATGTTAGGCAGGGAGTCGGGACACACCGTCGATCTGTGATATTGGCTACGTCGTACTTCTATAGCAGTGTCTTCTTCGGGCCTCACAACAGCGGCATTTATTTTTCCGTTTTCAGGGCCAACGTTAATCTGGTCAGCCGTGGGTCAAGAGGGATGTATGCAACCATCGTTTGGTACTACCTACAGTAGCTTCGCAGCGGGCAATGTCAAACGCACGCAGGTCGCCCTTTGTTGTGACATCACTATGCAATGTCTCACTTGGTGCACAATTTAATATTTTTAGGCAGGCTCGTGGAACTCATGGCATCACCGATGTTATGTTGTGCCAGACCCCGCGAAAAGTGGCTGCACACTGCGACACGCTTGTCAACCGCATATTACGGGGGGGCATAGTTAACAGGACCAAACTTTGTTAGTAAAAATGGTTAAACATATAGGTTTTTATGTGTACCATAGGTCCTGTTAACTATGGTCCCCCGTAATAGTTGTTTTCACGAAGGGGGATTGAACAATAATACAAGTACACGGGCTATGCGTGGTGATTACCTGCTATGCTTCTCGTGAAGGGCTGTTATTACGGGAGAGCGTACAGTTGTAATCAGCACCAACTATGATGCGTAAAACATAGGGGGGGTGTATGTGTTTTGCGTCCGTCGTGGGTTCTGATTGCAGTGGCTCCTGTGAAAAAATAAGGCTGCCAATCTTTGAGTCCGTGCGTTGGTGGGACTCCATCTCCAGCACAACGATTCGCTTGTTTTGTCTTTGTTTTTAAACTCTTCAGCGGCGCGAGCATGAAAAACGCGGTGGTTACCGAGGCCTACATCTCCGGAGCTACGAAAATGGAGCCTGCGGACATCGAGGGAGCTGGTGAGCCGGCCCATCGTTCGCTTGGAGAGTCTCTGTCTGAACCCCTCGGCTGGCTCTTTATGTATCCAGTACACTGGCACAAGATATACACTACTGTAGATACATACAAGCACTTGGATGATGACATACCCCTCTGGCTGAAAGGGCCGCCCTAGGCTAACAACACTGGCAGCAGCTGTACGACGAACGTGGTGCGTGATGTTTATTGGTCAACTCTCCGGGCGAACGTTTGACGCGAAGGCACCACATTATCGTGCAGCAGTAGTAGGTAAAGAGACGATTCGTCCATCGTGAGGGGAGGGGAGTTGCTGTCACCCTCCGCCCACGGACATACGTGGGTGCGTGTTACCATCGGAAAAAATCTAAAAGGATGGAAGACCCGTCCAAAGTGCCCTCCAGCACGATTTACGTACTTTACAAGGCAGTACTTATCCGTGAGCCACCGATTGTACCCCGCTGCTACTACAGTACTACTACTGGTACTGCTGCAGTCCGGGCTGCTGAAGAGACGGGAGATGCATGCTACGGCAGGGCTCCCGCTATGTGCAGGAGCGTCCTGCACAAAAAATTGTGCTGAACGTGTGTCGTCAATTTCAACCTTGCACGTCGGCCCAGACCAACCCAACCCTAGGCCTGACCCTAACCCCGAACCCGAACCCCAACCTGAAACCCAACCCTGTGGGGGGCTCGAGGGGGCAGTCACACGGCTCCGCCGGGTGTTTTGGTGGCATGTTTAAAAAAAAAAACGGGCGACCGAAAGACCCGCCTTGACCAATAAAACCCGCATCCTGCACAGAGTTTTGTGCAGGACGCTCCTGCACATAGGTGGAGTCCTAGGGCCGGGGCACACCTACCCTTTTCCGAGACGTTTGTCATTCGAGAAGCTCTCTACCCCACCCAAAGCGTGACTCTTTTGAGAGCAATGAAAGTGCAGTGGTTGATGAACATTGTCATGCGCCGTGGCGTACTGCAGACTGCAGGTATATGTCGAACAATACGTACAAAGCAGTAGCGTACAACACAAACGGCAATCCGGCGAGATGGGGTAATGCCTCCAAAAATAGTTTTGCCAAAAAAAAAAACTGTACGAATACCTCTTTCGCAGCAAGCGTCAGGAGGAAAACTTTTTGGAGGAAACCTGGTGTTTGGGGGGTGACGGGTATGTAGGAAAGATTAATCAGTTGAATGGTAGGGGACCAACGGGACGTTTTCTATCAGGACCAATGAAATGTTTATTGCGGGGAAATAACATTGAGAGAATATGGTTCCAGAATTTATGGGTTTGAAGAAGGCAGAAGGGAACGAAGCTTATTCCGTGGGCATGCCAATCAAACATCGGGTGCTATTCCCCCGTTAACTGGGGGGTATAACGAAAATCCAACTGTGCCCCTTTCAAGAAGCAATGTTTTTATCGAACCATCTTGGCGGAAGAGAGCACAATTTGATTAAATGAACTGTGATTTTTTGTTTTTGTAAAAGAACACAACGTTGAAGAATGAAACACTCGTAGTCATTCAGGATGGATACTGACGCCCTCGGTGTTCGGCTGCGTGTCGCACTTACCGTCTCTGCCGGTAGATTTCACGGACACCTTTTTGAGGAAAGACCAAGTGAAGTACCTGTGCGCCATCGCCGAGGGAACGAATCCAGTGACAGGGGTGGACACAAGGGACAGCTTGGGCTGCCCGTAAAGCTCTTCGTTTTTGTTTTGCAGTATCTCGTGCTCTTTGGGCAGTCCCGTAAAGTTGGCGAGGAATCCAGACGCCCTTGTTCCGAAGGTATAGTGCACAATGCAGCTGTGTATTCCCAGATCCATGCCACTACATTTATTATTTCTTCGGCGTTTCTCGTGGTTAGGCTGCCATTAATTAGATTTGGCCGTTTTTCAGTGCATCCTGTGATTTGCCGTTTCAGCTATGGGCGCCTGATGTAGTGGAGAGCGCGCGATGCGAACCGGTGTTGTCGGTGACCGCGTTGGACATGTGTTTCGTCCTTACGGTTGTCCGCGGTTCTTGAGTCCAGTCCGCACAGCTGTGGACGGACTGCCTCATTCCGTGGGTGTGTTTTTTTTACTTTCCAGCTCCTGGACAAGCCATGGTCACAGATGTCGTCCCTTTTCCTCCCCGGTACGTGCGGTCATTTTTATCGCGCGTAGGGTTCAGCATGCTCGTCGATTTTCATCGATTGTTGGTAACTCAAGCTCTCGCGCGAGGGATACGGTGCACCGATCAGCAGCTAGAGCTACTGCTTGTAGAACTAGTGTGAAGATAGTGGAGCAGGCATGGTGCGGCTTCGGGAGTCGCGAAAGCTTTGGTGTACAGGTTGCGAGAAAGAGGACTAACCAGTACATTTTTTTTTACTAGCAAGAGACCTCAGCTGTGAGATCAACATTTCGTTGAAACTCACACTTCCAAGATGCGCGAGGTACTTCGATAGTCGCGGCGCAGACAGAATGGATAACATTCTCCGCCCACCTCTACTGCCGTCTGCTCTACGGCCATCATCCTTCATCAGGCAATATCGGGAAGTAGGGCACATTCACCGCGGATTTCAGGCCAGTAGATGCCCCGCACCGTGCGGTACTCTACTGCTACAACCTTTACGTTTTTAATAGTGCAAAATAGTAAAGTTTCTGAAATGTTCACGTGCTTGCAGAAGTGATAAAATATCCGACGAAAGAGCTGCGTGTGCCTGGTATGCATGTACGTGAATACACAACCGCAACAATAAGCAAGCGTGGACTAAGAAACATTTGTCGCTCGCGCGCTACATTGGGTACATCCCGCGCAGCCTTGCGAGTAGCCGCGTTGATGCCGGTCGCGCCGGGGTAATCACGGGGCATATCTGGCGTTGCGCAACAACATTGAAAATGCAGACGGCAAGAGAAGAAACAGCATAGTTTGGCGAGGAGGTGGGGGCGCCGTCCGCAAGCACCAGGCCCGCACCAAGCAGAGGAGTTTACTCAAGTAGATTACACGCGCAGGTTCCCCGCGCAACCAAACCTACGCTGCTCGACAACACACAGCAGCCTCGCCGAAAACGCAAACCTCCGGCTGAACTACAAGCAGTCGGGGGGATCCAAAATGGGAGCTCAAGCACTCGCGCTCTTGAAGCATTCTCTGCGGGCAAAGCTGAGAGTCGCAAAACCACCGGAGAGGCACGGAAATCGCCGCGCGTTTGAGATAGGTAGGCGCCTTTCCCAGCCAACATGAACGTCGCTAGCGTCCAAAAAACGCGATAGGCCCCCTGCCAGCAGTGGCGGGCGCTCCGAAGAGGATACATGAAAAAAGTCGCAACTTGGGTACGCACCATCGCGTCAGAAGAGCTGCAGCATTGCAGCACTCGCAGGTCCTTCGCAACAGCCGAATACACATCGAACCATCAAACCACTAATTAAGGGGTTGACCTACTCTGCCAGGAGGGGGGGGGGGGGGGCTTACGCGAGGCCCGGCACTAGGCTGCTTGACTACTTGTGCGGCGTGTTGATAGGATGCCGCTTCCCCTTCCCAGGTCCAGCGATTCGAGGACACAACCGGAGCAATCGACAGATGCGCAGCGAACCCGCACAATATTCTTTTCTCTCTCAGCTGACTGCCTTCCACCGGCACCTTGTGCCACCAACAAGCACATTTACACGCGCGACGGTATTTCCTGTCGCGGACAGAGCCGGGGGGAGGGGGGCTGCGGCCGGAACTCGAGCAACAGTTGAACCTCACTTCCTCCCCGGCTGGCTCCGCCTGAAACAAACCATCCAACCCACAGAAAAGGCGCCGGCAGGGCATTGACAAAGGGGAGGTGGGTATTGGCGTCTGGTGTCGGTGGCGAAAACGAACAAAGCTTGAAACAAGAGCGAGACATTCGCCGTGGGGGATCGAAAGTTGGGTATGAAACCGCTAGAACAGGTAGCTTGGGGTTAAAATTGTGCTAGGATGTATCAATGCACCCTGTTTTTACTCCACCCGAACCTCTTGCTAAGCACCGCCAGCTACTTCATGGTCTGCTGCAGCGCCAACACCCCCGCCCCGGTCCGTTCAAGGCCTTCAAGGGCGACATAAAGTAAAGGCCTGGACCCGCACGAGCCTAAAAAAACTGTCACAAAGAAATCACAACAAGTTACCTACTACAGCAAATACGAGCGCATGCGAGTTATTTCTAGTCTACACGGAGCCAAAGAAAGGGGATAGGGAGCCCTGTCGAGAAGACTGTTCGTAGCGACCGACCGATCGGGATCCAACGCACACGAGTTGACGGCAGTTACAAACATCCTGCAGCGCGGGGTTCTAGCGTCAGCTATCCTATCTGACATCAACTGCGGTGATGAACGCGGCACGGGGAGTTCTCTCTTTCACCTCTGCCGCTCCAGCTGAGCCATGCGCAGCAGAATCTCGTCCGCATCGTCATCAGACTCTGATTCGGGCTGTGCACGCCGTCCAATCAAACCCACACAATCCGAACCACGAGAGCCAATCAGAGCGCAGGTGACCACAGGAAGACGTAATACAGCAAAGGGAAAGAAAAGGGTCAAGGCTTACAGTATGCATCATAGTGCAGGGGCATCTGAAATAAATAGCGCTTCAAGTTCAAAGGTGCTATTGACAGTGGTGATTAAACAGCTTCAGTAATATATTCGTCTCCAGTGGTGTTTGCAGTGCCTCCAACGCTTCGTAGGATCTTCTGTGCGCCCGAAGATGGCGTCGAATGAGCTCATCTGCGGCTACTGCATCATCACATTAAACCGCTCGACACAAATTCTACAAGTGGTAAGCATCAGCGATGGTGAGCACCCTTCGTCCGCTCAAAGGCAGCTCGGCACGTCCACGGAGACACCCGCCGAAGCAAGAGAGAGGCTTTACACGCCGCAAGCATACCGCCATCATATTGATAGGGCTGACCACAGCACAAAACAACCGCCAAGATCAAGCGAAGGTATAGCGTACTCCTCGCCAACGCGCCTCACGTGCCCCACTCTGTGCCTTCCACGCATGGACACAACAATTCATACTCGCACGTACCAGGAACGAATAAAACGCACAGCAAGCGCCTAACACAACACCCGAACCCAAAGAAACGACAAAAGCACAAATGTCGAGCTGGCAAAATTCTTGGACCGTTTAATTGGCCTCTCAAATATTGCGAAAATCCAGCTGGATATAATAAACCTGCTGTAAAATAGTATCAGGTAGATCTTGTCACTTACACCCCCTCGGGGACTTCGGAGAGAAAACCTGACGATACAAATCGACGATTGCAGCAACGGCCGCTGCGTGATTGGGGGGTGGTACAAATTGACTGCGTCCTAGTCATACCGCTGGGGGTCGTACGGCCCGGGCGTATCATGACCTCACCCGTACTGCTAGGCGTTCACGCTGCTCCTGGACGGTCGACACCACCAATTATATCGATTACCTCATCGCTATCTTGGGGTTCCAAAGGGGTTATGATGGTGCTGGCAACTGCGGGAGCACCCCTCTTTTCCTGATGCCGGCTTCTACCTGGAACGGTAGCCCCTACTACATACCAGGTAGGCCCAAAAGCGGGGGGGGGGGGGGGGGGAAGGTTTCCCAATGCATTGCTGAAGGCTACAAATGTAAAACCGATGGGCAGCCCCTTGTCAACCACGCACTTATACTGACGAAAACATTCGATTCACGTAATGGTTCTTGAGATCTAACGCACCAAAGTGGGGATTTGGGCTGATTTTGGGTCTATTCGCTATCGGCCTCCGTGATATTATAAACCGACACGAGTATACATGCTGCTTCGCCGCTCTGTCCGTGAATGCGAGGACCGTTTGGGCAATCAAATTGAAACCCAAATGATCCTTAGGTTTCCAGACATACTAGTACAGCAGTAAGGACCACCGAAACCCATCCTCGATCTCCAGCGGCTACACGATCAAAAACCAAGTACTCATGCGTATGCTTGACATACATAACATTATACGTCTGCAGTCCGGTATATTGCAAGAGTCTGTGTTTTAGGTTGGCTGCTCACCTCCGGCGCTTTAGGCTGCTGCTGCTGCTGCTGCTTCTTGGGCTGTTTTTTGGACTTGTTGGAAGGGGCCGCGCGCGGCTTACTCTCCGCCTCTTGCGCGGCGGCGAGCGCTGCAGCAGCGGCAGCGGCTGCCTTGGCCGCCTGTGCCGCCTTGCGAGCAGCCTGCGTTTCCCAAGCACAAAATCAAAGTGCGAACGGGCGGGCCAAACGTTGAGGGGTCACAGAGTGAGACCCAAAACAAACATAAAACGACAGTCCTCCTCGGCATACTGACGTTGCCACCCCACTTTCGTGCACGAAGAACACGCCTTTTGTGTATGGAACGTCAAATCTTCACAAGATACTGGGGCCTGTCCTATGAGTCTGGACTAGATTATGCGAGTGAATGCGATAACAACAGTGACGCGCTACGATCAGTACAGTGCGTCATATTGCCACATGACGGGTTGAGCGTCTTCGGTGCGTCGTCATCGGTCGCGTCATCCTCCGCGAAAGCAGGGCCGCGTCGAGGAGCAGCATGCTACTGTTCGGTCATCGAACGCGAGGAAGAGAACACAAGCACAGCACAAGCACACTGGTGATGCACAGGTCTTGCTAGAAAAGAAGCCGCATATACGGCTGCTGTACATCCCGCATCCGCGACAGCTGTACACGCTACTCGTTCAATTCTGAAGATGTCGGTCCATGCCGCAAAACCCCCCTACAAAGGGTAAAAAAACGCCATACTCCATGTACCTGAAGGCCGCCATGGGGTCGAGCGAGCGTGCACCGTGTGGTTATTCATAGGCTGTCGCCACAACAACACGTACCTCCTGCTTCTGCTTTGCCGCAGTCTTCTTGTCCTTAGCGGCCTGTTTCCTTGCCGCGTCCTCCTTTGCCCTGAGCGGCACCAATAAAAGCGCAGAGTCGTCACGAAAATGCAGGTTGGTACCGATATACGAGGCTGGCATATGGCGGGGAGGGGGAGGGATGGAGTAGGCCCAGGAAGCGTGCAACACTGCCTGTTCATCCCGCAAGATACGGTGGCTCGGACTGAAAATCCATGGGCTTGTGTATAGCACGAAGGCTGCGATGAAGATTATAGTATAGCGGCCATAATATATGGCACCAGCCACCGACAAATCTACGTCATGATGAACGCAGCTACATCGCCACTTAAACCCCCATCCAGGTTATTGGCTTGTTTGGCAAGTTCAAGATCCTAAAACACACCAGGTACCTGACAGCAGTTGCATTTTCGACCTTGGATGTGTGTATCAAATATACAAAATCAGCCAAAACACAGAACAACTTGTGGATGCAACCATGATCTGCGTTTGCTACTCGTAGCTGTCCTGTTTTGTGCCTTGGGGTATTTTATATCGCATACACAGGTGAACTCTAAGGCGAACAACGAAAATGCTGTTAATTTTTCATCGAAGCACAAACTTGACACACATCGAAAAAACCTCGATGGGTGTTTGGGAGACGATGCACCTGCAGCTGCGGCTGCCTGCACCGTGACCTAAATTTGCCTGGCGGCTGGTGAAACACCTTTTGACCGCTGCATTCATATTCCAGGTGTCCTGCCGCACAACTACTCCTTGCTTGCCTGCACCGACGCTGCTGTATTGATACTGGAAGTTGCCTCACCGGTCTTCCTCTTGGGTGAGCTCCTGGATCAGACTGTCAGCGGTCGCCTCCGCGCGCTTAGCGGTCCTCTGCGCGGCCGGACTCTGATTGCAAGGAGGCGTTCAAGTCGTACCAGGAATACGGGGTGGCGGGGGGGGGGGGGGGTAGCATTGTACCGGTACCTGTAAGTATTTACATTAAAATTAGCAGGTGCAGCGACGATTATCTTGGCTCTGCTACCGTCTGAAAGCACAATCTAAACGAGATGCACAAATGGCGTCAAATAGTATTACCTATACGCACCAGGTATATAACTACCATCACCAGATACTGTATACCGCGATGAGATGTACCAGGATCAGTTATGTGCCTACTTTTCGTAATAGGTTGCTGTCAATACCAATGGAATATTTGTATCTTCTTTTCTTTGATTTTTCTCTAGTGTTGTCTTTCCTTTTGCTCTCTCTCAAAGAATGCTGGCATGTGTATGTTGCGCGTTTCGCATCCAGTACCAGCTATGTACGATGACATGTCATTGCGTTGTCTACTCTACTTGCTGCACTACAATGTAGTATCTCTGTGTCGTGATTTTGTGGTCACAGAACTTGTAGCTCTCTAGGATGAAGAATCGGCACGGACACAGGGTGTACTGGATGTCGACGGGTCGAACGAACGGTTTAATGTGAAGAACAAACACACCGCCGTATATATCGGATACGGATGCATGCATCAAAGTATCGTTCATACCAGTTTGCGTAACAGATTATCAAGGACAGGCAGTTGCCTAGAATAACATCCCGAGACATCCTAAATAGGCACTGCTGCTGCGTTGATCAATCTGCCCGCTTTTCAGACGGCTCGGTGACCCCTCCTCCTCCCCGTGCAAGCAACCGCAGGTGGGCAGCGTCTGCCACACTCGCATAGCTTTCCCAATCAGGGCGCGTGCGTAGGAACGAACGCATCACAAAGGGCGAGAAAGAGAACGTACTCGAGCACACTGGCTTCTCACGTGCGATAATTTTTGCACGAAAGTACGTACTCGTGCAACAGCACCTAGTACAAACACTCGTATTATGGATGAAACCAGTCTGCATTTCGCATTTCGGCAGAATCAGCCATTTCGTGTGCCTGAACTCGGAGAGTAAATAATTAACTCTACTCCCAGTGCGAAATACAGAAGTTGGAATTTTTCAACTATTCAATTACGTTATTATCACAAGCACTCGCCTAGTTTCGGGGTATTTTCGGCATAATCGGCGTTGTCATGTGCGTGGAGCTTGTTCATCATGGCATAGTACGAACCGGCGTTGCCACTATGAGAAAGAAGTCTACGCGTGTAGGTGACGGGGGCCTGCAGCACGACATTCCTATACTGCACCCCAACCTAAACAATCGTACCCAAATTCAAATGTTTAAACACCGTCTCGTGACTCGTCACTGACGGCACGCCAATCACAGGGCACCTCGTGTCTTGCCCCAGCACCACAAGCAGTCATCAAGAACAACAAACCCCGAAAAAACGAATCGCCGACCCGCTGCCGACTGCCGACACAAGCCGGTGCTACTGCCAGCTGCAGCTACGACCGGCCGCAAGGCTGGGGCGCACATGATGCGTGAAGCGCAACGGGAAACGGGTCGGGACCAAGCTCGATGTTTGGAGGAAGCGGCCGATCACAACGACCAGGCCGACGGACGCTGTCACCGAGCGGAGGAATTGCCCACCACCGCGAGAATGTTCTGAAACAGAACAGAAAGCAACAACAACGCATCAGTCGCAACACCCTTTGCCTGCGTGCGTCGTACCCGACCAGGGCGCCCCTGGGCAGAGAGGCGCAAAGAGGGTTCCGACGGACGTGGGCTAATAGCTCTATTATTGTCGGTTGGCAGGGAATATCTATGAACGACGCACACGGATCAAAACGGATCAAATCGAGTTGAGGAGGTCTGGTCAACACAACTTATGCTTGTTCTACTTTGGCCCAACAGCGGCACAATGGAGCACCGAAACTGCTGTGGGGCAGAAAAGAGAAGCAACGAACGCGCAAACCCGAGACAACCCGCGCTCCAGGTCGGCACGTTCGTCCGCATTGGTACCATCGCCTGATACATCCGCTAGTGTGCGCTCGAACTGCCCTGGTAGCATAAAAGAAAGCTGCCGTTCAGATGCTACTCTTGCGACTGCCAAGCACTCGCAGTACAGGGTTAAGTGAACCTGCCCCAGCTCCGTCTCTCAGAGTGTATGTAGACTTCACACATGCATGGACAGGTTCTTTACAGAGCCAGGGCGTGAACGCAACAAACGTCAGGGGAGTCCTGCCCTACCTTGTTCCCTGCGTAGAACATGTAGGCACCGACGAGAGCAGCGACGAGCGCGAAGAACGCCAAGCCGGGCAATGAGTCGTACATGACCTGCCATAAATGGGGCAACATCACGTCCAGAGCATGCATAATATTATAGCACCGACAAGAATTGCGGTCCTGCAAGCGAGCGAGCACTCAAGTTCGATAGCGAGGATCTCTCCTGTGAGAGGAGAGGAAATGGAAGGTAACGAAACCGCGTGGCAAAGGGGTAATACTCCCAAACGCAAGCCTACCGAACACCTAGCTATGGTTCGACATGCATGCTTCTCTGAGCCCCTAGACGGATACAGACCAAGACGTTATTACGTGATGCATAACGAGAACCGGGGACCGTCCTGGGTGGACAAGGCACGTTTGCGCTGATCAGCCGAAAGGAGGCAAAAGGGGAAATGCACCGAGAACACCGACATGTGGAGGTGGTGGGAACAGCATACCTTCACAACGATCAAACCCAGCGGCAACGCCAGGAACGGCAAATTCTCAGCCAGGGAGAACGTCATCGTTCCTATGCCGTTGTGTAGGCGTGAGCCGTGGGGTGTTGTCGAGGGCCTCCTTGGTGCTCGCGCTCGTGAGAGGTGGGGGCCGATGAAAAACCCGAAGAATAGTTCATAAAGATATGTAGGCATATTCTTCCAAGGAATGCTTCTCCCACAGCCCCTACGACTTAGGCAGTGTATCGTTTACGTTGGGGATGTCTAGTGCTGAGCTTCTCTAATGCTGGAGCAGTGCAAGAGGGAGGGATAGGATAAGGGATACAGTACAGCCATGTCGTCAGGTATGTGCGTGCTTGGGAAGTTGTTTGAAATCAGCAAGGCACGTTGGCTCTCGGTGAATTTGTCGGTTTCGGTCACTGCCAAATACACAATGCACGGCATGTTGTCGTTGTCGTTGTCATCCGTCGTGGTCATCCGCACTCGATCTGCCTGTTGCCGTCAACTCCGCAATTATCAAGTCATGGCCCAACGCACCACCTAAAGCGAATTCCATCGCCATATTACGTATAGCGCTGATAGCTTGCGATAGTCTTGGTCATTGTGACAGCAGGACAGAAAATGTCGAGTTTTTCGAAGTCCGTTAGGTACGAGACAAGCTTGTATCATCAGTTGTGTGTCGATCTTGAGGAGAACTGCATGCTTTGGTCTCTTTTGTGCCTGATTCGCACCACGGCCGTGCCGACTCAACTCTGTCTACACTTGGTCAGTGACGTGGGGGGTGGTCTACAGTGTCATTCGTCATAACGTGTGTACTATGTTTCCCGCCATCAGCCAGCCCTGGACCGACTCCTGCTCTCGATATGGGTACGATGCACCAGTAATAGTGCAGCTGCAGTGTCGCCATGCCAGCTCACTTATTTATTTTATGGTTTTGGCCAAAATCAACTACCAGGTACACCTGTTCCATCTGAGCCAAAAACAGTTACCTGGTACATACTGTCTTTGCTGAAACCAAGAAACCAACACACGCCACGAGCGGCGCTTCTGGCGATGAGGAGTCACAAACTTTTTTTTGTTTTGCACCTGAACATTGAGCGTGTGGCCTCCAAAATCTTATTTGTTTGTTTTCTTGAGGGTATAGGCACCACGGGGCTCGCTTATAGACCTGCAGAGAGTCACCAGGCTTCGTTTATTTCGCCACGGCGGGGGCGCCAAGAGCGTTTGTTCCGGCGCCTCCCTCCCCGTTGCCAGCTTTGAAGCCTGCTCGACTATCCTCGCGGAACCGCCTGCTCGGCTCGAAGTTAATTGTCGCACCAACCCTAAGGCCACCTCGACGCGGGGTGACGCAGACGGACTGCCGTCTGTGTCCACGATGACGTACAACAACAGAGTACAGATCATAACAACTGAAGCATATCGTACACCCCAAAGAAGAATAGGTAAACTCAGCGTACAAAGGTATATAGATACGCACGTACAGAGTTTAGACGTAAGAATTGCAACCGAGGGACAAGAAACCGCATACGCAAAGAAAAAACAGTGTACGCACGAGCTCTCTGATTGGCTGAAAATCAGGATAAAACAGTTGAGAGCTAGACAATGTAGACAAATCCAGATGCACCTGGCCTGTTTCAAGCCAAAAACAGGTACTATCTGAAGCTGGCAAATGGCAGGGCTCCTGGCGTGTGATTTGTACTTGTTGTTAATGTGTAACTGGGTTGTGGCACGAAGTTGACAAGGTATACCTGATTTAGGCGAAAACCCTTTATTTTTTGCTCTGTCGCTGTGCCCTCAACGTGCGGTTTCAGGATGCTGGGCAACAGCGGTAGCGGATGAAGCGTCGTTCGACATCCTTGGCGCTCTCCCAGGCCTGGACAACTCGAGCCTGATCGCCGCTGCCAAAACGGCGCAGTACCCGCCTTATAGCCCCGCAGGGGTAGAAAAGGCATCAGGTGCATATTCCCAGTGGCGTTAGTTACTCGGCCCTGGGTTAGTTATTCCCAGTAAATGTATATCGCCAACCCCCCTACCTTACAACTATTACTAGTAGTAAGTACTGCTGCACCAGTACTGGTTCGTACCAGTATTCTTTAAGGTCTTGTTTCATCGATTTTTAGCCACCCCCTCTAAAATTCCTGCTTCGCGTACATGACAGACAAGGTGGGGACAGAATCACACTACGAGTACTGCCAATCAAGACAGCCATCTCGTACTCATACGAACACGGGAGCGTGTGAAACACACCATTGACCTTGACGACGGCTTGAGCGCGTGTCCACCTCAGCCGTAACCCTTCCCTTGTTGTGCACAACAACACGGGTGCCTCACACGGGTCAGGGGGGAGCACCGAGTCAGCCCTGGACCGCCCTAACTACGATTCCGACCAAGAACTGGAGGCAATACGAGGATCGGTGCGCAGCCTGCGTGCGCAGAGAGTTGCGGTAGAGCAGCTGAAGGAGAAGGCGAGGCAGGAAGAGGGGACGGCGGATTTGCTAAGGCGCAAGCTTGGGGATGCGGAACATGAGATGCGGGAGCTCAGGGCTCAGGGAGGGCGGGATGTGGTGCGACGGTTGATGGACGAGGTGGGTCAGGCTGATACGGTGGCTCCCCTGTTTAACGACAACAAATGGTAAAACGAAATTCTGAATGGTTACGAATAGCTTCGCGGAATTCTCCCTCTCAATCTCGGCGTGTCATGTTCGTATCGTTGACCACCTTGGAGACTGTACAGCTCCTATTCCTGTAGAGGCGTGCCGTTTGTTCTTCACAGCATCAGCGACTCTTCTTCGCAGACGCGCCGATGCGTGCACGTCGTATGTCGGAGAGGGGTTACCCGGAGATGGCGACTGTGAGTGTCGCCGGTGAGGCACCCTTGCACGAACGGACTGCCGTCAGGAGTATCACCTCACAACTCACCATCCGTGCACCAATCACAACGACAACCTGAAAACTTATCGTTCTCAAACAGGTTTCTGAGCTGCGTTCTCGGCTCAAGGCCACGTCGGCAGCCTTCCACACCCGAGAGAAGAGCCTGGCCGAGCTCAGGGAGGCCGTGGCCGAGTTGGAGCAGGACCGACGCGTGGGGCAGGAAAATGCCAGGGCGCAGTCTCACAAGCTTGAGGATCAGGTGTCAATTTCTGTTGAATATTTTGTCCATTTTTTATGCACTTTGTCGAAGCCTGGGGTAGAACAACGTATAGAAGGGTTGGCTTGACAACCCGCGCGGCCAGAGTCAGCGTCCCCCGTTCTGTCGTATGTGCGACCAGTAAACCATAGCACCACGACCTTCGTAGCGATAATATCGTGTATGTTTTTCAAGGACTCGCCTTGAAAGTTCGAGCGCATCGGAGGTGAGCGACTTGCCGTTGGTCCCCGCACCGAGTCAACGTACTCCGAACGTTGCACGAGTACACACATGAGGAGACAGCCGGTGTATCGGTTTCCCGCAACTGCACGGCAGTTTGAGACCAAGTGCGCTGCAGTTTAAAAGGTGACTACTGACTTTATTGCAGCTCGAAGGCAGCTGCACTGCGGTTTGAAGTTGTTCGGCTGTTGCCGTCGGCACACTGCTCCATGAAGCGGGATCGTTGCTAGGGTTGGTAAGAAGAAGAACGCGCTAATATTGCTGATCGTTCGCGCATTTGGTTGATCATTGGTTGATCACGCCAGCGGGGCAGACGTCATCGAACCCTGGCGTAACAGCGTAGACCGCCATCAACGACCGCTGCTGCCGCCACTGCCACTCTGTTTTCTCCGAACTGACCCGCCTCTATCTCTGTCCTGCGAAAAGGACCGAGAAGCTCGAGAGCAGAAGTTGGCCATCCGCGGCTTGGAAGCAGCGTGCGCGAGGTCCGAGGAGAGGGCGTCGATGGCGGAGAGACGGGCAGAGGAAAAGGTGTGACGCCTATTCATGTCATGCGGCGTTGGCCTACGCCTGCTTTGCAACGCGAGCTGCGCTGCTGCGCACGAGAAGCGCGCGCGCTGGGGTAGGGAGGGATCCGTCTTCCACACGGGTGGAAAGCGGTGGGATACAGCCACCAATGTTTCGGTCGCCGTCGGTTTGGGCTCGCCTTGAAGGAGTGATGCGCCCGGTATTTGTTGCCGGGTTAAGCAACTCCCGTTGTTGGTGTCCAGCCGTAAGTGGCAACAGGGCTCACGCTCAGAGTCTTTTACGTCAAGAGTGGCGTTTGGCATCGGAACCGTTGGAGCATACTCAGGAGGTAGCGCGGTACACGCTAGCTTGAATTTGATGGCGCGCCGTTAAGAAAACCTGGCTGGCGTTTGGCCACGCCCCCAGGCAAGGCTGGCTCTCCGGGACAAAGCTTCTGGTTCAGCTTTTTGTGTCGTTCGTGGCATACGGTAGGAGCTTGTCAGCCTATTTGAAGTTTTGTGCGAGGCCTTCTGACAATCTGACTGCCCGACCTCATCTCTGCATCTCGTTGCCGTTACCTGGTCTGCAGTGTGCTGATTCTGGGCTTGAATTGGCGTCTCTGGCGTCCCGATTGAGAGAAGCCAATGCCGCACTTGAAGCTTCCAAGGGCAACATGGAAGCAGCCGTCGCGAAACACGTGAGGCTTCTCGACTCGGCCCGCAAGGTAAGCGCCGTGAAACTAATGTGCCACGATGTTTTTTTTTCATGTTGAGCAAGAGTTGGTGTCATTGCGCTGTCTGTCCGAAAGTACGCAAGCCATGGGTGCAGCGAGGAAGCCACTGCTGCTATTGTGCCCACAAAAGCGACGCGGGTAGCTGGATGCCTGTTCCATGGGCAATGACGACTAAATGATAGAAGCCCTCAATCCACAGACTGCTCGTGCGGCCGGTTCTTCCAGGCTCCGTAGGCTACAGGAAAATACGTTTCCTCTTCAAACCAACACCGCTTTCGTCCTCCGCTCACAAAACTGTGTATCATGCCCTCTGCCTTCGTGCCGAGCGCTCATTTCCGCACACAAACGAACCACGTGCTCACACTTGCCAGGACAAAGAATCCCTCCTGTTCAAGAAAGGCCAGGCGCAGGAACGGATGAAGGAGCTCTCCTCCCTGGCCGAACGGCAACGGTTAAGCCTTGCCGAGGCCGAACACCGCGCGAGAGAGCTAGAACGTGAAACCTCGGAAGCGAAAAAGGAAGCCAGGCTGGCACAGGAGCAGGTATATGGAGGTCTGGGCGTTGGAGACATGCCATAACACGTGAAGAGCACTGTATTTATACTTTTCGGAGTATTCTCCGGGATATTTTCTCCGGGTGTATTGTACTCAGTAGTACTTACGAGCGAATCGAGATGCTAATTTTCACAGCTGCCTATAATATAGGGCGTGCCTCAATCTTTACCTGGGCGAAGCCGGATTTCCTACAGAACATGTGAAGCTGGAGATTCGCGCCACCCGACCGGAAATCTCCAAAATACGGAAGTTCCGGGGCAAAAAAAAAAGTTTACTGGCGTCCACCAGCGCACACTGTTGACTATACTGTAGTTTCAAATACCCACCAGCGTGGATTCCTACCGAGAGCTACCCTATATTGCTGGTGTACCCTTGATGTGTGCTTTGCCGGTGCCGCGGTCACGCTTAGCCTGCCCGAACCGACCCATCTTGGTGCTGTCGGTTTCGCCGCGTCTAGGTGAGGGGGATAAGGGCGAAGCTTTCGGCAACCCACGAGACCAGGAAGGAGGAAGAAGCCGTGTCCAAAAGAAATATGGATCTCATTGCTAGGCAGACGAAAGGGCTCAAAGTTGAACTCTCCGAGGCGCGAGCAGACGCGGCGGAAAAGTCGCGTCAGCTTGTCAGGCACCGCAAGGAGGTAAGTTCAGATACATGTATCAGTTGTACGTGGAGGCAGGGAGTTCTCGCTTGCTGGGTCCTGCAAGCATTGTGCAGCATCGCGACGAGGAGCGTGGGCTGTATTTACAGTGCTGTATCGCATTTTATTCGACCAAGGTATGCCTAAGGGCGCGTCGCATATCGTTTGCGGCGGGGGGTTGCGTGTCGTGCGAATAACCCTTTTGTTGCCTTTTCTGTCGTGCGATGCCTGGCTCAGCGTGACACGTTCGTGCCCCCTGGAGACGTACCCTACACCACCCTTCCACGACCAACTTATGGATTGTAGCTGTTTTTTCCTACTACCTCTATCGCCACTGCTGTTCTGTCTGTGCGGCCGTTCGCTCTACGAGTATAGATGTCGGCGTTTGGCGACGACGTGAAGAAGCTACGTGAAGTGGCGGCGCAGCAGGACGAGATGCACAAGGCCGTGCGAGATAGGGACGAAGCCATAGGGGGTGAGGGAACCGGGGGGGGGGGGCGTTCTTCACCCGTTACAGTACGTAGTCAAGCACAAGCTCGGTAAAATCTGTTTTCGTTACCAGCGCGGTGCGCGCCGCAAGCCTGCGTCACCTACGGCCTGCTTGTGCTGAAGAGTGATGTTTGCGTTGGCCCTCGCAACGCAGCCGTCCCAGCACGTAAGCAGTGTCATTCCTGGTCATTGTCCTCGAGGGTATATACAGAGTATAACACTGCTGTAGTGCTCCTTGAGGGTTACCGCAGTACATCGAGCGTAAATAACAGAGGTATGATGACGATCATCTACCTATACTCGTAACCCCATAAGGGGTGTATGTGGCGAGTTGTGGCCAAGTTGTTTTGGCGGTGGGGCGCAACACTCGTGAGGGAGCATTCGACTCCATGTGCTAGTAACTAGGTATGCTACGCCTTGCCCTTTGGTGGGTAGAGGTAAGACAACATGCAAACCTTGTCCTCGTCCGCCTTGACGCGAGATGGGTGTTGTGCTCAACCGCCTGCTCGCTCGGTTCGTGATCCCCACTCGAACTTTTGCTCCAGATCTGCGGCAGCGTCTTGAGCTGGAAAAACGGGAAAGGGAGCAGTGGGGACGAGCCAGAAAGCAGCTCCTTCTAGAATTTTGGTGAGAGGGCCTCTGATAGCAAAACAGGTACCGAATACGTGGTATGATTCATCAGGTACTGGCACCTCTTGTTTCTGTGTAGATATTCCCCGCGGCTACGTCACAAGGTGCTGCAGTAGATAACAAACAGAACGCCCAAAAACCGCAATTGGTGTTGTTTGGGCTTGGCTGAGTTTATTTCGCCCATATGAGCTGATTGATCCCGCTCCATCGCTGCATCATCGCAGTGGTAGTTGCAAGAGAATCGCCCAAAGAGGCTGTAGGCAAGGGTGGAAGAGGTCAGCTCGGCAGAAACTGTGCACGCCAGCTTCGATAACTATTGCCGTTACCGATGTCTCTTGCCATCATGTGTCCGCAAGCTGTTGCTCCATCTGGTCAATCGTCATCACCGCTAAATGCACCCCCCTGCACCTGAACCCGATACACAGCGAGGAAGAGAACAAGCTTCGATGGACACTTCAAACCGGACAGCGACAGCGACAGTCCTCCGACCCCGCGCCGTTATCATCGAGCAATGCCCTCCCAGCGCGCGAGCAAACGTCTAATGGACGCTCGGCGAGGCACAACAGTACCGGTAACAGCGATATGTCATCGTCGAGGGGCGTCTCTGACGTCGCTCGAGAGGAGAAGAGGGGTGTGGACATTGAAGACAATGACCCAGGAAGGCCGCCGAGAGGCGTTGATTTTGATAGATACGGAGCTAGCGGCAGGCGAAGCCGAGACGGGCATGAGACAGCATCGGTGGAAAGCTTGGGGGTCCGGGGTACAGCAGTGGAGGGGGTTGGTAAAGGAAAGCGGCAACAGCGACGAACACGGCAATTGGTATAGCACTTTTTTTCACACTGCTATGCAAGTAGTGTACCTGGTACTACTGTAGTATATACCCAGGGTATAGTGTACAGTTAATCTACGGTACGGTTAGCGCGGCACATGTTAGATACGCCATCTTCTGCTGTGCGTTAAAGTGAAATTTACCCTACTCTGTAATACTGCGAGTACCTGGCAATGTACACGTAGCGAGGTGGACACACGAACGGTGTTTCATGTCAAGAGCGTAGTTCGATGCATTGGATGCGAAACCTAGTGGAAGAGGGCGACGAATTATATATGCGGCTTCGTTGCCTTGGTGATAGCAGTTCGCAATTGTAACACGGTTCAAGGGGCATATTGAGAAACCTCGGCAGGGAGAAGTAGGGAGAAAGACAGTTGGCGACCACAGCTCGACCCACAGCTTGAAATATCTGATGGGGTATTATTCCGTGTGCGGCAATCACGATTGTAGCGCCTTCGACCTTTAACAACAGCACGACGGGCTGTTTCAATGTGTTTAAAAGTTAAGAGCCACCGACGGTTTATACAAAGTAGTCATGCGCTCTCAACGATACAATGAAGCTCTACAGCGGGAGTAACACGTCGACTGACATCCAAGTCGTCGTGCCTACTGCCGTGAAGCTCAACACGACGTTACAATAGCACCACGTAAGCCTAAAGCTCAACACGACGTAAAAAAAGCACCTCACAAGTTTACAACACCACCATCCTGTCAAGAACAAGAGGTGAAGGCTACGAGCATCACCCCAATGTTCACGCCGCGTATTAATTCTTGGGAGTCGTCTCTCCAAAGCAGCTGCTCCTTGTTTGTTGATAAGACCCTAACGTAGAGGTGCTAATAAATACAGTGTAAGGCAGCTATTCCGGGTGCGAAACGCACAGGAAGAACATCATTCGCCGCTCTCCACGGTCCCAAGCTGTCACAAAAATAAAACAAAAAAATGGCAGTGGCAACGGTGGCACCGGGAAGGGTTAGGTATACCCGTACTGCACTCGTATCAAACAGTGGATCGCCCCAAAAGGTTATAGGTAGCATGAGGGCAACGGATGTCAGACGGTGTGCGTACTGTAGTACATGTAGTCGGGAGATTC
Organism: Nereocystis luetkeana; assembly: GCA_031213475.1. Taxonomy (NCBI): domain Eukaryota; class Phaeophyceae; order Laminariales; family Laminariaceae; genus Nereocystis; species Nereocystis luetkeana. Next base: position 4,864,294 of record JARUPZ010000032.1, read on the forward strand.
AATCACGCAAGAAAAGACGGCAACACATACAAAATAACGATGTTGATTCCTTCGTGCATCGCGAACTCGGACTGCCATACAGTGGAGACGCTTCTCGTTGTGAGCTTTTGTGGGAAAACACTAATGTCGCTATTTGACATCCAGAGTGTAAATCAGATGTTTGAGCGTGATGTCTGTATGCTCGGCAGATACTACAATAGAGTATGAAGTCGCCAACTACACAAAGAAAATAATAAAACGTGACGATCACTACATCTGCAGAGGGCAGATTCTGAGCTCCCTGCTGATCCTCACGTGCGTTTCCAAGATCGAGATGAGCTCCGCCACTATCTCGTCGTCACGGAATCTTCTGTGGCAGTCTTCGATCATCTTCACCATGCCAAAAGTAAACAAGAAGCACATCGGAAAACAGACGCACCCGACATCGAAATTATACGCACATTGCCGTGTACTGATACCTACTGCAATGCTGAGCTTGGGCTCGTGGATAATCTCGAGCGGGAGAGGAGCTGCTCGTCGATTTTCATCGAATGCAGTTAACTCACGCTTTCGCGCTTTCCGCTAATAATCAATTTTTATGCAAGAAAAAGTTCCGAGGAGCATGCACTCGGTGAGACTTGACCCCACGAAATTGATCTTAGGGATGTGGACCACCTACTTAGCCACCGGGGACATGCGCACCCATTAATTGCTAATTGTGGGTACGTATATACCTGGTGTTAACTAAGCAACGTCCGCTATGCTGTGCTTTGATGCCACTACTACAATACTTCCGAGTACAAGACATGTAATCTGGCACGACGTTTTGATTTTATGTTGATACAGACATTGTTTAGGAACATAAATTTACTACTGCTGTAGGCTTCCTGCGGGGGGGGGGGCACGACAGATTGTTTCTCTTAGATTTTGCTTTCATTTTTCTTCTTTTTCTGTTTCGATTTGTCTACCTTGTTTTTGTTTTCTCTTTGATTGTTTCCTTTCGTTTCACTATTTCATAGATTGCGTATGTCGTGCCTGTCGTATCTAGTATGATGACATGGCTTTGCATTGCCCACTGCAGTTCACACTGCACACGTGGCAACGTAGTATCTCTGTGGCGTAGCTTTGTGACCACAGAACTTGTATCTCTTCTAGGATTGAAGAATCGGCACGGACACTGGTTGTGCTGGATGTCGACGGGTAGAAAGAACGGTTTAATGTGAAGAACACACACACATACCGGTAGTTGTTTGACCGGATGTGCAGATATTGTAGATTAAACAGCGCACGACGCTAGAGAACGAGAAGGGCAATGCACACGGGTAATAAGTACCTGGTACGAGTCAAGTCTCTGACGTTCATGGTGGAATCCAAACTCAGAACAACTGCGTAAGTGCCGCTGTTGTGTGTGGTGTGGTGGTGGTGGCGGGTGTGGGCGTGCTGCTGTTTGGTAGCTCTAAGTGCTGACGTAGTCTAACCACGCGAAGCAGCCGACCACACAAGCAGCCGCCGCATTTCTTAATTTTTATTTTTTATATCCTCCAGCGGATTGGTAAACATATTTTTTTACTTATGACGTCGCATTATTATGCTGTAGGTCAACTCTGTCTGACGTAGATAACTCACATGAGGTGCCGGAACGCCCTACGCCTTACCAGGTATTTTCATACATCAGTACTACAGCAGTTGCGTGTGATAGCCCCCGTGGGTGGTGCGGCAACTTTGACAATGGCCCATACTTCCGTACGTACCGCACTGCTGCTGTGCCCACGTGTGGCTAACGAATAGCATCGAGGACCGAAACATGAAATATCCCGAAGAGACCAAGCGGCGATCGAGGCATTCAAGACAGTCAAGGCGTTGAAGATATTCAAGACATCTAAGACATTCAATGCTCACCAAATGCACCGCTACAGGCTGCAAGGGACGTTGGTTGATCATCTGGAGCTTCTCCGGCGTGGTCAGTAGGCAGAAATGCTGGTGCTCGGACAACGCTCGCCAGCAAGCGGTCACCTGCATAGTGCATACCAGGTACCAGGTAACAGAGGGCATTCAGCTCAGTAGCCACGGGACTGTCGGCAAGAGTCGAGCGAAACTGCCGCTTGCAGTATTGACTTGTACGTGGTACCAGGTACCTGATTAACAGCGTATCATACCGGTATTGACCACGAGTACGAGTATGAGTATTGGCGTACAGGGACGATGCGGGCAAGAAAACAACAGCAATTGTTTGCGGCATCTTGTTTGCACAGGAGATCAGGATGTCCGAGTGAAAGCGAGACCTGCTGTATACAACCATAACACGGCAATCAGAGTGGCTCGGATACAGCAATCATACCGCTGTTGTACTGCGAGGTACGAGTGCTGCTGTACCAGCATTGCCGTTTGCAAGAGAGTTGGACAAAGCCTCGCGCGGGACGAAGCCTCGTGCGGGACAGGATCTGCTCAGCCGCACACGAATGCACCGTGCAAAGTAAGGAAGATAACGAATGCGGTGGCTCAAAGCCTACCTGGTACCTGGTACCTGGTATGAGAGTTTTCCTTCTCCTGTTGACGTCTCCAGGACGCTGTGAACACGAACACAGCAACTCCACCATGATGGACTGTCAAGTATCATATTATACCACAAGCTCAAAGGTGCGCTCAAGGCAAGTCGGCAAGTCGGCAAAAGGACGAAAAGCCCCTGGTATCGCGGCCGCATCAGTTCCTCGCTCACCGCTTCTCGAGTTTGTTGTCCGGCAGGCATCTTGGTTAGGTACCGCTCCGCAGCTTCCTCGGCCGCAAGTGCTCCGCTGGCATAGTCGGGGGGCTCTCCTACGCCCGCTCTTCGGCGTTGCAGTCGATGGCGGACACACTCCAGTGCCTCGAAATCCGCCACAAGCCTATCGTACGCGACCCTGTATCCACACGACAAACGAGTAACGAGCCAGCCAGCATCAACGCAACGCAGCGGCGGGTACGTCGTGGGAAAAGGCTGGAGCATCTGAACAGACAAGCGTGTCGTTACAAACACAAGCCTCATGCATCAACGTTGAAGCCACCCCGAACACAGTAAAACAGAAGGAAACACTTACACTTCCATGGTGGTGGCAATTGTGTTGAATAAAACTCAGAGGTGGTACTCAAGCAAGCAGGAACAGCGAGCAGGGACCCTCTCGCTAATTCCATAAAAGGAGTTCCACAAACTTGATGGGTTTTTTCCGGCGGGGGGCGTTTGACACAAAAATATTTGAACTTTGGGACTTCGTCGATCGCGCCACGATCACTCCAGGCGCTGAATAGGGCGCCGAGGGATCCGATACAAGCTTGGGAGCGAAAGAGTCGAGGAACCTCGTGGGGGATAGAGTGACGATACCAGATTGGGGTCTCGGCAGCCCGTGCTCGGATTTTCACGGCAGTAGGTAAGGCAACATCTGAGCAGATAAGCGTTTTTTCTTGTTTCGTGAAGCAGGAAGTTCGATTGATTTTTATACGCGTACAAAGAGCGGGATGAATTGGGTGCTGGCATGTTTCAGGCTGTGGCAATCCCGAAATCCCGAGAGACACGCGTGGCAATCGCGTGTATACGACTTCTATCCCAGAGGCACATCGGCCGATAATTACTCACAACCCACTCAGCTGCTCACGAGGGTCCTGCTTGCTTGACGCGTCGCGCTTTTCAACCCGAGAAGTATACCTCCATTGCTTGCTGTCCGGCAAGGCAAATCATCCACGACGAGATACGCTATTTAATTCCACTCAATTTTTTGTGCGATTGTTGGTAGACGAGGCCTCCCCTTCTCCGCGCGGGACTTTGTTGAAAGTGCAACTATTGGCGGTATTCGCTCTGCCACCACTTGCCCTGGACCCCCGGGCCGACCCACACGCTTCTCAGGGGCGTCGTCGTTCTAGGTGGTGCCTCGAGAACAGGGAGCGCGGAGCGCGGTTTAGGCTCGAACCAGGACTGGAGACTGGAGGTAACGCTCAAGTTTGTGAAACCTTTATATTTGGCGGGAAAGCCGGAAGGCCGAAAGCCCGCGGTCTGCGAAGGCCAGCCAGCAGTAGTTGTAGAGGCCAAGAGGGCAGACGGGGGTGGGCTTGTGACTGCTGTGTGCGTTTTCACGAACCTTTCGAACTTGAAGGTAGCAGAGGCTCGACATCGACAATCGTGCGCGATGCCCCAGGGCAGAGAGGCTCGGCGGTGAATGCGTAGTCTCGAGTCTTGAGTTTGTCTTCGTTCGGCCGAGGATCTGCGGCTCTAGGGCGGTCTACCAGGGCCATCGCCCACGGCAATACCTGGTACATTACAACCGCAGAAGTAGTGGGTGATCGGAGTACTGCAAGCGGTTTGACGAGTTGCCGATATCCCCCGCTTGTTGTTCGATTATGCACCGAAGAACTCGACTGTGATCTGGAACGTGCAATCAATCTGCGATATTATGCACTGGTACATACATAAATACCTATATTCTGGTGACGAACCCATGGATGGATACGTACGTGCACGAGACTCAAGCATACGTAAACCAGAAGGAGAAGAAAAAGGCGTTTTGATCACATCGTGTCGTGATAGGCTCTCTCCTCTGCGACCTGAGACCTGAACCGAGCGAGGGTTGTACAGCAGTAGGCGTGCTTTGATTTCAACTCACAGTAAGTCTAATTACATACCAGGTACCAGGTACCAGGTATACCAGGTACTTGCTTTATTGGTGGGTATTATACTCGTAGTACCGCGATATCACTACGAATTATTTATATGATACCAGTACCATACTTTGGGTGCTGAATGGGCTGCCTACAAGTATGAAAATCAGGTGGATGCTACAGCAAGGCACCACCAGTTAAGAGCTCTCATCATCCCATCACGGAGACAGGTTTACAGCAGTGCCTCACGTTTACGTCTGTGGTGGGCGGTGGCTTGATCGCTTTTGGTCAGAAAGTCTCGCCGACCGACTTTGCTTCGTTTGCCAGCAGGAGGCTAGTAAAGCACACCACAACACACCACAACACACCAAAGCGCAGCGAGTGAAGCGTGAGGAGCGGGTGAGGCGCTACATAGGCGTGGGGTGGCCTTGCTATAGGCGCCACCGACGATGCCCAAATGGACGAAATACGAGGTGAGCTGTTGCGCGGTGTGTGGCACGGCGAAGAAAAAAACGTCATCTCCGGTTGGGAGAGGAGTCTCACGTATTCTCAATACTTCCGTCAATCATGCTCCATCGACGTGCCACACACACTACTCCTACGACAGTAATAACTCATGGTTAAATAATTTGTTACGGCCGAGGCTGTATATATTATACGAGGTATGAGGTATGATATGAGCTGCGATACGACACGGCTGGGTTGGTAGGGAAATGTATTTTATTCCGCGTGGCGGGTAAGAAGCAGCCGGGAGAACATGCAGAAGAAAGGCCAGTAGCTCTGTCCCCCTCCCTTCCCCCCTCCTTCCTTCCCTCCCTCCCTCCCTCCCTCCCTCCCTCCCTCCCTCCCTCCCTCCCTGTGCAAGCTGTGCGAGAGCGTCGGAGCAACCCATCACCAGAACCGCCAGTGTAGCATGCTCTCTTAGCGTGGGCTTCGGAGAGTGGTTCGACAGCAGACCTCCGTATGATACCTATGTCTGTGGCACGCTATGAAACAAACGATGACATTGTACTTTATTTAGTCTGTGGTCCACACCATGCTGCTGGAGCAGGGACATCCCCTAGGTATAAACCGCCGTGCGATTGAGCGCGCACATGTGGTGTTCCGATTTAGATAGGTATTCTGGACACCGTTGCTTGTTGGATCGATGGTTGTAGCTACAGCAGTGGGATTGTGATCAGGCGATCGCCAACTCTACGTGTTTTTTTGTACGTTCGGCCCGACACGACCCGCCTGCCTGCCTGCCTGTCCCACCGAACACCGAAGGATAACCGCCTGGAAGAGCTGGTAACTGCCGCCTCTGGGACGGAGATCGACTGGGACCACATTTCCGAGGTGCTAGACAACGGACGGACCGGGTCTCAGTGCTGCTCCCGCTGGCAAAAGGTGTTGCACCCTCAGACGATCAAGGGGGCATGGACTGCCGAGGTGGGTGTCGTGGTTGGGGTGGTGCGCTTGGTGGACAAGTTCTAGAGCACGATGACACCGTACAGCACTTCTTAACCCTTATGTGGCTTGCTCATCAAGTGTGGCAAGCGAAAACATGAGAGAAGTCCGGTCTTATCAGTCAGGTGCACACAATCACGCTTCGAGCGCGGCGTACATCCATCCCCCTACGTACGTTGCTTCGGAGGAATCCCCTGATTTACCCCCGCTATCCGAGCAGCCCGACCTGTTTTTTTTTTCTGTGGTCGTTGCTGCGGTGGTCGTTTCCTTTTGGACACCTTTTCCTGTATACTACATTCAAGTCAATAAAAGGGGTTACGTACTACAGCAGGAGTTACTGACGCCCCTGCTTCTGGCCAACGGAATGCGTGAGTTGCACGATGCGTGGCGTTGAACGGGACCACTCTGACCCTTGGGGGGCAAGAACGAGCTGCCCTGAGTGCAGGCATGAATTGCGATGTACTTGTATCACACATATTTATTTATATATATACTTCGAAGTATATATATATATATATCCGCGTGTAACGATGTAGCGTCCTGCTGAGACTTTACGAAGGGCGGGTAAGCGTCGACTGTTGACGTGCCGATCGATGTCTTGTGTGGCGTACGTATGGTGATGGTGTTCCCCATGGATAATCGCCACCCCTCACCCAGAACGCCTTACCTTCCTGGAGGCGCAGGTGGGGCCCCAACGTCCCGTTGTCGGTTGGTGCCCTCTTTTTTTATTCTGACGACCGTTTGCGGTAACGGTCCGGGTTGTTATCGACGTTCCCTTTTCCGTTCCACAGGAAGACCGCAAGATGGTGGAGTTGGTAGGCTTATTTGGCCCCAAGCGCTGGTCCGCAATATCCCAGCGCTTTCCGGGCAGGATTGGAAAGCAGTGCCGAGAGAGGTGAGGCCTTTCCCTGATATTTGCATGAAAAAAAATATGCTTCCTACCGTGAGTAGAGCAAGAGCTCGGGTTTAGCGTCAATCCAAAGAGTCCCCATCCGTTCACCGGAAGTGTTGTGCCTTGGTGTTGTTGTGCCGCGTGGTGATTTCGTGTTGGTTATTTGGCGAGAGCGTGGAATCCGAGTAGGTTTAGCAGTCTGGGAGAAGGGATCTTTAGGGATGTTTTTTACTTGAAAAATGTGTAGCGTGGTCTGCACATCGGAATCGTCGTCCGCATCTGAGAAAGTTCCTGGTCCGATGCAAACTCGGCGTAGCCTCGTTTATGGCGAGTTTTGGCCCGTTTCGGCTGCGGTTTGGGGTCAGGGTTAGGGTTAGGGTTAGGGTTAGGGTTAGAGTCAGGGGTTGGGTTGGGTCTTCGCCCGTGCCTTGATCCCAACAGGAACCAAAACATCCGAACAGCCAACCAACCTAAAGATCCCTTCTCCCAGATTATTAAAGGTCCTCTGGAATCCCGCGACGTGCAACCGACAGCGGCGACCTAGTTTCCAGGCGCATCATGTTCTTGGTCGGTGTTTTCTAGACATCGCTACGTACTGCGGTAGCCATACTTTGTCCCAAGGCACATTTTCTTGGTCCGTGCTTCGTACATAGACCCCAGTACCGGTGCTCTCTAACATACACCCACTCATATTGGTCGGTGCCTTCAGGACACCAGTAGGGGTACTTTACGGACACTTTTTTTTCTGGTCGGTGTTTTTTGTTTTTTGGACATCGGTACCGGTACTTTCTATGATGCAGTACGACCATGGAAGCAGAAGGAAGCTTCCGCCAGAGTTGAGTAGGTGGATCGTAGTAAACAAATATTCGTGTTCGGTGCTCCCTGGACACCAATACCGATACTTCTTGACGATAGACACGAAGTATGCTTGGTCGGTGAGGGTTTTTTGGCAGCAAGACCTGTACTGTGAGGCACGCGTTCTTGTTTGGTGCTCGCGGGATCAGGGCAGGCTCACTCAGGAGTTGCAGGCGGATGGCGGCACCAGAGGCGGAGCAAAGGGCCGATACGCCTGTAGCGCCTCTACCCATACGCTTTTATATGTACGAAGTACTGGTAAACGTATGTATGCTACTGCTGTATTCCCTTTCGCCAGACGATCCAAGTAACACCAACGTGGCCTAGCAAACAGGCAAGTGACAGAGAACGGCGCGACATGCTTTTCGGTTTGATTCGTTCTAGTGTTGGTTCCATCCAATCATCCATCCATCTATCCCACCCCACCGCACCCTCCCACCCACCGATCCACTCACCCACACACCCGCCCACACGCCCTCTCATGCATTTAATAATTGCATTCATCCATCCGTCCGACCATCCATCCATCTTCCCCTGCTTCAGATGGAACAACCACCTAGACCCTGCCCTGTCGAAGGCGCCTTGGTCGGAGGAGGAAGACCGAACCATCATCCAGACGCAGGCCATTCACGGCAACAAGTGGGCAGAGATGTCCAGGCTTCTCCCTGGAAGGTGTGCGTTTTTCCTCCGGGGCTAGCACCTAGGCAACCCCCCACTCCCCCCCTCGAATCCCGCCTCCCCTTGTTTGCAAGCACAAAAGCGCCTTGAGTTGTGACGTGGTGTGCTCATGCCTCTGATAAAGCAGAGATGCCACACAGGAGACCGGTCATTTTGGGCACGTCAAGGCCAATTTGGCCTTACTATATGATTTTTAGTGTAGGGGACGGCCAGTCAAGGGTCAAACTGCAGCCTCCTGACATAGTTGCAAGGTGGCGTGCCGTCATTTCCTCTCATGATTTAGTATGATATCACGGATGACCTCGAAAGCTCGAATTTTCCGTTCATTGAGTGTTGGTTTTCCGCTCTTGTTTTTTCGATCGACAAGTTTGAGTTTTTGTTTTTGGAACGACGGGCGGACCGACCGACGAGCGAACCGGAAGGAAAGCGACCCCGACACCCCGACGCTTGTGCGTACACCTTTTCTATTATGTGTCTGCACTGGTGTTGTTAGTGCACTTGGTTCACTATTGCTGTTGTGCGGTACGCTCGCCGTATGTGCATACCAGGGTGTCGCCTGTGAAGACAACCGGCCTCTTCATCCTTGCTGTTGATTCTGCGTCTCCGAAAAAAATGCCTTCGCGCGCTTGAACCATTTTGCCGCGGCAAGAATGCCTTCAGTCTAATTTTCCAAGTAGTTTTGTCACCAAAACGCGGGTGAGTTCTAAAAATATTGTACACGTCGTTTGAGACTTTGAGAGGTGTCAAAAAGACGAAGTTTTTTTTTAACGATTACAGCACCAGCCAGACGAAACAAACAGCCAAACTTCTTGCCTGATATGTACCAGGTATTCGTTTTTTGTGTTGAGCCTATACTGTATTTTACGGATACATGTATCATACGGTGCGAGGAGTTGTACGGCATGAGGCGTGTGCGCAGCATGATAGCACATGGTATGATACTACTGTGCTCGTACTGGTGCGCGTCCCCATTAAAACATTTTATAGAAACACACAGCTTCTCACGTTTTGTTGTTGCTATACCTATCGTACAACAGTAGTACCAGGTTCTGTGGACGACTCTGTCCGAAAATGTAAGCACCGTATTGATGTTGATGTTAATACCCAAGCGGTCCTTACATGTCCGGACACAATGGTACGCCTCGAAAGGCAACGCTTACATGTCCGGGCGGAGTGATGGCAGAGTAATGCTGGTAGGTCTTTGAACGGGTAAAAACGTTTGCGTCTCCCGTTCGACCCCGACGTTTATGCCAATCCGCTTACCTCATTCCGAAACAATGTAGAACCGACAACCACATCAAGAACCACTGGAACTCGAGCATGAAGCGACGGCTCCAGATGTACTTGGAGAGGACCTACGGCTCGGCCTACAGCGGCGGGCCGTCAGCAGAGGCGGCTTCCCCTGAGAAGCAAGAAGGTGACCACGTAAAGGAGAAGAAGGGAAGAGCCGCCAAGCAAAAGCCCAAGCCGCCGCCCCCTCCGGACGGTGGGAGGTTCGATCTCAGGTAAGGTGACGTTTTGTGAGGGGAGGGGGGGGGGGTATTTTGTGCAGCACACCCATGCTTTGTTTCGTTTTGCAAGCAGGAAGGCTTGTATTGTAAGGCCGTTTCCTATGCGGTTCGATTTTTGAGCTTCAGATTTTGACCCGATCGCATTTTCAGATGTGAAGTTGGCAAATCGAAACAGTCTTTTTATGGGGAAGAATCAGATTTATTGTGTGTGTAGAGATTCGAGCAAACGCCGGGACCAACTGCTGGTTTTGGTGGTTTGGCACCGCGAAGAGACGCGCTGGGTGCGCTGCCCTGCGCGTAGGACCCAAGCGTGCGAGCCAAGGCTGACTGCCTCTGGTCTGGCGGCAAACAGACGTGGCGAGTGCGCTAGAGCCAACCTGTCTTGGTATTTTGTGTTCCATTTTGTGACTGACTGCTGCTGCTGTACAGCAGTGTAGTCTACGAGTACTCGTACGTATCCATGGAGAGGTGCGTACAGGGTGCGCTTCTCTTGGTCTCTAGGCCCGAGCCCGCGCCAGGCGACTGAAGTCTGGCCACGGAGGGACAGGCCGCCCGCCGCCCGAGCGTCGGGCGCGAAGCAACTTCGCTATACCGCTTTGTCACCATCCAACTCATCGATCGTTCTGCTGCTGCTGTTTGCTGTCATGGATAATATCTTGAATTCAAAGAGCATGCCATTTTTCGATTTGAAAATCTGATGACTCCGGTCGTCGGATTTCGGGCCAAAACCCGACGACTCGGGTCATCGGATTCTCAAATCGAAAAAATTCCGGTCGGTTTTGCATGTTTGGGCTGCATAAGCAGGGTCATTGTTTTTGAGATCGAAAACACACAAATCTGAAGCTCGAAATCGAACCGCATAGGAAACAGCCTAAGACCAACTATTATGTTTTTCTTTCCGGGCTCCAGGATCTGAGTTTTCAGCCCGAGTATACGGCTTTTACTCGGCGGGACAGTCCAAAACATCGGTAGACTCCTCAGAATACTCCCCTGAGTTTCCCGAGAGCTTTGTTGAACATTTTTCCGTTTCTCCTGAGCTTCAGTTTGATTTTGGCACAGCCGAATCGGTTTTCTCTGGAGGGTCAAGAATAAGATTGCTTGTCAGAACTGCGGCCAGAAATAAGAGGTATTTTCTTGATAACTTAGGGAAGCATCCTGAGGAAGTCTACCGGTGTTTTTGACCGTCCCACCGAGCAAATCACGGGTTTTCGGCAAAAGAAAACAGTTTTTGGATCCCAAAAAAATCCTATAATATTAATAGTTGGTCTAAGCAGTAGTCTCCTGTTGCAGCCGATAGGCTCCTATTGCAAACGTGGAGACAGTAGAAGCGTAATGGAAATACAGTAGTTTCCTCCTGCATGCAGCAGGCTCCCATTGCAAGCACTAGGCTCATGCTGCAAGCTCATGTTGCAAGCGGTAGGTTCCTGTTGTCAGCAGTGGGAAGCCTTAGGCTCCTATGTCAAGCAGTCAGCAGGCTCCTACTTCCCTGCAGCAGACTCCTGTTGCTTCCAATAGTATAACGTTGAAAGCAGTAGGCTCCTGCTGCAGCCTGTACGCAGATGCTCTCGTGTCGGGGTGCTTAGGCGTTGCATCGGCTGCTGTTGTGTGCGCCTTAGCGCGATGCTTGCAATCAAGCCAAAGTTTTTCCCGTATGTGTTTCGTGGCCGCCGCCCGCTCGCGCTTCGCATTAGACGTCCCACATTTATCACCAGCTGCCAGATGCATCTCAACATCCATCACGGAGGGCGATATTAATTAGAACCCACAATGGGCCCCAAAAAACGTACGGAGTATTTCCCGCAATTTTTTCTAACCGAAGTTGGTCCTGATTACTGCAGTATGCTGCCCCGATTTTAGTGTTGAGGTTAGAGGTCAGGGTGTAGGGTAGGATCAGGTAGGCAACTATTGATAGCTGTGTTGTAGGGTGTTGTGGGTGTTCGTTTCGTGTACAACTGGTTCGTTGGCGAAGAAGCTCAGTCTTTTTCTTCTGTTCCTAATTCTCAAGCGGCGATGATTGATAATCGCGAGGCGCACGCACCTATTTCGTCGAACCAGTTGTACACGAAAGTGTTGGCACCACCCCCCCCCCCCCCCCCCCCCTCCCCCCCTTGTGCGTAATAGCAGGGCAACCAGCTTGGTGCTCGGTCGGCCCTGTTGCGCACGGCATGCAAACTGGTTTTGAGACCCCCGCTCTGACACCATCCAGTACTAAAGACACACTTTCAGTCGTGTCGATAGTGTTTTCGGTATATGTATCCCCGCTGCTTGCAAATATAGCTCAAGCTTGAACACGCGCTTGAAACTTTTAGCATCATGGCCCGTCTCTACTCTAGCTGTGTCCCCGCGTTGGCCCTAGCGTCGTACGAGTAGCTGCCCGTAGTTCACTCTCCCGCCCGCCGCGCTCGTCTCCCCTGTCGCCTCCCCGGTTACTTTTTTTTTTTTTTTTTTGCCTTGTTCGCCGGCCACACTCAGAGGTGACTTGAACGGTGCGGTGAGAGCCGTGCGAAACAGCAAGTCATCCGGCAACGTGGGCAGGCCCAAGGGCAGCAAGCAGAAGCAAGAGACAGTCAAGGCGGTGAAGGGCAAGAAGTTCGACCCCGCGGACAAGAAGAAGGCGAAGAAGAAGCAAGCCTCCAGCTCCAAGAAGCGGCCGCCGGGGAAGAATATGACGCCGGCCCTCCCGGGCTCCGGTGGTGGTGGCGATAACCCCCCCGGTCGAAACGCCTCCCAAGGGCGTTACGAATCGGGCAGCGATGGGGAGCCTCGGCAGCGTCTTGGCGGAGGTGGTGCGGGGTACAATGGAGAGGAGGAGGGTGGGGACGACGAGGAGGAGGAAGATGGTAGGGAAGAGGAGGAGGAGGACGTGGAAGTGGACATCCACTCCGGTTTTGGAACTCCGGGAAGAAGCGTTTGGCGTGACGGGGGAGGGGGGCTCCCGGCGCCTGGCGTCAGGTAAGGGTTGTGTGCCATAGGAGTGCAGGGTAGCGTTTGGGGGGTGGGGAGTTGTTGCTACCCGTCCGCAGGCCTCGCTAGGAGAGGAGAAACAAGCTATATACGAGGCACCGATCATTGGCGCATTACAGCCCCCCCATCGCTGATTGGACAATAGGTAAGGCAAGATAAATAAGCCACGGTACATGTATATACAGTAGTCGGTAGTATTATCGTCGCGGCTTGCAGGACTCGTCGATGGTTGTGCGCTTTGAAAGCGGCGCTGTCCCCCCGATGCCTCTCGCTTAGCCGCCGCTGCGCTGCGCCCCAAGGCATCCTGACTACCAGGTATATAACATGTGCCTCACCCTGACGGGCGTCCTTGTCTTGCAGGCAATCCCCGTACACTGGGAGCAAGCGATCGCCGAGCGATGCGGGGCTTGAAGGTGCTTCCAGGCCGGACAAGCGGGAGCGCGCGGGGCCCGCCCCCCGCGGCTTTTCGGGGCCTGGAGACAGTGAGAAGTGGGACGCGATGAAGGTGCGGACGATGGCGCTACTACTGTAGTGTGCTGGCTTCCTCGCAGTAGTGCTTTCTTTCGACTCAATAGTTGGCCTAGCTTGGACAAAAATGGTTGCTCATCCACAGTATTCCGGGGGGACAGAATATACTACTCAGAACCAAAATGTGGTGTGTAACCCTTTTAGGTTATTTTGGGTCGATCGTCGGTTCTGATTGCTGTAGCAGTCCTCCGTGATAGCTCAGCGGCACATGCTCATTCCGAGGAATGAACTCATGGTTTCACGTTGATTTGGAGCGTTTTCCCAGGTGGTCGGGGTGAGGGTTTCGTTTACCGGGGTATATCTCTGCTTCGGGGGAATCTCTGCTTCGGGGGACCGTATTATCACGGGGTGGCCCCTAGTACATGGGCCCAAAATGGGGGGAACGAGACTTCTCGAAGTTTTTCATGAAGAATACAAATGAAGCATCCATGGAAAACCTATCGTCAACCGCGTATTGGACACGGGCATTTTTTCCGATTTAGGGTGTGTGTCTAAACAGAATCGAAATCGAAAATCGAAATGATAATAAACAGGGCGCTGATTGGTCCCTGTTCAAAACATGTTCCCCTTCGTTTTTTAGGTTCCGAGAAAACGAGCGATTTACAACCCAATGCCGAAATAAAAAAGTTGATGGCTGGAAATCGAAAAGGAAGTGTAGAAGCAAATCGAAAGCACGAACAGCAACAATTCAGCGCGTCCTACTGGTCAGCGCAGCCACTTCAAAATATCATATCAGGACCGCCGTACACAGCAGTACTCAACCCACAACTAGCACGACAACACAGCCGCGCAGACCCCCCGTAAACAGCCAGCGGGCGAACCACAACACCAGCCCCGACGTTCTCGGGCCTTTGTTTCCCGGCGTTCGAGCCTAAGCGGACATAGTTTTGAGGAAAGTTCAGGATGATACACCCGAGAACGAGGTCGGAAGTTCGTACTCAGTACGATTTCAAGTTTGATCTCGGGGCGTCAACGTTGGACGTGCCACCACCTCCATGGGAGGCCCAACGACCTCCCGGAATCGAATTTCCGTCACGTTTGCCTGCTTCTGCGGTGGTGCTGTGTTACCGAGCGCTAGATTGCCGGCATATCTGCACAGTTGCGAACGGCCTATTTAATATTACGGGGGACCATAGTTAACAGGACCTATGATACACATAAACACTTCATGTTTAAACCATTTTTACTAACAATATTTGGTCCTGTTAACTATGGCCCCCCGTAATAGTAGGTTGTGCTCTCGGTTGCTTTTCGCCTGGATTTATACTTTCTCTTTTTCGATTGTGTTTTCGGACACCTCGGCTGTTTTTTATCGAAATCGAAATGAATTCGATTTTCGGTTGAGCTTTTTTGGTTATGTCAAGACACACCCTCACGCGGTCGTTCTTGAGATACAACGCGCCATAGTGCGTGGTTCGGGCTTTTTTGGGCCTGTATACTATGGGCCTCCGTGACAATGATCAGGACCCACCATGCACACCAAAACCTACAGTAGCCATTGCAGTATTTTAACGAAGCACAATTGGTCCTGGTTACTGTTTCCCCCCCCGTATTGGCATTTTTTCGAACCTGGGCTAAGGTTGTACAGACCTCTTTGGCTGGTTCGGATGTGTGGCGGGGGGGGGGGGGGGGAGGGGTTGCCTTCGGCGAAGAAGGGGGGTGGTATCTGACGTGGTCGGGATTGCTGTTAGAGTTTCGTTGCCGACGCATTCGATTTAGGGGACGTTGTGGCGTCCGAAGCAGCAGCCCCACCCCTGCGATCGTTGTCGTGTCGTGCTGCTGTATCAACGGAGGGAGGACCGACGTCACGGTTTACTGAATTTGCGAAAGCTACTGTTGATGAGCTAAGCTACCCAGTGATAAACTGACAACTGCAAAGCCAATTACTGCTATCCCTGCGAAAGGACTACTACACTACCAACCTACTTACGTAACTCCTACGCTAAGCCGACAACTTTTACCCCAAAGAAACTACCAGGTATTACTCTAGTACTGCGAAGTACTTAACAAGTATTTCCAACTGCTAAGCTAACAAATCGTTGACGTTGCCTGCTGCTCCTCTTCTGCCCCGCACACTTGACCAACCTTCTTTTTGGTACTATGGCACCAGGATGTCGTTTACACGCCATCGAAGAAATCCGTCTTGAGCGGAGCGGAGATGCTCTCGCCGGACTCGCTGGAAACTTCGCTCATCGCGAGCTACGATGTAACCTCCGACAACGGGATGCTGCCGACATTTTCCCCCTACATCCAGAGCAGTCGTCACGGCGACACCGCTTCGCCCGGCCGGGGGGCGTTCTCCCGCTCTCTCCTCTCACCCCCTCGCTCCGCTGGGAAAGGTTGCGGTGGTGGTGGCGGCGGCGGAAGCTCCGGCGGTGGTGGCGGTGGCGGCCAGGGTAGGGTGTGGCAGTCACCGCAAGGGGCCGCGCCATTCGACGGACGCATGGGTCGCTCCCGGAGTGACTCTGTCGGGGATTCGAGTCTGTCGCACTCTCTCCCCTCCCCATCCTCGCGCAGCGGGGGTTACCGTGGCGGTGGTCGGGGTGGTGGTGGTGGTGGTGATGATGGTGGTGGTGGTGGTGGTGGCGGCGGCGGCGGCGGCGGTGGCGGTGGTGGTGGTGGTGGTGGTGGTGGAATGCACGGGCGTGCGAGAGTGTGGACATCGCCGCGTAAGGGATACGTTAGCCAAGCCGAAGGCGTCGCGGGGGGGGACCGCGGTCGAGTCGTCGGACAGGGTGCGCGTTTCAGTGCAAGGCCGCGCGAGGAAGAGGAGGAGGAGGAGGAGGATGATGGCGGTGGCAGAGCGCTACTCAGCCCTGACAGGCGGTCGAGGAACTACCACTGGAAGGGCTCGGCCGAAAGAGAGCAGGCAATACATGACTACGACTCCGATGATGCTGGCGCGGGTGGTACGGGCACGAGGGGACCTCCGAGCGGTGCAAGCGGGTGCTCGCCACGGAGTGGCCGACGTGGGAGGGGCAATGAGGGGAGGAGGGTAAGCTCCTCTCCCGGCGGCTCGTTCGAGCCGTGGGGCGATGAACGCGCGGGGTCGTGGAACGGGGAGGCGGCACAGTATGGCCCGACGGGCGAGGGAAGACATTGCGGCAGGCAGAGATCACCGAGGGGAAGAAACGATGGAGCCGGCGGCGAAAGAGGAAGAGGAGGAGGAGGAGAAGGTGGGGAAGGAGAGACAGAAAGAGAGACATCAGAATCGGCCTACACCCCGTCGAGTTCAAGGGGGCGGGGCGGCCTCAAGCGCGGCTCGGACGCGCGCGCTGGCGCTGCCAGCCACCTCACGCCTGCGTTGGATAGGGGCATCATGGACGACACGCTCCTGGCGGCCGTCTCGCTCGTGTCCTTCCAGAAACCGAGGGTGAACGACGCGCCGAGACTCAGGGGGCCCCTCGGGACGAACGCCCTGAGGGTGACGCTCGGCACGCCGGTGGTAGAGGCGGGGACGTCTTCCATCAGCACCAGCGTGCAGGCCAAGCTCTCGCTCCCGAGAACCGCGCCTACGCCTACCGCCCCCTCCCTCCCCGGCAATGGCGGCAGCAACGGCGGCGGCGGAGGCGGCGGTGCTGGTGGACGCGAAGGAGGCAAAGGCTTGCGAGGACCGAGAGCCGCATGGGCGGCCCGTCCGGAAAGGACTCGCGGCGATGGCGATGGCGGTGGTGGTGGTGGTGGTGGCGGTGGTGGTGGTGGCGGTGGCGGTGGTGGTGGTGGCGGTGGCGGTGGCGGTGGTGGTGGTGGCGGTGGCGGCGTCGACGGCAGCGGTGGCCGTGGCCGTGCGCAGGGCAGCGGCGGTGTCCACTTGAGCGCATCCTCCGCGTCGAAAGCGCGAGTCGCGTCGACCCCTCGCGGCATGTTCGACGCGGTGTCTCCCGCGGCCCCCGTCGAGGAAAACGGGACCCCCTACTCGGTGTGCAGGGTGGACCGCCACGGGAGCGCCATCAAGGCAACCGCCCAGCCCAGCGCCCACGAAGAGCACAGACGAGAGGCGGGAGCGGGGGAGGAGGCGGATGGAGGTGAGGAGATGTCAGGGGGGGCGCACGGGGGAGAAGCTATGTGTCGCACCCCTCTCAAGCAGGTCGAGCGAAGGGGCGCGGCGGGGTCGTTGCGCGGGCAGGTGGCCTCGCGCGAGGGGTGGTCGGGGGGGTCCTGCGCGACCCCACCGTCGGTGGCGAGGGGGACGCCGTGCTCTGGCAGCAAGTTCCGCTCTGGGGATGGCGATGAGAGCGACTACTCGGACTACGAACAGGTGCGTGCTTCGTCCGCCGTAATTTTTTTTTTTTTTTTTTTTTTGTGGTTTTGCCGTGGTATGAGGGATGAGACTGCGGGAGCTGTTTTGCGAAAGAGGCGGTCGTTTTGTGGTTGTCGGTGCGGTTGGCTGTGCGTCGAGGTTGTCGCGGCGTGCGTGGTATGGTACTGCAGTAAGTGCAGTAAGGTGTGGGGGGGTGCAAATAGGTACTGCCTCTGTGTATTGCGGACTCGCCGTTGTGGCTGAGGCTATCATATGCAACTATTACGGGGGACCATAGTTAATAGGACCAAATACTGTCAGTAAAAATGGTCAAATATATAGGTTTTTATGTATACCATAGGTCCTATTAACTATGGCCCCCCGTAATAACTCTAGGTTGATGCACACTCGGGGGGAGCTTGTGCAAGAGCGATAAGAACTCGAGTTTTATTTTTTTCTGCAGGCCGTGATACGTAACGGGTATGAACTTTTTTTAAGGTGAGTCCTGCGCGCGCGGCATACGCGTGGCCCCAAGAAAAGCAGCCCACATCCGTGCTCCCACGTCTAATACAGGCACTGATAATTGCTCTACTACTGTAGTAGTATTACCCCCCCTCTGGGGACTACAGAGGGGAAATTTTTACGGCAAGAAAAAAAGAGGCGATTACGGCCGCGGTCACTGGGCGAGTAGGAGACGACAACAAGATAGCGCCCGAGTTCCAATGGTTGAATCCAAGGAGTCGTGCGGCACGGGCTCAAATACGTTCCTGCACGCTCTGCTGGGCGCCCCCTGCCCTGCCGTAGACATTGTTTTGGTCGTTTGTCTTGGGGGTGCCGAAAGGGTTCATACGTGTTTGCATCCTTGGCTTTATTTACACCACCCCCCACGCCAACCCCCCCGGCCGCCCCCCCACCCCCGCCCGCCCGCTCTCGTGCTCCCGGACCGCCTGGCGCCGCCGCTCTCGAGCAGTACTGTGCCGTCAAGCCTACCCCTTCGAAGCGCGTAGCGACGCCCCCAAGCGCCACGAAGCGTCTGTTTGCTGACGCTGCCGAGGAAGGCATGGCGCGGATGCCGAGGAGGGGCCTCGAAGGGGCGGGAAAATGTTGATTGATGTTCATGGCCATGCACCGGGTAGTTGGGGTAAAGGGTGCGTGTTGCTCGCGGCTCTCCGGCGTGGAAACGCAAGAATGCGATCGTGACGGTGGTGGACGGGGCAGGGATGGGTTTTCCTTTTAATTGTGTGCCCAGGTAAACGGAGCTTTTGCGGCCTGATTGCTGGAGATTTGGCTCATCGTTCACTTTTGTGGCCTTGCGAGTGGGGCAGATTAAACCTTCCGGCTTATGTTTTTTGTTTTACGTATCGGCTGGAATCCGGCCACGGTATCGTATGGTATACCTCGAAGCATACCAATACGAGTAGGGAAGGGAATCGCTGTAATGTTGGGGCAACAATCTCCGGCCTGGAAGGGTTTTGTAGACCTTGGCACGTGTTCTTGTGATGGGAGAGCGACGTAGCGCAGTTTTTTTGGCTGGCTGCTAGCCGTTTTTCGCTTTGTACTACAGTATATGTGCAGATTCTATTCCTTTTGCGAGCTGGAAGATGAAACGCTGCGGTGAGGTCGTGTTTTGGGGGCTAGGCTTGAGGCATTGCCCCCACGTTTTGAGATATGCGCGTAGGGAGGATGGTGAACAGTGGGCGAGTGCGATTTAAAAAAAAAAATGTTTTCGTTGTTGAGCCGATACAGTAGTTAGTGGTTTTTGTTTTTGGGAAGACTGCAGAGGGTTCTCGTGTTGAGATTCCTGCCCCTCTACCTGATTTTTTTTACAGTACCGTCGTAGAGCTTTTATTATTAGTGTAATTTCATGCTGTCTGTCTGTCTGTCTGTCTGTCTGTCTGTCTGTAAGCCCGGGCGTCGCGCGTTGAGCGATTTTCTGTCGCGGCGTTCGGGATGTGACGATAATCATGTGGCGTGATCAGGGGGTGCCCGATGTCAAACTGAAGGACATTTTTTAACCTCGAGTCTATTATAGTCTCTACTACGTATTTTATTTCACTTTTCATGTTTT
This sequence comes from Nereocystis luetkeana, assembly GCA_031213475.1. Classification (NCBI taxonomy): domain Eukaryota; class Phaeophyceae; order Laminariales; family Laminariaceae; genus Nereocystis; species Nereocystis luetkeana. The sequence continues at coordinate 4,884,078 of JARUPZ010000032.1, forward strand.
CCTTCCTTTTTTCTTGTCTGGGACCTTCTTGCTCCTGCTCCCTCCTACAGTAGTCGTAACTCAGATCCGGAATCACATACTGTAGAAGGCGCCTCTTTTCGCCCCTCCCCACCTCGGCACGTGCCTCGCAATTTTATCGCCGGAAGAGTTCAGCTCTTTCTGCCCTCGTGGGCTCGCGTCTAGTTGTACGTGTACATATATATTTATGATATGCCTGTACGCATACTTCGAAGTATATTGGTGTTGGATATCCTCTCGAAAGTTTCGATATATTTCAACATTGACCTCTCGATTCTGGTTTCGCATAAATCGCAGGCGTTTTGCCCGCCATTCCCTGACAGCCCCCCCCCCCCCGGGTTCGTTTTTAGTGCTAACACTGAACGAAAACTTCGATGTGTCAAATGTCAAATATCGAATTCGCACAAGTATCCGTTTTTTTTTTCGATTGTCGGTATCGTACGTAGTACCAGGTATCGATTTTTTTGTTCCGTTGCTCGTATTCCAACAGGACAGACTCTGCTGCGCACAAGTCTCCCTACCTTTCCAACCCTTCGCGGGCCGTCACCTCGCATGGTCGGATGGATCCGACGGAGATGAGCACCATAACATGCCACCTATCGGCCGCGCCGAAATTCTGTCTGACACGCTCTGTACGCGTGATAAATTCGTGTTTTTTTCTTTTCTACGTAAGGTACCGGCGCACTTTCCGTTACTACCCCGAAGGAGCATGCATACATGCCTCATTCGTTCAGAGTGTTCGAGGTTTCTTTTTCGTCTGTTTGGCGGTTCATCCGTCTAGATGGCAAGTCGCTGTTCTGTTCTGTTCTGTTCAGTCTATGTATTTTTTTATTTTTTTAGTTCATGAATTGAAGCACAACCGCCAATGTTTGCCGTTCATTGGCGATGCGCTACGTAGGGAGGTTTTGCGTCCCAAGAAGAATGCCGGCCAGCCGCTACGTTGCGGGCTCCAAACACTTGAAATTGGAGTCAGATCCAGGGTTTTATGTACAGACCTAGACCTGTCCCTGGGTGTTGTGCCTATTTTCGGAAACTAGATGCTGTCGCGTTATTTTGCAATAATAGCCATAAAACGGTATAGTATCGGTGGGTGTTTAACGCCGCCGGTTGACGGTATATAGATAGGCGGGGATCCGCCACAGAAAGCGCCTTATTTTGTCGGCATCAACAGCTTCGCTCTTAAAATCATTTGCTGCGCTTTGCACAGTCAATAAAAAAGTATTTTACTTTTTTTTTTCTTGAATGAGCAGAAATAATGCCACAAAACAACAGCTGTCAGTGCCATTTAATTTCGTTGGCGCTGAAAGTCGTTGTTTATATTTTGTTATTTTGAAAGCACAATGAACCAAAACAAGTTTTGTTTCTCTTGGTGGAGCTTTCTTACGAAGTCTCGCGCTTGCGCTACGAGCACAACAGGCAGTAATTACAGAGTACAACTGAAGTCATAGAATCAGTCGCTAACTGTCGCTGACTGTCTTGTTTTCGTTCATCGAAGAATGTCAGCCCCCGACGTGTACACAACAAAGGTGTACCCACTTAAAAACCATCCGGTTTAATTAAGGCCGAAGCAAAAAAAATACCTCGTACCACGTAAACCGGCTTGTCACGAGGAAAAACTGCTGGTACGTATGGGACCGTTTTTGCAATAGTCGAAGATAAGACCATTTTATCCATATTAATTAGAGACAAGACCACGTCTTTGGGCGGTTTCATTAAGGCCGAACTAAAAAAAATACCAGGCAAATCGGCTTGTCACGAGGAAAAACTTCTTAGAATTGGTACGTATGGGATCGTTTTTTCAGTAGTCGAAGATAAGACCATTGTGCATATTAATTAGAGACAAGATCACGTCTTTGGTCCTGCCACGGGGTGCCTTCTACGACTGCAGTCCCGTTTTGGGGGTACATCACTCGCGTTTTAACTGGTTTGCCCCCAAAACGGGACTGCGGTTCTAAAAGGGTTAAAATGGGTGCACCACTGTAACAAATAGTCAAGTTCGTAGTATTTCTCCTTGTTGTACTGTTGTTGCCCGTCGCGGAGATGACGCATCCATCTATCCGTCGTCACATGCAGTAAGAGAAACCGCGCATTCAGCCCTTTCCTATTAATAGTGCTGCAGTCCCATGGTGGGGACGAACGAAACATATCGGATTATAGTCAGATTGAGGTTTACGTACAGTGCGGTATTCAAAGGGTTAATGCGGAGCAGGTCGCCGAGAAGTGTCGAATGTCAACCTCAGCGTGCAGTATGCACGTACTCGTAAGGTAGCCGCCTAAGATTTTCCCTCTCAGTCACCCCAGCTGTCCTCAGATATTGTTGTCCTTAGAACCGCCCAGAGAGCGGTACTTAGAACTGTCCTTAGAGTTATCGTTAGAGCTGTTCTTAAAGCGGTTCTAGGAGCTTTCCTTAGAGCGGTCCTCAATAGGCTGTCCTTGGAGAGGTCCTTAGAGCTGTCCTTGGAGCGGTCCTTAAATCGGTCCTGAGAGTTGTCCTTAGAGTGGTCCTTAGAGTTTTCCTTAGAGCTGACCTGCGGCATGTCCTCAGAGTTGCCCTCAGCGCTGTTCTTAGGCGGTGACAGCGACCGGTGGCTTTTTCTCCACGCAAGACGGTCGGACCTCCTGCCACTTCCCTTCTTCCGCCTTGGGCCACCGCTGATGGGTGAACAGCCACGCCGCAAAATTATCCCGTTTCTGGGCCCCGCACTGGCCGGCCTGGCGTACTCTGCACGTGCTGCACGCGGGCTCAAAGTGACGCATGATCCTAGTTACCTCGTCCTTGGAAGCGACGGCGGCGCAAAGGTGGAGGTACGATGCTGGAGAAAGGTGCTTCCGAAACGCTCCATCCAGAGATCGCCTACTCCGTGAAATATGTCATAGCGTCGGTGGTGACGGGCAAACAAGGGGAAGGTTATAGGATCTATAGATCTTCTGGATCTCATAGCCTGCCGTTATGATATGTTATCTGTGCAGGAGGATCTGTATTACAACATATCAAACCCGGAAAACCTGACCTCCTATATAGACCGTGCAGATTGCACGTCTCCCACGCGGTAACATGATGAGCTATTACGGGGAACCATAGTGAATAGGACCTGCGGTACACACAAAAACCTATATATTTACCTATTTTTTTACCAACAATATTTGGTCCTATTTACTATGGCCCCCCGCAATGATCAAACGATGAAGCGGGAATCGATTTTCCGGCCGACGTGTAGAATGTACGGTACATACAGCAAGCAGCAATATCGGCAGGGACATCCGACATTATATCGAGGTTAGGAAACGACAGCGCGAGATCATCAAGACAGAAAAAGGTATCGAGGTGATAACAGGAGATGGTAGACGGTCATGACAAACATCAAAGTGGTGGTCGGGGTGGTGGAAGAAACGGTGTCCAGGCCTGTGAAGGGAAAACAAGAGACGCAGGGATCGCACGTGGAACTTATACCGTGCCTGAGGTACGATACTGGGGCCTGCTATTCATGGTTCGTATCGATACATTTAGAAAAGTGACGAGCCGAAGCTGTGAGATCGGTTTTTTTTTCGCGAAAAGTTATCTTTGCAAGCTTGGTGTCACACCTCAACCCTGAGATCGAAGCGCGCTACGTGCGGGATGTGCAGGCTTTAGGTGGGTCTGATAAACCCGACAGCGTTTGAACCGCAACGAAATCGCTACGTTCATCTATAGCACACCAGGCAGTTACCAGCACAGATTGCGGCATTGAACAGCGGTGAATCGCATAATCATGCAGTCTACTTCCTTCGACCTCGGATAATGGGAAGCACAGTGCCGGGCACAGCAACGTGGGTGTGTGGTGCACGCATTCATGTTTGTTTTCGTCTTTCATCACGAAAGGGAAGCATAGTTGGGTTTTTTCAAGGCAGCCTGCGGGGGGGGGGGGGTGGGGAAGGAGGGGCACGGAAAGGGCGAAGAGAAAAAATGGAGACAAACGACGCGTTCTACGATAGAGGTGGCCCATTTTCCGCTAACATGTTTTCATATTGACGGGGTTCCTTGACCCAAAATCGTCGGAATGCCATTTCTTGTTTCGAAAAATGACATGTTTTGAATACTTGGGTCATGGGGATTATGTATCGAGATGCAATTTGATGTTTTGCGGAAGTCAGCTTTCGGGTGAGGCATGGAGCTCCTCAAGTGAGGAGCTTGAAAAGAAGTAGGGTGAGCCTTTGTCGTTGAACGCCTCAAAGGCAGACTAGAGGCACGATAGTTAGAATCTACCGTGCCTGGTAGCTCGGTATAAGTGTATTGCCTGATAGCATCCACTCAAACGAACAAGGGCGGAGGTGACTCACCGAGTAACTTTGTTGGACGTTTCCACTGGGGTAAGGTTGTGACTGTCCACCTGAAGGGGGTCTGCGCCAGCTCTCAAGAGAATCTGCGGCACGCACCCATCCGCCGCCGTGCGAGGCAGCATTGAGCAAAACGAAAACATGAGACCGCCCGACCGAGTCATCATCAACATGTTCCCACAAACGACGACCTCAAACGCGAGCGGGAGTAAACCCGGTGGACGTCTGTAGCCTCTCCGTCTACAAAAAAAATACCGTTTTTTCTTTCACGGCTTGTCTCCTGACCCCCTCCCCCCCCCCCCATTGGTCTATGGTCAAATGACTAAGGCATGCAACAAATGAGTACGCCCCTCCCCCCATATATAGGTTGGGTTGGCGTCGGTTGGCAACGACACCTATAGCCCCCCCCGTCTATCAAGAAACTAAGGCCATATTTTGTTCACGGCTCGTCTCGTGAACCCCCCCCCCCATATATAGGTCGGGTTGGCGTCGGTTGGCAACGATACCTATAGCCCCCCCGTCTCCCGAAAAACTAAGGTCATCTTTTGTTCATGGCTTGTCTCGTGAACCCCCTCCCCCCCCATATATTGGTGAGGTGGGCGTCGGTTGGCAACGACACCTTCAAACATGCCGCCCACTACGCGAGCTAGCCAAATCAGGGTACCGTTTTTTGTTGTTGTTGTTGGCGGTCGGTCACAGCAGGCGATCAAGTTGATAAGTTGTGCGGCGTGGAGAACCTTCACTCAGCACGAGGGGAGTGATCGCACCACGTAGTGTTTATGGTAAGGCACCCACGAGGCAGTTACATGGTACTCCCATTGCTGTCTCTGGAAGTGGCCACACCCGGAAAAAAGTAACTCATTGAAGCTATCATCCATGTGCAAGTCCGCCTCACAAGCGGTTCTAAATAGGATGCAGTCCGCCGTTCATGCGACCCGCCAAACACCTCGCGGCGCTTCCCGCTGGGTGCAAGCAATGTCTGCCTGGTTGGTGGAACCCCGGCGTGCTCCGTCCCGGTATTGTAAGTATTCGAGGGTCCATGGCCATATTACTACGACCATGCAGTATATCGAGTGACACACTAGATAGCAGCGAGAAAACGATCGCTATCCTAGGAGATAGATGGTGAACACAGGCGGCCAAACAGGAAGGGGATACGATTAGCAAAAAGTTTCTATGTAAATTTATGGAAACAACGTCATAAAAAGCGCCCCCAAGTGTTGGAGGTGTCTCTGTTAGGAGTAGGAACGGTGCTCCGTCTCGAAAGGGATGCGTGGTCAATGGTCAAATGACTAAGGCAAGCAACAAATGAGTACGCCCCTGCCCCCCCCCCCCCCCCCCCCTCACACCTCACGGCGCTTCGCGCTTGGTGCAAGCAATGTCTGCCTGGTCGGTGAAAACACGACATGCTCCGTCCCGGCATTGTAGGGATGCGAGGGTCTATGGTCATACGACTACGGCCATGCATGAGATCGAGTACATCTCTCCTATCGAGTACACCCCCCCCCCTCCTCGCTCCCCGGACCCACTTCCTAAGCCGCGGGATTCTGCGACGTGAACTTGTCGTCTATGATTCCCATCTGGAGGAGTGGGGGTCCGGTTGCCGGCAGCTGGGAGTGTGTGCGTCGGCGAGCAGAGCTACTTGACCCCTGTGGGGCGTGAGAAGAGAGGGAAACTGCCGATAAAAAAGTGGCCGTAAGGGCGACGGCCACTGCATGATTAGGAAATCATTCAAAACTATTGTGTCCTAGTGGCACCTTTACTACGGGGGACCATAGTAAATAGAACCTACGGGACACACAAAAAACTGGATGTTTACCTATTTTTACTAACAATATTCGGTCCTATTTGCTATGGTCCCCCGTAATAGGAGTCGTAGGGGAGGGGGGCAGGCAGCATGGTCCTACTCCTGCTGCTGCTGCTGCACCGCTGGGCGTTCAAGCTGCTGCTCGTAAATGGTAGACTAAGAACGCCAAACCTATGATTGGTTGGGCCGCTATCTCTGCACACCCACCCAAATTGGGCTAAGCCGCGGTTAATGCGCAGCGAAGTACGTAACGTGACCCTCGTTATTATTTACCAAAAAAAAAACAAGAGATTAGGGGTACGATCAGTGGGCGGGATCAGTTTTCGACGGGAAGGGCGCACTCCCCTAGAACTATTCCTTGGGGATGCCACGATGCTGAAAAAAAAATGAAACATCAGCCGTGAGATCGAGGACTTCGTCGAAACCTATCTTTTCAAGCTGTCCATGATACTTCGATCGCGCGTACTACGGGTTTCATATGACCTAGGGAAGAGGGTGTCACCATATACATGACTTCTATGCCGGACCATACGCAACGTCTTTACTTTTCCCATAAAAAACGACCAGACGGGGAGGGCACGGTCAGCGATATTTTCACCCCTCTGCCGCGAACCACGACGGACCCCCCAACCCCCCTATTGTGGTGTTGCTGTCAACGACGCCCCCCCCTCTATTGTGCCGTTACTATATACAACTTCACCCCCCCCCCCCCCCCCCAACCGTGCAGTTAACTACTAACTCCCCCCTCTCCATTGTACCTTTGTTATCAGTAGCTTCAACCCCCCCCCCCCACCCATTTGTCCGGCTGCTGTCAACAACTTGACCCCCATATTGTGCGGACACTATCAACAAGCCCCTCCCCCCTCCCCTATTGTGCCGTTGCTATCGACAACGTCACCCCCCCGCCGCCCCCCCGCTTTCCTCCCCTTCTGCCACTTCGATCAACAAGCTCAATCACACCCTACTCTTCCGTTACTATCAACAACCTCACCCCCCCCTTCATTTGGCCGTTACTATTAACACCTTCACCCCCTCCCCCCCCGCGCTATTATGGGGGACCATAGTTAACAGGACCTATGGTACACATAAATACTTATATGTTTAACCATTTTTACTAACAATATTTGGTCCTGTTAACTATGGCCCCCCGTAATAGTGTGCCGTTGCTATCAACAAGTTCACCCCCCTCCCCCCCCCCCCTCCCGGCATTGTAGGGACGCGAGGGTCTACGGTCATACGACTACGGCCACGTATGAGGTCGAGTACATCTCTCCTATCGAGTACACCCACACCCCCTCGCTAGTGTGTCGTTGCTATCGAGCACTTCGCCCCCCCCCCCCGCCCAGAGGGAAATGCACAAGGCGGAACGGGATGTGCTATTACGGGGGGCCATAGTCAATAGGACCAAATGTTGTTAGTGAAAATTGTTAAATATATAGGTTTTATGTATACCATAGGTCCTATTAACTATGGTCCCCCGTAATAGAAGAGATGAGGAGAACATACGAATGTTTCAATGAGGATTTTGGTGCACTAGATAGTGGCGAGAAAACGATCGCTATCCTAGGAGATAGATGGTGGCCACAGGCGGCAAAACAGGAAGGGGATAAGATTAGCGAAACAAATCTAGGTCATACATGGAAACAACGCAATGGGCGCCCAACTGCTGGGGGTGTCTCTACTAGGAGTAGGAGCGGTGCTCGGTCTCGAAAGCCATGCGTGGTCAATGGTCAAATGACTCAGTCAAGCAACAAACTAGCCCCCCCCCCCCCCCCCCGAGCACACACCCCCCCCCGTTACATTTTCCTAGCTATCAACAAGTTCATCCCCCCCCCCATTGTGCCGTTAATATCAACGAGTTCACCTCCCTCCCCCCCGGCTAATATGCCGTTGCTATCAATAAGTTCACCCCCGCCCACTATCGAACCGACACTATCAAGACCCTTACCTCGACGGATAGATAATCTCCAGCTCGGCAAGCTTGATGAAGAGCTGTCCGCCCACGATTGTCTTGCGCGTGCACGTCCGCTTCGTGAGCCAGAAGATTCCTGCGCCAACAGATTTCAGTCGCACCGATAGCATGGTAGCATGATTGAACTGGTCAATCGTTGCGCTTTTTGCGGCATTGGCTGATACCGGGGATACACCGCTTCTGCAACTTCCGTAAGACTTTCATACCCGTACCCGGCGTCCACTAAGCCTGCGGAACACAACCTTGGAAAATTGGGTAAAGAAACACAGCTCAACATTGGGATGCACTCTAAATCCTATGCAATGGAGTTAGGTCAACGTCGGAAGCAAAGTAAGACATTAAACCGGGAAAAATCTTGACATCCGCCGCCCACTGCTGCCCCTCATATATGATATCGTGTTTCTTTTTTGTTCGTTAGGAATGGCCCTCACTACGCCTACTGTTTCCTGTGAGCAATACAGCAGCCAGAATGTGTGTTACTGCACGGCTAGCTGTTAGTTGGGTGTGGCATATTATGCCAACGAAACTGACTTTTTTTTTGTACCTGGTAGTTGTTAAGTGTTTCCTATTACGGGGGGCCATAGTAAATAGGACCAAACATTGTTAGTTAAAGTACCGATACATACAGGTTTTTGTTTGTACCGTAGGTCCTATTTACTGTGGTCCCCCGTGATGGCAACAACAAGAACTCAATCCAAGGCACGAACGCACCAGCCAGGCCCAACACATGCAGGATTCCGCACAAATTCCGCACGCGACCATGTAACTGCAGTGCTTCGAAGTACCCAGGTGACAAATTAACTGTTAGTAGTCGGCGATTTATAGTCGGTCAACTATTACGGGGGACCATAGTAAATAGGACCAAATATTTTTAGTAAAATTAGCGAAATATATAGGTGCTAGTGTTACCGTAGGTCCTATTAACTATGGTCCCCCGCAATAACGGGAGTTGTGTTCCCAACCAGCATAGACCGACAAACACCTTTCGGGGCATCGAAGCATGCGCACCTTGGACAGATCATCGATGCCCACTTGATGATCTAGATGGTTCAGGGCAGATAGATATATTCCCGATTATGTGTGATCTAGCTCATCATGTTGCCGGGTGGGGCCCGTACAATCTGTCTATCTGTAGATGATCTATCTGCAGATGATCTGCCGGAGGTGTGAAAGCATGCCTTGACCTTTTTAGGGCCGCAGTCCCGTTTTGGGGACAAATCACGTAGAACTTGACTGGTTTGTCCCCAAAACGGGACTGCAGTCCTACAATGGGTTAAAGGGCTCAAGGTACATGCCTCGAAGGGGGAACATGACTTGAATATAGTATAGCTCACACGAGGAGGCGGCCCGAGCTGCTGAGGTAGGGGAGGATACCCGGGCTACACACATATATATATAGGGTTAGGGTATATATATTTATGCTTCGTATTGAGCAAGGATATGCCGGGTAGCTATTCGTAGCTGTGCTGCTGCTCACAATCCCACTACAGTAGAACACCTACTCTTGGGCTCTTGGGAAGACTTGAGACTTGTTAGGGCACACAGTTGATGACAAAAAAGTGACGATTCTTACAGCAACGAACGGCCCTCTGGCTCACTGCGTGCTCGTGGGGGATGACACACGTTGGTGTCCGAGTTCCGGTGCTACTGACAGGAGTCCTACGGCCTGAGAGGCGCAACATGGACTGGTCCCACCCGTGCTCTGCTCTGCTGGGCGCTCTCACGCTGCTCGTGGGCGGTTGATAACGCCAAAAACGTGCCAGGTATCATTGTTAGTTGTTGCGGCTGTCGAGGGATCCCCCCAAGGGGATAGTGGACGGTTGATGCCTGGCATGGTTTTGGTCGCTACATATGTTGGTATATCTATACTATACCTGGTAATTGTTGTAATGGCTTATTAGTCATCAGGTCGAAAGGGTTAATGCTGCTTGTACAGGAATGGTCCTTCAATAGTGTGGGGGATGTGCATTATTGCCCTTTGTCGCGACATGCCGTGGCGTTGCCGTGGCACCACCTGCGGCAAAACCCTTCCACGGCTTACCACGGAACTTTCCACGCACCTCCATGGCATACCATGGAACCCTGACCCTAACCCTAGCCCTAACCCTGACCCTGACCCTAACCTTGACCCTAGATGCCGTGGGCATTAGGGTACCGTGGGGGATGCCATGACATGCCGTGCGGCTGCCGTGGATTGCCTTGGGGGATGCTGTGGCGGTTGTCGCGGGGGTTGCCATGGTATCACCCTAGGCATGTCACGGCGTGCCATGAAATCCTATGCCACTCCATGGGGTGCCGTGGGGATGCCATGGTATGCCATGGGTGGCACCATGGCAATTCCACGGCATGCCACGAAAAAATATAATAGTGTAGAACGCTGAATAGTGCCGGTATGCGCCAGCCCACAATACCGGCACTACCCCTTACACGATCACACTGGGTGTTCTTATCCGTGCCAAGCGATTTCACAGACACTACGGATATAGCGGGCAGCCGGCACTTACAGGGACCGCTGACTGTAGCTTGGTACGTAGCGGCACCGTGAACGGATCGCCGGCGGGCTGAGTTTCCTCTCCTTGTCAGCCGGCATCTACATTATGCCACGTACAATATACGTACGATTGCCAGGTACCAGAATACGTACCAGGTATGACACCACTGGTACAAATTAGTAGTACATTTTAATAGTAATCGTACATACCCGACTTCCTTCCGCTGGTCGTTGTGCCTTCCGTTTTTTGGGCTCTACAGACTTGAAAATATATAAACGGCTGGTCGGTCTTTCGTTTTTTTGCAGCTGCAAAACGCCGTCGGATTTAACCTTGCGTCATTGCCTTGCGTCACCCCACGTCCGAATGCCTCCATAAAATAAAACCTCGTAATATACGTACTTATGGAGTACCAGTAATACCTGGTACGCTCTTGCCGTTGGTATATCGTAGTTCGTTTTTGCTTCTCGTTTCGCGCGGTTGTACCACGCGCGGGGCGTCGAAGCCTCATTGCGAGGTGTGGGGGAGATTTATAGCTTCACTTCTTTGTTTCGAGTAGCCGCCCCTTCCTCTCCACTTTCCGATTTCTGAGATGACATGGTCGTCATCCTTTGATCGTTGTGTGGTCTGCATCTACGACTATTCAGGGTGGGCTAATGTGATGGTATCACGTACCAGTAGCTATAAGGCGGTGTGATATGTACCGGTATGAGAGCACGTGACGTGGTACTATTACGGGGGACCATAGTTAATAGGACCAAATATTGTTAGTAATAATGTTTAAATTACTATGGTCCCCCGTACTAACGGAAACGCCTCCGTAGATTGTAACAGTAGGAGGAGACAGTCAGATACGTACTACGAGTATAAGAGCACGTGACGTGCTACTAATAGTAACGGAAACGTTGAGTAGATTGCTCATCATGAAGACACATGGTTCAGGGGACAGTCTGGCACTCGACTGTCCCCCTCTTTCGCACGCTGACCTCGCACTCTGACCTCGCATCGGCATTACAGTATGTACCACCCATCACCAAGTCGCGGAGGGTGCAGGTTACGCTGCGCGCCCTCTCCCACGAACGGATGGCAGTTAGCTACAAGCATGTATATACAGTACAGTAGTACTGGTTTCAGTACAGTAGTACTGGTTTGATATGTACCACGCACAATACTAAAACTCGCACCGGTATACCTGGCACGTTCTATATTTACGCATGGCTCGAAATGGAGCTTCGGGCGGGGCTGACTTAAATATACTGCTGTTGTTGTACCGCACCTGATCATAGCGTTCCTTTTCCCGGGGCATTGCGGCCGGGGCGACCAGCTGGCCAGATGTAGCGCACTCCTGCCGTTCAGATCTCTCGCGTTCACTATTGCCGCTCGGTCCTCGACCGGATACGAATCGACGATAAACTCCAGGAGCACCGACAAGACCTCGGGGGATCCGGCATGACACGATAAGTGCAGCGGGAGGCAGCCTGGCGATGACGGTTCACCGTCGCTCACGTTGGCCCAAGCGCGAAAGGCTCGAGTAAACGCGACACCACTGTGCTCTCTTTCCTGGCGCAGTATCATTTCCACGATGGCGGGATTGCCGTCGTGCAAAGCAACGGTGAAGGCCTCGGGCCCCCCAAAGTTAAGGTTGCGTTCGGCCAAAAGTCTGGCCAGTCGTCGAAGATCCGAAGATGTGGATACCTCTTGAAGAACGGTAATGGCCCAACCGGAAATCTTACCAACGTTCGTAACATTACTATTTTTATTGTCTTCATGATTTTCCTCGTCTTCTGTGGAGCGAAGCTGCTCTTCTTCTTCTTTTTTTTGGTCATGCTCGTGCTTTGGTGTTGGTGTCGCGTTTGGCTTCTCTGCCGCCTCGATCGCCTCGATCGCTCGATGCGCCCCTTCCCACAGCGAGGTCGAGGTGGTCTCTTCTCGCCAGAAGATGCGGTGGTGCGAGGGCTGAGCGCTGCTGGCATAGATAGATACAGACAGAACAAGAGGGTCTATGATACAGGTATCCATGTACGTACAAGATATATGGTACCAGTATAACACATACCAACATTCATTCGATGAAAATCGATGAGCAGTGGGAATGCTGGACTCTATGCGCGACAAGAAATAAAGGCACGTACCGGGGGGGGGGAGGGACGACACCTGTGACCACGGCTTGTCCAGAAGATCGCTGAGGGTAGCACCTCCTACGTAAAAGCGATGATGAAAAAAAAAACCAAAAAAACATATGCGTACCTGGTACCTGGTATATACGGTACATGGATACATGGATACTGCTGTATGGATATCGTGCAAGCAGGCGACACGCAATTCAGATACTCGTACCATATATTGGTAAAGATCGTTGCGTGTAAAACCCTAATCCTACCACTACGGGGGCCCATAGTAAATAGGACCTACGGTAAACACAAAAAAACTATATATTTCTGTATTTTTACCGACACTATTTGGTTCTATTTACTATCGTCCCCCGTAATATTGCCAACGCAAATCACACGATGATACCGGTATAAGATCATACTCGTACAGGTACCAGGCACAGATCAGAGTACTATGTACTGATGATGCTGGTAAGTCAGGCGTGGCGGTACGAGGCGGCACGGTAGTGTAGGGTGATGCTTGTTGCGACGCTCTCCTTTTTATACCAAAGCTGACATGCTGACTGACTCGTACACGAAAGAAGCTGGGCATTTTGCGACTACTGCTGTACAGACATATACTATTAACTGCTGCTGTTGTTGTTGTTGTACTATGTATGCACAGTAGTAGTAGAGCAACGAAACGTGTCTCGGGACTGGTGGTGTGCTCTGGAAGCCAAACGTACCGCCTGGTCCCATTCGATATTCACTCGTCGTACAGAGGAGGGAGGAGGTAGTGCTCATACGGGTTTGATATACTATTATTATGAAGAAATACGATCATAGATATAGGTAGGTGTGATACATGCTTTGTACCGGTACGTACGTATATATATATTTGAATATGCAGTAAGTAGCAAAAATACCTGCCTTGTGCTGATGATGGTGGAGTTCCCTTTCTTTAGCTTGGAGTCGCCGAGAGGCAGGCACGATGCGTCCTCTTGCAAGGATTTGGTGTGGACGGCCTGGTTGCGCCGGACAAGCAGCCACGCAGCGAGCGCTTCGGCGCTCATGGCGGCTTTGATAAAGGAGAGGGTCTCTTTGCGGACAGGATATAATCAAGTACCCGCAGAGTGCGATAGTCGAGTATCGAAGTATTCAATGCTTACGCGTACGTACCAGGTACCAGGTACCTGGTATAAAGCTACCAGAGTATCCTCGTCTCCAAAACTTTCAGCTACTACTACTACTACTACTGACGACGTATCCTGCGAATAAATATGTGTTTTACCCGAGGGACAAAACTGTATTATTTGCATTTTTGTAACGAAACTGTCCACAATGATGCGTAGAGGGAAGTATAGACATGATGAGTTCCCTTTGTTTCCGGGGATTTCTTCTTTTTTTTAGCATTAGGAATATTTTGAGTGATCAACGTTGAAGCTCACATGCTGCACATTGCCGGATGACAACTATTAAATAATTAGCCTAATTCTTATCGGAGAGCTTTTTGTCCAGATTTTCGACATTTTTTTCGCGCAATTTTTCAATCTTCCATATTTTCCTGTTTTTTTTTTTCCTAATAATATTGGAATGTTATCGAACGTGATATTTTTGGTTCTGGAGAATTTCACGAATAGTGACAGAACGCCTCCGTATATTGATACATATCTCCAATTATTTCCAAACTTTGGAAATAAAATTATGGAAAAAGCGCTCTCCGATAAGAATGAACCTTAATAATGATTGGTGATCCATGAACAGCCGTGATATCAAGTCAACATTGATTTAATAAATCAACGACTTGGAAACCGCGACGCCAGGAAGATGGGGGTGCTACGATGAGAAAAATAATAGCGTAACTCCGCGCACAGGTTACCCGAGAATGGGCACACGCAGGCCGCTCCTCCTATCTATTATGGTGGTGTGTGCCAGCTATCATAGCCATCGATAACACCTACCTATCTATGGCAAAAGCATAATAATAATAATTTTGTTCTTTCGGGAAAGTTATGAGTGATCCATGTTGAAGATCATGCTGCACATTGTCGGATGGCAAGAGAAATAATATTAATAGTAACACACCTATATCTGCGTTGCCCTTCTCTGTTCCCTACCAGTTTTTTGCGTATTTTGTCCTGCCGACGACGCCACTTGTTAAGGCCTAGGTCGGGACACTTTGTATCCCTGTGGGCAGGTTTGCTTGTTATGCCGGTAGTCGTTGGTACTCACGTGTGTTGTTTGCGTAGATATATAAGAAAATAAGGTTTATTCGTGGGTTCCTTTCGTGCACGCGGAGACTGAGACCCACAAGCTCGTGCCTCACTGGGAAAACCCGTAGTTTTCAATGTAAGATACGCCTCCCAAGTACAACAATTATTACGATCCCAATACCTGAACCCAGGTAATTACCGGGCGTCCAGCCTCATTGAAGGCAGTATTTATAACACAGTAGGTATGTGTTAAGGTTGGATGGGGGCATGGATGTTTCTGAGATTTTTCGGACTTGGTACGTAGGGAAGCGGCCACAAACAGATACTCGGAAGCCAAAAACAGGTACATTTTGGATAGATACGAACGAAAGAAAAACACATACCTGGTACTATTTCCGGTATTATACCACGTGGTATAGAAGCAGCAGAGGGACGAAGGAATATCGAACTTATTTTGTTATAGATAAAAACATTCGGCATTTATTCGTGTTTGTCATTGTAACCCCTTGATTCTTCATTCATGCCACGGGGGTGGTGGTGGTGGTGGTGCCATGCTGCGACAAACATGCGTAAGAGAGTCAGGACAATCGCTTTACTCTTCAGAAAAAGCCTGAAGGTGGTTGCGGATTAAAACCTTTTTCAGGACTGCACTCTCATTCGGATGACATTTTACCTAGAACTAGGGTCACGTAAGACCTGGTATATGTTAAACAGTTCCGTACAAGTACAGTACCAGGTATTATACTGAAAGGGTCAATGCGAGGTGAGCCGGAAAGTGATAGCTAGCGATGATAAACAATCAAAAGAAATGCCTGGTACTTCGTACAAACAGCAGTTCTTCTCTACAACTGCAGCAATTGGCAAGAGCGAGTCTAGTGGGAGTGAAGAGAGTGTAAACGGAGAATGTTTATCATCATAGTCTCCGCTCGTAACAAGGAGGATCAGATGTGGGTGCGATCCGTAAAGAAAACAAAGAATTCGGATGTTATACATACATACGTGTATACAGTAGTTTCTATTTGCAGAGCGCATGCTCTTTCGGTGGAAGAAAGGCCAAGGGCGCCTTATTTTTGTCCAAGTCGACGTAACTTCACAACTTGTACGGGTGGTTTCGTAGTGCTACTACTGCAATAATTATAATTCTACCGTCTTGCCTAAACGAAACATCCAATCAATATTACAACAAGTGTTCCGTTTTCAACGAAACACAGCATATTTCACATAAACACCGGTACGTACAGAGGGTTTACCTGGGATAAAATAACAATGAAAGGAAATTCGTACATGTGAGAGTGTTCGTGCTCTTATAGCATACGGCGATGCACCGAAAAACAAAACGAGCGAACATGATGGACCTAGACGCCTTGGACTGCTGTGTGTATATATGAAATGCAAGTACAACACATGCGTCTCGAAATGATGAACAACGGAGAGGGACCGGAGGCCTATCACCAAAAAAAGTGACCCCCTTAACGTCGAGCCGCTTTGGACGGCAATGGCACGGCTTGTGCTCTTCGCCATGGATTAATTTTCGACGCAAACGAAGTCATCTACCGTAAGAGAACCAACTACCCGCCCCCCCCCCTGCCTTCCCAATCGTAAGAAAACATGCCTGGTATTCCACCCAAGACGGCGGTGGCATGTACTGGTATCGGTATGCGTGAGCGAACGCCCACGACAACGTACAGCAAAAAACGATACCACACTCGTAGATCGCAACAGCAATAGGTCTCAATGAACCACAATGCACAACGCAAGCAGCGTAAGGCACGTGCTTGCCATCCACCCACCCACTCACCCACCCATGCACTCACCAACCCCCCACCAACCCACGTACACATCTATCAAAATACTACGGGAACTCTACCACTACGACTGACTGAACACACGAACAACGCCAACAAACGGCTGCATAATCATACCGTATGACATGCCTCAACCAGACCAAATATCTGCACACGAAGTTGTCGCTCAGTCATTGTGCGCTCGTTGTTCGTGTTGAATGTTACAATCAGCAAAAATAAGATTAAAAAAACTGCTACAACACCACTCCCCATTTCGATCATATTGGCGAGGTTTTCCTGGTCGGCAGGCATCCCATGCACGCTGTACTTCCCGCTGTACATACATACCCTGGTATTACATACAATCTGTTATAACACAATGAGCGATGCTGGAAAAAATGGTGGGCGTCCAACTTTGTCCGTATATGCCGCAAGACGTCAGTCAGTCAAGCCGCCTACATCGAACCAAGACAAGCATCCCCTCGCCCCCACGCATGCGTCCACCATGCACACATGCAAGCGAAAACAGACAAAAGTGGAAAACTCTGCGTCCCTTCCCAGCTACAAAGCCCTCCCCGACACTACTCCTGCCCTGTTTTGCAGTCAAAATGTCGCACAAAAGCACACGCGAGCACGAAAAACTAGACAAGGAAAACGCTGACACCAACCTCGAAAGAGGAAATACATACTTAAAACGGCGCACCGCACAATATACCAACAGGCTGGAAGTCATAAGTACACCTCGAGAAACACCGTAAAAAAGAAAGAGTTCTCCCACCACGCCGTACCCGCCCCAGCGTTTTGGCCCAGGCAGTACTCGACTCCATCTACACAAAAAAGCACAATAAAAAAACGTGTGATGTATGTAGCACAGCAGGTGGTGCGTAACAACTACTTGCACTCGTATCATATATAGCGAGGGCGTGTTTTGTGTGTTTTACCCACCAAACCCTACCCTGCCCATCAAAGGTCAGCGATGATGTACGTCACGTGGGGGGCCTCGTCGGCGACAACCTGGGTTCGCCAGGCGGCACCATAATGACGTCAACGTTCATAGAATATACGACACGGCATGACAGGATAGGACAGCTGTCGCACGTCACCACAAGGATATACCTCTCACCCGCCATCCGCCCGTCCCCTCTCCACAATGTAGGCCTCCACATCATAAAAAAACCACAAACGACCCTTGCCCCGGTAAGCAATGACACCAGCTAAGGTACCGTGGGAAACAGTACGCAATATCCCTGGCGCCATGCCATGCCATCTCAACTATTGTTCTGAGACCCCTTGCTGAGAAACTACTCTTCAGCCCGGGGGAGGGAGCGAGGGGGGGCGGCGTTCGATTCCATCAAAACACGAAAACAAACTCTCAAAACGAAAACAGCTGACCAAAGTTGACTGCAAAAAATATATATTAGTACCACTCTGGATGGAAATGTAAGGGCCTTTTAGCTTCGATATCAGCGTCGAAACGTTCCTTATACATACGATCAGATTGATGCGTAAGAGGCCGCGGTTTGACCCCTTGACTGACCGCCCCCTACACTAAAACCAGTACAATAAGGCCTTCACGCGCCCCCAAAAGACCGGCCTCTACAAAGCAGCATCTCTGCTTGGTTGTCGTTTGCACTGGATGCTGTGACGGTGAGAGAAACGCTTTTGCGAAACAGCCCATCACATGGCAGCACATCGCACACATATGTTGGGCTCTGGGCGGGCGACGTATGCAACAAGGTCTCAGGAGGACGCCCCGCCAGCCCCCCCGAAGATAATGGTGTGAGGAGTGAGGAAATTTGCTTGGGAGTGACAAGACCAATTTCTGCCGCATGTGTTTTGGTCACCGTATTCTGGCGCCGTTATTGTGGTCATGTTATCCGGCCGTTAATACTGCGGTCTTCTTATCCCGCCGCAGTTGTTGTCGTCTTCTTATCCCGCCGCAGTTGTTGTCGTCATCTTATCCCGCCGCAATTGTTATGGCCATTTTATCCCGCCGCAATTGAAGATATAATCTCACCCCGTCGCATTGGGTGGATCCTGCCACAGTTGTCGTGGCCATCTTATTCCGCCGCAATTATTGGGGTCATCTTATGGTCTCCACATCTTGCCGCGCCTCTGCGCTCGATCCAGGCATAGAGTTCCTGACTTCTGTCTAACCTCGTTGAACACAGGCAGAAGAAGGGGAGGCGGAGGGGGGGGTGCGAGAGCAAATAACGTCAACACTGCTAACGTCAACAGCAGTGCCACGTACAGCGTGGGAGGTCTCGCTAAAACAACGTTCAAATTGGGGCCATGAGCGTGACATATTGTAGTATGTATAGGTAAAATATTGAGGGTAAGGGCTGCCACCGACACGAGGCCCACTATCGACGGCCAGCACCTGACCCGTGATCATTACAGGACATCATACATAGCTAACACGGAGCCCCCACTCAACGTACAATGCGTAACTGGCATGTCGGCGGCACGAAAACAACGCACAAACCTCCGCCGCACCCGTATCGGTAGTGAGGGGTTCAGAGCAAAACTCCACTGCATCAAACGCCGGCAAAGCCAACAAACACCCTGCATACATCTAATCACGGGGAAGCTCACTCACCGTGCGCACTCCAGCCGCAAACCCGCCGTCCTTTCCCCCACCCGAGCGTATAGCCACACCGCCCCCCTCCCCTCCTCCCGCCTCCGTAGACCTGTCCCGTGTGCCCCCCATCACCGCCAACGCCGACGCCGACCCTGGCGCTTCAAACACCACCTGGCCATCGCCTCCTCCGTCGGCCACCCCTACCCAGCGGGCCTCGTGCGCGGGGGGTGGTGTCCGGCTTCTCTTCTCCATCGACCCCACCTCGTCCCTCAGAGGCACGCCTAGGTCCTTCATTACTGCTTCCAGCCGCTCTTCGATCGGCACGTACTCCTCGTCCTCCTCGGCTGCCTGTCCCTCGCCGTTTAGACACCACCGCTCGCCCGCGGGTTGCCTCGCACCCGCCACGTTCTTCTCCCACGCTACGAACGGCTCCAGCGTGGCCCCTGCCCGCGCCTCCGCCCCACCCTCCGCCCCCACGTGCACGTCCGCGCTGCCATTCACAGTTACAGCTGCGGGGATAGAGACACCATCCTCACGAGAGCGCCTGGGCGTCCCCACCGGCCGCTCATCATCGGCATCCCCCCCTCGATTTCTGGCGCTTGCTCCCTCCGATGATGCACGCCACGCGTCCATCGCAGAGCCTCTTCTGAGGTTACCTGTCGGTAGCAAGTCGCGCCCGTCCGGACCGTCCCCTACCCCCCACGTGGCCCTGCGGGGGGCCAGTGCGCGGCTGGCGCTGGAAGCGCCGAGGGGGGTGCCGGCACTTGTGTTGGTGGTGTCGTTCGTGCGCGATCGTACGCGGCTGGCGCTTGTCGGGGTGGTGGCTTGCCCCTTGCGGCGTCTTGTTGCGGTCGAGGCTTGGTCGGCGCCCTGCAATACACCCATCGATTCAGGAGGATGGCGACCGAAGCAAGCAACGGCGACACGCGACGCACGACACAGATGCCAAGGTTCGATTTCGGTTCGGTTCTGTTCTGTTGAATCGGTTGGATGTGGTGAGCTCAAGCTTTATTTTTACCCGTCCGCCGGAGGGGGGAACCAAAAAAAGTGAGGGTCGCTGTAACTGTTGTCGCCACTATTTTGGGGTAGGGGGTGTGCACTCATCATGTCATCAACAATCTGCCCGTGGTCGCACGACCATAGACCCTCCCTCGCATCTCTACAATGCCGGGACGGAGCGCGCCGGGTTTTTACCGACCAAGGCAGACATTGCTTGCACCAAACGCGAAGCGCCGTGGGGTGTTCGGCGAGTCACATGAAGGGTGAGCAGCATCCTACTATTATTAAGAACCGCTTGTGAGGCGGACTTCGGCACCTTGTGCGTACTTTCTGGCATAAGGATGACAATATCGAATAGCTTCATCTTTTTGGGGGGGGAGGGTGGGGTGATGGCGGTGGTTGCGTCACGAGGGCGGTGCTCGCTGCTAAAACGCCGAGAACCGCAATACGTTATCTAACCACGCTTGTACCTTGAACTGCCCGCCTGCCTTAGGCGCCGGGTCTTCCCGTCTAGATAAAATAAACGGCTCTTCCTGCTCAGGTGAAAACTAAAGGACCCATCCAGCGAAACAATAAAAACACACGAAAAAACAAACCCGAAGGCGTTGTTGGCCAGTCACCCCCCCTCCCGTCTCTCCTCCTGAAACGTCACAACTCACTCTCCCTATACAAAAGACTAGGGCGGCAAGAGGAACTCTTCAGTCCACAGACATCCATCGCTGCGATACAACAAAGCGTTCGCGCGTGACAAAATTTGGCTCACAGCAACCATTTTCACTCTCCCGTTATCGACAGTTTGTCATACCCAGTTATCAAATTTGGGCCGTTTTTTTTTGTCGAAGTACGCAGAATTTTCCCTGCCCCTCGTTTTTGCGGAAAAACTACCTCAAAATTAGTGTAGAATAACGCGACGTTTGCAGTACTGAAAGGGGTACAGGCACAACCTCCTATACGAATGCACCCATGCGCTATGATAGTGAACAAACTTCTGAGCTTCAGCGTAGAACATATTTGTGTTGTAGTAATAAAAACGGGTATTAATAGTACATCCATACGTATACCGACCAGTTGTTGTTGTTGTTGTTGTCTTCACATTAAATCGTCCTTTCTACCCAGCTTCATCAGCACACCCAGTGTCCGTCCTGATTCCCTATACTAGAGAGATACTGATTCTGTGGTCACAGACTGTGAGACAGAGGAAGACCAAAAATAAAACCAAATCGCAAATTCAAGTGTCAAGCAAGTGAAGTGTCAGCGTACCGGGCACGAGAACACAACAAACAACACAAGCAAGACCGGAAAAATAAGAGCAAAAGACAATGAAACAAAAGTGGGAAAAAAATATAACATCTGTATATCCCGATCTATCGTCCTTGCCCCATCCCCACCCACCTTCCGAGGAGGGGATCGGTTGACGCTTCGCGCTGGAGACACTTTCCAGTCCGAGCTCTGGGTTCTCTTGGGGGACAGTCCGCTCGCGGACGAGGTATTGCCGTTCTTAGACGCGTCGGCGTTAGCACTAGCGTTGGCGTTGATGGCCTCCACAAGCTGCCGAAGGTTGCGTTCTTCGGGGCTCTCGGACACCGGCACGGTGCTCGTCCCACCGTACTCCACCGGCAGGACCTGTACGGGGAGCGGGGGGGGGGGGAGGTAGGTCGGGAAAAAGGAAAGGAGACGGGGTTGTGTTGCCTTATAACCCCTTCGATAGTGCGCAAAGCTTTTTTCGGTGCAAAAAAAGCAGGGGTTGTATGTGGCATAATTCAATAATTTTGGCAAGAGTACTATTACGGGGGGCCATAGTTAATAGGACCTATGGTATACATAAAAAAACATATATTTAACCATTTTTACTAACAATATTTGGTCCTATTAACTATGGCCCCCCGTAATAAATAAGCTGCCCCCACGTTTCTGAGGCAAACTACTCGTACTTGGGGTTAGTGTGGAATCCGATTTGCAACACTAAACTGTACCCACGTTTTTTGGGGGAAACTTGCCGCTGGGGTTTCCACACTGTCGGATAATTTTGCAAGCACTAAATTGCATCCAAGTTTTCGGGGCCAAATTACTTGGAATTAGATCGGGCATACTTTGTGTAGTACTAAACTGCCCCCATGTATCATGAAGCAAAAATTGTGGCAGGGGTTGTCGTGTATATACAGTGTGGGATGCTTTTGGCAGTGTGAGGCCGGGGGATGGGCGAATTAACGCTGTATCGTTCTTCTGCGTGTGTCGGGAGCGTGGAGATCTTAACCGCGAACCAAACGTCAACCCCCTCGATGGCGCGAACATCATCACCACCGGCAAGACCAGCAACTATAAACAGAAACGAACATGTCTCGGTTTGGTACTCCACCGTCCCCCCTGCACGCAATGACACGCATAATAATACCGGTAGTCGGCTCGTCCACAGCAGCACGAACACACGAGGACCCACCGACGCCTCCTGAGGGGAGAAAATCGTACCTGTCGTTCCACTCACCTCCATCCCTACCCCTACGCACCCCCTATCCCAACCCTTACCCCATCCCCAACCCTTCCCCCCTATCCTACCCCTGCGTACCCCTACCCCGACTTCTACCCCCATCCTCACCCCTACCTCCCCCCTACCCCTGCGTACCCCTACCCCTCTCCCCTCCTACCCCTCTCCCCTCCTACCCCAACCCCTATCCCCGCCCCCAGCACGCCGCTCAAATACCCACCACCCCACCTTCGGGTCAATATCGTCTTGCAGGGCGGACAAGTCGAAGCCCAGCGTGCGAATCTTCTGGCGGGTCCTAGCGCTGAGGAACGGGGACACAACGCGGAACGCGAGGCCGAACCACGCAGGAGCATTGACGATATACGTCTTGTGGCAACGCTCGACGTAGTACAGGCGAGCGAGCTGCGCGGCCGCCTGTACGTACTCCTGCACCTTGCCTGCCAAGGACTGGGGTTGGCGGAACGAAACAACAACATTTGTAGGTTTGTAAAATATTTACATCGCCAGGAAGCTGTGGTCGATAGTGTTCAAAAACATGGCCCAGCTTCAACACAAAATGGGTGGTATTCCACACACTTACTCCCCAGAATATTCCGAGAAGTTTTCCTCGCGGTCCGCTGGGGTTCAGGTAAGCTCTAAAGTCAAGTACATATTAACCATTGTGTCAACCTCTGTCGAAGCTGGCCCAAGATGTATACACACAGTGTTCCACGTGGTTATGGTTCTTCATTTCAAGGAAAATCCCAGGCGAGCCTGGCTTAGGGTTACACTTTGAAATCAAGTATTTGAGGTCTATACATTTACTGCTGCTGCTAATAATACTACTACTGCTATTAATGCTACAACTACTACTACCGCTAATACTGCTACAAATACTACTACTGCTACTAATGCTACAACTACTACTACCGCTAATACTGCTACAAATACTGCTACTGCTACTACTACTACTACTACTACTACTACTACAGTACTACTACTACTACTACTACTACAGTACTACTACTACTACTACTACTACTACTACTACTACTGCGACCACTACAACACTCCTACTACTGCTACTACTACTACTACTACTACTACTACTACTACTACTACTACTACTACTATAACTACTACAGTACTACTACAGTATTACTACTACTACGACCACTACAACACTACTACTACTGCTACTACTACTACTACTACTACTACTACTACTACTACTGCTACTACTACTACTACTACTATTGCTACTACTGCTACTACTGCTACTACTACTACTACTACTACTACTACTACTACTACTACTACTACTACTACTACTACTACTACTACTACTACTACTACTACTATAACTACTACTACTACTACTACTGCTACTACTACTACTACTACTACTACTACTACTACTGCTACTACTACTACTGCTACTACTGCTACTACTGCTACTACTGCTACTACTACTACTACTACTACTACTACTGCTGGGCACATCAGCGAAGCGCTTCTAGCGCAAGAAGCGCGTGTGACCTCTACCATCACAGCACTACTGTTGTTCCGAAGCCATCGCGCTGTCCGCTGTCCGCGAGGGGTTTCGACAAATAAAGCCTTTCGTCGACACGGGTTTCATTCACCTGTATTCGGACGCCCTTCATATCCACCACGGTTACCTGCTGTGCGGAATCCGTCGGCTGCAGCACGCGGTACATGTACTCGGACACGAATATCCAGTGCCTGGAAAGAAGCGTAGCAGATACCACGAACCACCCTCCGCCGGTGTCAACGAACATATAGCAACACGAACATTGAGGAACAAACAATAGCACGAGCACGCGAGGCACCCACGTACGCACGCAACCGTATAGAGCAACTAGTAGCGGGCAGGCATGACATAGCGGCAGCATGGCGAAAGTACTGTCAATAGCGTTGTAGCACAGCTGTAGAAGAGAGGGCTAGAAAAGGCTCGTACAGTAGACTGATCGCCACCGCACAAGCTTCATAAGGCAGGTATTACGTACCAGGTACGTACTTAACTCCGTTCCTCTTGCGGGGCCCAAGAGACAGTGACAGCGATCAACCATTGTTTTTTAAACCGTCTCTGTCGTGCGAGGGAGGAGCAGCAGCAGGAGTAGGATCATGCTGCCGACACCCGTGTCGTGTGGTGCGACTCCTTCCATTGCACACATAAAGCCCGGACATCAAAAAATTATGTATCGCCCCCCAACAGCAGTAGTGGATGCTCTAGTCGTAAAAATCGTTACTCTTTGTGTGAATGGCCACTTTTCCCTCTCTTATGCTATAATCAAGTCCTAAGAGGGCCAGTAGTAACAGCACCTAACAGCAAGTAACAGCAGCACAAGCAAGAACGCGGACGAAGACTTTTCGACGAAACGGTGCGAGCGAACGTAACGGCAACAACGCCATCTGCACCTACCTCAGGAGCACAGGCACGGTCACGCCCAGCTCTCTGCGCAGGGTCCGCATGTCCACCTCTCCGAGCTTCTCGTATACGACGATGTGCCCACCTCTGCTCCGCCCGCTTCTGATAATTGAAACGATTTGAAAACAAAAGCGCCAGCAACACGACACGGACGCCGTGACGGGGGAAGGGGGGGGGGGGGGGGTCAGCGCTGATCTCATTCAAGACCGGACGCCCACCCTTGGTCAACGACGGGGTGGCGCAGGGATATTCGCGAGGAATTGGTGGCCGACACAAGCACAAAAGAGACGGCGCGCAAGGCCATGCACACGGCAGACACTTGGTATTAGAATCATTTCACGAAGTATCGAGTGCTGCTGGCAGGTGACCTCCGATGCAAGCTACATTTAAGTTTGCGTGTTACAGGGTGTCAAATTCCTCACAGATAATGTACACGCAACCAACCCGAGCGCAGCAGGCGGGAGCTTGGGGCGGAACATCGCTACGTAAGCTACTTCGAGTTCGCCGAAGCATCGTATCGCGCGGTCTTTGAGTGGCATTCTCTATGCCACAGGCCAACCGCGGGCCCATCCTTGATACCGAGCGTATCCAGCACAAATGAGTGACAGCACGAGCTTCCCCGACCCCCCTCCATAGACATGCAAATACTCTACGTACTACGCGGGGCGATAGCATATCAGAACCCACCTTAGACCCGAAAAATAATATATTCCTCCATTCTTGCCGCTATTACGGGGGACCATACCTGGTATTAAAATAGGAGCTACGGTACACACAAAAACCTATACATTTACCTCTTTTTACCAACAATATATATGGTCCTGTTTACTATGGTCCCCCGTAATAGTAACCTTTTTTTTCTTCTCTTCCAATTAATTGTCTTCGCCCTTGTTTCCTTCTCAGATTAACCATTGGGGTTTCCTTCTCAGATCAACCATTGGGGCACAGAGCAAGCTCCCCTGCCCCCTCCCCACTACACACGGTTCGAGCTTTCGTTTTTATCGCGAGAAGACTTCATTCGGACCTTTCCTCTTTCGTCGACTCGCGCCTGGTTGAAGTGCGCCTACATGCCCAACGCTACGCGCTCTCAGCAGTTCACTCCTTCTTATTATGCCAAATAACGTCACACTCTCACCGCGGTGGGACTCGATTTCACGAAATGAACACTATCATACGATAGAAGAATTCGAGCGTACCACCAGACAGACCACCGGGGCGACCGATGCTTGTTTCTTAATACCACTATGTCCCGAAATATAGCGATAATTTCTATACTAATGTTCAATACAAAAATTCCTTATATTTAAGGACAGAGTGGTATTACGGGGGATCATAGTAAATACCAGGTAGGACCTATGGCACACGCAAAAACGTACATATTTACTTATTTTTATGAACAATTTTTGGTCCTATTTACTATGCCCCCCCGTAATAGTACAGTTTGTTCCCTCGTACAACAAACAATAGTACACCGGTCCTTTGAGGCGCGTCAAGGCCCCTTTTGGTCCTAACATACTATTTCTAGTGTAGGGGTACGGTCAATAAAGGGGTCAAACAGCGGTCCCCCATGTACCACTCAGGCCGAAAATATAAGGAACCTTTGAACTCTCATGTCAATATCAAACGGTGCTTACAATTCCGTCCATCCAGCGTGGTGCGATATTAATAGCATCTTTTGCTCACATGTTGCTCGGGAAATATCGGCGAATGTCGCGGAAGTAAGGCTGGGGTTCGTTGAGGATGGCGTCGACCTCGTTGTCCTTGCGCCACCGCTGTGTGGCTTCCCACCGCTCCAAGGCGTGCTTCTCGTTGCCGCAAAACGCTCGCACGTATCGGGCGGGCACCTTGTCCCCGCGCTCCATCGGGGCCGCGGCAGCACGATCCATTGCCTCAGCGGCCTGTCCTCCATGTCAATGACACAAGGCCGCGCGTCACAGCAACGCGCAACAAGGCACACACGCGTGACTTCAAAAGCATGACGCAAACATGTGAAAAAGACCCGCAAGTTGAACAGACAAGTGCTTCGATAGGGGCACAACTTTTTGCCTTTCAGGGCAACTATTTCTGACGGACCGGGCTTCTCAACTGAGGAACTGCCAAATGTCACTGGGAAACCATTATAAATAGCGTTTTACAATTTTTTCGTTGTTTAACTACTACAGTATGCCGTGGGATTGCTCATTGCGAAGGTGTTACCTACTGAGCTATAGGGGGAAAATACCGATCGATTGCC
This sequence comes from Nereocystis luetkeana, assembly GCA_031213475.1. Taxonomy (NCBI): domain Eukaryota; class Phaeophyceae; order Laminariales; family Laminariaceae; genus Nereocystis; species Nereocystis luetkeana. The sequence goes on from JARUPZ010000032.1 coordinate 4,911,488, forward strand.
CAGCCCAGGGTAATCCTTATAACACTCTCCCCGCCTCTGAACGGCGGGGTCTTTGGGGCGTCGGTACCGTCTAGGTCCGTACGCTGACCTACCCGCTCCGTTTCAATACCTGGAGATATATGTGTTTAGGGACGCACCCACAAGCGCTTCTACTAACAAAAAAGGTCGAAGTGAGATTCGAACCCGTGTCCTCGACGACTTGGGTGACGCCCCCTTCTGTGACCGCACTATACATACGTAACCGCATGGTGTTTAGGTCTAATTCCAAGCAGTTTGTGGCCGAAACGGGAGTGCAATCCTGCTGGGGTTAGCCCTCGTAGCACGATGCTCCATAAATTCAGTTTTTGCGTGAAATACATAGCTCCTCAGAAGGCAAAACTGGGTACTATCCCCACTTCAGCATGCGTCATGTGGTGGTGTCCAGTAACCGGTACCAGGACACCATCCCATGCACTGCTACTGCTACTGCTGCTGCACGGACAACTATTACGGGGGACCATATTAAATAGGACCTACGGTACACACAAAAACCTATATGTTTCGCTATTTTTACTAGAAATATTTGGTCGTATTTACTATGGTCCCCCGTCATAGGAGTGCTCACGTATAAAAAAATCGCACACGAGAGGACGCGGTGGTGCAGCAATGGCTGCGAGGGCACCATCCCATGCACTTGCTTTGCTGCTGCCATTGCTGCCGCTGCTGCCACGCTGACAACCAGGAGGTGGTATTCATACCACCGGTGCGGCAACACAACAGCTACTGCTGTCTGTTTTTTTGTCGAGGGTTTAGCAGTAGACGGGGCAAAACACGCGGGGCCGAGTTCACGTAAAGGGCGGGGCGTCCTAACGAAGAAACAAAAAAAAAAACGAAAACAAACGAAATAAAAAACGAAGAGCAGAACCTGAGAGCAAGTGAGTTTTATTGGTCATATTCAATGAACTAGATGTAGAGATCCCGATACCTCCGTTTTCACGTTTCGTTTTTTTCAAGTCCCAGACCACTTAGGGCGTGATACATACTACCTGGTATTAAAAATATGGGAAACCCGAGGGCGAAGAGAACACAGGAGGAGCCCGGAGCGTCGGGGTGAAGTTCCGATAAAGATTCTACGACCGGTAGAACAGCGCACGATGGCCCAGGTATTGCATGTGGCTGCCCCGCGGCTTGTCTGCTACGGGCGCGAGCATGCATGTGCAGGGTATGACCAAGGAGGGCCCTCGCGAGAAACCGAGGGATCAGGGAGTGTGCCTGCGCCGGCACATTTTTCGACAAGGGTGTTCCTCAACATCCAAACGTCTGCCATCGCACAACGAAGGGCGATACACAAGTTCTAGAGCACCCCGGAGGGAGCGGGTTGGACCACGAGAACTGCCTGCTGGAAGGGGTGCCTTCCGTGTGCGAGTTGTGTCTATCCACTATCCACCGACGTTGTTGAGTGCTATCGCCGGGAATCACGTGCGGCGGCGGTTGAGCCATTCTGAAAAATTGCACCGCGTAAAAAATTGACCCCGCTCTTGTTTTTGTCCTCGTTTTTTTCCCTTGTTTATTGTTTATGACTCAACCTTCTGCTCTTTACGAAAAAGCGAAGGTCTATTCGTTTTATTTATTTATTTTGGGTTCCCTCGTTTCGACCGGCCCTGATAGTCAAAATAATGATTGCTTCGTATTACGACAGCAGTACAACAGCAGCAGTGGAGTGTCGTGGATCAATATAAGTAGTAAAGCACCAGCAGGAGTGGCTGTGATATAAATTGTACAGCAGCAGCAGCAGCAGCAGCAGCAGCAGTGATGGCTGTGGCGAGGGTGGTAGCAACGTGGATACTGCAGCACAAGAGCATAAGGAGTGTCAGTGCTCTAAATAGAAAGAACAATAGCGGCAGCAGCAATGACTGTGTCCGGCTGAGGTGAGTGCACGGTCGGGTCTCAGCGATTGTCACATGGCTACCAGTACTGAGCACCCGTTTTAGATGTCTCTAATTTTAATAGGAGTAGGAACGGTGCGGCGTCTCGAAAGTGATGCATGGTCAATGGTCAAAAGACTTAAGGCAAGCAACAAACAAGTACGCCCCCCCCCCCGCCCCCCCCCCCCTAACCTCCACTCCAAGCTTCCACGTAAAAATGTCCCGAGCTGTTTGTGCCTGCCCCGATCATCCCTTCACGCTGTCCGGCTATAAAGGTGCCCACTCGCCAAACTATACGTCTGCATCCACCCATGCTCCCCCATCCCAGAAAACGAAGTAGCACTAAAAATAAAAACAAACAACCATTTTGGTACATTGTCCCCTCGTCTACGCCAAACGCGTGAGACTACGGCAGTGGTAACGAATAAACAAAAAAGCGCCAGCTGTGAGATCGAGGATCTCGTCGAAACTCGTCTTCGCAAGCTGTGCATATATGATACTTCCATCGCGCGTGCTACGGGTTTTATATGACCTGCTGCAGGATATATATATATAATATACATATATGTACAGTAGTATCCCTAATGTGAAGGTGCGGAACTCAGGGAGTGTGTATATACTTAGAAATACCTGGTAGTAAATTAATTTGGAAAATATTCTAGAGTCGAATGCTCGGGAGAGCAGCACCCGAAACGGGCTCTCGGCATCGGCGGGCACTCGGACCCCCCCGTGTATTAAAAGTTACGGCCGGAAATAGGTCTTGAAAGGTTTTCATGTATGTGACTGTTGCAAGATTCCATCTGGGCGACTGCTGTAGGAAGCAACATCCAATAGAAAATTCCATGAATGCCCCCCCCTCCCCCAACGCCTACCAGGTATACTACTGCTGATGTAAGTATATATGTGCCGAATAAGACTATTTTGCTACTGCTGTACCTGGTACACAATATGAGAATATTGTATATACTATACCCAATATGAAGCAACATCCAATAGAAAATTCCAAGAATGCTCGCCCTTCATGCGACTCGCCGAACACCTCACGGCGCTTCGCGCTTTTGATGCAAGCAACGGATGCCTGGTCGGTGAAAACCCGACGTACTCCGTAACGGCACTGTAAGGATGCGAGGGTCTTGGATACGACTACGGCCATGCAGGATATCGAGTACACTCTCCCCCGCCCCCAGCGCCTATCAGGTATACTACTACCTATGTACGTAAGTACCGAATAAGACTAATATACTACTGCTGTACCCGATAAGAGAATATTGTATATACCTAATATGATAACACGATGAGGAGTTATGCCAGGTGTGGTATCTCGTTGGTTTGCTATTTGAACGTCTACGTACAGCTGATGCCGATGTTTCACAATAAATAAATACCAGGTATCAGGTACGTTGCTTGTTTGTCAAGAATATAGCAGACCAATCATACCAGATATATACCAGGTACGTACATGTTTTACATGGCTTCTTCTTTGTTCATATCGATATTTACAGCTATGATATCGTAGGTACTTTGTACCGTGGAGCGATATCATACTGCTGTTGTAATCCCTCCCCCTCTGCGGGTCACATACTGCAGTATCAGTGCGCATAATGGTTATGGACCAAAATAGCCCGGCTGTAGTAAAATCGTTCTGTTGACCTCGGTAGCATCCAGGGAAATCAATGACCTACCTGGTATATCCTTAACGAGGAATGAATATACAACACGCGCGGACGACTTCCCACAAACTTTACAGAATGGAGTGTCAACTGCTATATCGAACACCATACTATACATTTCAACATAGAACCAGCACGCCCGTCGAGCGTGTATCACGCAGCTTGCACAGCAGTTGAGTTTCAACCACTCAATCGGTCGTACTCACAGCTGACATATTTGTAACAAATGAATAAAAACACCTGGTACGGTTTACCGTTTACATAGTACGCAAGATAACACACCATCTGGGACGGATTTCCGCGCCGGTTTTCTCCAAAAACATGCCTCGAGGGGGGCAATCACAACGAAAATGGTGGCTCTGGAAGGGTTTCGTAGACAGATTTCCATGGAGGCATGATTCTGGGTTTGCACTCTCCCCGTTGTCGATAAATCGGCTTGAAAATACGTCCGAGGGTGTGTGTTATCTTATCGCCCTGCGATAGTGTTGTACGGCAATTAGTAGTTGCAATACCGCTGGTACTACAATATGCAATACTCTCTTACGTATTAATAGTACTGTTTATATTGACGCAGGAAGCTAGTGACAAACGTCTTCCTCCGGCATTCGCAACTCGCAGGTCGTCACAAAACTCGTGAGTTGCAACGAAGGTAAAAGCTGCGCTCGGGGTATACGTTGTGTAAACAAGCTGCAAGGAAACCAAACGAACGATAGAGCGACGGTATGTCGGGCGCTACAACGGGTTATATGCCCAGGTAGGTACGTACCTGGTATGTGATACCTGGTATTAGTTATTGGGCGTCCAGAAGGCGGACGTGATGATGTATACTATTAATTATTAAATACGAGCAGCTGCAGGTTGGCTGCCATACAAGTACTCAGCAGAAGGTGCAACCAGATGTTGGGCAATCAACTGCTGAACTCGTGCTTTGTACGAGTATGGACGGAGTATAATACCAGGTACCGGTGTACGGTATACTGCTGTATAAAAAGACAAGCAGACACGAAACTGCACTACGTAAAATATTGTAGTCTGCAGCAGCAGCTGCTGCTGCTGCTGCGGCTGCTGCTATTTGCCATTGATGTTTGTCATCGCGTCAACTTCTGCTGGTCAGACAGAGCGCACTAACATTCTCAGGCCTCGCGGAATCAAATTAGGCAGCAGCTGCAGCAGCTACACCCTACCAGGTAACTAACACGCGACACGCGTACCGCACCCCACCGCGCCATACCACACCACGCCGCTGCTTGAGCTGCTGCTACTGCTGTACTCGGAGGTCCCTAACGCACCTCAACAAGAGGGCCCCCCTCGGAATCCTTCGTTAGCGTCCGTGAGGCCCTGCGATGCCTGTAGCGGGGGTTGTGTATCCTAGCTCCCACCGGGGCGAGCGTCGAGCGCAGCCTTTCCCAAATTTGCTGGCTTGCGACGACGATGCCCGAGACTAACGCCGCCAGGACGATGCAGAAGACGAACACATGCGGCGGCATGCACACCATGTTTCCCTGGGGGGGGGAGGGCGATCGGAGGCAGGGAGCGGCGCGAAAGGGCAGCCGTGATCAGAGAGACCACAGAGCTCTGAAGCACCCGTCCACGGTTATTTTTCGTGCTACTGTTTGGTCTGTGTAATAAGTGAATAATAGGAACTACTGCTGCAGGAATTAGGAATTACGAGGTACCTGGTACTTGGTCTGACGTACAGCAGTAGTCACTCTACAACAGTATAATTAAAAGCAATGCGAATAGCTTTGGTACCTGCAGCAGCATGCGTGTGTGTTATTCTGTACGCAGTCTGGATGGATCGTATGCGGGTGGATGGATGGATGGTCGTATGCGGGTGGATGGATGGATAGACGGGTGGACGGATGAATGGACATATGTGCGGATGGATGGAAGGATGGATGGATGGGCCGCCTGCGATCTGCCACCGAATGGAGGACAGGAAGCACACTGGGATAGATGATGCGCGGCACCCGCACCGGTACGGGGCTTCTTTCAAAAATCGGGGCAGCCAATGCTGTTACTGATTGTAAGTAAGGAAAGAGGAGACTGGGCAACCATTCGGTGCAGACGATAACAACGACGCAACACAATTGGAAGGAAGCAAAGAGGGCTCACGTGCAATGTTCCTGCTGTATATATCTGTCTCTCCACTCTGGGTGTTTATGCTGTGATCTTGAGACATTCGCTGCTGCCTGCCGTCCCTACTCCTACCATACTCGTACACGGCAGTACCAATACCGAGTTACGTGCTCTCAATACGTGCGCTCGTGCCTCGTGCTACGAGAGACCAACTGGCACTATTGAACCGTGGGGATAAAGAGCCAATATCAGCCCATGGGAAGCATTACTGCTTGCTACTCTCATCTTGTCTACCAAAATACGTTTGCAAAGCTTCTCCATTGGTCACCTGGTCAACCGCTGCATCCTCGGAGCAGCCGGAGAAGGCCGGCCCATACGAATGCTGCGAGGCAGCCATCTTTCCTAGCTCCTCTCCTGCCTTCAGCAGCGAGCACGATCCCGGTCCAACGTCGTGGTCGAAAACGTCTGTCATTAGAGGAATCAGCTTGGCACCATCATCCGAGGCTGGAGAAACTGCTAGTAGAACAGCACAGCTTCTTCTCGAGGTAGTGATACACTATCACTGGACTCCTGTCTGCCGGCGGCCGTAGCTTCTCTCCTGTGATGGTAATTTGAAGGCAGACGTCTGCTGCTACTGCTGGTCTCGTCAAGCAGTTCCACAAGAGAAAAGCAACGACAGAACAGCAGCAACAGCAGAGTAGGTGCACAGTAGTTCAAGCTGTCACGACGCAGTAACCGTTCTCACCCCAGTGGGCGACACTCCCCGATAGAGGAGAACTTGACACCAATGCAGGAATACAGACACACCACAGGGGTAGCTGAGTGCTTCAGCCGACGACTCTGAAAGCGGTTCAACAATGATGCAGGTGGTGCGCGGGCTGGGGTCCTGACCTTGAGGTTTCGTCTCGTTTTCTCCCGGGATGAAACCGCTTCGCAACTATGTGGAAACCCATCTCAATAAACGACGGTCGGCCGCACAGCAACATCTACGATTAGCCATGGCGTCTGGAGGATGCTTGCCTGAAATTTCAAAGAGGATGCAGGAAGGATGGACGCTGCTGAATCAGCACTGTCCGATGCCGCGTTGTGCTACGCCTTTGCTCAAAGACCCCAAGGGAGAGGTGGGGTCAAAGATGCTTGCTGACGGTTTTGTTTTCTCTTCCTATTTTTTACCATCTACATGTACGGTATGTATGGCATATCCATGCACACGAAGGGTAGCAGCTGTGTCGGACCATGTCCTTATGTCTTGTGTCTTTTTGGTTGTCACTTCCACGAAAGGTGCTTCAAAATATCGGAGTATCGGAGCATCCCCGAAATGGTGAGGGGGGTGTGCTCGATATCATGCATGGCCGTAGTCGTATGACCATAGACCCTCGCACCCCTACAATGCCGGGACGGAGCACGTGGGGTTTTCATCGACCAGGCAGACATTGCTTCACCAAGCGCGAAGCGCCGTGAGATGTTGGGGGAGTCGTATGAAGGGTGAGCTGCATCCTACTCAGAACGCCTCCCCCGCATGAACTGACAGAATGGAGGGGAGGAGGAAGGGGCTGCCCCGCCCCTTTCCCCGCTTGCTTACGCCTCCCCCACCAACACATAACGAAACGCATTCGACCTCCCTACCCGTCGCACTCCGCTATTATAGTGGAACGCCTCGCAGCCTCCCCTCATGAAAACGCGTTTCCCGACCACTCTGTACGGACATACAAGGCACTTCGCTCAGAAAGGAAAAGTGCATCAAATCATGCGAAGCGGACTAGTGTCCATGACTGAATTTAGTTTTTTTATGATTGTAGTTGCAAACTGGCCACTTGATAATGCCAAGAGTCCCGCCGCCATGCTTCAGGAGAAAACGTACGTACCCCAGGTAGGGTAATTATGTTATCCTTTTGATATGCTGAATGTACGAAAGAGAAAGCACAGCACGGCACGGCAGCATCGCAAAAACAATGAACATGAAACCGAAAAATTCGGAAAGAAGAAAAAATCCCTCTCCCCTCTCATGTACCAGGCAATACTTTGCTGCCTGTTTGGAACACCTTGCACCGGTCGAAGAAAAAAAAGGAACCGCTGAGCTTCTCTCTCAAACTCGTACGCCGCCCGCTCCTCTCGCGACCACCTCGCCAACGATTCGGTCCGGGTAAAGCTTTCCTCACTCTCTGCCACAGTAAGCCCCGTCGCCCGCCTCGCGGTAAGCCCGGTGCTCACCGGGGCCGTCGTTCGCCAGCTCGACGATGTTGGTGCGCAGACTCCGTAGCTCTTTCTGTAAACTTCAGCTTGGTCGCAAAAATGAACACCGCTTGAAACTTATCTTGCAATCCCGAACGACCCTTATAGACTCATACATACTCTTATGCAATTCCACAGTTGAAAGCCAGACAGAGCCCATTCATGCTTCCCTCGCGTCTCGAGGCACACGCGACGCCTAGCCACGAGTTCGGCGATAGCGCTCCTTGCAACCCTCCCTCCACCCGCCAGCACCCACTGACACCCGCGACGGCGCCGGGTTCGCCCGCGGTGCCGTGCTCCGAGTTCACGCACGCACACGAAACGAAAGAAGAAAAAAGGGAAAAATAACCGAAAGTGCCGAAAAAAATGGAGAAAACAAAGAGCCGCTGGAAAGGTCCGGAAAATAATCAAAGGAGGCGTTGCCCAAGTGGGGGCTCTGAGAGGCCAGGGATGTACCAACCGAGCACGCTGAGAGAGTGACATATCTGTAAGTAGGTTTATTTATATAGGGACCTTTTTGGCAATCGTAGCAGTATCCGATACCAGGTAGATTCTTATATTGCCGGACAGAGTGACAGCTACATTTTCAGCCCCATTTAGTCCCTTGTCCCGGCTGTCCCTTGTACCCCCCTGTCCCCTCCCCATGTCCCCTCCCCCAACACCTCTGATACCCATACTGGATCCTCCATGTTAGCTCTAACGCACACCATGAACGCGTCCAAAGACCATCTACAGTTTTCCTCTTGATCACTGCGTCTGTCACCCTTTTCGCGGCCAGCCTTGTTGCCCGCCCCTATTCTCCCACAATGCAACGCAAATTCTTCCGGAATCAGTCTCGCCTCCGCTCCCCTCCTTTCGTCCCTCCATTTTCTCGCCACCCCTGCAATCCCATTCCTCGAGCATTGGGTTGCCTTCCCCCTGGACCTTACCCTCCAACCCTCCTTCTCCTGATACGACGCCAAAGGTGGCTCCCCCGTTCACTCTCCGTCGTTGTACATGGCAAAAAGCTCCACCAACATACCCACTGCCCCCCCTTCCTCTCCCCCCCCTACCTCTGTCCTTGGCCTCACCAGGACTGCCCCCTTCCTCCCTTGGTCTCCCTTGGTCTCCCTTTGATCCCCTAAACCTCACCTCTTCCTGGTTTGCTTCCTGCCTCCTTCCCTCCCCCAACTGTTCGTCATCCATGAAAAACGCCTCCGTTAACAGTGTACTTTATGGAACACTCCTTTCCCCCCCGGCGAACAATTCCAACGCCCGTAACATTAAAAAATAGGACAAAGCCAGGCCTATCCACATCGCCCTTCCTCCCATCCCCCAGAACGGAACGGTATTTTGCATCCCCGTCAGTATCCCCCACGTCAACGGCCTTCTCACCCCCTGCTGTCTACCTTTTCTTCCTCCACGTGCACCCTCTTGATACCTTGCCTCGCCGACCTGATCAACGGGTTACCCAGGGGTACCGGCAGCCCTAAAAATTGCTGATGGTAACAGTTAATTGCCACCGATTTGCCTACGATAGTCGACTTCTTGTTGTACTTTCCAGCACAACAGTACCCCATGATATCGAACAACTCCTCAATGGTCTAATGAGTACACCTCTATACCCAGGCTGCGAGGTGGGCCGGGCAAGAAACTCATATTCGTTCGTCACGCCATAACTGTTCAATGACGAAGAGTTGAACGGAGTTGCGCATATCGTCGTAATCAGCCAATCACAGCGCGTTTGCACATTCAACTATCAAGGTGACTGGACACCATTTTCCCAAATAAAGCATATCCTCCGCATGTCATATACCTGGTAGGTTTTAGAATGAAAAAATGAAACGAAACCGATTTATTTGCGGCGGAATTACAGCAAAGTTAAAATTCAAAAACACAGCAGATACGGGCACACACACGATCGCAGCTTGCACACGATCGCAGCTCGCACACAGAGCGTCAGCACCCTCTCGCAGCCACCCACAAGTGGGACAAGACTTCCAGCCCTGTCTGCTATCTAGACAACCGCAGCGGCAAGTGGCGGCTGTTCCTGAACTTTACAAAACGTACAGGAGAGAAGATGCAGAAAAAGCCAGGGCCGCTGTGTGACCCACGGCAGGAGGCGCTGGCGGGCATGTTAGACCTTAGGACAAGCTGGGAGTATTACGCAGTGTTTGTATTGAGTTTAGCAGGTGTCTGGGTGTGTGCAACACATGGTGTGACGCAGCTGTACGGCGCAGACGGCGCAGACGGCGCAGACGTTTTTTTTCTCTTTGTGAACAAGGTTATTAGTAAATGTTTTGCCCTCGTGAGGTTTGAATACGAACCATATTTTGTGTCACCACCCTCCTATGTCTGGGAATGTACATTTGCATGCCTACGTAGGCAACCAGCGCCGCTCCTGCCAGGACATTGCCCAATTCGGTCTGACTCCGGATCTAAAACACGTGAAAGCACGTTGAAAATAAAGTAAAAAATAAAAATCGGTTTTTGACTACCTTGCTTAAGACATGGTCTGAGGCCAAAAATGAAAATGTCGATTTCCGAGCCAGTTTCTGCGAATCAGAATCTGAAATTTTGACACATACTGTAGAATACCAAAAAAAAATGACGAGAGTACGTTTTTGATTTTTTAATTTTTTCATCACTTTGTCGCAAAACAAATAGTCCCAATTCTACTAATATCGGGCTAACTCACGAAAAAATAAAAATATCAAAAACGTACTCGTCAATTTTTTTCAAAACATTCTACAGTATGTGTCAAAATTTCAGATTCTGATTCGCAAAAACCGTCTCGGAAATCCAGTCCAGCCATAAAGTTAGCGCCTTGCCCGGCCCAGCTCGTAAGGCCCTATCATTGTCCGCTCTCATGCGAACTGCCTCACCCTTTCTCCTCGGTCTGTCTCCCCCCGTGTCTATCATCAGAAACGCCGTCATTACCATCGCCATGACCTCCAGAAAGTTGATGCCCCGGGCCGACGTCCTGCTAGGGCCCGGGCCGCCTACCAAGTTGTCCTGCTTCTCGTTGCGCAGCTTGCTCTCAGGAGGACGTACTGGAAGCGCCACCCTAGCTCGCCGACCCCTCCGAGGACCAGTGCCCGACTACCAAGAAGCAAGAACTAACGAAAACAAAACAAAACGTGGCGACTCCTTGGCGTCCCTTGCTCGGCGCCAGGCGCTCTCTTCAGCTCGTGCAGACCTTACCCCGTCAGCTATCCTGGTTACTTCGTTGTACCGATGACTCCACTCTTCGCAATGATCTACGGCTGCTTGATTGCGTCTGAAGCTCGTTCTTCCTCTCTATCTCCTATCGATCCTGAAAGTTTACTTTTTCCCTAATATTTACCCCGTGCTAAACATCCCATTTATCTCGTATAAAAAAATTCGAAAGTATGTCGTCTTTCAAGTGATATATCGTTCTACCCGTTACCCCCCACACACCAGGCTGCCCCTTCGACAACCTTCCTCGTTTACGCACTTCACCCGTATCCCCAATCCCCCATGACACCGCCGTGTTTGTGCTGTCCCTGCGGTAGCAGTATCGTAACCATGTGCATTGATTGAGAAACTAGTGAACGCACTCGCATGTTGCGGGCGCGGGGCATTTTTATTTTAACGCGCTGCCTTGTATAATAATCTGGTGGGTCTCTCAAGCTCTGCGCACGCCTGCAGCGCCCAGCGGGTAGCAGTATACGGCGATCGTGTACGCGTCTAGACCTCTACAGACTATGAGAGCTACTTGGAGCACTCTAGTATTGGTGGAGCTGTCTGTACCAGTCTAGATACCTCTTGGCGAGCTTCTAGGGCTACCCCTGTCTACTCGTGCTTTCTGTATTGCTGCATTGCTGCAGTTTTTTTAGACGCTCATCCTCAGATGCGGCTCGATTTCTCACTTATGGAACTCTGCCCAGTGGCTGCTGTAGTGTACCAGGTATAGTCTCCTGCAACGTTTTCTAAAAGCTTCACGTACGTCTGCATTAGTCTCCAGAGTTTAAACTCTCACAGAGTACGTCTACGTTACAGATTTAGATCCAGAACTACAACTAGTAGGCTAGACTACAGCCACAATCACTCGCAGGCTCTCTCTACAACTATACTCGTGTCATATGTACGAGCATGTGTACATGAATACGAGCACAGAGAAATAGTACTATGAACAGCTGCACATGATTGCCAATGGCGGGTAACTCCGAAGTCGGCACCGAGAGTAGCATGTGAATACCAAACACCTTCCTAAAAACAGTCCTACATCGCGCCATCGTCGTGCCATCCCGTCGTGCTATTGTCAAGCAGGTATTCTGCGTCAAGTGCCAAATGTTCTGCATCACGCAAAGCGAGGCCCAATCACTGAGCTTTGCCAACGAAGAAGTTCCCGCACCACACGATGGCAGCGACCAGTTCTCGGATGCAGCCCCGACAGCTCCAGCTCCAGATCACAAACCCGATCGCACACCAGATCCCAAAATCTCAGTCGGACAACAGGCTTCGATATCAGCGGAGCGAGAAGCCCGGGCGGCAGCAGAAACACGCATGGGCGACAACTTGATGTTGGGGTGGACCATGCTGGCCGACCAGTGCCCAACCGCCGGCTGCTGCTTCCCGCTGATGCGTGACAAAAAGAGGAACATCACGTGCGTTGCTTGCGGGGACAATGGCTTCGCGACCGACACCAAAAGCGATACCATAGCTCCACCCCCACCGCAGGGCATCGCTGCGGACCCTCCTCAGGCTACGGCCGATCTTCCAACCCCGCCACCGACCGCTGCTACCGAAACGGAGAGCAAAGGGCTGTTGTCGGCGGAGGACTTCGCGGCTGTGAGGAAAAAGCGAGACAAGCTGAGTGCGGCTCTCGGAAGCTACATGCTCCAAGGGTGGTCGCTTTTGGACACGACTTGCCCCAGCCAGGATTGCGAGCCGGGTACCCCGCTGCTGAAGGACCGGAGCAGCGGCACCGTCTACTGCGCCGGATGCGACACTCGAACCCGCGATGGAGAAGAAGGGGCTTCGGTTGTGGAAACGACGGCCCGCTCTACGGCAGCGTTGCCGGTTAAGCGGGATAGCTCAGGGGAAAGCCGAAATACTGCGCCGGTCTCGGAGGCTTGTGTGTCCAAGGCTGAGCCGATGCAGGTACCACACAATATGCTCTGCGGTGGCGTTGCGTGAGGCGCCGCCTTTGTGCCAATTTGTATTATGGTGTAGTGTTTAGTTTCGGTGTTGGTACAGTATCCTAAATTATCGGAGGGGTATTCAAGTGGGCTTCTGGCGGAACGAAGACGGGCGGACGGGGCCGTAGACCACATCCTATTAATTTTTTCCTCTGTTTTCGCTGTGCAGTAGAAACCTTGAACGTTTTGGCTTGGCGGCTTCCTTGCCTCGGAGGTCGCACATACATGCATTACTTAATAAAAACGAAGGCCTCGTGTTTGCGTTTTAAAGTTTTTTGGGTAAGCGACCGCTGCCCACGTAGCGTACGGTTTTTCGAGCCATTTGTACAGTTTCGGCAAATATCGATGTGGAGCTCACGCGTCGGTTTCCCCCCTCCAAACACGGCATGAGTGCGAGTGTCTTATTCTCGATTCAACTGTTCAAACGGGAGATATGACGGATCCCGACAGCGTACGAGTCTAATACCATTCCGACAGTAGACAGTAGACCACAGAAATTCTAGGTGGCGAGCAGCCATCCGCGTAGCACAAGTGCATCCGCTAGCCCGCTGCTAAAGATGTCGGTCGCTATGTGATTAAATACTTTATTAGTCCAGCGAAGACGCGTGTCTGGTTTGCTGGAGGTGGTGGATCGACACGCTAGCGCACAACATTTGTTATTGTTCTCTCTGGATCACATATTTTTTGTGTTCGTTCTTTTCCGTGCTGTTTTTTTCCCCCCGATGCCCGACGAACCCACCAAACCAATCTCGAAGGTGGTGAGCGAGTACGAGCTGGCGGAGAAGGCGAGACTCCACAAGCAGGCGGCGCGGGAACGGAGCTGTGGTGCTTTGAGCTCTAGCTCGAGCTTGGCGGAACTGTTGCTACAGGGTTGGGCGATGCTGAGCACGATTTGCCCCGAACCTGGCTGCCACAACCCGCTCATGCGCGACAGGAAGGGAACCGAGGTGTGCGTCAGTTGCGACGGCGCAGGCAGCGGAAGAAAGCCCCAAGCGACCCCCGTGCAAGCAGCCGGAGACTTGCTAGGGGAGGCGGTGGCGGAGGAAGCTCAGGAGGACGAGGAAGACGAGGCAATGCTAGTCCAAGACGCGGGGCGGGTGTACGCGCAGCAGCGCATGTTGGAAATTTCCAGCAATGTCGCTGCTCCTGCACACGGCGGAGTAAGGCCGAAGGAAGCCGTCGTCGACCGGGCGCGCGTGAAGACTGAAACGCTTGACACCCTCTATAGAGCGCTTGACGTGTCGCAGCAGCGCCTCCGCGCCTGCTCGTGTGTATCTGGGGGGGTGGACGAGAGTGCCCGGGAAGCCGACCTGATCGTGAAGCTTGCCTTGGCTACCCAAGCGGTCTTTGATTTGCCGATTACGGTCCCCAAAGCTTGAAACTTGTTGTGATAAGTTGGATGCTGCTGCGAGTAGCCTGAGCCTGTTTGTTGTTGAAGGCGTAATCGTTTTCTCTCTACACGGATGGTGTGTGATTGGGTCCTTTGGCCATTGGTACGCAGCTGAGAATGCGGTTGTGGTAGTGTACTCGTTGACCACCATTGGTATGCAGCTGAGCACGTACACGGTAGTTGATTGAAGTTAGAGTGTCGTTCGAGACACGGTTCTGTGGCCGCCGTACGTTGATAGAAGATGATTTTCTCGTCTGTGAATAGTTCGCGTGGGTCTTGTTCTCCCGTTTTAGCACTGCAGTCCCGTTTGGGGGACAAACTACTTGGAATTCAAATGGTTTGCCCCCAAAACGGGACTGCGGTCCCAAAAGGGTTAAGCGTTAATAAGGCGCCGCAATCTGGAGATAAGACGCATCGTCTCATCTGTTGAGCCTTTATTTATTCCCGTTCCTTTTCAAGCTCGCCATTGCAGAGCGTACCTGGCATGTATATAGAGTACCAGGTATGTATTTTCGTGTCGACCCCACGCGAAACCTACAACCTGCTCGTCACGTTCGCTGGTGACAGAGCTTCCCAGAAAGGCTACTGTCTGCCGACATACGGCATCGAGTCTCGCTGGTAGTTCTGCCATTCAGCGGAGCAGCTGTCTTCGGTCATGCAGCTGCACTCCGCCGTGCCTTCCAGTTCCGCGAACAGCCCGTCCGGACACCGGATGCAGTCCGTTTCTGCCGCCGCTCCCGTTGTGTTTTGGTACGTGTTGACCGGACAGAGGGCACAGTCCTCCACTCCGCGGCCTTTTTCTTGGTCACGATAGGTCCCTTTCGGGCACTGTTACAAAGGAGGTGGGACAGATGGTAGCGTTGTTGCTGTAGGCTACTCGGCGATTCCATTCGGGGCGTGCTACAGCAACGATTTTAGGTTACTCGGAGATTTCATTCGGGGCTATTGTATGCCGTATATGTCGTCCATTGCTATTCTCAGCAACGACTTGATTTCCCTCTGTGGCCGAAGCATTCCTGTCATGTTTTGCATTGTGTCATATCATACTTTGTACCAGTGCACGTACTAATAGTGTTGTGTTATGCTACGACTTGTACCCGGTACCTCACAGGAATGCAGCGCTTTTTGACAGAAGTAAACAAACCTACCTGGTGCACTATCTGGCACAAGCACGTGGTAACTTCAAGGCAGTACGTTGCCGCTAGGGCCCCCCTTTTGCATGGTATGATAGCGGCGTCGCAGTGGATGGAGCATTCGGAGATCCCGTCATTTTTGGGCATGCCGAACCCGCTTAGGGTGGCTGTATGCGTGCATCAATGGTTGGGATTCACACACGAGATGGTCGACGACATCTATCTGGCAGATAGTTGTGTACGCTGGCCGGCTGTTTTTGACCTGAAAAAAATGGGGGCCGGATGAATAATCCGCCACTGCTGCCATCACGCCCGTAGTACGTAGCTATGGGCGGGATCCATTCGTTTACATTGATACACTCGTACCTCCGTGCACGACGAGATGGTGTCGTACGAAGTGCTTCGGAACGTGCCCGGTTCGCACTTGGACATGCTGCCGTCGGCGCACGAATACCCAGGTTGACATCGCAGAACCGCGATATTGCACCCGTCTCTGCACTCAAGCCTTGCCTGTTCGATCCGGACGGCAGTGCAGCAGTGGTGTTGGTGCTTTTAGAATATCGGACGCATTGCTTTTACAGTTTTTTCTTCGTGAGACAACAAAATTCGGAATCGCGCCACCACCAAACTACGTACGAGTACTCGTACCTGTGGTTAACTTTTGTTTTAGGATGCTGTACGAGTACTCGTACGTACAGTACTCATATCAATTTGTTTTTCAATGCGTTCTGGTGCCCTCATTGCGAATAAAACAAGTTTCAAGTACGACAATAGTTACTGTAGTAGGTCAGCAACCACACGACTCATATCAAACTATCTTCAAACTTGTGGGAGCTCTATTTTAATACCATATGTACCGATTCCGAAGTCTGTCTGACCTTTTCCGCGTAGTCGTTGATCCCAACGGACACATTCCGAGCGTAGAAACTATCGCACAGCCCGCTGCATGTGGTGTTTTGCGGCGAGCCCGCGAAAAAATGGGAGCAACCAAGCTGGCAAAAGCTATGGAACGGAAGAGGGAACGGCGCCTTCGCCAGAGGATACGTCGCGTTTAGCTCGTCCGCGGGTCGAGTTGGTCCTACCAAGCGCTGAGTATCCCACACGCTCCAGGTTTGGCCGTTCAGTGCTGCTGCGGCTGCTACCTCTTGCGTGGTATTGCCTGCGCAGTCGAGTTTGCATTGCTCCAAGGTCGCTGCGACGAAGACGGTGGGCTTGATCACCGCCGTCCACACTTGCCACACGAAGACCAATGATATCCCGGTAGGGAGCAAGCCTATCTTCATGTCAGCAGATCGTCCTGTTTCTTCTTTGGTGGCGTGCAACAGACTTCACGAGGCCGAGAGAGTCAGGCACCCCGTGCTCGTATCCAGTTTTTTTCATTTGTTTGTAACTCTTTTCAATGATAACCTGCGGAGACGGAGGACAAAGATCATGTATTATTGTCGTCGGAAGAGTTATGCCTCGTATCCCACGCTTTGTTAGGCGTGTACGTACGAGGATTCGGAGTCTCGTTCGGATGTGGGTTTTAGCAAACACGGTTTCGAAATGTTTTTTAACGAGGAAGGCGTGTGCGGTGTGCCACGCACATTCAGACTTTTTGTTACCCCGTATCCGGCCTTGCCCTATCCGCCATATCTTTGGTATCTTTGTATCTTTTGCTTGTATCATACGACGATCTGAGCGTGCAGAAGATTTTATTTTTTTCGATTATATTTGGGCTTCTTCGTATTTCTGGGTGTATCTTTGGATCTCTTTGGGTTTATCTTTGGCATCTTTGGTATATTTGGTGTATTGTTCGTTTCAGGTGACGATAAAACTTGTTTCAGGTTTCAGGTGATGATAAGGATTTTCATTTGAAGCATGCAATACGTGCGTATATACCTTACATATTTCCTCGCTACGTATGAACACACCCGCGCATACAACTACTTACTACACCAACCAGGTACGTCTCTAGATACACAATGTCAAGATCGCTGTTGCTGTCAAGAAGATACTCTACACTAATCAGCGTAGAGGGGGGACCCCACGGCGGGGGCAACCTGCCATCGGTATTTACACCGTTTGGGACGGCGTCCGTAGCGGCGAGCCATGTTGGAGTACGCGAAGTCCGAACACAGAGCGGCACATGCAGCCAGCAATGAATGGGCCGATTTCCCAGAAGGGATAATCGAGGATGAAACGCATCGGTGATCAATAATATTGCGTGTGAGGCATGTAAGGTATCCAGCGCGGGCATTAGTCCAAATTCGTCGCGCAGCGGGTGCGTTACCACGGTGAATCCGATCCATCAAAACTAAGTTTTCTTGTCGGATGTTCAGTATTATAGGTGTGTACTGCTGCTGTAATATCCCAAGGCCAAAAACAAACGGAAGTCTGCCCGCGTCCGCTCGTACGCATTCATAGAGCTTGAAGAGAGAACAAAAAGGCGTCAATCATGCACCGTTTGCGGCTGCTGATGAGGAATCTCGACCAAACAAACTGGCCGGTAGTACGTACTAGACAGTCCTAGGATATTAAGAAGACTAACGAGCAGAACGTGCCGAAGAAGCCAAGCAGACATCAAAGATGAAGATGTGTACAGTAATGATGGTCTGTCACCAAAAACGAGCACCAGCTATGGGCGTACGGCCGACGCAACCCGCACTACTACCAAAACTTGGTAGTACGTTTTATTGTAGTTACTGTTACAGCAAACGACCAGGTCACGGGCAATATATGTATATACAGTAGTTTCAAAAATGAAAAATTCCGTCCATCGCATCGCTGAAATGCCATCATTACGGAGAGGTATTATGCAGCATACCGGCACCCCTCGGGGGGGGGCGCGGGTAGAGCGGGGTTAGGGGTGGGTAAATAGACGGACGCGGCCAGCTATGATATATATATAGGCAGGCAATAAGTGGCGGTGAGCACAACGCACAAACTATTATAAACGTGAACACCCGCAGACGTTATGAACTGAGCCAAAACCGGGAATGCTGTGCCCAAATTCGATGCGACTACGTATAACAAGTTCCACTGTGTTTTTGCCACGGATCCCGGAGGACCTGCGTAGCGCAATCACTGCTAAACGAATGCATGATAGATGTGCTGAATGGTGCATCAAGGCCAAGACCGATGTTCAGCAGTAATGGCAATTTGAATGGCATGCCACATCAACAAGCCAATTCATTCGGATTCGGATGTTCAAACCGCACGTGCGAAAACAAAGTCCTTTCGCCACCATAGCCTCGACCAGTGTAACAAAGGCGACGAAGGAGCCCAAAAACATCTACCAGGTACTTTGCACTGGTATACTACTAATAGCGGATACCCGACTACACGGGTTCAACAAGACGAGGACACGAACTCTGCCGGAGGCCTGATGAAGTATGAGGCATGCATGATTTCAACCACTCTAAGGGTCAGGTCCAACGGCGAGCCATGTATCCTGCATCGAAGTACAAACAAGGGACAAACGTGACAAGGCGAGGGTGACGCTCGTTGAAATTACAACGTCGTAGGAGACACAGACACACTGATGTGCACTTTGTTGACCTTGTAGATTACGAGGATGGCCTCTGGTGTCGAGTTACGCTACCCTCTACCTTGCCCATGACCGCTGCTACTACCCTCTGAATCCAACCGTCAAATTCCGCCGCAAGTTCCAGCACCCACGGCCTCATCTGTTCCGCAAAGGGCATGAAGTACGCGTCTGGCAGCAACCCAGGAACTAGCTGCTTATCGCTCACGCTAACGTAACGTTTTTGCTGCATTATCTGCTGCACTGTCCTTGGTTTCAGCGGTGCCCTCACAGCTAGGCTCAACCTCCTCCGTATGCCCTTTTTCGTTTTTGTTTTTCTTCTGCCGCCGCCCTGATTTCCTTCAGAACCTTTAGAATCCGGCGACTCCTCTTCACGGTTCCCCTGGCTTTGTGTCTCGTCCTTGTTCGATTCATCGTCGGATCCGCTTTCTTCGTCAGCGTCACTTTCGATGTCCTTTTGGCCGCCTTGACCTTCGTCATCCCTCGTATCGTCCCCTGCGGCAATTTTCGCAGCCCGCTCAGTTTCTTCCACAACTGCGGCCCGCATCGTATCAGGGTTGGGGGGCGTCAGCTCCGGCCGAAGCACGCGAACAATCAAGTACATCGTGGAAGCGAGAACTTGGCAGTTGTGCGTCAAGAGCGACGGTTTGAGACTACTCGACGGGACGAGTCCCGACTCTCGCGGATACAGCAAGATCCACGGAATCAACACCCGCACCATGAGGTAGTTGGTGAGCACCATCTCCACCAGAGACGTGTCAAGCCACTGGCCGCTAGCATCGTGGCGGTAGGTCGGGCGCAGCTTTCCGGGAAGTCTGTCGCGCCCGTGCAGTACGGCTGTCCGCAAATCATTCAACCGGGCGACTATGGCAGCGTTTCCAGGCTTCTCCGCCACACCACCTTTTCCCAGGCTTGGGCCAGCATGAACAAGCCACCCTAGGTGGTGCGTCTCCAAGAACCCTTCGGGGCGGCCTTGGGCGTCCGCCAGCAGTTCCGCCCCCAGCTCGCCGCTAGGGTGTAGGGCGTAGATCGTGTCCTCCAAGGTATCAGGAGGGTCCGTGATTGCGGCAAGATTGCGCACCGCACCAAGCTCATCGAAGGAAAGAACTCTGGCCTCTTCGTCAAAAAAGAACCCTTTTGGGAAGTAGTTGCCGTCACCCGCAAGGTAGCTGAAGAACGTCATGATATCGGACGGTGGCATTTCCTGAGTCAGGCCGCACAGTACCCCCTTCGCATGCACTTTCAGTCGTGTCAGGGTCAGCGCCAGGTTGTCGTGGTTGGCGCCCCGAGCCACTTGCTTGAGCAAGGCGCTCACGAAGCCCGCCCCCCCGCTGCCGGCACCTTGAGCGTTGCTCCCGAAACCTTCCCTTTTGTTGTCTAGACGGCTGAGCCTGAAGTTGAGTGTGTTGCTCTTGAGCAAGGAGTTCCCGACCGGAACGCGGGTGGCTTTGAGCAGCCACGTCTGGCATCGATCGAAGTATATCGTCAGGGTGGCATTCCAGTCTTGAGTATCGCGGTCCTTCGATCTGCCAGGAAAGGCCGGTGGGATACAGTACATCAACACGAGCGATTGTCAAGCAGGGTAGACGGCAAACGAACCCGTCTTGCTAGGAGTACTGATCGTCAGCGATCACAGGAAACTTTGTCACGCAAAAGTCGGAACCCATCGAGAGGCTACGGTCGATGGATCGAGGGAGCAGGTGCAAGTGCCTCCGTGAGGTTGTCTCGTAAAAAAAACCGTCAGGAACTATGAACCCACGCAATCACCGGCGAAGAATACGTGTATATCAGCATAGAAAACGTATGCAAAAACCTGGATCCAAGGCTATTAGTAGCACGAGCATATGCGGTAGCTGCCGTACGAGACTGTGTGATAGTTGATGCCACAGCCAGTCCCAGTAAAGTCGGTTTGTAGTCTGCAACCCGATCGCTAGGGGCTGCATCTCAGGCGGGAGCATCGACACGGCCTTTCCGGGTGAAACGGCATGCATAACAGCCCACCCTATAGATATAGGTGCTAGCGAGGGGGGGTCATCCGGGATTATGGTTCTTTGGGCACTGAGCCTTAAAAGGCAGGCGTTTCACTTTGCAGAGCTTTGCTGTGATTTAGCGCGAGTCTGAGAAAAACACTCGAAAACCCTCGACACGGAACGATACACTGCCATGTGTTACAATCGTGGCCTGTGACATGCAGCTAGGCACGAGGTACTATATAGGCTCGTGTATCTATGGTCCTGCAGCATAGGGACTGCGTACGTCTACACTAGAGTATCCTCCACTGCCACGTATCTGGGGGAAACGCGCGTTTTCCCTAGAATGAGTTGGTACCGAGGGAAGAACTCCCCCCTAAACTTTACCTTTTACCAATTTCCCCCCTACAAAGATGGGGGCAGTAGTACCGGGGCCAAGCCCTTTGGGACTTGACAGGGGGAACACGACCACAAAAAAAGACGGTTACAGCACCGACCGCCACTGCTTAGTCGCTCGACGGTATGTTTTAATAGCGGAGCACTCCGTACAACAAGAACGCAAGGAGCTGTACGACGCGGGGGTAGCATGATACTGCTTGCTTGCTGCGCGCACACACTTTTCACAGGCGGCTAAGCCCCCGCCCGTCAAAGACGAAGCCGGCATGCACACGTACAACGTTCGGATGGATAATTTGCAGGTTCTAAAGCTACACGGGAAGGGCATCCAACCGCACAATACGCACGGAGGGGCCTGTCTATGCAATTTTGGCAACGAAGCACAGCATTGACAACACGCACACAGCTTGCGAATGCAGCAGGTAGGTGCAGGTAGGTGCAGGCACGGCGTGGTGAAGTTCTGAAAATATCAAAAGTCTTCGAATGTAAGCTACTGCTGTAGCTACCGACGAGTTTGGGCGTGGAAGCTGGCGGACTGCGCACAAAAAAACAGAATTCAACCTGGCTCGCCATTCTTCCCGTGCCGCGAGTAAAAGTCTACCAGAGACTTTGCAGGAGGCTCGTACTGCTGTATTATTTTTACGATAAACACGTTAACGAGATATGTTAAAAAGGACCCTTGGAGTCACTTCAGAAAACGAAGCCCCCGGGGGGGCGTTAGCGAATGGCGCCCCCACTAGGCTGAAGCGCGCCCCCCCAACGAAAGTAAGAACAATGATACCTCGCGCGATGACGGCAACCCTAGGATACTACATGGTACTGTAGATTTCCCTCTCGATTACCTACAGCATTTGCTGCAGTGGTCGGTGCACTACTGCTGGAGTTTCGCCGGTGTTCGGTCGTCGCCCAATATAGAGGCGTGTTTGTGTTTTCAATAAGCGTGACCTCTCCGAGCATTTTTTTGGGGCACATTAAGCCGAAGCGGCTCCGAACTAAAAAAATATGAAGCGCAATCTCCAGTGCGCAACGACGGCGCTCGTAGTATACTAGACCTGCCTGTGGGCTGCCTACGGCATCTACTACCGCGATGAGTGTAGCAGTGCCGCCGGCCATCACTCCTCGCCCGATATACCGACGTATTAGCGTTCCCAAAAATCGTGATCTCTCCAAGCATTTCTTGGGGGCGCTTTAAGCTAAAAGAACCTCTGAATCTAGAAATTGTGATTCAGGCTACCAGGCAGGATGGCAGCGAGTGTAGGATACTAGACCTGCCTGACGGTTGTCATTCGGCATCATATTCAGCTAGAGCGCCCCCGAAAACAGGAAATCTACAGCGGGCGACAACGACGACCGTAGGATGTTATACCTGAATGTGGGTTGTCTACATCATCTACTGCCGCGGTGGGTGCAGTAGGTCCCCGGTCATCGGTCCTCACCCGATATACAGACGTGTTCATTCGCAGTACTCGTGATCTCTTTGAAACATGTGTGCGATCACGAGCAAACGTAAGAGGTCCTTGATGCTGAGAGTCTACCGGGCCACCAGATACTACAGCCATTGACCTGGTTTGCTCGGCGTTCATGATGTGCGCGATAACTATTGTACTTGCACCAGTTGCAGCGTCAGTCACGTACGTATTGCCTGTTTTCGGAGGCATTTTAGTTTAACGCGCCCCCCAAAAAGGCTTGGAGAGAGAATTATCACTATTGAGAACACGAACACGTCCGTATACCGGGCGACCAGCGATGGCCGGCGGGACTGCTGCACCCACCGCGGTATATGGTAGATGCCGTAGACAAGGCTCAGGCAGGTCAAGTTTCCTACGTGGGCCGTCATCACGCGGTATTATGGTTCTTATTTTCGGGGGCATTTCAGTTCCGGACACGCTTTAAGCTAAAGCGCCCCTGGAGACGCATTAAACTACAGCACCCCCGGGAGCGTCGTCAACTAAAGTGCCCTCAGGGCCGGTCCTAACGGGGGCAAAATACACGAAAAAAAAACGAAGAGCAGAACGAAAGAGCACGTGAGTTTTATTGGTCAAATTAAAAAAATTAGAAGTAGAGATCCCGATGCCTCCGTTTTCACATTTCGTTTTTTTTTAAATCCCAGAGGACTTAAAAAAAACGAAATGGGTGCCAAATAAACGAAATATGGGATACCCAGGGTCGAAGCGGATACATAGGAGGAGCTCGAAGCGTTGGGATGAAGTTCCGATAAAGTTTCTACGACCGGTTGGCAAGCGCACGATGGCCGAGGTAGTGCATATGGCTGCCACGCGGCTTGTCTGCTGACGGCGCGAGCACATATGGGTAGGGAATCACCATGGGGTGCCCTCACAAGAAACCTTGGGATCGCGAAGTGGCTGTGGCGGTATATTTTTCGACATGAGTCCCACTCAATATTCAAACGTCTGCCATCGAACAGCGATGGCCGATACATAAGTTCTAGAGCACTCCGTAGGGAGCGGGTTGAACACAAGCACCGCCTGTTGTGGAGGGTGCCTCACGTGTGCGAGTTGAGTCTATTCACCGTCGCTGTCGAGCGCTATCGCCGGGAATCACGTGCTGTGGAGGTTGAGTCATTCCGAAAAATTGCACCGCGTAAAACCTCGACGCGGCTTCTTCTTTTTGTTTCGTTTTTGTTTTTGTTTTTTTTTCTCGTTAGTAGGGCTCAACCTGCTGCTTTTTGCGAAAAACGAATGTTCGTTTTATTTCGTTTTTTTTCATTTTTTTTGCCCTCGTTAAGACCAGCCCTCAGGGGCACTTTATCATCTCCCTCGTCACCCTGATATATTAATACGCGGTCTTGGCGCGCGTGGCATGCCCTTACCGTAATTTCCTCTGCATGAGCTGTCTCTTCGGCCGAACAAAGAACACAATGATGATTAGCGTTGCAGCTCTCCACAAAGATTTCCCTTTCAGAATTCTATCCGGATCAGGGTCGTCGACGCCTTCCGCAGTCCATCGCCACCTTGGAAGGCGGTGTTGTTTGCCTCCCGCTATCGACTCCAGCTGTGCCAGGAGTGCTGCTCTTTCCTTTTTTCGTGCAATATCAGCAAGTTTCTTCTCAGCGTCTGCTTCTTCGGTGGAAGCGTTATCCCGCGCGCCGGTCTTCTTCATGTCGGACTCCTTGCCCACTTTGGCCGGCTGTTGTTGCTCTTCGAGGTCTTCAAACAAGGAATTTACGTCCGAGTCAAGGTCGAGCAGCTGTTGGTGCATCGCAAGATCCAGAGTATCAACGTAGTCTTTGTTTGTGTTGAATAAACTGTTGTTGCCGAGAGAGTTGTCCATCGTTGGCATTTCCTCCTCGTCCTGCAGTCCAACTCCCTCCGGTTGTTGTTGTGTGGCCGCACCGAGATTGCGCCTCGCTTCGCCCTGGTTCCACCCGTCACCATCATCACAACCACTCTTGTGCACGTTTTGAAGATCTTGCGACCCCATGACAGACCCTTCGCGCGTAAGAGTAGTAGTTGCAGTAGATGGAGCAAGACCGATTCCACCCCGGTCCGAAAGAGATGCGTCCACATTTTTATCTCGCTCATGCCTAAGGCTTGCCTGCTCACCGCGGTATCCATACGGGAGGAGCTCGGCGATTTCGGTCAGTTTGTCGATGAGCGCCTTGACACTAGGGTCGAGCCCTTTCGATTCTACCGTGCTCTTCTCTCCCAATGTGGTGCCGGTCCGCTGCTGTTGTTGTTGTTGTTGTTGTTGTTGTTGTTGTTGTTGTTGTTGTTGTTGTTGTTGTTGTTGTTGTTGTTGTTGTTGTTGTTGTTGTTGTTGTTGCTGCTGATGCTGCTGCTGTTGTTGGTGTTGTTGAAGCAGCTGTCGACGAAGCTCAACCGATCGGCGAAGTGTCTTCAAAGCGATGAATCGCTGCGCCTTGTTCCTGATCAGAGCGTTGTCAATCTGACTGCGCTGGAGGCGCCGGAGCATAAACGCGTGCTGCACTGACGCCACAGCTGGCGACGGCGCCGAGTCTCCCACTGCTTCTCCCACTGCCTCTCGATACATGGTTCGTGATGGTATGACAGGTAGGGAAGCGACCCTGGCTTCCACATACACCCGTTATTCGTTTCTCTCTGTATTTACTATTATTGTACGGTCAGGGCATATACGGCCGGTTACTCTTGTCTCTTTTTTGAGGCTCAAGTTGTGTCGGTATCCTCGGGTCCCCTGCTTCGCGCTCCGAGGTGGTGAGCCGTAGTACTCTTGAGGAGTGACATGCGGAAGAATATGGGGAGACCGGTGTCAATTTTGCATCCTTGCTGTGTCACACGACTCGCCGATCGCCGATGGAGACTTGTGGGCTTTACGATCTACGATAGATAGAATCTACGATTTAAAATTTAAAATGACGAGATTTCACCGATTTTTCATCATTTTGCGCTATGTTTCATCATTTTCCCTTTTTTTTTTAATAATAAAATACTTGGTGAACAAACTCGCAGAGCCAACAGCAGTAAAGCTTGAACAAGGTATGCAACACCCGCCGGTGCTTATTTTTGCGGCGAACACACGAACACACCATCAGAAGCGACACGGAGCGGGACGCTTGACGAAATTTCATCGCCGGCCACACCGATTGCTGTCCTGAACGCTCCTCTAGGTCGCTACGGTTGGAGCTTGGCTCGTTCGACCCCGCCGAAGAATCCCGGTTGAAGGGCTTTCACACCACATCGACCCGCGCCGAATCGTCTAGACTTGCAGAGGGTCTCTAATACAGGAAGGCCCTGCAATTTTCTATCGGGATCCTCGCTTCTGGTGAGTGTCTCAACCGTCTCAACCCCTTCGTCGATGGCTGCCTGACTTCGCTTCCCGTGCTCTGACGCTCCCCCACGGGTTAGCTGATCTCTTGTCGGTGGCTATGCCTCGGCCGATCTTGCTCGTCCGGTTTCTCGGATTGCCTGGCTCCTCGAGGTAATAAACCCACGGCCAATAAAATAGGGCCAATTTTCTAATTTGCATCATATTCATATCATAGCATGAGCCGTCGCCGTGCATGGCCTTTGCCCCATGTCTCCTACTGATACTTCCTGATACCTCGTCCGTTCTGTCCAACCCAGGCGTGCGCGGTTCGGAGGACTTCGGGGAGCCCAGTTGTTGAGATGAGCCCCAGGCCCGATACTCACGACTCTAACAGCTCTACGTCTGTGGTGGTCGCCGCACCTAGCCCTCAGAAGCCAGCAGAGCGGGTCGTGGCTGGCGTCGCCATGAGGGGGGATGCTGCGGTAGCTGCGGTCGTGGTGGTGGCGGTGGAGAACCCGTACCTCGCTGGGCTAGGAAAGAAGACCAGGGGCTTGAAGAAAAAGCTGGAGAAGATCAAGAAGACGGAGAGCCTCAGTGCATCGGGAAAGGTATGCACGAATGCAACATGCAGCAAGCAGTACCAGTATTAATAGTAGATGGAGCAAGCATTACCAGTACTGATAATAGACTGCCCTCTATTTAGATATGCGTGGCGGGTTTGGGTGATACGGGTTCGTTTTGCAAGCGAGCAGTGTTGACAATTTTGGTCTCTCTAAATACCAGGTATTAATAGTGCTGTACGAGTACGTACGTATATAGGCCGAGGTCAGAGTTGTACTGATACCTGATACAGGTACGTGCGAGTACTGCTCTATTACGTGTAATAGTTGGAAATTGGAAATTTGAATTATCGTTGAATGCTACGTACTGCTGTTGTTAGTATCACGTATCTGAGTACATACGAGTACCAGGATATTTGGTCCCCTTTGCTGTACAGCAAGTAGTAGTACCTGATTTTAATGTTGCGTACGAACGCAAGATTGAAGTATACCAGGTACTGACTTGGTACGTACCTGCTAGGTTTCGAATGTCTCGCGAGAGCGATTCCTACCTCTACCCGTTGTACGCTTTTCTTTGTAGTATGTACGTACCTGGTTCCCGGTCAGAAGATGTACAAGGTACATACCAGGCATGAGCTGAGAGGACGGAAACATTTACCAATATGATTTACTCTTACCTCTATGATACAAATACGAAACTACGGTTGACTTGCCTCTGCCGCCGCGTACCAATGCAGTAGGCAGCATACCCGACACGTGTTTCATGCTTCTCGTACTCAGACTGCCGACTCCAAACATTTTCATTCGTACGACACGCCCATCAACGCCTTGCGGCCTAGAGTACGCCCGACATACTCGCCCCCCCCCCCCTCCCCGTTCCCGGCCCCGCCCCACCACCTCCCGCAATCCCTCCGTTCGTCGCCACTCCCTCGATGCAGCACCTGAACGAAGAGCAGTTGAAGCTCCTCGAGACAAAGCCGCTGCTCGAATTCGCACTGGCAGAGCACGAGCGGGTTCGCGTGGCCATGGAGACGATCGCCAAGGGCTTGAAGGACCAGCACGCGGCGGAGCTAGCGGCGGAACAAGCGGGGCTAGCTAGGCTCGCGTCGCTCCCGCCACCGGCGGCATTGGCACCACCCGCGGCGCCACCGTCGCCAACCTCACCACCTCCCTCCTTACCGACCGCCCTGTCCATCGCCGCTCCCGACAAGGGCCAGCCTGCCGCGCTCTCCATCCCGGCCGCCGAACCCGGCGCGCTCGCCTTGGAGGTGGACGCGCAGGACTCGCCGCCCGAAGCAAACCCCACGATCACAGGAGCGGCAACAGCGGAAGCTGATGAAGCAGCAGTAGCGGCGGCAGCGGCAGCGGCGATGGAGGCGGTGGCGGCTCTGAGCACAAGGACCGTCGGTATCTCGACCGAGACTCCTTTTACAGAGGAGCTCGGGGCGCAGACGGAGCTGTCGGGGCCGCCCCCTCCCGCCGGGCTCGACCCGGAAGAGGTGTCCGCGGCTGTGTCGGCGGCGGCTGCGTTGGCCTTGGAGGAGAAGGAGAAGGCGGCTGAGGAGGCGGAAGCGAGGGGGGTGGCGGCGGGGCGAGCGGAGGCGGCGGCGGGATTGTCGAAAATTCTGCGGCTGCTGCATGTGGCAAGCCGGTTCGAGGCGAAGGGAGAGCGTCTGCCGACCGCGGTGGACTTCTTTTCTAAGGTGGGGTGGGTGGCGCCGAGGGATGGATGGCTCGGAGTGAGGCTTGCCTGCGGTGTCTTAAGATGGCTTGATGTATTTTGCGATGGTTCGGTGTACCTTGAGGTGGCTTGATGTTTCTTAAGGTGGCTTCATGCGTCGTGAGGTTGCTTGGGGTGTCTTCATGCGTCTTGGGGTGGCTTCATGTCCCTCGATGTGGTGGCTTCGGGTGACTCGATGTGCTTTCAGGTGGCTTGAAGTGGCTGAGGGCGTGCCTTCACTCCCTCCAAGGAGCATGGGAACGAACGGAACGGGACGAGGCTACTCGTGGTCATTCATTCCGTTCCTATCTAGAAAAACGTGTTTGAGTCCATGCAGAATCCTGGGCCTCGCCAGCCGAATCGGCACGAACGGTATCTTTTGCACATGCCACCGCGAATTGGTGTTCACATCCGTCTTCGGCGGTGTCCATCTACATCAAATAATCTGCTGATTGTTCCCGTTCGGTCGGGCCGTTCGTTCCTCCCAAACAAGATAAAGGGGTACAACACTTCTTCTTCCTCTTCCTAGATACACTGTTTTTTCGGGCTGCACTGAATTAATTCGTTTCCCACAACCAATCAGCACCAATTCGTGCGGCAAATAATATCCCATTCGGTTCGTTCCAATGCTCTCCGAGGGGGGTTAACCCTTTAAGACTGCAATCCCGTTTTGGGGACAAACTACTTAGAATTTGAATGGTGTGTCCCCAAAATGGAACTTCAGTCCTGAAAGGGTTGAGACACACCCTGATTGCCATCGCAAAATCGGCCTTTGAGTTGGTTTTATCCTGGAGGCTTGCTGACATTTCGTTTTATCTCCTTGTTCCCAGGTATTTCCATACGTAACGTCCAGATACCGGCTCGCACGTGGTGGTTTGGTGTGCTACTGTGTGGCGGAGAAAGACGGGCGTATGAATATACTTTGCTTCAACAGCGGTTTAGCGTGAGAGTCCACTACTCGTATTCATAACAACTGTCGTTGCAGCGGTACGCTTGTTGACGAGTAACGTTGAGAGACGTTCGGTGTGGGGTATGCAGCCGACCCAGCCAGATTTGGGCAGAGGGTGGCGAGACCTTTCGGTCACGCTAGCCCCATGCTGCTTCAGGAACTTAGTTGTCTTGTGCTTTCGACCGCGATTTGTGAATAGCGCAGTGTGTAGAGGAAAGACCATCGAAACTTGTTCCTGGAGCGGTGGAAAAGCACACGCCGATAGGCTACCAATTATCCCACCACCATTGCTATGCCTTTGCGATCGTACTACTGTCTTGGAGAACTAATTTGCTAACGATAGGCCGACTCGTTTGGTTCACTCCAATTGTACGACTGATTTTCTTCGTCTTCCGGGCGCTCTGGGCACCGCCTCTCCCTCTTGCGGCTATTAACAATGTTGCTGACAGGTTCTCCTGGGCAAGACGGTCCCGCCCGACGAGGCGGACTTCGACGGCTGCCTAGAGCAGAGCGTGGAGCGGGCGGCGCTGTACCTGGACCCCTCTAACAGCGCGAGAGAGGTCGCTCCCGGGGTGAATTTCGAGAAGCTGAACGAGATCGTCGCAGCCCTGAGGGAACAAATCATCGGCGGCCCCACTGCCACCGAAGGCCCCGTCTTCAACTTCTTCGCCGACGCTTCTGCGGGGAGACCCGACGACCGCACCTCCACCACATCTCGAGAAACCCCTCTTCCGCCTCCCAACGGCACCTTCAAACCTCAGCGATCAGTGCCGGCGCCCGCGGCCCGGGCCCAGGCGGGCGGAGAAGCCGCGAGATACCAGCCGCCCCCACCGAAGACACCGCCGCCCGTCCGTGAGCACAGCGAGCAGGCGTCGATGGTCCTTCCGCTCCCGGGGTCTCTTGTGACCCCGGTCCGACCGGCGGTAAGTGTAGATGCGGCGCTTCCGGCGCCGCAGCAGCTGCAACTGCAGCCGCAGCCCCAGCCGCAACCGCCGCCGCCGCCACAGCAGCAGCAGCAGCAGCAGCAGCTCCTGTTGATGGCCGGGCACACCGTAGGCGGCGAGACGAGCACGCGATCGCCGACGCCCGGACAGCTCGGGCGGCAGGCCTCGCAGATGGAGGAGGGAAATTTGCCGCCGGTGATGAACAGGAACCAGCCTACACCTCCGCTGCCGCTCGCCCACCCCGTGGACCAAGCGAACCTCCATAAGCGGGAGAGGCGGCCGAAGCCAAGCCCCAGGGGACCTGTGCGGTCGTACGCTCCGCCGCCGCCTGGAAGCCACTACGCTCCTCAACCGCGGCATGCCGGGATTCGCCACCCGCAGCAGGTGCGATCCCCATTTCCCCCGCAGACTACGCCGCCGCTGACGCCGGTGGGAATGGGGGGGGGGATCGGGGTCCCGATTCTCTCGCCGAGCCCTCCTCCTTTGGCAGGGGCCGGCCCGCCCGCGGGATCGTCGAACGTGGGCTATGGTAATGGTTGGGGTTATGGGCAGCAGCAGCAGCAGCAGCAGCCCCTCCAGCAGCAGCAGCCCATCCAACAACAGCCTCTTCAACAGCAGCAGCAGCAGCTGCTGCCTCTCCAGCAGCAGCAACCTCTTCAGCAGCCTCTGCATCAGCCTCTCCAGCAGCAGCAGCAGCAGCAGCAACAACAGCAGCAACAGCAGCAGCAGCAGCAGCAGCAGCAGCAGCAACTTGCGTACAGGCCTCCGATGCACCCGACCCCGGCGGCGCCCAGGCACCCCGAGCAGTCCGCTGTGGGAGCGTCATGGGCGGCGGACTCGTCACCCTCGATGTATCCGGTGGCTGTTGCTCCCGACATTCGCCTCGAAAACGGTGGCAGCGGCGGCGGCGGCAGTGCCTCTGGGCAAGCGGGCGCTTCCTCGATCCAAGACGATTTGTCGCCGGGTGGCTTCACTCTGACACCGCAGCAGCTGGTCCAGAGTACGCACCACATCTCGTCGGCGAACGGCCCTTCGAACGGTGGGGCGATGTCGCAGCCGGCAAACTTGGGCGCGCCAACGCACTGGACCGGCGTTTCTTCGGGGTCTACGCCCCCCCCCCCGCCTCCCCCCCCTGCTCCCCAGGCGGTACCGCCTGCGCTAGGCCTGGAGCGAGGGATGACCAGCCCTTGGCAAGGAGCTCCTGGCGATGCTGGAGGCGGTGCACCACCGGTTATGGCTGACAGTGCGGTGGAGGCAGGGGCGGGGGTGTTGATGGGGAGCGCCGGAGTGACGCTTCCGATTGAGGCCGGGAGTGTGGCGATGCAGGGACTTGTCGCGGGGGCTGAGAGAAGCATTCAAGGGCAGCAGCAGCACCTGACGCCGGCGCAAATTGTCCCGCCCGTGGCAGAAGCCTCTGTTGTACAGGTGAGGGATAGGAGCTAGATTTCCGCGGTGTCTTGTGCTTGCGCTGGAGTTGTGGATCCCTTCCGTCCCCCGCGGCCGCGTAATTGGATGCGTTAGCTGTGATCGTGGTGTAGTCTTTCGTGTTGGGCTTCGGCCATTCTCTGCCTATTTGCGGCGCAGGACCTGTGGATGCACCCTGATAGTGATTATTTCCGGGGTTCTTGGCCGTGGTGCCTAAAGTCGACCACCCGGGCCGAACCCTAACCCTAGCCAGAACCCGAACGCTATGGGGTGACCAGTGCCTGGATGCTGTGGCTTGTGAAATCCCTAGGTTGGTCCAGCCGGCTTGGATGCTGTGCTTGAAAAGGCTCTAGGCTGATTTGGCCGGCTCGGGATGCTGTGGTTTGAAAAAACTCTAGGTTGGTTGGGCCGCTTACAAAACACCCCTTAGCCAATCAGAGTGCGTAAATTTGCTTACCTTGAGAAGAGTCACTATCTGGGGGCAACCACTCATGCGGCGGAGGGTGGACTCTGTCGAAATGTTGAAAAACGCGCATTGTGTCGTCGAAATTTAGGGTTGTGTCTACTGACTTCGCGTCATCGTGGGTTTTTTAGCATGCTGTTGCGCATCTCTGTCCGCGACAAACAGACACGACCACGTTTTGCAGCACCTCGTGATAACCATCTTGCCAAATCTCATCTCGCGACATTTTCTCAGGCCTCTGTTCCGGCGGCTCAGACACCAGCCGAAGACACCCCCAGCGCGGCAACCATCAAACCGGAGGTTTTGCCGACCTCCGACGCATTAGCCGGGACCGTTACTACAAGAGCACGGAGCGGTCTAAGCCGAGGGCGTGGACCGAGCTCGCGGGCGCGGGGGGGCAGGAGGGGGGAGGTTCGGAATGGCGATCGAGCGGCAGCACCACACGACGACACGGGCAAGGACAGCGATGACAAGCCCCGCACTTTCCAGAAGCCCAGACCCTCCGACGGCGGCGTCGAGGCGGTGACCGTCGCAGCATCGACGGAGCAGCGAGCTCCGGCGGTGCAGGATCAGATGCAGAGTCATGACACAACACAGCGCGGGGGGAGAGGGCAGCGGCGTCCGCGGGAGCAACCGCGCGGGCAGCCCTACCAAAGGCAGGACCAGCCGGCCCGGGCACAGCAGGAGGAGCGGCTAAGCCAGGCCTCGGCGCAGCCGCCGTTGACAGGACAAGAGTTTTCCTCTCCGTCGCAGGCTGTGCGAGCCAACGGGCAGCGCGACAGACGCGCTCCTGCGCCGCTGTTAAAGGCAAGGCCTAACCTTAAGTCCAGCGCTCCCTCCGCGGCGAAGAATGGTTGGTCCGGCGGCGGAGGTTCAGTAGCCCAGTCGGCGTCGCCGCCGACCGCCGCCGACCCCCCCGTGTCCACGAGCTGGGCGGATGAGGAGCCTTCCCCAAGGACCCAGCCTACACCGCCACCACAGCAGCAGCAGCAGCGCGGGGGGGGTGGTATTTCGCGGAATCGCCACCCATCACAGCAGAAGGCCCCGCAGGCGGAAGGGCAACGCATAGCCGACACGAGAGGTCTCCGGCAGGGGCAAGGAGGGTATGGGTCGGCGCCCTCTCACGAGGCCGGTATCTCGCGCGGCGACTCCCAGCTAGGCTCGAGAGGCACCCAGAGGCACTACCAAGGGCGCGGCAATGTGACTAGTGGCGGTGGCGGCGGTGGTAGCAGCGGCGGCGGCGGTGGTGGGGTAGCGGGTGCCAAGCCGCGGAGGCAGGCGCAGGTTTCCGTCAGAGGTCAGAACGGGCCGATCTCGGGCGGAGGGTTTGCGGACGGGCCCAACCGATCGGACTACGGCGAGGCGAGGTCCTCGGCTCCGGCGCAAGGCAACATGCGCCTCGGCAACGGGAACGGCAACCTCGGTGGTGGTGGTGGTGGTGCCTCGCAGGGAGCGGGGCCGCGCAAGGGAAGGCCCGCCCCGTCTACCCGTCGCAGGAACGGAGGGGCGGGAGGTAGCGGTGGAAGCGGCGCTCGGGTGCCCCAGCAGCAGCAGCAGCAGCAGGGTGCCCCTCAGCGTGCCTCGTAGGGTAGTTCCATGGGCGAAGCGCTATGGCCGGCAGTGTAGCAACGATGAAGTACATCGAGTTGGCGTAGAGGCAATCGGATCCACGTGACTGTGCACGGTGGTGGCGGTGGTGGAGATGGCGGTGCAGGCTGCCCTGCCTTTTCTTTCCTCGTCTCGCGAGAGACGTTGGACCGATGGCAGAACATTTTGCACCTCGTTTGGACCAGCCGGTACACAGGTTAGTGTACACACCGTGGCTCTACTTCTCTCTGTGCAAGAAGGCGGCGTTGCGACTCGTCACTGCCGAGGAGTAGGCGTGCTAGGGGGCGGGGGGGTTTCTCCACTTTTCATATTGTGTAATAGGTTGTGTCATAGCATAGTTCTCCCTGGCTGTAGGACTGAAAAAAATGAACTGTGTGTCCGTTCGCTGGGCTGGTTAGATATTATCAGATGTATTGAAATTCGCAGCTACGATATTTTCTCTTGTGCTGTGGTTTGTTTTGGGGGGGGGGGTGGACGGCGACGCTGGCGATGGTGGCAGCTTTGATGCGATGGCCGATCGAGTGCCGCGGCATCCGAGTTTTGTACACACATGGCAGGATAGACGACGATAGTGATAATTACACCGAGGAAGGAGTTATCCGGTAGCTGTTGTTGTACGTACTTTTTTTGACGACGGCACGCGCGCATCTTTCATGTCTATGAACTTTTTTTTTTCCCTTGTCCAATACCTGGTAAATATATTGTGCTGCGTGCAGGCAACCTCGCTGACTCTGCCGCGCTGTGCTCCTCAAATCAAATCCGACGCTTTCGGTCGGTAGGTAACGATCGGTAGACTCTGACAAGCACGTCAAGAGTACCAGTAGAGACTGACGTCAAGAGTACCAGTAGAGACTTGAGACGAAGGAGAAGGAGAAGTTAAATGGGGACATACTGACGCCGGGCTTGTTTTATTTTGTGGGGGCCATGATGGGTGGGAGACGGCGGGCTCGCTCGGGAGGGGGGAGTATAATGAGACGTCTTTTGGCCCCTGTTCACTATAAAACCCGACATACTGCTACTGCTGTTGTGCGAATTACATTATGCGTACACATATACCAGTACCCCGGCTCTGTACCAAATGGATTGATGTGTGGGGGGGTCGAAATATTGAGGTGTTTATACTGCTCGTATTCGATTTTGAGGTACAGGCTGTGGAAGGCACGAAGAGCGAACGACGAATAAGATATGAATGCCGTGCGTTTGTTCATGTTTTTTTTACCAACAGTCCCATCTGTATACCTTTTGTTCGATAATTTTTAAGGTGTACCGTTCTTTCATCCCAGGTAATGCGTCATTTACCTGTTTGCCGCCACAACGCTGCATGCACACGTATTATAGACCATACCAGGTATTATGGAGACGAGCAATCGTTTTTTTTTTTTTTTGCTCGCCCCTCTGTCATCCTCACTCGTAGCTCTTGTTCTCGCCTTTCGCTTGTCGTACTTCAAAACCCGGGGGCTAAATCAGGGCTCCCCACCCCGGCCCATACGCTGCTCCTCGTGTAGCTTTCGAAAATAGGCGTGTCATCGTCATCCATCAGTGCTTGTTTGCTGTGTAAAAAAACTACAACAAAAATATCGTCTTGGCGTAAGTTTTTCTACTTGACCCTTTTGGAACCGCAGTGCCGTTTTGCGGACAACCACTCAAATTCCAAGTAGTTTGTCCCCCAAGCGGGACTGCGGTCCTAAAGGGGTTAAAACTATCTTAACGTACTACTGTACACCGCCCAGTCGTCGTTAGATTACGTTTCGGAAAGAAAAGTGCCCTGCAGCCTGGGTTGCTTCGCGAGATCGATGCTGCATGTATTAGCCGTCACCCTTTTTCCACCCCGTTCGCCTATAACTTCCAAACGGGTTATAACCCTTTTAGTACTGCAGTGGGGACAAAGCACTTAATTACTTGATATTTGAGCAGATTGTCCCCAAAACGGGACTGCAGTTCTAAAAGGGTTCATGGAGCAGTCCCGACAGCGGAAATATCGTGCCATGCTTTCCTCCGACAATTGCCCATCCATGTATACGGCGACCCGAAAACACAAAAGACTACGAGTCACACTTACTTGTGTGAGTGAGTGCGAGCAAGTATAGTACCAGTATCTGGTAGTACGGTAGTATAATTGATAGGTGCGATCTTATCGAGCGATCAAATAGTTTAGAGCGCGCAGCAGTGTATGAACGAGTATCACCAGGCCGCGCGCGTACCGTAACCGTACACAGCTCCTTACGCATCACTTCGGAAATATACACCCTATCCCCTACCCCCACCCAGCAGCCCGAAAAAAAAATCGAGTGGACGATGCTGTCATCGCCATCATTTTTTATTTTTTTCGTTCTCATCCCATTTATTATCTTCGCCCATCTTCTCTCCTTCCAACTCGTAACTCAGATCCGGGGTCACATAGCAGGCTCTTCTCCCCCCTTCCCGCTACGGGAGGTGCCTTCATTTTTATCGCGAGAAGGTTTCTTCAGCCTTTTCTTCCCTCGTCGACTCGCATCGAATTGTGCCTACCCACGCTGCAAGGCGCTCTCAACTATTGAATCCTTTTTATTTTAATTTTTGCAAATAAAGTCAAAAGTCCGACCCACCTGGGGCTCGAACCCAGGGCTCAAACACAAGTAGAATTCGAGGCCAACCACTTGAACCACCGGGGCGATCTACCAGGTACCTGGTATCTATTTCGACATTTTTTCCCTTGTCTGAAACATAAAGTTGATCCCAAACGGCCCCGTAACGTCGGCGGCGAACGACGCACAACATTATTATGAATGCCAGGTAGCCATCATCAAATCTTTCCATCCCGCGAAAATGATCCCACACTAATAATAAGGCTGACAATTTATAGTTTGTCCCCAAAAATCGATGGAGCAGTTCGAATGGAAGTAAATGTAACAGGTGATCGTATTCGCCAGTTTACTGGAGCTCTCTGTGACGGAAATTCCAAAAAAAATGTGTCCGTCCGATCCCAGTACTGTATTGGAATACACACTGCCGACGTTAGAAAATATCAGGTACCGATGTAAAATATCCCATGCCAGGTGGTACGGGTGTACTACTTTTTGTGTGATAGGTAGGTGTACTATTCATACTTTTATATAGGAATAATGCGAGTACTATAATAGTACATCGGTCACTGATGACATGACGTAGAGACTGACTCATACACCAACCATTCATTTGATGTATTATTGGCGCGAGTGTTGGCAGACTTCACCTTACAACGGCCGATGGATAGGGCGTGATCTACAGAGCCTAGCGGGAGGCGTGATAAAAACGTTCATTGATATCTTCACGGAAGGGCTCGTACTTGAGTACTGTACGAGACATTGAAAATACCTTTAGCGGTAAGGGACAACGCCGCCAGTGGGCTGAAAATCACTGTAGTAACGTAACGCAATACGGCTATACGTACCCCCCCCCAAAATACAAAAAAAAACAGAAGGTGGGCTTTGACCTCACGCTTCTGACCTACAGAGTCGAGCGCTCTACCGACAGCCTGATCAACAAAAAAACGACTGCCAGGTATTAACATGGTACGATTAATTGCCAACCTTGAAAACCCACCTTTCGATTCTCCGCACTCGCCGAGTTTGGTCGCGGCGCCTCTTCTCTCGACGGGAAACCAAAGGCTGCTGTCGCAAGGGCTACATACAGTACTGTGTGGGGGAGCTGCGGCGGGAGGTCGGGTGGCGCTCGGGGGCAGCCGGTGCCGAAAAGCTACCTGGTATCAGCAGAATCGAACTAAAGATCCACACCGCAGTACTGAACAATAAAGGATGTTAAGGGCGTGTCACCGGGCACCAACTAAGCCATGGTCCCAACCAGCAAGTCCACCTGCCGTTACGACGAGCGCAGTGAGACACGATCACAAACACTCGTGAAGCATGCCAGGTACCTACAGAACCGAAGAGTAGAGTGAGTGAAAAAAAAACTCTGGATCCTTTTGTTCAGCACATTTTCGACAACTATTAGTACAATCTTCCGCTCCAGTTTTTGGAGAGGCTCGTCCTGTGACCACGGGCTCAATATTTTGGACATGAGTTCATGTGAAAACAACAACAGCAACCATCATCATCTCGTACTGGTATTAAACAACGCCAGATCGTCATCACCGCGCATCAACCGATAGATAGATGTACTCTTTGCAATAGGACAAGCCACGCACAGCAACGCCCCCTACCTCGTATCATATGTACGTCACACCATGGGATTTTTTTGCGAAATGCGGTGCGGGCACTCCAGCAGGATTGGGGTGCTCATCTCCGGCATTTGATCCCTGCTGTATACAGTACTGCAGCGGGTCGAGGGCGGCGAGCGCCTGGAGGGGCGTAAAATAAATAAAACAAAATAAATGATGAAAAATCACTTTTTATTCTCCAGTCAAGATACATGTAATAGCCCGTGTTGCCAAAAACGTAATGGTACGGTACAACGCAAGCAATCTAGACTACATTATTAATGCTGCACGCAGTATGACACCCCAATTGTTGGAAATTCACAACAGAGAGCACAACTTTTTCCCCTGTAACGCACACTACAAGCGCGTCTTACATGCTTGTCAGGACATTTTGACATTTCGGGCAACTAGGCCATAGACATAAATTGATACCTATACCCCTTTGCCCCCCCCCCCCCCCCCGCCGCCAGAAACGTCACGATGCAATATGCAATACTGCGCTATGGCCTTACTGCAACCGTAGGACTTTTACGGCTGCTATAACAGAGATGGACGGATGCGCCGCGACATGACGAACAAAAAAAACTGGAAATAAGCAACAAAAAAAAAAAAACAAGGCCGAGCGTCGGCAGGAGTACCAACACTCCAAAGACCACCGAGTCCCCGACTTTGACGGACTGCACACCGACACCATAAGAAACCCGTCAACATTGAGACCGCACGAGAGTCCTGCCTGCCTACCTGCCCCCCCTCCCAATCCTCCACCCTCCATGTTGAGCTACGGAAGCTCGCAACGGACCCCCCCCCCCCCCTTCTCCATCCCTCATGCTAACCCACGCGCTACAGCAGCTGACAACGGGAGCCCCCACCCCCCCCGGCTTTCCCCCCAACATGTTGACCCAAGCGCTACGGCAGCTCACAGGGAGAGAGAGCCATTTCCGTTCTCTTTGGCCTTGTCCCCCTCGAACTCCATCCGTTCGGACGGAGAGAGAGGGTCGTCTTCGTCTACGCGCGGTCGCTTTGCCTTAGGCGACGCCTCCCTCCCGGGCACCACCTGACCCTCCTCGTCGGCAGACTCCACGGAATCCTTGCGAGATGCCTTGGGAGCCCTTTCTTGCTTGCTGAGGGTCGAGCCCTCGTGGTGTCTGTCCTTGTGGCTCTCCTTCTCTCGGTCGCGCTTTTCCTTCTTTTCCTTCTTCGATTTCTTTGACTTTTTCTTCTCCTATTAATCGTGTCACGTGATAATGAACAACAAATATCCATAAACAAGGTTTCATATCTCGAACAGACCATTTGCAGATCATTCACAGATCATCTACATCTCATTTACAGATCATGTACGCATCGTCTACAGATCATCTACATATCATTTACAAATCCTTTACATATCATTTACAGATCCTGTACATATCATTTACAGATAATCTACATATCATTTACAGATCGTCTACACATCATTCCCACTTCATGATCTAGATCTAAAAACATAGATTCCAGAAATATATTATCTACCTCATGTTGCTGGGTGGGAGTAGCCGTGTAACCTGCATGATCTAGGACATGTTTCCTGGGTTGGATCTGTACCGCACAGATAGATCCTGCACAACCTCTCGCAACGGCAGGCGAGGGACTAGATCATCTACAGTACATCATGATCTCTCATTATATATCCAAGGAGCAACGGCGGAAAAGCCGTCGAGTCATCGGGTTTGTGATCACGTGTCATCGGTGTTGTGATTACGTCAACACTACCCAAATGTAACGGCAAAACCTGAAACTGTGGCAAAACCTCCGCTACTAATCATCTGACTCAGCCTCCGCCTGAAAGCATATGATTCAGCCTTGCAGCCAGGATGCGCACCTTCTTGTGTTTCTCAACGGGAGGGGCCGGGTACGAGAGGTAGGGCGAGTCAGGCGAGCGGCTCCTGTGCCTCTTCTTGGACTTTTTGTGGCTGCTGTGGTGCTTGCGGTCCCTCGAGTCCACCGACCTCGATCTAGACAACGATCGCGATCTCGACCTCCTGCAAGCAAATATGCCAGGAGACATGTCAAGCCACGCAAAATGTGCGCTGTCAAGGCTGTAGGGTATGGCCGAGTGTTCCACACTAAAACCTACCAGTAGTATTTTGGTGTCAGTCACGGTATGCCAAGGCAGAGTTGCTGTCTGTGAAGGGGTGAAAGTGCTATCTCTTGGCACCTTTGCCTGCAAGGAGAGACTAGGCGAGAGGTGTGCCGGCGGGCGAAAAAAACGGATACTGGATCTATGGCACTCCTGGCTATTTGCCACGTAAAATCTTACATTCTTGGTGTGTCTGCCACCCGAGCTTTGTACGGCGCACGTTTAGGTCTCAAAAAATCTCAAAAAAAAATCAAGACCAAAATATGTATCCGCACACCAGGCATCGTCTATTGCTGATTTGCTGCGAGAGCTTCAGGTGCCCATGAACGTGCACGCGCTGCTACCGATCCAGGAACAGCAGTGGTTCCAGTGGTTCATCATAGACCATTTTCGAACAAGCTGTCGGACGACAGCAGTACATACACTACGCCGGGATCAACAGTGCCTCCGCCCGGCCCGCGCGGCGATCAAACGCAAAACGGACGACCAAGTTTGCGAAGAAGAAAATAGCAAAAAACTACCCATAAATAACAGCAACCGGGCCTAAAAACTCAAAAAAACGAGAAAATAAAATACACCACGTATAATACATGGCTCCATCTATTAACCCATCCCGCGGGACGACGCACGCAGAAGAGCCCCATCCCTGACCCATCCCATTCCCCGGCCCCCTCCTCTCACCGATCGCTCCTGCTGCTGCCTCTGGAGCGGGACCTCGACCTGGAGTCGGAGTAAGACCGAGAAGAAGAACGGCCGCGCTTCGAAGATCGCCTCTCGCGTTCTTCCCTCTCGCGCTCCTCGCGTTCCTGCGGCATTCGTCAACACGGGGGAGAGGGGCACCACAAGCAAAACAAAAAACGGTCCGTGAATTACGGTGAACACGATTAAACCGATTTGCCGCTGGGCTGTGAACAGACTAAAATATCTATACAATTAAGCAGCATACACTTGGTACTGTTTACAGAATGCGGACAGAACATTAGCACACCATCAGCAGACTTTACAAAAAATACAAAGCCATTATCATGCCTTGCCACGGTTTGCATTCAAATTCTATACCGTATAGAAAACCAGAAATTAGGTTAAATTACTACAAATCTGAGCGGAAATATAAGGGCCGTTTAGACATTAATAAGAAGAGTAAGCGTTCCTTATATTTACGTCCAGAGTGGAAGTACATACCAGGTTAAATAGCAGCACTACATAGCATAGCAGCGGCCGGAACGACAGTCCGCGACGATATTTCGCACCAGGTACGAGTGAGTATATTGGCCGCCCTGTCCTGTCTCCAACCAACCATATTCGCTCAGCACTAAAAAAAAAACGTTAAAAATTTAGCAAAAGCGACACTGGCAGGGCGATGTCATCCGCACAAGGCAGAAAAAAGAAGCGCCTTATTGTGGTCGCTGGAATCTCCGTGGTGGTGGTACCTTGCGCTTGGCCTCCCTCTCCAGGCGCATCTGCTCCTGTCTTGCGGCCTTCTTGGCCATCTTCTCCTTCAGCATCGCCATGTGCTCGTCGAACATCCTCTTGCTGAGGACAACAGGGAAACAACAGAGACACCCATTTGATTTCATTGAAGTTTTTTGGCCGAGCAAACGTCGGGGGGGAGGGGGCGCCCGCCTTGGTTCCGCGCATGCCCGTATTGATGGGGTTGTAGGCGAATCGAGGTCGCAAACGCGACAGTCAGTACTGCCAAGGGTACAACACAAATAAAGCGTCTTCGAGTGATGAGAGATGAAACATTGGAATCAGATTCAACGAACCAGCGACACAACTGAATGCTGCCATCCGGCACACTTTTTGCCACCCGGTGTGGTTGATATGGAAACCAATTTTGAACAGACTTTATACACAGAGTTGCCCTCGAAGTACGCGAAAAGCCGACTCAATTGTGTCATGTACGAGTACTGCCATCGAGTATCGCCCGCATCTGGTTGATACCCACTCGCACTTGTTCGTAGAGCAGCAACAACAGCCCTACCGTCGCTAGGGTAACTTGTACGTTCGTGCACATATACGAAGTATACAGCATATCTGCTTGTATGATACGATACGATAAAGCGTGTAAAATACCAGTGTTATCAACAACAAACAGCAGCAAGCAGCACACACAGCAAAATACACGTATCATAACATGCGCGCACACACATGGTGCCAAGCAAAAAAAGGGAAAACATACACATTTGCGCAGCACCCCAAAGAAGAAACTACATTACAACAGTACTTCCAAAGGTCTGCTCGATTTGAACCCTCCACAGTTCGGGTGAAAGCATCGATGCTGTAAATTTGAGCAACCAGGATTCGATTCAACTCGGCGACGCCTCACAAAAGACACGCCGACGTCGGAACGCCACCGTCCGAACGCCACCCTGACAAACGCAGATGAAATCATGTCCTATTGCACGAGACCTT
Organism: Nereocystis luetkeana; assembly: GCA_031213475.1. Lineage (NCBI taxonomy): Eukaryota > Phaeophyceae > Laminariales > Laminariaceae > Nereocystis > Nereocystis luetkeana. The sequence continues at coordinate 4,954,055 of JARUPZ010000032.1, forward strand.
TAGTAACCAGAACCCCAAGATAGACCCAAAGAACAGGTACCCCCCTGTTGTCCTCACATCAACTCTCAAATCAAGCAGCCCGTGGTCACACAAAGATGTTGGAGCCCTGCGTGTAGGAGGATTCGAAAAACCATTAGAAGCAACAAAAAAATGGCTGGGAAGCACGACGCTTTCCACCTCAAAATACACGAGAGACGAAGAAGGTGCACACATAAAATGAACTCAATCTGCAAACTCAACTACTATTGGGCTCCGATGTTCTCCGGCAATGGTGATCGCACAGCACACAGAAACCGAAACGAGAAAAGTAGTGCTAGGACCCGTGTGCTCACCAGTCCTCTTCTTCCATCTCTTTCGACGCCGAGTGCTTCCCGATCTTGTCCCTCCCCTGCTCCCAAGGCACGTCGACGTGATCGCTGCGGTAGAAGTAGTCTTCCAGGAGCTCGCGCAATTTCTTCTCGCGACGCTCGCGCTGACGCTCCTGTGTCATGTTAACGCCACGTGACACACGAAACGCAAGATATACACGTCATACGCCAATGTAAGACATGGGGGCATGCAAAAACAAGGCGCCTGGACACAGGGGTGGGCTGTATAGCAGTAGGCAACACAGATACGATTCACCTATCAAGAACCTCGGTACAACCATACCAGGTACACTATAACGGCTGTACGAGGTACAGTAGATAAAACACGCCAGTAGACACAACAGTAAATGCAACAATTACATAGGTGCAACGGTACCTACAGCATATCTACAACAGTAAAAGCAGCAGCAGCAGCAGCAGCAGCAGCAGCAGCAGCAGCAGCAGACGTAACAGGACAAGTAGACACAACAGCGGACTACCCCTATGTTACCGCATACTCTACCCTCACGACGACAAGACATCGTCATACTGAAGCTCCGATCGCTGTACTCGACCGCTTCCCTAACAATATCCTCTACCATCCGTTCCAACAAGGTGGAGACAGGGCAGACAGGGTAGTGCGGAAACTATTAACACAAGAAACGGGGAGCAAACACCATGAAGCACACGCGGGTCAAGCCCAATCAAAGGGAGATGGGACACTCTGTTGGCTGCGGATAACAAGTGCCTCCGAATACAAGGTCCAACTGTCACCCCTAATAGAGCAAGCCAGCAGCGAGAGGGTGCGATTTTCCTTGGCGCGTACCTGGTACGACGCACACCCACACCCAGGCGATGCCCCGCCGGCCTTCTCCCTGCCTGCACAATCTTAGCACAAACACACACCCTCCGCAGCACGTTCGAAGACGCCAGCAAAACCCAAAACCCCCTTCTGAAATTCCTTAGCCACAAAAAAACGCCTCTGCAAAAAAAGGCAGGCTTCCACACATTAACCTGCTTCCGTGCCAATGATCTCCCCCCATTGTCAAGACACGGCAGGGTGATGGGTACGGAGGTCTGGGGGGGTTCAACAGGAGACATGGTCCCCACCTCTTCTTTGCGCTTGACCTGCGCCTTCTCCACCAGAGCGTCGAACACGATCCCGAGGTTAACCGCTCTTTTGTCCAGAATCTCCTGGAACCCGCGCTTGGGCGCAACCTCCACAACCTTTTTCTTATCCCTCTTCCGGCTGCTCCCTCCACCTTTCCCGCGACTTCTGCTGCGGCTGCGACTGTAACTCCGGCTGCGGCTCCTGCCCTTCCTCCCGCCGCTCCTGCTGCGCCCCCTCCGCTCCCCCCGGTCGCTGTCGTCGTCGTTCTTACCGTTAGCCACGTCGTCGCCGTCCTTATCGCTCTCCTTGGCTGCAGCGGCCGCGGCCGCCTGCTTACGCTCGTATTCGGCGCATATATGGTCCTCGTGCGCAAGCAGCGCCGCCTCGAACTCAAGCTGCTTCGACTCCGGCGTCACGACGAACCTGGCCTCGTCCATTAGGACTTCCACGCACCGCTTGTCGTCGCGGAACTGAAAACCCGTTGGAGGGAGGGGGAGGGGGGGGGGGCGTTTAAGGGGACGAGGGGCCTCAGTCGTCGGCAACGAACGGTATCCCGCAAGGTTCGCGCGGCCGATTCTGCCATATGCATATTATATATATATATATATATATATATACCAATCATAATGTAGTTCATGCGGAAAGCCTATTTCGCACCTGCAGAAGGGATAATACCTGCTCGAGGGCGTTACGCATACTTCTTGCAAAAAAAGAACGATACTGCCCGTCATACCAGGCGGCCAATAGGATAAGTCGGGGTATGTATTTGAGCAGTGACGGCGCGTCAAGACAAGATGCCTTGTTCTGAAAGCGGAATCTCCCACGAAAGGACGCATGACCGACTACCACTATTAATAGTCCATGAATACACCGCCTTCCAAGTCAGAGTAAACCTTTCCAACCTCCCTCGTACGTGGCACCACAATCTTAACCTCCTTGTAGACGCAGCAAAAACAACTTTCGCGACCAGGGAGGAGTTGGCGTTGGGAGGTACGGAGTTTCTAGGGGGGAGAGAGTTGTCGTCAGCGCTCTCCACATAACGCAAGAAGAACACGCCTGGAACTCACGCTCGCTGTAAGGACTCATAAATCATCTAACACGTTCTGCTGCTGCTGGTCTGCAGTTCTACCTGGCGGCGGAGGTCGGCCACGATATCGTCGAACACGTCTCGTGCACCACCGGGCTGTCCCTCCATGGCCTTGTAGGCATCTTCCTCCTCGATCGAGCGCTTGAGGTCCTTCCATGTGGTGTCGGCCGTGATGGCATTCTCCTCTACCATGCCCTGGAGGAACTCCTTGAAGTCCTCGCGCTTCAGCCTGTCCTGCCTTCGGCGCTCGTCCCTCTCGCGCGCCTTCCGGTCGTCTTCGGCCTACCCAGCGGTTCCAGAAACGATTCGAGGCGTACATGGTACACACGCAAAAGTGCAAACACGAGGCTGTTGATTAGTACGCACGCTCGCGACCGTACGCACGTGTCATACGAACAGCAGCACCGCCGCGTGCGCCGCGTGAGGCAACGCAAGGCCACCACAACGTCGACGCCAGCAACGACAAAATTATACATCAAATACAACGATGACGTCAAGTGCAACGTGTCAGGCTACCTACCGCAACCGCCGCGACAACGCCAGAGCATTCGCGAAAACAACGTCAAAATGAAAACGAAAAGGAGCACGTCGTAGGAGCAGCAACCTCACCTTGCCGAGCTTGGATACGAGCTCGTCGACGAGGCGGCGACGGTCGTTATCCTCCAGCACATCCGTCTCCGCCGGCGCCTTGCGCTCGATGGCATCTCTCGCGTCCCGCCACGTCGTGCGGAAGGTGATGCCGAGCGACACGTACTCCTCGTCCAGGAACTCCGCGAACCGCGCGGACGCCTGCTTCTGCGCCGCGCGCCGGTCCTCCTGGGATGGATGGTGGATGAAGGGTGCACGCCCGATGTAAAAATACGAAGACAAAAAAACACGGCAGTCGTGGCTATAGGGGTTAGCAACCGAATGATAGGGACAGATACGAAAAAAAATGGGCACAGCAGGAGGCGGCTGGGGATGACAAGGGGGAATTCATGTGAGCAAGAGAGACAATATTAATGCTGGTATTTGTGGGGCTGCAGCGCCAAGAAGAGGGAACAAGAAAAAATAAGAAATTAGGGCGGGTGTCGCTAGAGAGTTACCAGGTAGTGTAGAGGTCCCGCCCGAGCAAACTGCGTCTCGACATCCCTTAAAATCACTCGCTGCAGTATTTAAATTATTAATACCAAGTTGTACACATAAAAGCTGAACCTTGCAAAGTTGATAATCGACGTATCGGGGGAGCTTGCGGCTGACGTAGTTTTCAACTTACACAATTTAGTACGCCGTAAAAAACCCGCGGTTTTAAGGATACGATACGAAGCTCTACGCGCCACCATCAGCACAAAAACCACAACACAAAACCATCAACCAGGACACCAACCCCTGCCCACACGCCTACTACCGCAGCGACGAACACCTCTTCATCCTCATCAAGCCCCACGCACCTTCTCCTTCTTCGTCAAGGCCTCCACGAACTCGTTGAAGAGGTCTTCCCTGTCCGAGGATTCAGGCACGGCCTTAAAACGGGCATCGTCCCTAAGCGTGCGCTCGGCGTCATCCCACCGCGAGCGGCCGTCAATCTGGGTGTTCTGCGCGAGCATTTTCATGAAGCCCATGCGCGCCTTCTTCGCCCTGGTGCGCTTTTCCTCCGCCTCTTCCTTCCGCCTGCCGACAGGACAACAGAAAACGACACGCAACGCCCGGCGCAAAAACTGTAAGAAAAGCACCGTTCGAGCATGTGCTCGTATGGCTGGTGTGTTCCAGAGGGCTTCTGGGGAGTTACTGCTGTTGTATTCTCCACATCATCAAGATTGGTCCTTTGCCGTAGTTTTAGCCGTGGTGAATAGGATATATACAGTTTCATGGTGTGTTAAACACATGCGCCACATAGGGGGTTTTCCTTTTGCGTTATATGGGTAAACCTCCATGCGAAAAAATACAATTACAACCATGTTCATTGAGGTCCCTGAACAATAAGCACCTAGAAGAGCGTACCAGCACCATAACCCCAACCCAAAGGAAGGAGCCATCAGAAACACGAGGATAGGAACAAAACCATGCCAAAAACGTAATCAACCAGGTGCGGGCACGGTCTGCACACCCCCATACATCATCTTGAGATCCCACCTTTGGATCTTACCCAAGACGAACGTTCCCACAAAATACAAACAATACGCGGCATCGTCTAAGACGCTCATATAACATGTTGGGCCAGTCTCTTATGTGAGGCGGGGTATGTCCTACACTAATTTTCCATGGGAGTGTTCGGTAAGGCACGTAACGAAGGTATACCGGGTGTACTCGCTCGGTAGTATCCTACTGGCGACTTCGGAGAGGTTCGGTACGGCCTCAGTATTATGCCAAACATTTCGTCAACGTTCGGTACGCGCACCAGAAATACCCGGAGGGTGCTCGAAATAACGAAATAACCCTGCCGAACATACCGTCGCGGGAATTTCAGCAACAAAAAAAAGGCTTTCTTACGTTTCGAACAAAAATCGAGCCAATGTGTCTTAGCTCCCTCATCATTAACAGCCGCCCAATACTGAATAAAACAGGATCGTCCCTGACCCTTGACCTGTCATGCCAGAAAAGCGGCGAACTACCTTCCCCTTCCAAGTGCTACTTACCCGTGGGTGGCGACTTTTTTAGGTACGCCGAGCAACAAACGAGCATGTGACACGGCGAGTGACCACAACGCTCCAGCTTTCACAGACCGAATCCAGCCACGTACCGCGAAGCAAAACCCGAACTAAACCGAATCGAGTCTCCCCATCCAATCCGAACCGCAAGCGGGGGTTCAAACGAGAATGCACACACACCTCTTGTTCTGGTACTCCGTCCAAATCTGACGGCGAGTGCCCTTCCTCAGCAGCTCCCAGCGAGGGTCGGACTGACAGTACCGTTGCGTCTCGGGCCACTGGGAAAACGAAGCAAGTCCACGGGTAGCAGCGACCGGAACCAATGAGGGACGAGACGGCAGCGAAGGGGAAGCGAGGGCATCCAAGGGGGTTCGGGAGTTGGACGCTCTCAATCCGACCGACAATCGAAATTTCTCTACTCTCCCTTTGTCATGAGGTGAAACAAAACAACGGTCTGTAACGCGAATAACCACTACCGCCGCAAACCTATTGCACTCTCATTCCGGCAGTTTAGGCCCAAACGTGCTTGTGAGGATGCAAAGGGAATATCAGGTATACGATCATTCTTTTGGGGACCTGATGGCATGCCTTGAAGGGCGAAAAAAGTCGAAATTTTTTATTTTTTTTGTAGGTCAGCATCGCCCACACCAAGCAAACCGGGCTGCTGGGGTACAAGGGGTGTGTCCGAAGCGCAAAAAAGTTGGAGAGGGCCTGCACGACACGCTCGCAGCATCGTGATGCTTGTACGGCTCAACGTTCCTAATAAAATTACAAGGTAACCCTGCAGTGCCAAGTATAACTTGTTAAGCGGCTGTGCTGTATCTGGGGTCGGCAGCAGGCGGCGTGACACCACACACCGAGTTCAAACGTGCGCCTCCACAAAAGTACACAAAACATGAAAATACACACCTGCGGCTATCAACGGTTGCGCAAGCCGCCACTTGTGCGACAGCGCCCCTCCAACTCCCAACCCCGGCGACAGCGCACAAACACACCTTCGTGGTGCTGGTGACCTCGAATTCCTTGAGCATCTCAACGAAGGCGTCCTTCTTCTCCCCCTCCGTATTGTACTCCACCTTCACGGCTGAAGCTTTCTTCTTGCCCTTGGTCTTCGCGCTGCCACCGCCGCCTCCACCGCTGCCGTTCGTCTGCGCAGGTGACGCGGCCTTGACAGGGGAGGAAGGAGTTTCCACAAACTTCAGGGCCACGCCATTGGCCCCCCCGAAGCCCACCAGCTCCACAGCCGGTTCGGGCTCTACTTCTGGCTCAGCGCTACTAGCGGGGGTAGTGGTGTCAGGAGCATCACCGGTTGCGCGCGTGCGAGAGCTGCCAGCGGCGGCAGCGCCACCGCCGCCGCCCATCGCAGCCACGGGCGAAGCAGCGGCGGTTTCCTCAGGTGCGGCAGCGGCGGGCTGCGCAGCCTTAAGCTTGCCTGCCGCGGCGACCGCCGCCACTGCCGCCTCGTACTCTTTCAGCTCCTTCGGCTTGTCCCAAAGCGACGCCTTTCCGTCGCTGTAGTACTTACGCCCCCCCGGCCCATCGTACGCCTTCCACTTGCACTTGGGGATCACCACCGGGACCGCCGGCGCTTCGGGCTTGGCAGCGACAGGAGGCACGACCACCACAGGAGCGGCGGCAGCCGGTGCCGCTGCAGGGGTAGCTGCGGCGGCGGCAGCGGTAGCAGCAGCCGTAGCAGCAGCGGCGGCTGAGGCAGCCTCAGCGGCAGCCGAAGCTGCGGAGGCAGCAGCAGCAGTGGCAGCAGCAGTGGTGGCAGCGCCGGTCACCACCGCGGTGGCAGAGGTGGGCGTAGTCGAAGGCGCGGAGGAAGACGCCCTGGCCGTGGTCGGCCCAGTGGCAGCCGCAGCAATCACCACCGGGGCTGCCCTCGCAGCAGCGGAGGCAGCAGCAGCCGCCATCGCCGCCGCCTTCTCCTGCGGGGTCTTGAGCTCCGACGGCTTCTCGTACGTGCTCACACGCGTGATGGAGTTGTAAAAGTACGGCCTGCCGTCGGGGGCCTTGTGCTCCGTCCACCCGTGCGCCACGGGGACTACCGGTGGCGGAGCCAGGCGAGGAGGTGCCATTGGAGGGCGGCCGAACGGTGGCGTCATTATCATGGGGGGCCTGCCGACCGCTGGCGGCGGCTGGCCGTAATGAAACAAGGGGTGGTGTTGCTGCTGCGGTGGTTGGTGATGCTGCTGCTGCGGGGGTATGCCGAACGGGGGGCGCTGAGGCACCGCCTGGTGCTGATGCTGGTGCGGATGCTGCTGGGGAGACGGCTGATGCTGCTGAGGAGACGGCTGATGCTGCCGAGATGGCTGGGGTGTCTGCGCTTGCGCCTGCGGCTGTGGCTGATCTTGCGCCTGCTGCGGTTGCTGTGCCTGCTGGCCAGACGTGGACGAGGCGCCCCGGCTGGTAGGGGGGGCGCTAAAGCTGGTCGTTGCACGCGGTGTGGGGGTAGGGCCAGGAGGGGGGCTGAAGCCCAGCCCAGCCCGTCCCGGTGCCCGTGCAGGCGGCGCACCTCTCGGCGGGGGCCCCGGCGGCGCCCCTCTGGGTGGACCCCCCGGCGGCGCACCTCTGGGTGGACCCCCCGGTGGCGCACCTCTGGGTGGACCCGCCGGTTGCGCACCTCTAGGTGGCCCCGCCGGTGGCGCACCTCTAGGTGGCCCCGCCGGTGGCACACCTCTAGGTGGCCCCGCCGGTGGGGCACCTCTAGGTGGCCCCGCCGGTGGCGCGCCTCTAGGTGGCCCCGCCAGGGGTGGGTTTCTAGGCGAATTCGCCCCGGGTCCACCAGACGGCGCACCCGGAGAGGCACCGGGTGGGGTTTTGGTGGGCGCCCCTGGGGGCGCCTGTGAGAAGCGCGAGCGGGAAAGTGCCGCGTCCTGTAGGCCGCCGGGCGCGCGCTGCTCCTGCAGCGCAACGCCGGCGGCAACAGCTTTATCTGCGCCAAGAGCGCCTGCTAAAGGTTGGGCCTTACCTTGTGTCATCCAGGCTGGCAGAACCATGCCCCTCCCGCGGCCGCCGCGACCCGCCTGCGCACCCAGAAAGGGCGGCAAGCGAAGGAAGCAGGAGGCGAAGCGAGGCGGGGAGGGCAAAGCGGTGCGCGCGGGGGGGGGGGGCGGGCCGGGAAGCGTGCCACGGAACATGAGTTCAAAATGAAAAACGTCTGTAAACTTCCCGACCAATGTACCGGCTGGATCGAGTCATCGTTCTCTTCCATGCCAATGCCGACTATTCGACGTTTCAGAGATAAGGCCTATAATTGAAGACTACAGGAACAGTAAGAGTCTACGGTGGTACGGGTATAATAATGCTTTCTCCGGGGGAGGTCGGTCGCCGGGCGTGGAGGACATCCGGGCCCGTACGACCCGACCCCACCGCTACACTAAATATTTTTTTGGCTGTTTTATTTCACATTAGAGCGGCGCCCACAAAATCGATCTTGCTGTCACGTCTGCGGACAGAGTTCGTCCATCGCTGACAGCAGGCACTCAAGCAGCGAGGACGAGGATTGCAGACCTGACTTGTCGGCCACCTCGGCGCGCTGGAAACGGGGGAGTTATTAGATTATTAGAGTAATATTAACCGGAACGGAGGTGAGGCGGGAGGCGGCATCCGCGAAAAAGTGCGAGGGATTATGCAAAAGAGGCGAACGTCACCTTCATTCCGTACTCCGACATCATACTACATACCGGTACAGTACACGTACCGTATTTCGTGACCTGGGAGCTACTCGAACCCCCAGCGCCAAATCAGCCCGCACCAACAACCAGCAGAGTTCACGTACGTACGTACACGTACTCCCTCTGTGTGTTTCGTCGGGTTCTAAACACAACGCCCATTTGATAGCGCACATGTTCATATCCGAGCGCAAAATAATACCTGGTACCCAATATGTCTCACAGCACGCCCGCCCGTTGACTTGCGGCGTTGCAAGCGCTGCGTAGGACGCTCACGGGAAGGCATGTTTTACTCAATCAATCAACAAAGGCAGGCTGACTGACGTACCAAGCTACTGCTATATTCGTACGAGTAAAGGCAAAACAAAAACATACCCTGGTACGCACACAGAACGTGTGCGAGTAATAATGATGAAAAAGTAAGAGCGACAGGTAAAAAAAAGACCAACAAAGGAAAAGAGGGGACACAAAAAAAAAGGTTCGTTTTCGTGCCTTGCCTGCCGCCATGAACAAACTAACGTACGAGTACTAGAAGCAAACAACAAAGACAGGTCAAGTCCCACCCCCATATCAAAGACTTTGCCTCGCCGCTGGCGCCCCGAGTGCCCAAGAAAGATCAGAAGCTCGCCGGTCCAACTCCTTGGTTACTGCTCCGTGATGCTGTCGTTCTGAAGGGTAGGTGGCCTGGCCGGCTGGCTGCCAGGCAAAAGCTCGAATTTTCGCGCATTCCGGCTTGGGGGCATATCACAAAATGCAGCATGGTTTGGTCGTGTCCGCGTTTCGATTTCTCATTGACCACCGGCACAGGGTAGGCCGGCGATAATCGTCAACGAAGGAATGCGTCAGTGGCACGGCAAGACATGCAGGCGCCGTAGCGCCTGGTTGTTCGTTGAGTTTTGTCTGTCGACGCGCCAGGCCCACCAAATCCTGGGCCCGGCGGGTTTTCAATTTTCGCAAGGCATTGGCTGGTCATTTCATAAATTTACGGCCGGGGCAACCCGGGGCAGCCCGGAGCAAGCCATGCAAACTTAGCACACGACTTTGACTTGCCCCGGGCAGGCAAGACAGGGCGCCATACGCTGGCGCGTGAAGCAGCGGTTCGGAGGGTGGGGCCGGTGTTAGTGGGGGGCTTACCATGGTGTAGTGGGCGCGAAGATCGCCGAAGCGCGTGTCGCCGAAACTCGGATGAAAAACCTTCCCCTCTCCTCCCTCGATAGCGGGACGTACAGCCTGATATCGTCCCTACCTCCACGGGTTTGCAAAACGTGATCTCCAGGCACTCCGCGTCTCCACGCTCAATCTTCCTGATTCCTGATTGGAAGAATCGCCAAAGCCGGGCTCTACCCTCTGGAACGTATGGAGCCAATAATCACGGAGAGCATCAACACGCCTCCGCATCAGTTGAAAACCGCTTTTCGGTGAGGGGGGGAGAGACCCGAGATCTAACAATCACAGCAGCTGACTGAGGGAACTAGATCGGTGAGTCGTGTGCAGTTCAAAGGCCCTAGTGTTATGATTGAGTGTCGAGATAGCTGCCACCGGAGATGATGGATTGGTCTTAGAGCGACCCTATTGTGTGGAGGGTCGTTTGAACTTACCTGCGCCGTTTGGAATGTTTGGAATGCCTGCGGCTCCACTTTTTGTATAAAAAAAACCCGTCCTCCGGAGGACAGGGCGCCTCCCCTGAAGCCTAGGCGAGAAATAACTTGAATGAATGAACCTCGTGGGGGGCTTCCTGTCGAAACTGTGTGGCTTATTGAGGAAAAATCACCTGTAGCTGGGCTAATCCGCGTGCACCGTGTTCGATTTGCTGTCGAATTGTGTTCGTTTGTCTCTCAATTTTGTCCCTTCCCAAACAGCAAGCAACGTGAGCGATGGCTGCCCGCATCGAGTACTCAGAGAAATACCAAGATGACTGCTTCGAGTACAGGTGCGCGAGGGACACACCGGCTGCATCATCTTTCCATTGGCGTGGGCGGCAGTTGCCTCGTATGCCGTATATGTTCACAAAGCGCAGAAACTCCAGCCCATTTTTTCGTCGATTTTTCGATTATGGACGAAAAAATCGGTTCAGTTTTGCGACACCTACATACGAGCACTCCAGCCCACACCACCTGAATCTACAACGGTGATGTACTCGTATGTCGAGCTTGTTTGTTGCCTTCCGTGTAGACTCGCGGACTCTTCCGGTAACGCGGGTGCTGCTATACGAGTAGACTACTATTAATAGTACCAGGTATGTCATTATCCCGACCTTCGAAAAGCCATATATTAAACGACGTATGGATGTGAGCAGGAGTCCAGGGTGGCTCGCGGTGGGTTTGATGAATGTTGTGCTGCTGCCGTGCCCACCCCCACCGGTGCATCGCTGCAGGGTATCAATGGTACCAGTACGTGTTGATGTATCGAGTACGTATTGCACCGTATCATACCAAGTACCTCTTTCCGGTAGAAGGACCCCGATCTTGGGAGCCACGAAACATCCCTGCTGTCGAGTGGACGTGATATCTTGCTGGTGCTGTATGGAGATTATCATGTACACGGTCTACGGCAGTCTGTGGCAATGCGGCAATAGTATACAGCAGTGTGCCCGCATCCGTCGCCCGTTGATCCTTGCCTCGCAAAGCATGTCCCGAGCTACGTTCCACATTGATTGATATTCTGCGCATACCACGCCTATCAGCGTCCTCACTGCCGTTTGTGCGATGGGTCGCTGCATTTGGTACTTATGTTTGCTGCTCTGCTGCTGCTCTGTTCCTGTTGTCTTTAATCCACGTTTTATTCATTCTGCGAATTTGGTGGTACGGCAGTATGAGTGGGATTGCAAAACTTCCGAGATATGCGTAAAATAAAGTAGCTCGCCGTTCGACGGAGCCCCCTTGCACCTTGCACGCCAACGGTCCTTCCATTCCCCTTGCGATACTCGTGTGGCGCCGCTTTGGCTTTGCTAACAGGCACGTGATTCTGCCGAAGGATCTGGCGAAGGGGTTGCCCAAGTCGAGGGTGCTGACTGAGCAGGAATGGCGAGGGCTCGGAGTGCAGCAAAGCCGTGGCTGGATGCACTACGCCATTCACAGGTGATACATTATGGATGATTCGTCGCGACTGACCGACCAAACAAAAATAGTGCACCACGTATCAATCACGACCAAAGCAATGAAATAGAGACCCACTTGATCCTTTCCCAATTGAGGCCTCTCGAGCTTGCGCCGGCTCGGCACGTGCGCGTCGCTGAACCACGTCACAGCAGCAGCCGTAACCAGCCCTAACATGCACTCGTTTCAAAAAGCCACTGGTGCAGGCAGGCTCCACGCAAGTGGTACGACTTATACGAGTATAAGGTTCATAGATGCGTATTTAGTGGTGTTATTGTTTGTAAGAGTGGTGCCCGATCGTTGCAGTCCCCCCCCCCCCGCCTTCGACCGCGCCATGGCTTGGCGCATGCGAAAACGCCGAGTGCAATCGCAAGCTATTCAAAATTGCTGGAAAAGGTCCCGAATACATATAATACGTGTAACGAGTAACGAACTCACGATAAAGCCCGAACGCCTTTCATGACCTGTCATAGGATTACAACGTACCCGGTACCACGTAACATTCTGGTACATTTTGTTTGCTTTCGTCGAACTCGCTTCTTGGTCAGGCCTGAGCCGCATATCCTCCTCTTCAAGCGACCGCTGGGGACGGACCCCGTGTCTGGGAAGGTGGACGCTGATCTAGAACGCGATGCAAAGAAGGCGTACCAACAGGAACTGGCCGGGAAGATGGATCCGGGTACCCAGCTATCCAACATGAACATGTAAAATCGTTGTGTTTCACGCTCACAGCAGGCCGACTTCTTTAGCGGCGAAGAACCGCCAAGAGGTCGGAGGCTACGGCTATTGCCCTAGAGCTCCGAGTATTGGCGTTGTAAGGGTAGGTTTGTGCCGTGGGCAGCGGGGGTTGGTGCAGCGGTGTTGGGCACGCGGCGAATCAGTTTGGCCGAACGACCCCTTGTCATATATTTTTGAAGACTGGTCGGACGATGCACGATGTGCCGCGCTGAGAAAATTTGCGCGAAGGTTTCTCGCCAGCGTCGACGATGTTTTCGTGTACCGGTAGGTGATCGCTGGCTGCTCCGCCAGCCAGCCCACAACTCGTGTACACTGTAAGAGTCAAACCGACAAGACTCTGCGCTTCGTGGGCAGTTCACTGTACGTGATCGAGATCTAATCTCGTCGCGCTCGGGCTGCGCTTGGCGATGGTGTGTTGAGTGTTTGATATAGCGGCCCCGAAACTAAAGGGGTTTAGTGACGATGGGCAAGGGCGGCGAGGTTGGTCAGTTAGGTCCCATGGGCTCCATCCGTCCTTTGCTCTGTATTTGCTCTGCCCCTGACATAGGTTTTGCCGTGTTACAGGTTGCATTTTTGTTTTCCTTGGTAACAAACGCTTTCACCGCACAGCAGTGCCGCCTGCGAAATGTTGAGCTCTTCGCTTCGCTGTCCGGGGTTCGCGGGCAGGTCGATGTTGTCGATGCCTGTTTTTTTTGTATATGGTGTGCGTACGACGTACAGCACAAAACAAAGCGGCGATGTACTCGTGGTCCCTTTTGCGTTGCCGTTGGCAGACTCCTCTCCAGCTCCGAAACCGCCACTCCGAAGGATCAGGCATGCGTTATTGGTTAGATGCAGCTCATTTAGACCCTCGCGCACAAACGGGACAGGCCTAAGATAGAGAGTATAGTAGTCACCTCTGGCTGGAGTGCCACCCCCAACTGCGCATACATATTTTATTAATATGTACGACCACGACTCGGTCGTGCATGGGCTCACAACGAAGTACCACACGCTCTGTCTGGTATACGAAATGAGGGTGGTCTTGCGCCAACGGCCTACCTGCCTTTGTCCGTTGATGAGTGGACGTTGCGTAGCATTTTTTAGTGGATACGGAAACGAGGGCAACGTATCACTAGCAGTGTTGGACTATTAATAGTGCGTATTGCTGTAAACCTACCTTACTGCTTTACGAGTGTACTAATAATATTAGTCAGATGCCGACGAGAACGAGCTCCTAGTTCTTGGTTGCGTTGAACAAGCCTGCTGCCAGATTGCCAGATAGCGTATGCCTGGTGTGCAATTTTCGTGGAATTCGTGAAACTACACTGCTGCTGTGCTTCGTTCAGCACCCGTAGCATTTCGGCGCAACGTTCAAGCCTACGCTTCGTTCTTACTCACCCACGCGACCGGGATCGGCGGCTTCCCGCACATTAGGGAAAGGGAAATGGGCGGCACGGGCTCGGTGAGCTGTTGTATGCGCAACATTGAGGTATTGGTGTACCAGGACAGAGTAATTCATTTAAAAATCGCAACCATTCATCGGCATGCGTACATGGCATGGTTTTTTCGGTGATAATCGTAATATCAAGTGAAAAGGCCTGCTTTCTTCCGTGATAATCGTAATATCAAATGAAAAGGTCTGCATACTACCAGGTACCAAGTACTGGCAAATAGCACAGCGGTCGCCCACGTGCATTAGGTCGGCGCTGCCCCTAGGTACTTCCTGAATGTCGCACATAAAAACGCCGGTTTTAGGCTATGGAAGCGACTGGTCGGAACAACGATAGTCAAATGCCGAAAATGCCCACAAGGCGAGATTGCACGAAAACAACGGGCCACCTCTGCATCGTTACCAGCGACTCCAAAGCTGCGCCAACGGAAAGCAAGAAATTAACGTCTAGGATTCGTCAGACGATGAAAAATTACCGAACATATTTTTTGTACATAGTAAGTAGCTGGCCCAGCTTGTTCCAGCTTCCAGCGGCCGACACTTTCGGAAGCAAGTGAGCCATCCCCCCCCGCCACACGATGTATGACATGAGTACATCGCCCCCCCCACCTGCGTTCCATTGAACTACCTCGCAGATCAAGTACCCTCCTCTCCGCTTCCTTCGATTGACCCACCAGACATCGACGATCATATTTCAATCGATCAATGTTCAATCAATTCTGCCCGGGTTACCACAGTAATAGTTAGTTATCATCCAATACAGCAACTGCTCGTCTTCTGGGCTTTTTTCCGGTCGAAAAACGCCTGTAGCTGTCCCTCGTAACAGAAGCCTGCCTCATCACCGAGGTCCTCCACCTTAAACTCGTCCCCTACACCTGAAAAAATCTTTGCACCAAGTCCGCCGCCGAACTCGAACCGTTCCACCACCTGCTCCAATTTGCGCGAAGGGCCAGTACGAGGTCGCATTGACACGACAGCTCAGTGACAGTTCGTGCTCGAAACGCTTGACACTTACAGCAGTCACTAATTGTGGAGACGTGCTGCACGAAACCACGAACCACGTCAGTTTCGATGCACCCGAGTATAAATTTAAAATTTTGAACCATTTGAGAAATTTTGGGAAAAATTACGTTCTTCACTTTACGTAAACCCTTGGGGAATGCATCCACGCCATAGGGGACTAACCACTTGAAAAAAATGTGGGATAACTTTTCAGTAGAGACGTCGGAAAATCGCTCCAACATATTTTTGAAGCGCCCCTCCCTGTGGGAGAGACACCCAATCAGACTAGAGCAAGGCTCAGGACGGACGACAAACGCCACCCTCTTCGAGAAAGCAAAAAATACAGCTTGACGCGAGCTGAAATGGATTCGGCGCTTCCGACAACCGCCAGCCCCTGACCAGCATGTATGTCACTCAGCCATCTACCTTCTACTGGCGTGCCACGGCCGAGAGCAAGACCGCGAGCTGACTTGACGCATCTACCGACGTAAAAGGCCGGTGGCCTGCTTCCGTATGTTCAACATATGACACATACCGCCGTTTCGCTACACACAACGGTGACTATGCTCTCTGCTTCACGAAGCACTCTCCCAACATGGCATGAATATCCGTACTTGTTACCAGAGGCTCTACTTGTTGCAACCTGGACAACAAAATGCGATCGTTTCAAGCAAGATTTGAATATAAATGCAGAAATAGTACTTGGTGTGTAGTTTTTCCATACACCGAAGCCTCGTGCCACTAGTATGTTATACACCTTGCTTGAAACTCTGATGGCCTCCGCCGGCTCCATCACTCCAGCGAAACAGTACTACTAGCAGCTTGCATCCCTGACGTTGCGTGGTGTCTCCTTCCATACGATTGTCTAGACGTTGCGTAGTCTCGATCTATTACATAGGGTATAAAGTCGAGGGAGTCAGCATTACCTGCGCGATCAAGTCAGCAATGAACTGTCCCGATGTGTTGGACGGCTCAATCGGTGTAGACCCGTAGTGGCTCTTGTTGTTAGGGTCGAACGTCCGCGACAGGTCGATGATTGGGAGGGAAAACTCCACTGCCAGCTGCGCCAAACGGTGGAAAAAAAAAAAAAAATCCTGTTAAGAACATACCATGGATGCCAGTTATATGATGTGAGATGTAACGGCTTGCGGACCGTGTGCCGTCAACATGCCCGATAACAGATCGTCCTACCGCACGTTTATTTATACCATGGTAGATATGGTATAAATAGTAGACCGTCTTCTACGTGCATCGTATTCCGCGTGTACTGCCTGTGGTCGAGCCCAACCTCTGCGGATCGGGCGACGGCAAGACAACCTTGTCACTGAGACTAACGCCGAGACCAGTACATGTCGGGTACGGTCATCAATAACTACGTAGCGGTTTCGACATGTCGACGGCACCATCCGCTTGTAATGGAGACAGCTATTAATAGCAGCAGAAGTAACTGCTCGCTGCTACGTGCCAGCTTTTGGCCATTACGATTCGACGTGAACAATACGATTGCGACACGTTCGTCGAGCCTCTTGATCAGCGCGGTTGACAAATATCGAACGTCGCGCGCGAGTAGCTACAAAGTCCCAACAGGCGGAATCACGACGCCTGGGCGCCAGAAGAGTGGTCAACGACCAATCAGCAGTGACACATTCCACGCAAAACGACAGGCACGACTACATCCTGGTCAACCCTCCCCCCTGCGGAAAACTCGCACCTTGATATAGAACTTGGAGAAATTCACGAGGAGGTGTTGCAAGATCCTGGCAGGTGGCAGCAAGCTGAGCCAAGGGCACACCTTGAACTCGGGCATGAATCTGACATGGAACGGAGTGCGCCGGGAGTGAGAGACTGCTGTGCGTCGAGCATCGGGTATTACCACTCGCAAAATCCGTCGTGGAGACCAAATCGTGGGTGATCGCGCGCGGCGCATCAAGGTGACCACGTTGATGACATCATCGCTAAGCCTCTCGCCGCCGTTGGCCTTCATCTAGACAAAAGAGCGTCGGCACACGCTGAAAATAAACGTGGTATAGACCGGAAGACTGCGAACATAAAATCGATGTCACATGTCACTTGCACCATGGGTACATCTTGATGGTACTGCTGTTAATGACGTATCAAAGTGTGATGACTATGATATAACATCTTCCGTATGACGGGCACTTACACGTAGACGAGGATTATATTGGGAGTGACCTCCGCTCGAATGAACTCGATCACACGTCGAAGGTTGGCCACAAGACCATCGGTCACCATGAGGTCGGTGATGACATCGGGATTCAGTGACTGGAGAAACCGGACACGGGCATCGTTTCCTCCCACACTCAGCACCTGTCGAGAGCGAAGGGACAAAGGCCAGGCATCACGCTATTCAAGTGTACTTATATTCGCGTAGTCTATGCTCCAGAGTGTAAAAAACGGAAACAAATCCAAATTACAGTGTCGGGTCACATGAAATAGCTCGGTCTGCTGGGATAGGGGATGGGGCATTAACTGGCAAAAAATCAGCTACCAGTATTGAAGTAGGCCACACGCGCCCGCGCTGCATGCCACTACGTACGTACTCGAGCGGCTGCGCGCTCCCACTACATCACGTACACATTTTTTTCCCGTTCGGAACATCTAGGTCTCAAAAAACAGTTCCATACCTACAGCAGTAGTACTGCTGCTGTACCTACATACCAGGTACCAGGTAACGAACATCGGCATTTTGCAACATATAAATAGCAGGGATGCGTATGTCCCCAGCTGGGCCGGAAATTTTACGGGAAACAGCTTTATTCAGCCTTTTCGAGGCGGGGACAAAAAATATTATCTCCGGTAGCCCATGTACTGCATGACGTCTATGTCACGATTCGTCAAGGCCCTCGGGCCTTTCCTTTTGTGCGGTTTTGCTCTCCGTAGTGTTCAACAGAGTTGCCCACAATTTGAGTATCCCAAGCATGTTGACCGGTTGGAGTTATTAGTTTAACCATTTTTCCAATTTTTCGCCATGCTCTCGTTGACTAGAAAAAAATGTGTGTTTGGGGGTTCGGAAACACCGAAAATGCTACACCTGTCAGACACAACTTTCAACAACGTGAACATGAACAAAGAGGGGTTCCCATGCTATTTGGGGGTAGGTTTTGGTGGGGGGGGGGATAGGCGACACGCCGAACTTCCTCGCGAGGAAAAAATATCCTGGAGCGCTATTAATTTCGGGTAATTACCGCTACCGGGTAATACCCATCCCTGAGAAATAGGCCTCAGGATTGGGTTGCTCCTTGCTGTGGCATAAAGTATCGACGTTCAAGAGAATATCTCCACTACTCATATTCTTGCTGTACTGCCAATTGCATACTCACGTACTCGTTGTCTGTAGTTGAAGCATCGTGGGGTAGCTTCTGCCCGGACCCCAGTCCCGTTTTGGGGACAAACTACTTATATTTAGAGTGAATTGTCCCCACATATGGGAGTGCGGTTCTAAAAGGGTCAAGACTCGTGAGGACGTTGTCACGCGTATCAAGAGTGGTCGAGTAAAAAAAAAAAAAAGCACGCCCGTTCGTACCGCGACTTGAGGACGACCGATACTCGAGGTGCTGCTTCCGATAGAGGGGGGGCGTTTCGCGTTGCGCAGCACACTGGCGCTGCTGTACAAGGTACAAGGCACACAGATATGTGTTACGCCGTAAGGATAGTCCAAATTACTCGTGGCATCACGTCACAGAACTGGCGTTACTGTAGGTACCTGGCACGCCATTCCTGGTTACCTGGTGCCTGGTATACAGCAGTGCTGACCCCTGACGCCTGACAGGCACATTCTTTGTCGCCTTCATTTGAATACAATCGTCTCGTAATATAATAACCCCAGTGTAGGTGTGTACATACACCGTGTACCAGTGCCGGTACGTGGTAACATCTCTGTCCATAGTTTGTAGCTACAGATGCTGTACGTTTGCACCATATGTCTGGAATCTGTCTACTGCTGTAGGTCTGTGCAGCATGAAGAATCACATTTGATCAGCACCAACACCCTGTGTGTTGTGCGTTGTCTTCGAATTAAATCGTTATTTCTCTGAGGACCAACGCCCCAACGGGTAGAGGGTGGACCGTAACTGGAGTAAGTCCGGCGGGAAGGCCTCATAGCCTAGGTTTTAGTTAGTGGGTGAGCTCGCGCAAGTCCCACACCACCCGGGAGAGATGACTCTCCCGGGTGGCTATCTCCACCGCACCTGCCCCTCTCGGGGGTCAGGTCGGGTCAACGTGCCCAAGCGCCAGTAGCAACAGCAGCCTGTGCTGATGTTGCAACGGGAGCTATAGGTTGAATTGACACACGACACGAGAACGTGGAAGTGTGGTGAGCTTGAACTTTATTTTTACCAATCCGCCGGAGGATTGATAAAAAAAAGAAAAAGCTATTTCCCACCCAGCTTCATCGGTACACCCAGGGTCCGTCCTGATTCCATATATCTACACTATTAATAATTATGTGGGTCACAGACTGTGAGACAGAGAAAAAACATGAGCACACATCGGCGCAAATTCATCGGTAAATCAAGTGAGTGTTGTAGTCATCGTGACAACAGAGCTTGTGTGTCTCTACCAGGACGGAGAATCGGCATGGACACTGGTTTGCTGGATGTCGATGGGTAGAAACAACTTGATACGTAATGGTAACTCTTGGGACTGGGGGCAAAATTAGAGCAATGAACGGTAATGGTCAATGCGTGATCGGGGGATGATTCAATTTGGTGCCTGAGCTACAACCAACACAACACAGCAGTACGCTCGTACGAACGAGGAGTCGTATTCGTACAGCAGTACAGGACGAGAACGAGCACAGCAGTGGCAGGCTGACATCTACAATGAAGTAAGAAATTCGGGAGTCGTTATAGTGAGCTTAGAGTGGAACGCACCCATTCTCAAATAAGAAATCCAGCTTGGACCAGGTTTCCTGCTTCTTATTAACTATGTGTGCCATACTCTTGTACCTGGTACCTGGTATATTATTTTGGCATGGGTAGCAACACGATCCTGGTGGGCTCTCACCTGCCATGGTGTTTGGTCCTCACTTTGGCGCCTCAAAGGGGTTACAGCACTGACTGGTTGTGCTGGATGTCGATCAGCTCTGCCTATGGGTGGACTGTGGATTGAACGAAGAGCATGCCCAAACACGCGGTCCGTACTTTACAGACCTCAAGAGGATACAAAATACACGCCCACACACGCACAGGGTGTGTCAGCGTCAGCAAGCATGTCACATGCCAGTGGTCCGCAATCCGGCCTACACCAGGCTCCAGATTTGTGTAAACATACATATATATGACAGATTCACGTCTTTCGCGTCCTTTCCTCATTACGGTGCCACTCACCACATGTGTAGGCTTCAACTTGCGCAAAAGCAGCAACGGCTTCACCAAGCCATCTGCCTCCAAGGGGTAGGGCTCCATGAGTGCCTTCTTTCGGGCATTCACGAAGGCAGCTGCTGGAGCTCGGCCATAGAGGACACAGGCAACGGTCGACTCATCCACAGCGTAATTGTGCACTTGGACGGGTCGGTCTGGGTACGCTAGTTTGAGGGTCCGCTCCGTCTGGGCGCGAACATCATTTGCAGGGTGCTCGAGCCAGTAATGGTCATCCAGCACGCTATCTCCAACAAGCGCGATTTTAAGGTCCAGCGACTGCTGCATCGTGCAGCAAAACCCCAAACAACAGCTACTGCTGCTAAGAGCTGTTCGCAGTCCTACAGAATAAACTGCCAGCGCGAGCATATCCACTCTCCACGCTCCACCATCCACCAGAATTTAAAACGAAGAGTTCCGAATCGACCAAAAATTGAAATTACAAGCAACTACCAGGTAGTAGTGTTATACCAGGTACTCGCAGGAGAGAAAAAAACGTTGGGAGTTGATTGTCAATGTCTTCGCCGCACGACGGACAAGACCTCAGCTCAGAGCGAAGACAAGCTGGTGTAGTATCAGATGTAGTCGCCTGCCGCCTCTTGTCTGGTCTACCACTCCCGCCCCGCCTCCACGTCAAGCTTGGTCGGCCAGGACAATGCAACAAAGAGAGCATGTTCCAGAACAACCGCAACCAGGAACCCGACAGTCCCGCCAGGAAACACGCCGCATGCTTAACGCTTTTAGCACCGCACTCCCATATCTGGGGACAAACGACCCAAATTATAGATAGTTTGTCCCCAAAACGGGACTGGGGTCCTAAACTGCTGGCTTCTGACTGTCTGGTTGTCTGGTCTCACATGAAGACACCAACACACAGCAGCGGAGTACCTCCAACAACCTGTTCACGCCCACCAGAGAAGACTGCAAGATGCTGCATGGACGAAGGAATGCCGCCAACGCGAACCCCTGGTGCTTTGCGGGGATGCTCCTTCTGCTGCTGTCAATAACTTCACGGTTCGAGGGTTATGCTGCTTTCACGGTGAGCGGCGGCGTTGGAGCTTCCGGGTCACCGAGATACAAGCTTTTTACAGCGAGATACCCTCTTGACAATGGTCCTGCGCAGTTGCGCCTTCACTACGCCGTCATCGTGGAAAACATCAGCAGCACAACGAAATCGGGTGTCTGGCCCAAGAAGCGGGAGGAGGACGGCGAGCGCTTAGTTCTTTTCGACTTCTTGCCTAAAGAGCCTACAGCGTTGCCTACCACCTTGCGGCTGCTAACAGGCGGGGACGTGGAAGGGAACCTCAGGGAGCGAGAGCTTCAATTCCTACCACCGGGGTCTGTATTCGTTGGGGAAAGTGACTCCAGTTTGGACGAGATGCGAAACTTTGTGAGGGCGTACCCCGATCGCCTGTCCCTTGTCACGAACAATTGCTACTCGTTCGTGGACGCGTTTGTAGAAATGCATGTCCAGAACCCTCCTCCTCTTCTTTGATGGTCTTCTAGACGGCGGTGCTCGATGTCGAAGTATGTATACGACTCTGTCCGGAAATGTTAGGACCGTTTGGGAGGTGGGAGGTGAGAATTTTAGTGGTAAATAACCGAACGGTCCTTACATCCGGACGTAATTGGTACCTGGTACGGCGGTATCAAACTCAGGGGGCGATTACGCGGTCGCAGCCTTGACCTACGCCACCACCAGGTATGTACCTGGTAGGTGTTTACGAGGCGGGGAATGCTTTTAGAAGAGGGCAGATATACTCGGTGGGTGTGACATACCATGGTACCTGGTACGCATGGATATCATGTACTCTGTAGAAATGGGGTGCGCGAGAGGGTAACCCGACGACATACCGTATCGAAACGCAGAGCTGCCTCGGCGAAGGCGGCGCTCCTCGCGTGGTATACACATCCATGCTACACGTACGGATAGCTGGATTTTGTATTTATTTGAGACCGATGGCGCGTCGAATGGCAGTCGATCGTCAAGCGTTCCACGTTACGAACTGGTTGGTCGGGTTGTCGCGCGATGATTTCTTCTTCGAGAAAGACCCTATTTATGACGTACGTGCTGGCGTAAATTTGCCCGCTCAGGCGAACTTCCTCAGACCTGCCCGGATAACCCGGATAACATGACGGCAGTATAGGAATAGTAGAACTTACCACTTATTACTTGTTCGCGATCTGGTCTGATTTGCGTTGGGTCAGGGTTAGGGTTGCTCTGATTGCCTTAGGTTAGGGTTAGGGTCACGGTAGTTCTGCCCGTCTCGTACACAGCAAGCAGTGTGTGTGGACCATTTTCTCGAACACGTGGTAAGCAATCCTCTTGGCACGATGCTGTTCTACTGCCTGCCGTCGTAGTCTAATAATGAGGTACCTGGTACCTGGTAGTGTTTTCTCACGTAACTGCAAATATATTTTTTTCCCGAAGGCTGCCGAAGGTGAGATTATTTTCGGCTTCGACTAGCTCTGGCCACTGGCTACCACCCCGACCCGGAAATCTACAGCAGTAACATGAACCCTGACCCTATCCCTTTTAGAACCGCAGTCCCGTTTTGGAGTCAAACTACTTGAAATTTGAGTGGTTTGTCCCCACTACAGAGGGATTTCGCTTGTTGCCCACGCAGGCAAAGTGTTGTTGAAAATCGTCGCGTCCCGCCTCAGCAACTACTGCGAGACCGAGGAACTACTCCCTGAGGAACAGTGCGGCTTCCGCCCCGCACGATCAACGATTGATATGTTGTTCGTCGTGCGCCGGTTGCAAGAGCTCGGACGACAGAGGAAAATCCCCTTATACGTGTGCTTCATCGATCTGCAGAAAGCGTACGACTCTGTCGACCGAGAGCTGTTATGGAAGGTACTCACACGCTTTGGCGTACCAACCAAGATGCTGAGAATGATCCGTAATTTCCACGATGGCATGCGGGCTCGCGTGCGTACTGATGACGGCGAGGACTCGGAATGGTTTGATGTCACGCAGGGGCTGCGGCAAGGCTGTGTACTATCACCGTTACTGTTCAACGTGTTCTTCGCTGCTGCGTTACACGTCGTACTAGTACGCTTCAGCCAAGACGAAGCCATTGTAAGGGGTTTGGTCCAACTCAGTGAAGCTGGGGTAGTTCGAACACGGAAGGAGGAGCCATCGGCGTGCGTGCGAAGGTCTGTATGGGGCATGTTGTACGCCGATGATGCAGGAATTGTCTCGGTTTCGGCTGAAGGGCTCGCGAAAATGATGACAGTCATCGTGACTGTCTTCGAAGCAGCAGGCCTCACGGTGTCGGAAAAGAAGACAGAGACAATGGTCCTACAAACACGAGACCAGACAACCCTCGCACCACCGCTCGTCATCGAAGCGGCAGGCCAGAGGTATAAGCAGACGACCCAGTTCTTATACCTAGGCGGCGTTATCCACGAAAACGTTATCCACGAAAACGCTGCGTTCTCGCTCGAAATCGACCGACGGATCCGCCTCATGCGAGCATGCCTCAAACGGTTCGGCCCGGAGTTGTATGATAGGACGACCGCCCCCCTTAGCCTCAAAGTCCGAATGCTGAAGGCCGAGGTGATTGAGACCCTGCTGTACGGGTGTGTGACGTGGACCCTCAGAGCGGAACACTTTGCCAAGCTTCGAACGGCTCACCACCAAGTCCTGTTGCGAGTCATTGGCTTCCAGCGCCGACTTCGTACTGACCATGCCACCCTCTCGTGCGCGAAGGCCCTCAAGATGACACGTTGCGAGAGCATCGAAACGACCATTCGTAAACGGCGGCTCTTTTTCGCGGGGGGCGTGGCACGGCAAAGCAAGGAGCGATTACCCAGTCGGGTAATGTTCGGGACGATAGCTGGTGGGGAGAACCCGAGACCAGGCGGACAGTGTAAGACTTGGCATAGATGCATAGTCGAAGACCTTAGTTAGGGAGTTCCGAGCCACCGAAGGGTCAACTGAAGGTGCCCCCTTGGTGTTTGGAGTTGAGACCGCGTTGGGGTCCACTGCAGCCCAAAAGGCGGGGAAGTGGTACCGGGGGACCCTTGAAGCATCCGAACGGTTCATGGTGAGGTGGCACGAGGCTGAGGCTGAGATGAGTAGGCAGCGCCGCGCATCCGCCGTGGATGGTGTCCAAGGGAATGGGGGTGGAGGGGGCAACAGGAGAGGCAGAAAGCCCGACCAAGGGAATGCGGAGAGGGGGGGGAACAGGAGGAGTAGAAGGGAAACTGCGGTAGACGAAAGTAGGAAGGAGATGGCAGACAGGGTAGCAAGGCACCAGGCCGACTAGGAAGTAGAACATGACCATACTACTAGTGCTACCAACTGGTGCAGCTGGTTCGAACGTGGTCTTCCCTTGTCTTCTCTTTTTTTTTCTTTTTTTTTCCTTTCTTTCGCTGACTCTCCGTGATTTTCGTTTTCTTTTTTTCTTTTCCTTTTCTGATTGATAAGCCGTACTGAAGGAGACGTGTGGCGTGGTGGATGACGAACCTGCTCTGCTCGTTTCGTATTGTCTGACGCCAAGGGGCTGGGCATAGTTGACGAACGCAGGGCGGAGACGGCAGTCTGGGTAGCAAGGTACCAGGCGGATTAGTAGGGAGAACCTGGCTATACTACCCGTACCACAAACTGCTGCCGCCACCTGGAAGGTGCTTTGGGGTTTGGTCTGCCTGTTATTTCCCTTCGTTATTTTCCCTTTGTTATTTTTTTCCCTCGGTTCTTTGTCTTACTCTGTTTACAAGCAGTGGTGTTTTTGTTATTTTTTCTTTTTTTTTCCAGCTCGTTCTTTTTCAAGTGTTGGCCACCTCGCCTGCGCGGGGGGGGCACGACAGATTGTTTCTCCTAGTTTTTGCTTTCATTTTTTTTATTTTGCTCTTTCGATTTGTCTACTTTGTTTTTGTTTTCTCTTTGATTGTTTCTTTTCGTTTCACTATTTCATAGATTGTGTATGTCGTGCCCGTCGTGTCTAGTATGATGACATGGCTTTGCATTGCCCACTGCAGTGCTTACTGCACACGTGGCAACGTAGTATCTCTGTGGCGTAGCTTTGTGATCACATAACTTGTATCTCTTCTAGGATTGGAGAATCGGCACGGACACTGGTTGTGCTGGATGTCGACGGGTAGAAAGAACGGTTAATGTGAAGAACACACACACACAATGGGACTGCAGTTCTAAAGGGGCTAACCAGGGGTCTGCTTGGTTGATGTTTTTTTTTTTTTTTTGCTCATCCTATTTATTATCTTCGCACATCTTCTTCTTCTCTCTCCTTCCAACTCGTAACTCAGATCCGGGGTCACATAGCAGGCTCTTCTACCCCCTTCCCGCTACGGTACGTGCCTTCATTTTTATCGCGAGAAGGTTTCAGCCTTTTCTTCCCTCGTCGACTCGCATCGAATTGTGCCTACCCACGCTGCAAGGCGCTCTCAACAATTGAATCCTTTTTTATTTTATTTTTGCAAACAAAGTCAAATGTCCGACCCACCTGGGGCTCGAACCCAGGACTCAAACTAAAGTAGAATTCGAGGTTAACCACTTGAACCACCGGGGCGACCGGCTCTACTTTAGAGCTAATCGGTATGTTTCGAACGTCTCTATTTGCTGTTCGGGCGCGTCTAAGGAAGTTCGGCTGAGTGGGCAGATCTACGCGAGATTATTCATGACATTTTTTTTTACCGCGGTCATGTGACCTCAATACGTCGGGCGGTATGATAGGATATAGTATAGTGGTACCGGTATAGAGCTGCTATTTCATATAGGTTCTGTGTTGGTTCCGTTTGAGACGTCAGAGAGACGATTTACTGCGGGAAGGGGTATATACCACCCACGAATGCATGCACGAGGAGCGAAGAGGAGTTAGCTAGGGTTTGGGGTGAATGGCAGCAGTGGTAACGGTCGATGGCAGCAGTGGTAACGGTCGATGAGTCGCATCTTGCCTGCGAGGGGTTTGGAGGGTAGTCGGGGTATGGGCAGTATTGTCATCCGGGGTTGTTTCTCGCTATTTTATTTTATTATTTATTTATTTTTCTCATCCCATTCACTATCTTCGCACATCTTCTTCTCTCTGCTTCCAACTCGTAA
Organism: Nereocystis luetkeana; assembly: GCA_031213475.1. Lineage (NCBI taxonomy): Eukaryota > Phaeophyceae > Laminariales > Laminariaceae > Nereocystis > Nereocystis luetkeana. The sequence goes on from JARUPZ010000032.1 coordinate 4,980,613, forward strand.
CCCAGATCCGGGGTCACATAGCAGGCTCTTCTCCCTCCTTCCCGCTACGGTACGTGCCTTCATTTTTATCGCGAGAACATTTCAGCCTTTTCTTCCCTCGTCGACTCGCATCGAATTGTGCCTACCCACGCTGCAAGGCGCTCTCAACAATTGAATCCTTTTTTATTTTTATTTTGGCAAATAAAGTCAAAGTCCGACCCACCTGGGGCTCGAACCCAGGACTCAAACAAGTAGAATTCGAGGTTAACCACTTGAACCACCGGGGCGACCAGTAGGATAGGGCAACAAATGTGAAAGTGCCTTTTGGGCTCACTTCTTCAGTAGTAACGCTAAAAAAAATGAAATCAGAAAATATGCCCAGTGACGAGCGCTGTACTAAATCCTGTATATTTATCAAAGCTTAAAATGGTTTCACCATAAGGTTCCAAGACTTACTACATCTGTACTACGTACGTGCAAACCCTTGAATGCTTGCTGTCGGTGGCGACACTTGTTGGGGTTTTACCGTGACAGCTGTAAAATGATTGTCTTGTCGCCGAGGATTGCACAATTACCAATTACCTTAGTCTTTGGGGGGTGTTCTGTAATTCGCGTTGAAAACGGGGCCGGGAGGAGCTTCGTGGTCGTAGTTCTCTTGTTTTCAGTGAGCTTCGTGCAGCCGGTTCATCGCTACGATATTGCTGTATGTAGTACTGCTGTAGTAACCATTCTACTACGGCGGTGTGTCGGTCACTAGCAACATAACACGGTACACCAGGGCAGTGCACCTGTAGTCGTAGCCGTTTGTAGCCACCGTGGCGTCAGGAGACAGCACTCCATGCACCAAATATGTACCAGGAGTCTATGTTGACATGCAGTCGTCCACAGGAGAACACCTGCTTTGTGAGCGAGCTGCAGTTTGAGTAGCCTTGTCGCCCCGTCGCGGGTGGTGCAGTGCCATTCATTTGAGTACCCCTTCGTGATTATGCAGTACACTTCGTACTCGTTGGGGGAAGGCATTGCCAGGACCTCGCTCGAATTTAAGTTCGGTTCCTCAGCGTTTTAGAGATTACTTGGTTTCGCCTTTTCTCGCTTCATTTTGTTTTGTTTACTGCATTGATGAGCCAACTCGTCGCCGCCGGGCCAGTCGAGGAACGAAAGGGTTCCAACCGTGCAGAGTAGGCCTCGATTCCTTCGTTCGCGCGCCATTGCTACGATGCTACGGACTATGGCGCTAGTACCGATCCCCGATCCTTGCTTTTGTTTTCATGCTTTTCTTCATCACGCTAAACGGCGGGAATGGAAGTAACCTTTTACGTACCTGGTATAAATTCATGGGATTATTGCAAGAACGCACGCTGTTTATAAACGATTAGCTCGACAGATAGATAAGGGGCATTTGCAACGCGACTTGCGCGACTCCGACGCGTCATACCACTGAAGAGCAACGTAAGCTTCCATCAGACCCTCGTTTTCTACGCGTCGGTGGGAGTGGGAGTGGGGATGGTCACGTTGAAGCCGTTTCCACGAGATGAAGATTTCACCCCCTTCCTGTCGAACCACTCAGGCTATCAGAGCTTCCTTTTTCGCACGTCTGCCGTTCTGCTGCTGCTGCTTTTTCGAGACAGTTTGCTTGATGCTCCATCGTGAAAACCACTGCAGTACGTCTTCTGGCAAAGAGCCGGTTGTACGTTGTTTATTCGCGGGGCCCATATACTAGCTTGCGCGGCAAAACCGCGGCTCGGCTGCCGGTCACAGCTCTTTTGCCTATCTGATGTGGCGATTTGCACGATACTCCACAAGCCCCTGGATAACAAATCATTCGAACGCAATGCCTTCACAACCTCATGTTCTAGGCTGAGCCACTTGAGGCGACACAGGCAGGGGGTGCGCCTTCCAGTAAATGCACGGTAGAGCACGTGACGCGCACATCAGATGAGGCATTTTCCCGAAAAAACATTGCGATGGCTATCTGGTGCGTTCTGCCGCTACCATGGAACCGAAAATATCCCGACAATTGCAGAGGCAACCGGACTGTTGAATAATAAGCATTCGCATTATTTCCACATTAGTAGCACTATATCTTTGCAATACAAGGGCACAGGAAAAGCAAATGCACAGAACGGAAACGAAAAATAGCCAGTATTATGGGAGGTAAAATAGCAGTTTAACCAACATTGGCGCCCGCTGCCGACGTCAGCGTGAACAATCTCAAGACAAGCACCCCCCCCCCCTACGAAAAAAAGGCATATAGTGCGACGTCGAATCTCCAATGGGGGAACAGGCCGCACAGCACAGAACACATAGTACAAGGCTTACGCGAGCAGCAACAGCAGTTCAAATCTCAATGGTCGTCCCCAAGAAAAATGCATACTACGCTCTTCAGACCCGACTCGCGCTTCAAATCAAGGCGTGGCCACCTACGAGTGCAACACGACTCTCGCGCGCACGTCTTTTACGCGGGTTTGTGCAGCGTGCAAGGCTCCAAACGCGACCGCTTACATTCCCACTTCCTCGGGGGTGTTAGTGGAAAGCGTTACAGCGTGTACAATTTTCATTTCGTCGGCAATCAGGCCGTACACAGATCGGTGTCGTTTGAGCAGCGCCAAGCCCTCGAAAGATTTGCTCACGACGCTGATCATGAACTTGGACTCCTCCCCGCCCGACTCGTCCTGGATTTCTAACCTCAAAGGCTCTAATTGTTGCAACCTGGACAACAAAATGCGATCGTTTCAAGCAAGATTTAAATATAAATGCAGAAGTAGTACTTGGTGTGTAGTTTTTTCATACACCGAAGCCTCATGCCACTATCACTAGTATGTTATACACCTTGCTTGAAACTCTGATGGCATCCGCCGGCTCCACCACTCCAGCGAAACAGTACTACTAGTAATCATAGTTCAACTTTTCACAGCTGAGGCTGCAGTAGGTAGCCATGTGGATATTCTCGCAGCACAATGCGCTTGAATCGAACGCATCGCAACATTGTTTCTCAACGCACCTGACATTCAACGATTTCGAATCGACGATTTTGGCCTGGAAAAAATGTAATAACATAATACAGCTGGTAACTGGTGTTGATAATGCGGTCACTGCCGGTCTAGAACTCACCACGGTAACTATAAGAGCTCTAGGCGATGGACTATCACAAAAACTACACGATGAATCATCAGTCTTGAGCCACACACATTAGTAGCTTCGTATGGTGTCGGCATGTACATGGTAGCAACTGGCGAGAGAGTGGTCTCCATGACGGAAATGGTTGACTCACTTTTCGGCAATTCGTGCCGCCATCGTCCCGCCCTCCTGTTTCTCCTCCTGCTCGACTTCATCCGGCATCGCTTGCTCCATTGCTGCACGAAGGGCAGACTCGCCACCCAGAGAAAGCGCCTTTGCTTTCATTGTTCGCAGCATATTGATGAAGCCGTTGTTGCGTCTACCATAGGTTATGCAGAGAGTTTGTGCGAAGCACTGTGTGTCGGAGACCAGGCGAACAAAACATGGTTGAAAACACGATCGAACGCTCATCGAGCGCATCGGGGACAACTCTAGTTTCGTCAAACGTAACGTCAGTCGCCGACGCGCAGTCGACCGACCGAGGAGTCTTCAGCAGCTCGGCCGTAACAAAAACACCGCTCGAGAGGATTTCGCCAGGCAGGGAAATCGGAGTGAGAATACGGGGTCGACATAAACAAAAGCGCGGGGGGGGGTGTCTACGATAACCTGGTACATACCTGGCATGTACCTGGTTATGATTGGCAGAGTTGCCTAGTACGTAATAGTGTCCTTTCGCAGGGATCCGAACACTCGACCCCCTGGTGGAGATGGCGTGGGGTTCAGAACAGACACGATGCACCAGAATACTGCTGCAGATTTACTCGTAGTGGGCCCACGTAACATATGCGTACCACAGCCGATTCAGAGTCACGGAACAATGTCATAGCAGGGGGGATGGAGGCACTGCCCGGGCGGGGGGGGGCAAGAAACAAATGAAAACAACGTACACCGCGCAGACAGACCTCCAAACCGCATGTCGCCTCCCATCCTCGCTAAACTACGGAGATGCAGCGACGGATTCACTCAACCTCGGGGTGTCGTCGAATGTCTACGCACACACCTCCTCGTTGCTAGAGGTGCACGGCAAGTTGTGAACTAGAGGGCTTGCAAGGGAACAAGAACGCCACGGCAACACCTTCGTGATGTACGTGTCAACGGCTTGCTCTGGCCGCAACGCACCCTGCTGTGAGGCTGGCGTGAAGACCCGCCACCTTGATAAACTCCGGCTTGACGGTCTGGATTGACTCGGGAGTGTTGCCAGAAAGCCCCATCGAAAGAAGCCCAGCAAGGCCCTTGGTGATCATGGCATCCGAATCCGTCTGGAAGTAGACGAGGCCGTCGTCCTTTACCTCTGCCGCCACGTACACCGTGGACAGGCACCTAAACGAGGAAGGGGTGGGGTCAAGGCAATGGCTCGATGATCCGCAACAAGGCGGCACTTGTTCTGCAGACAGATGTGGAGTACACATCAGAGGCCTACGAGCTCTCGGGGAAACGCTTCAAGCAGTATACGCCTATCATATTATACTTCGTATACGTCCTACGTATACTGCCGCAGGTCGATTATTATATTTGCCGTTGCTATTATTTTTCCTTGATTTTTCTTTAGAAGATCGTAGCAGGAAAGGAAGGGGTTGTTCGAGTGCTCTGGCCGAGCTAACACATAACAATAAAACAACCAAAATGACGGCCGAAGGTGGAGCCTCAAACATTATTAATAGACTTAATTAAGTACAGTCATCGTAACTGACCTCGGCGCATTGATCAATGACCAGTGGTTGTTGCGTTAAGGGTGTGGTGCTTTCTGAAAAATAAATAACGTCACGGAAGGCTACCAGGTACCAGGTATCATGTTCGAGGAGACATCATCCCTGTTGGCCATTCCCGCGCTACATACGCGATAATTGAGTGTGTGTTTACTGCACCTCCAGCAGCAAGCACTCGACTGTGCAGCAGCAGTACCCTGGGGTAGGATAGTACACAGTTCATGTTTCGAACTCAGCCGCCTTACATACCAGGTGCCAGGTATTCCAGGTACATAATACACGGGTAGGCTAGTATCAATAGCGGGTACGCACAATTAAACCCCTGCTTAGGGCGTATCCGAACAGAATCGAAATCGAAAATCGAAAATCGAAATAATACTAAACAAGGCGCTGATTGGTCCCCTGGTCAAAACATGTTTCCCTTCGCTTTTTAGGTTCCGAGGAAATGAACGATTTACAACCCAATGCCGAAATAAAAAAATTGACGGCTGGAACTCAAAAAGCAAATCGAAAGCACGAACAGCAACAATTCAGCGCGTCCTCCTGGTCAGCGTAACCACATCAAAGTATCACATCAGGATCGCCAGCATCCAACCCACAGCTATTACGGGGGACCATATTAAATAGGACCTACGGTACTAACAAAAACCTATATATTTCGCTATTTTCTCTCACAATATTTGGTCCTGTTTACTATTACGGGGGGCCATAGTAAATAGGACCAAATGTTGTTCGTAAAAATACCGAAATATACAGGTTTTTGTGTGTACCGCAGGTCCTATTTAATATGGTCCCCCGTAATAGCACGGGAACACAGCCGCATAGACCCCCCCGTAAACAGCCAGCAGGCGACCCACAACATCAGCCCCAACGCTTGGGCCTATGTTACCCGGCGTTCGAGCCGAAGCGAACATAGTTTGAGGAAAATTCAGGATGATACACTCGAGAACGAGGTCGGAAGTTCGTACTCAGTACGATTTCCAGTTTGATCTCGGGGCGTCAACGCTGGGCGCGCCACCATCTCCATGGGAGGCCCAACGACCTCCCGGAATCGAATTGCCGTCGCGTTTGCCTGCTTCTGTGGTGGGATCTGTGTTACCGAGCGCTAGATTGCCGGCATGTGTGCACAGCACAGTTGCGGACGGCCCGTAGATTGTGCTCTCCGTTGCTTTTCGCCTGAATTTCTATCTTCATTTTTCGATTTTGTTTTGGACACCTCGGCTATTTTATATCGGAATCGAAATGAATTCGAGTCCCGATATCGCTTTTCGATTGTGTTAGCCCTTTTACGCCGTACCTGATACCCCGCACTCATAGGCACGATGGCTCCAAGGCTGCTGTGTCAGCTATAGAACCACTGACTTAGATATAAATCCCTCAGCGTGCTCGGTTGGTACACATCCCTGGCCTCTAAGAGTTCCTACTTCGAAACCGCCTCATTTTATTACTTGCCGGACCTTTCCAGCGGTTCTTTGTTTTCTCCATTTCTCTTGGCACTCTCGGTCCTTTCTTCCTTTTGTCTTCTTTTGTTTCATGTGCGTGCGTGTACTCCGAGCACGGCACGGCGGGAGAGCCCGGCGCCGTCGCGGGTGTCAGCCGATGCTGACGGGTAGACGGGGGGCTGCAAGGAGCGCGGTCGCCACTTTCGTGCCTAGGCGTCGCCTGTGCCTCGAGACGCCAGGGATACATGAACGGGCCCTGTCTGGCCTCAATTTGCAATTTTGGATAGAGTATGTGCGAGATACAAGGGTCGTTCGAAATTGCAAGATAACATTCAAGCTGTGCTTATTTTAGCAACCACGCTGATTATGAAAGGGGGGGCTCCCAGTCGGAGTACCAATACTGTCGAGCGGGCGAACGACGGCCACGGTGAGCACCGGGCTTCACGCGAGGCGGGCGACGGGGCTGACTGTGGCAGAGAGTGAGGAAGGCTTTACCCGGACCGAATCGGTGGCGAGGTGGTCGCGAGAGGGGCGGGCGGCGTACGAGGCTGAGAGAAGCTCTGTTGTTCATTTTTCTTCTTTTTTGACCGGTGCAAGGTGATCCAATCAGGCAGAAAATGATTTCAGGAGACGGACGGGGATTTTTTTTTCTTCCCGAATTTTTCGGTTTCATTTTACGTTGTTTTTGCGGTGCTGCTGTGCCGCTGTGCCGTGCTGTGCTTTCTCTTTTTTCGTACATACAGCATACCCTGGTATCAAAAGAATACCTGGGGTATGTACGTACGTGCGGGAACCGCCCGCGATGCGAAGCGTATGTGGCGTCCGAGCTGTTTTCTCCTGAAGCATGGCGGCGGGACTCTTGGCATTATCAAGTCGCCAATTTTGCAGCTACGATCAGAATAAAAAAAAATACTGCTGTGTAATCAATCATGGACCTCTGTCCGCTTCGCATAGTAATTTGATGTACGCTTTTCCTTCCTGAGCGAGCGTAGCGGGAGACGTAGGCCGCCCGCGGAGCAAAGCGCCTTGTAGTACGTACCAGGTGTACTTCGTATAGACACAATGACGATGGCGTAAACTGGCGCGCCCGAAACCCTCGTTAGTCATGAAGGTGTACACTGTCATCAACAGCAGCAACTTGGTTCCAAACAAAACAGGTCGCAGGCTATGTACAACCGACGGGATCTGGTAGGCAGCCCGAAAATCTGCATATTGCACCGCCCCTGATCCTATCCAAACTGCCGTAGGGCACCACATACATGACCACTCACCCCAAGACCTTGTTCTCTTCTGTCATGAGTGACGGGTCCAACTTATCTCCCATCTGTGCAAGATGCAGAAGCTGCATTTGCCGCATCTTGTTGTTCGGACACGACCTGAACACTTTCGTCAATCGCTCCAGCTCTGGAGTCAACCCTAGCTCCTTGAGGTCAGTTGACGTGGACATGTGGTAGGTGCCGCGGCCTTGACGGGCTGCGCGCGGCGAAAACCCGCCGCCTGGGGATGCTATTGCATTTGGAGTCACGAAAGCCTGGCCAACCGAGCAGATGCCAGTGGCCAGTGCAGCTACTAACAAAGTAACCCGTAAGGTCATTGCGGCACACGGATGGCTATGCTGGAGAGCTCGTACGGATGGCACGTGGAATGAGGAGACGACGATGTGCTGTCGCTGTCAGTTGTCAGCAAGTCTTCAAAATGAGCAGTGTTTTATAGTTCCTGGAAAGGCGTTTTTTCAGCGTTTCATTTTGTTTGCCAGACAACAAAACTTCGTCGACGAAACGAGAGAATCGAAACCAGAACGCTCGCACTCTCACTCGGTACTCGGCAGTTTACAGGAGTGAATAAAATCACCACGTGTGACAACTTGACAACTATGGCAGGAATCGCATACCTCATATCACAGGGTGCGTCTGTACGTCCATCAATAACATACCAGAAACCCAGAATGAGTGCCCGATATGTGCAATGTTTCTTGCTGCGTAGCAGCTGTTTCTTGCTTGGGGTTGGTGTTTGCAGCTGTATTCGGGCCGTATACCTAGCAGTACATACCAGGGGTAGTTTGTGATTTAGTGACCTTTATCGAGGCTATCATGGGTGGACACGTGGGCAGACTCTCCCCCTCTTGGTCACAACACCGAGAACCGTGCATTCGTGGGAGACATGCTGGCAAGCTCAAAATCATCACAATATCAGCGAAACCTTTTTAGACGTTGCAACCGGCGTTACACCTGTTGTTTTGAAAACCCGTATTCGTGGCTTGATTTCACAACTTGTCCTCAACGTACGAGGTATGCACCTGTGTAGTTCTCTTTACGCATGGTCTGAATATTATTACGACGTCAGCTCAATCCTACACTTTTCGCACGCTGAAGACAGGTTTTGTTGTCACATTAACATTTCAATTAGACAGCGTCCTGGGGGTGCCTGCCTACCCGCGATGGGGTGTGCCATACGAACAATCCCGTACAGCAGTAGACGGTTTCCCCGGGGGTGGTCTAATGGTTAAGCTCCAATAAAGTTGAGGTCGAGGGTGTTCGAGTCTCCGTATGTATGGAGTTTTTATGTTTTCTACTGTTGTTGGGTGTGTAGGTACAATTCGACGCGAGTCGACGAGAGAAGAAAGTGCTGAAGTGTTCTCGCGATAGAAACGTACCGTAGAGGGGGGGGGGGGAGAAGCAGCGCCTACTGAGAGGCCCCAGGTCTGACTTACGACTACAGCAGTAGCAGGATGGAGCAGGAGCAAGAAGGGCGGGGATAGTAAATGGGATGGAAGAAAACACGAAGTACGACTACGAGTACAAGCACTAATGTAAACCAGGTATATACTACTGGTGTAGCTGCAAACCTGCACCAAAGGAGACCAGCAGGTGGTTTCGGATCGCGGAAAGCAATGACTAGTGTAGTGATAAACTTCACCATATGCAGAAACTACGGTACTACTTTTGTTGCTTTGCACACGTTGGCGGTTGTCGAAGACTCCGACCAACAGCTAGGACAGAGCCGCGAGGAAAGCGCCTACATGCAAAACGCAACTCGACGCACCATGACGAGCTCAGACAGTTTAGCAACGAGCGTGCGACTAGGGCAGGCACTGGGGGGCATCGGGGGGAGGACGGCTAGCTTGTGCACCCGTACCAGAGCATGCACTACTACTCGTATAGTGCAGACTGATGGACGACAAAGAGACCATTGATTATCTTGGGAGAGAATAACGCGATACGTGCTACGATGCAGCCGAAGCAAACTGAAAGAACAATTGGCAAGGGGGACGAAGCGGGGGGGGGCGGACGACCACCTGCAAACACAAGCTATACAGGCAGTATCACAGCCAATGCGCAGAGAATGACATACAAGCCCTCCAACCGTACCATCGTGTTTATAATACAGTCTGTTAACATTGCCGTGCCACCGAAACAAGTATATATCGGTGCCTGCATTATTGGTGATCGTCAAGTAATACGACGTACCAGGTAGCAGCTATCAGTTATACTTCGGGTACATACCGCCACCGAGCTCACAGCGGGAACGGCCAACAATTACCAAACAACTGATCAACATCAGATGACAAAAAACATCGACTGCGGAGCTACGACTAAAACCCTGGCATCAATACTCAAATATTGGCTGCTCTACCGAACACCCGTGTATTATCGTACGACGAATAGAATTGCAAATATTCGAATCCATCGCACTGCACTCCATGGACAGTGCCACGAGAAGTGCGACGATAAGTTTTCAGTCCTCGTCCAGGAAAAAGCCTCCCCATTCTACCCCTCCTCTCTCGAAGTCGTCTCCGAATTGCTTCATGTACACCTGCGGACGGGAAGGCAAAACAAAATTTTACCAAGGGTCTAAGGAGGTGTCGTGCACGTTCAACATTCCTGACTTGGAGAGGGCACAAATGCGGTAGAGGCGGGGCTACTACTTGGAGTAATAAAATCAGGACAGGGGTGCTCATGTTTCCGATGTACCACCCGGCGGTAATTCCGTCGCAATCAGTTGTTGCGCAGGGGTTCCGCGGTGTGCGATCAACCAAAAACATATACATAGCATGTCGAGCACCTCCAAGTTGGGGACACGTGCAAGACTGGTGAGGCCATTGGTCCCGCCATGCACGACAAACAAAAAACATTTGAAAGATTATCAGTGCATCGAATAAGACAATCACGTGGAGAGAAACGATGCGGGGCAATCAAGCTCCAACCACACAGACCCGCCGTCTCAATGCCAGCGTCCGTTCAAAAGAGGGTTGCCGAAACCTTCAAAGGCTCACATCGTCTTCCTCCTGCAACTGCACCACCAGGTCCGACTTCGGGTAGGAGCAGCACGTCAAGGCGTACCCTTCCTGCTTGAGCTCCTTCAGCAGCCCGAGCGCGCCCTCAGCTTTTACCTGCTTGCGGAAACGTACGAAGCGAAAAAATCACTCTCAAACTTGTCGAAGCACACCCTGTTGTTTTGCAAGCCCGAACACCATTACGGCGCTGTCGATCTGTCTACAAAAACAACATACAGGTTTGATCGTACGGTGAGTCTGGAGACATCTGTGTGCGCAATTTGTGATCTACCCATTGCGCGCAGTGCATGCCTTCTTGAGCTGCTTGCGGGTCACTTTGATTCACTCTATAGCCCGGGCATAGACAGCGATCGCGCACGGCACACTAACGCGGAAAACAAACTTTCAAGCTGGTCTAGTTCACGGCGAGTGGCTAATGGTATGTTTCTCCAGCGGTAACGTAACAGCGTGAATGATACTTCCACTCGCTGCCTGTAAAGTGTATACTGCAATTGGAAAGGTTCTTGGAGCGCGTACCTTTCCCTCCAAAACCTTGACCGCGCACGTGGTACAGCACCCGTTCCTGCACATCCTCTTCTTGTTGACGATAGGAACGTCAACTCCAGCCTCTTCGGTCGCGAAAAAGATGTACCGATCAACCGGCACATCCACCGAAGCAACCGTTTCGCCGGTCTTGTTCACGTACGTCACCTGTGACAAAAATAAAAAGGACGTAGGTAAGGGGTCACGTGACAATTGAGGAGCCGGTTTCCTCGTTTTCTCAAGAGAGTAGTTAGGGTCGATACTATAATTGCTGGACGTTTTTTCTCGTTCTAAGGAAAATCCCCGGATCGCAGCACTGCATGTCTTTTCAGCCCAGGCGAAATACCTAAAACGTATTTCCCCGGATCGCAGAAAAATGTCGCACCGTCGCAGAACATCGGGCAGGCGCACGGTGTGAGCCGTGTCGCTACTCGGCACTGCAGTACAGGATAGATCGGGGTCATCCGCACAGTTATTTCCAGGCCGTGGCTGGTACCAGCAAGTGTCGTTCACCACCAGAGCTCTATTCGTCCAGTCGACAGAGCCGACTTACCGACATAGTCGAGATCGAAACGAAATCACCACCTCTTTCCCTGTCGTGGAGGGCTTTGTCGCGCCACAAGTTGATTTAAGCTATGCTCGCGAGGTACGGTCGCCTCTCTAAGAGTCGGGGCACCTCTAGCGGCACGATCAAGCGGACGGCCTGCGCGCGTGCCGCTGTTTTTTCCCGATTCGATCGGGTGGTCGAGCGTTGCAACCTAATGAAACAAAATACACGACGATAATAGAACCCACCGCAGTTTTTTCGCGTGTCTGGCAAAATTCCGCGAAATGGGAAAAATAAAACGGCCAGTTGAATAATACCCTGGTATCCTTTTTACGTGGTAAACTCCACTCACAGACAGCTGTACTTCAGAACGAAAACTCGAAATAGTACTGCTGTCGTATACCTGGTATAGTGTGTCCCCGAAACGTGGGCACGGTCGCGCGGCCGCTGGGAGTCCGGTGTTCCGCGGGGCAAAATAAAACTGATATATATACAGTAGCTGTGAAGAGCCATTTGGACACACCATCACTACGTAGTATACGGGTGTGTCCAAACAGAGTCGCAAAGCGCAATCGTAAATCGAATTCATTTCGATTTCGATAAAAATTAGCCGACGTGTCCGAACAGTATTGAAAAGTGAAAATAGAAATCCAGGCGAAAAGCAACCGAGAGCACAACCTACTATTAATAGGCCGTTCGCAACTGTGCAGACATGCCGGCAATCTAGCGCTCGGTAGAAAAGACCCACCGCAGAAGCAGGCAAACGTGACGGAAATTCGATTCCGGGAGGTCGTTGGGCCTCCCATGGAGGTGGTGGCGCGTCCAACGTTGATGCCCCGAGATCAAACTGGAAATCGTACTGAGTACGAACTTTCGACCTCGTTCTCGAGTGTATCATCCTCAATTTTCCTCAAACTATGTCCGCTTAGGCTCGAACGCCGGGAAACAAAGACCCGAGAACGTCGGGGCTGGTGTTGTGGTTCGCCTGCTGGCTGTTCACGGGGAGTCTGTGCGGCCGTCCTGATGTGATATTTTGACATGGCGTCGCTGACCAGTAGGACGCGCTGAATTGTTGCTGTTCGTGCTTTCGATTTGGGCAAATGCCAGAATCAGTTGTACCTGATCCGTTTGAGCCAAAATCAGGTACCTATTAAAACCAAGCGAAAAACGCGCGCCACGAGCGGTGTTGTGTCCAAGAAAGTCGGGTAGAAAATGAAGCGTGCCACGTGGCCTCCAAAATCTAAATCGTTTAGCTATTTAGAGTGTAAATACCACGGGTTAGTTATTTAGAGTGTAAATACCACGGGCTTCACTTGGACCTGCAGAGAGTCACTATTAATAGGCTTCGTTTGTTTTGCCACGGCGGGGGCGCCAACAAGAGTATATACTCTGCCCCCCCCCGTTGGCAGCTCTAAATCTTCTAGACCGTCCTCGCGGAACCGCCTGCTCGGCACGAAATTATCTTGCCGTACCAAACCTGAGACCACCTCGACGCGGGGTGGTGCAGAGTGCAGACAACGACCATGGTGCTGCATAAACCGGTGACCATACATAGCAGGATAGAAAACAACACACAGCAGGACAGCAGGACACGACAACTATTTACTAACTGGAGCACGTCGCACACCCCAAAGAAGAAAAAAAGTGAAACCAGCGTAGGGATGCATGCATATGCAACTACGTACTGTCGCGTACCTGGTACAACGCTACGAGTACAGAGTTTATACGTTAATAAATAACAATTTCAACCGAGGGACGGCAGACGCATACGGAGAGAAACAACAGAGTGTACGTATGGTCTCTCTGATTGGTTCAAAGTTGGCCAAAATCAGTTGAAAGCTAGATAGAGTAAAAAAAAACAGGTATACCTTGGCCTTTTCGAGCCAAAATCAGTTACAATGCCAGCCTGGCCAATAGCGGGGCTCCTGGGGTGTGTTTTGTACTTGTTTTTAGCATACAACTGATTTTGGCCGAAAAATGGCCAGGTATACCTGAATTTGGCAAAAAATCCTTCCGATTTCGTTTTCGATTTCCAGCCGTCAACTTTTGATTTTTGCATTGGGGTGTGAATCGTTCATTTTCTCGGAACCTAAAAAACGAAGGCGAACATGTTTTGAACAAAGACCAATCAGCGCCTTATTTATTATCATTTCGATTTTCGATTCTGATTCTGTTTGGACACGCCCTAAAACTTCTTATGCAGTCGGATTTGCAGTCAGTTGGAAATGGTGCTATCGGCATGCTCGCCCGAGCTTTTGGCCCAAAAATGTGCAAAACTGCTGTTTCTTGCCTCAGAATGACTTGGACTTTTCTCCAAGACCTATCTAGAGCTGTTTTCCGCTTCTCCAGGTGCCCAGTTGCAGGAAATCACCTCCGGTACTTTTCCGATTCAACTGCGTCAAATACGATTATAACTTATAACCCCCGATTGGATCGGAAAAAACGTTTTTTCCGATCCGATCCCTGATCGTAATCGTATTTGACCCAGTTGGATCGGTAGAGTACCGAAGGTGATTTCCTGCAACTGGGCGCATGGAGAAGCGGGAAACAGCTCTAGATAGGTCTTGGAGAACAGTCCAAGTCATTCTGAGGCGAGAAACAGCAGTTTCGCACACTTTCGGGGCAAAAGCTCTTGCGAACGTGCTGATCGCACCATTTCCAACTGACTGCAAATCCGACTGCATAAGAAGTGGCCATAAGAACGGTTTTATACCGCCGTAACAAGGACAACAGCAACATTACCAGTAGTAGTAGCTGTTGTTATCAGGTACCTACTGCAGTAGTACACTGCTGTACTGGTACATACGTGTGCATGTGCATCAACCGGTACAGCGTACCTACTACTGCTGTAGTATATATACTGCTGCTGTACAGGATACGGGTCTTACTGCGCGCAGCGTGCTGTATACCAGGGGTACTGGTACAATTAACACACCCACCCGTACCCGGCACTTCCTACGTAAGAGATGCGTGAAGGACGGGTGTTGTATTTCGAATTGAAAAAAAGCCTAGGGATATCGACCCGGCGTCACTAAACAAGCCCCCCAACATCGTAAAAGGGGGAACCGCATCCTCCGATCTGTACGAACCCTACATTTATCTATATCATCGGCCTTTTCTGCCAGGCCCTCCTTTTCTGCCACGCCCAGCAGCCGGCCTACCGGCCACTCTCACACAGCCAAAGGATCAAGGATGGAGAATGGGAACATGAACGCCCGTGCCGCCCGTAAAATAAACATGATCAATGATGCTGAACCACATTCGTGACGCTGGACACATTATCGCCTATGTCAAGAGGCTGGCGGCGTAAGTGTTGCATCACAGCTCTAGCTTGGGCCTCCTATGCCACACACAGCGCTTTGCATGCACCACAGCCCACCGCCCCCTGGAGCAACGTGCGGTGTATACCATGGCAACGCAGCTAAAGCGATACAGCGTACAACAGGCTATGCATTGCTGTACAACTACAATTATGTACGTACACTTGAAGGGAAAAGGAAGCGGTTGGATTTTTGAGTTCTCGCCTTGTGGGTTTTGGCGTCGGGATCACCGGGCCAGATGCCTCCGAAGCCAGGCTCGATGTCGCCTTCATCATCTTTCCATCTGTTTGGCGAGTATCTCACGTCGTACGCCATCACCGTAGTCGAGGTGCTTGCCCGTGTGCGGGATGTTCCGAGACGCACTCGAGCAGAAGGAGCAGCCAAGAAGCCTCGCGATTGAACTGCCATGGCCAACAGGAGCGCTCCTCGCATCCTCATGATGGACGACGACCCTAACGTGTTTGGTCGTCTCAGCGGTAAGTTCGAATCTCCGGCTGGTCGCCTACTCGAGGTCACCATGCAGGCCCTCATAACCTTCCCGACACCAAGCAGGGAGAACCGAACAGGGTTATAGGACACCTGTCAATGCAAGTACTGCTGAGCTCAGTCTCATGCTCAGTAGCATAGGATTGGCAACCAGGGGATATTTCGAGTGCAACCCCGACGTCAACAGAAACGCCTAAACATGCGTGGTCGCTGTTTTCATTCTCTCAGAGCGTTGCTCTCGTTCTGGCACCCCGCGCCTGCCTTCGTCGTGAGATACGATAGCTGCTAACGGGCGCGTCCACCCACCGCCAATCGCGCTGCTTGTGAACGCGTGGTGATCGTCGGGTCTCGCCGGGCCCCTGTGGGAATATCGTGGAGTGCGGACTACGGACAAGGTAGAGCAGCAGCAGCGCACCAGCAGCTTATAGTCGTCTCTTCAAGACTTCATATGGATAGTCAGCAGCTCACACGGTACTTCTCTCCAAGGCGCGTGGTCCGCCGGAGACGACTTGCGACTACCATACCGCACCTCAACCCAGGTAGAGGGCTCTGCAGACGCCATGGCATCCTCGCCGTGCTGCTAGTGGCGGATCGATCTAGAGTCGCCGACGCGTTTGGAGGAGTTGCAGTGGGTGTGGCTTCTGCGATTCGGGTCGGGCCGACGGGACCAGCGGCAACGGGTGAGGGGCCGCGGAGAAGCGGAGGGAGGGGCGAGGGCCGGAGAGAGGTGCTTAGAACACAATGCGCGACTTTGGCTCCGTCGACTGGTGCTGGGGAGGAGCGAGTAATTTCCAGGTATGCCGCGGTTTCGTGTCATGTTCGATCACCTCCTTCCATCGTAATTCAGAATTGGCATCTGCTACTCGTACTCGTACTCGACGGGCGCAAGCCGGCTTTGTTGGAGCGCGAAGACAGCGAAGGCAACATCGGCACCAAGCGGCTGCGGTGGGTATCCGTTCATGCTTGCTTTCGCCAGCGCTGGTCGTCCCTCGGCTACATGTCTTCAGAGGCATCGGTTCTGGGTTGCAAGAGGGGTTGAATTGAACACTTTTTTAACACACTCTACAAGTTAAAGTACAGAGTAGATGAATGTATTTTGGAGAAAAAATGCGTACGTCGTCGTTTTCTCACGATCAGTTCGCACACCAGGCTCTGCTGTTCAACACAACAAACTCATCAGAGTAGATTGCTTGTGTGGACTCATGTTCCTACTTTTCTCTCATGAGGGTACGAGTACGTACCTGGTACGTAGGCGGTAAGAGTTCTGTGGTATATATTCGTGGTTCGAGCTTCTGTTGACTCACTTCCCACTGGGAAGGAAACATCGTCAGCAAGCGAGCATAGCACGGAAGCATTGTGCCATTGTGCCATTCCAACATTTGAACTCTGCCTCGTTCGGGGCTGAGTTCATTGCGCAGATGTTTGGATGACAAGGCCACCCTCGCACTCCAAAATGATACCGGCAACGTTTCAGCCGCAACAAAACTCGCACCTACCGGTACTGCTTTACCTGGCATGTAGTGGTAATATGGCAAACGCAACACCAGCAGTAAGTGCTAAATACAACTACGAGTATTAATACTCGTATTAATAATGAATCTATCGAGTCTTGTCGTGATCATACAAAGGATGCAATTAGTTATTTCCTGAATTCGGGATGACGAAATATTGGTATTTATAGTAGCGGTTGAAGGTGGTGTGATACAGGGATGGGCACACCTTATGAACCAAGCCGCTGACTCGGCAATGTTACCTGTTGTCGCTGTTGTTGGTTCTTCGGCCACACATGACCTATGAATGACCTGCTTTGTCCGCACAGAGAGATGCCTTCTCAACACGGAAACACTGACGAGCTGTCGATAAGGAACACCGCGACGCTAGACAGAGCTCCAGCGTGGCCAGGGACGCGGTCGGTGGACGGGGGGGAGCGAAATCCAACTTCAACAGGTGCCTTCGTTGCTCCACCCCGCGGATACACTCACAGCCATTTCAACGTCAGTACAGTTTGCGCGCCCATCTTCGGCACTACGGCAGTGCGTACGAGTACTGAGTTGATATTTCTTCAGAGGCGGTGCCTTCGTGATGAATCGGCGCAATTTGTGTTGGGGTTGCGCCTCCGTGCCCCGCATGCGTTTCGATTGCTCTCTAGTTAATGTATGCTTCCACTCTGTGGACATCTATCTGCGATTGGGTGAGCTCCTTGCTGTTTGTCCGGTAGTCCTGAGGACGGAGACAGGTTGTTGGGGTAGAACTCGAAGCTCAAGTTCGGGCGGCGCGTCTGGTTTAAATCTTCAGTAATACGGCGGCTGGAGTGACGACTGTTCCGTGTGGGTTGAGGTGCCGTGCTGTCGGCAAGCAAAAGTGGCGCTGTCCTGCTATGTAGCTGATAATATTCACCAGAAACATATTGAGCTCGTTATATGTATGTCGATGCTGACGAAATACTGATGTTGTGTCCGTGTTACAGCTTGCACGCCAAGGCAGCCGACTGCTGTAAATGGGTTGTCGGTTGAAGACGCGAGACAACAGCTCGAGACACTCAGGGCAGACGGGGACACAGGAAACGCGGCCGGACTTGTGTACATTTTTTTCGAAACAAGCTGTTGCGCGGCACACATCGCAGCCCCTAAATACATATCGTAGGAGCGACATCTATCTCGCCGTCCTCGAGGTGCATTCGTCGCCAACATGACACTGCCAGCCAATCACCGACTTCAAACCTCGTCCCACTAAGAGAGAGTTGCATCCCCGCGTCCCGTTCCAGCAGAGACCAGCCGTGGTGTGGCTCAAGAGGTGCGCAATAGTCAGGGAGACTCGAGAAGAAATGGTTCAAGGACAAATGAGAGAGTCGTGAGCTTCAGCGAGCTCAACTCTCGCACCGTTAACCCTGCGCTCGTGCGACAAGCTGTGGTCCACTACCTACTAAACCCAGACCGGCTGACGAGCTACCAGTTCGCGAATATCGGCATGGCCAGCAGCCGGCACTGCGACATCCACCTCGTCACGAAAGTGTGCGAAACGGTGAGCAAGTGGTGCTGCACGGGGGCAGCCAGGCCTTATGAAACGTTTTTTGTTCTTGGCGCTTATGGTTGGACACACCAGACGCTGCAACGATGGAGAACCTGCCTTTCACGCAAAAGTCAATGGCAGTATGGGTTGGCAGGCTCGCTCCAGTCATGGCACGGTTCCAAAGAAATACCTGTATACTTTTCGAGACGCTTTTGGTGTCGTCCTTTGCTCGCACGTCACACGGGAGGCACCACAGCGTTTCTCCAGCCAACCCCCCTGTTTTTTCTTTGCCCGCCTGTATTCCTGCTTGTGCCACTTCCGCTAACGGTTCAAGGCGCGATCCATGGGAGTTTCGACAAACGTGCGGTTCATGACGAACCTGGTCAACGCTGCCTCGAAGTCGCGGCGGTGGGTTATGGCTTCGCAGCTGCTGCAGCTCATGCGCTCTTACGGCGTCGCTCCCAACGAAGTGACGTTCACCTGTATCCTATCCGAGATGTCCAAGGCCAAGCAGGTGGAAGATGGGAACGACGCGCTGAACGTGTTTTTGTGTCGCCTTGTCGATATGCATAGAGGCATGCTTCGGGTGTGTTGCGTTCCTTGTCGACTGCTGTAGACCCCCCCCGGCTGCGCGGTCGCTCGTTACTGATGCCTCTGCCGTTCGGGAGGCGTCGAAGGCCTCTGGTGCTTGGCCCCTCAAATGTTGGGAAATGGCTCCGCGCAGTCGTCTTTGCGGTGGCGCAAATTACACTGCGCTGTGCTGTCCTCGCCGTACTGCTGGCTGTTGCTGTATTTGTTCTGCTGCCTTGCGACGTCTTTGCTCAGCACCACATGGCGTCGGAGATGCTGCTGACTGAAGGCTTGGATAACAACCTCTGCGCGTACAACGCTCTCATATCCGGGTGCACGTCGAGCCGTGGATACGATCGGGCGTTAGGCTACTACAAAGACATGGTGAGCTTAGTCCGAGAGCTCGGGTGCTGAGCTGGTACAGCAGTGCACTTATGATCAAGATCTGGTTGTGGTGAATAGTTTATTTATCAACATAACAGCGAAGCAGCTATTAGATGGCATGGCGATTATAGTCAATGAGAGCAACTCGAAAAAACAATATTCATGGTAGTTCTCGTGGCGACAACCCCAAGCCAGGAAATGTGGCAAACGGAGCGGGAGAAGTCGGCACTGGGGTGTTATGCAGTTCGATTCGGCTTGATTCTGATACTCGTCTCATACCCCACAGGCACTCTGGACCGCGCTGTCCGTTGCGCTGTTAGCACAAAATATCATGGAGTTTCAACAGCAGGGAATCCGGCGCCGCATGAGCGTCAAGCATGATCGCCAACGAAAACGGGTTGTACGACTTACAAGCTCACCTTGTACCTGTCGCGCTTCGGTGGTGTACCCTCTAGTACATCGTTTTTTGCTTCAATCCGGGTTTGTGCCGAAAGACCTTGCGTCTGGGTGCCGACGCCCACCACGTAGTCGAACTATGCTTTGGCGGCGGGATAGATAACATGACAATCGAAGAGTGCTTGAGAGGCTGGATTACCCACAGTCGTAGGTAGACAGCGTCTGTTACGTGCATTACTTTCTAAATCGTCGGTGCCTCCGTTCCGTCTCTGTTTTGCGCCCGCCTCTGCGTGCTTCCCTTTCGTGACGACTGGATCCCCCCCCCCGCGACAGGTGAAGGCGGGCGTGCAGCCGGACACGATGACGTTCTCCAGTCTTATCGCAACTACCCGGGATGGGTCTGACTCAAGCGTCGAGCGAGGGTTCGGGGTGAGTGCTCCGCCGAGGCCTTCCGGCACACACTGCCATGCGATTTTCAGATCGTGTCTTCGCGTTGCTTCCGAGAGATATAGTATTTTTTTAGTACAAGTACTCAAGTGATACTGGATTGAAAAGTACGCTGCGCGTAGTCAGATGGCAAACGTCGTACCAGGTACTGGTAACTGGTACCAGGTATTAATTACAAGGCGCTTCGCTCCGCGGGCGGCCTACGCCGCCCGCTACGCTCGCTCAGGAAGGAAACAAATACATCAAAGTATGCGAAGTGACAGAGGTCCACGATTGAGTTTAGTTCGTAATGGCAAACCGGCGACTTGATAATGCCAAGAGTCCCGCCGCCATGCTTCAGGAAAAACCAGCTCCGACGCCAGCTCGGATGCCACATACGCTTCGCGTCGCGGATGAAGTACGTACGTACATACCCCAGGTAGGATACTACTGCCTGTACTTATTTTCTTCTTTTGATATGCTCTTAAGTCTGTACTCGTATGTACGAAGAAAGCGAAAGCACAGCACGGCACAGCTGCAAAAACAATGAAAATGAAACCGAAAACTCGGAAAGGAAAAAATATCCCCGTCCCCTCTCGTGTAATAATTTTCTGCCTGATTGGAACACCTTACACACGGTCAAAAAGAAAAGCACAAGATCGCACAGAAGAGCTTCTCTCTCAGCCTCGTACGCCTCCCGCCCCTCTCGCGACCACCTCGCTACCGATTCGGTCCGGGTAAAGCTTTTATCACTATCTGCCACAATCAGCCCCGTCGCCCGCCTCGCGTGAAGCCCGGTGCTCACCGTGGCGGTCGTTCGCCAGCTCGATAACGTTGGTGTTCAAACTGCACATCTCCCTCTTTCAACTTCAGCGTGGTCGCAAAAATAAGCAACGCTTGAATATTATCTTGCCGCCCCGAACGACCATTATAACTCGTACATACTCTATCAAAAGTCACAAATGTAGGGGCAGACAAAGCCCGTTCATGCATCCCTCGTGTCTCGAGGCACACGCGACGCCTAGGCACGAAAGCGGCGACCGCGCTCCTTGCAACCCCCCCTCTACCCTCCAGCACCCGCTGACACCCGCGACGGTGCCGGGCTCTCCCGCGGTGCCGTACTCGTAGTACACGCACGCACACGAAACGAAAGAAGAAAAAAGGAAGAAAGGACCGAGAGTGCCAAGAGATATGGAGAAAACAAAAAAACTGTTGGAAAGGTCCGGCAAGTAATGAAACGAGGCGGTTTGGAAGTGGGAGCTCTGAGAGGCCAGGGATGTACCAACCGAGCACGCTCAGGGGTTGTGATATAAGTATGTAGTTCTGTAGTATTAATTGTTTTATGTCCCTCAGCTGTAAGTTTGTGTGAACGACTTTCTGCTGGTAGACACGCCACAGAAATAGCACCTTGTAAGTCGTAGGGCTCACTCCTGCGCACTTGTCAAGCTACAGTAGTAACCCGGCGTCCCCGGTGGCTTGGTAGGTGGTCCGCTTGCCTATCAAGATCAATTTCATGGGTTCAAGTCTCACCGAGTGCATGCTCGTAGGGGCTTTTTCTTGCATACAAATTGATTAGCGGAAAGCGCGAGAGCGTGAGTTAGCTACATTCGATGAAAGTCGACGAGCAGTGGGAATGCTGAACCCTACGCGCGGCAAAAAATAAAGGCACGTACCGGGGGGGGGAAGGGACGACACCTGTGACCACGGCTTGTCCAGAAGATCGCCGAGGGTAAAACCTCCTACGAGTTAGGCTGGAAAGTAAAAGTGATGATTACAAAAAAAAAAGAAAAAAGTACCTACTAACCCCGCGTCCACCCTGTTCCATAACACGTGGCGTTTCGTTATTTCCTTGGGCGGGGGGTGTAGGGGGCGAGGGCAAAAGGTAGACCGCACCGTGCCCGTAGACGCGCAATCGCTGTCGCAGGTATCGCGGACGGCATCGGACGTGCCATTGGCCCCAAGCGGAAAGAGGGCCTTATCAGAGCTGACCCTTCCCTACCCCCCTGTTCTAACCGATCATAACCGTACCCAGAAGAGGTGGCCATGAAGGGCCTTGTGTGCAGGCGGGTGTCACTACTGTACGTTTAATGATCGATATTACGGGGGGGCGTTTTTTTCGAAGGTGGTGATTACTGTAAGGTAAATGTCGTGGGGCTTGCGTTGTGATATTTATCTTGTTGAGTTGTTTTTGTACGGTTGTTTATTTATGATTGTTGAAAAGGTTATCGCTGCCAAAGGTGGTCACTACTGCAAGATTTCAAGGGCGTGTTTAGTGAGGCCCTTCGGAAGTGTATTTCTCTGGCGGTATCCGACGACCTACCCGAGTATGAATGATCCTAACAGCCGAGTTGGTCCCCGCATACCGCAGGTATTTCACTCTACTACCGTATACTATTTAATATAATCAGGATAACACACCCTCTGGGACGATTTTCAGAGCCGATTCTCTCCCAAACATGGAGGGCACACACAACGAAAACGGCGGCTCTAGAAATATCTCGTCGAGATATGTTTCCATAAACGCGCCGCTCGGCGATTACGCTCTCCTTGTTGTCGAAAACCCAGCTTTAAAATCCGTGCGAGGGGGTGTGTTATCGCTAGCTTGCTACGCGGTAAGCACACACCCTGGAACGTTTTTGCTGTAACGTGATTTGTGGGACGTTCGCTGATCACTTGCCGCCGTATGACACCGCTGTACGTCTTGTTCCCGCCCCATCGCCAGGCGATCGAGCTCATGAAGAAAGCCGGAGTACCGCCTAACACCTACTGCATGAACTCCCTGATGGCCGTGAGCGTGCAAGCGCGGCAGCCCAACACGGCGTTGGAGATATTTCAGGAGATGGAGAGGGACGGCATCCCGAGGGACGTGGTGAGCGATCAACCCCTGGACAGCTGCAGGCTCGCTCTTTATGGTATTGCCTTCCGCCATGATTGGTCGGTTGCAGCTAGGCTCTCAGCTATCTACTTCATCGCCTCCCGCCATGGTTCGTCGGCTGCAGCACGCTCGAGCAGCGCACTTCCCAACGCTCAGCATTTTTGCACTCCAAGTCACCCACCCCGCCGAGCAATACGCATCGTGCTTGGCTCGCGCAAGCGAGAGGGGCTTGGGTTTGGGCCTTGGCGTTAAAGGCAACCGTCGTTTTCACCCGCACCTTCTTCGGCCCCTTTCCGTTTTGATATAAAACCCCCCTCAAATTTAGAATTTATACCGCCTGAAAAAGGCACTGCTGTACCCCCTCCGAGCTGTAAGACTGAAGCCGGGTTCTACGACCGAGGTTCTGGGGCCGACCTCCGACCGAGATTCGTTGATGCACGATTCCCAGAATTATAAAAAAATCAACCTACGCACACAAGTTACAAGTATCCTGCTTCGCGAGTTCCTGCACACCTATCCGTCCGTAAATGCGTGCACCTTTTTAATTACATTCATACTAAGTATGCATACACTAGTCAAGGTCCTTAGCATCTCGGGCGAGAGGAGTGGTATCATATGCAACAGCTGTTCGGTCGTTTTTGTCCTGCTCCTTGCGCACCGCCCCAGGTGTCGTTCAACACGGCCATCGCGGCGTGCGACAAGCTGGGCGATGCCAACGCCGCTGTGCGGCTCCTGCGACAGGCGAGAGAGGCCGATATCGTGCCCGACGTTTTCTCCTACAACACCGTCATCAGCGCTCTCGGCCACAGCTCGCTCTGGGAGGTCGGTAGCAGCGGTGTTTTTCGCTGTGCCTTTCTATTGTACGCTATCGCGTTTTTTCCCACTTTTCTGAGATTAGTTGCGGGCGTTACAGGTAATATTAATAGTAGGATGTACTTTCTTGTCGCGTTCACATTTTTTGGGGGGTTTGAGGATGCGCCAACCGTTAGCGCTTTCGGTAAGGAGTGTCGGGTTTCCGAGGGGATGGTGGATGGCTTTCTTAGGGGGTGAGGGGTCGTCTGTTTTTTCCAGTACGGTGCACTACAGTAGAGTGTCGGGTTTCCGAGGGGATGGTGGATGGCTTTCTTAGGGGGTGGGGGGTCGTCTGTTTTTTCCAGTACGGTGCACTACAGTAGTAATGGAGTGCTTTCGAGGCTTTTTCCGACACAGGGGTCCGAGTGTTTCCCCTCCCTCGTAACCATGGGCCTGGTTTTACCTGTTGCAACGACCAAAGAGCGGGGTTGTCGTCCGTTATCATCAGAGAGCTATGTGAACAGCGCGGTTCGAAACCAGGAGTCTCGGCTTATTTCGACGTTCCTTCGTTGTTAAACAGGTACCTTTTCCCTGCCGTGTACTCAACCGGCCGCTCACCTGGCTTGCACCCTCCTCCTGCTGCTGCTGCTGGTGTTGCTTCTGCTGCTGACGTAAACACGCCGTGCTTTCCTACGTGTGAAACCCCTCAGGAGGCCATCGAGATCTTTGACGAGATGCACGAGGCCGGTGTCCTCCCAGGGCTGATGACGTACAACACTCTCATCGCCGGCTGTGTTCGGGCGGAGCACCCCAACGAGGCGCTGTCGGTTTTCAAGCTCATGAAGGAGAGGAACATCAAGCGCGATCAGGTGCAGTAAATGTTTTAACATTGCCGAAACTTTTTGCGAAATTGTTGTAACTATTTCAGTATTGCAGTGTTGCGGTGACTATGGCAATATTGCGGTAACTACGGCGGTATGCCGCCGAGACAAGATCGTCGATCACCGATCACACTCATCCGTAGGAGGGCGGCAACCCCGCTCGAGTGCGACACGTGTGTGGAGCTACAGAACGATCGCGGACAGGCGGGGACGTTCTTCTTGTGCGGAAACGAACCGTCGGTGATTGTGCCGCACTTTTTTTTTCGGGGGGATTAAAAAAAAAATCGACGGTGCTTGCTTCTAGCCGACGGCTTACTTTCTAGGAGGCGTATGTATAGTATTGTAGTACTTATTAGTCAACAGTACGTGATGAATGCTAGTAATCCTCTTGGGACTCTAAAGGGGTAAGTTGACGCCATAAAGTGACAATTTTAACAATGACTACTGCGCGATTATTGGGCGATACAAATTGGTGTCCGAGTTACACTGCAAGGAGTCACACGGCACGGAGGGCAAGATGATCCCGCCCGTTCTTCTTGGCGCTCGCGCCGCCCCTAGACGGTGGATGACACCAAAGCTACCTATTGCTTTGCCCGTTGTCTCGGGGTCTCAAAGGTGTTGATCCATACATTAACAGCACGGCGTACCCTTCCCCCTCGTTTTTTGTTTTGATTCTATTTCGGGGGACCATAGTTAATGGGACCTATGGTATACATAAAAACCTATGCATTTCAACATTTTTACTAACAATATTTGGTCCTATTAACTATGGTCCCCCGTAATAGTAGATCGATGCAACTCCGTTGCAACAGTCGGAGCGACAGCGCTCACCGCGGGCGCGTTCCATTACCCGAGAGGCAGCAATCGAAGCCCGCCCCTTCCGATGAATCCCTCGGCATGAAAGGTGCTACTAGTAGAAGACCGCGGTTTGACGCCTTGACGGACCGGCCCCTCCACTAAAACTAGTGTATTAAGGCCACGAGAGGCCTTGACGCGCTTCCACAAGACCGATCTACCATGAAAACAGTAGCGCAAACCCATCTGGACAAAAATACAAGGAACATTTAGGCACTAGCTTGAATGCTAAACGGTCCTTCCGTTTCCGTCCTGTCGACTCGTGTCGCCCCCACCGATATTGGTGGCGTCATTTCTGACCGCTGTACACCCTGTTCCCTGCCCTCTGCGTTATTCCTCGGTCGTTCAGTACTCTTACGCGGGCGCGCTGCACGCATGCATGCACCTTAGAGATCACACGTTGTCGATGACCCTGTTAGACGAGATGGAGGCAGCGGGGAAGCCCGCAAATGCGGAGGGATATGCCACGGTTATCCGCACGTGCGCACGGTGCGGCAGGAAGGAGGAGGCCGTTTTTGTGTACCTCGAATCGCTCAGGCTCTGCATCGCTCCCTCTAAGGTAGGAACTGCTCTCAAATCATCGGACAGATCGTCTATTCCCGCTTGATGCTCTAGATCTTCCAGGGCAGATATATTCCTGATGTGTATGAGATCTAGCTCATGTTGGCGGGTGGGAGCCGTATAACCTGCCAAATCTAGGACAATTATCCTGGGTTGGATCTGTACTAAAACAGATCCTGCACAATAAATCCTAACGACAGGCTAGGATTCAGGTGATCTAGAGATCTGTCTGGCGTGTGGAACTGGTAAGGGTGTGTTGTATTGATAGGAGGGTATCAGTTTATACGCTGGGTTACCCGGGTACCAGCGTGTTTTTTTGGTTCATTCGGTTAGGTACCCCAGAGTTTCTCTGGGTCACCCGGGTACCGAGCCTCGTTGTTTGGGCCATCCTCGGGAAGGTGTAACTGAGCGCCTCATGAGTAGTTACCCTCATGGATGCGCCCTTGTAACTGTTTCGTCGTACTGTTGTGTGTCGTACTGCTGTGTATGGCACTGCTG
This sequence comes from Nereocystis luetkeana, assembly GCA_031213475.1. Classification (NCBI taxonomy): domain Eukaryota; class Phaeophyceae; order Laminariales; family Laminariaceae; genus Nereocystis; species Nereocystis luetkeana. Next base: position 5,007,273 of record JARUPZ010000032.1, read on the forward strand.
TGTGTCGACACGGTGCGATGGGCTTGGGGCACCTCCCACACTAGAACGACAGTACCATCTCCAGGGTCATTCCCAGGCCATTGCTGACTGCAGAAAGTGCCATGGATCACGGGAGCTCTACTCGTCCAGTCGACAGAGTCGATTCACCGGCGTAGCCGAGATTTCAGTGCGAAGTCGCTAGCTGCTTCCTTGTCGTCGAGCCTGTTGTCGCGCCAGAAGCTCGTCTTACAGCTACGCGAAGAGCTTCGTCGGGCCAGAAGTTGTTCATAGCTACGCCCGCGAGAGGTATAAACTGCTATCTCCTGGCGTATTTGCTCCCAAGGTATTTTCGACGGTTTCGAGCACTACCCCTTTGCAGTGCCATTCAGACATCGAATTTGTCGTGGGCCGACCAAAAACAGTGGGCGCTGATGTCATTGTCAGCTTATTTCGTCTGTTGTCCCCTCTCTCAAGTCCCACGTGGCTAGCTTGCGATACCGGTTAACAGTATATGGTTCAAATTCAGAACTTTGTTCCAAACCTGATTACTGGCAGAGTTTCGCCTCCGAGGAGAATGTATTTTGGTGCAGTCCCAGCCCCCATGGAGCGTCTTATGCCCAGGCGCCCCTCTCGCATATGCGGCACTAATCTACGGTAATGTACGATATATATACAATATATACTCGTAGGTTGGAAATCACCGTCTTGAGGCGGCCATGGTGTGCGTGCCATTCAAAGCTCAATGCCACGCCCGCCCCACACATCAGCCTTGGGTGTCCCCGCCGAAAGGACGGGCGCCAACGCCCAACTCGGTGAGCGTGGAGCGTGGAATGGCGCGCTCCTGGAGACGGCTCGCTCGCTCCCCGGGAAGGGGGCGGGTCCGCCGTAAAAGAAGGATTTCCCAACGTTTTCCGAAGCGTTTCCATGCCGGGGTCGTCCCCACACTAAATTCAATATAATAAATCCTACACTAACTTCAACACAAAAATCCCACCTTAGTACGTTGAACTGCATATCATGCCTTATAGTGAGGTTATGACGCGCGTGCCGTTCAAAAAAAAATGGGCTCTTGACAGGTGACGTTCAAGGCCCTTCTGGAAGCGTTCGCCGAGACGAAAGATGCCGAGAGGGCAGAATGGATGTTGGACGAAATGCGAGATTTTGAGGTGAAATCCGTTTAGTGTTGCCGTTTCACGCGGTTGTTGTTGTTGTTGTTGTTGTTGTTGTTGTTGTTGTTGGTGGTGGTGGTGGTGGTGGTGTTGGTGCTGGTGATTGTGGTGTTGTTGTTGTTGCTGCTGCTGTTGCTGCTGTTGGTGTTGTTTTTCGACTGGGCTCCCGTTGTGCGACCCTTGAAGTCGTGTCGAGTTGCGGTTATTCAGTTTTTTGTTCTCGTTTCAGTCGGTGTGAATTGGTAACAGTGGCTTCCTTTTTGCCACTTTTGAGGTCCTGTTGTTTTGGTTTTGGAGGTTTTATTGTCTCATGTTTTGTTGCCGTTTCACGTGGCGTGATCTTGCAGTAGTTGGCTCCCACGTTGTGCGTTTTTTTTCACGTCGCGTCGGTTTACATGGAGGCTGCTCCTCGACAGTGGAGCGAGCGGGTCTTTTCCCTGTTCAGCGTCGAGAGAAAAATATAAATCTCGCGTAAACAATCAAAGCGTCTAGCATGTAGACTCGTAGTTTATTACAGTAGGTACCTGGTGGTCTATCGACCTGTGATGAAAACGCAGCTTATCTGTGTGAAATATACCGAACTTGTACTTACGCGTATTGTAGCATTTTTTTTAATTTCTGTGTGAAATTTAGGCATTATACATTTAGACATTTAAAGTATCTATAGAGCCACTGACTCGTTCATGTCTTACATTGAAGAGTCGAGCGGTGCCGGCGCCAATGAGGCCGTATCTATCTTGTCCAAGCGTACTATTTATGTTTATCAAGGTCAATATCTGCTTCTCTGTCTAAGTTTTGAAGCGGCGCACTTGAAATGCGGTATATATAGTGCGTTGCGAAAACTTGAGTTGAGAATCCTGGCGGAAAGTCAACCTGTTTTGTATCCACTACTGTAGACGTGTCCTTTCTTTAGGTCGTACGAGTATTGGGTAAGTTGTTGGGGCATCGATGGATTGTATGTCGTATCAACGTGGAGTGTTGTTTTCTTTTCTTTCCAGTTTTTATTTATACTAATTCGTACAACAGTGTTATCTTTGCTGTTCAGCTTTCTTGTATGCTTTGACACACACACACAAACACCCACCAAGGGATGAAAAAGAGTGAGCTTCAGTCCCGTGTGCGCCAACCAACAATGACGCTCGGCCGCTACGGTAGTGTTTTGGCGTATGCTGAAACGCCATAAGACAATGCAGTGTTCATTCCCTGCACGCGAAACCAATTGAGACTGCATACGTATGACGTCAGCATTTAATAGTTCCGCATTTTTCTCCTCTCGCGTGAAATCGTGTTATATTCTGGTGCGCATGCATGGATCCTACGATATTCAGGTGAAGATTGAGCAGGGGCATCTGATGGATGCTCTAGGCGCGTGCACCGACGAGGCGCCCTTTGCCTTGGACGTGATCCGCCTCAACGAGGAGCTTGATTTGAAGATTGCTTTTAAGATGTACGCCAAGGCTTTAGAGGTAAGACGCACCTCCATCCATCGTTATCCATGTTTATGGCACGCGACTCGTATGGAAGTGCCGGGGACGTTGGGGTATTCTTATTGGTGGCCAAACGATCCGATTTCATCTCCCCGATTTCAGAAAATAAATAATTATTCACAATAGATACGAGTATTTCGTCAACAATGTATCTGCGTAGATTCTCTACAGCTACAGCTACAGCTACAGCGCTACTTCACGTTAAAAAGTTTACCTTAGCAATTATTCGACTCTATTGTTGAGGGTCACTATACCAGGTATGCGACACGACTACGAGTGCTGTAATCTTATCCCTTACCCGAACCCCAACCCACTCAACCTTAGGCTATACCGTAGACTACGGGGCTTGCCATCTTTATCTCCTACACTGTGTGCGTCAGCCATAGCGCCGAATAAGCGGTGCAGTCTACTCAACGGTGCTTACAATTCCGGGCATTGTGTTTGAATGCCCAAACGATCCTTACTTGCCCGGAAAGAAGGGTACACCTGTGCGATGTCAACCCGGGTGAGCACCTGGCATGGCGCTTGATTTCTCTATGAAAGGATGGCTGCGCGTTCGGGTCCGGTTAATCGGGTTGGAGTTGATCAGGGCGTGATTCGACAAGGTTGCGGGAAAGCTCGACACCGCGCTAGGTCATGTGGAAGAGCGTTTGGTTGTGTGAGATGTTGCGGAAACGTGATGTAACTGCCGAAGGCTTTTGTTTCCCCTCTGTTTTGTTTTCGATCACGCGGCGATGCTATACCCGCCAAGCGCAGCCCTCTTTATTGTCCCTTGTTTGAATGATTTTATTTTATTTTCGTTTATCCTCCGGCAGATTGGTGAAAATATACCCGGTAGTTTGTCCCCAAAACAGGACTGTATTCCTAAAACGGTCAAGTTCGCCACACACTCACATATAAAATGCGTCTCGTGAGAGTATTGATGTTCGGCAGCGGTGTGCGGTATAAGATGCGATGCTTTTCACCGACGTTAATAATTTAAAAGTCGTGAACACTTTCCACCGACTCGAATCCTCTTCACAGACACTCCTTTTTTGGAAGGTGGTCCTGCAGCGGTGAGACGAACCCATTAACGCCCTTGATGTCTCGCGGATGCCGTCTTTCTTTCGACACCTGTTAGCGTGGATGCTTACCTGGTACCTCGTATACGTTTGGCCGGTGGTTTCAACCGTTGCCCCACCCTGTTAGCCATCCTACGTAGCTTGCCCCAATGACTGCTTGCTGTGTCATGCAAATGCCCAAAAGGGAACGGAATGCCCCCCCCCCCTCCCGATTAACCACCACCATGGCCGTTTCTATGGTCACACGACGACAGCCATGCATGGTAGAAGTACCCCCCCCCCCCCCCGGTCATACGACTGCGGCCATGTACCAGGTATGATATAAGTACCCCCCCCCCCCCCCCCTGGTCATTTGCGGAACAGGTGTGCATTGCCGCCGGCGACTACGACTCGTCCATTATCATGGTGAACATGATGGCCAGGGTGGGGCTGCAGCCAGAAGCAGAGCAGGAGAAGCGTATGATCCAGAATTGCGTCGACCCTTCCCGGCTCGTAAAGCGAGACACTTCGCAGATGGAAGGGGAAGGCTTCTTGCAAGAGAGGGACGGAGAGAGGGAGGAGGAGGGGGAGGAGGAGACGTTGTTGCCGGGGGAATGATTATCGTATTTCGGGTAGAGTACAGTGTTGTAGGATAGCTGTGATTTAACCGAAACCGTGCGTTTAGTGGAGAGCTGGTGGACCACTGCTGTGGTCGCCGAAAGAGCGTGCCGTAGATGGGACACGCGCACACCCACACGCGGGTGGTACACGTTGCTCGCCAGTTCCCTGAGGGGAAAGGGCAGTAGGTCAGGAGTTCGGGAGCGTAACAACTATGTACAGCAAAGCACTGTTATCCTAGTCCCCGTCGCCCAGCAGGAGATGAGGACCTTTGCTGAGTTGTCGCAAAACACGCTGCCTTCCAGACGAGGTCTTGCGCTAGGGTGGGCTCAGCGAACGACTATTAAGGGTAGACCAGGCAGTAGCGCTTCCGTAGTTTTTTTTCTTGCACTATTAAGTGGTAGGCTTGGGAGAGGTGCACAGGGAACAACGGCTCAGCAGCCGCGGCCGCAGCATTTATACTTTTGATTTATCTGTGATCACAGGAAGCAGGTCATTCGGGGAGATGACTGGGACCAAATGATGTTAATACGAGGGGGGCGCAGAACTCTATTAATATTCAAAAATTGATAGACCAGTTTTATTGCTCTATTGGCAATTGTACTGTAGTGGCGTTTACTGTTTACGATGTACGCGCTCTTGTCGGATGTTACATTGTAGAGTACAATCTGTTCTTGTCCAGTCGGATTTGCCATCAATAAGGCAAGCGCCACGGCAACCAATTGGACTCGTTAGGGTGCGTGTATTCTATTGCACGCGGCGGGAAGGGTGGACGTCAACTGTGTGTAGGTCCCCTATTTCGCGACGAGAATAGTTGTACGAGATTTTGCTAAGATTCCTATAATAAGATGTCTTTTTGCTCTACGAGTGGTTTGATCGCAGATTTCAACGGACTACTAATACGTACGTATTGCTCGTCGTACCAGGAGCGCAGGTAAATCGATTAATCTCCGTAATGGTCTGCATGTTGTGAGGATCAAAGTATTGACTGACCTGGTGGGTGGAGTACTCGGACAAAGATGACAAATACCACATCTTGAGCTGTACGCACACGGTACAATGCTGGGTAGAGAGCTGCAAGCTGTGGAAGCAGTGCGTGCTGAGCGTCCACACTCTACCGGGTACTATTTTCTATTTTCGTACTCCTTCACCACCACTACCACTACTACTATTAATACTACTACTACCTCTACTTCTACTTCTACTACTACTACTGCTACTACTACTACTACTACTACTACTACTACTATTTTATACTACTACTACTACTACTACTACTACTACTACTACTACTACTACTACTATTTAATACTACTACTACTACTACTACTACTACTACTACTACTACTACTACTGCGACTACTACTACTACTATTAATACTACTATTAATACTACTACTACTACTACTACTACTACTATTACGGGGGACCATAGTTAATAGGACCTGTGGTACACATAAAAACCTACCAGGGGTATATATTTAACCATTTCTACTAACAATATTTGGTCCTATTAACTATGGTCCCCCGTAATACTACTACCACTACTACTATTACTACTACCACTACTAATGCGACTACTACTACTACTATAATATTTATACTATACTATTAATACTACTAATACTACTACTACTACTACTACTACTACTACTACTACTACTACTACTACTACTACTGCTACTCTTAATACTACTACTACTACTACTACTACTACTACTACTACTACTGCTGCTACTCTGTCGAGACGAAACACAACAACGATTACGGGATCTCGCGCATGGCAAGTCTGTTCTTCGCCCTTTTGGGACTGCAGTCCCGTTTAGGGGACAAGCTACTTAAAATTTGACTGGTTTGTGCCCAAAACCGAACTGCAGTCCTATGGGTCGATCTTAACGAGGAGTGTTTTTCAGTTTTTCTCAGTATTTCCGCCAAATTTCGTTTTTTTCCTACAGGTTTAGAGTTTCCTAATGGAAAATACCGAGGATATACCGAAATTCGGGAAAATACTGAAAAAAAACTACCAGGTACCAGGGAAGTCCGAACCTAAAAACGGCGATCAAGCTGCTGCTGCTGCTGTGAAATATCGAGGATATCCTCGAAACTGGTACTTGCAAGCTGCGCGTGATAATTGCTCGCGCGGACTACGTGTACTGTAGCAGCTGGCGGTAAAAGTACTACGAGCATGCGTACCAAGTGTGTACAGCAGTAGCTATTAGTACACAGCAGTCGTGTCGCAAAAAGGGAAACGAAGAGAAAAGGCGAAACGTTCGTTATCGCGCCGCATACTTAATCTTCGTTTGTTTCGCCATGCAGGGATTCCGCGCATCTTCTGACGCTTCTGACGGTGTATCATGTAATCGGTAATCGTGTGTAATGCACGAGTATCGAGGGGTGACAGGTACCAGATACAGGCATGTACATTACTCTATAGTCCTGTACCATAGCCCTTCAGATGGCATATATAGTTGGTGGCTATTGATGTGTTGATGTCTCCTACGTCCTACAGCGAGCACGAGCACACAGCGTGGGTCCTGGGTCCTGGTGGTGGCGTCGTGTCTCTATTTCCGATGCACAACGCACAACAGTTGAAGGTCAGTTGTTGGTAAGCCTCAATCAAGTAGGGTTATGCGGGTTCATGTCTATTTTCTTTGCGAGCTGGAGTGGAACCCGAACACCTCGCCAGCTGTACGAGGATCGCACCACAACTGTGTCGGGCCTAGCGGAGATTGGAGAGTTTTGAGAGTGGAGAGTGGAGAATGCGGCGGAACTCTTCGGCGATGCGATGGGTGCTTCAAAGTTGCCCCTGTTTTGCAAAGCTTCAATATCTCTATAGCGCCAACATCGCTGCGGGATCGCCAATCACCAGCTTCTGCTGTGCCCAGTGTCCCAACGCCCAGTCGTCATGGCACCAAGCGGTAAGGGTTTACGCTGTGTCGTATTTTAGCAGCGGCGCCACTTAAGGGAATATCGATAGGACTGTGATTACGCTGTTGTTCCCAATTTCAAAATGTGGGACCCCTGTGCTCCAAATCCCATGTGCTGTGTTTTAGCGTGTTATCTCGCGCGTCGCACTTGCTTATAGACAGCTACGGCTGTCGAGATAGCTATCCCCAGCTGTTCTGTGTGTTGCTGTTTTTTTTCTATGTCTGGCCCCGCCTTGATGCCCTCCGTCTTGAGTCTTCGGTTGTGCCGTGTACATTGCAGGTGCCGCTCGTAGCATTCATTATCACAAAGTTCATGTCGCCATATCTGTCTCGTCACCAAGTCGCCATCTTCGTCCACGATCTTACTCGAAACCGGAACCAAAACCAAGACCAAAACATGTTGTTTTCGGCATTTGGTAGGGCTGGATACGGCACTAAGGCAGCGTCTACGCCCAGTATACACTTCCTGCCAGTACGTACGCAAAACACCCACGCTTTTGGCTGGGGGAGTTTCCAGTATTCGAGTACATCGGTGTTTGGCCGTCCGGAGCACCTCCGTCCTCCATACTGCCTGACTTCGTATTTGAAACCTCGCGTGTTACGTGATACAAGCAGGGCACGCTCGTCTGGCCCACACCGCCAGGCTGGAACTCGTCCAGACCATGGAGACCGTGAAAGGTTCCATCCCTAAGGTCATCGATGTATCCAGGTGAACACGACCACCTATTACAGGAGTACCTAGCCCTCATTACCAGTTAGTATTATTGTAGTCTATATATATATCCATCGGAATGGAAACCGTGTTTTGGTGTTTCGCTTTTTAGGCCAACTCTTACGGGAGACGGAAAACACACATTTTTACGGTAGGCGATCATGTTAATAACATATATGCGCCTAACCACTGAGCTAGAAGCGGGCTAACCACTGAGCTCAAATTCAGGCCTCGCTTTTAGCTCAGGGGTTATGGTGCAGCATATCTAGCAACAGGACAATCCGGGGTCGACTGGACGTTCAGCACTGGACTTCTCACTTTTAGCCCAGCGGTTGTGGTGCATATCTTAACAACAGCACAATCCGGGGTCGACTGGATGTAAAGCACTGGGCCTCAAATGTAACCCAAGGGTTATTAGCTAGGCACCATATCCACAGTAGAGGTCAGCGCTGACTGCTAGTGGTTATGGCGCGCAAAGTGGAGACAGTCCGGGCTCGCGGTGTTGGCGAACAATCGGAGTCGCCTCACCTCGTTTAACAACCAGTCCACCCCGGATTGTGATTTTAATGTGTGAAGTGACTCAGTACCGCTCTGCTGTGGCGTCGCTATGAGTAAGGCCTAGCAGGGAAATCATCGCGACACCGAGCAGAAATCGCAGTTGCGCTCTGTTTTTTTTTCGCAACCCTGCTTTGCCGCATACAACATCCGGTTTTGAAAGTGTATCGGTGACGGTGTAATTGTGCGGCGTGTTTTGAAACGTTTCGCTTCCAAGCGCCGGCCATCCTGTCTACGCCACCGGGTGTCACGGCATGAAAATGTAAAGGCCTACCATGGGAGACCCGCCACTACTTGGTACCGTTGAATAGCGTTGGGTAGCACCAGCGTATTGCAGCGCAAACACTGCTGTACTCATACTTCGTATTATAGCGACGCTCTGGGTGCGACCGTCATACCACACCCATAAAATACAGTGAGAGGACCAGACCCGATTCGGTTTGGAGGGCCCAAAGATGCGTCCGACCCTGTACGCAGGGATCAGGAATGGTTGGTGAGTGCTCCAACCACAGCCAACGGCGGCCGTTCCTTCGCCTCGCTCTTGCGTTTTTTTCGTGATGTTGAACATTGTGGCCGATGCGGGCAGCAGATCGACTACCATCGGGCGAAGCTCTAAGCAGGTGAACGTCGTCCTGGACGTGGCACCCATCAAGTCCATTTCGAGAAAGCACGCGGAGGTTGTCGTGAGTACAGACGGAGGGGGATGCACCACGTTCGTCCTGCGAGACCTGGTAAGCGCGGCAAATCCTCCGTGGTGTACGAACCTCCATGCGAGTTGGAGCTCTGTTTGCGGTTTGATCGTCGTGAGCCTGCGGTGTGACGTTCTTGTTTCAGCTGTGTTGTTGCTAGTGCATGATACGTTTCACCTGACACTTTGTAGTGGATATCTGAGATGCCACCCTGGGGAATGTTAACGTTCGCCGCAACGCGTGTCCCAGCGCGTGCATCGAGAGCAGTGGTTGCCGGAATGTAGCAGGACTTCTACAGACTGCTTACACTACTGTACTGCTTTTGCTGTTCTGTCACCCTTCTGCGCGTGAGTTTTTATTCTCGCGCCGCCGCTTCCGCCGCTTCCCGCGTCCGTGTGTGCGCGTGCTCTCTCCGGGTGAAGAACTCTACCAACGGGGTTTTTGTGAACAACATCAAGATCATGGAGCAGACCCTGGCTCGCAGTGATATCGTGCAGTTCGGCGGTGCGGCCGATATTCTGGTCGGCGCTCGTTTTGACGGAAGCGGCAGCCATATCAGGTGCGGGTCCTGGTTTCTTCGTTGGTAGTGCCCACCCAGCAAAGTAGGGTCGGGATGGAAACCTCGCTCTTATTTCTTGACCGTTTCTTTTGTTAATTGCGCTGAACGAGCACAGCAGCCTTGTGGCGCGTGTCGAAAGCTGATGGCCGTTAGAAAGGCCACTCGGCCGCCTCGGTTTTTTGTCAGTGCTGACCCCTAAATATATCACCAGAGATATCGTTTTTTGTTGACCATCCTCCTGCGAACATCCAGTGTACCACGTCTGCTCGACGAGAGTACCGGCGCGATCAGATGACGTTCCCACCGCAACAGTATTCATAGTGCCGATATAGCACTACTGTTGCGGTTTGAAGGGCACGATATACGACTGCAACAGTACTATATTGTAGCCTAGTATTTATAATACGCTATACTGCTATGCCGGTAGCGACATTTCAAGTACGAGCTGCTACTCTTAACATTATTAATAATATCGAAAAATTGCTATATATAACAGTAGTATCTGTGCGAGATACTGCTGCTGTCAAAAGCACGACAGCTGCTGATGTTTTTTTCGGCAGGTGGAGTTGTGTGTTGTCGCCGGTTCGTGTGTGATCAGCGACCAGCACCCTGCGACTGGGCTAGTAAACGTTCAGACTCACGGCCATGGGCCCATGAGCAGCACATGTTCATGGCATGTATTGAGCAGATATCGTATATTTCCAGCATTGTGCCGCTACTGTACCTCTGCCGCTGCATCATGACACCACCAATATACACGCACAATCCCCGCCAGGTATCGATTCACTTGCGAGGCCGAGCCCCCTCCCTCGGAATCACGCAAAAGACGGCTGCCGGACGATCCGGATCTGGAGGTGTCAGCAGCGCATCGGCAGAAGGTCAAAGAAAACGGAGCGGCCTATTCCAACACTGATTCTTGGTGGCAAGATGATGAAGCACAACCCTCCTTTTCGAACGGAATGAAAGCTCCCAAACTTTTCCGCGCAGACACGGCAAACGCGGTAAGCGCGCTGTGCGATATCTCCAGGAGCGGTCGCGGGGACAGTATCGCCACTAATGGCGCATATGAAGGGAGTTGGACGCGGGAAGGTGGCCTTGACGCTCCGGGGGCGGGAAGAAACCGAGGGGAAACAGTCGAAGGGAATTCGACGCGGGTCGGCAGCGTTGACACTGGGGGGGCGGGAAGAAACCGAGGAGAAAACATCGCCGCCACTGGCGCCGTCGAAGGGAGTTTGACGCGGGGAAACAGCCTCGACACGGCGGGGGCGGGAAGGAGCCGAGAAGAAAACATATCCACCAATGATGCAATCGAAGGGAGTTCAACGCGGGGAGGCAGCCTTCACACGGCGGGGGAAGAAAGAAACCGGAGGGGGGGGGCAGTGCAAGGCGCTGTGCAGGAGGAGGCGGGCGATGTCGTCGTGGTGGAGAGAGAAGGCACGCCAGCTGCGATGCCAGAGATGCTCCAGTTGGCATTGTGCACCCTGTGCTCGGAGCCTCTGCTCGACGTCTGTGTATTGCCGTGTCCTCATAGCTTCTGCCGGCTTTGTTGGACCGACTATGTGGAGGCAAAGGGCACAACGTGAGACCCAGTAATTCCGATGCATGCGGTATGGGCTATTTTTGTCCATTGCTCACGTTCTTACCTGTTAGCTTTGTCGGGAGATCTGATCAGCAAGCAAGCAGTTCTTTACGCAGGTGACATCGGAGGGCATGGGAAATATGTAGGCGATTCGTTCAGCTAATTGATTGCTGTTATTCGGGGTGTTTGGCATGGCCCTATGCCTGACCGAGTTTCGCACACACCACGCTAATTTTGGAAACCGCTCTCATATGCAAAAAAGTCACAGTGTAGCTCGGTTGCGCTTTGGCCGCCTTTGCTTCAAGCGAATCGCTTGCAAATGTTCCCCGGCGGCTCACGAAATCCTACGTGACATGCCCTCCACGGGGTGGCCTTCCGATTCGGCTCTTATACCAGGTGCCCCGAATGCTTGAGGAAGTTTCATTCGTCAGAACGGAACCCCCGGGGCTGCCCTACGTTGGACCTACTTGTCGCTTCTCTCGTGTCAAAGGTGGGCCTCGGCATGGTGCTGTGTCCGTTTGAAGCGAAACCTAGCTCTACTACTGCAGTTCGTAGAGGCGCGCTGTGCTTCTTATCGGGATTGGAAGATATGGCGCTATCACATCGACCATTTCCCCGCGCGGTTATTTCATGGCGGAGTCCGGTTAATTGGGTGTTGTGCTTCTTAAGCGATGCCGAACGCTTTTGATACGAGCTCGGCGGGGAGCATGTAGCAGCCCCCCGCTCGTCCACCTACCGCATTGTTGCATCGCGTTGTATCAAACTACACCATGTCGCATCGCATCGCATCTCATAGCATCCAATGGGTATTCGTTACCACCTCGTTCTTTATCTTCCCGACCGTGCTTGTGCGCGCCGTCTTTTTCGACCCCGGAGCAGGCAGGTCCAGCACACCGACAACGGTGGGAGGAAAGAAAACGGAAGGTGCATGAACGGCCGACAGCGGCAGCGGCAGCAGCAACGGCATCGGCCGCGGCAGCGGCAGCGGCAGTGGCAGCGGCGAGGGGAGAGGCAGGGGTAGCGGCGGGGGCGGCGGGGGCGGCGAGGGCTCCGGCAAACAAGCGAGCAAACGAAAAAACACCCGAAGCGTCGCCTTCGTTAAGGGAGGTGCCGTCAAGTCCAGTCGGTGCTGGCGCTGATCGTATGCTCGTTCGGCGCGGGCAGGCCGTTGAGAATGGTGCTCACCGACGAGATAGCAGTGCTGGTGGGGGTAGTAGTAGAGGGGCACTGAACGGAAGGGGTTTTATATTGTCGAAATCTGGTGGCGGTGCTGGCAAGGGGGGGCAGGCGGAGGAGGAAGAGGAGGAGGAGGTGGCGTTGGAATGCCAAGGGTGCAACGAAGTGGGACACGTGTTTGAAGAGTGTCCCCATCGTTCTGATGACGCTGTGGAGGCGGAATCGGAAGAAGAAGACGACGATGAGCCTGACGAGGACGACGATAGTTACGTTGATGGGGACAGCTCTGACGATGCGTAGGTTGTCCGTCTAGCCGTTGTAATATATACCGGTATGCGGTATGAGTACGTAGAACCCCTGTTTTGGTTTGTTGTGGAATAAGCTCTCTGCTGCTTTGTCTACAGGGTGAAGTATTATACGTGTAGTGACTGTTTTGGTTGTTGTGCAGTAAGCCCGGCTGCTCTGTCTCATATAACTTTAGAAATAATTAGCGCGAACCATTAGACTAGTCGATGATATATCGGTGGGCGCGCGGGTGTTCGTTGTGATTCCGGATGATTCTCAATTTTATGCTTCCTGAGTTGCCATTATGATCAATGCGAGTGAGTACCGTACGTATACGTACGAATCGTGTTAATTGTTTGGGTTTAGAGCCGCTGAGCTTGGCCCTGCCTCCGCGCCCCTGCTGTTGGCCCCCGCGCCCACCTGCTGTTGAAAGGCCCACACCTCACACCCTCTTCCACCCGAGGGCCATGACAAATGCATTTTATTCCGATAGTCACTATTAATATCAATACCTGTGTGGTACAATGGTACCTTACCTGGTATTGTTTTGATAGCACATTCTGGTACCGGGTACATGTCTCTTTTTGACGATGTAGACTGCTGTCGCCCCTGCGCCAGAAGTTCGGGGTTTTAATCCTGCCCTTAATGCACACGTTACCACGCCTTTGTTTTTTTTCAGGTCTTGCGTCGTTGGGGAAAGAGCGAAAAAAGTGGGACGTGGATATTTTTTTTTTGTCTCGGCGGACAATACCTGGTAGTATGCCGTTTCTCAAGTTTTTTTGTTGTTTTCGAAAAGGTGGTTTGTGTGGTTCATGCAGCACCTTCGGTATTACTCCGGAGTAGTACCTGGTAACTGACACTCGTATATACACAGCGAACATACTGCGCCATGAATGATAGGCCTGCCTTAGTTTCAGCCCTTGGGCCCTTCTAACCTTGTAATGGGGGTGTGCACGTCGGCGGGTCGCTCAGCGGCAGTTTTCGAAAACAATAAAAATAATGAAAACGAAAAGTACGGTTATCATACAGAGGACATACCGTAAACCCTAACCAAGTACTGCTGCACATGATGCGTCTCACAAAGCTGTCGCTACGCTTACAGGAGAGGGCAGTGCAGGGTCTGGGATAAGGGACGAGGGGGGGGAGGGGGAACGAGAAAGGAAAGCAAACAGCGAACACGCAACACGATCGTTATTAGACTATACATATCGTACCTTCGACGACTCTCGGCTTGAATACGTTGTAAGGCTTTGGTTGGCCGAGATAGCCCGAATCGGGGAAACTCCTCGTGTTTTTTTTCCAGTTTGAATTTGGAATTTTGGGAGTTTGTGAAATGTCAAAAGGCCCGTCAAGCTATCGGCATTGCAGCTGCTGCTGCTGTGCTGTTTCGCTGTCCTAGAGTGGAAGCGTTCGGCGTGCTGCTGCTTCCCGCCAATGGCCGAGATAATCCGCACCACGTCCGTCGTTTTGAAGGAGCCGCTTTGGGCCAAGGTCTGGCCTCCAGCAACGCCTGAACGAGGAACCTAGCCAGCACAAAACGGAACAGGGTACGAAAGCACGCGGGAAACAAGATGCCTCTTGCCTCCGCGGCCCGGAGGGCACCTGAGACCGACGCTGTCGACTTCACAGTGTCTTCTTCCCTTCCCCCCATGGTAGCTGGAGCTGTGGCCGGAGAAATGGAGCTGTCGGTACCGTGTCTGTACCCGAAGCCAGGCGTGTTGTGCTCAACCAGGTATCTGCGAGATCGTCAAAGCCAGCCCATGTTTGCTGTGAGGATGAAGTGGTGGGGCGATGGCGGGCCCGGCACTGTGCTGAAGCCTACCCTGCTGAATGGGCGGGATGACGATGGGGAGATGGCTCGGCTGGTGAGATCGTCGAGGGCCACCTGCGCCCTGTTTCCTATACGGTGTGGAGTGGATGGGCTCGTGGCGTATCTAAAGGACATGGTGAGACCGAATGATAGTTGAACCTTCGAAGGTTTTACACATCGTGGGTCTGTTGTTGCAGTCAACAGCAATACGTACGTACCACATACCTGGTACCGCATACTCGTAGCAGGAGGACGGTGTTTTACACCCCCGGTGATAACATTTGGGGCTCTAAAAGCCTAATCCCTCGGTGTGTTACGAGCATACTCCGGGGGGGTGGGATACAGCGTACCCCGGTGATGAAATGGGTGATTAAATTTGGGTTTGATAAAGGTTATCACTGGGGTGCTATACTACAGCTGTACGTGTCATAATATACTAACTGTAGTATGCTGCTGCACTACCTGGTACCTGGTACTGGTACGTAGTAATACTCGTACGCAAAGGAGTTTGGCTGCCACACTCTTGGCAGATCGGGGTGTGATGAAAGGGGTGGGATAGGAGTTAGTGGTTGAAGGTTTTGCTGCCATTCTTCAGGAAGGCGGCTATGAGTGTGACAAACAAGGGGTGTGGTAGCAGAGGTTGGAGTTTGTGCTGCCAGCCTGCATATCTGTTGTTGGGGCCCCAGCAACATATTCCGTGCCTGGCTTGCCCATGGGCTCTGCTTTTGGGAGCCTTGGTGGCACATGCTTGTGTTGGCTTGTGGACTGTGCACTACTCCTATTGTAGGGGCCTTTGCAGCAGCAGGAGGCACAGGTAGGTGTGGTTTTTCGCAAAAACACATGATCGGGCCTTGAGTACACGTACCGATAGCAGCAATCGCTGGCGCCGAAGAAGAGTTTTGCCCACTGCGATGGGCCGCGCGTACACAAGAAGAGTTTTGCCCACTGCGATGGGCCGCGCGTACACAAGGCCTGTGCATCTTCTCCCCCTTCATGTTGCTGGTCTCCACAGTGTGCTTGTGGTACACTCGCACACCTGCGGGTACTGCGTGCTTGCCCACGTCAGGTTATCACCCAGGTGATATATTGGGGGTGTCGTACTGAACATGAGGCATGACATCGCAGGGGGTGTGGTATACAGCGGATCCGGTGATAAATCGGGTAGTTGTATCAGGATTCAATACTTTTTATCATCCGCACTCCCGGGATGTGGTACACCTGGTACAACGTTTATACAGGGTGCTGCACCGCAGTATACGGTACGTACATACTCACACGTACAGCTGAAAACCTGAACCTTCCGTTTCGTACTGGTGTATATCGTACCATGGTACAGCAGTACGACCAGTACCTTGTTTCATGCAAGACCTCTGGCGCGTTTCGTCACGGCCGTAGTGCTTGTAGGGCTCCCATGTTCCCACAGCACTACTAATAGAGCAACGCTCGCTTTTAGTACTAATACTCCTATCTGTACGTCGATGTCACGCTTCTGTCATAATACTGTCTGTCCCGGGTAGGTTATGGTGTTGTTCGGGTACTGCACAGGTCTATTTCGTGGAGACATTGGTTGCGGACATCGCCATGCCGTTTGTGTATGCGAGTGTTCCGGTTCTGTCTCGTATTGCTAATGTTTGAACCGAGGCTGGATCGAGGAAATATCATGTCGTGATCTTGTGTTCCCGTTGTCTCTGTATGTAACTCTCGTGTATCGTTATTTCATGCTGCCTGCTACCCGTTTTACACCAGGGGAGCATCACGCTAGAAGTGCTCGTGCATGAGGGCGGGCCGAAGGGTGCGCGACACGTAGGCCGCTGTGTCATCCCCGTCGGAAAGTGGGGTGGAAATGTCGACAAACATCCGGGCTCGGGGGACAGCGTCGTCGTGGCGGAGGGCTACTTTCCTGTGCTCACGCTCGACGGCAACAGGTACGCGGGAAATCTCCGAGTTTGCCTTCGCGCCTGCCTCGGCCCTCGCAGCAAGCTTCGTAGCCTGGTGGCGCTGGGCAAGATAGTAGCTGACAAGGCCACAATGGGAGGAGAAACGCAAGGAGCTCTCGAGGCCCTTTATCATGGCGGGGGGATGGCCACATCCACCGGTGTAGGTCAAAACGCGGGCGTACAAGCGGGTATCGGGCTTCAAGAGGAGCGGTCCAAGGCTTGGCGGAGCGAACCAGGGTTTCGGCGTGCAAGCGAGGGCGGGAGGCTTCCTGCCCGAGCGTCATTCGACAGCGACGACCTCAGCAGCGGCTCTAGTGAAGGCTCTCTCGTGTCCAACACTCGACATCCTCGAGAGTCGGCTCAACTTTCGTCCTTCCAGCTAAACGAGGCGCTGGCAAATTTCGATGCGTCCGACACTCTTCCGATCTGGCCGGCACCGAACGGCTCTCTGTATCACCCGCCCGAGACACATGGAGATGCTCCGCCGACGCCGCGTGGAGGCCAGACCAGCAGAGGAAGACTCGCCGATACCGTTAGTGCTAGTGTTAGTGCTGGCGCAGCAAGTAACTTCTACCCGGCGGCATCCATCACGAAAGAACGCATCGCGAAAGGAAGAGTTGAGATAATCCCGCCGACCCGCGTTGGCATGGCGATCTCTGAGACGACGAGGATCCCCGCCAACGCCGCAGGCGCGCCCTCGTCAAAGCAGAAAATCGAGCAAGAAGGGAAGGGGCATTTCGCGACCAGCGTCTCGCCTGAGCGGCAAGCGCCAGACCCTAATCCCAGCCGCACGGGGAAACAGCCTGGTGCCCGTGATGTCGGCCACGACAAGACGAGTGCGGAATCCATGGCCTCGCCTCCCGGTAGACCCAGGTCCCCGCGCCCACATGCGCTCTCAATCTCGACGAGTCGGCCTTCTACTGATAACGATGGCATATTTCTCACTGAGATTCTCAACCGCGGCAAGGACCTCAGGGAAAAGATGGCCTCCGCTTCGGGGAGCGACGAGGTACAGCCGGCGTTGGAAACACCAGCGGTGCCTCTGTCGCCGGCGTTGGAAACACCAGCGGCGCCTCTGTCGCAGGCGAAGCCCTTCCTCCCTGTCGGCACTGACCGGTTCGCGGGCATCACCGCGCAGCCTGGGCTGGTGAGTGGGGCCCTCCTCGGCTCCTCACTAAGGGACGACATCGAGGGCATCTTCGACACACTCTCGGACGACGGCCCTGCTGCCGCAGACGAGGCTGGTGTGCTTGTGCGGGACCCGGTGACCCGAGGCCACGAGGACCGCATGGTCAACCTTCTCCTCGAGGCGGCTGGCCCGCCCCCGTCGTCGCTGGCCTTTCCCGCGCTTGCAGCGGTGGAAAACCGGCGTGCGGACTCCCTGGCTCGGGTACGGTTCTTGCGGATCCGCCTGTCGAGGCTGGTCATGTTTGGTTCCATGGCTTCGTCGGCAGAGGGGCACGGGTGGCAGCTTCGCTTTCGCCTGCCTGCGTTCGCGACGCCACCCGGACAAGGCAGTGCCGGGGGCCGGAAGACGGGAGGCCGAGCGGGTGGGGGGGAGGGAGGGAGTAAATCGCGAGACTCTCGAGTGGTTTCATTGCCCGTGCCTCCGAGGGTGCCGAGGGTATCGATCTCGTCCCGTGGGAGAGCAAAGGCTGCTGTTGATGGGAAAAACAGGTCTGCAAGCCGCGCGGTAGGGATCGCTTCATCCGTTCTTAGGGTGCGCCGAGGGTTCGGGGCTTCCGACTTGGTGATGGGTGAAACGTCCCTCCTGGAGGAGATGGTGTGCGCTGTCGACGTGGACGATACCTGCGTTCGCCGGTGGATGGACACCACGGTAGAATTTCTTCTGATCGACGGCAAGAGCGACGGGGCCTCGCGTGCGCGACCCGGGCAGCCCAAGACCGACCCTCGCCCGGGAAAGCCGCAGCAACGGACGGAGTCCCTGACAGTGGGTCCCGGGGACAGAGTGGCGGCGGTAGCGACTCTCCCGCTGCGCGATCTCCTCCTGTCTGCGGAGCTTGGCGTTGCGGCCACGTTGGACCTCGTCGAGGTGTCGGACTTTTGGGCGGCTGAAGACGCTCGGGCCGCCGCCGCCGGGAACAGGGGGAGAAAGGGCCGCCCGTTGCGTAACCCCTACCGCGAGGACGCGCCAACGGCTGCCAGGCCTCTTGTGCTAGGCGATCGCGCTGTCGGTGCGCTTGCGGTCGCGCTGGAGTTGGTGCCCGGAGAGAAGGACGTCTCGCCCGAGCACAGCCGCCCGGCAGTGGAGAACTGGTTGAAGAGCAGGTGGTATGAAGGGGTGGAGAAAACAGACACTCGTGGAGAGGTGACGGACAAGGTGGGGGAGGCGAGCGGGGTGGGGGGGGTAGGGTTTGCCCAGGGGAACGACGATAAGTTGAGATGGGGGGCGGGCTTGGAACGACCGCTAGTAGGCGCGGCAGAGGAGCAGGGAGCGTCGGCACCCCTTCATGCAAATAAACATGTTGAGACCGTTGGGGTGGATGTGCGTGAGGTGACCCCGCTGGAGTCATCGGTGGGGGAAAAGGACAAGATGGGGGGGCCATGCGGGCGGGGGGGGAGTCCTTCGGCTCCTCCAGCAGCTCGCCCGCCGGAGTTGAACGGGGACCGGAAAGAAGAGCACCAAGGTTTAGCCGTCGGACCGGCTACAGTAGACTGCTCTGTGGTACTCAGAATCGAGGATTTGACGTTGTCGCTAGACGTGGGCCCCGGAGTCGAGCGAGTGCGGGTTGCGTACTCCTTCACCCAGGTGAGTTGTTTTGAGTTGTTCGTTCGATGGTATTTCTGGTGAGCTGTTCTGCTTATTTCGGGACTGCGGCCAGCAATAGAGCTGGTAGGGGGCACTGGTAGACGAACGCTACGGTTGAAACTAAGGCGATCCAAGCCGTTCAGGTGTTCGCCGAAACGACTCTTGACAGTATTACCCACTCCGGGAGGGGGAGACGTAGATTCCTCTGCAAGTTTTCTGCAGTACACTGCGTGTGTTTTATTCTGGTGCATTTCGGCAAAAACGACGGTGCAAACCTTATCACGGGCTGCCTTTGCTGTATAATGATCACGACGACTCCAGCTGCGACCCTCGCATTTCTTCACATGCTCGGTCCAACCGAGTCATGCCGTTGTCGTCGCGGTCAACCCGTGCTCGACTTAACGTGTTGCTCGTACTCCTTATTCCGTGGCATGAAGCCAACCAAGAGCGCTCATTTTGTCCGGATGCACCGTGCAGCGCAACACATTTTCTGCGCCACGCACAAGCGCCTCCCTCTCTCGGACGCGTTTCCTGTAAGGTCCTCTGGGTGCCCCACCACCGCGCAACGCGCGTTGTGCCTTTGCCCGCTCAGTACCTACCATGAGGACCAACTCCCATTCGCTGACATTTATCGATCGCCGCGCCTTTCTTTCGCCCCATTCTCTGCCCCGCGAAGCAGGTGGAAGGGTGCACCCCTACCCTGACGCACCGTTCCGTGTGCGGTTTTCGGGGCCAGACCGCGGGGCCAAACGGAGAACAGCCCGTCGCGTCGTTCGCATTTAACCACCAAGAAACCTTCCCGGCTCCGGCCGACAGCAGCACGTGGCGCCGTGGACAAAGCACCAGCAGGGTGTTCGAAGTCTGGGGAAGATGTGCAGAAGACCATGGCGGCAGCGACGGTGGCGGCGCAGGGCTGGGTGGAGTGCTGATCGGACTGGCCAAAATATCTCTTCGGGCGTTCGCGGCGTTTGTGCCGGCTGGGGTGGCCGATTTCTCCCAGGCCGTCGCTGCTGATGGTCCCGTCGCTGTCGTTGATCCGTTTTCGGGCAGGTCTGTGGGAGAGCTGCGTGTGTTTCTGGCGCTGGGTGCGTCGGCTGCGATAGACGCTTTGTCGAGCCGTGGAAAAGGCGTTGGCACGTTGGAACGACCGTTGAACGCCTCTCAGACAGCTGCAGACGGAGGAGGATGTGAGGAGGACGAGGAGAAGGAGGAGCGGCGGGAGGAGCAAGAGAAGCCGAAGATGGAAGGAAATGGCGAGGGAGGGGGCGGGTTTGAAGGAGAAGGCGAAGGGGCGTATGGGGAGGGGGGCGTCTTGGGCGACTTGTCGGTGAACCTAGAGCCTCCGGCGCTGGGTGACTCCGTGGAAGGTCAGGGAGACCGGCGGAGTCGCTGCCTTTGGCTAGAGCCAACTTGTAAATGTTTATTGAAGTGCTGTGTCCGAGCCCCTTGTGTTTGCCATCAATAGTGTATTTGAACCGCGGTACGGAGAATCTATGCTTTCGAGCGTCATCAACTGCTGATGCTGCATTATTAATGGTAGAATAACGCGTACCAGGTACCTGTAAACGTTTCCTTCAAGATAATTATGGCAGTTGTTTGGCAGTGGGTCAGTTGCACCGCGCGTGTGTATCGGTTTTGGTGTGTCTCGGTCACATGTTGTATGTTAAGCTACTGTAGCCTGTTATATAGGTGCGCTTTCAAGAGCAGCGTGGGCGAAGAGAGACGCAATGTGGTCCCTGGCGTGTGCAATATGTCTGGTGGCGTTGTACTCGCAACGTTCTGCGATGTGTACGGCGACGTCCTCGTTAGGAGTGCGAGGCGGAACGGACCTTATCCTTCATCAAGACACCCACGGCTTCACACCCATCCCGAGTGCCGTACGAACTCCCCCTGATGATGCCCTTGCGCGCTTCCTCCGTTTGGCTGCTCTCGTGTGTCGTGCCCGCGTCGACCATGATCTGTAGAGCTATCAATACTCCTAAACCCCGGCCGGGTTCGGAGGGCCGAGATGAACACAGCGCGCTGTAGCGGTGGCTTCTCTGGCCTCGTGCGACATGTCGTTGAGTTGTCTGCAGTGGGCGAGCTGCCCGTGGCGCTTGGAGACGGAAGCAGCGGACAAGAGGCTGCCGACGAACCAGTGGGATGTATGATCGAATACTCGCTTCCTACAGGCCAGGTAACTTGGAGGCTCCACGGTGATTGAGGGTATTGGGTGACGGGACATCGAGGCCCTGGCTGACACTCGGACGTTTACAGGGATACTAAAGTCGATTGAGGACCTAGAGCTCACCTCTAGAAGCATGTTGTAGCCAAAGCGCCATATTTGTGCGTGGTGGCATCGATGATCGCTTGCTGCGAGATAGTCACGAGTTGCCCACACCATTTTCAACATTATGCCTAAGCGTGTGTGAACTGGTGTGTGTTTTCCATGTCTTTCCATGTTATGCATGCGCCTGCAACGCCGCCGTACAATGCAATTCTCCGTTTTCCTATACGCGTATACGTGCGCGTCTGCCGCTCTCCACCGACATAACGCAGCAGCCCCTCCAGGCTAGCCTAGACGTGAAGGGCGGTGGCGACTCCGACTCCGCTGTTGCCATCAGCCAAACACATGACCTCTGGTGGGATGGCGACAGCGGCATCCTCAACAGCAGAGCGAGGCACACCATCAAGGTCCACGGCAATGCGGTGGGAAAGCTTCCAGACGGCCCAACCAACGACTCCCGAGATGCTGGAGGTGGTGGCGGCAGCGGCGGCGGTGGCGAGTCTGGTACACCCGAAGATAGGTTGCTGCATGGACTCCTGGACTGCGTGTTCGGGCCAGGGGACGTCGGCTTAAACCTGTTTTGGAGCTCGGGCGAGGTCGGTGCGGGTCAACGAGAACCGCAGCCCCGTCATCACGGACACGGGGAGGCAAGAACGGGCGGGGATAGGGCGCACCGCCCCCTGGGAAAGGCGCTACTTCGGCGCGAGGACCTTTTGCCGTTGGTGCGGCGAACGTCCGCGAGCGTGGTTCTGAGGCTCCCGATTGAGCCGTCCAGCGCGGAAGGCGGGGATGGGGAGCTGCGGCCGCCGGAAACGCTGCCGCTGTCGGTGTCATACCGAAGGGAGCCTTCGGCAGTGGCCAGGAGGAAGTCTCACGCGTCCAGCGCCCGGCGGGCGGCGAAGGAACGCGATGGCAAGGATGATGACGGGTTCCTGCAGGAGGTAGGAGTGAAGCTGATGCGCGATGGGGGCCAAGCGCGAGGTGGGGGACACCTCACTGGGGACTACGCCTTCGACGGAAGCTTTGGCGCCAACCCCAGCGAGGGGAACGAGGAGAGCGTGGGTGGCGAGACTAGGGGGGAAAGGCGGCAAAGCGGAGATTCCTGCAAGTCTCTGCCATCGCATCCACGCGGTGCAGGGTCGCCTGAGGGCTCCGTGGACGGGGGTACCTCCGTCGGGAACGACTCTCACGGTTCCCGAGAAAGCGGGAGGAAAATGCTCGGAATTCGATCCCCCAGGACCGACCATCTCCTCCCGGCTCGCACGACTCTTTGCGTCCGTGTGACGAGCATTTCTTGGATGACTAGTTCGACATTAGTGACCAAGGGGGGAGGATTTATATGGGCGAGCTTCGACTTCCCCGGGCCTGGTGGCTATGGTGTAGAAGAAATGAAGCGTGGAGGCGTGTTCGTGTGGCAGCCGGAGGCGGGAGGCGGGGAAACGAAGCGCGAAAATGAGCATTGGTCGCCGCCTGTCGCGGCGAATGAGGAAGGCTCGTGTGATCGGGTGCCGTTAGATTGGAGGGTTGAGGTGAGAGATATTGGCGTTTGTTGTTTTCCCGGCGTTCCGTGCGTTTTGCCGCTTTTAAGAATTCCCTTGACTGCCCTGCTCAAGGTGTGTCGCTGGAGGACGTAATCGCTTCCGCGCTAGCCGTACCGTTACCACCCTCACCCCCCCCCCGCTCTATCCCTCCCACTTACATATACCCGCCCGACCGTTCGCGACACGCAGTTTCATTCTCACGCCCGTTTCGCTCGTTGCTGCTCACCACATCCCCGCCCTCTGCCCGTCCGTTTATCTCACCGTTCCGTGGTCCGGCAGCTACCGATTGCCATCGACGCCGAGTTTGTGGAGTTCATGCACACGCGATCCCTCCAGCTCAGCGTCTGGAGGGGGGCGCGCGACGATTGGCCCAGAGCCGGCACTGCCTGTGGCACGGCCAAGGTCGCCCTCCGCCCGCTGCTGACGACGTTGGACGGTGTTGACGGCGACGTGTCTGTGGTGCCGGAGGGGGGGCGCGGCTCTGGCAACGTGGCGTTTCACCTGTTCTTCAAGCACCGCGGCGTTGGCTCGACCGATGCGGACCTCGAGCAGGGTGCAGGTCAGGCACGGGGATCGGAAGAGCGGAGGGTCGAGCGTCGAGAGCCCGAACTTGTTCAAGAAGAAACCGAAGCGCTTGTTGCACGGGAGGGGAGCAGGGACGCCGACGACTCCGATGCCCTCCGTGGAGCAGGGGCTGTCGCGGCATCAGGGCGGTTTCTGGGTTTGTTTGTCTCTCAGTCCCGAAATCAGGAATTGAAGGCGCAGCCATCGGAGCCGGAGCCGTCGGGAGGCAAGCTCAATGTCTGCATTGAACGCGCGATGCGACTGCTGTCTGCGCCGGGCGAAAGCACGGAACCAGGTGCTTCTCTCGACGTGTTGCCATCAACGTACGTGACCTTCCGCTGGGAGGAGGGAGGGAAGCCTCCCCTGCGCTCTCCGTTGGTGTTGGCCCCCGCTGCCGCTGGCGGAGCAGACGTTGGCAACCCGGAGGCTTGGCAGGTGAGGCTCGATTCGGCATTGAGGACGCGTACTACGATAGTCTCAACACTTTTTGGCCGAAATATTTCTGGTTGTCTGGGCTCCTTGGCCCAAATTCGTTGGAATACCATTACTATTAATATGAATAGTAGTTTTTTACTGTGTTACTTATGATATGCATATAGGTTTCGGGAATGATCACCGGGTTGTACTTGTAGCTTTTATCAAAAATCTGTTTTTGGGCGAGGTGTCGTTGAGCTCTCTTCAAAAGAGGGGGAGTCTCAGGAACATTAGGTGCTCCCTTTGTCCGCAAACACGCTTCCTTCGCTCTCTGACATATCAGACCCGTGAATCGTTGTCTTCAGTTGCTACCCGATAACTTGGAGCCCGGTCGCTTGAAGTGACTGGTCTCTTGGTTCTCCGCTGGGATTTCGGCGACCTCCTGTGCGTCGCAACGCGACTCACGCCACGCGCTCCTTATTCCTGCGCGTCCTCGTGTTTGTTGTAGCATTGCTGTGTCAGGTTTTAGTGCTATTTTGTTTGAGAAAAGAAGGGAAACCCTTGCGTGGCACGTGCGCTCGGGAAGGTTCGGCGGGGGTTGGGGACGAAGGGGGGGATAGTACGAGCTGGTTCCGGGATCTACCAGATTTTGTTTTTGACATCAGGACTTTACGCGTTTTTTGTTACTCAGACCCTGAAACGTTGCACACACCTTCCGCGCTCTTATGCCGAGGGGGGTATGAGAGGGCGCAACTATCTTTTTGTTCCCGCCAGCTTTCCGGGGTCTTCGGGTTTTTCTGAATATTGGGCTTTCTGGGACACTCCAGATATCTAGTGAACAAAAATACATTCAGCCCCTCTATCAATCCCTCGGCTTAATGGCACGGACGGTGCGTGCAAAGTCTTAGAGCCTAATCTCGAGAAAGCTGCATGAACTTCTGAGCTTTCGTGGGAAAAAACGTGGGTTTTACCATTTTTTTCGAAATTACGTGGTTTCAGTATGGAATTGACTTTTAGCGGTAATATTTGCTCGGTATTGATCCTACGCAGTCAATCCTTCGAGTATTTGCGCAAACTCTTTTTACAGACACTGCCTTGGAGCACCTACTGTACAACCGTTTTGTTCAGAAAAAAAACGAAAATAATGGTTTCTTCCCACGGAATTGCCTGTCTATTGTTGATATTTTTGAAGGTCTGTGGTTGGTCGGGACCCCTTCTCGCCGGTAGCGCCAGCCATAGGCTTTTCTAACGAAAAAATGGCTACTTGCGTGTCAACCATCGCCTTACGCTGTTCATTACGGCCAGTTTGATGCCTAATATGTGACCTTCGAGCAGCTACTGCAAGCACCATTCATGGTTGACGCAATTTGGGGTGTTTTGCTTGAACCAGCCTGTATCACAACGCGTGTGCGTCACGTAAAGGGGAAGGTTTTGTTGTGCGTCCATCCTGCTTTTCGTGTCCCTCATTTATCAGCCCAAGGACACTCCCTGCAAACGGCTCCCAGCAATCTCTCCCGCCCGCCCGCTCGTCTTTATTTATTGCAGGGGACGACACCCGGCGACTGGGAGGCCATCACGCCGCTCGTGGCCAACACGTCGAGCCCAGTCTTCGACCACGCCGCGCAGCTGCACCTGACCTCCCCGGAGGCGTGGGGTCGCGTCTGTGGGCCTTCGGCGGCGCTGGTGTTTCGCGTTTGGCGTCGCGCTCGCTACAGCTGGTGGGACGATCCGCAAACTCTAGCGGCCTCCGATCAACCATGTGATGCTACCTCAGGCGGTGACAAAGTGGCTGGTGTGGCGGCGGCGGCGGCGGCCGCTGCTGGCTCGCGGCTTGGTGACAAACTGATAGGATCTGCCATGGTTGGGCTGGAGGTGCTGCTAGGATCGTTCGGCTCCGGAGAGGGGCCGGGTTTGCGCGAGATCGATGGGTGGTACCATGTGCTGGACGACCTGCGACGCCCTCAGGGACAGATTAAGGTGTGTGCGTGGTGCAAGTCTGCGTGGGTAGGCTGTGCCCAGAAGTTTCGTGGCAGGGTGTTGGCCGTCCCGAGGTTGGCACCGCTGCTGCGATAATCGTTGGGTTGGCTCACCAGTTGTGGTCACCGAGGCCAACAATAAAACCGTATGTTCAGTCATCTACAGTAATCTTTCCAAGCTCTGATGGCGGCGTCTGTGTCGGTGAAGAATGCGAATATCGCTTTGCTTGCATTGCCGGGGAGCCGGGGTATTGACACCGACGGTGGAGCTGCACCGCGAAACAATCTGCCGCCCATGGCCCGTCATGTTGTGCTCATTCTCTATCGTTGCTGTATTCTGTAAAAAATCTATTCTTGCCCCCTCACGCCAAGGTCAAAGTTTGCCCCCAACCTCCTGCGGTAGCATCGGATCAAGAACCTCAAGCCTTGGGCCACGCGTCGACCCCTGGAGCTCAGCAGCGAGAAGCCAACACGGGGTTTGAGCAGCTGTTCTTCCCCGCCAATCTTGCGCCGTCGCCAGGGTCTGGGGTCACCGACAGCGGGGACCAAAACGTTTCGGGCGATTACTGTGCCTGGACGAGCGGCTCCGGTGCCTCGCCCCCTCTAGACGACACCCAGACGCACCTCCGCGCGGTGCACGCCCTTCTCGACTCCCTTCCCGCCGAGTTCCGCTCTGCGCACCAACCACCACCACCACCACCGCCGGCACCGCCGTCGTCACCGCCGACACCGCGGACGCCCCCGCCGCCGCTGTCGGCGCTTTCGTCGCCGCTGGTGCGCGAGGAGAGCTCGCTAAAACTTCCGTCCCTGTGCGAAGAGCCTGACGGCGCCGCGAGAAGTCACGGGGCTGCGCGTTTGTCCGGCGGTACGGTGTCAGCGCCAGGTTCCGCGACAGAGGAGCGGTGCGGCGACTGCGAGCCGTCGAGCTTGCCGGAACTCCGGCGCATGCTCTTGAGCCTCGACAGGGTCGATCGGAGGCTGTTCGCGCTTGGTTCTTCGGCGAGTGGCGCGGTTGACGCTAATGCTGAAGGTGTAGGTGCAGACGAAGATCGTGAGGGCGATGGAGATGGTGGGCCGGAACGACAAGAGATGGACGACAGCCAGGTGGCGGGCCTAGCCGCTGGCACGACCGCCGAGTCCATGGAGACCACTACCGCTGAACGGACCCAAGTCATGGAACTCGACTCGGACAACGTCAACCTTGCTGCGTCTGGACTACAGCGCCTGTGGCGGATCTGGTCGAAAAAACGACGAGAGGAAGCGGTGGTGAAAGCAGAGCGAGCATCTTGCGCTCTCCGCGAAAGATTTAGGGACGAGGCCGCGGCCAAGATCCAGACGGCCCACCGGCGAACACAAGCCAGACATCGCGTGAGGGCGACTGCGGACGAGAGGCGGCGGCGGGAAGACAGACAGCGGTGCCGGGCGGACGCGTGCGCCACGCTCGAGAGGGCGTGGAAGGCGTTCGAGGTCCGACGAAGGGCGTCGCGAGAGCTTATTGAAGCGCGTGTCCGAGTCGCGGCGGCGGCGCGAAGGGCCGAGGTCACCGCGCGCTCCGCGACGGTTATACAGGCGGTCTGGAGAGGTGCGCTAGATAGGGCTGCGGTCTGCCGATTGAGTGCATCTCAGGCCAAGCTTCCCGCAAAAAGCAAGCTTAGTCGAGGCGGGGCCCACGGCGCAGTGGCAAGCGCTACGATGCCGGTTTACCGGAACTTGTTGCGGCCGGCGCCCCTGTGTGGTGAGCGCCTGGCCGGTGCCGCGACGACGCCGCGACCCCTACCGTTCGTGATGCCTTCCACGTTTTACAATCAGCTGTCCCAGGACCCGAGGAGACGCCATCGGCTGCCGGACGCCCACCTTGCCGCTACTGAAACGCTGCCGTCTGCTGCTCTGCCGCCGGCGCTCGCTGTCTCTGCTGCCCATGCGGTGGATGGAGGGATGGTAGATACGAAGGAAGAACGGGCTGTATTGCCTTCGGGGCGCTTTGGGCCGCGGCCACTGGCGCAGTCAGCGGGCGCCGCCGTGCGCCCGCCTAGGTTTGCGGATCTAGAGACGGCAAGGATCGCCAGGATTATGAATGGCAACTTGCAGCACTGGGCGGGGGTGCGATCGGGCGGGGGCGCGGGTGGGTCGTCGTCGAGCGACGATTTTGACCTATAGATGAGACTGCAGTACATGGGGCTGCAGGCAGCATTGATGAGGCTCTAGACAATATAGATGAGGCTGCAGACAGTAGTGTAGATGAGACTACAACAGACGGGGTAAGGGAAAAATCGTTATTTTGTTTCATAGTGCGGGGATTTTTTTTTACTCGAGAATGCACGATGCCCTGGACTTGACGGAGGTTGTCAAGCTAAGCTATGGCTACAGATCTAGCTATGTCGACTCTAGCCTGAAGAAGGAGGTTGGAGGGTATGCTGGCTACAAAAAAAACTAAGCGGTACCACGTTCTACACTAAGCTTCCTTTGTTGCTGGCGCGTTAGGAAACAAGCGCCCTTCAGAGGTATATTGGCACACGGGATTAATGATACATGAAAGGCAGTGAGGTGGCGAGAGATTGAGTGAGTGTAGGAGTCCCAAAATAAAGTGGGCGGCATCCGCAGCGCCCGATACAACAAAAAGAAAAGGATGGCATGTATATGTCATAGAAATGACATTCGTGGCTTGCCTGTTATTGTACCGACGTTTTCCTTCGGGAATATTCTGCTTGCTGAAACATTCCGAATACGACAACACACATTCTGCGGACTCTAAGTACACGTGCATGATGTGTACAAACGACATAGATGAGGCCAAGAAAGGCTGTGGGCATCCGAGTTAAACAAGTGCCTGTGCACGTAGCATCTCTCGGCAGTGAGCCTCCGAAAGGCAGATGCGCCTGCTCGCGTCGCAACGCTGAGAGCACACCATCAGGCCCTGATTTCCACGCGATAAAAAAACACGGCTTTCCCAAACATTTTATTGTCCACGGGCCCGACACGAACGAGTGCTGCTTCGGCATATTGCCCATCCCAACCCCAGCACGGCCTCTTGCTCTGACCCCCGCCCCCCCTCTCGCTGTTGGTTTTACTCCCTACCCAACAGCGCGAATATAGCTTCCTTAAAAGGATGTTTTCCCCAATAGGCTGCCTCCTATAAAATATAAATGCGTCTCGGATGCCTGGCTACTACCCAGCATCTCGGGTATGTATATCGCTACCCTCGGCATCGAACCATCAAGTAGAGCTGGCAGCGGCTTTGGGGAATCACCACTAATTCCGCTGTTGAGAGGTCAATCCCGCTTCTCCGTACCTCCCTCACCGTTATAAAATATGATACGTGGTACCTCGCCAACATCCCTTCGGTTTCTACATAAACAGAAGCTCTAGCATCCTGCCACAAGTAAGTCCAATACATGATTTTGATTGGCTGGTTTTGAGGATTCAAACGAACTCTTCCGGTAAACTATACAGGCTGAATTTTGATCGCAACGCGCCCTGTCGACACCTCTGCCAGAACGCTGCACCACCGCCTAAAACCAAGACGTCCAATAACGTCAATAAAACGCTAAGAAATGTAGAACGAAACATGCACCAGGAAATGTAATATTGTTATAGCTGAAAACCAGCAAGTCAGGCGTGGAAGTGCCACATGAGCCCCCGCCCCCCCCTCCTTCCCTCTGCCCATCCTCAATTTCCAAGAAAGCAGCACTAACAACGAACACCACTGCAAAGGTCTACTAATGTACTAGGGTGATTATTGACCCCGTTGCAGAATGCGACTCTCACGCCGCTGGAGGCGCGAGACCAAAACTAACTTCGCGGATCAGACATCCGTTTCTTTTCGCAGACTACTCGCTCTCTCTCCCTCTTTCCCTTACCCCCCACGCCCCTCCCTTTCTCTGATTCTCTCTCTCTCTCTCTCTCTCTCTCTCTCTCTCTCTCTCTCTCTCTCTCTCTCGCCCTCCCCCCCTCTCTCTCTCGCCCTCTCCCCCTCTATCTCTCTCTTTCTCTGACTCCCTCTCTCTCTGGTTATCTCTTTGTTATTCTCTCTCTCTATCTCTTTCTCCCCCCCTCCCCGCCCCCCCGCCCGCTCTCTCTCCTTTCGCCCAATACCGTAACTTTCAACGACTCTGCTGCGCGAAACGAGATATACATAGATGCTGCACTCAGAACGATGTGTGCCGGCGGGCAGCGGTGGGTGCACGCACGCGCGGTCTATATATGCGCGCGTGGTGTTCTCGGGGTCTGAGAGGTCAATGGAGCCCCTCCATCAACCAGT
Organism: Nereocystis luetkeana; assembly: GCA_031213475.1. Lineage (NCBI taxonomy): Eukaryota > Phaeophyceae > Laminariales > Laminariaceae > Nereocystis > Nereocystis luetkeana. The sequence goes on from JARUPZ010000032.1 coordinate 5,037,584, forward strand.
CATGACGTACGCAACCAACCAATCACTACGTAAAGTGTCAAAAATCTTACACAAACACAAACACAACAACCAACAGCAACAGATTTGATAATCAACTTCGCACAAAAAAAAAGGCTCTGAACCGGCCTCGTGCTAACTACGTACCAGGTACTAATAAATAGGCTCGCAGAAGGATAAACACAAAACACCTCGCAGCTAGTCCCCTCCTACGTGCTCGTAAGTGAGAACAAAAAAGGTGGTGGTGCAACTGATTGCTGGAATAATACTGCTGCCTTAACACAGATTTTGTATAAAGGGCCTGGGAAATCAAGGAGACTAAAGGCAAGCACATGAGAGTCGCATTGGCGGGCTGGGCTATAGGCGCTGCTTTCGAAGAAAAGGAGAGCAAGCCAGGTCGCAGCCGCAGCATAGGTCACGTCTTACGATCGACTGACTTGCGCGCCCCCCCCCTTTCCACGAGCCAAACGTCATCTCTATTCACTCTTCGACACACCCGTCGCCCTGCATCTCAATAGGTATTTCCGTCACATAGCGCCTCTGAATGCCGTGAAACTCCCACCAATCCACCTCAAAGTATAACCCAAGTGTAAGATAACATGACGGAGCACAAGGGGAAAACATCATAAACACAAGATAAGGCAAGATAATAAGCAAATCGAAGCGTGAGTTTGTCAAATAGTCTACCAGGTAAGTGCCTGCTCGTAGGCGCGTATGGTACACACATCCCGAACGTTCTAGACAGTCAACGCGCCTCAAGCGACAGAACAAGATAACCCCCTCTTCGAAAGCAATGTCCAAAGGCAAAGACCCCAGTTTTTTCTGCTCCAGTCTGTCGTGGCGTCTACCGTGTAAACGGTTTCGTGATAAACATTAAGACACGAAAAAAATAACCGGAATATAAAAGCAACACTAAAAAAACAACAACGAATGAACGAAAGGGAAGAACAATCAAAAGACGACAGTTCCATGACCCATGGCCCCGTGGTTGTCAACCGCCTCTCGCGATGGAAAGACCCCGCGGTTCCGGCCGCCAGGAACTCTTCCGCGCTATACAGGTGATACTAAAGGCACTACAGCAAGCACCATAATAGGGACTGTATAGGCAACAGGCAGTAAAATATGGCACAATATAGGTACTACAGTATAACAGGCAGTACATGCCAGGTACGTAGCACTTTTACATATAATACCAGGTATCATACGCACTAGGCACTGTAACAGGCCCCATATTAGGCCCTAGTAGGCACTACAGTAGTAGGCTTTAATAGGAACTAGTAGGCACTACGTGGTCAAAAGCAGGCACTACGTAGGCACGAGAAAGGTGCCACTTGTGTTAAAAGTGCGACTTGAAAGCAAGGAGACAGGTGCTGGTAACGCCAATCGCGATGGTGATCGCCAAAGCTGTCGCCGTCTGGTAGGATGGAGCAGCCGCGTTGGGCGAAAGCTGGTCCACCAAGATTTCCTGAAAGCATTGAATGAAACAAACAGTTATCAACAGCAGCGGCGTCGGAGGGAGGGGTCGTATAAGCGAGGAGGGAGGGTGCGTCTGGAAGAGGCCCACTATTCACCCCCCTACAACGTCCCTGGTATCACATGTGTGTATTTTAATATCACGGCCCTGTCGTCGACGCCACTTGTTAAGGTCTTAGTCCGTTGGGCTAAAAGCAAAATGTTAACCGATCGCCTATCCAATGTAATCCATATAACACTCTCCCCCCCTGGAACGGACCGGATTTTACGGGTCGACGCGCAATCAACACGCGGTTCCAATTTCTGGGGATCCAGAAGTATTTTTCAGATTCTTGACATGAGGAAACTCACGTTTCTTTTAAAAGTGATTTCATGGTGGACGTGAGATTCGATTTCACGACCAACGACCCATGTCCTGCCGACGACGCCACTTATTAATATCACGGACAGCGGGAGACTTTGTGTCCCCGAACAGGTCTGCTTCTTAAGTCGGTGCTCGTTGGTACTCACGTTGTTGTTTGGTAAGAGATAGAAGAGCAGCTTTATTCCTTTCGAGCACGACGGAGACTAAGACCACGCTCGTGTCTCTCTGGAAAACCCCTGGTTTTCCACCTAAGATACGCCTTCCAAGTACTGCAAATACAATCCCAGTGCCGAAACCCAGGTAATTACCGGGTTTCAACCTCACACAAAGCAGTATCACAGTATGTATAATATTCAGTATACATGCTCGTGTGTGTTCATTGACATGAAACCGTTTTCTCTACCCGTCGACAGCCAGCACACCCAATGTCCGCGCTGATTCGTCATGCTAGCTACATAAAGAGATACAAGCCTTGCGGTCACAACAGGGACAGAGATATTGAGGGAGTACATCGTAATGCAGCAGGCAGAGTAAACAAATGCACAGCATACAGGAATCAAGACCAGGGATAATCGAAAAAAAAACGACACCCCACTAAGCGTATACATCCATTTTCGAGACCCAGACAGGAGGGCGTATATATACATCCATTTTCGAGACCCATGACAGGAGGGCGTATATATACTAAAACCATGGCCGAAGTCCGAAACGAGCTATTAAAAACATGGTTTTTCGTAAAGTCGTCCGGAAATCCTACCGCACTGATTGTGGTTTATTTTCACCGGGACCTTCTTAGGACGCGACAGCCGTAAAGTATCTCCTCTTTCGGCTAAGGCTCGAGGCTTATTGTGACGTCAACGTTGAAATATATAGGAACTAGAGTTACGTTCCTCGCAGAGCACAAATGCTCAGCTGTAAATTGTTGAATACGAGCGAAGTCAGCCAGCAATCCTCAGCTCTCAAATTCTTAACCGTGTCGCCAACTGTACAGCCGTATCGGTTAGTCTTGTTGTCGTACGCTTCTGCCCGACCCTAAAATATGGTACCAGGTACAATATCCGGCACTTTTTTCTTCCGTCGGGACGCTTTTTGAAGCTATTTTCATGATTACGGGACCATAAAAAAAGTAGATTCAAGGGAAACCACGTGTCCTACTACTACTGCTGTACTTCGCATATGAATACTATTACGGGGGACCCTAGTTAATAGGACCTATGGTAGACATAAAAACCTACCAGGTATATATTTAACCATTTCTAGTAACAATATTTGGTCCTATTAACTATGCCCCCCCGTAATACCAATGTGAGGACATCATCAACATCATCATCAAATACAATGCAGCAGTTTTCATCTACATCCAACAGCAGTAGTAGATGCTGCATGCTGTTGAGTGCCCTGCCTGCGGAGGGGCACACGCTCGGTGGGCGGGGCAACGCGGCGAGGAGTCCCTGCCATCCCTACATGAACCTGCAGCAGTAATAATGCGAAGGCGGTCGGGACTCCCCCCCCTCGCACAACGTGGGCGTGGAAAAATCCTTGTTGCGGAGACTTGGAACAAGGTACGGCAGTAGCAAGGTGTCGTCTCAATTCGGTACGCCTAATAACGGTGCAAACCCATCCCTCCCTAGGGTCCCCGTCGGGGTTGCACTTTTTGGGCCAAGCGTTTCTGGCTGGTTGTGTACTTATGCACTTGTTTTAGAACTGGCGCATACAAACGTCGGTCACGTCGTGCGAACCATTTTTGTCCAATCCGTATTGTTTCGGGTGACATGTTGGGCTCCCCGTGCGAGGACCTCAGAAAACAAGGCACCGCCCCTATAAGGCATTGCTCTGGCGCTACGACCAGGTACATGTTTTTTTTGCCACAACGGTTGTTTGTTCTACGCCCACATTGTGCAGGGTTGGGGGGGGGGTCTCGGCCACGTTTGTATATGAAGCACAAGAAATAGGTCGACGGCGTAGGTGCAGAAAACAAGCACAAAATGAGAAACGCGACCTGAAATTCATAATTGCAAGATGAGAGAGTGCAATTCAAAATTCCCAGGAAAGAATAGGAAATTTCGACCCGTTCAAAACTTTAACCTTTCCCAAGGGTAAAAATTCACCGCATATACATATAGGTCGGCATCCCTGTTCCGCACTCAGCGTACGGCACTGCCAGGCACTGCTCCGCTACAAATGACCTGGTAACCTGGTGCACTCCAAGCACCGCGGCTACTAATATTAATATGTACGACAATGTGGCATGGTGGTTGCCAAACGTCGGGCGTCAAGGAAGGGGCTGCCCAACATCGCAACAACACACATGCAAGCCTTAAAGTCATGTGCATTGCAGCAGTACACTACATACTGCGTAGACCCACAGGTAACCCCACAAAGCGCCTTAGTTTCGCGCAGAGGTGCGCTCGTGAACCTTTTTGGGCGCTCGTATTCCTGCGACAAAGAAGAGGGCGCTAAAAATACTTGAAAAACGTACGTATAGATCATACCTGGTACATATTTTCAGACAAACAACTCTCCAGACCACAGGTAGATCTTGTCCGCTCGCCTCCTCCCTTGCCTAAGAGCCTACAGTACAGCAGTACGTGACATCGACTGGCCTCCACCGTAATCCCCGCCGGGCGTCGATTGGAAGCTACTGCTACCACTAACCGGGTCGCCACCACCACCTCGTGGGCGCCCTGACGGCGCGGTCGTAGCGGCGACAGCAGCGTGGCCTGACTCTACAGTACATCCATTCGTAGCGTGCAAAAATATGATGGGCCGAGGCATCTATATGATAGATACATACCAGGTACGTACGAAGTACTACAAGTAGACATCCCTCATTTTACGAACTCTATAGTACTATACCAGGTATGGTATAGATTTTAGTGCGTACATGTCCGAGCGGGACTATGCTGATGTACTGCTGCTGCGTGCGTGCGTGCGTTATTCCGTCTTTCTACAATACCCATCGATCCTCAGCGTAGCATCCACTGTCCGCGGTGATTCTTTGCCCTAGAGGGGGGCAAGCTCTGGGGGCATACGACTACGGGGTAAGAAGACATCACATTGTTGACAGTGCGAGTACACCGTCACCGCAAAACTTACCGTGCACTATTCGAAGAAGACGTGAGTGAGTGTCATCTGCACGTTCTACGTACTACCACTACTATTACGGGGGGCCATAGTAAATGGGACCAAATATTGTTGGTGAAGAGAGGTAAATATTTTGGTTTTTGTCTTTCCCGTAGGTCCTATTAACTATGGCCCCCCGTAATAACTACTGGTGACATACCGACTGCTTCTACTGGATACCTGGGTATGATACGAAACACAGGATATAACTTTAGTTCGTACACAAAAAGCCAGAAAATCAGACGAGATGCAGGAGAGAAACTCGCGAGAAACTCGTGCGTACCTGGTACCAATTGACGGTGTCTTTTATCGCGTACACTTCGTCCGACATCTCGTCGGCCGCCTGCCCACCAAAGATGAAGATGCGCTGCTGCGTTCTTACGGTGGCCAAGCAGTAGCGCAGACGCTTGTAGGGAAGGTCAAACAGTTCCCCGGAGTCTGTCCAGCAGTCCTCCTCGGGGTCGTACCACTTTAACAAGTTATCGTTATTCACAGAAAAAAAAAGAACGAAAAACAGACGTCGTTATTATACTATTACAAGGATCCAACAACAACATGCATAATAATTAGAAGGAGTTAAAAACAAGCACCAGGTATAGGCTATCCATCGCTCACTCGTTACCATGGCGCTTTCTTTATTTGCCGCCGTTTTGTAGCCCATGGATCCACCCAGCAAAGCTGGCGTCCCCGATTGCTCGGTAGGTGGTTCGCGTGCCTACTAAGATCATTTATTTACATGGGTCCGAGTCTCACCGAGTGAGTGCACATACTCGGAGAGAATTTTTCTTGCTCAAAAATTGAATGGCGGAAAGCGCGAGGGCGTGAGTTTTAGAAACGACTCTATTACGGGGGACAACAGTTAATACCAGGACCTACCTGGTATGCTATACACAACAACCTACCTGGTACCTGGTATATATTTACTTTTTTTAGTAACAATATTTGGTCCTCTATACTATGGTTCCCCACAATTCGATGAAAATCGACGAACAGTAGTAGTAGTAGTGGTAGTGAGTGGGAATGCGGAACCCTACTACTCGCGATCAAAATGAAGGCACGCACCGGGGGGAAGAAGGGACGACACTTGTGACCACGGCTTGTCCAGAAAAACGCTGAAAGTAGAACCTCCTATTTACTGGTACGAAATAAAAAGCTGGAAAGTGAAAGTGATTGAAAAAAAAGGTGTTTCATGATGCAATGAATGTGTAGCCCTATCTATGGGCTCGTAGGGACATACATGTAGTCCTTACAGTCGTACTCTGTAGTCCTTACAGTCGTACGAGCAGTAGGCGCAACAAGGCTCACACAATCTCACAATTATTGTTGGTGATACATGATGTGACAGCGTGACTACCGGTACCTTGTTGTAATATGAATCTTTTCTCTCTCTGGTACTATTGGTACTACAGTAGTAATACTATCCCACAGAGTACTACATATATTCGTCTTCGCTTTTTTGCTTCCCCCCCCCCCCGTTTTTCTCGCTTATTTGCTCGCGTCCTTCGTGTTCTGTTGCGCTGCCTTCGCACCAGGCCCAGGTCCAGGTCAGGCACCAAGGTACCAGAGGTAGTTTTCTGTATTTTTCTCTATTGCGCGCAATTTGTTGTTCTGATCTTAGGTTGGGCACTATTCTTGGATTGTTCACTTCAGTTATTTGCCCATTTTTTGCCACACAGGCAGGGGGTTCGCACGAAAAAAAATCCATATTGTCCCCGTACCGAGGAAGGGGTAAATAATCGTACAAGATGCACCTCGTGGTACGGATTGGCATATATATATAGGTGCTACTACTAGTTCTGGGTGTACTCGTACGGCATCAAGAAATATGATTCCACGGCCGACACGTGGGAAGACGGTTCGCGCTTCGCGCTGACGTCCTCCGGCGGCTCCTGCGCGGGGCTCAAAATGTTTCTGCATCTTTTTGGTTGGAGCAGGGGGTGCCAAATGGGATCAGATCCGAGTGGCATCAGGTCCGAGTAGGAGCAGGGTGGACAGAGAGTGAACAAGGTGAACACGCTGCTCCGAGACGGACCTGATCCCATTAGGTACCCTGCGCCCGCCCTCAATGTGCAGAAATCTGAGCAGCGCTGGGCAGGAGCCGCCGTAGGACGCGAGCGCGAAGCGCGAACCGTCATCCCACGCGTCGGCCGTGGAATCAGGGTTCCTGGTGCAGTACGAGTACACAGCACAACTGCTGTTGTATCCTATACCGGATATATCTCAAGCCGCCGTCGTACGTTCTATTTTCCGGGTGAGTTACACTATCAGTACGCTATTTTCGGGGCGTCGCATCCTACTTTCAGCATCATCCATCCATGTACTTGGTATGTATCACATCTCCTTTTTGCAGTTTGTACGTACCTTTTTGCTGCTTGGACGAATCTATCAGGCAGGTACGTGCGAATTATGATACCATACGAGTACACGTTTCCATTCGAGGCCCATCTCCTTCTTACAACTCATCTGAGATGCTGACGATACTTCTATTTCATTTTATTAATGGTAGTACGCTTCGCAGATTGTGATCACGGAGTGGGACGACCTGGCATGAATCTCTCCACGAGGAATATTCATCACGGACTACGAACGGAGAAAAACATAATTTTACGGTCGCCCCGGTAGGCCAGGCTGCTGATTAGTATTGATAGTCGTACCCTCGGATGCTACTATTAATAGTAATATTTTTAATAAAAGATATGGCGCCAGAAATCCCACGTGGGTTGAACTTCTGAGTTTACTTGCAAAAATAAGTAAAAAACGGAATCAACTATTAATACTACTGCTGCTGCTGACGGCGCGCGCCTGTAGTGAAAACTAGTACTGATAGCTGACGAGGCGCAATTCGATGCGAGTCGTCGAGGGGTCAAAGGGCCGACGTCTTCTCGCGATAAAAATGCCTTCCAAGGCAAGAATCGACGGGGGGAGGAGGGAGAAGAGCCCGCCGCTTTGTGACCCTGGGTCTGAGTTATGACTGTCTATTAATAGGCGGGAGAGATAAAAAAGAGGGCAAAGTTACTGAATAATGAGATGGGAAAAAATAAAACAAGAAAGTGCGGACTGCGGGAGACCCTGCGCCGCAGTCTACTCACCACGCGGTGGATTTTTTATAATATATTTTTGCATCCATTCGCTGTTCGTCACTCTCGTCACCCTCGTCAAAAGAAGATGCGTACCGACAACGCAATACAGCAGTACATAGCAAGAAGAATAAGGTAAAACATGTTGTTCTCCAGGCCAACTCGCCAGGAGATTGTCACCCACAACGATCTTTCTTCTAAAAAGCAAGCCGTCCGTGTGGTTTCAAAAACATACCAGGTATTCTATCCTCGTCCCTACCGTGATGGCGGGGGGTACTATATTATAATGCAAACCAGCACACGCAAAATAATACGAGTGAGTCTATACCCCCCTCCCCGGCGGTAAGTATCGTACGATACAAGTCCCCCACCCCACCCTTTCGCGGCACATGCACCGACATACATGGTATATGATACCAGGTATTCAATACAACCCTTGCACCCTTCATAACCTCGGCTTTTTTACAGATTATTCTGATGTTTTATCGTGCAGAGCTTTTTCAGAAGTAAAAAAAAAAACACACACACACACACAGAACACAGATAATGCAGCAGTTACGTACTGAGTACCTGCTACTGAGTAGGTTATCGCTGGATGTACCTCCTCGGGCTGTTTGCTAGGCGATTCGATGTCGAGCTTTGAAGTTGTACTCTTCGATCCCAGAAATGAAAGCATCTGCTTACGAGTTAGTATTCAGTCCGAATATATATGCAAAATATATATTATGCCAACATTTTTTTCGATTTGAGAATCCCGATGGCCCAAGTCGTCAGACTTTGGTCCAAAATCCGACGACTGTGGTCATCCGATTTTCTATATCGTAAAATGGGATGGTCTCTAAATTCAATATGTTATCCACGACAGCAAGCAGCAGCAGAGCAAGAACTATCGGTGAGTTGGACGGTGACACAGCCGTATAACGACGTTGCTTCGCGCCGGTCGCGCGGTCGACGGGGGGCGTGTCTCTCCGTGGCCAGACTGCAGGCGGCTGGCGCAGGCTCGGGCCTCGGGACCAAAAGAAGCGCACTCGGCGCGCACCTCTCCTTCGATACGTACTCGTAGACTCGAGCAGCAGCGGTAGTCAGTCACATTGAGAAATATAAATACCAGGCAAGACGGGTTGACTCTAGCGCACTCGGCACGTCTCTTCACCGCCAGACCGAAGGCAGTCAGCGTTGGCTCGCACGCTTGGGTCCTACGCGCAGTTCAGCGCACCCAGAGCGTTTCTTCGCGGCGACAGACCACAACAACAGCAGTTGGTCTCGGCGTTTGCTCGAATCTCTGCACGCACAATAAATCCGATTTTCCGCATACTCTATTTAGGACGACCGATGTACCTATGCCAACGGAAGCGCAAAGTTCAAAAGTTTTTTTTCAAAGGTATTGCTTTCAAAGAACAGCCGAAAATTTCCTCGTACCGCCGCTGTGGGGGAAAAAGAGAAAAAAATGTTTGATTTTTTCTTTTTTTTTCCTCAACGGCTCCAGGCGGCGCCATTTGTTTTTTCTGGTTGCAAATTGTCAACACGCTGATAGAGACCAGCTCGTGCGACGCTCGACGCTCGATCTCGACATAGACTCAGCCCACGGCCAACCTGCTCGGTGTCTGGGAAGGCCAACGAACATAGATGACGGCCTCGAAGATATCAGGTGGATCCATGGTCTAGGGGGCGAGAGCTTGCCGGCGGTGTCCTACGGTATCCTCTCAAACCTGAAAGAAAGCCTATTTTTTGCCATTCGAGACGGATGGAGAAGTTTGTCTTCTGTTTTGTGCACACCAGCGGCCAAATGTTAGTTTATCATACGCCTGGTCAGCTCCCGCCACATGACACCGGCCATGGTGTGAAGACGGTGACCCGAGGGTGGGTCGGAGCCCCTAACGAGCGCATTCTGTTCATAATTCATGACGCAATCGTTGGTTTTGTCGATCGATGTCTGTCGAGGACTCGGAATCTCGCCGTTTCGAACTCAAGATCGGCCTGAATTTTTCTCACGCTAATGTTGGCCCAACATCGGCCCCAGATTTGCTTTTTCGGGCTTTTCCAAAAGATAGGAACTTTGCTTTTTTCTAAACGTGCCCATGTGTGTGTGTTCTTCACATTAAACCCTTCTTTCTACCCGTCGACATCCAGCACAACCAGTGTCCGTGCCGATTCTTCAATCCTAGAAGAGATACAAGTTATGTGATCACAAAGCTACGCCACAGAGATACTACGTTGCCACGTATGCAGTAAGCACTGCAGCGGGCAATGCAATGCCATGTCATCAAGCTAGATACGACAGGCACGACATACACAATCTATGAAATAAATAAACGAAAAGAAACAATCAAAGAGAAAAAAAAAACAAAGTAGATAAATCGAAAGAGAAAAAGAAAAAGAAAAAAAATGAAAGCAAAAACTAGGAGAAACAATCTGTCGTGCCCCCCCCCCGCAGGCGAGGTGGCCAACACTTGAAAAAGAACGAGCTGGAAAAAAGAAAAAATAACAAAAACACCACTGCTTGTAAACAGAGTAAGACAAAGAACCAAGGGGAAAAAAAAAAAATAACAAAGGGAAAATAACAAAATAACAAAGGGAAAATAACAAAATAACAAAGGGGAATAACAGGCAGACCAAAGCCCAAAGCACCTTCCAGGTGGCGGCAGCAGTTTGTGGTGCTAGTAGTATAGCCAGGTTCCCCCTGCTAATCCGCCTGGTACCTTGCTACCCAGACTGCCGTTTCCGCCCTGCGTTCGTCAACTATGCCCAGCCCCTTGGCGTCAGACAATACGAAACGAGCAGAGCGGGTTTGTCATCCAACCACGCCACACGGATCCTTCAGTAGTACGGCTTATCAATCAGAAAGGAAGAGAAAATAAAATAAAATGAAAATCACGGAGAGTCAGCGCAAGAAAGAAAAAACAAAACAAAAAGAGAAGAGAAGGGAAGACCACGTTCGAACCAGCTGCACCAGTGGGTGGCACTAGTAGTATGGTCATGTTCTACTTCCTAGTCGGCCTGGTGCCTTGCTACCCTGTCTGCCATCTCCTTCCTACTTTCGTCTACCGCAGTTTCCTTTCTACCCCTCCTGTTCCCCCCCCTCTCCGCATTCCCTTGGTCGGGCTTTCTGCCACTTCTCCTGTTGCCCCCTCCACCCCCATTCCCTTGGACACCATCCACGGCGGATGCGCGGCGCTGCCTACTCATCTCAGCCTCAGCCTCGTGCCACCTCACCATGAACCGTTCGGCTGCTTCAAGGAACCCCCGGTACCACTTCCCCGCCTTTTTGGCTGCAGTGGACCACAACGCGGTCTCAACTCCAAACACCAAGGGGGCAACTTCCGTTGACCCTTCGGTGGCTCGGAACTCCCTAACTAAGGTCTTCGACAATGCATCTATGCCAAGTCTTACACTGTCCGCCTGGTCTCGGGCTCTCCCCACCAGCTATCGTCCCGAACATTACCCGACTGGGTAATCGCTCCTTGCTTTGCCGTGCCACGCCCCCCGCGAAGAAGAGCCGCCGTTTACGAATGGTCGTTTCGATGCTCTCGCAACGTGTCATCTTGAGGGCCTTCGCGTACGAGAGGGTGGCATGGTCAGTACGAAGTCGGCGCTGGAAGCCAATGACTCGCAACAGGACTTGGTGGTGAGCCGTTCGAAGCTTGGCAAAGTGCTCCGCTCTGAGGGTCCACGTCACACACCCATACAGCAGGGTCTCAATCACCTCGGCCTTCAGCATTCGGACTTTAAGGCTAAGGGGGGCGGTCGTCCTATCATACAACTCCGGGCCGAACCGTTTGAGGCATGCTCGCATGAGGCGGATCCGCGGAGGGCAGCGTTTTCGTGGATAACGCCGCCTAGGTATAAGAACTGGGTCGTCTGCTTATACCTCTGGCCTGCCGCTTCGATGACGAGCGGTGGTGCGAGGGTTGTCTGGTCTGGTGTTTGTAGGACCATTGTCTCTGTCTTCTTTTCTGACACCGTGAGGCCTGCTGCTTCGAAGACAGTCACGATGACTGTCATCATTTTCGCGAGCCCTTCAGCCGACTTCGAGACAATTCCTGCATCATCGGCGTACAACATGCCCCATACAGGCCTTCGCACGCACGCCAATGGCTCCTGCTTCCGTGTTCGAACTACTCCAGCTTCACTGAGTTGGACCAAACCCCTTACGATGGCTTCGTCTTGGCTGAAGCGTAGGTATAACCGACGTGTAACGCAGCAGCGAAGAACACGTTGAACAGTAACGGTGATAGTACACAGCCTTGCCGCAGCCCCTGCGTGACATCAAACCATTCCGAGTGCTCGCCGTCATCAGTACGCACGCGAGCCCGCATGCCATCGTGGAAATTACGGATAATTCTCAGCATCTTGGTCGGTACGCCAAAGCGTGTGAGTACCTTCCATAACAGCTCTCGGTCGACAGAGTCGTACGCTTTCTGCAGATCGATGAAGCACACGTATAAGGGGATTTTCCTCTGTCGTCCGAGCTCTTGCAACCGGCGCACGACGAACAACATATCAATCGTTGATCGTGCGGGGCGGAAGCCGCACTGTTCCTCAGGGAGTAGTTCCTCGGTCTCGCAGTAGTTGCTGAGGCCGGACGCGACGATTTTCAACAACACTTTGCCTGCGTGGGCAACAAGCGAAATCCCTCTGTAGTTGTTGCAGTCAGTTCGATCCTTCTTTTTGTGAAGGACCTTGATGATCGCATCTTTCCATTGCTGAGGGACTTCTCCTGTTAACCAAACATTGACAAGGATGTTGTGAAAGCACTGAGCGAATGCCGGGTGGTCGGTTTTTAGGAGTTCGACCGGGAGACCATCTGGCCCGACAGCTTTCCAATTCGACATCCCCTTAAGTGCTTCTGTCATCTCGTCTATGGATGGTTCATCTTCAAGCGACAGTTTAGGCGGTCGCGGGGGCAAGAGGTCGATGATCGTGGGATCGAGTTTCAGCGACTTCGCGTTCAAGAGTTTGTGGTAAAACCCCGCCCATCGTTCACGAATTCGCACCTTATCCCGTTAGAGCGTGCCATCCTCGTCCCTAATGAACTGTTCGCTCCTCGCTTTAGTCCCTTCCAATCCTACCGTACTCTTAAGGTGCTTGTAAAAGCCTCTCTGGTCGTTGTTCTCTAGGAGTCGTTCGGTTTCGGCAAGGTACGCTTCGAAGTACGCATGCAGTCCTGCGGCAACCACCTTCTGCAGGTTCGCACACGCAGATCTCAGGGTCTTCCACGCGGTTCTATCCCGGGGGTGGGCACGCAATAAATGTCGTGCATCCTCCCTCGCTGTCCATGCTGGTATGAATGCGGCCAAGGTTTCGGCAGACTCACACCATCCATGTTGCGGTGGCGACGTGCAGGGGGTGGTACCTCTTTTTCGACCGCATCAATAACAGCCGTAGTGAAAAACTCAACCATACCAGACGTATTACGGGGCTGGATAGGCTGGTCGAGAGTGGAGATGACCCTGGCGACTACTCGTTCACGACACTTTCCATCGGACATAAAAAGTTTCCTGTCGAACTCTCGGCGTTTTGTCGGTCTACGTATTTGTATGTTGGGCGCAAAGTGACCACCGAGTCGGACTTTGATATACAAGATGTTGTGGTCTGAGTCAGCCTTAGCTGGGGCAGGAGGCTGTGGGACAACTTTAGCATCTTGTACTCTAGGTCGATGGACTTGACGGGTTAGGATGTAGTCGATCCGCTTACGGTCATTCGGGCTGGTGCCGTTGTGAGTATGCGATATCCCACCCTTGCGCGTGCTGAAAAACGTATTGGTGAGAGCTAACTTGCAATTGCCCATAGGAACCGTTTTGTAAACATTTTTGGAAGGCATATTTGAAATTCAAATTTTTTATTGATACGTCGCTTTCCCATTGGCATAGGTCTAGCTTATCTGTCTCGATTTGCGAAGTTCGCAGCTGAAAATAAATGCGATCGGGCCAAAATCTGAAGCTCAAATTCTGAACCGCATAGATAGGAAACAGCCTCACACAGCTGTGACATCGAAAACTTCGTCGAAACTCTCATCTTCGCATGCTGCGTGTGCGTGTGCTACTATCGCCAGTGATCTTTCGATCGCGCGTTCTATGCGTGCATGCACGCGGTGAGTCTGAGTGCGTGTGTGCATGGCGTCATGCATGGCATTCGTACTTGTTAGACAAATCAACTACTATACAACAAACTGGGGCGGCGGCTCCCTGGCCTGGGTGATGCCGTATAGGCCCACAGACAAGAAATAACCTACAGTGGTACCAATAATAAGAAGATGAGGCTCACTTCTTGGGGGACGTAAAGAGAATCGCGATCAGCGGCAAGCACGACACCAAACCCTAAATAATACGAAGCCAACTGGGTATGTATGCTCAAGGTTTTACAAGAAGGATGATCCAACGCTTGCTCACACTAGAAATAGCTACTACGACGGGGGACCATATCAAATAGAACCTACGGTACACACAAAAACCTATATGTTTCGATATTTTCACTGACAATATTTGGTCTTATTTACTATGGTCCCCCGTCAATAATACTACATGTTTGTGAGCGCATACCGTACAACAGGGTGCACTATACTGCAGTATCAGGGTCAGCAGGACGACTTCGGCGACGACCTCGCTAGGTGACAGCTATTACAGGAGGAGCAATTCATAGGAGTAGACCCTGATAGATGGCGTCTTGTCACATTTTTTTTACGACGGTTGCTACGTACAGGGTTGCTATTATTATAGGAGGTATCGTGAGGGATATATCGCACCGGGGACATGTAAATAATAAATCACCGGGTACCTGTGGGTACCCTGCCAGGTCCAAATTGCCGGCGGGTGATATCACAGGTCCTACCAGCCGCCAGTAGAATATTAGATATATCATGATATACATGACGTTCGTGTTGATATTACATATCGCACACGGGTATGGACGGGTATGGTATACAGGATATCATCATAATAACAAGATCATACGGTTAACACACACGACAGATTATATGCAGGGCTGGAAAACACAAATGAAAACAGGTTTCCGGGAGGAGAGGAGAGAGCGGACACTAAACACAAACGCATCATGTGTGTGTGTGTGTGTGTGTGTTCTTCACATTAAACCGTTCTTTCTACCCGTCGACATCCAGCACAACCAGTGTCCGTGCCGATTCTTCCATCCTAGAAGAGATACAAGTTCTGTGGTCACAAAGCTACGCCATGACGACCGTCTAATCATCGCCGAAAGATCAACACCGAGGGACGGACGGATCGCCCCTGGCACGGAAAGGCGTCTGCAAAGAACGCCTCTTCTTCCAGATCATCTCGGCGACTACCTAGGTCGCGATTTCGCGACGAGTTCATCGGTGTAAACTAGCACTGAGGGACTGCCAGGCCGCTAGGGGGAGGGAGGAAGAAGCCGGAGGACTGCGGCCGATGACCTGGGGATGGAAAACGTTGATGAGGAATAGGATATATACCTGGTAGCTATTACGGGGGACCATAGTTAATACCTGGTAGGACCTATGGTATACATAAAACCTATATATATGTTGAACCATTTTCACTAACAATATTTGGTCCTATTAACTATATGGTCCCCCGTAATAAGATGAAATGATGTGGGGAATGGAAATTATTGGGAAACGGCTGGCAGAAAAGCATATATATATATGAGGAATACTGCTGATTTACGGAAGGATATTCGGTTTATATTGGAATGGCATCTGCGCTATATTGTCGGAAGGCTGAGCACAACAATAATACCGTTATAATTTCATGTTGATTTTCCTCTGGTGCATGCCCGCTTTTTTTGTACCCGTCATCAACTTTGTCTGTGTGCTGTCCGGGTACCCGCTCCGGGTCTGTCACAGAACTTGTATCTCTCTAGGAATGAAGAATCGGGACGGACACCGGTTGTGCTTGATGTCGACTGGTAGAAATAACGACGAACAAACACAGGCACCACAGCGGGCAGCGGGCATTACTCAACCGGCACTATGGAGGGACCCACCACTAGGCATACTACGCGCAGCAGTTACAAGCCAGCCACTTATTCTACAAAAAAAAATGGACAACGGGTTGTCGTGTCTTTTTTTGCTTCTTTTTTGGAGAAGCTAGGAGGTGTCTGGGAGGGAGGACTAGGCCCTTGCGGCTGGAGGAGGCGAGGTCAGGGGAGCGCATCCTGCCGGCACGATACGATATTATGCACAGAGTAGATGTACCAGGTATGGGTGTACCTGGTACGTTGTTTGTTGTTTGACGTTTGTTTTTACTTTTCGTTTTACAGTATTTAATAGTATGTCTTCACATTATTTATTTATTTTTGAGTCAAATTTTTGGGCATTGCCAGTCATCATCACGCTGCGCACTTATTTGTCGGATGGTGGACAAAATAAATGTACTATTTATATCCTCGTACGAGTATTACAGTGATGGACGTACAGATTACACAAGATGGACTGTGCCTACATACGAGAAGTACATTCATGCTGATGATGATAATGTTCATCACAACAGTTACAGAGATAAGAAGCAACATGACTACTACTGTGGTACGCACGTATACATACGTACGTACATATTATATACCTGGAACATATTATATGCAAGCCTTCCATGTGGTCACAAATTGAAAGACAGAGGAAGAGATGGAAGCCCCACCAACCACCAAGCGTGCGTGTAACATATTCTACCAGGTACGAAACGCAAACAGACCACACTACTATTACGGGGGACCATAGTAAATAGGACCAAACATTGTTAGGAAAACTAGCTAAATATGTAGTTTTTTATGTGTACCGTAGGTCCTATTAACTATCGTCCACCGTGATACTACTGGAGGCAACAAATCGTCATGAAAACAAAACAACACGCAATTCACAGAAACCCCATTTCGGCGCCAAAACCAGATTAGGTCGGGTCAACGTGCCCAATCATCAGTAGCAACAGGGGCCTGTGCTGATGTTGCACCGGGAGTTATAGGTTAGATTGACACATGACACGAGAATGTGGAAGTGTGGTGAGCTCAAGCTTTAATTTTACCCCAATCCGCGGAGGAGGATTAATTTTTTTTTTAGTAATAAACACTAAACTTCCTTTTGTTACCAGTACTATTAATAATACGGTTGTGGGCCTCTATCTTCGACAGCATGGTTGAGACTCAACACCAACTCCTCATCACATCTTCATCCCGATAAGTTTCTGATAATTTTAGGGTAACGCTAAGGCTGTCTGTAAATTTCAACCTTTTCGTTAAGGAAGGCTGCCATGATGAGTCAATCAACCACAATGAAAATGAAGGTCTGCACAGACAGACAGCCCTGGTCCTTGGCCCTTCCAAAAACAAACGCCGCACACACATCATGCGTACTTGAGATAACATACGGCCGTATAACACACCGGGTGATAAGATAGCACACCCCTTGTGGAGCGATTTTTCGATTTTTCGAGCAGGTTTTCTCCAAAGCTAGGGGTGCATACACAGCGAAAACGGTCGCTCGATTGGAAAGATCTCGTCGAAATACTTTGATATATAGACCCATCGCTGGGCGTTTCACCTTTATTTTCCCTGTTACCGAGAACGTCGTCATCACCAAGTTGGAAAAGTCGTGTCCGAAAGGGGGGTGTACGCAGTATGTAGTACCAGGTACCAGGTACTACTACTGGTATTACAATACACCATGCGCACATGAAAAATAAAATAAACAAATAAATGTTGAATGTTGGTGACAGGCGGGCCCGTGTACAGGCACAGCCTCAAATAATTTTATTTCGACTTGATGCTTCCTCTTCCTCTCTCTCCTCTTCTTCTTTCTCGTGTCCGTGTATATCTCTAATACCAGGTATAAAAAATCTTTCTGGTTGCGTATGTAGTCGTTTCTTTGGTGCAGCAATACAAACGGCATGCATACCCTTGACGTAAATGCTACTGCAGCATGATACGTTTACCAAGCAGTAGTATATACGAGTAGCAAGGCCTAATATTAATATTAATACGTAGAATATCTGGGTATTATGGATGATGAAAGGCGTGATGCACGAGTCAAGAATATATTGTGTACGTAGTCGCGAATATATTGTGTACTCGTACCTGTGGTATGTTTCTTCTCTTCCTGTCACCAGTTCGGGGCACTCGGGGGGGGGGGGGTGGGGGCGCCACAGCAGCAGCATATCATTTTTGCCTTTATTTCGACCAGACAGAGGTGCATGACGAAAAGACGAAAACGACACCACACTCCTCCTATTATTAAGAAAAACCTGTGTTGCTTTCTCCATTTTGTTTTTTGTTTTGGCTCCACATAATTGCCACAGGCCCACACCTGGAAGCACACCACCGCTCTATTTAGTTGTATACCTGGTATACGGTATTCCGTACTTGTGCTACCCGTGTAACACCACACCCTCCGATGGACTCTTTGTTTGGTGCGCTCACCCCGGTAGCAGTTTTTGTGTGACCTCTATACCCCGCGACAGTAACCTTGAACACGTGGTTCCAGTTCGATGGGTTAGTTCGTTCTTATACCGTGGCCGAGTTACATTTTTACTGCTTGCCGCAGCCATGAGCAAGTACTCGTACGTACGAACAAGAAAACATTAAAAACAAACTCAACGATGTACAGCACGAGTAACGTTTTTTTTGTGTTCTTCCTCTACCAAAGCTCCAAGAGGGTGCTTTTTTTCGTTCACATTTATTTCTGTGTTTTTGCAGGTACGTCTCAAGCCGATTGCGGCATCCGCGACATTAATCCCGATGTCGACCACCCCGGAATGCCTTCTCTGCCTGTGCATACGAGCACACGGTCAATCTTGGGGCGATTTTGTTTTGTTAACGTTTTCCACCGCGGCAGTTGCCGTGAAAATTGCGTATCATAAACTGGTGGCGCGACTGCTGGAGCTCAGTCAGGCAGCGGCTGTGCAAGGCTTAAAACTGCGTGGCCGCGATGCATCGAATTTCTCCTATCCTAGCACCACAAAGGCCAAACCAACTACAGATCAGACTATGGCGCGACTTAGCTGAGCTCCTCCGGGCGTGGTGTGTCATTTAGAGGCTGTAGTGGGGGGCACGGCGCCAGTGAAAGAGCTCAGAGTGCTGAATTATTCAAAAGGATTGTGAGGGGCTAGTTTTGATATTATCCCGGTTTCGATAATAATTGAAGTTATTGGCGGAACCTCTTGTTTTGTTTGTGTTTACTGGGGAAAGCAACACAGGTAAGTTAAGTGTAAACAGAGGTCAAGATGGAAAACACACCAGTCAATGGGGTGGGATGTCTGGACGAATTTGCGAGAAACAGTTTCTTTTCGTTTTTGTTTCAGCTTGGTTTGAGCATAACCCTCCCCTGCCTGCTGCCTGGGTATCGAAAGTGGTTGGAGCCTGGATGCGACTTGATGAGGACGCAAACACATTGCCTGTAGTGAGTGGGCCGATGGATATGCCACAAGGTCATGTCGTAGGAACGGCAACAGGAAGCAGTGATGTAGATCGGCCGCAAGATCCAGGTACGAAGAGAGAGTCAATGGAAATAATGTACCAGATAAGTTACAGGTATGTGATAAATGTAGCTTATCTAGTGGGTTACGTTTCGATTTTTTCCTTCACGACGTGCGTCCCCAGTGGCCTAGTAGGTGGTCCGCATGCCTCCTAAGATCAATCTCGTGGGCTCAAGTCTTGCCGAGTGCATACTCGTAAGGATTTTTTCTTGCATAAAAATGGATTTTAGCGGAAAGCGCGAAAGCGTGAGTTAGCGATTTCGATGAAAATCTACGAGCAGTGGGAATGCTGAACCCTACGATATGCGCGACAAAAAATGAAGGCACGTACCGGGGGGGAGAAGGGGCGACACCTGTGCCCACGGCTTGTTGTCCAGAAGAAGACCGCTGAGGGTAAAAACCTCCTACGAGTTAGGCTGGAAAGTAAAAGTGATGATTAAAAAAAACAAAAAAAAACAATGGCTATAGGTTGACCGAGGTTTGACCTGGATGTTCTAGGACAGAAAACATGAGCATAAAAACGAAACCGGTGCCCTGGGAATCGAACCCGGGGTCGTTCGCTCAACGTCCCGACCATAGCGTTTTGGCCACAGCGCCAAATCAGCCCTTTCTACACTTCGCTGCGCTGAGACTTGACAACCGGATTATACCAATACTAGTAGTAGTAGTAGTAGTAGTAGTAGTAGTAGTAGTAGTAGTATTAATAGTAGTAGTAGTAGTAGTAGTAGTAGTAGTAGTAGTAGTAGTAATAGTAGTGGTAGTAGTAGTAGTAGTAGTAGTAGTAGTAGTAGCAGAAGTAGTAGCAGCAGTAGTAGTAGTCTCAATCGTATGGCTTCGATTACCGCGTCATATGGACCCGTCGATTCCCCCCATCCCCCGGCCACCGCCGGACCATTTTGGGCTAGCTGGTATCCTTCTCGGGATACCGTAAAAAGAGCGATGAATTGGCACAAGGGTGCGATCGTTGTTCAGAGCTCCATTTTTTTCCCAGAACGGAAAGGTTAAGGTGGCCAATACCGAACAAGGGAGGCGTTTTCGGAAATATCTGGTCGAGAGAGAACCTTCCGGAAATATAACGTACCTGGTACGACTTTAGCACCCTTGCCGTCGTCGAGAAAAACAAATAGAGCGCACAACGTCCTGGGCGGTTTCGACGCTTTGTACGATAGATACGGTATAGATGCGTTCTACGGTAGAGGCAGCAAATTTCTGCTGAAATGATTTCTCAATGACGGGGCTCTTAACCTATTAATAATATCCTCGGAATGCAGATTTTGTTTCGAAAAATGACATTTTTTGTATACCTGGGCCATGAGTTTTTTCATCGGGATGCGTTTTGAGTTTCGCTGAAGTCAGTTTTCGGGTGAGGTATGGACCTTCTCATGTGAGGAGCCTCAGAAAATTTAGGGTGAACCCCTATCGTAGAACGCCTCTATAGGGGATACATTTTCCATTCTACTGAGTTGAGAGCTGATCTCACTAATTTATCAACAACCACAACAACATGCTGAAACTGTGACACGAGTGATGGCAGGGAAAACGCGCAGAAATCTTGGGAGAAACGAAGCAGACAGGACGACACAGAAAAACGAGGCCCGTGCACACCTCGAAGCTTGATCTTACGTAGTAGTGTGAGTAGCACCAATATAGCCTTATTTATAAAACAAGTGTAAGTATCACACGCAGCTTGCAAAACATGTACCAGGTATCGTTTCGACGAAGTTCCCGATCTAACAGCGGAGGTGTCGCGTTACTGTTCAACAAAAAAAAAGACAGAGAAAAGACGAGCGGGTTGGTCTGGGTGGGTCGATCTGCTTGGTCTTGTGCGAAGTATACTCTTAATAGTAATGGCAGGCAGCAACGAAAAGATGCCGATATACACGGTAGGTTGTGTCGTACAGCAGGAAACACGTGTGTACAGCCTACCTCCATATCATCCATGGGCTTTAGGTCATCGTTTTCGCCCCCGACAACGGTAAGGCGACCATTAAGCAGGCTGCCGAGACGGAGGCGCAGCAAGAACCAACAACGCCAAACGAAGAGGCATTGAGCAACAGCATTCCACAGCAGCCAACGGAACAAGAAAGCGTGTGTGGAGGACGGATTGTGCCACCCAACGAGCCAACAACACGCGCAGAAAGGAGGACGGGAGGGGGGAAGGGGTGAGCTAAAATTTGGACACTCAATCAAAGCGTGGCCGAAAAGCCGACCATAACAGTGTGAAGTTCACTCAAAGTACCAGGTATACTACAGAGGGGAAAATATCGAAAACGTCCTGTTATTAGTTGCACGATACACGAGCTAGTACGCGCTTTGCCGAGACAGGAGTATCGATCCGACAGGGACAATATAGTATTATGCATGTACAAGGGTGCTCGACAACAAGAGAAAACGACCTACACCCCTTCCCAGCGTCAAAACGAGGAACAAATGAGTGCGTTGGGTTTTATAGACATATATATCTACGAAAAGCGAGTTTTTATAGTTGTGTTCTACTTGGTGTTAGCATGTCCCCGCCCCTATCTGGGTCTCGAAGAAGGGTAGTGGGGTGTAGGAATTTCTTTTTTTCGTAGACCCCTGGTATGTAAGTACGTATGGTTGCATGCGTCGGGGCCTTCGGTGGCTTTAGTCTAACCGACGCCAACCCACAGCTCACCCTGCGCCGAAGTCCGCACGGGGGTTGACCATGTCGGCCCTGTCCTCCCACTGTTCAGTTTCCATGTCAAAGCGCTCAACGCTACTCAGAATAGTGTATTCGAAATCGACCTCCGTGAAGCCGCCGATGCACAACGCCTCTGCGCTGGCAGGCATACCGACGCACGCGTGGTCCCCGCGCGCCTGAGAACCGACCGGAAATGTGAAAACAAGGAGGAAACATTAGAGTGCGCGGTTAGGAACCAATGACCAATGTAGGGTTTTCAGTGAAATCCTCGCGGTACGATTTGTTGCGCAGGCTATGCCAGGTATTCAGAATACTACGTGATGCCATAGTAAACAGGACCTATGGTAGACCCAAAAATCTACCAGGTATATATTTAGCTATTTTTACCAACACTATATGGTCCTATTTACTATGTTCCCTCGTTATAGTATACGTATACGTTCCGCACGCAGGGTATACGCAGCAATAATATAGGAATACGTTACGTGTGGGACTTCATGTTAATAGTTTGGTCGGCGGCGGAACAGATGGCTCACAGAAAAAAATACCAGCTACTCCTAGACAACGACGATCTCGATCGAGGCTGCAGAGTATTTTCCGCACAGCTCTTCACAGACGCGAAGGTGCAGGCAACCCGAGGATAAACATCACGAGAAAAAAAACGAACGCAAAGAAAACTCACGATGCCCATCGGCTCCACCGTGGAAAAAGAGAGCACATCGACACCAGATATATCGACCTTGACCACCGTGTCTTGGGCCTGGTAATCTTCTGTGTAGCCGCCGAACAGGTAGATCGTTTCGTTGCCGTTCGCCACTCCGGCATGGTCAGAATAGCAATGTGTCTCTTGGACCGCGTCGAGCTCGACCCATTCGCCCGTGAGTACGTTGTATCGATCTACGTTGCAAGTCTTCGCGATAGGGCGGAGCCGGCCGGTCGGCGGGGAGAGACGTGGGGGGGGTGGGAGAAAAGTTAAGTATCGGGTCCTTTCCGTTCGATAGCACCACACGACAGTTTCTATCCGCTGGCTACCCTACCCTAACGCGACACCGTGCCGCAGTATGGCCATCTTCGCAGCGTGGTCATCACTATAGAGCCAAAAATCCGCCCAGTACAGTCAGCAGTAAGTACGGAACGTGACCGTGCTCGAAACGAGGGGGTGTAGATTACACATATGGTGTAAATGACCTCTAGGCGAGTATGTGTGAGTCTCACGATTAATATACGATGACGAATAGAAAACGCCCCAGCGGTAGAGAATAGCGTATTTTTTTCATTCGTATTCACATCGATCTTCGGAGAAATATACTACTACGGGGGACTATGTTAAACAGAACCTATGGATGGTACAGACAAAAACCTACATATTTCGCTATTTTTACGAACAATATTTGGTCCTATTTACTATGGTCCCCCGTAATATCTAGCAGGTACCATAGGGTACACAACTATGTGCCCGCTCCGGTGATACACACATATTACTACGGGGGACTACGTTAAACAGAACCTATGGTACAGACAAAAACCTATATATTTCGCTATTTTTACGAACAATATTTGGTCCTATTTACTATGGTCCCCCGTAATATCTAGCAGGTACCATAGGGTACACAACTATGTGCCCGTTCCGGTGATACACCACATAGATTTGCTGCTGACTGTTCGACCGAAGGCTACAGCTGTCAAGGCTGCACACGAGATGCATGCCACAGTATACATGAAGCTTGGAAATAAGCTTCTTTGAGGACTTTTTCGATTTCACAGCTTGGTTGTCAGTGTTTTCAACATTTTCCCCTCCAAGTATATTTGTCTGTGCTGCAATAGATACACCAATAATGGAGCTGGGAGAAGCGCTGATGTTGCACGCCGACACGTACAAACAAAACGTGCAATACAAAAAAAACAGCGATACCTTATCAGCAGAACAGCAAGTATTGGATCAAAGAAAGTATCGACGCAGCGCACGTCTCGTCTTCGAGGGCAAG
The DNA here is from genome assembly GCA_031213475.1 of Nereocystis luetkeana. Lineage (NCBI taxonomy): Eukaryota > Phaeophyceae > Laminariales > Laminariaceae > Nereocystis > Nereocystis luetkeana. The sequence continues at coordinate 5,061,718 of JARUPZ010000032.1, forward strand.
GTTGGGTAGGCTTCCGCCACAGGAAATAACAGGACTATTAATAGTACGTGGGATTGTGGACTATCCATTTGGAGCGAGGAAAAGCAACAACACGGATGTATATTGCCTGTCTTTACACGGCAGTGCCATGGCGCTGCCATGGACCTTCGCGGCAGTGTCGCGGGCTTTCACTTCACTGCCATGGTACAACCACCTGCCAATGCACTTCCGTGGCGGTTCTATGACCGCCATGGCAACGCGCATGGATGCTCCATAAGTTTTAACGCACAAGCACTTGGCTGATATGTCCATCCATGACATTGCCACGGACTTTAGGATTCTCCCAATGCCTGCCAAGGCACTGCCATGGGCTTCCATGGCACTGCCAGGAGCTTTGGTGGACCGCCATGACACAACCATGGGCCTTCGTGGGCTTTCACGGCCCTTTCATGGCACGGACAATGGGCTGCCATGGACTGACACCATCATACCATGCCACTGCCATGGGCCTGCAACGGCACTCCCATGAGGGGGGGGGGGCTGCCAAGCCACTGCCATGGGCTCTGATAGATCTCCATGGCATTACTACAGGCTTTCGTGAGCCTTCACGGCACTGCCATGGCGCTGCCATTGGACTGCCATAAAAAAATTATGGGATGCCCATGGGTGTGACATAACACAGTAACGGAAATGTCACGGGACGTTTTTACGGCAATCCCATGAAACCTTCCAAGTGTGATCGTATTACCTACTGAGCTGTAGGGGTAAAAGATCGATTGAATATATAACCAACCGCAGGGTAATCCTTACAACACTCTCCCTCCCTCTGAACGGCGGGATATTTGGGGCGTCGGCACCGTAAACGGCCGTACTTAGATCCACCCGCTTCGTTTCAATACCTGGGGAACCAGGGAGATCTATGCGTTCAGGGACGAAGCACTTCTATTAAAGAAAAAAATGGAGTGAGATTCGAACCCGTGTTCTCGGCGACGTCAAATGTGAGGGTAGTACCTACTGAGCTACCAATAGGGGTAAAAGGTCGATCGATCGCCCAACCGCAGGGTAGTCCTTAAAACATAAGGCATCGCCAGTAAAGAACGGCACTGCTATCGCACTGTCACGACATTGACGTGGGGGTCGATGACAGCGCCATGAAAGGCGATGGAAGCCCATGGCAGTTCCCATGGCAGTGCCAAGAAAACGCCATGGAGACTGCCCTGCAAGTTCATGAAAAACGTAACAGGGTCAAACACGGCTGGGCAAGACCGATCATCTACCGTTGAGGCAACCACACGGCTAGAACTAGCCCGCGTACCCCATACGAGACTATATATGCATCCGTGCGTGGGCCTATCGCTGGTGTCGAGATGCGAGTATTTGCGTTCGAATTTCCATGGGTCGAGGGTTGCAAAACTCATAGTCTCGGGGCGATATTCGGAGCTAGCGTTACGTCCGTACGAAGACCGCGTGGTCGTGCCTGAAGCTCGCGCGGAGTGCAGTAAGCACGTACAGTAAACTTACGGCAGTCCGCACGTTTGCAGTTCAAGGGGCCGGGGGTCACAAAACTAATATTCTCGGGGCGGTATTAGGAACTAGCGTTGTGTCCGTCAAACGTCCACAATAATTGTGGCCGAAGCTCGCACTAAGCGCAGCAAGTACATACCATAAAAGTTGCGGCATACCAAACCGTCATGAATTGCCGCTGAAGCTCGTACGAAGTGCGGCAATTTTGACCTGTCTGTACAGCAGTTGCGATACGCCAAGCCCACGTTTTGTGGCTGAAAGCACGCACCAAACCAGGCTGAGAAACCTCGCAAGGTTGCGGGCCGTTCGTATCAAGTACGGCCTATATGGCTCCGTAAGATTGCGGAAAGTCACAAAAGTTGCGGTATGATCGCACCGGGTGCGGCACAATACAACAACTGTTCGCAGCATTGAGGGCACCAACACCAACAAAGTAGACACTATCGTGAAGGGCCTCGAAGGGTACGACGAGAAGGACAAACACGTTAAACGCGCCTGGAAGGTACGGGTAAAGGTCCACCTGAATATATAGGTCTGCCCCAGCTATTTATGGCATGCTCGCGTGGCAGGAAAAACCGAACCCGACGGATGCCAGCAGCCTGGTCTACCGGCAGCGCAGCAACACCCACTTCTACTCTACTCTCTACTCTACCCTCTTGCTATTACGGGGGACCATAGTTAATGGAACCTATGGTATACATAAAAACCTACCAGGTATATATTTCGCTATTTTTACTAACAATATTTGGTTCTATTAACTGTGGTCCCCCGTAATAGCTACGGACGCCACAAGGGCAAAAGACCGGAAAAACGGCTCGGAGACCGACAGCCGCCTGGGAGCGTCCGACACTGTCAGCAACGCCACTCGAGTGGAAGCTTCTAGAGGAACTGGCCAAGACAACTTGCTGCACATGATGGAAACAGCACGAGGTTATCCTCACGGGAGTACGTCTTTTTTTCTCTGAATGGTTTTGCGATGCTTGGACTGTTTGGGCAGACCCCAGGCGGCTGAGAAGCCGTCCGGAGGGAGACAAGGTGGTGCAATTCCGAGCACCTTTCAAGAAGGCCGAGCGACTGCCGGAGGCTGCTCTGTGGAAGTTGGCACCGGACAAGGAGACGAGATGTCTGAAGAAGCACCACGCCAATAGTCCAGCTTCATCCGCTCCAAGGGTTACTACTGCTTCGACCATATGCCACAGCTACTCCGCGCTATACTTGTAGCGCAACCCCTCCACCATCCTATCAGCTACTCGTTCATCGCAGCACCGCCGCCACCGAGCCCGCCAGCTTCTCATCGACAGCCGGAAATGGCGCCTCCAGCCGATCGATCGAGACACGGAACAAGCCCCTCGGACACCATCACCCTAGCATGGGACTGCCGCACAGCCGGCATCACCATCACGGTCATCACGATCAGCACCATCACCAATCAGCTACATCATCAACATCAACAGTATCATCAGCATAATCATCAACAACCATCAGCAACAACATCGTCATCAACGGTTTGCTCGCCCGGCATCATGGTTGGAGCATAAAGCGTGCCCGTGGGGGTGGCTAGCAACACACGGAACGCTGCAAGCCACTTAGAGACTACCTGGTATGTGTGTCATTACTATAGGAGTGGTTTCATCTGTTTTCGAGCTCAGTGCAACACGCGGTAAAACTTGAACCTTCACGTTTGCCTTCAAACCGGCAGTCGTTACAACGACTGACGTCTTGTGATTCAGTGTAAGTTGGTCGTGCACACATTCATTCGACAAAATGCGCTCGATTGAGTTGTCGAACCCAACCTTGAAAAAAAGGCCATCTGTTGCAAGGTCAGAAGGACAGTTCACTGCACAAGCTTCAAGTTGGGAGAAAGGCATTCGATTGAGTTGACAGCCTCAATAACAGCGACAGAGAACACAGCTTGCAACGACGCTCGTCTGCGCAAACCCCAAGTTTAGAGATAATCCCAGAGCAGGAGTTCCAAGTAAGTGACAAACGATATTTGTTTGCGGCACTAACATTATTTGCAGACGCGACTTCCATTGCGGGGGGGGGGGGGGGGTGAATTCACCGCCGCGCGTTTTGGATAGTCTAAGAAAAAACGTGCGGGCCACCACAAAAAAAAAAAAAACGGAAATGTTGTTGGTAATTCATCTCGCACGTTTTGCGGGTCAAGATCACGACAAAGCCAACTGACATCAATCCTCAAATCCAAAAAGCGTGATCGGAATTCGGTCTGGGCCTGGTCCGGCCAGCAGCCCGTAAGCAGTGCTACGATTACTTACCGGCGACGAACCCAAAGCCCTGAGGGGTTGAATCTGGGTACAATGGGTGTCATGGTCGTGGTGGTGAGGGTCTGGCAGACAGAGAAAAAAAAAAAAAAAACAACAACAACAACAACCCAACCAGACACCACGAGTACACGTGCTGCCGCCGCCTCCGGTAGCCTAGCGGTAGAAAGCTCGTCGGTACTACCAGTGCGGTCGATACTGCGAGTTCGAATCCCCCTAAGAGGGGCACATTCCTGTGCGAAAAATGTCTGCAGGAAGCGCCCAGTATCGTGTGCACGCACAACTCGACGCGAGTCAACGAGGGGAGAAAAATGCTGAGCTCTTCCCGCGATAAAAAATGAGGCACCCGTCGTAGTCGAAAGGGGGGAGGAACGCCCGCTGTGTGACGCTGGGTAGCTAAGAAAGGGAGGGGGCTGGAGTCGGAGTAGGGCAAAGCAAACGGTCGGTTGGTAAAATAAGAATAAATAAAAATACGATTTTTCACGCCTAATACTGTAGTTGCCCTTCGGACGTTCCGACTTCTCAAAATTAACCAAATCCTACCATATATTTGAGGGCTCCACGTAGACCTCCAGCTTTTTGTGGCATACACCTTTTTAACTTTTGAACGAACGAAGAACGACATCGGCTGCCGACACTTTTTATAGGGTTCGCGTGCGTGCGGCGAAAGGATTCTCGCACCTACGAAGAAGTTGGAACATTCGCACCCTGTCTTTCACAGACGAGCATCGCCGAATGTTGGTTGTCGCTTGGTTGGTTGACACTTGGCGGCAGTTTCTGCACGCACCTCGTGCGTAACTTCTGTAGATAGGAGATACCTGGTAATATGCATAATGGGATACTGTAAACGCCTTGCCGCCCTGAGGGGACGACAGGGTCGACTGGTGATGACTCAGTCCCTCGGGACTGCACTCACGTTTTGAAGACAAACTGCTTGCAATTAGTGTTGGATATCAATTTGCACTCGTATTATAGATTATATCACACCTGGTAGGTGTTTTCTACTCGTTTCGGGAATCAAGGAGGGGGAGAAGGAATTGTGTTAGCGTTTTCTCCTTGTTCGTGGGTTTTATATTTCTGCCTTGCTTTTCACTGCCAGTGCCGGGAATCATCTGGGCAGCATTTCAGACTGTTGTTTACGTAGTACATCTCGCTTCAGCTCTCCAGTAGACACAGGTAACACAAGCAGTGTGGCTTTACGAGCAGTCCTGTTTGGTGTTGGGTATTGACACTCCCCAAAGCAACGCTGGAGCCAGTAGCATGCAGTGGGAATGTGCGGGGGGTTGTTTTCGGCTGAAAAGTATGTGTAGCTATAACGCGCGTGATGCACACTATTGCACTTTTCCAGGGTTCCACGGGACATTCCATGGGATCCCACGGTACCCCGTGGGACATATCACGGGATACCACGGCAGACCGTGGTATACCGCTGGCTTCGCATGGGATCCCTGTGTAATTCCCGTGGGACCCCCCGAGATCCCGTGGGATACCGCGGAATCCCAGAAAAAAGGAAGGGATCACGCGGAAATTCTCATGATAAACCCCTCCGTACTCCACGGGAATTCCCACGGGAGTTCCCACGGGAAGTCATGGAACTTCACGACAAATACTACACTTTTTTGTTCAACAATCTCCATGCATTATTGGATGGAGCCCTTGAAGGATGCGACTCCTTCCATAATCACGGGACACAACACGGGATCAACTACCATCTCATAAGGAGTCCATCGGAAATCCCTTGTAGCCCATGGTAACGGGCGGGGACCCAACGCAAGCTGCCACGGGCTCCAATGGGAACCATGGGTTACCGGCAGGAACTTATGGGAACTCGTAGCAGCACAGGATTGCCTCGGCTATTCCGGTGGGTTCGGTCATCACCCGGCGGATTCACTCGTGGCACTTGCATCGGGACCCCACGCAATCACGGTTAACTCGACGGGAAGTCGTTCAGTCAGTGCTTGGGCCATTTACGCGCTCTAATCTTGGGAGCTCACATGCAAGTCGGTTTTTCGTTTTTTAAGGGTTATCTAACGAAAGGTGTGTTAAGACATACCGTATCACGTCACACTAGGGTGGAAATATAACACACCCCCCTGGGACGAATTTCGGAGCCGATTTTCTCCAGAACATGTCTTAAGGTCCTACGGTACACACACGACAAAAACGGTGGCTCTGAAAACACACCGTCGGGGTCTTTCTATATATGGACACATCGCTCGGCGTATGATGTACATACCCTCCCAGTTGTCGAAAAGCTCGGCATGGAAAATTGTCGGGGGTTTTTTTCATCACATCACAACAAGTGTGATGCGGTACACTTTGCTCAAGAAAACCCTCCGCCGCATGTTGGGATGAGGATCTCGTGGGACGTGTCGTGGGACGTGTGGGACCCCAGGAGATCCTACGGGCCGCCCCACGGGTGCTCGAGTGGGCCCTCGCGGATTTTTTTGCGTGTATTCCCACGGGACCTCACGGCATGCCACAGCATCCCACAGAATCCAGCGAGTTCGCCCGTGACGCAATACTAATCTATTTATGTCGTGCGTATCGTATCCAGTACGAGGGCATCTATAGCATTTCGCTGTCTACCCTTGTTGCTGCATGCAGTACAAGTCGGTCGCCCCGGTGCCTCGAAAACTACTCAGAAGGTCGAAGGTCCGGGTTGTGGGCTTCCTTTGGTTTGATCCAAATCGACCGCAGAGAGCGTCTGGCGTGCGTATGTATGTATGTATGTATGTATGTATGTATGCATGTATGTTTTTTTTTTTTTTTTTTTTTTCCATCCCATTCATTATCTTCGCACATCTTCTTCTCTCTCTCCTTCCAACTCGTAACTCAGATCCGGGGTCACATAGCAGGCTCTTCTCCCCCCTTCCCGCTACGGTATGCAAAAAATCGACGAGAGTGGACGAGGGAAGGAGTGCTGCGCCTTTCTCGCGATAAAAATAAAAGGCACGTACTGCTGTGTCGGGGAGGGTGGAGCAGGGCCTGCTTTATGACCCCCGGGTCTGACTTACGAAAAGGGCGGATAGAAAAAAAGGACGACGGCAATAAATGGGACGACAAAAAAAACAGAATCATTGTGGTATTAGGTTCATTCTTATCGGAGAGCGTTTTTTTCATATTTTCCAAACCTTTGGAAATAATTGGAGATATGTATCAATATACGGAGGCGTTCTGTCACTATTCGTGAAATTCTCCAGAAGAACCAAAAATATCAAGTTCCTTAACGTGCCAATATTTGGAAAAAAAAACAGGAATATATATATATGGAAGATTGAAAAATTTGCGCGACAAAAATGTCGAAAACTTGGAAAAAAAACTCTCCGATAAGAATGACCCTTAAGATTAGTGACATCTCTATATAAAAGGATGAATAATCAGCACGGACGCTGGTGAGCTGGATTTTGACTGGTAGAAATAACGGTTTAATGTGAACACATACGTACGAACTCCGTTGCTGAGGGGCCCGAAGGTCGCCCCGGTGGTTCAAGTGGTTAACCTCGAATTCTACTTGTTTGAGTCCTGGGTTCGAGCCCCAGGTGGGTCGGACTTTTGACTTTATTTGCAAAAATAAAAAAGGATTCAATTGTTGACAGCGCCTTGCAGCGTGGGTAGGCACACTTCGATGCGAGTCGACGAGGGAAGAAAAGGCTGAAATCTTCTCGCGATAAAAATGAAGGCACGTACCGTAGCGGGAAGGGGGGTAGAAGAGCCTGCTATGTGACCCCGGATCTGAGTTATTACGAGTTGGAAGGAAAGAGAGAAGAAGATGGGCGAAGATAATGAATGGGAGGAGAAAAAAAAAAAAAAAAAAAAGGTGCAATATTACTACCCGGTATGTTGTTGTGTGTGACTCTACTGACTCTTACCCTAACCCGAAGAATGCACACGCACGTGTTTCATTGCTTTGAGGGATCCAAAGGTGAAAGGGTACCAGAATATCAGCTATACTGCCAAGAAGGTTGAAGGGTTTTAAAATGGGTCAAATTAGCAGCGATGGCTAAAAAGATTATACACTCGTAATTGTTCCTATTTTTTTTATTTTTATTTTTCTCATCCCATTCATTATCTTCGCACATCTTCTCTCTCTCCTTCCAACTCGTAACTCAGATCCGGGGTCACATAGCAGGCTCTTCTCCCCCCTTCCCGCTACGGTACGTGCCTTCATTTTTATCGCGAGAAGATTTCAGCCTTTTCTTCCCTCGATGTATCCTTTGGAAAAGCATTATTACGGGGTCGTCCAAAAAATATTTAATTCTTAGTGAAAACGTTTCAACGGTCTCGTTGTTTTTTTGCCCCCCAAAAAGTATCTACCAGGTATTTGTAGGCGGGGAAAGTTCAGATGAAAATTATGTGATTGCGTGTCTAGGCGCATTGAGTATTATTGGGGGTCAAAAGCAACTCACTGCCCTGCGTGGTTTGGGGAACGACAAGAAGTTAGTGCCTGAGTTGCGACGCAAGGAGCCGTACGGCGCGGGCCCGACAATGATCCTATAATACCCGTCCTGCCCGGCGCTCGCACTGCTATTAATAGTAGAATGTTGATAATTGATATCGCTGTCTCGAGGGTCCCAAAAGAGGGTTTTAAATAACCCTTACAGTAGCGCAGTCCCGTTTTGAGAACGAACTACATATTATAATTTGATTGGTTTGTCCCCAAAACGGAACTGAACTGCAGCCCTAATCGCAGTCCCGTTTTGGGGACAAAGTACTTAAAATTTGAGTGGCTTGGCCCCGAAACGGGACTGCTATCAGGGCTTCAAGCTGCAGTCCCCGCTTTGGGGACAAAGTACTTGAAATTGGACTTGTTTGCACCTGCAATTAATTATTTGGGCTGCGGTCTCGTTTGGGGGCCAAACTATTTTCATTTTTTTTCTTTCTTTTCTATTTTCCGAGCTTAAGCTTTATGTTTACCAATCCGCCGGAGGAAAAAAACAAAAACAACTATTTTTCCGATTGATAAGCCGTATTGAAGGAGTCGTGTGGCGTGGGTGGATGACGAGCCTGCTGTGCTTGTTTCGTATTGTCTGACGCCAAGGGGCTGGGCATAGTTGACGAACGCAGGGCGGAGACGGCAGTCAGGGTACCACAAGGTAACAGGCGGACTATAATAGCAGGGAGAACCTGTGGCTATGCTACTCGTACCACAAAACTGCTGCCGCTACCTGGAGGGTGCTTCGTGCTTTGGTTTGCCTGTTATTTTCTCTTTGCTATGTCCCCCAAGTGGTTCTTTGTTCTTTGTCTTATTAGCCCTTTTAGCACTGCAGTCTCGGTTTTGGGGACAATTGGGTACAAATTACTTGGAATTTGAGTGGTTTGTCCCCGACACAGGGCTGGAGTTTTAAAAGGGTTAATTATCTGTTTACGAGTATTAATAGTGGTGTTTTTCTTCTTTTTTTTTCTTCTCTTTTTCCCAGCTCGTTCTTTTCAAGTTGCCACATCGCCTGCGGGGGGGGGGCACGACAGTTTGTTTCTTGTTTTTTCTTTGTTCTCTTCCGATTTGTCTTCTTTTTTTTCTTTTTTTCTCTGTTCCCTTCCGTTTCTCTATTTCATAGAATGTGTATGTCATACCTGTCGTATCCAGTATTTATTTGACATGGCATTGCATTGCCCACTGCTGTGCTTACTGCGGTCGCTCCGGTGGTTCAAGTGGTTAACCTCGAATTCTACTTGTTTGTGTGTTTGAGTCCTGGGTTCGAGCCCCAGGTGGGTCGGACTTTTGACTTTATTTGCAAAAATAAAAATAAAAAGGATTCAATTGTTGACAGCGCCTTGCAGCGTGGGTAGGCACAATTCGATGCGAGTCGACGAGGGAAGAAAAGGCTGAAATCTTCTCGCGATAAAAATGAAGGCACGTACCGTAGCGGGAAGGGGGGAGAAGAGCCTGCTATGTGACCCCGGATCTGAGTTACGAGTTGGAAGGAGAGAGAAAAGAAGATGGGCGAAGATAATAAATGGGATGAGCATATATATATATATTTATATATGCATACGTGGCAACGTAGTATCTCTGTAGCGTAGCTTTGTGATCACAGAACTTGTACGTATCTGTTCTAGGATTGAAGAATCGGCACGGACACTGGTTGTGCTGGATGTCGACGGGTAGGAAGGGCGGTTCAATGTGAAGAACACACACCCACCCTTAGAATTTGAATGGTTTGTTCCCTAAACGGGACTGCAATTGGGGCTGGCTGCGGCTGCAGTCCCGCTTTAGGGACAAACTACTCAGAATTTGACTAATTTACGCCCCAAAAGGGGACTGCAGCTCTAAATGGTTGTGTCTACCCGTCGACATCCAGCCCCACTCAGGTGTCCGATGCATCTTTAGGAGGAACCAGCTCGTACGTAGAGGTTACGTGTCATCCTTGAGAATGGTTGACGCACACTGTCGTGTACGAGACGAAGACCAGGTGTAATTATTAGCCAAAGTTGAGAGGAGCAAAAAAACAGGAAATTCTCTAGGTAGGTAGCAGGTACATTTTTTTTTTTTTTTTGCTCATCCCATCTATTATCTTCGCCCATCTTCTCCTCTCTCTCTCCTTCCAACTTGTAACTCAGATCCGGGGTCACATAGCAGGCTCTTATACCCCCTTCCCGCTACGGTACGTGCCTTCATTTTTATCGCGAGAAGATTTCAGCCTTTTCTTCCCTCGTCGACCCGCATCGAAGTGTGCCTACCCACGCTGTAAGGCGCTCTCAACAATTGAATCCTTTTTATTTTTATTTTTGCAAATAAAGTCAAAGTCCGACCCACCTGGGACTCGAACCCAGGACTCAACACAAGTAGAATTCGAGGTTAACCACTTGAACCACCGGGGCGACCGGCATGCAACGTGGTGGACCTCTCCGGCATCATCCCACCCGGCCTCCGCAGAGGAACTGCTTAATGGTTGATTTGGTTGGGGTTAGTTTTATAATTGTATCGAACAGAGCAGTGTCAGTCAAAGTCGACCCTTTTAATCGAATATTCAAAGTGGCAATCTATATTCTATGACAAAAAAACATCGCTCACCATCGAACCGTTCAAGTCACGCCCGCCGAATAGGTACACGTACTCAGAGGCGTTGACTGCAGCCGCGCGAAACCTCTCGGTGGGAATTGCTTGCTTCTCCTGGAAACGGTCCTGGGAAAAAGAAGAGATGCAGGAACATGGGCAGCAGGCAGGACGTGGTATGTATGAATATTACATACCTGGTATTAATAGTGCGATAACATGGCAGGCTTACTTGTGTGGAGAACGAGTATACACCCGCCTTCAAAAGGCATACCAAGACAATTACAATATATATATCGTATACATATACAATAAATACCAGATACTATTATACCCCTATAATACTCCGTACGGTACCAGGTACCAGATATCAGGTACTAAATACCTGGGGTATCTGGTATTGTATACCTGGTACCAGATATCTGGTATATATATATGCTACCAGATACCAGTATCTGGTTTTGGTATATATATGCGGACGAATTTTAAAACGTTTCTAGACTTTACATTCATTGGGTATGATATTCTTATGATCATGAGTCTAGAGCAGCAGTATAGGTACTGATGTATTCTACGAAGTGTTAATATACCTGGTATTCAGTGGGTATAGTATTTAAGATTAGGATGATATTAGAAATATTATTATATTACTGATATTATCAGCAAATATCATTTTCATCGTTATCATCATTGTAATTGTTATGATGAATAATGTTATCATTAAAAGGCCTATGAAAAATATCGTCATTATCGGTATTATTATCGTTATTTTTACTATCATTTCTATTATTATGAACGTGTTCATGATTCTGCTTCTGCTTCTGATTATCATTAATACTACAGCAGTAGTAGCGTTAATATGTTATAATGTTTGCCATCCGCCAATGTATACGTAGCCTGATCAGGAGCTTCAACGTTCGTCACTCATAAATAGTACCAAAAAAAATATTCTCGACATACAGAAGAAGAACCAAGGAGAGGTGCTCGACAAAAGAGAAAACGACCTACCAGGTACCAGGTACACTCCACTTTCCAGTGTCAAAATGAAAATCAAACCAGTGCGTTGATATTTGCGGACGAACTTACGAAAAACGACTTTTTTCACATTTATTTATTGGTAACGAACTTGATATTTTCGGTTATGGAGAATTTCTCGAATAGTGACAGAACGCCTCCGTATATTGATACATATCTCCAATTATTTCCAAACTTTAGGAAATAAATATGGAAAAATGCTCTTCGATAAGAATGAACCTTACTTGGGTTCTACGAGTATAGTATTAAAAGTAACCCCCCCCCTGTCCGCGGTCTCGCTAATGGGTACGAAAGGGGCGTCGGAAAAGTTTTTTTTCGTGGACACTACTTGGAAGAAGTTTTTTTTCGTGGACACTACTACTTGGAAGAACACTTGCTTCGAAGCCTTTTTTTTCTTTTTTCTTTTTTCCAGCTCGTTCTTTTTCAAGTGTTGGCCACCTCGCCTGCGGGGGGGGGGGCACGACAGATTGTTTCTCCTAATGCTCTCATTTTTTCTTCTTTTCTCTTTCGATTTGTCTACTTTGTTTTTGTTTTCTCTTTGATTGTTTCTTTTCGTTTCTCTATTTCATAGATTGTGTATGTCGGGCCTGTCGTATCTAGTATGATGACATGGCATTGCATTCCATTTTATTTTTTTTACCCATTGCAGTGCTTACTGCATACGTGGCAACGTAGTATCTCTGTGGCGTAGCTTTGTGACCACAGAACTTGTATCTCTTCTAGGATTGAAGAATCGGCACGGACACTGGTTGTGCTGGATGTCGACGGGTAGAAAGGACGGTTTAATGTGAAGAACACACATGCATACGTAGATAGGACACTATTATCAGGTACCAGGTATACGCACACACCAGGTATACAGCAGCGGTAGGTTGTCGTACGTTGTCTCTTTTTAGCTGTATATACGGAGTGTGTGCTTCACATTTATTTATAAAATAAAAAACATCAGCGGTGAGATCGAGGATTTCGTCGAAACTCATATTCGTAAGATGTGTGTCATACTTCGATCGCGCGTACTGCGGGTTTTATTTGGCTTCATATTCAGGAGATATATATAGCCCGTAAGTGAGGAAGACAAATTATGAAGCCGCAGAATTTGAGGAGTGGGTGTGTCTATAATTGGGGAAATGAAACACGTAAATATCTAACCGGTCTTTCCACCCGTCGACTTCCAGCACGAACATACAGCAGTGTCCGTGCTGATTTTTCATGCTCGAGAGCAATAAAAACTCTGATGTCACAAACTGCGAGACAGAGCCATCAAAGCACACCTTCTACGGCTGACTATAGTCGGCCCGGTGCCTTGCCACCCTGTCTGTCGCCTTCTCCCTGCTTTCTTGAACCGTGGTTTCCCTACTGACTGTTCCCCCCCCCTTGCCTTTCCCTTGAACGCGACCACCCATGACGGGTGCGTGGCGCTGCCTACTCTTCTCCGCCTCCTCCCCGTGCCATCCGGCCGCGAACCGTTCCGCTACTGTCAGGACCCCTCTAGGTTTTGTTTGTTGTTGTTGTTCTCACATTAACTCACAATACAATGCAGTCCGTGGTCGCAGGACAGGCTCCAATAACTCTGGAGTGGAAGAAATACCTCAAGTAAAACAGAGGCAAAAAAAACAAAAAAACAAGCACACGCACTCCACCACTGCGGACACCAGGGAAGCAAAAAGGAGACTATTAATAATAATAGCAGACAAAAACCTAAAAAAGAAGATGAAGCGAAGCAAAACAAAACAAAACAAAAAAAGGTACTATCTGCCGACCTTCTTTGGTGCAGTGGGCCACAGCGCGGTCTCAATTGCCAACACCAACCGGGCGGAGTGTTCCGTGGACCCCGCGGTGGCTCGAACCCCTTTGACAAGGTCGTAAACTATAACAGTACCTGGTAGGCATTTATGCAAGGTCTACCGTTGTCCGCCTGGTTCCGGGCTTCCCCAGCGGCCATCGTCGCGAGCATCACCCGACCGGATAGTCGCCCCTCGTTTTTCCGCGCCACGGCCCCCGCAAAGAAGAGCCGCCGCACGGATGGTCATGTCGATGCTCTCGCATCGTGTCTTCTTAAGAGCCTTCGCGTACGAGAGGGTAGTGTGACCGGCGCTGGAAGTGTTACAAGGATTACCCTGGGCTGGGTAATCGATCGGTCTTTTATCCCTGTGGCTCAGTAGGTAATACCTTCCCATTTGGTATGATGACGTCGTCGAAGAGGCGGGTTCGAATCCCACTTCGAGCGTTTCTCACCGGTATATAGAAACGCTTGTGCTTGCGTCCCTAAACACGGAGATCTCCCTGGTTCCTCAGGTAGGTATTGAAACGAAGCGGGTAGGTCAGCGTACGGCCGTATACGGTACTGACGCCCCAAACATCCCGCCGTTCAGAGGGGGGGACAGTGTTACAAGGATTACCCTGGGCTGGGTAATCGATCGATCTTTTCCCCCTATATCAGACCAGGTAGCTCAGTAAGTAACACCTTCCTATTGCTCACAGGAAGACTTGGTGGCGAGGTAGACAAAATCCTTGGCGGTTTCGCGCTGAGGGTCCACGTGACACGCCCGTAGACGACAGTAGTACGGCAGGGTCTCACAATCACATCGGCGTACGCGGGCTTTCAGACTAGCGCGGGGCGGTCGTCACAACATCCGGGCCGAACCGTTTGACGCATGCCCACATGAGATGGATCCGTCGGTTGGTTTCAAGCAAGAAGAAGTCGTCACCGCTGTCGTGGATAACGCCGCCATTGTAGTAAAATAACTGGGTCGTCTGTCTACACCTCGCTCTGGCCTGCTATTACGGGGGGCCATAGTAAATAGGACCAGATATTGTTAGTAACAATAGGTAATTATATACCTGGTAGTTTTTTTTCCGTACCCTAGGTCCTATTTAGTAGGGCCCCCCGTAACACTGTAAATCGACGAACAGTGGAACCCTGGATGTCTCGTCCGGTGTTCGTAGTGCCGTAATGGGGAGGGGGGAGGAGAGCCTTCTATGTGACCCCGGATTTGAGTCACGACTGTTAACAGGAGGGAGACAGCGCAGAAGAGCAAATACACAAAACGGGCGGAGTATTTTACAAGAAAAAAAAACAGCATCTCTCGTCCCCGTCTTCGTTTCCGATACCATGGGGCCTGTCGCCTCGAAGACGGTCACAATGACCGCCGCCGTCTTCGCAAGCCCCTCTACCGACTCCGAGACGATATCTACTTAACCCCTTTCTTTAGAACCGCAGTCCAGTCCCGTTTTGGGGACAAAACTACTTGAAATTAGAGTTGTTTGTCCCCAAAACGGGACTGCGGTTCTAAAAGGGTTAAGCACGCCCTTGACGTTGCGTCCAGCACACCCCACACGGTCCTTCGCACGAACGCCAACAACGCGGTTCCTCGGTTCCGCTCAACCCATCTTCCTCGAGGTGAACCAGATCCCTTACAGTAGTACTATGCTTTCGTCCTCTCTCTACAAAGCGGAGCGGAACGACGCTTGTCGCAGCAGCGAAGAACATGCCGAACAGCAACAACAAACAGTACCGGTAGTGAATTACAGTATGCAGCCTTGTTGCAGGGGTTGCGTGACGTCAAACTATTCCGAGTGCTCGTCGTCATCCGCACGCACGCGGGCCGACACGCTTTTTTCGTGGAACTGATGGATAACTGCGAGCATCGTACGCTGATACGCCGAGCCGTGCGATTGCCTCTCATACGTAACAACATACCTGGTAGTACCTCTATGGCGTAGTTTTGCGACCACATAACATGCACCCGGCGGGTATCTCTCGAGGTTTGAAGAATCGGCATCCGCTTTGTGCAAATTGATGGAACACATACATGGACAGGTGAACTTTCATCTCTCGTCCTGTTACGGAGGGCCATAGTAAATACCTGGTAGGGCCTATGGTACAGGCAAAAACCTATATATTTCCCATTTTTACCAACAACATTTGGTCCTATTTACTATGGTCCCCCGTCCTAGCTCTCTACAGTCGGCGCACGACGAACAACACGTTGACTATTGATGCCGCCGGGGGAAACCCGCGCTGTTCGTCAGCGAGTACTCCTCCCACCTCGTAATAGAGTTGCTGAGGCGGGACGCGATGGTTTTCAACAACGTCTTGCCTGCATGGGCGACAAGCGAAACCCCTCTGGAGGTGTTGCAATGATGAGAGCGATCCTACTTCTTCTGCAAAGAAAGGATTTCCATGGCCGCATCTTGTTCCATCGCTGGGGGGTTTAATTCCGTTCTCCACACATCGACGAGGATCTTGTGAAAGCACAGAAGACTGTGGCTTCATTCGGGGTGGTCGAATTTCAGCAAAATTCGGCCGGGAGGTCGTTTGCCCCATGATACTCGTACCCGTACCTCTTTTTCCAATTCGGCATTCCCCTAACAACCACTTCCGTCATCTCGCCCATGGTTGATTCGTCTCCAAGGGATGGTGAAAGTGTGTGAGCAAGCGTTGCAGGCAAGCGTTTGCGAATCATATATATCATACCTTGATGATGGTGGGATCGAACTTCAGCGTATTAACTGTTAGCACTGCTGTTAATAGTATTTTACGTATTAATATTAATAGTATACCCGCAAGTATTGATCTTAAACCTTTTAGGACCGCAGTCCCGTTTAGGGGACAAACTACTTGAAGTTTGACTGGGTTGTCCCGAAAATGGGACTGCAGGAAGTTTGACTCGGTTGCCCCCAAAATGGGACTGCAGTTCTAAGTCGATAAAAAGCGAGGAGCCCAGCATCGGCCTAGCCGGTCGCCCCGGTGGTTCAAGTGGTCAACCTCGAATTCTACTGGTGTTTGAGTCCAGGGTTCGAGCCCTAGGTGGGTCGGACACTTGACTTTATTTGCAAAAATAAAATTAAAGGATTCAATTGTTGAGAGCGTCTTGCAGCGTGGGTAGGCACAATTCGATGCGAGTCGACGAGGGAAGAAAAGGCTGAAATCTTCTCGCGATAAAAATGAAGGCACGTACCGTAGCGGGAAGGGGGTGGAAGGCCTACTATGTGACCCCGGATCTGAGTTACCAGTTGGAAGGAGAGAGAAGAAGATGTGCGGAGATAATAAATGGGATGAACAAAAAAACAAACAAACAAACAGCCGGTCGGTGCTGCTGGGATACAACGAACGTATACGACAGCCAATACAGCAGCAGTTACCCGGTTTACATCGCACCGAGATCTCCGACACACTTTTTTTTTTTTTTTCTCTCATCCCATTCATTATCTTCGCACATCTTCTCTCTCTCCTTCCAACTCGTAATAACTCAGATCCGGGGTCACATAGCAGGCTCTTCTCCCCCCTTCCCGCTACGGTACGTGCCTTCATTTTTATCGCGAGAAGATTTCAGCCTTTTCTTCCCTCGTCGACTCGCATCGAAGTGTGCCTACCCACGTTGCAAGGCGCTCTCAACAATTGAATCCTTTTTTATTTTTGCAAATAAAGTCAAAGTCCGACCCACCTGGGGCTCGAACCCAGGACTCAAACAAGTAGAATTCGAGGTTAACCACTTGAACCACCGGGGCGACCGGTACATACGCACGGCATTGATACCACAGCTGCTGTACCTCTCTGATTTTAGCACCGCAGTCCCATCTTCTTTTTCAGGTTTTTGTTTGCCATTAATAGTCTCCTTTTTGCTTCCCTGGTGTCCGCAGTGGTGGAGTGCGTATGTATGCTTGTTTTTTGTTTTTGCCTCTGTTTTTACTTGAGGTATTTCTTCCATTCCAGAGTTATTGGAGCCTGTCCTGCGACCACGGACTGCATTGAATTGTGAGTTAATGTGAGAACAACAACAACAACAACAATGTGGGGACAAAGCAGATAAACTATGAGTAGTTTGTCCCCAAAACGGGACTAGGGTCCTATAAGGGTTAATCATACCAGGTAGGTCTTTACCTGGTATAAATAAGCAAGTACCGGTACCAGGTACGAGCTACAGTACGTGAGCCCTCACCTGGTCCCAGAATATTTTCGGTCTCTATTATACCTCTGTGTCCCAAGCCCCGAAACCGTGTGGTCCAGAAATATATAGCGGTAGCGGCCAAAAAAAATAGAACCGTTACGGCGACCTGATCAAACATCTATTTGTTTGTCCACAAAGAAGCGTGCAACACAGCTGCAACCATTGTTTTGATGCATACCACTCGGAAATACTCTGGGGCACCTTTTTCAGTAGCGTATCGCAAGACCAACTATTTTCATGAAATGTTTTTGAGCCGTGATTTCTGGCATTTTCATCGATCTCCGAAACCCCACAAATCAGAACCATCTACATAGCCGGTCGCCCCGGTGGTTCAAGTGGTTAACCTCGAATTCTACTTGTTTGAGTCCTGGGTTCGAGCCCCAGGAGGGTCGGACTTTGACTTTATTTGCAAAAATAAAAAAAGGGATTCAATTGTTGAGAGCGCCTTGCAGCGTGGGTAGGCACAATTCGATGCGAGTCGACGAGGGAAGAAAAGGCTGAAATCTTCTCGCGATAAAAAATGAAGGCACGCACCGTAGCGGGAAGGGGGGAGAAGAGCCTGCTATGTGACCCCGGATCTGAGTTACGAGTTGGAAGGAGAGAGAGAAGAAGATGTGCGAAGATAATGAATGGGATGAAAAAAAAAAAGAAAAAAAAAAAAAAAAAAAAAAAAAAAAAAACATAGAGTAATAGGTATGGCAGAGGAAATCATTGTAAATTTTGGGGTGCAAAAATCAGCGAATCCTCTCAGGAGCCCAGTTTTTATTAATACTATTAATAGTACTGCTGTATGTAGCTGTTTCTCAGCCCACCAGGAACTACGAACTTGAATTTTGTTTTCAATGACTTCAGCAACAGCTGCCCAACTGCCAAGTATATTATTCTTATTCTTATCATTCTTATTGTTGTTATGCATGCCATCCGACAAGGTGCAGCATGTTATTGAGCTTCAAGGTTGATCACTCAAAACATTCCTGAAAGAAGATCCCTGGGAACAAAAGGAAGCCTCCCTATATGCACAAGGTCTAGCTAACCCTAACCTCGTATCCGTCACCCTCGCCAAAACATCACACCTACATACGGCGAGCTGTACGTACGGGCTATGGCGCTTGCTATAAGGATTACCCTGGGCTGGGTAATCAACCGATCTTCACCCCTACAGCTCAGTAGGAAATATCATGATCACATTAGACGTCGTCCAGGTCACGGGTTCGAACGAACGTTTCTCTTTATAGAAACGCTTGTGCGTGCATCCCTAAAAACACATCTCCCTGGTTCTCCAGGAAATGAAACGAAGCGGGTAGGTTGGCGTACGGACGTAGACAATACCGACGCCCCAAATATCCCGCCGTTCAGAGGGGGGGACAGTGCCACAAGGATTACCCTGGGCTGGGTCATCGATCGATCGTTTACCCTTATAGCTCAATACCAGGTAGGTAACACCTTCACACGCTCGTGTAAGATATATGTATTATATATATATATTATATACGTACCAAGTATATATATAACATATTCTCCTCTACATTGTAGTCCTTTCTTGCGACATGCCGTGGCATTGCCGTGGCACCGCCTGCCGCAAAACCTTCCACGGCATACCACGGAACCTTCCACGGACCTCCACGGCATACCATGGAATCCTAACCCTAACCCCAACCCCAACCTAGGTGCCGCGGACATTGGGGTGCCGTGAGGGTTGCCGTAATATCCCGTGAGGTTGCCATGGAGTGCCGTGGCGGTTGCCGCGGGGGTTGCCATGGTACCACCGATGACATGCCACAGCAACCCCCCCGGCGTGCCATGGAATCCTATATCACGCCATGGGATGCCGCGGGGATGCCATGTTATGCCATGGGTGGTATCATGGCTTTTTCGTGCCATGGAATCCTATAGTCCCTTTTCACGGCATGCCGTGGCACCACCTGCGGCAAAACCTTCCACGGCATCTTCCACGGCATACCACCGAACCCTCCACGGACCCCCACGGCCTACCATGGAACCCTACAGCGTAACCCTAAGCCCAACCCCAACTCCAACCCCAATCCTAACCCTAACCCCAACCTAGGTGCCGTGAACATTGGGGTGCCGTGGGGGTTGCCATGACATTCCGTGGGGTTACCATGGAGTGCCGTTGTGGTTGCGGCGGGGGTTGCCATGGTGCCACCCGTGGCATGCCACGGTACCCCCCACGGCGTGCCATGGAATCCTATATCACGCCATGGGATGCCGCGGGGATGCCATGATATGCCATGGGTGGTACCATGGCAATGCCACGGCGTGCCACGAAACATGGAAGCGACAGCAGCAGCAGCAAAGGAAGAAGAAGAAGAAGAAGAAGCAGCAACAACAGCAGCAGCAATGGCGATTCGACGCCGCCGGCGAAAATCCACCCGTACTTGGATGCCGAAACGCTACGATCATAGAACCAGTTCTCAAGATCAGAAGCCATAATTATACATGGTCCTTATTTCTCATGCACACATTTCTGGAGCCTCAAAATTGGAAAACTAATCGCCAGAAATCACGTCCCGACAAAAAAAAATAATGTACGAGTAAATAGTTCGAATTGTCGTGCAATCATTATTCCCTGCGATGCAGGGGGGGGGGAAGGGGGGCGTACTCATTTGTTGCGTACCCTAGTCATTTGACCATTGACCCCGCATCCCTTTGGAAACGGAGAACCGTTCGTTCTCCTAAATTAGTAGAAACACCTCCAACAATTGGGCGCTCAATACGTTGCTTCCATATATTACATAGAGACTTTTTGCTAATAATCTTATCTCCTTCCTGTTTGGCCGCCTGTGGCCACCATCTACCTCCTAGGATAGCGATCGATTTCTCGCTGCTATTCGGTGTACCAAACTCCTCCATGCAGGGGGGGGGAGGGAAGGGGCACTGGCGTAGTACGAGAGCCGCGGCACCGGCTGCTGCTTCTCCTTCCAATCAATACCCGAGAGTCCACCCCTCCCTCAGCCGACTGACCGGGATCCTAACACACGCAGTCTCGGGCGACCGAGACCCCCAATAATAATAATAGCAGAAAACGATTGGCATACCCCATCGCTACCAGTTCATCGCAAACAATAATAATTATGAACATAATACGGTTTGGCCCACACCGTGTATGGCCGCTTCGTTCCATCCACCTTCGAAATAATATTAAGTGGCGGGTGGGCGGGAAAAACACACACAACAAAAAGTAGACCTAATGCTGTGATCTAGGCTTCGCACGCGGCAGAGGGCAGTGTCGTGGTCCCGTCATAGCGAAAAACACGTCAACCCGAAGGCACTCGCGAGTGAGCATCTCTCTCCTACCAGGTATACCCTTGCCTCTGGTCGAAATTTAAAACGTCGGTAGAGAACACGTCGGTAGAGCCTACGTCGGTGGAGCCCACGACCATAAAAAACGTTAAATTCGCCAGTCGTCATTAAAACTTACGGTACCAAGCACATTCCATTTTGTCCTACGGACTTTGAAATATCATACATAACAAACATAGTAAGTAGTAGCTTTGGGCTAAGGTGTTGGCAACATATTATGGCACACATTGTGTGTGTTGTCTTCACGTTAGACCGTTCGTTCTACACAACTACATCATCAGCATCAGTACACCCAGCCAGGGTGTCCGTCCTGATGCCTACTAATTATTACCTGGTACGTGGTCACATATTCTGTACCTGGTACGTACGTACGTAGGTCCAGAAAAAATGTTTTTTGGTAGATTGGTTAAGCTTTTTTACCAGTAGCCCAACGGACAAAGACTTCAACAAAAAAAGGCGTCTATGGGCTGGAAATGGGTCGTTCGCCGGTCGTGGAAGTGCTATAAAATAATCCGCACAGCGCGAAAAAAATCGGTGAGCGAGGGGAGGGGTGACCCATCACCCACACCCAGAAAAATCAACCATTGAAAAATTGGGAAGCGTAAAATGGGTGAAGCCAAATTACCGGGGGGGGTCCGAAATGCGCAGTTACTGTAGATATTGAGAAACAAACCTATACATCGTGCGGAAATAATTCGGGACGCGCAAAGGATAATTCTGTGGCACGCGAAACAAACGTGTCGGGTGCTCACATCAGTAGTAGATACTTTCGTGGTGCCCGAAAAACGTACGCGACACTCCCATTTTTTTTTTTTTTTTTTTTTTTTTTTTTTTTTTTTTTCCATCCCATTCATTATCTTCGCACATCTTCTTCTCTCTCTCCTTCCAACTCGTAACTCAGATCCGGGGTCACATAGCAGGCTCTTCTACCCCCTTCCCGCTACGGTACGTGCCTTCATTTTTATCGCGAGAAGATTTCAGCCTTTTCTTCCCTCGTCGACTCGCATCGAATTGTGCCTACCCATGAATAACTCCGAATCACGCGAAAAATATTGAGTGTGCAGAACATATTCACACGGTTTAGGCGCACCGGAGAGTCGGAGATTACAACGATGCGGGAGCGGCTGACGCAAAAAAAGTTGAAAACACGCAAACAAACGTGCAATTTCCGGCGAAATTGCAACAAGACACAAACAAGAGACTCGCACATGACTACAGGGGTACGAACTCATTCAAGGTTTTTTATCCCGAGGTACACAACTACGTGTGTGTACGTCACGTACGTGCATTATATACCAGTAACAGACATGAACAGTAGATACCAGGTAGGAGAAGACTCAATGCAAGAATTAATGTGCTGCTGCCTCGTGCCTCGCTGATGCTGTTGTTGCAGCATTGCGTTGTGGACGTCCTATCCTATCGTCACGGTCGACTCCCTTCCTCGGTGCACCTACTAATAATGATCTTACAGCATGCATGTTGATCATGATGATACTATTACGGGGGACCATAATAGTAAATAGGACCTACGGTACACATAAAAACCTACCAGTATATATTTACCTACCAGGTACTATTTTTACCAGCAATAATAGTTGGTCCTATTTAATATGCCCCCCCGTAATACTGCCGGTTGAAAGATATACATGTGTCCGTCGGTAGGCGTCCGCTACACTGCCTCTTGCTGTTTGCTGTATATGAGCACATACCAGGGTATGTACCAGGTTACCTGTGGGTAAAGGCAAGACCATGCCCATCTAAAGCGTACGGTACTGTCCTAATAATAGGCAAACCCATCCAGGGATACAAAGCGTCACGACCTTTTGATCATAACAGTACCCCCGCTCTGACTGAACACCTGATGATGATGCATGGTCTCGCTTTCTCTTTGTCCCGTGCTCGTAGGTGACTACATACAGCCGCAGCAGTACTGTTGTTTCTGTTGTTGTTGTTCTCACATTAACTCATCGCCACGATACAAGGCAGTCCGCGGTCGCAGGACAGGCTCCAATAATAACTCTGGAGTGGAACTTCTAAGAAGTCCTGGAACTCGCCATGTATGTACGAGCTGGTGTTATGATACTGCCTTGAATGAGGAAAAGCGGGAAAACGTTACATTCCGCCTTCACTTTTATGCACCCTTCCTGAAAGTTGAAACATGAAACTTGACATGGTTGTTCATCACGACGAGAGTTGATGCGATGCTGTGGCCCCTTTTTATTTTATTTTATTTCGTCCTGTAGGTGCATTTTAACGATTTTTTTAAAACCAGAAGAAACTTTTGACCCTAAAGAATACACGGAAAATGTTTTTTTTTTTGTGCGAAAAAGGCCACCAATAATATACGTCTGTTCTCGTCTGGTCACAAGGAACAACGTCGCCAAGTTTCTTCTCACACCTCTTGAAAATCAGGGTGCAAATCTCTGATTCCCGTGAAGGCCATTTTTTTTTTCTCCTAGGGTTTCCAACGAACTCAACACGTACATTGTTCGTGTAATGTGACAGGCGTTTCTTATTACAAAAGCCTTGCACCACTCGCAGAACAGAACAAGTAAGTGCCATGAACGCCTCTTTCCCTTCGTGAGGCGATGACGTCAACACGTATTTTATTACATTAATATTAATAGTATTAATAGTGTATTGTTGAACTATTCGCCGTATTAGCCGATATCCGATATATATATATATGTGGCCTGAATACAAATTGTATTGATATCTCTGTAGAAAGCTATAAAATCCCTATTATTATTGGATAACGCCTCCATAAGTAATACGAGCATTGCCCATATCTTGCCAACTGCAAACTGCAACTCGCACGCCAAAAATATCTTCGCCGATACGCCTCCCTTGTGCATGCAGTCATGCGGATATCTTTATGATAGCGTTGGAATATTCCACGTATTATTCCGCTTTTCAGTATCCGAAGGTGGAATTTTATCCATTTATTTTCCAGTACCAGCTCATTCATCGTACTGCTGTCATTTTTTCAAAGTGACCACGGACGTACGACGTACGACCACAAACTGAGTAATACCGGGTAGGTAAGTGACTTTGCCCCTATAATAGTATTGCTTGTTTGATACCGGTATGTATCAAATAAAATCAGTAGCCATCGTACTGCTGTAGTATACGAAGTATATCCCGAACGGAGATGTTCGAAATCAGCCACGTCGTATTGGCATACATACCCGCCAGTTTCCCGTGAGGCTCAATGTCTTATTCTGAAGCCACACACCAGCTTCATTTCTTAAGCAGACGTTTCTTATTTCTCTGGGCTCTTTTCAACCGCTACACTTCTTGAACGAAACGTTTCTTACTTCCGGCTGACAGGTTTTCATGAAAACTAACTGAAAAAAAAAGCAAATAATTCCAGCCAGGAGCCTCCACATTGCTGTGGGAGGAGCGCAGGGGATATTGTACAGCAGTGCAGTGCTATAGTCCGCGTTTCTTAGTTCGTGTGGCGTCTCCAAATTTTTTCCAACCCGTTTGGGCGTTGATAGCTACTGTTTCTTATATTGCTGTTTCCTATCTTTCTTGTCGGCCAGCTTGAGCTGCATGTCGTACACCGAATTCCTCATCCGAGCGAAAGGCCGAGCCTCAATTTCTGACAAATAAATAAATGCATTTATTTCTTGATAGGGGGCCTTTACTGCTTGCTGTATACAAGCACGAGCACCGGTGAAAAAATAACGTACTTGATGCTGTGAATCAAAATTCACCTACGCACGAGTAATGCATCGTCGGGAACCGAGAACACATCATCATCATCATCATCATCATCATCATCATCATCATCGTCATAATCATAATCGTCGTCATCATCATCATCAATCATCATCACGATTATAAACCCCAGTGCCCACTCTCTTACCGATATAACTTATCAGGTGTCACCTCGGCGTCGGGTTGTCCTCGATATCGACCGTGCAAGGCCACGTTCGCATAATCAATCGCAATACAGCACACACCAAGCTGTCAGGGCAGTGCTGCTCTGGGCCGCGCAAAACCGCCGAGGACAGTATTTTTCCTTGCCGTGGTATACAACGTGTCAATAGACCAGCAGGGCATTCATTAGGGCTTGAGCCGCGTTGCGGTCCCCCTCTGGAACCCCACCGGAGGTCGTTTTTTTCGACAGATGTGTGAGTACTAGAGATGGGTACTGGGTGACATTTTCGAAAATCCGAAAACCGGATAGGAGGCGTTATTCTAAAAAAAACAACGGTCAGCCGGTTTTTCCCTGCAGGTTTTACCCGGTTAACCGAAAACCGATTAAATAAACCGGTTTTACACTGGCAATGCATTCATAACCTTCCGAACCAGTTCGTTTTTTTTCATTGAGTGGCACCTTGTTGTGGTGAAACCGACAAGACTTAAGTGCGTGTTAGGTTCCGTTCGCAATTAATGAGTCTCCTTAATTAAGCTGGATTGCCACGCGTATTGATGTTGATCAGCTGGGAAAATATCATTAGTATTGACCCCTTTAGAACCGCAGTCAGCCCCAATCTGGGGACAAACTACCTGAAATTTGAGTGGTTTGTCCCCCAAAACGGAAGACTTAAGTGCGGTTAGTTCTAAAAGGGTAACGACGTCAGACTGCGTCAAAACCACCACAGTCAGAGGCTCGCACTCCATGGTCCCGCCGCCCCACAACCCAGCGTCACGTCTACCATCGTGCGGCGAGGTGCGGCGTGTTGTGGGTGTATTGTATGTGCGAGTGATGGGTGTGGGTAGAAGACCCTAGCCGTCTCAGGGGGCGTCAACCCATTTCATTAAGGCCCACAATAAGGCTCAGAAACAGAAGTAAGGCAGATTTTTAAGGTTCACGTTTGTTTATAAGGTCTTTGTCCGTTGGGCTACTACTGGTAAAAGTTGAACCAACGCCTACACAATCTAAGCCGTAGAACACTATCTCCCCCTTCGGAACAGCGGGGTCCTTGACCTTCGTAATGCCTGCCAGGCAGATGGGGAGAGGGATACCTCAACACTCATGCACGCATGTTTCGGGGTGAAACTACTTGGAATTGGAGTGATTCGTTTCTGGCAAAAAACAGACGCCTGTACTTGCCTTGACGATTCTTGTGTGTCCAAACATGCCACCTTCATCCAGACGTTTAAACGCACTTTTACCGCGAAACGAGAGTTTTTTTTGTTCGGAAAAGGGCCAACCGGGCGATTAGGGCCTCTACCTCGTCCCCCCGCCTCGGGATTTCCAGCCCAACGGCGTTGTTTTCGGCCATGAAAATCGCCAGTGAGGCTCAAAACAGCTCTTAAGGCACCCCCCGCTGAAAACGGGCGATGATGCATTTTTTAACGCAAGCCTTCAAGGCTAGGGGGCTAGGTGTGGGGTGAAGGGGTATTCGATAATCCGGCAAAACCGTTGCTGGGTCCACCCACTTTCAGGTTGTCGTCATGTTTTAGACTGAAAAATAGGCACAATCGACGTTGGATCAACCGACTTTTATGCTGCCACATTTAGGAACGCTTAATAATACGTTATTCACTGCTGCAGGCACGTTTTGACGTAAAACAAGTCTAACATTTTTCCGGTTGAACCGGTCACAACGGCGTTTTTATCCGGTCAACCGGACCTCAAAAACTGCCAGTTTTTGTTTGAAAATCCGAGTATCACACTCACGCACGCCTGCTAGGTTTCCAACAACCGCGGATAACCTTTTTTCCCTATCCCGTGCCCATCTCTAGTGACTATACCAGGTACACCCGAAAATCACTCAATAATAGCAATGTATATGTATACAGTATTTGATACGTTTCTTAGTAGCGGCTTCCCGAGCCCCGGAACAGAGCGTCAAGATGTGTAGTGCTCCGCTCTCCCGACGGTATAATAATATTGCGAACGATTTCACCGAAATCTAAAAAGACGCACATACATACATGATAAATGTGTCCAAACAGGATGCACAAAGCACGGAGCGATCATATAAAGAAACAACGAAGAACAACGAAGCACCTCTATTAATAATAACCATAACTAAAAGTGCCCAAAAACAAAAATTCACCTTCGGCGAACGGAAAATAGAGCCCAAAACAATTTTCTTCGCCGCGCCTACGGCGAAGAAAAGACAGGGCCAAACCTATTTTTTTTCATGATCGGCGAAGTAGACGCCGCAACAAAAAACACCTTGTTGCCTTCGGCGAGTGTTTCGGGAAACAGCTATTTTAACCGGAATGTTGCTCCAGCTCAAAAGCGCTAATGTAATTAATGCTAGGGCCTGACCCGTCTCGTTCTTCTTTTTTTTCATGCCCGCATTTTTGGAAAGGCGCAAGCCCAAAGAAGCGAAGTATGGCACCAGGTTTCGGCCATTTTCCCACAGTTTCGCCATAGATAGGGTGCTCGCAGTCATGAGCTACGTCTTTTAGGCCGTTTCACACTTTTTTTGGTCGTTTATGCGCCAAACAGCGAACTATGCGAGCAGGTGTGGGAACATAGCCTGTTGAAATGCTGAATCGTTCACGTGTAAGTCAACCAAGGTTGACGCTGTAGGTGCGGTCCCTAATGCTGACTGGGCAACTTCCCGGTGCTGCTAGTGTACCCAACGCCCAAACTAGAGGTGGCGTAGGTACCCCAATGACAATTGGTTCGCTTGTTTTGCCACCCCCTGTACCCATAATCCAAATGGCATGTGCCATCCCCAGCCCCCTACAGCCAAGTACGCCAATCGGTATGCCCACCAAATGGGTCAGGGCCTGATTACCATACTGGAGACCAGCATTAATCGATGACTCATGATCGTGACTAAAAAAACAGCAGACAGACGCACGAGCAGATTTCTGAAGTTACCATGCATGGTTATCAGCTAGAGCAAGGACCGCTTCAACCATCATGTACCGTCGCATGGCACCAGGTTACCGTCAAAATGCAACTAAACGCCCCCGGGGGCGCTATGATTTTGAAGGTATACAAATAGGCCTCGGAATGTTTATTGTGGTACCCGGGCGGCGTCCGAAAAAACATTTCGGACCATTGGTCCCCCGGAGCGATACGAAAAGACGAGAAACACACACACACCTTAAAACGCGGGGCGACACAAAAATCAAGGAAAAAGCGCACACGTCTCAAACGTACACACAAACAGCACAGCAAACAGCTGGTGTTGGTCATGTCCACACCCCAGCAGCACCGACGAGGCACTCATCTGAATCTTCGGCACAGGAGACACCGTAATGGCAGGGGTTCGGATTGCAGATGGCTTGCGCCGGGAGCAGCAGTGCCGGGAGATTGAATACAATATGATGTTGGAGCTAACGCTTTTTTACACTGACTGGACGTTCGCCTCATCGATATGATCTGGACAGTGTCTTACCTGTTCATCAGGAAGCGAGCCCATCATCATCGCGTACACACCAGCACGAGCTGTTATAAGCACGACACCTCAATGTAGCTAGCAAGGTGACAGTTCTTTAGGAAAGGCAGAACGTATAAAATAGGCCTGGTTCTCAGTGGCATCTGACTTTGTCTGTTTCGCTGTGATTGCGCTAAACATTCACCTACCCGCATACCAGGCATAAAGTTTCCTACGTAAAACACCCGTTTGCCTGCTTCGGAAACAGCTCCATCTCCGACACTCAAATTGACTCGCCAGCGGGCGTTTACCCCAAAGAATGATCGGGAGGCGTTTACAAAACTGTGATTCCGGGACGTTTTCCGCATTTTTTTAAGGGGGGGTGTTTACTCCGGATTTTGCCCATTCTCGGTAGAAATAGCGTCCCGGGACGTTTACCGTGATGGGGGCGTTTACTCGCATTATGACGGTTTATCTACGCGGGCCATGGCAGCAGTACGTATGATACAAATATGGTATCCCCTCTCCCCTGTTGTAACGTTATGATTTGTAGCGAGCGTCCCCTCATCATATCTGGCAGGCATTATCGTCTACCTGACTGATGAATGCCTCGCCCCTTCGTTCAGAAGACATTCGGCGAGGCAACCAGCAATTCACGCAAGAGGCTATAACTTCCAACATCGTCAAGCACCTTGTTCGTGTGAAGTGACCACAGCAGAGCCAGAGGCACACCTGCTAGCAGTAGTCGGTCCCTTGGTCCATACTGCCCTTACACTTAACAAATGGTGTCTATCGGCAGGACATGGGTCGTTGGTCGTGAGCTCCAAGCTCACGTCTACCATGAAAACGCCTTTTAAAGAAAAGTGAATTGCGTCACGTCAAGAACCTGGTAGAGAACTCTTCCTGGGTCCCCAAGGATTGCTAAGAACTGCGGACTACCCACGTACGGACCCCATACAAAGGCCAAGGACTCCGCTGCTCCGAAAGGGGAAAGATTGTTACAAGGCTTAGATTGTGTAGGCGATTGGTTAACCTTTTACCAGTAGCCCAACGGACTAAGACCTTAACAGATGGTGTCTTCGGCAGGGGCGCCCGTCTTCTGCCTCCTGAATACAGCTACGTCGACCAGCAAACATGGACTTGCCGGTTCAGCGGCATCATCCTGCCTTATCGGCGCCTGATTCTCGTACAAGAGTCAAGATCATCTTTGATGGCTCGGATTTTTTCCGTGCACACTTCAACTCCTGGACAATATGCAGTTCGCTTCTTGGACAACCCCGGACCGGTCAAGCTCGCGCTATCTTCCGTTCGGTATACTACGGCTCTTAGAGCCGTTTGTGGCTCGTGGTGTCTGCGAGTGCACCAAGGAAGCTCCCTCGTGCGTGGTATTGTGAGCGACGTTAAAGAGTTCCGCGGAGCTGAAATACCTGGTTCTGCCGACCTGAACACGTCCCCGTAGTCAGTTTTAGTATGCGCATGCTTGTCTTCTGTAGTCGCCGGGGCTGGGGTTGGCACTGTGTCACTGTTTTTGTGGTTTCTTCGATATTTTATGCTGTAGGTGTAATATTTGTTTGACTTTCCACGAATTCTCCAATCGTTTTCCTGCTTTCACGGCAATCGGCAGCTGAATTCCTGCGCCGATTGGGCATACGGCTGGGTTAACTTCCACCTCATTGCCTTTCGGTCACGCGTCTCTTGCGTTCCCCATGACGATTGTTTTAGTTCCCTTTTCGAAAGTAATGGAAACGTTCGTCCGCTTCGAGAACGCTTCTTGCGACCCGCTTCGATTCTTTAGGACCCGCGTGACCAGTCGTACCCGTTTTTTCTTGCGATCCTTGGCCCTTCTCTGGTTTTCATAGGGCGTCTTCATGAGCATTTCTATACGCATCGTATGGTTTGCCCTACGTTTACGTCTGACCACATTTGCCGTCCCTGCGTCCCCCTTCCGCCTTCTTAGAATCCCCAAGCAGGGCGAGGTGATATATTTCGTTCCTCAGCGACAGTTTGCATTCCGCCCCCTCCCGCGCGATAGTGCATAGGCCGTGAAGATGTCTGCTCTTTGTATGTTTTGTGTTTTAGCTCAGTGTCGGCGAAATCTCGCACGCGTCCTTTCCGGCCTCTTTCAGTGGGATCGGGTCTTGCATGTCTTGGGCTTTGTCATGGCGTTATTTCCTCTATTCCGAACTGTTCTCACTGTTCGAGTGAGCTCCGTCGCGCTAGTACATGTTTCGTTGCGTGATCTCCCCGTTTGTTTTTCATACCAGGTATTTTCGAAGCAACCCATGCCTTCGCAGTGGGTAGGGTAATAGTTTTTTTTTCTCCCTTCGTGTCTCGCTCTCAGGTAGTTTCAGGCAACTAATGGTACAGTGCTTGACGAGCCTTTAGCTTTTATCGACACTGCTGGTTACGCGAGCGCTACCGCTTCCTCGAATGTTGACCCTCGATTTAGCGTCCGGGTAGTTGTAGCTTGTTTTGCCTACGTTGGCGTACCCGTGTTTTCGGAGTTGTTGTCTGATTCGCAGAGTACACGTGTAATGGTCTCCAGCCTTACAAGTTAGAGGTGTGGGGGTGGGTTGTGAACGCCGCATCTTCGATTCTTTCTCCGAATTCTCCGGATGGGTTTGGTTCCTGCCTGATGTTTCTATGAATCTGCATATACGGCCCTTCAGGGTGGGCTAGTGTCATGGTATCCCCTCTCCCCCGTTGCGGCGTCATGACTTGTAGCAAACGTCCCCTCATCATACATGGCAGGCATTATCGCCTGCCTGACTGATGAGTGCCTCGCCCCTTCGTTCAGAAGACATCCGGCGAGGCAAGCAACAACGGACACAAGAGACTATAACATCCAACATCGTCAAGCACCTTGTGTGAGTGACCAGAGCAGAGCGAGAGGCACACCCGCTATTATTAATAGTAGCAGTAGTCGGTCCCTAGGTATATTACACACAACTATACAGCAGTAGTAAATATCTTTATTTCATACCAGGTATATACCTTCCTAGCCAAGTCCTAGCCATACGTGTCCGTGCAGAATATCGATACGGCCACCTCGGGATAGCTTCGCAGGCAGACAGGCCCCGGCTTCTATACGCACAGTTGTTGTTGTTGTTGTTGTTGTTGTTGTTGTTCTAACATTAACTCTCTGACGAAGAAGTCCGTGGTCACACAAAGGTGCTAAAGCCCTAGGAAGATCCGGAAACCCACAAAATCGAAATTCGGCTGCCTAAAAAATACACGAGACGAAGAAAGCGCACACAAGATAAAGCCATTGTGCAAACTGAACTAACATACTAACATGGCCGCGGGTATATCCTCTCAACTATAACATAAGAGTTTCCCCGTTCCCACCACTAACCAGGTTGTGGCTGCTGACTACAGCGGCTGCTGTCTGGAGTGTTGCCTGCACCGTACGAAACGCACGGTAGTCGTGAACACGAAAGAGGAACACACCTGCCTGCTATCTGGAGTGCTGTCAGAGTGAAGACTCGCGGATATGCAGTGAAAAAGGAGCAATCGAACCTTACTACCACACGAATATCAACGATCGCCATCTCTTCCTGGGCTGTCTGACACAAAAAAGGTGCAGCACAGTTATGAGCACAGTAGTATACTGCTGTAGTATTTTCTCGTTCGGTGGAGAGTTGTTCTCCATACCTTCACGACTACAATACGCGACCGTACAGAACAGCTTCGCAGACCGACAGACCCCCCCTCGGCCTCCCTACGTACAGTATTTTCTCACATACATGGTGTTTTCTCTCGCCATGGAATCCACCTGGGGATGCCTTCGCACCTCGTTCTCTGTACGCACAGTATTTTCTCTTGCTCGTACGATGAGGTTCTCCCGCCACATCACTAACAATAGCATTATAGCATACGACGGTAGACCTCATTACCTCATTTTGCCTCGCGGCCACCTCGAACCTGTCTGTGGTGATTCATTCGACTCTTCCGTGCTATCTACTCCAACCTTCAACAGCAGTGCCTAGAATCTCGCCCTTCACTATTAATCTTACGGGGGACCATAGTAAATAGAACCAAATATTGTGAGTAAAAATACCGAAATATATGGGCTTTCGTGTGTACCGTGGGTCCTATTTACTATGGTCCACCGTAATAGGAACACTACTACTACTACTGTAGCCTCTACACATTTGACACCGCACGTCTTGCCTTGCTTGGCATGTCCCCTGATGTCTTCGCTTGGTGCTTTTATTATTTTATTTTTTCCTCCCCCCATTCATTATATTCGCCCTTTTTTCTCTCTCCTTCCTATTGATAGTCGTGACTCAGATCCTGGGTCACATAGACAGCAGGCTCTCCTCCCCCCTCCTCAGCAATACGGTTCGTGCTTTCATTTTTATCTAGAGAAAGCTTCTGCCCTTTCTTCCCTCGTCGACTCGCATACTCTTGCCACCGGGGAAAAAAACTTTTTTTGCTGTTCGACATGAATTTCGCCTATTACGGGGGACCATTATGATAGTTAATAGGACCAAATATTGTTATTACGGGGGACCATAATAGTTAATAGGACCAAATGCTGTCAGTAAAAATGGTTAAATATATAGTAGGTTTTATGTATACCATAGGTCCTATTAACTATGCCCCCCCGTAATAGAAAAAATGGTTAAATATATAGGTTTTTATGTATACCATAGGTCCTACAGTATTAACTATGGCCCCCCGTAATAATCGTAAAAACGGTTAAATATACAGGTTTTTATGTATACCATAGGTCCTATTATTAACTATGGTCCCCCGTAATAGCACATTGTCAGACTTACTACTTTTGTAGTATTATTTTCATTGGATGGCGCTATGTTGAATGTATTGCATGGAGTGTTGTACGTGCGCTTTTTGAGGCATGCCGTTAATATGTCCGAGCAAATGAGCATTGTGGGCTTCAACGTGTTGAACCTATTTGATTGATTGAGTGTTGTTGTGCGTGCGCCCTTGGAGGCATTATTTGATACAACAACAGCAGTACGCCCGAGTAATCGCTGAGGTATTTATGGTTTGTGGAATAAAATGGTACTGCTACTCGTACTGCTGTGTTGCAGATTATTGGACTAAAAACATACCAGGTACCAGTCAACTATTATTATTATTGAGGTGTTTCGTATGAAACTATCGTTTTTTTGGGAGTTTACACGCTGTGAGCTGGTGGTGTTTCTGACTCAAAAATTGGGTAGCGCGGTCTGCACTTCGGAATCGTCGTCCACAATTGAGAATTTTCCTGGTTCGATGCAAAAGCGGCGCAGCCGCGTTTACGGCCAGTTTTGGCCCGTTTTGGCTGCGGTTTGGGGTCAGGGTTAGGGTCAGGGTTAGTTTAGGGATAGGGGTTTTTGGGTTGGGTCTTCGCCCGCACCTTGATCCCAACAGGAAGCAAAATACCTGAACAGCCTACCAACCTAAAGATCCGGGCTCACAGATCGTAATAGGAGCTCCTTTTTGGCGCGCTGTCTTCGTGAAGGCTTGTTGGGTTCTTCCTTGTCAAGTTTCTTTGCGTGTGCGGGCGGTGTTGCGCGATCTATCGCGTTTTTTCAACCCAATAATTTCTCATCAAAAACCGCACTCATCAAGCGGACGCTTTGGTTTAGCACCGCAGTCCCGTTTCGGGGACAACCTACTTAAACTCAGACTGGTTTGTACCCAAAACGTCACTGCAGTCCTTGCCACCAAAAAAAGTTATTGTACGCCGCTATCAGCTACCAGCCACTATCATCATCATCGCTATCATGCAAGGTCTTGGACTCGCTTCAATGATGAGGGGGGCGTCAGCCGCAGAACCTTGTATTTGTGCTAACTTACTTGCTGTATAAGTACGTTTAAAACAGACTTGCGCACTACTACTGTTACACAACAGCCGTAGTACCAGGTGCCAGGGTTTTTTATGAGCCCAGGTGCCCGTAAACATCGGTACTGCTGTCTACAGTGTCGAGGTACTTCTGATACCACGCGTTATGCGTGTGAGTCTCGGGTTTTGCTCATCATCTCACCAAGATCGGGTCGTAGCTGCGTGTGCTGTTGGATAAGGATCCACATGACCCAGAGATATTTTGGTAGGCGGCGTCACATCCACCCAGGACCAGGATCTCGGCTGCGGCACGCAGACGGAAGGCGCAAAAGAACGGCAAGCGGCGAGGTTGTTATTATTAGCACATTACAACAAAAAAAAGATTCAAGGTTGTTATATTCCCGCCAAAAAAAAATATTTTCTGATTAAATTTGTTGATGAGCAGTTTGCAGGTTTTTGGTCCAAAGGTGCGTGGAACCCTCCCCGTGCGCGACGGGCTATCATGCTCGTAGTCGCCGCATGATACACGAGTAGTCGCACAGACTGCTGTTCGTACGAGTACGTGTGTGTTCTTCACATACATACACCATCACAGCGTTCGTTGTACGCCTGTTCAGCAACTTACTTCGTATTACTTCGCATTAATGTTATGCAGCAGCCTAGATATATACTGCTGCCCTCATCCTCATCACTCATCCCCCCCATTTATTATCTTCGCACATCTTCTTCTCTCTCTCCATCCAACTCGTAACTCAGATCCGGGGTCACATAGCAGGCTCTTCTACCCCCTTCCCGCTACGGTACGTGCCTTCATTTTTATCGCGAGAAGATTTCAGCATTTTCTTCCCTCGTCGACTCGCATCAAATTGAGCCAACCCACGCTGCAATGCGCTCTCAACGATTGAATTCTTTTTGATTATATTTTTGCAAATAAAGTCAAAGTCCGACCCACCTGGGGCTCGAACACAGGACTCAAACACAAGTAGAATTCGAGGTTAGCCACTTGAACCACCGGGGCGACCTGTATTATTGATATTAATAGTACCGGTAATTCTTAAATGTGCTAAAACTTGAACCATGCCAGTTCTACAGAAATGTACCTGCTGCCAGGTACGAGACATTGCTTGTTTAGAAAACAAGACAAAACACAAAACAACTGGTACCAGGTACATCCTCGTTTTCTTGTGAACAGGTACAGGTATAGATCACAGAGATAGGATGAAGACGGCACGGACATAGGGTGTGACGGTGATGGACTTCGATGGGCCCAAAGAAAAACACGCACACACCTGTTGTACCTGTAGCTCTAAAAAACTCAGTCTTCATCATACAAGGGTGGGTACGTGGGTGCTACGCATAATACCTGGTACGCATTAGCTTCACATACGTGGTACGTATCATACATACGTTACACACAGCACTGCTGCAGTCCGAGTCATAGTCGTACAGAGTAGCTACTGCTGTACAGACGTCGATCTTGGAAATGTGTGCATGCTGTGTGCGCTGCACTGCTGCTGCTCACTTTGTTCCAGATCCGGAATAACGTTGCTGTCCATGGTGAGGCAAAGGGAGTCGCTTGCTTGCGTAGGGAGCTGCTGCACATTCTGCGACCACTCCCAGCTGTACCGGTCCGTGCAGAAGAAGAACTGCATGGGATACACCCAGCCAACACCCGAACGAACGAACGAACGAACGAAAAAACGAACGAACGAACGAACGAACGAACGGCAACGAGAAAGAGGATGGCTGGTGATCAGTCAAAGAGACAGCAAAGTCGAACTTGGCAGAATCGAAAACGTTTTAATTTGAACCAAACAACCGACTGCTGCTGCTGCTGCTTGCTGTTGTGGTTGTTGTTGTGTTGCACAACCAAACGTACAGCAGTACGTAACGCTCATGAACGAGGTGGGAAGCGTCACCAACAACAACTACGAGTACAGAACTAGATAGTCCCTTGGGATGGTGCGTGGTCACCTCATCCCCGTCGCTAGCGGATACGCAGTCGTCCTGCACAGTACCGGTGCTGCAGCCGACGTCCTCTGCGGTCGCAATCCCAATGCCAAAGAAGAAGCAACAGCAGCAGCAGCAGCAGCAGCAGTAGTACCAGCAGACGAACACAGAAAAGAAGAGCTGTGCGATGGCATTATTACTGTGTCGAGCCATCCCTGCTCCGTTGGCGTTGATCCTTGTATATAGCTCAGGTGTTATGTATCCTCTGGACTGAAGCGATTGAAGGGTAGGGGGGCGGTGCTTTTAGAGTATGTATGCTGTTGTAGGTCCACGCAAGAAAATTTTGCGAAATTGAAAAAACACCGCGGGAATCAACATGGCAGCCTGTGAGTATTTTTAATACGATACCAGGTACTATAATAAAAGAGCGAGAAAATCAAGTGGCCCCTGCAAAAACGCGAATAACGAATCGATGACCGCGGGGTCCAAAATGCCGACTTCTTTACGCTGATTGGCGCATTATATAAGATAGTTTCGGCACACAGGTGAAATAAGTGGATATAATTCTCCATAATATATATTGTATGTGTTTTACCTCTTGACCCTGGACGGCACCACATCCCGGGGTTGCTTGCTGTACCACTCCAGGAGGACTGGTGGTGGTGTCTCCGTTTTTTACTTGGGGGCTTGCTTGGTGTCTTTGTTTTTTACTTGGGGGCGATCCGCAAATAAACCCTTTTATTATTATGTCGACGAGGCGGCTGTTGTTTGTTTGTCATGTTTTTCTCATAATAAAATAACAACAACTTGCGATGGCAAGCGCCTAATTTAGGAATTTCTGCGGACCGGAATCGACCCTTGTAGAACCGCAGTCCCGTTTTGGGGGCACACTACTTGGAATTTGACTGGTTTGTCCCCCAAACAGGACTCCAGTACTACTAAAGTTTTATTACCTGGTACCAGTAGTTTTTTCTCTCGGACACACGCGCAGCGTGATCAAGAAGTGATCGATCGTTGCTGTGGCAGATAGCAAACTCTTCGGCCCTTCGAGTCTGGTGATCGCTGCGATGCTCAGTAGTATATACCTGGTATATACGTAAAATGATGGCAGTCATCCCGACTGTCTTCGAAGCAGCAGGCCTCACGGTGTCGGAAAAGAAGACAGAGACAACGGTCCTGCAAACACCAGACCAGGCAACCCTCGCACCACCGCTCGTCATCGAAGCGGCAGGCCAAAGGTATAAGCAGACGACCCAGTTCTCATACCTAAGCGGCGTTATCCACGAAAAGGCTACCCTCTCGCTCGAATCGACCGACGGATCCGCCTCATGCGAGCATGCCTCAAACGGTTCGGCCCGGAGTTGTATGATGGGACGACCGCGCGCCCCCCTTCTTAGCCTTAAAGTCCGAATGCTGAAGGCCGAGGTGATTGAGACCCTGCTGTACGGGTGTGTGACGTGGACCCTCAGAGCGGAACACTTTGCCAAGCTTCGAACGGCTCACCACCAAGTAAGTCCTGTTGCGAGTCATTGGCTTCCAGCGCCGACTTCGTACTGACCATGCCACCCTCTCGTACGCGAAGGCCCCCAAGACGACACGTTACGAGAGCATCGAAACGACCATTCGTAAACGGCGGCTCTTCTTCGCGGGGGGCGTGGCACGGCAAAGCAAGGAGCGATTACCCAGTCGGGCAATGTTCGGGACGATAGTTGGTGGGGAGAACCCGAGACCAGGCGGACAGTGTAAGACTGGCATGATGCATAGTCGAAGACCTTAGGGAGTTCCGAGCCACCGAAGGGTCAACGGAACTTGCCCCCTTGGTGTTTGGAGTTGAGACCGCGTCGTGGTCCACTGCAGCCAAAAAGGCGGGGAAGCGGTACCGGGGGATCTTTGAAGTAGCCGAACGGTTCATGGTGAGGTGGCACGAGGCTGAGGCTGAGATGAGTTGGCTGCGCCGCGCATCCGCCGTGGATGGTGTCCAAGGGAATGGGGGTGGAGGGGGCAACAGGAGAAGTGGCAGAAAGCCCGACCAAGGGAATGCGGAGAGGGGGGGGGACAGGAGGAGTAGAAGGGAAACTGCGGTAGACGAAAGTAGGAAGGAGATGGCAGACAGGGTAGCAGGGCACCAGGCCGACTAGGAAGTAGAACATGACCATACTACTAGCGCCACCAACTAACTGACTGGTGCAGCTGGTTCGAACGTGGTCTTCCCTTCTCT
Organism: Nereocystis luetkeana; assembly: GCA_031213475.1. Classification (NCBI taxonomy): domain Eukaryota; class Phaeophyceae; order Laminariales; family Laminariaceae; genus Nereocystis; species Nereocystis luetkeana. The sequence continues at coordinate 5,100,073 of JARUPZ010000032.1, forward strand.
TTTTGCGTTGTTTTTTTCTTTCTTGCGCTGACTCTCCGTGATTTTCATTTCATTTTTTTCTCTTGCTTTTCTGATTGATAAGCCGTACTGAAGGAGTCGTGTGGCGTGGTTGGATGACGAACCTGCTCTGCTCGTTTCGTATTGTCTGACGCCAAGGGGCTGGGCATAGTTGACGAACGCGGGGCGGAAACGGCAGTCTGGGTAGCAAGGTACCAGGCGGATTGGCAGGGGGGACCTGGCTATACTCCTTGTACCACAAACTGCTGCCGCCACCTACCTGGAGGGTGCTTTGGGCTTGGGTTTGCCTGTTATTTTCCCTTTGTTATTTTTTTCCTTGGTTCTTTGTCTTTTACTCTGTTTACAAGCAGTGGTGGTGTTTTTGTTATTATTTTCTTTTTTCCAGCTCGTTCTTTTTCAAGTGTTGGCCACCTCGCCTGCGGGGGGGGGGCACGACAGATTGTTTCTTCTAGTTTTTGTTTTCATTTTTTTCTTTTTCTCTTATGCTTTGTCTACTTCGTTTTGGTTTTCTCTTTGATTGTTTCTTTTCGTTTCTTTATTTCATAGATTGCGTATGTCGTGCCTGTCGTATCTAGTACCAGGTATGATGACATGACATTGCATTGCCCACTGCTTTTCGTTTCACTATTTCATAGATTGCGTATGTCGTGCCTGTCGTATCTAGTATGATGACATGGCTTTGCATTGCCCACTGCAGTGCATACTGCACACGTGGCAACGTAGTATCCCTGTGGCGTAGCTTTGTGACCACAGAACTTGTATCTCTTCTAGGATTGAAGAATCGGCACGGACACTGGTTGTGCTGGATGTCGACGGGTAGAAAGAACGGTTTAATGTGAAGAACACACACACACTGCAGTGCTTACTGCATACGTGGCAACGTGGTATCTCTGTGGCGTAGCTTTGTGACCACGTAACTGGTATCTCTTCTAGGATCGAAGAATCGGCACGGACACTGGTTGTGCTGAATGTCGACGGGTAGAAAGAACGGTTTAATGTTAAGAACACACACACGTACAAGTATTATCTAGAATGGCAGCGGTTGCTGTCCTCCGCTCTACTTATTCTGAAAGGCTTCCGGTACGTATCTGATACGTACCAAGTACGTAAATTATTACCTGATACCAGTACTCGGTATGGATACATACAATTTAATATACCAGGTATATGATAATACCCTTGTAATAGTATACCTGGTATATATGTTCGTATTGTTAAATGGAGCAGCTGTGACGACCAGACTCGACCGCCAACGAAAATCGCGCTGCAGAAGAGCTGCTGCCTCAGCAACAAGCAGAATTGTTGTTGTACTTGTGTATGTCATGTACCTGGGTGGTAGCATGCATCACACAACAGCGGTGACCCCTCCAGCTTCCCTTTACAGATCGCAGGGTCCGATGGAAAAACAAATATACTATTATAATATACCAGGCACTACGTATTAATAGGAAGAGCCACTGCACAGCAATATAAGGACGGGAGCCGCGCCCCCCCCTTGCTACCGGGGGCCGAGTTGGGCTCGCGGCGTGCAGGCCGTCCCACCGGGGACAGAGGAAGGGGGTGGAGAGGGCGTCCGACCCAGGCCCTCACCGGGAGAGGCCGCAGGGGTGAGGTGGGGCCCGAAGAGAACGAGGGGGCGGAAGGTGGGACCGCTCCTCCGTTGCCAGAAGAGGCAGCTCCGGGGTCTCAAGATGCCCGTCGGGCAGAGGACTACGTCGCTCGAATGGGGCTTCAAAGAGGATCTACGCAGGCAAGAAGTCAGCTGGGGAACAGGGCGCTCCTTGCGGGCAGGGCTGACAACAGCAGACCAAGCCGGGCCCCGTCACTACCTCCTGGCGCCGCACCAGGCTCTCAGAGCTCAGGGGGCTCCGGGTCCAGGCCAAGGTCTCCCCCCTCCCCCCCTTCGGGAGCAACATCCGGTCATCGACACCAAGAGCTCAGTGACCCCATGGAAGTGGACCATGTTAGGGCGGAGGCGCTACATGAGACTCGCAGGCCCCTTTGGAGAAGAGGGAGGGTTGAGGAGGGGGGGGACCGCAGGCGCGTAGTAGGATCGCCAGGGAAAAGGGCAAATGGAGGAGCAGAAGGTACCAAGGACGTCACCGACGACGCCCGGAAGAGCGCTAGAGGGGAGGAGCTCGGGATCAGCGTCGACCCCAGAATCGCCGCCGCCGCCATCCGCAGGGAATGGGCAGCCCCAAGTGGAGCCCCCGGAAGATTGCTGCGTGTGCTACGAGGCATTGGTGGCCCCAGTGGTCCATCTCGGCAGCTGCCCTCACCGACTCCACCTGCCTTGCTATGCCGCCCTCCGCGTCAGAGCGGCGACCGACCTACGATGCCCGGCATGCAGAGCGACCGCAACAGTCGAAGAAGCCGACAGAATAGCACTCCGACAGCACAGCGAAGAGGTTATGTCATAGGCGATGGCGGTCGCACGGCGTGATATGCCGGTTAGGAGAGGAGGGGGGTCATCCACCAGGGCCACACGGAACGGTAGGGGAGGGCGGGTGATATGCAGCATTTGCCACGGATGGGTGGAGGAGATCGCCTTCGTGCATGTGCCCTGCTCATGCGAGGTGCACCGCCGTTGCGCCCTAGGCTTCGTTGAAGATGCCATCCCCCGAGCCAGGGCCAACGGGACACGTACGACCACACACCAGGTCACGTGCCCGAACCCGGCCCTACATGCGGTGCACCAAGACGTGGATCTACACCCTCTTCTCCAAAAGACCAGGGGTCTCGGTAGATCGGCGGATACGGCGGAAGAGAGAGCCATAGGTACCAGGGTCAACGCAGCGGAGCTCCGCCTCTACGGGAGGCCCACCACCCCAACCGGAACGATAGATTTGTCGAGGAATGCAACTGAGAGAGGGGAGGAGGATATCTGGGGAGATTGGCGTGGCACGGCCCCTCAGCAAGCACAAGCCGCCGTACGGGGCCTGCGGAGAGCAAGTTACAGACCGTAACAGGTTCTCTTTCGCAGGTTGGCTCGCTCACACGGATTCTGCCGTGGAAAACGTGTAGGGGGCCTCCGACAGGCGAGGCGATCGGTTCGCGGTAGCCATCCCAGAAGGGAGTGGGCCGCTCCGTCGGAGGGCGTTCCGCCTCACCCAGATACTGCCGAGGCTACACCTACGTTATGACGGCGCTACAGAGGCGGGTGCCCACAGAAGGAGACAACTGGAAAGATCGTGGCGGTCAGCGATTTCGCAGGATGAGGACGCCGCGAACCCAGCTCGAACCCAACCGGCAGAAGGGAGGGAGAGAGAGGAGGAAGACGCAGAGTGCACGTACTGCGGACAGGCTCTGGAAGATTCGGCAGGGGCGTTGAGGGGCATTCACATGCAAGTACCCGTCCCGTGCTCCCACGGGGGGTTTGTGCACGCCAGTTGCATGCTGGAACGAGCAGATCGCCTCACGAGAGGGCATACAGACCCGAGGTCCTGCATCGCATGCCACCACGAGGGGGCGGGGGGAAGCCGACCCCCCCACCCGGCGGAGCTTGCTAGTGGCTTACCAATGGCCGAGTCGGGGGGAAGATGGGCAACGTTAAGGAGCACCATGCAGTTCGCCGACCTCCTTCAACGGGACGCCCCAGGACCGGGGCCGGCTAGTTTCCTGACAACCGGCACAAACAGCTCATTCGAGCTCATGGTACGTGCCCACGGGAGGAGCCCAACCTCTTCGTTCCTCTTGTGCTCCCTGTTCAGCGATGCTCTGGGCCTGCCTCAAGCGGCCTACCTTGATTTCCCACGCTCGAGGGAATGGGGAGTGGCTGTCGACCGCTACCGTACGCGGTTCGCCGCGCTCGGGATTCGATCGCAGGATGTCCTGCTTTGATTAACTTACCGGAGGCTCTACATTGGGCCCTATGTTCTAGAATACTTGGCGGGCCTCGAGGCTGAGTGGGAGGAACGCTTGACGAGATGGACCCTCGGCGTTCAAAACGCGCTGGCGGAAAGTAGCGCGCTCCCTTCCTTTCCGATGGAGGCGGTGCCCTCGGCGGGAGGAATGGGGCCGGCGCTACAGAGAGATCCGATTATGAGAGGGCAACTGGAGCAAGAACGCGCAGCTCCGAGTACCTCAGAGAGCCACGAGAACGAGGGAAGCACGGATACCACGCCAGCGGAACAACCCAGAACGCCCTGGACAAGGTCCGAGGCCGCGTCGACAACCCCGGACCGACAGTGCCAACCAACGTGAGGGAGGGGGGAGCGATCGCAAGGGGCAGATGAGGCCGTTCTGGGAGAGGTTCACGAGCAAGCAGTGCAGGGAAACGGGCCGACGCGAATACGAGGCGAAACGCCAGGCAGGGGGGTAGTGCGCCACCCTCGCCAGCAGACGAGAGGGGGAGGGGGGAGGGGGGGAGGGAGGGGGGGGAGCGGAGGGAGAAAGGGAAGCGTGGGGACCGGGGAGAGCAGAGGGAGCGGGGGGAGCGGGGGGGGCAGGGGGGACGGAGGGAGCGGGGGGAGCAGGGGAAGCGGGGGAAGCGAGGAGAGCGGAGGGAGCGGAGGGAGTGGGGGGGGCGGGGGGAGCGGCGGGAGCGGGGAGAACGGGAGTAGCGAGAGGAGCGGGAGGAACGGGGGGAGCGATGAGAGCGGGGGGAGGGAGTAGTGCGCCACCCTCGTCAGCAGGCAGGGGGTGGGAGGGGGGAGTGGGGGGGGGGGGGAAGCGAGGGGACCGGGGGGGGGCGGGGTAGAGGGAGCGAGGGAGGCGTGGGAAGGGGGGGGAGGAGGGGGGGCGGAGAGAGCGGGGGGGGCGGAGGAAGCGGGGAGAGCGGGGGGGGCAGAGAGGGCAAGGGGAGCGGAGGGCGAGGGGGGCGAGGGGGGGGCGGAGGGGGCGGAAGGGGCGGGGGGGAGTACCAGGAGTGAACCTATCAGAGAGGAGAGAGATAGTGAGGGTAGAGGAGATCCGGAAACCGGAGGGCCGCGAACTGGTGGTGGAGGGGGCGGAGAAGGGAGAGAGGCGAGCCGAAGAAGTGGAGGAGAGGAGGCGCAATGGACGACAGGGGGCCTGGGATGCGAAAAGGCGAGGGTCCAATCGAAGGATCTCCCAGGGCGTCGGGGAGGAGACCCGGGAACGGGACGCTCCCTCGGGCCTTCCTTGGCGACACCACAGGGGAAGTGGCGTGCGGGGTATGCGGTGCAACGCTACAGCTCGGGCACCGGGCGGTACGCTTTCCATGTGGGCAAGGGCGCCACGTGCTTCACGCTCGTTGTGTGGTGGAGGCCCTTGCGAGAGGCGCAGCACCGGCACCTCTCCGCTGCCCAGCAGTCAACTGCGGAGCACAACATCCAAGACGGGAAGCACTGCAGGCAGCGGTCCAAGCGGACCCGGGGCTTCGTAATCGGGCCGCGAGGATGGGAGGGGGACCATAGGTGATGAGGACCTTCGCAGCCGGGGGCTTTGGTACTGGTGGGACCAGAACAGCCTGGGTATAGGGCCATCACTTGATGCCGTTTCTTGGATGACCTGGCCCAACGTTTCGCAACCAGGAAAACAGTGCAACCGCAGTTGGCTGGCGCACACGCGCGCCTTAGCATTCACGTGCTCGGCATCCTCAACCACGCTATGGGTGAGCACAGGCCTAACCGAGAGTCGGCGACGCCGAACTCGCTCCTACGGGCGATCAAGTTATGGTACCTTATGCCAGCCCTTCTCCACTCACCGGACGGCCGAATCAAGAGGCGACAGAGGTTCGCGTTGGTGGAGAGCGGGGACATAGTGCTCCTGCTACCATGGCTGATAGCATACACCAGGGAAGGGGACCTGAGGTGATGGGATGCCGCCCAAGAAGATTCGGAGGAGACGAAGCTCGAACGGGCGTCGTCGGCGTGTCGCCACGCGGGGGGATCAAAGTGGCAGCTCGTAACCTGCTGGCAGAGCCACGATCAGCGGGAAACGAGGCGACGTGAGGCACACTGGTGGCCAAGTTCCCCTCCGAGGATCGCGCCGCAGTGTCCGCGGCGGCGGCGGCTGCAGTGTTGGCGACCGCCACCGAGGTGGAAGACGGAAACGCCCCTCCGTGGCGCCCTGACGATGAGTACGCCTCCGAGGTGCTCTCCGACGTCATCAGCTCCCGCAGTGCCCTTTCAGGCCCTGGAAACGACGGTCAACGCTTTGCACACCTGCAATCCATCATCCACACCGACATCGGGCGGGAGGAGTTCGGAAAGGGCATGACAGCCTTCTGGCGGAGAATCGTCGACGAGCCGGACGCGTTCCCGCCAGAATTCTGGCAGCTCTTCTTGCAGTCGAGCCTCACTGCCTTGGGGGAAAAGTGCCGGCCGGTTTGCGTGGGCATGACATGGAGGCGGCTCATCACCGCGGGGGCTATGCGACAGTGGCGGCCGCGGTTGCAGGAGGTCAACCGAGAGGTGAGACAGTTTGGGGTCGCCGTACCCGGAGGAGTGGAGCATTTGGGACTGAGGGCTAGGACGCTACACGAGACGGGCAACTGGGTCGTTCTAACCGCCTGCTCCAACGCCTTCAACACGGTTAAACGGACGGCGGTGCTTGAAGAGGCGGCCAACAGCGTGCCAGCGCTCACGCCGTTTGTAGCCAAGTGCTACGGCACAAGACCCGCCGACGTGCATTTCCGGATGGATTCAGGGGAGACCAGGACGATCGCTTGCGCCAGCGGTGTCCAGCAAGGGGACCCCATGGGGCCGGCAATGTTCTGTCTAGCGTTGCGACCGGGGCTGAAGCGTTTCCGAAAGGAGTTCGAGGGAGAAGGAGTAGAAGCCTTCGCCTACATGGACGATGTATCTCTCGGCCTTATGGCGGTCACGGCCAACACGGTTGGAGCTTTTACCTTCCTCCGGCGAGAGCTAGACGACATCGGCATTGTGGTCAACCCCGCCAAGACCGTAGCACTACCACCCAAAGGACACGTCCTGACGGCGCAGGAGATATCGCTCCCGTGCTGGGGCGAGCAATGGAGGTAGTGAGGGATGGAGGCGCGGACCGCCTTGCGCGCTGCCTCGCTAACATGCTCGACAAGCAAGCGGCGGCCCTCGTCACCGAAGAATCACTCGGGCAGCGGACGGGCTACCTCGAAAGGGCCCTGGACCCGGGGCTGTCACTCGAAGCATGCCGAAGGGCCGACAACGGGGCTCAGTGGGCCTACGAAAATATCCTAGAGCTATCGGGAGCGGCGGACGCACAATCGTTTTTCCAGGAGGGGTGCCCGGCTAGCCAACTGACTCTAAAACCCTACCAACAAGCCCAAGCACGCCTTTCTGCGGGAGCGGGAGGGTTAGGGCTGCCGTCGACGGAAGCGAGGCGAATGTCTGCCTCAATTGGGAGCAGGGTGGGCATCCTGCCGGAAGTTCTAGCATAGGAGACAGAGTTAAGAGGGGTCTCCCTGAATCGGGTATCATTGCTGAGCTCGGAGGCCTCTTGCGAGAAATTTGGGACACGTGGGGCGTGACGAAGGAAGCGATGGAGGGCATCGTCCCCGAATCTTGGTTGGAATGGAGCCTGGGCGCAGAGGGTGACCTGGTCCCAAGGACCCCTGAGGCCGACATGCTGGCTGCGCATGACGCCGTAACCACCAACTCCTGGAAGGCTCAACATAAGTTTGGCAAGCTGGTGAATCAGGGTCGGCACGCTGCACACACAGCCTCGCTGGAGGGGCTACCGGAGACTGCACGCCCACCTGGACCAAGAGATCCGCCGGGGGGGAGCGAGACCAACGCCTTCGCCAAAGCTCGCTACAGGAGTCTACAAGGAGCAGGAGCCACTGCTTGCCTTCGGGCGAGGACAACAGACTCGCTCCGTGTCATACCAGCAGCGGAGTTCGTGGGCATGGGAAGGCGCTTCATGGGCATCGAGGAGCACGTGGCAGTGAGGTGCCCCTGCTGCGACGCAGTCGACGTAGACACACGCCACGCACGCATCTGTCCCAGAGCAGGGGCACAGGTAAACCAGCACCAACCGTTGGTTCACGCGATCTCCCGCACGCTGAAGCGGCTGGGAATCCCACATCAAGTGGAGAGCGGCGAACCGTTCACTGCAGACCGGAACCTGCGGATGGACATCGTTGTCAGGAGAGGAGGTCTTCGGGACGCTCCTAACAAGGAATACAGGGAAAAGCCCCATCCTGCTGGACGTCACCCATGCAAAGCCTCAAGCGCAGGTCCACCTGCGAAGAGGCAGCGCTGATCACGATGGATCAGCTGCCTCTATCTCCGAGGCGCGCAAGCGCCAACACTACGCGCATCCGGGACATGTGTATTTCGACGAGCGAAGCCACAAACTAGCCACCTTAGCGGTGGAAAGCTTTGGGCGCCTCGGGGTAGAGGGCAGCAACTTCATCGACCAGCTGGCAGCCAGCGTCGTGGGGGGAAGGGATGGTGGGTCGATGGCAAGGAAGGGGGTGGTGAAGGAACGCCTGCTCCAAATCGTCTCGGTGACCACCCAGGTCGCCATTTCGAGGAGGGTGTCGCGGTTCAAGCTCCAGCTTAGGGACCGCCTGGAAAGAAGAAGGAACAGGGGGGGGGGGACGACAGACCCACGCCGATGGCGTGGGGATGGAGCTTGGATGCAGCTTAGGATTTAGGAATAGAACGTAATGAGAAAGAAAGAGCAAGGGCAGCAAATGGAGTAGACAAGCCGAAAGTTGGAACAGAAGGGAGGTAGACTTGGTGCGTGGGTTTCCTTTTGTTTACGAGGTTTTCTTCTTTCTGGAAGGTTATTTGTGATCCATGTTGAAGATCATGCTGCACATTGTCGGATGGCAAGATAAACAACAATATAATATACCTGGGCGGCTAATTTACCGCACACGCGTGATGTTGCTTCCTGCTCTGCTGGTGGGCGGCAGGCGTGTATGTGGCGTTGTAGGCAGCTGGTTGTAGCACGCGCCCTGCACCGTTCATCATGTGCTGTTTGTTGTGTGTGGTGTCTGGGTTACGCACAACACATGTAAACATACATAAATACATGCAGGCGTACAAAAAAAAGAGCTAAAATAAACAAATAGACCTGATGATCTCTGCGAGGATCCATGTTAAGATCAGAGATCGAGAAACTTTGTATCCCTGGACAGGTTTGCCCATTAAGTCGGTACTCGTTGGTACTCACGTGTATTGTTTGCTTACAGATAGAAGAAAACCAGCTTGTTCCTTTCGTGCACGCGGGGACTGAGACCAAGCTCGCGTGCTTCTTTAGAAAACCCCTGGTTTTCCACCTAAGATACGCCTTTTAAGTACTACAAATACGATCCCAGTGCCTAGTTACCGGGTTTTCAACCTCATTCAAGGCAGTATCATAGCACTAGCCCACTCTGATGAGCCGTATATTATGCGGGGTTGTGGGAAATTAATGGAAACCCCGATTCCACAAATTAGAACATGAGTCGAAGATGCGGCTCCTCAAAACCCGCTCCCACACCTCTGAGCGGCAAGGCAACGAAGCCGGCAAAGTACGTAAAAAGAAATGAAAGGAAGACCTAGCCTTAAGAGGCAGGAAAAAATCGTCAACGAAAGCCATCGTCATGCCACCCGCAACGGGAGGGAAGGCGAGGAAGATATATGGAAAAGCGAAAAGTGAATACCAAAAACGAAAAGAAAAATAACACGGAAGACGCCAAGAACCACCAAAGCCCAGTCCACAACTCTGGAAACGCGTCCTGGGCCACAAATGAGTGGCCCGATTACCCAGACCAGCCCCGACACTGAGCCGGGGGTGGGCAGGACAAAATGCGCAAATACCAACCCCAACCAAGCCCAACACGAAAAACGAACCAGAAACACACCTCGATGAAAAAACCCCGACCCGAAAACTCGGAAAACGTCAAGAAGTAGAAGAACCACCCCTCAAAGCCCAGGAAAACGTCAAAAAAAAAAAAACGAGAAAAGGAGCATACGTGCTCCCTCGTAGTCTGGGCCTGTGTAGTTCCCCCTTCAGTGAGGCAGCATGCAGTACTGCTAGGACTTGACAGCTGGATGCGCTTTAATAGCCGCCCCTACCGCTCTCTGCCACCTCGGCCGTCTGACCAACGCGTTTTTGGCGAGTTGGAGTTAGTTCACCACTCCCGGACCGGCATGTCCGTGTACGTCATCGGCCCCGCCGCTCCGGGTGGAGGCTTCCATCTACGCTACGAGGGCGTGACAGGCGTCACCCTGTCCGACGACCCTCAACTGCTTGTTGTTAACTTGGTTCGAAGCGATGGCTCCCCGGCATTCACTGGACACTACTTGGTTGACATGTTGCCCCAGCCCGACCTAGCCTCGGTTGAGGAGCACTTCGTCGCCTCCGGGCGACAGGTTCTTCCCCCCGTTGGAGTGGCGGATCTCGAGCCGGGGGATGTCCTCGGCGTCGACCACACCCCACTGCTGAGCGTCCCGTTGGACGTTTTGCAGCAGGAGCGAGCCCCCAACTCTCCCTCTGGACTATCTGAGGTGTCTCCGGTCTCCGCAGTTACGGCTTCACCCCTCGCAGCTCCAGCCTCGCCCTCGCCTGCACTGCTTGAGCGTTTGAACCCAGAACAGCGCGCTTCCTTCCTGCGCGTCTGGGCACGTTTGCTGTTACACCTGCGAGGGGTGGCTTTTGATCTTCACGACACGGACCGGACCCCTGAGGCAATCAAACACCTGGGCGGTGTTCTCTGAGACTTTCCTGACGTTTTCTCGAAGTCCAAGTCGGATTTTGGTTCCTGCTCGTTGATGCCTTGCGTTTGCCGGTCCCGGGAGGAAGCGCTCCTGTCACGTCCAGGCCTCACCGCATCAATCCCATCATGGCCGAGGATATGGAGGCCACCTTGGGCCAGTACCTGGCGGCCGGCCTGATCCAGCACTCGACCTCCCCGTACTCGAGCCCGCTGGTGGTCATCCCGAAGAAGTCTGGGGACGTTCGGACCACCGTGAACTACAACAAACTCAACCAGATCAGCAGCCTTAGCCAGCTACCTATTCCTCGCATGGACCCAGTCTGACAGGTTTGTCTACTAAGTCGGTACTCGTTGGTACTCACGTGTATTGTTTGCTTAGAGAGAATACTAGTTTTATTCCTTTCGTGCACGCGGAGGCTGAGACCAAGCTCTTGCCTCTCTGGAAAACCCCTGGTTTTCCACCTAAGATACGTCTTCCAGGTACCACAAGTACGATCCCAGTTCCTGAACCCAGGTAATTACCGGGCTTTCAACCCCATTCAAGGCAGTATCATAACATCCGAAATCGGGCATCGTGACCATTTTATCAGGACTGTTCGCGGGTCAGGGTGTGTTCAACAAAAATTCCTCTGTGGAAAACCCCTGGTTTTCCACCTAAAACCCGTCTTCCAAGTACTACAAATACGATCCCAGTTCCTGAACCTAGGTAATTACCGGGCTTTCAACCTCATTCAAGGCAGTATCAAAACATCCAAAATCGGGCAGCGTGACCATTTTATCAGGACTGTTCGCGGGTCAGGGGGTGTTCAAAATGTTACGGGTCAGGTCAGGTCGGGTCAGGAAGTGATCAAACCCTCATGGGTCGAGTCGGGTCGGGTTTCGAGGTTTTCAATAAATCTCGCGGGTCCGATCAAGCCGAGTTAAGAGTTTTTCAAATCTCACGGGCCTGTGAAGATAGAGCAGAGATATAAATAAGCTGGTAAGAGACACAGGGATGTCGATGTTGGATAGGGCACGCTGATTGTACTTCACAATTTTCTTATTATTTCTCATCAAGTGAGTTGGGAGGGAGAGCTCAAGTGAGCGAGGGTGGGCTTCGTCGGGAACACAATTCAGCCCAGGCGTCGACCAAAACTAACGGGGTATGCAGGTACGAGTGTTCCCATAAAGAAGATTCCCAAGAAAAGCGCGACGTGTAGCCATAAGAGATTCGCATACAGGTATATTCCCAAAACGCTAATTGTAGCCACTATTAAGATTCGCATACGGGTATGTACGTTCCTATACGGTGGATGTGCTACTCCATCACATTAGCCCACCCTGAATATAGTCGTAGATGTATCACACGGCGATAAAAGGATGATGACCATATCATCCCGAAATCGGGAAGAGAGATCGAACATGAGGCTATTCAACAAAAAAATGAGGAGAAAGATCTACCCCATACCCCATAGTGAGGCTTCGATGCCCACCCAGGAAATAAGCGCCTATCCTGAAGGACAAAAAAGCAAAACGCAAGAAACCAGACAAGGCGCAAGGGCTCCAAGAAAAACGAAGGCGAAAGACGATACGTTTGTGGGAAGCACGCCGAAAAAGCTTGAAGGAGAAATAAAAGGGGGTCTACAAAGTGGGTTGTCAAGGCTGAGGAGAGCGTGGAGCCAATGGACCGAAACGTGGGACCCGGGACGCCCAGCTGGTAAGCACACTACTACGGGGGACCATAGTTAATAGGACCAAATACTGTTAGTAAAACAAGGGAAATATATAGTTTTTTGTGTGTACCATAGGTCCTATTTATTATGGCCCCCCGCGATAGCACAAACTGGTATGCGGCGGGGTCTTTCTCCGAAAAGACATACGCTAAGAGAGACGAGGACATTGGGGAATGCCTCATATATTGCAAAGCAAGCAGCAAAGTGTAGGTCGTAGCAAGGGTGATCGCGACAAAAACAGGTACGCCCATAAATGGGGGCCGAAAAATGATGGAAAATGCAACAGAAGCAGGGAATCTGAAGCAAGCCTCGTACGCTGAAAACATGGTCGGGTCGGGTGGGGTCAATAATCTTTCAAGTCTCACGGGTCGGGTCAGGTCAATTCAAGAAATGATGATATAGAGCTCATGGGTCGGATCAGGTCGTCACGGGTCACTCGCGGGCCGGGTCAGCATGACCCGCGAGTTGTTTTCGGCTGACCCGCGGGTTGGCCCCGCGCATCCGACTTACGAATTTAATTAATACTTGAACATTTTCAGCTCTCTTACCCGAAGGCTTTTCTCGCACCAATCCTAAATAATACTCATTTGGTATCATATTCGAACATTGAAACACCGCCAGGTCCATATATGCAGGCCCCCATCCATCCTTACCCACTGTAGCCAGGCCACATATCGCTACGGGGCACAAAAATGAACGTTAAATTGTTTTTGAAGTGTCGACCCACGGGCTGGATCCGGGAGTCGAACCCGCGGATCAAGATAAATGGTCTCGCGGGTCAGGGTCACCCTCCCCGCGACATGACCCCGGGGCAATCGGAAGGTGGCGAGTCGGGTCGGGTCGGGTCAGGTCAAAAGGTTTTGAAATCTCGTGGGTCGGGTCGGGTCGGGTCGGGTCGGGTCAAGAGATTTTCAAATCTCACGGGCCGGGTCGGATCGGGTTAACAATGGTTTTAAATTCTTGCGGTCCGGGTCGGGATGAGTCAAAAGGCTTTGAAAATCTCGCGGGTCGTGCCGGGTCAAGTGAACACACCTCGCAAATTTCGCGGTTCGGGTCGGGTCAGCTGACCCAATCCAACCCGACCCGACCGGACCCGACCCGTGAGGTTTGACCTGACCCGCGAAAAACCTTGCTTTTTACCACATTACCAAATATCTATATTGCTATTATTGCGACGCGCACGATACACCGCGCACGCATGCACAGCAGCACAGCAGAAAATAGAGAGGTGGTGATTACCGATGACAGACCGCAGCGTCCGATAAAGCAACTAGCCAAAGCAGAACACCACGGAGTTGCGACACGCGCGTAGTGTGGCCCGCTGCTGCTTGTGCTGCTAGGCGGGGTTGTAACGTTGTTTGTGTTCTTTGCATGTTGTCAGATGTCTATATTTCTGGGGTGTGCTTCTGGCAAGGAACACAAAACTCCGGAACTCTAAGAAGAATTGAGGTACTCATATTTACTCCAAACGGTCCTACATTTCCGTTCAGAGTGTGCGGGGATCTATTACACAGCAGCAGCAAAGACAGGTAAACGCTGGATTAAGGACCGCAGGTTCCGACAAACACAAACAACCAGCCACAGCAGTACAGCGCGAATGAGTGTGTCATGCACGCAAGGCGTATGGGCGGCAGCCTTGTAACGTTGTGCTCTGTGCATGTTGTCTGGCGTCTACCTGGTATATGTCAGGACTGTGTGCTCATGAGGCTCAAAACAGACAATATATTCCCGGTACGCACGTACCTGGTACAAAATAAGGCCTCTCGTACTGAAACGAGGGAACTTGTCTTATCCACTCCCGCCGGAAAAAACTTTGAGCGCCCGCCACGCGCTCCAAAGTGGACGGATCGCGCCCGGACCTCGACCAATGTGTCCGGCCGGGATTCCCGTGTCGGCTACTCAGCGTTTCGCCAAGAAGTACTCGTGTGAAGACATACGCTCGAAAAAGCACAAAAAAAATCATAAACATAATGATGCATACAAGGCTCCCCTTCGCCGAGTGGGGAGTTCCCCTCGTGGTGACGCAAGCTGGCATGCCGCAGATCAATGTTGATGTTACCAGCGAAGGTGAGTTTCTAATTTTGATCTTGCCAAATATTCAGACCCCTTTCGAAATTGATGTGTAACATGTATCTGCGCCCGACCGTGGTGATCTCCGAAAACATCGCAGCGGAAAAACGTTACACACCAGAGCCTCCTAGAGAGCTTTATTTCATCCTGTACGTCCATGCCCAACTATATTATCTGCACCCTTACACGGCAGCTGTGTGATGCCCTGTGTGTCTCGTTCATGTCGCGCACCCTTGAGTTGTACTGCTGTACCATCGCCTGCCTATGTGTGTCCCACTCGTTCGGCGCCATGTTTTGTGTGCCGTACCACAAGGGTATAGTGCATTTTTTTTCTTTTGAAAGCCCCCGAGCCGAACTTATTATTTTCGCCGCTCACCCTGCTGCATGATTACCCTTCTGTCGTAAGGATTACCCTGGGCTGGGTATTCATCCGATCGTTTGCGTCTATAGCTCCGCAGTTAATACCACCACATTTTACGTCGTCGAGGACACGAGTTCGAATCTCGCTTCGAACGTTTTATTATAGATACGCTTGCGCGTGCGTTCCAAAGGAACCACATCTCCCTGGTTCCCCAGGTGTTGAAACGAAGCGGGTAGGTCAGCGTACAGCCGTATACGGTACCGACGCCCCAAAAATCCCGCCGTTCAGAGGGGGGGAGAGTGTTATAAGGATTACCCTGGGCTGGGCAATCGATCGCTTTTACCCCTATAGCCCAGTAGTAGCTACTACCATGAATTAAATATGATTAGCTATATATATGTGAACTTTGTGTGTGAAATGCTGGGCTACTTTGCTGTGTGTCACCCTTTTTGTGGCCCACTCATGCCTCGCATCCTTTCGTCATACTTCTGCTGTGTGATCGCCTGCCTATGTGTGCCCCGTTCCTTCGGCGCCCTCTTTCGTGCGCCGTACCGAGAGTATTGAAAAACCCAAACCGCCCTTTTTCCCCTGTTTACACTGCCATATGTTGTCCTGTGTTTGCGGTGTTCCTAGTTATTTGGTAAATGTGTGGAAGCTTCCACTAGACTTCTATTTGACTTCGAAAACTTCCATTTTGACTTCCAAAACGTTTTGGAAGTCAAAATGGAAGTTTTGGAAGTTGAATGCAAGTCAAATAGAAGGTTCGAAAGCCAAATGGAAGTTGCATGGAAGTTTTGGAAGTCAAATGGAAGTAATTGGAAGTGGATTGGAAGTAGATGGAAACTTCCATGCACTCCCATGGAAGTTTATACTTTGGATGCTTGGGCAAGCCAGTGGATTTTTCCAAAGTGGAAGCAAAGGGGAAGCAAAGTGGAAGCTTTATCCAGCTTCCACTAAACTCCCATACGCCTTGATATGGTCCCACCTACTTCCACCTAGTGCCACCCGCTTCCAAAACTCCGCTAAAACTTCCACAACTTCCACTTGACTTCTAGAACTTCCATTTGAATTCTTCCTTCAAGGAAACTTCCATCGGCGTCGGCAGAAGCTTCTGTCCACTTCCATACTACACCTGGACCTGATCCCACCCGGATGTGATCCCATTTGGCACCCTGCCCACCCTTAAGGTGCAGAAATATAATGAGCCCTTCGCAGCAGCCGCCGGAGGCCGTGAGCGCGAAGCGCGAACCTTAAAGGGTCAGAAATCGTCGAACGGTCAAAAATCGCGCTCGTTCGGTCTCGTCAACCACGCTTTGGGAGCGCACCGGCCGAACGGAAGCCCAGACACACTGTACTCGCTCCTGCGGGCGCTCAAGCTCATAGTACCTCCTCCCAGCCCTGTTCACTCACGGAACGGGGGAATGAGTTGGACGGCGAAATTTAAGCCTGTCTAACGCGGGGACCTGGCCATGATTATCCCATAGCTGATGGAGTACACCGAAGGCACGGCGATATGGTCCGGCAACCAGCCCGCGAAGCAACGGATACTGCAAAGTTCGAGATGGCCGCGTCAGCGTGCCGGCACCAAGGGGAGATAACAGTAGCAGCGCGCGGCCTGCTCGTGGTACCGCACGCGCCCGGCAACGAGTCTACTTGGACAACAATGAAGCCGAAAGTCCCGGAAAATGACTGAAGCTCCGCCCAGGAAGAAGCACTAGCAGCTTGGGTGGCAAGTGTGACCGAATCAGAGGAAGGACATTACCCCACGTGGCGCCCGGCAGGATAGGTTTACCGTCAGGTGGCTATGGAGGTCATCAAATCTCGCAACGCACATCAGGAGCAAGGAGTGATGGTCCACGTTTTCCGCGCCTACAGTCTGTCATCAGGAGCCAACTCGGTTAAGAACACGGCATCGAAGCCTTCTTCTGGGGGAGGATACTGCATGAACCAGACGCTTTCCCAACTGGAGTGCTGGGAGCTCTTCCTGCAGTCAAACCTCACGGCCCTGGGGAAAAAGTACCACCCAGTGTGGTGATGACGTGGAGTCGCCCTATTACCGCGGGGGCAATGCGAGAGCAGATACCGCGTATGGAGGAGCTCAGTCACGAGGTAAGGCAATATAGGGTTGGGGTGTCTACAGGGG